>CM075688.1:54990298-57490298 GCA_037954015.1 Psophocarpus tetragonolobus | reverse complement strand
TGTAAAAGATAATCTAGTAGATTATTTAAAATTTGTTTATAAAAGATGATAACGGTAACGATTATTACGCCTAATAAATGCTAAAAAAGTTGACATACTTATCTTCTTTTTAAAAGATAATTTACTAGATAATTTAAAACTTCTTTGTAAAAGATCATAACGGTAACAATCATTGGGCCCAATAAATGCTAAAAAAGTTGACATAATTATCTTCTTTGCAGAGATAATTTCCTAGATAATTTAAAATTTCTTATTAAAAGATCATAACGGTAACAATCATTGGCCTAATAAATGCTAAAAAATTTGACATAATTATCTTCTTGGTAAAAGATAATTTAATAGATAATTTAAAATTTTTTTATGAAAGATCATAACAGTAACAATGATTGGGCCTAATAAATGCTAAAAAGGTTGACATAATTATCGTCTTTGTAAAAGATAATTTAATAGATCATTTAAAATTTCTTTATAAAAGATCATAACAGTAACAATGATTGGGCCTAACAAATGCTAAAAAGGTTGACATAATTATCGTCTTTGTAAATGATAATTTAATAGATTATTTAAAATTTCTTTATAAAAGATCATAATGGTAACGGTGATTGCGCCTAATAAATGCTAAACAATTTGACATAATTATCTTCTTGGTAAAAGATAATTTAATAGATCATTTAAAATTTCTTTATAAAAGATCATAACAGTAACAATGATTGGGCCTTATAAATGCTAAAAAGGTTGACATAATTATCGTCTTTGTAAAAGATAATTTAATAGATCATTTAAAATTTCTTTATAAAAGATCATAACAGTAACAATGATTGGGCCTAATAAATGCTAAAAAGGTTGACATAATTATCGTCTTTGTAAATGATAATTTAATAGATTATTTAAAATTTCTTTATAAAAGATCATAACGGTAACGGTGATTGCGCCTAATAAATGCTAAACAATTTGACATAATTATCTTCTTGGTAAAAGATAATTTAATAGATCATTTAAAATTTCTTTATAAAAGATCATAACAGCAACAATCATTGGGCCAAATAAATGCTAAAAAAGTTGACATAATTATGTTCTTTGTAAAAGATAATTTAATAGATAATTTAAAACTTCTTTATAAAAGATCATAACGGTAACAATCATTGGGCCCAATAAATGCTAGAAAAGTTGACATAATTATCTTCTTTGCAGAGATAATTTCCTAGATAATTTAAAATTTCTTATTAAAAGATCATAACGGTAACAATCATTGGCCTAATAAATGCTAAAAAATTTGACATAATTATCTTCTTGGTAAAAGATAATTTAATAGATCATTTAAAATTTCTTTATAAAAGATCATAACAGTAACAATGATTGGGCCTAATAAATGCTAAAAAGGTTGACATAATTATCGTCTTTGTAAATGATAATTTAATAGATTATTTAAAATTTCTTTATAAAAGATCATAACGGTAACGGTGATTGCGCCTAATAAATGCTAAACAATTTGACATAATTATCTTCTTGGTAAAAGATAATTTAATAGATCATTTAAAATTTCTTTATAAAAGATCATAACAGCAACAATCATTGGGCCAAATAAATGCTAAAAAAGTTGACATAATTATGTTCTTTGTAAAAGATAATTTAATAGATAATTTAAAACTTCTTTATAAAAGATCATAACGGTAACAATCATTGGGCCCAATAAATGCTAAAAAAGTTGACATAATTATCTTCTTTGCAGAGATAATTTCCTAGATAATTTAAAATTTCTTATTAAAAGATCATAACGGTAACAATCATTGGCCTAATAAATGCTAAAAAATTTGACATAATTATCTTCTTGGTAAAAGATAATTTAATAGATCATTTAAAATTTCTTTATAAAAGATCATAACAGTAACAATGATTGGGGCTAATAAATGCTAAAAAGGTTGACATAATTATCGTCTTTGTAAATGATAATTTAATAGATTATTTAAAATTTCTTTATAAAAGATCATAACGGTAACGGTGATTGCGCCTAATAAATGCTAAACAATTTGACATAATTATCTTCTTGGTAAAAGATAATTTAACAGATCATTTAAAATTTCTTTATAAAAGATCATAACAGCAACAATCATTGGGCCAAATAAATGCTAAAAAAGTTGACATAATTATGTTCTTTGTAAAAGATAATTTACTAGATAATTTAAAACTTCTTTATAAAAGATCATAACGGTAACAATCATTGGGCCCAATAAATGCTAAAAAAGTTGACATAATTATCTTCTTTGCAGAGATAATTTCCTAGATAATTTAAAATTTCTTATTAAAAGATCATAACGGTAACAATCATTGGGCCTAATAAATGCTAAAAAATTTTACATAATTGTCTTCTTGGTAAAAGATAATTTAATAGATCATTTAAAATTTCTTTATAAAAGATCATAACAGTAACAATCATTGAGCCTAATAAATGCTAAAAAAGTTGACATAATTATGGTCTTTGTAAATGATAATTTAATAGATTATTTAAAATTTCTTTATAAAACATCATCACGGTAACGATGATTGCGCCTAATAAATTCTAATAAAGTGGATATAATTAGCCTCTTTGTAAAAGATAATTTACTAGATCATTTAAAACTTCTTTATAAAAGATCATAACGGTAACAATCATTGGGCCTAATAAATACTAAAATATGTAAATTAATTATTTTTTTTGTAAAAGATAATTGAATACATCATTTAAATTTCTTTATAAAAGATCATAACGGTAACAATCATTAGGCCTAATAAATGCTAAAAAATTTAAATTAATTATCTCTTTTGTAAAAGATAATCTAGTAGATTATTTAAAATTTGTTTATAAAAGATGATAACGGTAACGATTATTACGCCTAATAAATGCTAAAAAAGTTGACATACTTATCTTCTTTTTAAAAGATAATTTACTAGATAATTTAAAACTTCTTTGTAAAAGATCATAACGGTAACAATCATTGGGCCCAATAAATGCTAAAAAAGTTGACATAATTATCTTCTTTGCAGAGATAATTTCCTAGATAATTTAAAATTTCTTATTAAAAGATCATAACGGTAACAATCATTGGCCTAATAAATGCTAAAAAATTTGACATAATTATCTTCTTGGTAAAAGATAATTTAATAGATCATTTAAAATTTTTTTATGAAAGATCATAACAGTAACAATGATTGGGCCTAATAAATGCTAAAAAGGTTGACATAATTATCGTCTTTGTAAAAGATAATTTAATAGATCATTTAAAATTTCTTTATAAAAGATCATAACAGTAACAATGATTGGGCCTAATAAATGCTAAAAAGGTTGACATAATTATCGTCTTTGTAAATGATAATTTAATAGATTATTTAAAATTTCTTTATAAAAGATCATAATGGTAACGGTGATTGCGCCTAATAAATGCTAAACAATTTGACATAATTATCTTCTTGGTAAAAGATAATTTAATAGATCATTTAAAATTTCTTTATAAAAGATCATAACAGTAACAATGATTGGGCCTTATAAATGCTAAAAAGGTTGACATAATTATCGTCTTTGTAAAAGATAATTTAATAGATCATTTAAAATTTCTTTATAAAAGATCATAACAGTAACAATGATTGGGCCTAATAAATGCTAAAAAGGTTGACATAATTATCGTCTTTGTAAATGATAATTTAATAGATTATTTAAAATTTCTTTATAAAAGATCATAACGGTAACGGTGATTGCGCCTAATACATGCTAAACAATTTGACATAATTATCTTCTTGGTAAAAGATAATTTAATAGATCATTTAAAATTTCTTTATAAAAGATCATAACAGCAACAATCATTGGGCCAAATAAATGCTAAAAAAGTTGACATAATTATGTTCTTTGTAAAAGATAATTTAATAGATAATTTAAAACTTCTTTATAAAAGATCATAACGGTAACAATCATTGGGCCCAATAAATGCTAGAAAAGTTGACATAATTATCTTCTTTGCAGAGATAATTTCCTAGATAATTTAAAATTTCTTATTAAAAGATCATAACGGTAACAATCATTGGCCTAATAAATGCTAAAAAATTTGACATAATTGTCATCTTGGTAAAAGATAATTTAATAGATCATTTAAAATTTCTTTATAAAAGATCATAACAGTAACAATCATTGAGCCTAATAAATGCTAAAAAAGTTGACATAATTATGGTCTTTGTAAATGATAATTTAATAGATTATTTAAAATTTCTTTATAAAACATCATCACGGTAACGATGATTGCGCCTAATAAATTCTAATAAAGTGGATATAATTAGCCTCTTTGTAAAAGATAATTTACTAGATCATCTAAAACTTCTTTATAAAAGATCATAACGGTAACAATCATTGGGCCTAATAAATACTAAAATATGTAAATTAATTATTTTTTTTGTAAAAGATAATTGAATACATCATTTAAATTTCTTTATAAAAGATCATAACGGTAACAATCATTAGGCCTAATAAATGCTAAAAAATTTAAATTAATTATCTCTTTTGTAAAAGATAATCTAGTAGATTATTTAAAATTTGTTTATAAACGATGATAACGGTAACGATTATTACGCCTAATAAATGCTAAAAAAGTTGACATACTTATCTTCTTTTTAAAAGATAATTTACTAGATAATTTAAAACTTCTTTGTAAAAGATCATAACAGTAACAATCATTGGGCCCAATAAATGCTAAAAAAGTTGACATAATTATCTTCTTTGCAGAGATAATTTCCTAGATAATTTAAAATTTCTTATTAAAAGATCATAACGGTAACAATCATTGGCCTAATAAATGCTAAAAAATTTGACATAATTATCTTCTTGGTAAAAGATAATTTAATAGATCATTTAAAATTTTTTTTATGAAAGATCATAACAGTAACAATGATTGGGCCTAATAAATGCTAAAAAGGTTGACATAATTATCGTCTTTGTAAAAGATAATTTAATAGATCATTTAAAATTTCTTTATAAAAGATCATAACAGTAACAATGATTGGGCCTAATAAATGCTAAAAAGGTTGACATAATTATCGTCTTTGTAAATGATAATTTAATAGATTATTTAAAATTTCTTTATAAAAGATCATAATGGTAACGGTGATTGCGCCTAATAAATGCTAAACAATTTGACATAATTATCTTCTTGGTAAAAGATAATTTAATAGATCATTTAAAATTTCTTTATAAAAGATCATAACAGTAACAATGATTGGGCCTTATAAATGCTAAAAAGGTTGACATAATTATCGTCTTTGTAAAAGATAATTTAATAGATCATTTAAAATTTCTTTATAAAAGATCATAACAGTAACAATGATTGGGCCTAATAAATGCTAAAAAGGTTGACATAATTATCGTCTTTGTAAATGATAATTTAATAGATTATTTAAAATTTCTTTATAAAAGATCATAACGGTAACGGTGATTGCGCCTAATAAATGCTAAACAATTTGACATAATTATCTTCTTGGTAAAAGATAATTTAATAGATCATTTAAAATTTCTTTATAAAAGATCATAACAGCAACAATCATTGGGCCAAATAAATGCTAAAAAAGTTGACATAAGTATGTTCTTTGTAAAAGATAATTTAATAGATAATTTAAAACTTCTTTATAAAAGATCATAACGGTAACAATCATTGGGCCCAATAAATGCTAAAAAAGTTGACATAATTATCTTCTTTGCAGAGATAATTTCCTAGATAATTTAAAATTTCTTATTAAAAGATCATAACGGTAACAATCATTGGCCTAATAAATGCTAAAAAATTTGACATCATTATCTTCTTGGTAAAAGATAATTTAATAGATCATTTAAAATTTCTTTATAAAAGATCATAACAGTAACAATGATTGGGCCTAATAAATGCTAAAAAGGTTGACATAATTATCGTCTTTGTAAATGATAATTTAATAGATTATTTAAAATTTCTTTATAAAAGATCATAACGGTAACGGTGATTGCGCCTAATAAATGCTAAACAATTTGACATAATTATCTTCTTGGTAAAAGATAATTTAATAGATCATTTAAAATTTCTTTATAAAAGATCATAACAGCAACAATCATTGGGCCAAATAAATGCTAAAAAAGTTGACATAATTATGTTCTTTGTAAAAGATAATTTACTAGATAATTTAAAACTTCTTTATAAAAGATCATAACGGTAACAATCATTGGGCCCAATAAATGCTAAAAAAGTTGACATAATTATCTTCTTTGCAGAGATAATTTCCTAGATAATTTAAAATTTCTTATTAAAAGATCATAACGGTAACAATCATTGGGCCTAATAAATGCTAAAAAATTTTACACAATTGTCTTCTTGGTAAAAGATAATTTAATAGATCATTTAAAATTTCTTTATAAAAGATCATAACAGTAACAATCATTGAGCCTAATAAATGCTAAAAAAGTTGACATAATTATGGTCTTTGTAAATGATAATTTAATAGATTATTTAAAATTTCTTTATAAAACATCATCACGGTAACGATGATTGCGCCTAATAAATTCTAATAAAGTGGATATAATTAGCCTCTTTGTAAAAGATAATTTACTAGATCATTTAAAACTTCTTTATAAAAGATCATAACGGTAACAATCATTGGGCCTAATAAATACTAAAATATGTAAATTAATTATTTTTTTTGTAAAAGATAATTGAATACATCATTTAAATTTCTTTATAAAAGATCTAACGGTAACAATCATTAGGCCTAATAAATGCTAAAAAATTTAAATTAATTATCTCTTTTGTAAAAGATAATCTAGTAGATTATTTAAAAATTCTTTATAAAAGATCATAATGGTAATGATTATTATGCCTAATAAATGCTAAAAAAGTTGACATAATTATCTTCTTTTTAAAAGATAATTTCCTAGATAATTTAAAACTTCTTTATAAAAGATCATAACGGTAACAATCATTGGGCCCAATAAATGCTAAAAAAGTTGACATAATTATCTTCTTTGCAGAGATGATTTCCTAGATAATTTAAAATTTCTTATTAAAAGATCATAACGGTAACAATCATTGGCCTAATAAATGCTAAAAAATTTGACATAATTATCTTCTTGGTAAAAGATAATTTAATAGATCATTTAAAATTTCTTTATAAAAGATCATAACAGTAACAATGATTGGGCCTAATAAATGCTAAAAATGTTGACATAATTATCGTCTTTGTAAAAGATAATTTAATAGATCATTTAAAATTTCTTTATAAAAGATCATAATAGTAACAATGATTGGGCCTAATAAATGCTAAAAAGGTTGACATAATTATCGTCTTTGTAAATGATAATTTAATAGATTATTTAAAATTTCTTTATAAAAGATCATAACGGTAACGGTGATTGCGCCTAATAAATGCTAAACAATTTGACATAATTATCTTCTTGGTAAAAGATAATTTAATAGATCATTTAAAATTTCTTTATAAAAGATCATAACAGCAACAATCATTGGGCCAAATAAATGCTAAAAAAGTTGACATAATTATGTTCTTTGTAAAAGATAATTTACTAGATAATTTAAAACTTCTTTATAAAAGATCATAACGGTAACAATCATTGGGCCCAATAAATGCTAAAAAAGTTGACATAATTATCTTCTTTGCAGAGATAATTTCCTAGATAATTTAAAATTTCTTATTAAAAGATCATAACGGTAACAATCATTGGGCCTAATAAATGCTAAAAAATTTTACATAATTGTCTTCTTGGTAAAAGATAATTTAATAGATCATTTAAAATTTCTTTATAAAAGATCATAACAGTAACAATCATTGAGCCTAATAAATGCTAAAAAAGTTGACATAATTATGGTCTTTGTAAATGATAATTTAATAGATTATTTAAAATTTCTTTATAAAACATCATCACGGTAACGATGATTGCGCCTAATAAATTCTAATAAAGTGGATATAATTAGCCTCTTTGTAAAAGATAATTTACTAGATCATTTAAAACTTCTTTATAAAAGATCATAACGGTAACAATCATTGGGCCTAATAAATGCTAAAATATGTAAATTAATTATTTTTTTTGTAAAAGATAATTGAATACATCATTTAAATTTCTTTATAAAAGATCATAACGGTAACAATCATTAGGCCTAATAAATGCTAAAAAATTTAAATTAA
Source organism: Psophocarpus tetragonolobus (assembly GCA_037954015.1). Taxonomy (NCBI): domain Eukaryota; kingdom Viridiplantae; phylum Streptophyta; class Magnoliopsida; order Fabales; family Fabaceae; genus Psophocarpus; species Psophocarpus tetragonolobus. The sequence continues at coordinate 57,482,123 of CM075688.1, read as the reverse complement.
TTATCTTTTTTGTAAAAGATAATCTAGTAGATTATTTAAAATTTCTTTATAAAAGATCATAATGGTAATGATTATTATGCCTAATAAATGCTAAAAAAGTTGACATAATTATCTTATTTTTAAAAGATAATTTACTAGATAATTTAAAACTTCTTTATAAAAGATCATAACGGTAACAATCATTGGGCCCAATAAATGCTAAAAAAGTTGACATAATTATCTTCTTTGCAGAGATAATTTCCTAGATAATTTAAAATTTCTTATTAAAAGATCGTAACGGTAACAATCATTGGCCTAATAAATGCTAAACAATTTGACATAATTATCTTGTTGGTAAAAGATAATTTAATAGATCATTTAAAATTTCTTTATAAAAGATCATAACAGTAACAACGATTGGGCCTAATAAATGCTAAAAAAGTTGACATAATTATCGTCTTTGTAAATGATAATTTAATAGATTATTTAAAATTTCTTTATAAAAGATCATAACGGTAACGATGATTGCACCTAATAAATTCTAATAAAGTTAACATAATTATCCTATTTGTAAAAGATAATTTACTAGATCATTTAAAACTTCTTTATAAAAGATCATAACGGTAACAATCATTGAGCCTAATAAATGCTAAAATATGTATATTAATTATTTTTTTTGTAAAAGATAATTGAATACATCATTTAAATTTCTTTATAAAAGATCATAACGGTAACAATCATTAGGGCTAATAAATGCTAAAAAATTTAAATTAATTATCTTTTTTGTAAAAGATAATCTAGTAGATTATTTAAAATTTCTTTATAAAAGATGATAACGGTAACGGCGATTGCGCCTAATAAATCCTAAACAATTTGACATAATTATCTTCTTGGTAAAAGATAATTTAATAGATCATTTAAAATTTCTTTATAAAAGATCATAACAGTAACAATGATTGGGCCTAATAAATGCTAAAAAGGTTGACATAATTATCGTCTTTGTAAAAGATAATTTAATAGATCATTTAAAATTTCTTTATAAAAGATCATAACAGTAACAATGATTGGGCCTAATAAATGCTAAAAAGGTTGACATAATTATCGTCTTTGTAAATGATAATTTAATAGATTATTTAAAATTTCTTTATAAAAGATCATAACGGTAACGGTGATTGCGCCTAATAAATGCTAAACAATTTGACATAATTATCTTCTTGGTAAAAGATAATTTAATAGATCATTTAAAATTTCTTTATAAAAGATCATAACAGCAACAATCATTGGGCCAAATAAATGCTAAAAAAGTTGACATAATTATGTTCTTTGTAAAAGATAATTTACTAGATAATTTAAAACTTCTTTATAAAAGATCATAACGGTAACAATCATTGGGCCCAATAAATGCTAAAAAAGTTGACATAATTATCTTCTTTGCAGAGATAATTTCCTAGATAATTTAAAATTTCTTATTAAAAGATCATAACGGTAACAATCATTGGGCCTAATAAATGCTAAAAAATTTTACATAATTGTCTTCTTGGTAAAAGATAATTTAATAGATCATTTAAAATTTCTTTATAAAAGATCATAACAGTAACAATCATTGAGCCTAATAAATGCTAAAAAAGTTGACATAATTATGGTCTTTGTAAATGATAATTTAATAGATTATTTAAAATTTCTTTATAAAACATCATCACGGTAACGATGATTGCGCCTAATAAATTCTAATAAAGTGGATATAATTAGCCTCTTTGTAAAAGATAATTTACTAGATCATTTAAAACTTCTTTATAAAAGATCATAACGGTAACAATCATTGGGCCTAATAAATGCTAAAATATGTAAATTAATTATTTTTTTTGTAAAAGATAATTGAATACATCATTTAAATTTCTTTATAACAGATCATAACGGTAACAATCATTAGGCCTAATAAATGCTAAAAAATTTAAATTAATTATCTTTTTTGTAAAAGATAATCTAGTAGATTATTTAAAATTTCTTTATAAAAGATCATAATGGTAATGATTATTATGCCTAATAAATGCTAAAAAAGTTGACATAATTATCTTATTTTTAAAAGATAATTTACTAGATAATTTAAAACTTCTTTATAAAAGATCATAACGGTAACAATCATTGGGCCCAATAAATGCTAAAAAAGTTGACATAATTATCTTCTTTGCAGAGATAATTTCCTAGATAATTTAAAATTTCTTATTAAAAGATCGTAACGGTAACAATCATTGGCCTAATAAATGCTAAACAATTTGACATAATTATCTTGTTGGTAAAAGATAATTTAATAGATCATTTAAAATTTCTTTATAAAAGATCATAACAGTAACAATGATTGGGCCTAATAAATGCTAAAAAAGTTGACATAATTATCGTCTTTGTAAATGATAATTTAATAGATTATTTAAAATTTCTTTATAAAAGATCATAACGGTAACGATGATTGCACCTAATAAATTCTAATAAAGTTAACATAATTATCCTATTTGTAAAAGATAATTTACTAGATCATTTAAAACTTCTTTATAAAAGATCATAACGGTAACAATCATTGAGCCTAATAAATGCTAAAATATGTATATTAATTATTTTTTTTGTAAAAGATAATTGAATACATCATTTAAATTTCTTTATAAAAGATCATAACGGTAACAATCATTAGGGCTAATAAATGCTAAAAAATTTAAATTAATTATCTTTTTTGTAAAAGATAATCTAGTAGATTATTTAAAATTTCTTTATAAAAGATGATAACGGTAACGGCGATTGCGCCTAATAAATCCTAAACAATTTGACATAATTATCTTCTTGGTAAAAGATAATTTAATAGATCATTTAAAATTTCTTTATAAAAGATCATAACAGTAACAATGATTGGGCCTAATAAATGCTAAAAAGGTTGACATAATTATCGTCTTTGTAAAAGATAATTTAATAGATCATTTAAAATTTCTTTATAAAAGATCATAACAGTAACAATGATTGGGCCTAATAAATGCTAAAAAGGTTGACATAATTATCGTCTTTGTAAATGATAATTTAATAGATTATTTAAAATTTCTTTATAAAAGATCATAACGGTAACGGTGATTGCGCCTAATAAATGCTAAACAATTTGACATAATTATCTTCTTGGTAAAAGATAATTTAACAGATCATTTAAAATTTCTTTATAAAAGATCATAACAGCAACAATCATTGGGCCAAATAAATGCTAAAAAAGTTGACATAATTATGTTCTTTGTAAAAGATAATTTACTAGATAATTTAAAACTTCTTTATAAAAGATCATAACGGTAACAATCATTGGGCCCAATAAATGCTAAAAAAGTTGACATAATTATCTTCTTTGCAGAGATAATTTCCTAGATAATTTAAAATTTCTTATTAAAAGATCATAACGGTAACAATCATTGGGCCTAATAAATGCTAAAAAATTTTACATAATTGTCTTCTTCGTAAAAGATAATTTAATAGATCATTTAAAATTTCTTTATAAAAGATCATAACAGTAACAATCATTGAGCCTAATAAATGCTAAAAAAGTTGACATAATTATGGTCTTTGTAAATGATAATTTAATAGATTATTTAAAATTTCTTTATAAAACATCATCACGGTAACGATGATTGCGCCTAATAAATTCTAATAAAGTGGATATAATTAGCCTCTTTGTAAAAGATAATTTACTAGATCATTTAAAACTTCTTTATAAAAAGATCATAATGGTAACAATCATTGGGCCTAATAAATGCTAAAATATGTAAATTAATTATTTTTTTTGTAAAAGATAATTGAATACATCATTTAAATTTCTTTATAAAAGATCATAACAGTAACAATGATTGGGCCTAATAAATGCTAAAAAGGTTGACATAATTATCGTCTTTGTAAAAGATAATTTAATAGATCATTTAAAATTTCTTTATAAAAGATCATAACAGTAACAATGATTGGGCCTAATAAATGCTAAAAAGGTTGACATAATTATCGTCTTTGTAAATGATAATTTAATAGATTATTTAAAATTTCTTTATAAAAGATCATAACGGTAACGGTGATTGCGCCTAATAAATGCTAAACAATTTGACATAATTATCTTCTTGGTAAAAGATAATTTAATAGATCATTTAAAATTTCTTTATAAAAGATCATAACGGTAACAATCATTGGGCCCAATAAATGCTAAAAAAGTTGACATAATTATCTTCTTTGCAGAGATGATTTCCTAGATAATTTAAAATTTCTTTATAAAAGATCATAACGGTAACAATCATTGGCCTAATAAATGCTAAAAAAGTTGACATAATTATCTTCTTTGCAGAGATGATTTCCTAGATAATTTAAAATTTCTTATTAAAAGATCATAACGGTAACAATCATTGGACTAATAAATGCTAAAAAATTTGACATAATTATCTTCTTGGTAAAAGATAATTTAATAGATCATTTAAAATTTCTTTATAAAAGATCATAACAGTAACAATGATTGGGCCTAATAAATGCTAAAAAGGTTGACATAATTATCATCTTTGTAAAAGATAATTTAATAGATCATTTAAAATTTCTTTATAAAAGATCATAACAGTAACAATGATTGGGCCTAATAAATGCTAAAAAGGTTGACATAATTATCGTCTTTGTAAATGATAATTTAATAGATTATTTAAAATTTCTTTATAAAAGATCATAACGGTAACGGTGATTGCGCCTAATAAATGCTAAACAATTTGACATAATTATCTTCTTGGTAAAAGATAATTTAATAGATCATTTAAAATTTCTTTATAAAAGATCATAACAGCAACAATCATTGGGCCAAATAAATGCTAAAAAAGTTGACATAATTATGTTCTTTGTAAAAGATAATTTACTAGATAATTTAAAACTTCTTTATAAAAGATCATAACGGTAACAATCATTGGGCCCAATAAATGCTAAAAAAGTTGACATAATTATCTTCTTTGCAGAGATAATTTCCTAGATAATTTAAAATTTCTTATTAAAAGATCATAACGGTAACAATCATTGGGCCTAATAAATGCTAAAAAATTTTACATAATTGTCTTCTTGGTAAAAGATAATTTAATAGATCATTTAAAATTTCTTTATAAAAGATCATAACAGTAACAATCATTGAGCCTAATAAATGCTAAAAAAGTTGACATAATTATGGTCTTTGTAAATGATAATTTAATAGATTATTTAAAATTTCTTTATAAAACATCATCACGGTAACGATGATTGCACCTAATAAATTCTAATAAAGTGGATATAATTAGCCTCTTTGTAAAAGATAATTTACTAGATCATTTAAAACTTCTTTATAAAAGATCATAACGGTAACAATCATTGGGCCTAATAAATGCTAAAATATGTAAATTAATTATTTTTTTTGTAAAAGATAATTGAATACATCATTTAAATTTCTTTATAAAAGATCATAACGGTAACAATCATTAGGCCTAATAAATGCTAAAAAATTTAAATTAATTATCTTTTTTGTAAAAGATAATCTAGTAGATTATTTAAAATTTCTTTATAAAAGATCATAATGGTAATGATTATTATGCCTAATAAATGCTAAAAAAGTTGACATCATTATCTTCTTTTTAAAAGATAATTTACTAGATAATTTAAAACTTCTTTATAAAAGATCATAACGGTAACAATCATTGGGCCCAATAAATGCTAAAAAAGTTGACATAATTATCTTCTTTGCAGAGATAATTTCCTAGATAATTTAAAATTTCTTATTAAAAGATCATAACGGTAACAATCATTGGGCCTAATAAATGCTAAAAAATTTTACATAATTGTCTTCTTGGTAAAAGATAATTTAATAGATCATTTAAAATTTCTTTATAAAAGATCATAACAGTAACAATCATTGAGCCTAATAAATGCTAAAAAAGTTGACATAATTATGGTCTTTGTAAATGATAATTTAATAGATTATTTAAAATTTCTTTATAAAACATCATCACGGTAACGATGATTGCGCCTAATAAATTCTAATAAAGTGGATATAATTAGCCTCTTTGTAAAAGATAATTTACTAGATCATTTAAAACTTCTTTATAAAAGATCATAACGGTAACAATCATTGGGCCTAATAAATGCTAAAATATGTAAATTAATTTTTTTTTTTGTAAAAGATAATTGAATACATCATTTAAATTTCTTTATAAAAGATCATAACGGTAACAATCATTAGGCCTAATAAATGCTAAAAAATTTAAATTAATTATCTTTTTTGTAAAAGATAATCTAGTAGATTATTTAAAATTTCTTTATAAAAGATCATAATGGTAATGATTATTATGCCTAATAAATGCTAAAAAAGTTGACATAATTATCTTCTTTTTAAAAGATAATTTCCTAGATAATTTAAAACTTCTTTATAAAAGATCATAACGGTAACAATCATTGGGCCCAATAAATGCTAAAAAAGTTGACATAATTATCTTCTTTGCAGAGATGATTTCCTAGATAATTTAAAATTTCTTATTAAAAGATCAAATCGGTAACAATCATTGGCCTAATAAATGCTAAAAAATTTGACATAATTATCTTCTTGGTAAAAGATAATTTAATAGATCATTTAAAATTTCTTTATAAAAGATCATAACAGTAACAATGATTGGGCCTAATAAATGCTAAAAAGGTTGACATAATTATCGTCTTTGTAAAAGATAATTTAATAGATCATTTAAAATTTCTTTATAAAAGATCATAACGGTAACAATGATTGCACCTAATAAATTCTAATAAAGTTAACATAATTATCCTACTTGTAAAAGATAATTTACTAGATCATTTAAAACTTCTTTATAAAAGATCATAACGGTAACAATCATTGAGCCTAATAAATGCTAAAATATGTATATTAATTATTTTTTTTGTAAAAGATAATTGAATACATCATTTAAATTTCTTTATAAAAGATCATAACGGTAACAATCATTAGGGCTAATAAATGCTAAAAAATTTAAATTAATTATCTTTTTTGTAAAAGATAATCTAGTAGATTATTTAAAATTTCTTTATAAAAGATGATAACGGTAACGGCGATTGCGCCTAATAAATCCTAAACAATTTGACATAATTATCTTCTTGGTAAAAGATAATTTAATAGATCATTTAAAATTTCTTTATAAAAGATCATAACAGTAACAATGATTGGGCCTAATAAATGCTAAAAAGGTTGACATAATTATCGTCTTTGTAAAAGATAATTTAATAGATCATTTAAAATTTCTTTATAAAAGATCATAACAGTAACAATGATTGGGCCTAATAAATGCTAAAAAGGTTGACATAATTATCGTCTTTGTAAATGATAATTTAATAGATTATTTAAAATTTCTTTATAAAAGATCATAACGGTAACGGTGATTGCGCCTAATAAATGCTAAACAATTTGACATAATTATCTTCTTGGTAAAAGATAATTTAATAGATCATTTAAAATTTCTTTATAAAAGATCATAACAGCAACAATCATTGGGCCAAATAAATGCTAAAAAAGTTGACATAATTATGTTCTTTGTAAAAGATAATTTACTAGATAATTTAAAACTTCTTTATAAAAGATCATAACGGTAACAATCATTGGGCCCAATAAATGCTAAAAAAGTTGACATAATTATCTTCTTTGCAGAGATAATTTCCTAGATAATTTAAAATTTCTTATTAAAAGATCATAACGGTAACAATCATTGGGCCTAATAAATGCTAAAAAATTTTACATAATTGTCTTCTTGGTAAAAGATAATTTAATAGATCATTTAAAATTTCTTTATAAAAGATCATAACAGTAACAATCATTGAGCCTAATAAATGCTAAAAAAGTTGACATAATTATGGTCTTTGTAAATGATAATTTAATAGATTATTTAAAATTTCTTTATAAAACATCATCACGGTAACGATGATTGCGCCTAATAAATTCTAATAAAGTGGATATAATTAGCCTCTTTGTAAAAGATAATTTACTAGATCATTTAAAACTTCTTTATAAAAGATCATAACGGTAACAATCATTGGGCCTAATAAATGCTAAAATATGTAAATTAATTATTTTTTTTGTAAAAGATAATTGAATACATCATTTAAATTTCTTTATAAAAGATCATAACGGTAACAATCATTAGGCCTAATAAATGCTAAAAAATTTAAATTAATTATCTTTTTTGTAAAAGATAATCTAGTAGATTATTTAAAATTTCTTTATAAAAGATCATAATGGTAATGATTATTATGCCTAATAAATGCTAAAAAAGTTGACATCATTATCTTCTTTTTAAAAGATAATTTACTAGATAATTTAAAACTTCTTTATAAAAGATCATAACGGTAACAATCATTGGGCCCAATAAATGCTAAAAAAGTTGACATAATTATCTTCTTTGCAGAGATAATTTCCTAGATAATTTAAAATTTCTTATTAAAAGATCATAACGGTAACAATCATTGGGCCTAATAAATGCTAAAAAATTTTACATAATTGTCTTCTTGGTAAAAGATAATTTAATAGATCATTTAAAATTTCTTTATAAAAGATCATAACAGTAACAATCATTGAGCCTAATAAATGCTAAAAAAGTTGACATAATTATGGTCTTTGTAAATGATAATTTAATAGATTATTTAAAATTTCTTTATAAAACATCATCACGGTAACGATGATTGCGCCTAATAAATTCTAATAAAGTGGATATAATTAGCCTCTTTGTAAAAGATAATTTACTAGATCATTTAAAACTTCTTTATAAAAGATCATAACGGTAACAATCATTGGGCCTAATAAATGCTAAAATATGTAAATTAATTATTTTTTTTGTAAAAGATAATTGAATACATCATTTAAATTTCTTTATAAAAGATCATAACGGTAACAATCATTAGGCCTAATAAATGCTAAAAAATTTAAATTAATTATCTTTTTTGTAAAAGATAATCTAGTAGATTATTTAAAATTTCTTTATAAAAGATCATAATGGTAATGATTATTATGCCTAATAAATGCTAAAAAAGTTGACATAATTATCTTCTTTTTAAAAGATAATTTCCTAGATAATTTAAAACTTCTTTATAAAAGATCATAACGGTACAATCATTGGGCCCAATAAATGCTAAAAAAGTTGACATAATTATCTTCTTTGCAGAGATGATTTCCTAGATAATTTAAAATTTCTTATTAAAAGATCATAACGGTAACAATCATTGGCCTAATAAATGCTAAAAAATTTGACATAATTATCTTCTTGGTAAAAGATAATTTAATAGATCATTTAAAATTTCTTTATAAAAGATCATAACAGTAACAATGATTGGGCCTAATAAATGCTAAAAAGGTTGACATAATTATCGTCTTTGTAAAAGATAATTTAATAGATCATTTAAAATTTCTTTATAAAAGATCATAACAGTAACAATGATTGGGCCTAATAAATGCTAAAAAGGTTGACATAATTATCGTCTTTGTAAATGATAATTTAATAGATTATTTAAAATTTCTTTATAAAAGATCATAACGGTAACGGTGATTGCGCCTAATAAATGCTAAACAATTTGACATAATTATCTTCTTGGTAAAAGATAATTTAATAGATCATTTAAAATTTCTTTATAAAAGATCATAACAGCAACAATCATTGGGCCAAATAAATGCTAAAAAAGTTGACATAATTATGTTCTTTGTAAAAGATAATTTACTAGATAATTTAAAACTTCTTTATAAAAGATCATAACGGTAACAATCATTGGGCCCAATAAATGCTAAAAAAGTTGACATAATTATCTTCTTTGCAGAGATAATTTCCTAGATAATTTAAAATTTCTTATTAAAAGATCATAACGGTAACAATCATTGGGCCTAATAAATGCTAAAAAATTTTACATAATTGTCTTCTTGGTAAAAGATAATTTAATAGATCATTTAAAATTTCTTTATAAAAGATCATAACAGTAACAATCATTGAGCCTAATAAATGCTAAAAAAGTTGACATAATTATGGTCTTTGTAAATGATAATTTAATAGATTATTTAAAATTTCTTTATAAAACATCATCACGGTAACGATGATTGCGCCTAATAAATTCTAATAAAGTGGATATAATTAGCCTCTTTGTAAAAGATAATTTACTAGATCATTTAAAACTTCTTTATAAAAGATCATAACGGTAACAATCATTGGGCCTAATAAATGCTAAAATATGTAAATTAATTATTTTTTTTGTAAAAGATAATTGAATACATCATTTAAATTTCTTTATAAAAGATCATAACGGTAACAATCATTAGGCCTAATAAATGCTAAAAAATTTAAATTAATTATCTTTTTTGTAAAAGATAATCTAGTAGATTATTTAAAATTTCTTTATAAAAGATCATAATGGTAATGATTATTATGCCTAATAAATGCTAAAAAAGTTGACATAATTATCTTATTTTTAAAAGATAATTTACTAGATAATTTAAAACTTCTTTATAAAAGATCATAACGGTAACAATCATTGGGCCCAATAAATGCTAAAAAAGTTGACATAATTATCTTCTTTGCAGAGATAATTTCCTAGATAATTTAAAATTTCTTATTAAAAGATCGTAACGGTAACAATCATTGGCCTAATAAATGCTAAACAATTTGACATAATTATCTTGTTGGTAAAAGATAATTTAATAGATCATTTAAAATTTCTTTATAAAAGATCATAACAGTAACAACGATTGGGCCTAATAAATGCTAAAAAAGTTGACATAATTATCGTCTTTGTAAATGATAATTTAATAGATTATTTAAAATTTCTTTATAAAAGATCATAACGGTAACGATGATTGCACCTAATAAATTCTAATAAAGTTAACATAATTATCCTATTTGTAAAAGATAATTTACTAGATCATTTAAAACTTCTTTATAAAAGATCATAACGGTAACAATCATTGAGCCTAATAAATGCTAAAATATGTATATTAATTATTTTTTTTGTAAAAGATAATTGAATACATCATTTAAATTTCTTTATAAAAGATCATAACGGTAACAATCATTAGGGCTAATAAATGCTAAAAAATTTAAATTAATTATCTTTTTTGTAAAAGATAATCTAGTAGATTATTTAAAATTTCTTTATAAAAGATGATAACGGTAACGGCGATTGCGCCTAATAAATCCTAAACAATTTGACATAATTATCTTCTTGGTAAAAGATAATTTAATAGATCATTTAAAATTTCTTTATAAAAGATCATAACAGTAACAATGATTGGGCCTAATAAATGCTAAAAAGGTTGACATAATTATCGTCTTTGTAAAAGATAATTTAATAGATCATTTAAAATTTCTTTATAAAAGATCATAACAGTAACAATGATTGGGCCTAATAAATGCTAAAAAGGTTGACATAATTATCGTCTTTGTAAATGATAATTTAATAGATTATTTAAAATTTCTTTATAAAAGATCATAACGGTAACGGTGATTGCGCCTAATAAATGCTAAACAATTTGACATAATTATCTTCTTGGTAAAAGATAATTTAATAGATCATTTAAAATTTCTTTATAAAAGATCATAACAGCAACAATCATTGGGCCAAATAAATGCTAAAAAAGTTGACATAATTATGTTCTTTGTAAAAGATAATTTACTAGATAATTTAAAACTTCTTTATAAAAGATCATAACGGTAACAATCATTGGGCCCAATAAATGCTAAAAAAGTTGACATAATTATCTTCTTTGCAGAGATAATTTCCTAGATAATTTAAAATTTCTTATTAAAAGATCATAACGGTAACAATCATTGGGCCTAATAAATGCTAAAAAATTTTACATAATTGTCTTCTTGGTAAAAGATAATTTAATAGATCATTTAAAATTTCTTTATAAAAGATCATAACAGTAACAATCATTGAGCCTAATAAATGCTAAAAAAGTTGACATAATTATGGTCTTTGTAAATGATAATTTAATAGATTATTTAAAATTTCTTTATAAAACATCATCACGGTAACGATGATTGCGCCTAATAAATTCTAATAAAGTGGATATAATTAGCCTCTTTGTAAAAGATAATTTACTAGATCATTTAAAACTTCTTTATAAAAGATCATAACGGTAACAATCATTGGGCCTAATAAATGCTAAAATATGTAAATTAATTATTTTTTTTGTAAAAGATAATTGAATACATCATTTAAATTTCTTTATAACAGATCATAACGGTAACAATCATTAGGCCTAATAAATGCTAAAAAATTTAAATTAATTATCTTTTTTGTAAAAGATAATCTAGTAGATTATTTAAAATTTCTTTATAAAAGATCATAATGGTAATGATTATTATGCCTAATAAATGCTAAAAAAGTTGACATAATTATCTTATTTTTAAAAGATAATTTACTAGATAATTTAAAACTTCTTTATAAAAGATCATAACGGTAACAATCATTGGGCCCAATAAATGCTAAAAAAGTTGACATAATTATCTTCTTTGCAGAGATAATTTCCTAGATAATTTAAAATTTCTTATTAAAAGATCGTAACGGTAACAATCATTGGCCTAATAAATGCTAAACAATTTGACATAATTATCTTGTTGGTAAAAGATAATTTAATAGATCATTTAAAATTTCTTTATAAAAGATCATAACAGTAACAATGATTGGGCCTAATAAATGCTAAAAAAGTTGACATAATTATCGTCTTTGTAAATGATAATTTAATAGATTATTTAAAATTTCTTTATAAAAGATCATAACGGTAACGATGATTGCACCTAATAAATTCTAATAAAGTTAACATAATTATCCTATTTGTAAAAGATAATTTACTAGATCATTTAAAACTTCTTTATAAAAGATCATAACGGTAACAATCATTGAGCCTAATAAATGCTAAAATATGTATATTAATTATTTTTTTTGTAAAAGATAATTGAATACATCATTTAAATTTCTTTATAAAAGATCATAACGGTAACAATCATTAGGGCTAATAAATGCTAAAAAATTTAAATTAATTATCTTTTTTGTAAAAGATAATCTAGTAGATTATTTAAAATTTCTTTATAAAAGATGATAACGGTAACGGCGATTGCGCCTAATAAATCCTAAACAATTTGACATAATTATCTTCTTGGTAAAAGATAATTTAATAGATCATTTAAAATTTCTTTATAAAAGATCATAACAGTAACAATGATTGGGCCTAATAAATGCTAAAAAGGTTGACATAATTATCGTCTTTGTAAAAGATAATTTAATAGATCATTTAAAATTTCTTTATAAAAGATCATAACAGTAACAATGATTGGGCCTAATAAATGCTAAAAAGGTTGACATAATTATCGTCTTTGTAAATGATAATTTAATAGATTATTTAAAATTTCTTTATAAAAGATCATAACGGTAACGGTGATTGCGCCTAATAAATGCTAAACAATTTGACATAATTATCTTCTTGGTAAAAGATAATTTAACAGATCATTTAAAATTTCTTTATAAAAGATCATAACAGCAACAATCATTGGGCCAAATAAATGCTAAAAAAGTTGACATAATTATGTTCTTTGTAAAAGATAATTTACTAGATAATTTAAAACTTCTTTATAAAAGAACATAACGGTAACAATCATTGGGCCCAATAAATGCTAAAAAAGTTGACATAATTATCTTCTTTGCAGAGATAATTTCCTAGATAATTTAAAATTTCTTATTAAAAGATCATAACGGTAACAATCATTGGGCCTAATAAATGCTAAAAAATTTTACATAATTGTCTTCTTCGTAAAAGATAATTTAATAGATCATTTAAAATTTCTTTATAAAAGATCATAACAGTAACAATCATTGAGCCTAATAAATGCTAAAAAAGTTGACATAATTATGGTCTTTGTAAATGATAATTTAATAGATTATTTAAAATTTCTTTATAAAACATCATCACGGTAACGATGATTGCGCCTAATAAATTCTAATAAAGTGGATATAATTAGCCTCTTTGTAAAAGATAATTTACTAGATCATTTAAAACTTCTTTATAAAAAGATCATAACGGTAACAATCATTGGGCCTAATAAATACTAAAATATGTAAATTAATTATTTTTTTTTAAAAGATAATTGAATACATCATTTAAATTTCTTTATAAAAGATCATAACAGTAACAATGATTGGGCCTAATAAATGCTAAAAAGGTTGACATAATTATCGTCTTTGTAAAAGATAATTTAATAGATCATTTAAAATTTCTTTATAAAAGATCATAACAGTAACAATGATTGGGCCTAATAAATGCTAAAAAGGTTGACATAATTATCGTCTTTGTAAATGATAATTTAATAGATTATTTAAAATTTCTTTATAAAAGATCATAACGGTAACGGTGATTGCGCCTAATAAATGCTAAACAATTTGACATAATTATCTTCTTGGTAAAAGATAATTTAATAGATCATTTAAAATTTCTTTATAAAAGATCATAACGGTAACAATCATTGGGCCCAATAAATGCTAAAAAAGTTGACATAATTATCTTCTTTGCAGAGATGATTTCCTAGATAATTTAAAATTTCTTTATAAAAGATCATAACGGTAACAATCATTGGCCTAATAAATGCTAAAAAAGTTGACATAATTATCTTCTTTGCAGAGATGATTTCCTAGATAATTTAAAATTTCTTATTAAAAGATCATAACGGTAACAATCATTGGACTAATAAATGCTAAAAAATTTGACATAATTATCTTCTTGGTAAAAGATAATTTAATAGATCATTTAAAATTTCTTTATAAAAGATCATAACAGTAACAATGATTGGGCCTAATAAATGCTAAAAAGGTTGACATAATTATCGTCTTTGTAAAAGATAATTTAATAGATCATTTAAAATTTCTTTATAAAAGATCATAACAGTAACAATGATTGGGCCTAATAAATGCTAAAAAGGTTGACATAATTATCGTCTTTGTAAATGATAATTTAATAGATTATTTAAAATTTCTTTATAAAAGATCATAACGGTAACGGTGATTGCGCCTAATAAATGCTAAACAATTTGACATAATTATCTTCTTGGTAAAAGATAATTTAATAGATCATTTAAAATTTCTTTATAAAAGATCATAACAGCAACAATCATTGGGCCAAATAAATGCTAAAAAAGTTGACATAATTATGTTCTTTGTAAAAGATAATTTACTAGATAATTTAAAACTTCTTTATAAAAGATCATAACGGTAACAATCATTGGGCCCAATAAATGCTAAAAAAGTTGACATAATTATCTTCTTTGCAGAGATAATTTCCTAGATAATTTAAAATTTCTTATTAAAAGATCATAACGGTAACAATCATTGGGCCTAATAAATGCTAAAAAATTTTACATAATTGTCTTCTTGGTAAAAGATAATTTAATAGATCATTTAAAATTTCTTTATAAAAGATCATAACAGTAACAATCATTGAGCCTAATAAATGCTAAAAAAGTTGACATAATTATGGTCTTTGTAAATGATAATTTAATAGATTATTTAAAATTTCTTTATAAAACATCATCACGGTAACGATGATTGCGCCTAATAAATTCTAATAAAGTGGATATAATTAGCCTCTTTGTAAAAGATAATTTACTAGATCATTTAAAACTTCTTTATAAAAGATCATAACGGTAACAATCATTGGGCCTAATAAATGCTAAAATATGTAAATTAATTATTTTTTTTGTAAAAGATAATTGAATACATCATTTAAATTTCTTTATAAAAGATCATAACGGTAACAATCATTAGGCCTAATAAATGCTAAAAAATTTAAATTAATTATCTTTTTTGTAAAAGATAATCTAGTAGATTATTTAAAATTTCTTTATAAAAGATCATAATGGTAATGATTATTATGCCTAATAAATGCTAAAAAAGTTGACATAATTATCTTCTTTTTAAAAGATAATTTCCTAGATAATTTAAAACTTCTTTATAAAAGATCATAACGGTAACAATCATTGGGCCCAATAAATGCTAAAAAAGTTGACATAATTATCTTCTTTGCAGAGATGATTTCCTAGATAATTTAAAATTTCTTATTAAAAGATCATAACGGTAACAATCATTGGCCTAATAAATGCTAAAAAATTTGACATAATTATCTTCTTGGTAAAAGATAATTTAATAGATCATTTAAAATTTCTTTATAAAAGATCATAACAGTAACAATGATTGGGCCTAATAAATGCTAAAAAGGTTGACATAATTATCGTCTTTGTAAAAGATAATTTAATAGATCATTTAAAATTTCTTTATAAAAGATCATAACAGTAACAATGATTGGGCCTAATAAATGCTAAAAAGGTTGACATAATTATCGTCTTTGTAAATGATAATTTAATAGATTATTTAAAATTTCTTTATAAAAGATCATAACGGTAACGGTGATTGCGCCTAATAAATGCTAAACAATTTGACATAATTATCTTCTTGGTAAAAGATAATTTAATAGATCATTTAAAATTTCTTTATAAAAG
Organism: Psophocarpus tetragonolobus; assembly: GCA_037954015.1. Lineage (NCBI taxonomy): Eukaryota > Viridiplantae > Streptophyta > Magnoliopsida > Fabales > Fabaceae > Psophocarpus > Psophocarpus tetragonolobus. The sequence goes on along the minus strand of CM075688.1, from coordinate 57,465,591 downwards.
ATCATAACAGCAACAATCATTGGGCCAAATAAATGCTAAAAAAGTTGACATAATTATGTTCTTTGTAAAAGATAATTTACTAGATAATTTAAAACTTCTTTATAAAAGATCATAACGGTAACAATCATTGGGCCCAATAAATGCTAAAAAAGTTGACATAATTATCTTCTTTGCAGAGATAATTTCCTAGATAATTTAAAATTTCTTATTAAAAGATCATAACGGTAACAATCATTGGGCCTAATAAATGCTAAAAAATTTTACATAATTGTCTTCTTGGTAAAAGATAATTTAATAGATCATTTAAAATTTCTTTATAAAAGATCATAACAGTAACAATCATTGAGCCTAATAAATGCTAAAAAAGTTGACATAATTATGGTCTTTGTAAATGATAATTTAATAGATTATTTAAAATTTCTTTATAAAACATCATCACGGTAACGATGATTGCGCCTAATAAATTCTAATAAAGTGGATATAATTAGCCTCTTTGTAAAAGATAATTTACTAGATCATTTAAAACTTCTTTATAAAAGATCATAACGGTAACAATCATTGGGCCTAATAAATGCTAAAATATGTAAATTAATTATTTTTTTTGTAAAAGATAATTGAATACATCATTTAAATTTCTTTATAAAAGATCATAACGGTAACAATCATTAGGCCTAATAAATGCTAAAAAATTTAAATTAATTATCTTTTTTGTAAAAGATAATCTAGTAGATTATTTAAAATTTCTTTATAAAAGATCATAATGGTAATGATTATTATGCCTAATAAATGCTAAAAAAGTTGACATAATTATCTTCTTTTTAAAAGATAATTTCCTAGATAATTTAAAACTTCTTTATAAAAGATCATAACGGTAACAATCATTGGGCCCAATAAATGCTAAAAAAGTTGACATAATTATCTTCTTTGCAGAGATGATTTCCTAGATAATTTAAAATTTCTTATTAAAAGATCATAACGGTAACAATCATTGGCCTAATAAATGCTAAAAAATTTGACATAATTATCTTCTTGGTAAAAGATAATTTAATAGATCATTTAAAATTTCTTTATAAAAGATCATAACAGTAACAATGATTGGGCCTAATAAATGCTAAAAAGGTTGACATAATTATCGTCTTTGTAAAAGATAATTTAATAGATCATTTAAAATTTCTTTATAAAAGATCATAACAGTAACAATGATTGGGCCTAATAAATGCTAAAAAGGTTGACATAATTATCGTCTTTGTAAATGATAATTTAATAGATTATTTAAAATTTCTTTATAAAAGATCATAACGGTAACGGTGATTGCGCCTAATAAATGCTAAACAATTTGACATAATTATCTTCTTGGTAAAAGATAATTTAATAGATCATTTAAAATTTCTTTATAAAAGATCATAACAGCAACAATCATTGGGCCAAATAAATGCTAAAAAAGTTGACATAATTATGTTCTTTGTAAAAGATAATTTACTAGATAATTTAAAACTTCTTTATAAAAGATCATAACGGTAACAATCATTGGGCCCAATAAATGCTAAAAAAGTTGACATAATTATCTTCTTTGCAGAGATAATTTCCTAGATAATTTAAAATTTCTTATTAAAAGATCATAACGGTAACAATCATTGGGCCTAATAAATGCTAAAAAATTTTACATAATTGTCTTCTTGGTAAAAGATAATTTAATAGATCATTTAAAATTTCTTTATAAAAGATCATAACAGTAACAATCATTGAGCCTAATAAATGCTAAAAAAGTTGACATAATTATGGTCTTTGTAAATGATAATTTAATAGATTATTTAAAATTTCTTTATAAAACATCATCACGGTAACGATGATTGCGCCTAATAAATTCTAATAAAGTGGATATAATTAGCCTCTTTGTAAAAGATAATTTACTAGATCATTTAAAACTTCTTTATAAAAAGATCATAATGGTAACAATCATTGGGCCTAATAAATGCTAAAATATGTAAATTAATTATTTTTTTTTAAAAGATAATTGAATACATCATTTAAATTTCTTTATAAAAGATCATAACAGTAACAATGATTGGGCCTAATAAATGCTAAAAAGGTTGACATAATTATCGTCTTTGTAAAAGATAATTTAATAGATCATTTAAAATTTCTTTATAAAAGATCATAACAGTAACAATGATTGGGCCTAATAAATGCTAAAAAGGTTGACATAATTATCGTCTTTGTAAATGATAATTTAATAGATTATTTAAAATTTCTTTATAAAAGATCATAACGGTAACGGTGATTGCGCCTAATAAATGCTAAACAATTTGACATAATTATCTTCTTGGTAAAAGATAATTTAATAGATCATTTAAAATTTCTTTATAAAAGATCATAACGGTAACAATCATTGGGCCCAATAAATGCTAAAAAAGTTGACATAATTATCTTCTTTGCAGAGATGATTTCCTAGATAATTTAAAATTTCTTTATAAAAGATCATAACGGTAACAATCATTGGCCTAATAAATGCTAAAAAAGTTGACATAATTATCTTCTTTGCAGAGATGATTTCCTAGATAATTTAAAATTTCTTATTAAAAGATCATAACGGTAACAATCATTGGACTAATAAATGCTAAAAAATTTGACATAATTATCTTCTTGGTAAAAGATAATTTAATAGATCATTTAAAATTTCTTTATAAAAGATCATAACAGTAACAATGATTGGGCCTAATAAATGCTAAAAAGGTTGACATAATTATCGTCTTTGTAAAAGATAATTTAATAGATCATTTAAAATTTCTTTATAAAAGATCATAACAGTAACAATGATTGGGCCTAATAAATGCTAAAAAGGTTGACATAATTATCGTCTTTGTAAATGATAATTTAATAGATTATTTAAAATTTCTTTATAAAAGATCATAACGGTAACGGTGATTGCGCCTAATAAATGCTAAACAATTTGACATAATTATCTTCTTGGTAAAAGATAATTTAATAGATCATTTAAAATTTCTTTATAAAAGATCATAACAGCAACAATCATTGGGCCAAATAAATGCTAAAAAAGTTGACATAATTATGTTCTTTGTAAAAGATAATTTACTAGATAATTTAAAACTTCTTTATAAAAGATCATAACGGTAACAATCATTGGGCCCAATAAATGCTAAAAAAGTTGACATAATTATCTTCTTTGCAGAGATAATTTCCTAGATAATTTAAAATTTCTTATTAAAAGATCATAACGGTAACAATCATTGGGCCTAATAAATGCTAAAAAATTTTACATAATTGTCTTCTTGGTAAAAGATAATTTAATAGATCATTTAAAATTTCTTTATAAAAGATCATAACAGTAACAATCATTGAGCCTAATAAATGCTAAAAAAGTTGACATAATTATGGTCTTTGTAAATGATAATTTAATAGATTATTTAAAATTTCTTTATAAAACATCATCACGGTAACGATGATTGCGCCTAATAAATTCTAATAAAGTGGATATAATTAGCCTCTTTGTAAAAGATAATTTACTAGATAATTTAAAATTTCTTTATAAAAGATCATAACGGTAACAATCATTGGCCTAATAAATGCTAAAAAAGTTGACATAATTATCTTCTTTGCAGAGATGATTTCCTAGATAATTTAAAATTTCTTATTAAAAGATCATAACGGTAACAATCATTGGCCTAATAAATGCTAAAAAATTTGACATAATTATCTTCTTGGTAAAAGATAATTTAATAGATCATTTAAAATTTCTTTATAAAAGATCATAACAGTAACAATGATTGGGCCTAATAAATGCTAAAAAGGTTGACATAATTATCGTCTTTGTAAAAGATAATTTAATAGATCATTTAAAATTTCTTTATAAAAGATCATAACAGTAACAATGATTGGGCCTAATAAATGCTAAAAAGGTTGACATAATTATCGTCTTTGTAAATGATAATTTAATAGATTATTTAAAATTTCTTTATAAAAGATCATAACGGTAACGGTGATTGCGCCTAATAAATGCTAAACAATTTGACATAATTATCTTCTTGGTAAAAGATAATTTAATAGATCATTTAAAATTTCTTTATAAAAGATCATAACAGCAACAATCATTGGGCCAAATAAATGCTAAAAAAGTTGACATAATTATGTTCTTTGTAAAAGATAATTTACTAGATAATTTAAAACTTCTTTATAAAAGATCATAACGGTAACAATCATTGGGCCCAATAAATGCTAAAAAAGTTGACATAATTATCTTCTTTGCAGAGATAATTTCCTAGATAATTTAAAATTTCTTATTAAAAGATCATAACGGTAACAATCATTGGGCCTAATAAATGCTAAAAAATTTTACATAATTGTCTTCTTGGTAAAAGATAATTTAATAGATCATTTAAAATTTCTTTATAAAAGATCATAACAGTAACAATCATTGAGCCTAATAAATGCTAAAAAAGTTGACATAATTATGGTCTTTGTAAATGATAATTTAATAGATTATTTAAAATTTCTTTATAAAACATCATCACGGTAACGATGATTGCGCCTAATAAATTCTAATAAAGTGGATATAATTAGCCTCTTTGTAAAAGATAATTTACTAGATCATTTAAAACATCTTTATAAAAGATCATAACGGTAACAATCATTGGGCCTAATAAATGCTAAAATATGTAAATTAATTATTTTTTTTGTAAAAGATAATTGAATACATCATTTAAATTTCTTTATAAAAGATCATAACGGTAACAATCATTAGGCCTAATAAATGCTAAAAAATTTAAATTAATTATCTTTTTTGTAAAAGATAATCTAGTAGATTATTTAAAATTTCTTTATAAAAGATCATAATGGTAATGATTATTATGCCTAATAAATGCTAAAAAAGTTGACATAATTATCTTCTTTTTAAAAGATAATTTACTAGATAATTTAAAACTTCTTTATAAAAGATCATAACGGTAACAATCATTGGGCCCAATAAATGCTAAAAAAGTTGACATAATTATCTTCTTTGCAGAGATAATTTCCTAGATAATTTAAAATTTCTTATTAAAAGATCGTAACGGTAACAATCATTGGCCTAATAAATGCTAAACAATTTGACATAATTATCTTGTTGGTAAAAGATAATTTAATAGATCATTTAAAATTTCTTTATAAAAGATCATAACAGTAACAATGATTGGGCCTAATAAATGCTAAAAAAGTTGACATAATTATCGTCTTTGTAAATGATAATTTAATAGATTATTTAAAATTTCTTTATAAAAGATCATAACGGTAACGATGATTGCACCTAATAAATTCTAATAAAGTTGACATAATTATCCTATTTGTAAAAGATAATTTACTAGATCATTTAAAACTTCTTTATAAAAGATCATAACGGTAACAATCATTGGGCCTAATAAATGCTAAAATATGTATATTAATTATTTTTTTTGTAAAAGATAATTGAATACATCATTTAAATTTCTGTATAAAAGATCATAACGGTAACAATCATTAGGGCTAATAAATGCTAAAAAATTTAAATTAATTATCTTTTTTGTAAAAGATAATCTAGTAGATTATTTAAAATTTCTTTATAAAAGATCATAACAGTAACAATCATTGAGCCTAATAAATGCTAAAAAAGTTGACATAATTATGGTCTTTGTAAATGATAATTTAATAGATTATTTAAAATTTCTTTATAAAACATCATCACGGTAACGATGATTGCGCCTAATAAATTCTAATAAAGTGGATATAATTAGCCTCTTTGTAAAAGATAATTTACTAGATCATTTAAAACATCTTTATAAAAGATCATAACGGTAACAATCATTGGGCCTAATAAATGCTAAAATATGTAAATTAATTATTTTTTTTGTAAAAGATAATTGAATACATCATTTAAATTTCTTTATAAAAGATCATAACGGTAACAATCATTAGGCCTAATAAATGCTAAAAAATTTAAATTAATTATCTTTTTTGTAAAAGATAATCTAGTAGATTATTTAAAATTTCTTTATAAAAGATCATAATGGTAATGATTATTATGCCTAATAAATGCTAAAAAAGTTGACATAATTATCTTCTTTTTAAAAGATAATTTACTAGATAATTTAAAACTTCTTTATAAAAGATCATAACGGTAACAATCATTGGGCCCAATAAATGCTAAAAAAGTTGACATAATTATCTTCTTTGCAGAGATAATTTCCTAGATAATTTAAAATTTCTTATTAAAAGATCGTAACGGTAACAATCATTGGCCTAATAAATGCTAAACAATTTGACATAATTATCTTGTTGGTAAAAGATAATTTAATAGATCATTTAAAATTTCTTTATAAAAGATCATAACAGTAACAATGATTGGGCCTAATAAATGCTAAAAAAGTTGACATAATTATCGTCTTTGTAAATGATAATTTAATAGATTATTTAAAATTTCTTTATAAAAGATCATAACGGTAACGATGATTGCACCTAATAAATTCTAATAAAGTTGACATAATTATCCTATTTGTAAAAGATAATTTACTAGATCATTTAAAACTTCTTTATAAAAGATCATAACGGTAACAATCATTGGGCCTAATAAATGCTAAAATATGTATATTAATTATTTTTTTTGTAAAAGATAATTGAATACATCATTTAAATTTCTGTATAAAAGATCATAACGGTAACAATCATTAGGGCTAATAAATGCTAAAAAATTTAAATTAATTATCTTTTTTGTAAAAGATAATCTAGTAGATTATTTAAAATTTCTTTATAAAAGATCATAACAGTAACAATCATTGAGCCTAATAAATGCTAAAAAAGTTGACATAATTATGGTCTTTGTAAATGATAATTTAATAGATTATTTAAAATTTCTTTATAAAACATCATCACGGTAACGATGATTGCGCCTAATAAATTCTAATAAAGTGGATATAATTAGCCTCTTTGTAAAAGATAATTTACTAGATCATTTAAAACTTCTTTATAAAAGATCATAACGGTAACAATCATTGGGCCTAATAAATGCTAAAATATGTAAATTAATTATTTTTTTTGTAAAAGATAATTGAATACATCATTTAAATTTCTTTATAAAAGATCATAACGGTAACAATCATTAGGCCTAATAAATGCTAAAAAATTTAAATTAATTATCTTTTTTGTAAAAGATAATCTAGTAGATTATTTAAAATTTCTTTATAAAAGATCATAATGGTAATGATTATTATGCCTAATAAATGCTAAAAAAGTTGACATCATTATCTTCTTTTTAAAAGATAATTTACTAGATAATTTAAAACTTCTTTATAAAAGATCATAACGGTAACAATCATTGGGCCCAATAAATGCTAAAAAAGTTGACATAATTATCTTCTTTGCAGAGATAATTTCCTAGATAATTTAAAATTTCTTATTAAAAGATCATAACGGTAACAATCATTGGGCCTAATAAATGCTAAAAAATTTTACATAATTGTCTTCTTGGTAAAAGATAATTTAATAGATCATTTAAAATTTCTTTATAAAAGATCATAACAGTAACAATCATTGAGCCTAATAAATGCTAAAAAAGTTGACATAATTATGGTCTTTGTAAATGATAATTTAATAGATTATTTAAAATTTCTTTATAAAACATCATCACGGTAACGATGATTGCGCCTAATAAATTCTAATAAAGTGGATATAATTAGCCTCTTTGTAAAAGATAATTTACTAGATCATTTAAAACATCTTTATAAAAGATCATAACGGTAACAATCATTGGGCCTAATAAATGCTAAAATATGTAAATTAATTATTTTTTTTGTAAAAGATAATTGAATACATCATTTAAATTTCTTTATAAAAGATCATAACGGTAACAATCATTAGGCCTAATAAATGCTAAAAAATTTAAATTAATTATCTTTTTTGTAAAAGATAATCTAGTAGATTATTTAAAATTTCTTTATAAAAGATCATAATGGTAATGATTATTATGCCTAATAAATGCTAAAAAAGTTGACATAATTATCTTCTTTTTAAAAGATAATTTACTAGATAATTTAAAACTTCTTTATAAAAGATCATAACGGTAACAATCATTGGGCCCAATAAATGCTAAAAAAGTTGACATAATTATCTTCTTTGCAGAGATAATTTCCTAGATAATTTAAAATTTCTTACTAAAAGATCGTAACGGTAACAATCATTGGCCTAATAAATGCTAAACAATTTGACATAATTATCTTGTTGGTAAAAGATAATTTAATAGATCATTTAAAATTTCTTTATAAAAGATCATAACAGTAACAATGATTGGGCCTAATAAATGCTAAAAAAGTTGACATAATTATCGTCTTTGTAAATGATAATTTAATAGATTATTTAAAATTTCTTTATAAAAGATCATAACGGTAACGATGATTGCACCTAATAAATTCTAATAAAGTTGACATAATTATCCTATTTGTAAAAGATAATTTACTAGATCATTTAAAACTTCTTTATAAAAGATCATAACGGTAACAATCATTGGGCCTAATAAATGCTAAAATATGTATATTAATTATTTTTTTTGTAAAAGATAATTGAATACATCATTTAAATTTCTGTATAAAAGATCATAACGGTAACAATCATTAGGGCTAATAAATGCTAAAAAATTTAAATTAATTATCTTTTTTGTAAAAGATAATCTAGTAGATTATTTAAAATTTCTTTATAAAAGATCATAACAGTAACAATCATTGAGCCTAATAAATGCTAAAAAAGTTGACATAATTATGGTCTTTGTAAATGATAATTTAATAGATTATTTAAAATTTCTTTATAAAACATCATCACGGTAACGATGATTGCGCCTAATAAATTCTAATAAAGTGGATATAATTAGCCTCTTTGTAAAAGATAATTTACTAGATCATTTAAAACTTCTTTATAAAAGATCATAACGGTAACAATCATTGGGCCTAATAAATGCTAAAATATGTAAATTAATTATTTTTTTTGTAAAAGATAATTGAATACATCATTTAAATTTCTTTATAAAAGATCATAACGGTAACAATCATTAGGCCTAATAAATGCTAAAAAATTTAAATTAATTATGTTTTTTGTAAAAGATAATCTAGTAGATTATTTAAAATTTCTTTATAAAAGATCATAATGGTAATGATTATTATGCCTAATAAATGCTAAAAAAGTTGACATAATTATCTTCTTTTTAAAAGATAATTTACTAGATAATTTAAAACTTCTTTATAAAAGATCATAACGGTAACAATCATTGGGCCCAATAAATGCTAAAAAAGTTGACATAATTATCTTCTTTGCAGAGATAATTTCCTAGATAATTTAAAATTTCTTATTAAAAGATCGTAACGGTAACAATCATTGGCCTAATAAATGCTAAACAATTTGACATAATTATCTTGTTGGTAAAAGATAATTTAATAGATCATTTAAAATTTCTTTATAAAAGATCATAACAGTAACAATGATTGGGCCTAATAAATGCTAAAAAAGTTGACATAATTATCGTCTTTGTAAATGATAATTTAATAGATTATTTAAAATTTCTTTATAAAAGATCATAACGGTAACGATGATTGCACCTAATAAATTCTAATAAAGTTGACATAATTATCCTATTTGTAAAAGATAATTTACTAGATCATTTAAAACTTCTTTATAAAAGATCATAACGGTAACAATCATTGGGCCTAATAAATGCTAAAATATGTATATTAATTATTTTTTTTGTAAAAGATAATTGAATACATCATTTAAATTTCTGTATAAAAGATCATAACGGTAACAATCATTAGGGCTAATAAATGCTAAAAAATTTAAATTAATTATCTTTTTTGTAAAAGATAATCTAGTAGATTATTTAAAATTTCTTTATAAAAGATCATAACAGTAACAATCATTGAGCCTAATAAATGCTAAAAAAGTTGACATAATTATGGTCTTTGTAAATGATAATTTAATAGATTATTTAAAATTTCTTTATAAAACATCATCACGGTAACGATGATTGCGCCTAATAAATTCTAATAAAGTGGATATAATTAGCCTCTTTGTAAAAGATAATTTACTAGATCATTTAAAACTTCTTTATAAAAGATCATAACGGTAACAATCATTGGGCCTAATAAATGCTAAAATATGTAAATTAATTATTTTTTTTGTAAAAGATAATTGAATACATCATTTAAATTTCTTTATAAAAGATCATAACGGTAACAATCATTAGGCCTAATAAATGCTAAAAAATTTAAATTAATTATCTTTTTTGTAAAAGATAATCTAGTAGATTATTTAAAATTTCTTTATAAAAGATCATAATGGTAATGATTATTATGCCTAATAAATGCTAAAAAAGTTGACATAATTATCTTCTTTTTAAAAGATAATTTACTAGATAATTTAAAACTTCTTTATAAAAGATCATAACGGTAACAATCATTGGGCCCAATAAATGCTAAAAAAGTTGACATAATTATCTTCTTTGCAGAGATAATTTCCTAGATAATTTAAAATTTCTTATTAAAAGATCGTAACGGTAACAATCATTGGCCTAATAAATGCTAAACAATTTGACATAATTATCTTGTTGGTAAAAGATAATTTAATAGATCATTTAAAATTTCTTTATAAAAGATCATAACAGTAACAATGATTGGGCCTAATAAATGCTAAAAAAGTTGACATAATTATCGTCTTTGTAAATGATAATTTAATAGATTATTTAAAATTTCTTTATAAAAGATCATAACGGTAACGATGATTGCACCTAATAAATTCTAATAAAGTTGACATAATTATCCTATTTGTAAAAGATAATTTACTAGATCATTTAAAACTTCTTTATAAAAGATCATAACGGTAACAATCATTGGGCCTAATAAATGCTAAAATATGTATATTAATTATTTTTTTTGTAAAAGATAATTGAATACATCATTTAAATTTCTGTATAAAAGATCATAACGGTAACAATCATTAGGGCTAATAAATGCTAAAAAATTTAAATTAATTATCTTTTTTGTAAAAGATAATCTAGTAGATTATTTAAAATTTCTTTATAAAAGATCATAACAGTAACAATCATTGAGCCTAATAAATGCTAAAAAAGTTGACATAATTATGGTCTTTGTAAATGATAATTTAATAGATTATTTAAAATTTCTTTATAAAACATCATCACGGTAACGATGATTGCGCCTAATAAATTCTAATAAAGTGGATATAATTAGCCTCTTTGTAAAAGATAATTTACTAGATCATTTAAAACTTCTTTATAAAAGATCATAACGGTAACAATCATTGGGCCTAATAAATGCTAAAATATGTAAATTAATTATTTTTTTTGTAAAAGATAATTGAATACATCATTTAAATTTCTTTATAAAAGATCATAACGGTAACAATCATTAGGCCTAATAAATGCTAAAAAATTTAAATTAATTATCTTTTTTGTAAAAGATAATCTAGTAGATTATTTAAAATTTCTTTATAAAAGATCATAACGGTAACAATCATTGGGCCCAATAAATGCTAAAAAAGTTGACATAATTATCTTCTTTGCAGAGATAATTTCCTAGATAATTTAAAAGTTCTTATTAAAAGATCGTAACGGTAACAATCATTGGCCTAATAAATGCTAAACAATTTGACATAATTATCTTGTTGGTAAAAGATAATTTAATAGATCATTTAAAATTTCTTTATAAAAGATCATAACAGTAACAATGATTGGGCCTAATAAATGCTAAAAAAGTTGACATAATTATCGTCTTTGTAAATGATAATTTAATAGATTATTTAAAATTTCTTTATAAAAGATCATAACGGTAACGATGATTGCACCTAATAAATTCTAATAAAGTTGACATAATTATCCTATTTGTAAAAGATAATTTACTAGATCATTTAAAACTTCTTTATAAAAGATCATAACGGTAACAATCATTGGGCCTAATAAATGCTAAAATATGTATATTAATTATTTTTTTTGTAAAAGATAATTGAATACATCATTTAAATTTCTGTATAAAAGATCATAACGGTAACAATCATTAGGGCTAATAAATGCTAAAAAATTTAAATTAATTATCTTTTTTGTAAAAGATAATCTAGTAGATTATTTAAAATTTCTTTATAAAAGATCATAACAGTAACAATCATTGAGCCTAATAAATGCTAAAAAAGTTGACATAATTATGGTCTTTGTAAATGATAATTTAATAGATTATTTAAAATTTCTTTATAAAACATCATCACGGTAACGATGATTGCGCCTAATAAATTCTAATAAAGTGGATATAATTAGCCTCTTTGTAAAAGATAATTTACTAGATCATTTAAAACATCTTTATAAAAGATCATAACGGTAACAATCATTGGGCCTAATAAATGCTAAAATATGTAAATTAATTATTTTTTTTGTAAAAGATAATTGAATACATCATTTAAATTTCTTTATAAAAGATCATAACGGTAACAATCATTAGGCCTAATAAATGCTAAAAAATTTAAATTAATTATCTTTTTTGTAAAAGATAATCTAGTAGATTATTTAAAATTTCTTTATAAAAGATCATAATGGTAATGATTATTATGCCTAATAAATGCTAAAAAAGTTGACATAATTATCTTCTTTTTAAAAGATAATTTACTAGATAATTTAAAACTTCTTTATAAAAGATCATAACGGTAACAATCATTGGGCCCAATAAATGCTAAAAAAGTTGACATAATTATCTTCTTTGCAGAGATAATTTCCTAGATAATTTAAAATTTCTTATTAAAAGATCGTAACGGTAACAATCATTGGCCTAATAAATGCTAAACAATTTGACATAATTATCTTGTTGGTAAAAGATAATTTAATAGATCATTTAAAATTTCTTTATAAAAGATCATAACAGTAACAATGATTGGGCCTAATAAATGCTAAAAAAGTTGACATAATTATCGTCTTTGTAAATGATAATTTAATAGATTATTTAAAATTTCTTTATAAAAGATCATAACGGTAACGATGATTGCACCTAATAAATTCTAATAAAGTTGACATAATTATCCTATTTGTAAAAGATAATTTACTAGATCATTTAAAACTTCTTTATAAAAGATCATAACGGTAACAATCATTGGGCCTAATAAATGCTAAAATATGTATATTAATTATTTTTTTTGTAAAAGATAATTGAATACATCATTTAAATTTCTGTATAAAAGATCATAATGGTAACAATCATTAGGGCTAATAAATGCTAAAAAATTTAAATTAATTATCTTTTTTGTAAAAGATAATCTAGTAGATTATTTAAAATTTCTTTATAAAAGATCATAACAGTAACAATCATTGAGCCTAATAAATGCTAAAAAAGTTGACATAATTATGGTCTTTGTAAATGATAATTTAATAGATTATTTAAAATTTCTTTATAAAACATCATCACGGTAACGATGATTGCGCCTAATAAATTCTAATAAAGTGGATATAATTAGCCTCTTTGTAAAAGATAATTTACTAGATCATTTAAAACTTCTTTATAAAAGATCATAACGGTAACAATCATTGGGCCTAATAAATGCTAAAATATGTAAATTAATTATTTTTTTTGTAAAAGATAATTGAATACATCATTTAAATTTCTTTATAAAAGATCATAACGGTAACAATCATTAGGCCTAATAAATGCTAAAAAATTTAAATTAATTATCTTTTTTGTAAAAGATAATCTAGTAGATTATTTAAAATTTCTTTATAAAAGATCATAACGGTAACAATCATTGGGCCCAATAAATGCTAAAAAAGTTGACATAATTATCTTCTTTGCAGAGATAATTTCCTAGATAATTTAAAAGTTCTTATTAAAAGATCGTAACGGTAACAATCATTGGCCTAATAAATGCTAAACAATTTGACATAATTATCTTGTTGGTAAAAGATAATTTAATAGATCATTTAAAATTTCTTTATAAAAGATCATAACAGTAACAATGATTGGGCCTAATAAATGCTAAAAAAGTTGACATAATTATCGTCTTTGTAAATGATAATTTAATAGATTATTTAAAATTTCTTTATAAAAGATCATAACGGTAACGATGATTGCACCTAATAAATTCTAATAAAGTTGACATAATTATCCTATTTGTAAAAGATAATTTACTAGATCATTTAAAACTTCTTTATAAAAGATCATAACGGTAACAATCATTGGGCCTAATAAATGCTAAAATATGTATATTAATTATTTTTTTTGTAAAAGATAATTGAATACATCATTTAAATTTCTGTATAAAAGATCATAACGGTAACAATCATTAGGGCTAATAAATGCTAAAAAATTTAAATTAATTATCTTTTTTGTAAAAGATAATCTAGTAGATTATTTAAAATTTTTTTATAAAAGATCATAACAGTAACAATCATTGAGCCTAATAAATGCTAAAAAAGTTGACATAATTATGGTCTTTGTAAATGATAATTTAATAGATTATTTAAAATTTCTTTATAAAACATCATCACGGTAACGATGATTGCGCCTAATAAATTCTAATAAAGTGGATATAATTAGCCTCTTTGTAAAAGATAATTTACTAGATCATTTAAAACTTCTTTATAAAAGATCATAACGGTAACAATCATTGGGCCTAATAAATGCTAAAATATGTAAATTAATTATTTTTTTTGTAAAAGATAATTGAATACATCATTTAAATTTCTTTATAAAAGATCATAACAGTAACAATCATTAGGCCTAATAAATGCTAAAAAATTTAAATTAATTATCTTTTTTGTAAAAGATAATCTAGTAGATTATTTAAAATTTCTTTATAAAAGATCATAATGGTAATGATTATTATGCCTAATAAATGCTAAAAAAGTTGACATAATTATCTTCTTTTTAAAAGATAATTTACTAGATAATTTAAAACTTCTTTATAAAAGATCATAACGGTAACAATCATTGGGCCCAATAAATGCTAAAAAAGTTGACATAATTATCTTCTTTGCAGAGATAATTTCCTAGATAATTTAAAATTTCTTATTAAAAGATCGTAACGGTAACAATCATTGGCCTAATAAATGCTAAACAATTTGACATAATTATCTTGTTGGTAAAAGATAATTTAATAGATCATTTAAAATTTCTTTATAAAAGATCATAACAGTAACAATGATTGGGCCTAATAAATGCTAAAAAAGTTGACATAATTATCGTCTTTGTAAATGATAATTTAATAGATTATTTAAAATTTCTTTATAAAAGATCATAACGGTAACGATGATTGCACCTAATAAATTCTAATAAAGTTGACATAATTATCCTATTTGTAAAAGATAATTTACTAGATCATTTAAAACTTCTTTATAAAAGATCATAACGGTAACAATCATTGGGCCTAATAAATGCTAAAATATGTATATTAATTATTTTTTTTGTAAAAGATAATTGAATACATCATTTAAATTTCTGTATAAAAGATCATAACGGTAACAATCATTAGGGCTAATAAATGCTAAAAAATTTAAATTAATTATCTTTTTTGTAAAAGATAATCTAGTAGATTATTTAAAATTTCTTTATAAAAGATCATAACAGTAACAATCATTGAGCCTAATAAATGCTAAAAAAGTTGACATAATTATGGTCTTTGTAAATGATAATTTAATAGATTATTTAAAATTTCTTTATAAAACATCATCACGGTAACGATGATTGCGCCTAATAAATTCTAATAAAGTGGATATAATTAGCCTCTTTGTAAAAGATAATTTACTAGATCATTTAAAACTTCTTTATAAAAGATCATAACGGTAACAATCATTGGGCCTAATAAATGCTAAAATATGTAAATTAATTATTTTTTTTGTAAAAGATAATTGAATACATCATTTAAATTTCTTTATAAAAGATCATAACGGTAACAATCATTAGGCCTAATAAATGCTAAAAAATTTAAATTAATTATCTTTTTTGTAAAAGATAATCTAGTAGATTATTTAAAATTTCTTTATAAAAGATCATAATGGTAATGATTATTATGCCTAATAAATGCTAAAAAAGTTGACATAATTATCTTCTTTTTAAAAGATAATTTACTAGATAATTTAAAACTTCTTTATAAAAGATCATAACGGTAACAATCATTGGGCCCAATAAATGCTAAAAAAGTTGACATAATTATCTTCTTTGCAGAGATAATTTCCTAGATAATTTAAAATTTCTTATTAAAAGATCGTAACGGTAACAATCATTGGCCTAATAAATGCTAAACAATTTGACATAATTATCTTGTTGGTAAAAGATAATTTAATAGATCATTTAAAATTTCTTTATAAAAGATCATAACAGTAACAATGATTGGGCCTAATAAATGCTAAAAAAGTTGACATAATTATCGTCTTTGTAAATGATAATTTAATAGATTATTTAAAATTTCTTTATAAAAGATCATAACGGTAACGATGATTGCACCTAATAAATTCTAATAAAGTTGACATAATTATCCTATTTGTAAAAGATAATTTACTAGATCATTTAAAACTTCTTTATAAAAGATCATAACGGTAACAATCATTGGGCCTAATAAATGCTAAAATATGTATATTAATTATTTTTTTTGTAAAAGATAATTGAATACATCATTTAAATTTCTGTATAAAAGATCATAACGGTAACAATCATTAGGGCTAATAAATGCTAAAAAATTTAAATTAATTATCTTTTTTGTAAAAGATAATCTAGTAGATTATTTAAAATTTCTTTATAAAAGATCATAACAGTAACAATCATTGAGCCTAATAAATGCTAAAAAAGTTGACATAATTATGGTCTTTGTAAATGATAATTTAATAGATTATTTAAAATTTCTTTATAAAACATCATCACGGTAACGATGATTGCGCCTAATAAATTCTAATAAAGTGGATATAATTAGCCTCTTTGTAAAAGATAATTTACTAGATCATTTAAAACTTCTTTATAAAAGATCATAACGGTAACAATCATTGGGCCTAATAAATGCTAAAATATGTAAATTAATTATTTTTTTTGTAAAAGATAATTGAATACATCATTTAAATTTCTTTATAAAAGATCATAACGGTAACAATCATTAGGCCTAATAAATGCTAAAAAATTTAAATTAATTATCTTTTTTGTAAAAGATAATCTAGTAGATTATTTAAAATTTCTTTATAAAAGATCATAATGGTAATGATTATTATGCCTAATAAATGCTAAAAAAGTTGACATAATTATCTTCTTTTTAAAAGATAATTTACTAGATAATTTAAAACTTCTTTATAAAAGATCATAACGGTAACAATCATTGGGCCCAATAAATGCTAAAAAAGTTGACATAATTATCTTCTTTGCAGAGATAATTTCCTAGATAATTTAAAATTTCTTATTAAAAGATCGTAACGGTAACAATCATTGGCCTAATAAATGCTAAACAATTTGACATAATTATCTTGTTGGTAAAAGATAATTTAATAGATCATTTAAAATTTCTTTATAAAAGATCATAACAGTAACAATGATTGGGCCTAATAAATGCTAAAAAAGTTGACATAATTATCGTCTTTGTAAATGATAATTTAATAGATTATTTAAAATTTCTTTATAAAAGATCATAACGGTAACGATGATTGCACCTAATAAATTCTAATAAAGTTGACATAATTATCCTATTTGTAAAAGATAATTTACTAGATCATTTAAAACTTCTTTATAAAAGATCATAACGGTAACAATCATTGGGCCTAATAAATGCTAAAATATGTATATTAATTATTTTTTTTGTAAAAGATAATTGAATACATCATTTAAATTTCTGTATAAAAGATCATAACGGTAACAATCATTAGGGCTAATAAATGCTAAAAAATTTAAATTAATTATCTTTTTTGTAAAAGATAATCTAGTAGATTATTTAAAATTTCTTTATAAAAGATCATAACAGTAACAATCATTGAGCCTAATAAATGCTAAAAAAGTTGACATAATTATGGTCTTTGTAAATGATAATTTAATAGATTATTTAAAATTTCTTTATAAAACATCATCACGGTAACGATGATTGCGCCTAATAAATTCTAATAAAGTGGATATAATTAGCCTCTTTGTAAAAGATAATTTACTAGATCATTTAAAACTTCTTTATAAAAGATCATAACGGTAACAATCATTGGGCCTAATAAATGCTAAAATATGTAAATTAATTATTTTTTTTGTAAAAGATAATTGAATACATCATTTAAATTTCTTTATAAAAGATCATAACGGTAACAATCATTAGGCCTAATAAATGCTAAAAAATTTAAATTAATTATCTTTTTTGTAAAAGATAATCTAGTAGATTATTTAAAATTTCTTTATAAAAGATCATAATGGTAATGATTATTATGCCTAATAAATGCTAAAAAAGTTGACATAATTATCTTCTTTTTAAAAGATAATTTACTAGATAATTTAAAACTTCTTTATAAAAGATCATAACGGTAACAATCATTGGGCCCAATAAATGCTAAAAAAGTTGACATAATTATCTTCTTTGCAGAGATAATTTCCTAGATAATTTAAAATTTCTTATTAAAAGATCGTAACGGTAACAATCATTGGCCTAATAAATGCTAAACAATTTGACATAATTATCTTGTTGGTAAAAGATAATTTAATAGATCATTTAAAATTTCTTTATAAAAGATCATAACAGTAACAATGATTGGGCCTAATAAATGCTAAAAAAGTTGACATAATTATCGTCTTTGTAAATGATAATTTAATAGATTATTTAAAATTTCTTTATAAAAGATCATAACGGTAACGATGATTGCACCTAATAAATTATAATAAAGTTGACATAATTATCCTATTTGTAAAAGATAATTTACTAGATCATTTAAAACTTCTTTATAAAAGATCATAACGGTAACAATCATTGGGCCTAATAAATGCTAAAATATGTATATTAATTATTTTTTTTGTAAAAGATAATTGAATACATGATTTAAATTTCTTTATAAAAGATCATAACGGTAACAATCATTAGGGCTAATAAATGCTAAAAAATTTAAATTAATTATCTTTTTTGTAAAAGATAATCTAGTAGATTATTTAAAATTTCTTTATAAAAGATGATAACGGTAACGGCGATTGCGCCTAATAAATGCTAAACAATTTGACATAATTATCTTCTTGGTAAAAGATAATTTAATAGATCATTTAAAATTTCTTTATAAAAGATCATAACAGTAACAATGATTGGGCCTAATAAATGCTAAAAAGGTTGACATAATTATCGTCTTCGTAAAAGATAATTTAATAGATCATTTAATATTTCTTTATAAAAGATCATAACAGTAACAATGATTGGGCCTAATAAATGCTAAAAAGGTTGACATAATTATCGTCTTTGTAAAAGATAATTTAATAGATCATTTAAAATTTCTTTATAAAAGATCATAACAGTAACAATGATTGGGCCTAATAAATGCTAAAAAGGTTGACATAATTATCGTCTTTGTAAATGATAATTTAATAGATTATTTAAAATTTCTCTATAAAAGATCATAACGGTAACGGTGATTGCGCCTAATAAATGCTAAACAATTTGACATAATTATCTTCTTGGTAAAAGATAATTTAATAGATCATTTAAAATTTCTTTATAAAAGATCATAACGGTAACAATCATTGGGCCCAATAAATGCTAAAAAAGTTGACATAATTATCTTCTTTGCAGAGATGATTTCCTAGATAATTTAAAATTTCTTTATAAAAGATCATAACGGTAACAATCATTGGCCTAATAAATACTAAAAAAGTTGACATAATTATCTTCTTTGCAGAGATGATTTCCTAGATAATTTAAAATTTCTTATTAAAAGATCATAACGGTAACAATCATTGGCCTAATAAATGCTAAAAAATTTGACATAATTATCTTCTTGGTAAAAGATAATTTAATAGATCATTTAAAATTTCTTTATAAAAGATCATAACAGTAACAATGATTGGGCCTAATAAATGCTAAAAAGGTTGACATAATTATCGTCTTTGTAAAAGATAATTTAATAGATCATTTAAAATTTCTTTATAAAAGATCATAACAGTAACAATGATTGGGCCTAATAAATGCTAAAAAGGTTGACATAATTATCGTCTTTGTAAATGATAATTTAATAGATTATTTAAAATTTCTTTATAAAAGATCATAACGATAACGGTGATTGCGCCTAATAAATGCTAAACAATTTGACATAATTATCTTCTTGGTAAAAGTTAATTTAATAGATCATTTAAAATTTCTTTATAAAAGATCATAACAGCAACAATCATTGGGCCAAATAAATGCTAAAAAAGTTGACATAATTATGTTCTTTGTAAAAGATAATTTACTAGATAATTTAAAACTTCTTTATAAAAGATCATAACGGTAACAATCATTGGGCCCAATAAATGCTAAAAAAGTTGACATAATTATCTTCTTTGCAGAGATGATTTCCTAGATAATTTAAAATTTCTTATTAAAAGATCATAACGGTAACAATCATTGGCCTAATAAATGCTAAAAATTTGACATAATTATCTTCTTGGTAAAAGATAATTTAATAGATCATTTAAAATTTCTTTATAAAAGATCATAACAGTAACAATGATTGGACCTAATAAATGCTAAAAAAGTTGACATAATTATGGTCTTTGTAAATGATAATTTAATAGATTATTTAAAATTTCTTTATAAAACATCATCACGGTAACGATGATTGCGCCTAATAAATTCTAATAAAGTGGATATAATTAGCCTCTTTGTAAAAGATAATTTACTAGATCATTTAAAACTTCTTTATAAAAGATCATAACGGTAACAATCATTGGGCCTAATAAATGCTAAAATATGTAAATTAATTATTTTTTTTGTAAAAGATAATTGAATACATCATTTAAATTTCTTTATAAAAGATCATAACGGTAACAATCATTAGGCCTAATAAATGCTAAAAAATTTAAATTAATTATCTTTTTTGTAAAAGATAATCTAGTAGATTATTTAAAATTTCTTTATAAAAGATCATAATGGTAATGATTATTATGCCTAATAAATGCTAAAAAAGTTGACATAATTATCTTCTTTTTAAAAGATAATTTACTAGATAATTTAAAACTTCTTTATAAAAGATCATAACGGTAACAATCATTGGGCCCAATAAATGCTAAAAAAGTTGACATAATTATCTTCTTTGCAGAGATAATTTCCTAGATAATTTAAAATTTCTTATTAAAAGATCGTAACGGTAACAATCATTGGCCTAATAAATGCTAAACAATTTGACATAATTATCTTGTTGGTAAAAGATAATTTAATAGATCATTTAAAATTTCTTTATAAAAGATCATAACAGTAACAATGATTGGGCCTAATAAATGCTAAAAAAGTTGACATAATTATCGTCTTTGTAAATGATAATTTAATAGATTATTTAAAATTTCTTTATAAAAGATCATAACGGTAACGATGATTGCACCTAATAAATTCTAATAAAGTTGACATAATTATCCTATTTGTAAAAGATAATTTACTAGATCATTTAAAACTTCTTTATAAAAGATCATAACGGTAACAATCATTGGGCCTAATAAATGCTAAAATATGTATATTAATTATTTTTTTTGTAAAAGATAATTGAATACATCATTTAAATTTCTGTATAAAAGATCATAATGGTAACAATCATTAGGGCTAATAAATGCTAAAAAATTTAAATTAATTATCTTTTTTGTAAAAGATAATCTAGTAGATTATTTAAAATTTCTTTATAAAAGATCATAACAGTAACAATCATTGAGCCTAATAAATGCTAAAAAAGTTGACATAATTATGGTCTTTGTAAATGATAATTTAATAGATTATTTAAAATTTCTTTATAAAACATCATCACGGTAACGATGATTGCGCCTAATAAATTCTAATAAAGTGGATATAATTAGCCTCTTTGTAAAAGATAATTTACTAGATCATTTAAAACTTCTTTATAAAAGATCATAACGGTAACAATCATTGGGCCTAATAAATGCTAAAATATGTAAATTAATTATTTTTTTTGTAAAAGATAATTGAATACATCATTTAAATTTCTTTATAAAAGATCATAACGGTAACAATCATTAGGCCTAATAAATGCTAAAAAATTTAAATTAATTATCTTTTTTGTAAAAGATAATCTAGTAGATTATTTAAAATTTCTTTATAAAAGATCATAATGGTAATGATTATTATGCCTAATAAATGCTAAAAAAGTTGACATAATTATCTTCTTTTTAAAAGATAATTTACTAGATAATTTAAAACTTCTTTATAAAAGATCATAACGGTAACAATCATTGGGCCCAATAAATGCTAAAAAAGTTGACATAATTATCTTCTTTGCAGAGATAATTTCCTAGATAATTTAAAATTTCTTATTAAAAGATCGTAACGGTAACAATCATTGGCCTAATAAATGCTAAACAATTTGACATAATTATCTTGTTGGTAAAAGATAATTTAATAGATCATTTAAAATTTCTTTATAAAAGATCATAACAGTAACAATGATTGGGCCTAATAAATGCTAAAAAAGTTGACATAATTATCGTCTTTGTAAATGATAATTTAATAGATTATTTAAAATTTCTTTATAAAAAATCATAACGGTAACGATGATTGCACCTAATAAATTCTAATAAAGTTGACATAATTATCCTATTTGTAAAAGATAATTTACTAGATCATTTAAAACTTCTTTATAAAAGATCATAACGGTAACAATCATTGGGCCTAATAAATGCTAAAATATGTATATTAATTATTTTTTTTGTAAAAGATAATTGAATACATCATTTAAATTTCTGTATAAAAGATCATAACGGTAACAATCATTAGGGCTAATAAATGCTAAAAAATTTAAATTAATTATCTTTTTTGTAAAAGATAATCTAGTAGATTATTTAAAATTTCTTTATAAAAGATCATAACAGTAACAATCATTGAGCCTAATAAATGCTAAAAAAGTTGACATAATTATGGTCTTTGTAAATGATAATTTAATAGATTATTTAAAATTTCTTTATAAAACATCATCACGGTAACGATGATTGCGCCTAATAAATTCTAATAAAGTGGATATAATTAGCCTCTTTGTAAAATATAATTTACTAGATCATTTAAAACTTCTTTATAAAAGATCATAACGGTAACAATCATTGGGCCTAATAAATGCTAAAATATGTAAATTAATTATTTTTTTTGTAAAAAATAATTGAATACATCATTTAAATTTCTTTATAAAAGATCATAACGGTAACAATCATTAGGCCTAATAAATGCTAAAAAATTTAAATTAATTATCTTTTTTGTAAAAGATAATCTAGTAGATTATTTAAAATTTCTTTATAAAAGATCATAATGGTAATGATTATTATGCCTAATAAATGCTAAAAAAGTTGACATAATTATCTTCTTTTTAAAAGATAATTTACTAGATAATTTAAAACTTCTTTATAAAAGATCATAACGGTAACAATCATTGGGCCCAATAAATGCTAAAAAAGTTGACATAATTATCTTCTTTGCAGAGATAATTTCCTAGATAATTTAAAATTTCTTATTAAAAGATCGTAACGGTAACAATCATTGGCCTAATAAATGCTAAACAATTTGACATAATTATCTTGTTGGTAAAAGATAATTTAATAGATCATTTAAAATTTTTTTATAAAAGATCATAACAGTAACAATGATTGGGCCTAATAAATGCTAAAAAAGTTGACATAATTATCGTCTTTGTAAATGATAATTTAATAGATTATTTAAAATTTCTTTATAAAAGATCATAACGGTAACGATGATTGCACCTAATAAATTCTAATAAAGTTGACATAATTATCCTATTTGTAAAAGATAATTTACTAGATCATTTAAAACTTCTTTATAAAAGATCATAACGGTAACAATCATTGGGCCTAATAAATGCTAAAATATGTATATTAATTATTTTTTTTGTAAAAGATAATTGAATACATCATTTAAATTTCTGTATAAAAGATCATAACGGTAACAATCATTAGGGCTAATAAATGCTAAAAAATTTAAATTAATTATCTTTTTTGTAAAAGATAATCTAGTAGATTATTTAAAATTTCTTTATAAAAGATCATAACAGTAACAATCATTGAGCCTAATAAATGCTAAAAAAGTTGACATAATTATGGTCTTTGTAAATGATAATTTAATAGATTATTTAAAATTTCTTTATAAAACATCATCACGGTAACGATGATTGCGCCTAATAAATTCTAATAAAGTGGATATAATTAGCCTCTTTGTAAAAGATAATTTACTAGATCATTTAAAACTTCTTTATAAAAGATCATAACGGTAACAATCATTGGGCCTAATAAATGCTAAAATATGTAAATTAATTATTTTTTTTGTAAAAGATAATTGAATACATCATTTAAATTTCTTTATAAAAGATCATAACGGTAACAATCATTAGGCCTAATAAATGCTAAAAAATTTAAATTAATTATCTTTTTTGTAAAAGATAATCTAGTAGATTATTTAAAATTTCTTTATAAAAGATCATAATGGTAATGATTATTATGCCTAATAAATGCTAAAAAAGTTGACATAATTATCTTCTTTTTAAAAGATAATTTACTAGATAATTTAAAACTTCTTTATAAAAGATCATAACGGTAACAATCATTGGGCCCAATAAATGCTAAAAAAGTTGACATAATTATCTTCTTTGCAGAGATAATTTCCTAGATAATTTAAAATTTCTTATTAAAAGATCGTAACGGTAACAATCATTGGCCTAATAAATGCTAAACAATTTGACATAATTATCTTGTTGGTAAAAGATAATTTAATAGATCATTTAAAATTTCTTTATAAAAGATCATAACAGTAACAATGATTGGGCCTAATAAATGCTAAAAAAGTTGACATAATTATCGTCTTTGTAAATGATAATTTAATAGATTATTTAAAATTTCTTTATAAAAGATCATAACGGTAACGATGATTGCACCTAATAAATTCTAATAAAGTTGACATAATTATCCTATTTGTAAAAGATAATTTACTAGATCATTTAAAACTTCTTTATAAAAGATCATAACGGTAACAATCATTGGGCCTAATAAATGCTAAAATATGTATATTAATTATTTTTTTTGTAAAAGATAATTGAATACATCATTTAAATTTCTGTATAAAAGATCATAATGGTAACAATCATTAGGGCTAATAAATGCTAAAAAATTTAAATTAATTATCTTTTTTGTAAAAGATAATCTAGTAGATTATTTAAAATTTCTTTATAAAAGATCATAACAGTAACAATCATTGAGCCTAATAAATGCTAAAAAAGTTGACATAATTATGGTCTTTGTAAATGATAATTTAATAGATTATTTAAAATTTCTTTATAAAACATCATCACGGTAACGATGATTGCGCCTAATAAATTCTAATAAAGTGGATATAATTAGCCTCTTTGTAAAATATAATTTACTAGATCATTTAAAACTTCTTTATAAAAGATCATAACGGTAACAATCATTGGGCCTAATAAATGCTAAAATATGTAAATTAATTATTTTTTTTGTAAAAGATAATTGAATACATCATTTAAATTTCTTTATAAAAGATCATAACGGTAACAATCATTAGGCCTAATAAATGCTAAAAAATTTAAATTAATTATCTTTTTTGTAAAAGATAATCTAGTAGATTATTTAAAATTTCTTTATAAAAGATCATAATGGTAATGATTATTATGCCTAATAAATGCTAAAAAAGTTGACATAATTATCTTCTTTTTAAAAGATAATTTACTAGATAATTTAAAACTTCTTTATAAAAGATCATAACGGTAACAATCATTGGGCCCAATAAATGCTAAAAAAGTTGACATAATTATCTTCTTTGCAGAGATAATTTCCTAGATAATTTAAAATTTCTTATTAAAAGATCGTAACGGTAACAATCATTGGCCTAATAAATGCTAAACAATTTGACATAATTATCTTGTTGGTAAAAGATAATTTAATAGATCATTTAAAATTTCTTTATAAAAGATCATAACAGTAACAATGATTGGGCCTAATAAATGCTAAAAAAGTTGACATAATTATCGTCTTTGTAAATGATAATTTAATAGATTATTTAAAATTTCTTTATAAAAGATCATAACGGTAACGATGATTGCACCTAATAAATTCTAATAAAGTTGACATAATTATCCTATTTGTAAAAGATAATTTACTAGATCATTTAAAACTTCTTTATAAAAGATCATAACGGTAACAATCATTGGGCCTAATAAATGCTAAAATATGTATATTAATTATTTTTTTTGTAAAAGATAATTGAATACATCATTTAAATTTCTTTATAAAAGATCATAACGGTAACAATCATTAGGGCTAATAAATGCTAAAAAATTTAAATTAATTATCTTTTTTGTAAAAGATAATCTAGTAGATTATTTAAAATTTCTTTATAAAAGATGATAACGGTAACGGCGATTGCGCCTAATAAATGCTAAACAATTTGACATAATTATCTTCTTGGTAAAAGATAATTTAATAGATCATTTAAAATTTCTTTATAAAAGATCATAACAGTAACAATGATTGGGCCTAATAAATGCTAAAAAGGTTGACATAATTATCGTCTTCGTAAAAGATAATTTAATAGATCATTTAAAATTTCTTTATAAAAGATCATAACAGTAACAATGATTGGGCCTAATAAATGCTAAAAAGGTTGACATAATTATCGTCTTTGTAAAAGATAATTTAATAGATCATTTAAAATTTCTTTATAAAAGATCATAACAGTAACAATGATTGGGCCTAATAAATGCTAAAAAGGTTGACATAATTATCGTCTTTGTAAATGATAATTTAATAGATTATTTAAAATTTCTCTATAAAAGATCATAACGGTAACGGTGATTGCGCCTAATAAATGCTAAACAATTTGACATAATTATCTTCTTGGTAAAAGATAATTTAATAGATCATTTAAAATTTCTTTATAAAAGATCATAACGGTAACAATCATTGGGCCCAATAAATGCTAAAAAAGTTGACATAATTATCTTCTTTGCAGAGATGATTTCCTAGATAATTTAAAATTTCTTTATAAAAGATCATAACGGTAACAATCATTGGCCTAATAAATACTAAAAAAGTTGACATAATTATCTTCTTTGCAGAGATGATTTCCTAGATAATTTAAAATTTCTTATTAAAAGATCATAACGGTAACAATCATTGGCCTAATAAATGCTAAAAAATTTGACATAATTATATTCTAGGTAAAAGATAATTTAATAGATCATTTAAAATTTCTTTATAAAAGATCATAACAGTAACAATGATTGGGCCTAATAAATGCTAAAAAGGTTGACATAATTATCGTCTTTGTAAAAGATAATTTAATAGATCATTTAAAATTTCTTTATAAAAGATCATAACAGTAACAATGATTGGGCCTAATAAATGCTAAAAAGGTTGACATAATTATCGTCTTTGTAAATGATAATTTAATAGATTATTTAAAATTTCTTTATAAAAGATCATAACGGTAACGGTGATTGCGCCTAATAAATGCTAAACAATTTGACATAATTATCTTCTTGGTAAAAGTTAATTTAATAGATCATTTAAAATTTCTTTATAAAAGATCATAACAGCAACAATCATTGGGCCAAATAAATGCTAAAAAAGTTGACATAATTATGTTCTTTGTAAAAGATAATTTACTAGATAATTTAAAACTTCTTTATAAAAGATCATAACGGTAACAATCATTGGGCCCAATAAATGCTAAAAAAGTTGACATAATTATCTTCTTTGCAGAGATGATTTCCTAGATAATTTAAAATTTCTTATTAAAAGATCATAACGGTAACAATCATTGGCCTAATAAATGGTAAAAATTTGACATAATTATCTTCTTGGTAAAAGATAATTTAATAGATCATTTAAAATTTCTTTATAAAAGATCATAACAGTAACAATGATTGGACCTAATAAATGCTAAAAAAGTTGACATAATTATGGTCTTTGTAAATGATAATTTAATAGATTATTTAAAATTTCTTTATAAAACATCATCACGGTAACGATGATTGCGCCTAATAAATTCTAATAAAGTGGATATAATTAGCCTCTTTGTAAAAGATAATTTACTAGATCATTTAAAACTTCTTTATAAAAGATCATAACGGTAACAATCATTGGGCCTAATGAATGCTAAAATATGTAAATTAATTATTTTTTTTGTAAAAGATAATTGAATACATCATTTAAATTTCTTTATAAAAGATCATAACGGTAACAATCATTAGGCCTAATAAATGCTAAAAAATTTAAATTAATTATCTTTTTTGTAAAAGATAATCTAGTAGATTATTTAAAATTTCTTTATAAAAGATCATAATGGTAATGATTATTATGCCTAATAAATGCTAAAAAAGTTGACATAATTATCTTCTTTTTAAAAGATAATTTACTAGATAATTTAAAACTTCTTTATAAAAGATCATAACGGTAACAATCATTGGGCCCAATAAATGCTAAAAAAGTTGACATAATTATCTTCTTTGCAGAGATGATTTCCTAGATAATTTAAAATTTCTTATTAAAAGATCATAACGGTAACAATCATTGGCCTAATAAATGCTAAAAAATTTGACATAATTATCTTCTTGGTAAAAGATAATTTAATAGATCATTTAAAATTTCTTTATAAAAGATCATAACAGTAACAATGATTGGGCCTAATAAATGCTAAAAAGGTTGACATAATTATCGTCTTTGTAAAAGATAATTTAATAGATCATTTAAAATTTCTTTATTAAAGATCATAACAGTAACAATGATTGGGCCTAATAAATGCTAAAAAGGTTGACATAATTATAGTCTTTGTAAATGATAATTTAATAGATTATTTAAAATTTCTTTATAAAAGATCATAACGGTAACGGTGATTGCGCCTAATAAATGCTAAACAATTTGACATAATTATCTTCTTGGTAAAAGATAATTTAATAGATCATTTAAAATTTCTTTATAAAAGATCATAACAGCAACAATCATTGGGCCAAATAAATGCTAAAAAAGTTGACATAATTATGTTGTTTGTAAAAGATAATTTACTAGATAATTTAAAACTTCTTTATAAAAGATCATAACGGTAACAATCATTGGGCCCAATAAATGCTAAAAAAGTTGACATAATTATCTTCTTTGCGGAGATAATTTCCTAGATAATTTAAAATTTCTTATTAAAAGATCATAACGGTAACAATCATTGGGCCTAATAAATGCTAAAAAATTTTACATATTTGTCTTCTAGGTAAAAGATAATTTAATAGATCATTTAAAATTTCTTTATAAAAGACAATAACAGTAACAATCATTGAGCCTAATAAATGCTAAAAAGGTTGATATAATTATGGTCTTTGTAAATGATAATTTAATAGATTATTTAAAATTTCTTTATAAAACATCATCACGGTAACGTTGATTGCGCCTAATAAATTCTAATAAAGTGGATATAATTAGCCTCTTTGTAAAAGATAATTTACTAGATCATTTAAAACTTCTTTATAAAAGATCATAACGGTAACAATCATTGGGCCTAATAAATGCTAAAATATGTAAATTAATTATTTTTTTTGTAAAAGATAATTGAATACATCATTTAAATTTCTTTATAAAAGATCATAACGGTAACAATCATTAGGCCTAATAAATGCTAAAAAATTTAAATTAATTATCTTTTTTGTAAAAGATAATCTAGTAGATTATTTAAAATTTCTTTATAAAAGATCATAATGGTAATGATTATTATGCCTAATAAATGCTAAAAAAGTTGACATAATTATCTTCTTTTTAAAAGATAATTTACTAGATAATTTAAAACTTCTTTATAAAAGATCATAACGGTAACAATCATTGGGCCCAATAAATGCTAAAAAAGTTGACATAATTATCTTCTTTGCAGAGATAATTTCCTAGATAATTTAAAATTTCTTATTAAAAGATCATAACGGTAACAATCATTGGCCTAATAAATGCTAAAAAATTTGACATAATTATCTTCTTGGTAAAAGATAATTTAATAGATCATTTAAAATTTCTTTATAAAAGATCATAACAGTAACAATGATTGGACCTAATAAATGCTAAAAAGGTTGACATAATTATCGTCTTCGTAAAAGATAATTTAATAGATCATTTAAAATTTCTTTATAAAAGATCATAACAGTAACAATGATTGGGCCTAATAAATGCTAAAAAGGTTGACATAATTATCGTCTTTGTAAATGATAATTTAATAGATTATTTAAAATTTCTATATAAAAGATCATAACGGTAACGGTGATTGCCCCTAATAAATGCTAAACAATTTGAAATAATTATCTTCTTGGTAAAAGGTAATTTAATAGATCATTTAAAATTTCTTTATAAAAGATCATAACAGTAACAATCATTGGGCCAAATAAATGCTAAAAAAGTTGACATAATTATGTTCTTTGTAAAAGATAATTTAAAACTTCTTTATAAAAGATCATAACGGTAACAATCATTGGGCCCAATAAATGCTAAAAAAGTTGACATAATTATCTTCTTTGCAGAGATAATTTCCTAGATAATTTAAAATTTCTTATTAAAAGATCATAACGGTAACAATCATTGGGCCTAATAAATGCTAAAAAATTTTACATAATTGTCTTCTAGGTAAAAGATAATTTAATAGATCATTTAAAATTTCTTTATAAAAGACAATAACAGTAACAATCATTGAGCCTAATAAATGCTAAAAAAGTTGACATAATTATGGTCTTTGTAAATGATAATTTAATAGATTATTTAAAATTTCTTTATAAAACATCATCACGGTAACGATGATTGCGCCTAATAAATTCTAATAAAGTGGATATAATTAGCCTCTTTGTAAAAGATAATTTACTAAATCATTTAAAACTTCTTTATAAAAGATCATAACGGTAACAATCATTGGGCCTAATAAATGCTAAAATATGTAAATTAATTATTTCTTTTGTAAAAGATAATTGAATACATCATTTAAATTTCTTTATAAAAGATCATAACGGTAACAATCATTAGGCCTAATAAATGCTAAAAAATTTAAATTAATTATCTTTTTTGTAAAAGATAATCTAGTAGATTATTTAAAATTTCTTTATAAAAGATCATAATGGTAATGATTATTATGCCTAATAAATGCTAAAAAAGTTGACATAATTATCTTCTTTTTAAAAGATAATTTACTAGATAATTTAAAACTTCTTTATAAAAGATCATAACGGTAACAATCATTGGGCCCAATAAATGCTAAAAAAGTTGACATAATTATCTTCTTTGCAGAGATGATTTCCTAGATAATTTAAAATTTCTTATTAAAAGATCATAACGGTAACAATCATTGGCCTAATAAATGCTAAAAAATTTGACATAATTATCTTCTTGGTAAAAGATAATTTAATAGATCATTTAAAATTTCTTTATAAAAGATCATAACAGTAACAATGATTGGGCCTAATAAATGCTAAAAAGGTTGACATAATTATCGTCTTTGTAAAAGATAATTTAATAGATCATTTAAAATTTCTTTATTAAAGATCATAACAGTAACAATGATTGGGCCTAATAAATGCTAAAAAGGTTGACATAATTATAGTCTTTGTAAATGATAATTTAATAGATTATTTAAAATTTCTTTATAAAAGATCATAACGGTAACGGTGATTGCGCCTAATAAATGCTAAACAATTTGACATAATTATCTTCTTGGTAAAAGATAATTTAATAGATCATTTAAAATTTCTTTATAAAAGATCATAACAGCAACAATCATTGGGCCAAATAAATGCTAAAAAAGTTGACATAATTATGTTGTTTGTAAAAGATAATTTACTAGATAATTTAAAACTTCTTTATAAAAGATCATAACGGTAACAATCATTGGGCCCAATAAATGCTAAAAAAGTTGACATAATTATCTTCTTTGCGGAGATAATTTCCTAGATAATTTAAAATTTCTTATTAAAAGATCATAACGGTAACAATCATTGGGCCTAATAAATGCTAAAAAATTTTACATATTTGTCTTCTAGGTAAAAGATAATTTAATAGATCATTTAAAATTTCTTTATAAAAGACAATAACAGTAACAATCATTGAGCCTAATAAATGCTAAAAAGGTTG
Source organism: Psophocarpus tetragonolobus (assembly GCA_037954015.1). Taxonomy (NCBI): domain Eukaryota; kingdom Viridiplantae; phylum Streptophyta; class Magnoliopsida; order Fabales; family Fabaceae; genus Psophocarpus; species Psophocarpus tetragonolobus. The sequence goes on along the minus strand of CM075688.1, from coordinate 57,433,267 downwards.
ATATAATTATGGTCTTTGTAAATGATAATTTAATAGATTATTTAAAATTTCTTTATAAAACATCATCACGGTAACGTTGATTGCGCCTAATAAATTCTAATAAAGTGGATATAATTAGCCTCTTTGTAAAAGATAATTTACTAGATCATTTAAAACTTCTTTATAAAAGATCATAACGGTAACAATCATTGGGCCTAATAAATGCTAAAATATGTAAATTAATTATTTTTTTTGTAAAAGATAATTGAATACATCATTTAAATTTCTTTATAAAAGATCATAACGGTAACAATCATTAGGCCTAATAAATGCTAAAAAATTTAAATTAATTATCTTTTTTGTAAAAGATAATCTAGTAGATTATTTAAAATTTCTTTATAAAAGATCATAATGGTAATGATTATTATGCCTAATAAATGCTAAAAAAGTTGACATAATTATCTTCTTTTTAAAAGATAATTTACTAGATAATTTAAAACTTCTTTATAAAAGATCATAACGGTAACAATCATTGGGCCCAATAAATGCTAAAAAAGTTGACATAATTATCTTCTTTGCAGAGATAATTTCCTAGATAATTTAAAATTTCTTATTAAAAGATCATAACGGTAACAATCATTGGCCTAATAAATGCTAAAAAATTTGACATAATTATCTTCTTGGTAAAAGATAATTTAATAGATCATTTAAAATTTCTTTATAAAAGATCATAACAGTAACAATGATTGGACCTAATAAATGCTAAAAAGGTTGACATAATTATCGTCTTCGTAAAAGATAATTTAATAGATCATTTAAAATTTCTTTATAAAAGATCATAACAGTAACAATGATTGGGCCTAATAAATGCTAAAAAGGTTGACATAATTATCGTCTTTGTAAATGATAATTTAATAGATTATTTAAAATTTCTATATAAAAGATCATAACGGTAACGGTGATTGCCCCTAATAAATGCTAAACAATTTGAAATAATTATCTTCTTGGTAAAAGGTAATTTAATAGATCATTTAAAATTTCTTTATAAAAGATCATAACAGTAACAATCATTGGGCCAAATAAATGCTAAAAAAGTTGACATAATTATGTTCTTTGTAAAAGATAATTTAAAACTTCTTTATAAAAGATCATAACGGTAACAATCATTGGGCCCAATAAATGCTAAAAAAGTTGACATAATTATCTTCTTTGCAGAGATAATTTCCTAGATAATTTAAAATTTCTTATTAAAAGATCATAACGGTAACAATCATTGGGCCTAATAAATGCTAAAAAATTTTACATAATTGTCTTCTAGGTAAAAGATAATTTAATAGATCATTTAAAATTTCTTTATAAAAGACAATAACAGTAACAATCATTGAGCCTAATAAATGCTAAAAAAGTTGACATAATTATGGTCTTTGTAAATGATAATTTAATAGATTATTTAAAATTTCTTTATAAAACATCATCACGGTAACGATGATTGCGCCTAATAAATTCTAATAAAGTGGATATAATTAGCCTCTTTGTAAAAGATAATTTACTAAATCATTTAAAACTTCTTTATAAAAGATCATAACGGTAACAATCATTGGGCCTAATAAATGCTAAAATATGTAAATTAATTATTTCTTTTGTAAAAGATAATTGAATACATCATTTAAATTTCTTTATAAAAGATCATAACGGTAACAATCATTAGGCCTAATAAATGCTAAAAAATTTAAATTAATTATCTTTTTTGTAAAAGATAATCTAGTAGATTATTTAAAATTTCTTTATAAAAGATCATAATGGTAATGATTATTATGCCTAATAAATGCTAAAAAAGTTGACATAATTATCTTCTTTTTAAAAGAAAATTTACTAGATAATTTAAAACTTCTTTATAAAAGATCATAACGGTAACAATCATTGGGCCCAATAAATGCTAAAAAAGTTGACATAATTATCTTCTTTGCAGAGATAATTTCCTAGATAATTTAAAATTTCTTATTAAAAGATCATAACGGTAACAATCATTGGCCTAATAAATGCTAAAAAATTTGACATAATTATCTTCTTGGTAAAAGATAATTTAATAGATCATTTAAAATTTCTTTATAAAAGATCATAACAGTAACAATGATTGGGCCTAATAAATGCTAAAAAGGTTGACATAATTATCGTCTTCGTAAAAGATAATTTAATAGATCATTTAAAATTTCTTTATAAAAGATCATAACAGTAACAATGATTGGGCCTAATAAATGCTAAAAAGGTTGACATAATTATCGTCTTTGTAAATGATAATTTAATAGATTATTTAAAATTTCTATATAAAAGATCATAACGGTAACGGTGATTGCGCCTAATAAATGCTAAATAATTTGACATAATTATCTTCTTGGTAAAAGATAATTTAATAGATCATTTAAAATTTCTTTATAAAAGATCATAACAGTAACAATCACTGGGCCAAATAAATGCTAAAAAAGTTGACATAATTATGTTCTTTGTAAAAGATAATTTAAAACTTCTTTATAAAAGATCATAACGGTAACAATCATTGGGCCCAATAAATGCTAAAAAAGTTGACATAATTATCTTCTTTGCAGAGATAATTTCCTAGATAATTTAAAATTTCTTATTAAAAGATCATAACGGTAACAATCATTGGGCCTAATAAATGCTAAAAAATTTTACATAATTGGCTTCTAGGTAAAAGATAATTTAATAGATCATTTAAAATTTCTTTATAAAAGACAATAACAGTAACAATCATTGAGCCTAATAAATGCTAAAAAGGTTGATATAATTATGGTCTTTGTAAATGATAATTTAATAGATTATTTAAAATTTCTTTATAAAACATCATCACGGTAACGATGATTGCGCCTAATAAATTCTAATAAAGTGGATATAATTAGCCTCTTTGTAAAAGATAATTTACTAGATCATTTAAAACTTCTTTATAAAAGATCATAACGGTAACAATCATTGGGCCTAATAAATGCTAAAATATGTAAATTAATTATTTTTTTTGTAAAAGATAATTGAATACATCATTTAAATTTCTTTATAAAAGATCATAACGGTAACAATCATTAGGCCTAATAAATGCTAAAAAATTTAAATTAATTATCTTTTTTGTAAAAGATAATCTAGTAGATTATTTAAAATTTCTTTATAAAAGATCATAATGGTAATGATTATTATGCCTAATAAATGCTAAAAAAGTTGACATAATTATCTTCTTTTTAAAAGATAATTTACTAGATAATTTAAAACTTCTTTATAAAAGATCATAACGGTAACAATCATTGGGCCCAATAAATGCTAAAAAAGTTGACATAATTATCTTCTTTGCAGAGATAATTTCCTAGATAATTTAAAATTTCTTATTAAAAGATCATAACGGTAACAATCATTGGCCTAATAAATGCTAAAAAATTTGACATAATTATCTTCTTGGTAAAAGATAATTTAATAGATCATTTAAAATTTCTTTATAAAAGATCATAACAGTAACAATGATTGGACCTAATAAATGCTAAAAAGGTTGACATAATTATCGTCTTCGTAAAAGATAATTTAATAGATCATTTAAAATTTCTTTATAAAAGATCATAACAGTAACAATGATTGGGCCTAATAAATGCTAAAAATGTTGACATAATTATCGTCTTTGTAAATGATAATTTAATAGATTATTTAAAATTTCTATATAAAAGATCATAACGGTAACGGTGATTGCCCCTAATAAATGCTAAACAATTTGACATAATTATCTTCTTGGTAAAAGGTAATTTAATAGATCATTTAAAATTTCTTTATAAAAGATCATAACAGTAACAATCATTGGGCCAAATAAATGCTAAAAAAGTTGACATAATTATGTTCTTTGTAAAAGATAATTTAAAACTTCTTTATAAAAGATCATAACGGTAACAATCATTGGGCCCAATAAATGCTAAAAAAGTTGACATAATTATCTTCTTTGCAGAGATAATTTCCTAGATAATTTAAAATTTCTTATTAAAAGATCATAACGGTAACAATCATTGGGCCTAATAAATGCTAAAAAATTTTACATAATTGGCTTCTAGGTAAAAGATAATTTAATAGATCATTTAAAATTTCTTTATAAAAGACAATAACAGTAACAATCATTGAGCCTAATAAATGCTAAAAAGGTTGATATAATTATGGTCTTTGTAAATGATAATTTAATAGATTATTTAAAATTTCTTTATAAAACATCATCACGGTAACGATGATTGCGCCTAATAAATTCTAATAAAGTGGATATAATTAGCCTCTTTGTAAAAGATAATTTACTAGATCATTTAAAACTTCTTTATAAAAGATCATAACGGTAACAATCATTGGGCCTAATAAATGCTAAAATATGTAAATTAATTATTTTTTTTGTAAAAGATAATTGAATACATCATTTAAATTTCTTTATAAAAGATCATAACGGTAACAATCATTAGGCCTAATAAATGCTAAAAAATTTAAATTAATTATCTTTTTTGTAAAAGATAATCTAGTAGATTATTTAAAATTTCTTTATAAAAGATCATAATGGTAATGATTATTATGCCTAATAAATGCTAAAAAAGTTGACATAATTATCTTCTTTTTAAAAGATAATTTACTAGATAATTTAAAACTTCTTTATAAAAGATCATAACGGTAACAATCATTGGGCCCAATAAATGCTAAAAAAGTTGACATAATTATCTTCTTTGCAGAGATAATTTCCTAGATAATTTAAAATTTCTTATTAAAAGATCATAACGGTAACAATCATTGGCCTAATAAATGCTAAAAAATTTGACATAATTATCTTCTTGGTAAAAGATAATTTAATAGATCATTTAAAATTTCTTTATAAAAGATCATAACAGTAACAATGATTGGACCTAATAAATGCTAAAAAGGTTGACATAATTATCGTCTTCGTAAAAGATAATTTAATAGATCATTTAAAATTTCTTTATAAAAGATCATAACAGTAACAATGATTGGGCCTAATAAATGCTAAAAATGTTGACATAATTATCGTCTTTGTAAATGATAATTTAATAGATTATTTAAAATTTCTATATAAAAGATCATAACGGTAACGGTGATTGCCCCTAATAAATGCTAAACAATTTGACATAATTATCTTCTTGGTAAAAGGTAATTTAATAGATCATTTAAAATTTCTTTATAAAAGATCATAACAGTAACAATCATTGGGCCAAATAAATGCTAAAAAAGTTGACATAATTATGTTCTTTGTAAAAGATAATTTAAAACTTCTTTATAAAAGATCATAACGGTAACAATCATTGGGCCCAATAAATGCTAAAAAAGTTGACATAATTATCTTCTTTGCAGAGATAATTTCCTAGATAATTTAAAATTTCTTATTAAAAGATCATAACGGTAACAATCATTGGGCCTAATAAATGCTAAAAAATTTTACATAATTGTCTTCTAGGTAAAAGATAATTTAATAGATCATTTAAAATTTCTTTATAAAAGACAATAACAGTAACAATCATTGAGCCTAATAAATGCTAAAAAAGTTGACATAATTATGGTCTTTGTAAATGATAATTTAATAGATTATTTAAAATTTCTTTATAAAACATCATCACGGTAACGATGATTGCGCCTAATAAATTCTAATAAAGTGGATATAATTAGCCTCTTTGTAAAAGATAATTTACTAGATCATTTAAAACTTCTTTATAAAAGATCATAACGGTAACAATCATTGGGCCTAATAAATGCTAAAATATGTAAATTAATTATTTCTTTTGTAAAAGATAATTGAATACATCATTTAAATTTCTTTATAAAAGATCATAACGGTAACAATCATTAGGCCTAATAAATGCTAAAAAATTTAAATTAATTATCTTTTTTGTAAAAGATAATCTAGTAGATTATTTAAAATTTCTTTATAAAAGATCATAATGGTAATGATTATTATGCCTAATAAATGCTAAAAAAGTTGACATAATTATCTTCTTTTTAAAAGAAAATTTACTAGATAATTTAAAACTTCTTTATAAAAGATCATAACGGTAACAATCATTGAGCCCAATAAATGCTAAAAAAGTTGACATAATTATCTTCTTTGCAGAGATAATTTCCTAGATAATTTAAAATTTCTTATTAAAAGATCATAACGGTAACAATCATTGGCCTAATAAATGCTAAAAAATTTGACATAATTATCTTCTTGGTAAAAGATAATTTAATAGATCATTTAAAATTTCTTTATAAAAGATCATAACAGTAACAATGATTGGGCCTAATAAATGCTAAAAAGGTTGACATAATTATCGTCTTCGTAAAAGATAATTTAATAGATCATTTAAAATTTCTTTATCATAACAGTAACAATGATTGGGCCTAATAAATGCTAAAAAGGTTGACATAATTATCGTCTTTGTAAATGATAATTTAATAGATTATTTAAAATTTCTATATAAAAGATCATAACGGTAACGGTGATTGCGCCTAATAAATGCTAAATAATTTGACATAATTATCTTCTTGGTAAAAGATAATTTAATAGATCATTTAAAATTTCTTTATAAAAGATCATAACAGTAACAATCACTGGGCCAAATAAATGCTAAAAAAGTTGACATAATTATGTTCTTTGTAAAAGATAATTTAAAACTTCTTTATAAAAGATCATAACGGTAACAATCATTGGGCCCAATAAATGCTAAAAAAGTTGACATAATTATCTTCTTTGCAGAGATAATTTCCTAGATAATTTAAAATTTCTTATTAAAAGATCATAACGGTAACAATCATTGGGCCTAATAAATGCTAAAAAATTTTACATAATTGGCTTCTAGGTAAAAGATAATTTAATAGATCATTTAAAATTTCTTTATAAAAGACAATAACAGTAACAATCATTGAGCCTAATAAATGCTAAAAAAGTTGACATAATTATGGTCTTTGTAAATGATAATTTAATAGATTATTTAAAATTTCTTTATAAAACATCATCACGGTAACGATGATTGCGCCTAATAAATTCTAATAAAGTGGATATAATTAGCCTCTTTGTAAAAGATAATTTACTAGATCATTTAAAACTTCTTTATAAAAGATCATAACGGTAACAATCATTGGGCCTAATAAATGCTAAAATATGTAAATTAATTATTTTTTTTGTAAAAGATAATTGAATACATCATTTAAATTTCTTTATAAAAGATCATAACGGTAACAATCATTAGGCCTAATAAATGCTAAAAAATTTAAATTAATTATCTTTTTTGTAAAAGATAATCTAGTAGATTATTTAAAATTTCTTTATAAAAGATCATAATGGTAATGATTATTATGCCTAATAAATGCTAAAAAAGTTGACATAATTATCTTCTTTTTAAAAGATAATTTACTAGATAATTTAAAACTTCTTTATAAAAGATCATAACGGTAACAATCATTGGGCCCAATAAATGCTAAAAAAGTTGACATAATTATCTTCTTTGCAGAGATAATTTCCTAGATAATTTAAAATTTCTTATTAAAAGATCATAACGGTAACAATCATTGGCCTAATAAATGCTAAACAATTTGACATAATTATCTTGTTGGTAAAAGATAATTTAATAGATCATTTAAAATTTCTTTATAAAAGATCATAACAGTAACAATCATTGGGCCTAATAAATGCTAAAAAGGTTGACATAATTATCGTCTTTGTAAAAGATAATTTAATAGATCATTTAAAATTTCTTTATAAAAGATCATAACAGTAACAATCATTGAGCCTAATAAATGCTAAAAAAGTTGACATAATTATGGTCGTTGTAAATGATAATTTAATAGATTATTTAAAATTTCTTTATAAAACATCATCACGGTAACGATGATTGCGCCTAATAAATTCTAATAAAGTGGATATAATTAGCCTCTTTGTAAAAGATAATTTACTAGATCATTTAAAACTTCTTTATAAAAGATCATAACGGTAACAATCATTGGGCCTAATAAATGCTAAAATATGTAAATTAATTATTTCTTTTGTAAAAGATAATTGAATACATCATTTAAATTTCTTTATAAAAGATCATAACGGTAACAATCATTAGGCCTAATAAATGCTAAAAAATTTAAATTAATTATCTTTTTTGTAAAAGATAATCTAGTAGATTATTTAAAATTTCTTTATAAAAGATCATAATGGTAATGATTATTATGCCTAATAAATGCTAAAAAAGTTGACATAATTATCTTCTTTTTAAAAGAAAATTTACTAGATAATTTAAAACTTCTTTATAAAAGATCATAACGGTAACAATCATTGGGCCCAATAAATGCTAAAAAAGTTGACATAATTATCTTCTTTGCAGAGATAATTTCCTAGATAATTTAAAATTTCTTATTAAAAGATCATAACGGTAACAATCATTGGCCTAATAAATGCTAAAAAATTTGACATAATTATCTTCTTGGTAAAAGATAATTTAATAGATCATTTAAAATTTCTTTATAAAAGATCATAACAGTAACAATGATTGGGCCTAATAAATGCTAAAAAGGTTGACATAATTATCGTCTTCGTAAAAGATAATTTAATAGATCATTTAAAATTTCTTTATAAAAGATCATAACAGTAACAATGATTGGGCCTAATAAATGCTAAAAAGGTTGACATAATTATCGTCTTTGTAAATGATAATTTAATAGATTATTTAAAATTTCTATATAAAAGATCATAACGGTAACGGTGATTGCGCCTAATAAATGCTAAATAATTTGACATAATTATCTTCTTGGTAAAAGATAATTTAATAGATCATTTAAAATTTCTTTATAAAAGATCATAACAGTAACAATCACTGGGCCAAATAAATGCTAAAAAAGTTGACATAATTATGTTCTTTGTAAAAGATAATTTAAAACTTCTTTATAAAAGATCATAACGGTAACAATCATTGGGCCCAATAAATGCTAAAAAAGTTGACATAATTATCTTCTTTGCAGAGATAATTTCCTAGATAATTTAAAATTTCTTATTAAAAGATCATAACGGTAACAATCATTGGGCCTAATAAATGCTAAAAAATTTTACATAATTGGCTTCTAGGTAAAAGATAATTTAATAGATCATTTAAAATTTCTTTATAAAAGACAATAACAGTAACAATCATTGAGCCTAATAAATGCTAAAAAAGTTGACATAATTATGGTCTTTGTAAATGATAATTTAATAGATTATTTAAAATTTCTTTATAAAACATCATCACGGTAACGATGATTGCGCCTAATAAATTCTAATAAAGTGGATATAATTAGCCTCTTTGTAAAAGATAATTTACTAGATCATTTAAAACTTCTTTATAAAAGATCATAACGGTAACAATCATTGGGCCTAATAAATGCTAAAATATGTAAATTAATTATTTTTTTTGTAAAAGATAATTGAATACATCATTTAAATTTCTTTATAAAAGATCATAACGGTAACAATCATTAGGCCTAATAAATGCTAAAAAATTTAAATTAATTATCTTTTTTGTAAAAGATAATCTAGTAGATTATTTAAAATTTCTTTATAAAAGATCATAATGGTAATGATTATTATGCCTAATAAATGCTAAAAAAGTTGACATAATTATCTTCTTTTTAAAAGATAATTTACTAGATAATTTAAAACTTCTTTATAAAAGATCATAACGGTAACAATCATTGGGCCCAATAAATGCTAAAAAAGTTGACATAATTATCTTCTTTGCAGAGATAATTTCCTAGATAATTTAAAATTTCTTATTAAAAGATCATAACGGTAACAATCATTGGCCTAATAAATGCTAAACAATTTGACATAATTATCTTGTTGGTAAAAGATAATTTAATAGATCATTTAAAATTTCTTTATAAAAGATCATAACAGTAACAATCATTGGGCCTAATAAATGCTAAAAAGGTTGACATAATTATCGTCTTTGTAAAAGATAATTTAATAGATCATTTAAAATTTCTTTATAAAAGATCATAACAGTAACAATCATTGAGCCTAATAAATGCTAAAAAAGTTGACATAATTATGGTCGTTGTAAATGATAATTTAATAGATTATTTAAAATTTCTTTATAAAACATCATCACGGTAACGATGATTGCGCCTAATAAATTCTAATAAAGTGGATATAATTAGCCTCTTTGTAAAAGATAATTTACTAGATCATTTAAAACTTCTTTATAAAAGATCATAACGGTAACAATCATTGGGCCTAATAAATGCTAAAATATGTAAATTAATTATTTTTTTTGTAAAAGATAATTGAATACATCATTTAAATTTCTTTATAAAAGATCATAACGGTAACAATCATTAGGCCTAATAAATGCTAAAAAATTTAAATTAATTATCTTTTTTGTAAAAGATAATCTAGTAGATTATTTACAATTTCTTTATAAAAGATCCTAATGGTAATGATTATTATGCCTAATAAATGCTAAAAAAGTTGGCATAATTATCTTCTTTTTAAAAGATAATTTACTAGATAATTTAAAACTTCTTTATAAAAGATCATAACGGTAACAATCATTGGGCCCAATAAATGCTAAAAAAGTTGACATAATTATCTTCTTTGCAGAGATAATTTCCTAGATAATTTAAAATTTCTTATTAAAAGATCATAACGGTAACAATCATTGGCCTAATAAATGCTAAAAAATTTGACATAATTATCTTCTTGGTAAAAGATAATTTAATAGATCATTTAAAATTTCTTTATAAAAGATCATAACAGTAACAATGATTGGGCCTAATAAATGCTAAAAAGGTTGACATAATTATCGTCTTTGTAAAAGATAATTTAATAGATCATTTAAAATTTCTTTATAAAAGATCATAACAGTAACAATGATTGGGCCTAATAAATGCTAAAAAGGTTGACATAATTATCGTCTTTGTAAATGATAATTTAATAGATTATTTAAAATTTCTTTATAAAAGATCATAACGGTAACGGTGATTGCGCCTAATAAATGCTAAACAATTTGACATAATTATCTTCTTGGTAAAAGATAATTTAATAGATCATTTAAAATTTCTTTATAAAAGATCATAACAGCAACAATCATTGGGCCAAATAAATGCTAAAAAAGTTGACATAATTAAGTTCTTTGTAAAAGATAATTTACTAGATAATTTAAAACTTCTTTATAAAAGATCATAACGGTAACAATCATTGGGCCCAATAAATACTAAAAAAGTTGACATAATTATCTTCTTTGCAGAGATAATTTCCTAGATAATTTAAAATTTCTTATTAAAAGATCATAACGGTAACAATCATTGGGCCTAATAAATGCTAAAAAATTTGACATAATTGTCTTCTTCGTAAAAGATAATTTAATAGATCATTTAAAACTTCTTTATAAAAGATCATAACGGTAACAATCATTGGCCTAATAAATGCTAAAAAATTTGACATAATTATCTTCTTGGTAAAAGATAATTTAATAGATCATTTAAAATTTCTTTATAAAAGATCATAACAGTAACAATGATTGGGCCTAATAAATGCTAAAAAGGTTGACATAATTATCGTCTTTGTAAAAGATAATTTAATAGATCATTTAAAATTTCTTTATAAAAGATCATAACAGTAACAATGATTGGGCCTAATAAATGCTAAAAAGGTTGACATAATTATCGTCTTTGTAAATGATAATTTAATAGATTATTTAAAATTTCTTTATAAAAGATCATAACGGTAACGGTGATTGCGCCTAATAAATGCTAAACAATTTGACATAATTATCTTCTTGGTAAAAGATAATTTAATAGATCATTTAAAATTTCTTTATAAAAGATCATAAGAGTAACAATCATAGGGCCAAATAAATGCTAAAAAAGTTGACATAATTATGTTCTTTGTAAAAGATAATTTAAAACTTCTTTATAAAAGATCATAACGGTAACAATCATTGGGCCCAATAAATGCTAAAAAAGTTGACATAATTATCTTCTTTGCAGAGATAATTTCCTAGATAATTTAAAATTTCTTATTAAAAGATCATAACGGTAACAATCATTGGGCCTAATAAATGCTAAAAAATTTGACATAATTGTCTTCTTGGTAAAAGATAATTTAATAGATCATTTAAAATTTCTTTATAAAAGATCATAACAGTAACAATCATTGAGCCTAATAAATGCTAAAAAAGTTGACATAATTATGGTCTTTGTAAATGATAATTTAATAGATTATTTAAAATTTCTTTATAAAACATCATCACGGTAACGATGATTGCGCCTAATCAATTCTAATAAAGTGGATATAATTAGCCTCTTTGTAAAAGATAATTTACTAGATCATTTAAAACTTCTTTATAAAAGATCATAACGGTAACAATCATTGGCCTAGTAAATGCTAAAAAATTTGACATAATTATCTTCTTGGTAAAAGATAATTTACTAGATCATTTAAAATTTCTTTATAAAAGATCGTAACAGTAACAATGATTGGGCCTAATAAATGCTAAAAAGGTTGACATAATTATCGTCTTTGTAAAAGATAATTTAATAGATCATTTAAAATTTCTTTATAAAAGATCATAACAGTAACAATGATTGGGCCTAATAAATGCTAAAAAGGTTGACATAATTATCGTCTTTGTAAATGATAATTTAATAGATTATTTAAAATTTCTTTATAAAAGATCATAACGGTAACGGTGATTGCGCCTAATAAATGCTAAACAATTTGACATAATTATCTTCTTGGTAAAAGATAATTTAATAGATCATTTAAAATTTCTTTATAAAAGATCATAAGAGTAACAATCATAGGGCCAAATAAATGCTAAAAAAGTTGACATAATTATGTTCTTTGTAAAAGATAATTTAAAACTTCTTTATAAAAGATCATAACGGTAACAATCATTGGGCCCAATAAATGCTAAAAAAGTTGACATAATTATCTTCTTGGAAGAGATAATTTCCTAGATAATTTAAAATTTCTTATTAAAAGATCATAACGGTAACAATCATTGGCCTAATAAATGCTAAAAAATTTGACATAATTATCTTCTTGGTAAAAGATAATTTAATAGATCATTTAAAATTTCTTTATAAAAGATCATAACAGTAACAATCATTGAGCCTAATAAATGCTAAAAAAGTTGACATAATTATGGTCTTTGTAAATGATAATTTAATAGATTATTTAAAATTTCTTTATAAAACATCATCACGGTAACGATGATTGCGCCTAATAAATTCTAATAAAGTGGATATAATTAGCCTCTTTGTAAAAGATAATTTACTAGATCATTTAAAACTTCTTTATAAAAGATCATAACGGTAACAATCATTGGCCTAGTAAATGCTAAAAAGGTTGACATAATTATCGTCTTTGTAAAAGATAATTTAATAGATCATTTAAAATTTCTTTATAAAAGATCATAACAGTAACAATGATTGGGCCTAATAAATGCTAAAAAGGTTGACATAATTATCGTCTTTGTAAATGATAATTTAATAGATTATTTAAAATTTCTTTATAAAAGATCATAACGGTAACGGTGATTGCGCCTAATAAATGCTAAACAATTTGACATAATTATCTTCTTGGTAAAAGATAATTTAATAGATCATTTAAAATTTCTTTATAAAAGATCATAACAGTAACAATCATTGGGCCAAATAAATGCTAAAAAAGTTGACATAATTATGTTCTTTGTAAAAGATAATTTAAAACTTCTTTATAAAAGATCATAACGGTAACAATCATTGGGCCCAATAAATGCTAAAAAAGTTGACATAATTATCTTCTTTGCAGAGATAATTTCCTAGATAATTTAAAATTTCTTATTAAAAGATCATAACGGTAACAATCATTGGGCCTAATAAATGCTAAAAAATTTGACATAATTGTCTTCTTGGTAAAAGATAATTTAATAGATCATTTAAAATTTCTTTATAAAAGATCATAACAGTAACAATCATTGAGCCTAATAAATGCTAAAAAAGTTGAGATAATTATGGTCTTTGTAAATGATAATTTAATAGATTATTTAAAATTTATTTATAAAAGATCATCACGGTAACGATGATTGCGCCTAATAAATTCTAATAAAGTGGATATAATTAGCCTCTTTGTGAAAGATAATTTACTAGATCATTTAAAACTTCTTTATAAAAGATCATAACGGTAACAATCATTGGCCCTAATAAATGCTAAAATATGTAAATTAATTATTTTTTGTGTAAAAGATAATCTAGTAGATTATTTAAAATTTCTTTATAAAAGATCATAACGGTAACGATTATTACGCCTAATAAATGCTAAAAAAGTTGACATAATTATCTTCTTTTTAAAAGATAATTTACTAGATAATTTAAAACTTCTTTATAAAAGATCATAACGGTAACAATCATTGCGCCCAATAAATGCTAAAAAAGTTGACATAATTATCTTCTATGCCGAGATAATTTCCAAGATAATTTAAAATTTCTTATTAAAACATCATAACGGTAACAATCATTGGCCTAATAAATGCTAAACAATTTGACATAATTATCTTGTTGGTAAAAGATAATTTAATAGATCATTTAAAATTTCTTTATAAAAGATCATAACAGTAACAATCATTGGGCATAATAAATGCTAAAAAAGTTGACATAATTATCGTCTTTGTAAATGATAATTTAATAGATTACTTAAAATTTATTTATAAAAGATCATAACGGTAACGGTGATTGCGCCTAATAAATGCTAAAAAATTTGACATAATTATTTTCTTGGTAAAAGATAATTTAATAGATCATTTAAAATTTCTTTATAAAAGATCATAACAGTAACAATCATTGGGCCAAATAAATGCTAAAAAAGTTGACATAATTATCTTCTTTGTAAAAGATAGTTTACTAGATAATTTAAAACTTCTTTATAAAAGATCATAACGGTAACAATCATTGGGCCCAATAAATGCTAAAAAAGTTGACATAATTATCTTCTTTGCAGAGATAATTTCCAAGATAATTTAAAATTTCTTATTAAAACATCATAACGGTAACAATCATTGGCCTAATAAATGCTAAACAATTTGACATAATTATCTTGTTGGTAAAAGATAATTTAATAGATCATTTAAAATTTCTTTATAAAAGATCATAACAGTAACAATCATTGGGCCTAATAAATGCTAAAAAAGTTGACATAATTATCGTCTTTGTAAATAATAATTTAATAGATTATTTAAAATTTATTTATAAAAGATCATAACGGTAACGGTGATTGCGCCTAATAAATGCTAAAAAATTTGACATAATTATTTTCTTCGTAAAAGATAATTTAATAGATCATTTAAAATTTCTTTATAAAAGATCATAACAGTAACTATCATTGGGCCAAATAAATGCTAAAAAAGTTGACATAATTATCTTCTTTATAAAAGATAATTTACTAGATAATTTAAAACTTCTTTATAAAAGATCATAACGGTAACAATCATTGGGCCCAATAAATGCTAAAAAAGTTGACATAATTATCTTCTTTGTAGAGATAATTTCCTAGATAATGTAAAATTTCTTATTAAAAGATCATAACGGTAACAATCATTGGCCTAATAAATGCTAAAAAATATGACATAATTATCTTCTTGGTAAAAGATAATTTAATAGATCATTTAAAATTTCTTTATAAAAGATCATAACAGTAACAATCATTCGGCCTAATAAATGCTAAAAAAGTTGACATAATTATCGTCTTTGTAAATGATAATTTAATAGATTATTTAAAATTTCTTTATAAAATATCATAACGGTAACGATGATTGCGCCTAATAAATTCTAATAAAGTGGACATAATATCCTCTTTGTAAAAGATAATTTACTAGATCATTTAAAACTTCTTTATAAAAGATCATAATGGTAACAATCATTGGGCCTAATAAATGCTAAAATATGTAAATTAGTTATTTTTTTTCTAAAAGATAATTGAATACATCATTTAAATTTCTTTATAAAAGATCATAACGGTAACAATCATTGGGCCTAATAAATGCTAAAAAAGTTGACATAATTATGGTCTTTATAAATGATAATTTAATAGATTATTTAAAATTTCTTTATAAAAGATCATCACGGTAACGATGATTGCGCCTAATAAATTCTAATAAAGTGGATATAATTAGCCTCTTTGTAAAAGATAATTTACTAGATCATTTAAAACTTCTTTATCAAAGATCATAACGGTAACAATCATTGGGCCTAATAAATGCTAAAATATGTAAATTAATTATTTTTTTTGTAAAAGATAATTGAATACATCATTTAAATTTCTTTATAAAAGATCATAACGGTAACAATCATTAGGCCTAATAAATGCTAAAAAATTTAAATTAATTATCTTTTTTGTAAAAGATAATCTAGTAGATTATTTAAAATTTCTTTATAAAAGATCATAACGGTAACGATTATTACGCCTAATAAATGCTAAAAACGTTGACATAATTATCATCTTTTTAAAAGATAATTTACTAGATAATTTAAAACTTCTTTATAAAATATCATAACGGTAACAATCATTGGGCCCAATAAATGCTAAAAAAGTTGACATAATTATCTTCTTTGCAGAGATAATTTCCAAGATAATTTAAAATTTCTTACTAAAACATCATAACGGTAACAATCATTGGCCTAATAAATGCTAAACAAATTGACATAATTATCTTGTTGGTAAAAGATAATTTAATAGATCATTTAAAATTTCTTTATAAAAGATCATAACAGTAACAATGATTGGGCCTAATAAATGCTAAAAAAGTTGACATAATTATCGTCTTTGTAAATGATAATTTAATAGATTATTTAAAATTTATTTATAAAAGATCATAACGGTAACGGTGATTGCGCCTAATAAATGCTAAAAAATTTGACATAATTATCTTCTTGGCAAAAGATAATTTAATAGATCATTTAAAATTTCTTTATAAAAGATCATAACAGTAACAATCATTGGGCCAAATAAATGCTAAAAAAGTTGACATAATTATCTTCTTTGTAAAAGATAATTTACTAGATAATTTAAAACTTCTTTATAAAAGATCATAACGGTAACAATCATTGGGCCCAATAAATGCTAAAAAAGTTGACATAATTATCTTCTTTGCAGAGATGATTTCCTAGATAATTTAAAATTTCTTATTAAAAGATCATAACGGTAACAATCATTGGCCTAATAAATGCTAAAAAATTTGACATAATTATCTTCTTGGTAAAAGATAATTTGATAGATCATTTAAAATTTCTTTATAAAAGATCATAACAGTAACAATGATTGGGCCTAATAAATGCTAAAAAAGTTGACATAATTATCGTCTTTGTAAATGATAATTTAATAGATTATTTAAAATTTCTTTATAAAAGATCATAACGGTAACGATGATTGCGCCTAATAAATTCTAATAAAGTGGACATAATTATCCTATTTGTAAAAGATAATTTACTAGATCATTTAAAACTTCTTTATAAAAGATCATAACGGTAACAATCATTGGGCCTAATAAATGCTAAAATATGTAAATTAGTTATTTTTTTTGTAAAAGGTAATTGAATACATCATTTAAATTTCTTTATAAAAGATCATAATGGTCACAATCATTAGGCCTAATAAATGCTAAAAAATTTAAATTAATTATCTTTTTTGTAAAAGATAATCTAGTAGATTATTTAAAATTTCTTTATAAAAGATCATAACGGTAACGATTATTACGCCTAATAAATGCTAAAAAAGTTGACATAATTATCTTCTTTTTAAAAGATAATTTACTAGATAATTTAAAACTTCTTTATAAAAGATCATAACGGTAACAATCATTGGGCCCAATAAATGCTAAAAAAGTTGACATAATTATCTTCTTTGCAAAGATAATTTCCAAGATATTTTAAAATTTCTTATTAAAACATCATAATGGTAACAATCATTGGCTTAATAAATGCTAAAAAATTTTACATAATTATCTTCTTGGTAAAAGATAATTTAATAGATCATTTAAAATTTCTTTATAAAAGATCATAACAGTAACAATGATTGGGCCTAATAAATGCTAAAAAGGTTGACATAATTATCGTCTTTGTAAATGATAATTTAATAGATTATTTAAAATTTCTTTATAAAAGATCATAACGGTAACGGTGATTGCGCCTAATAAATGCTAAAAAATTTGACATAATTATCTTCTTGGTAAAAGATAATTGAATAGATCATTTAAAATTTCTTTATAAAAGATCATAACAATAACAATCATTGGGCGTAATAAATGCTAAAAAAGTTGACATAATTATCGTCTTTGTAAATGATAATTTAATAGATTATTTAAAATTTCTTTATAAAAGATCATAACGGTAACGATGATTGCACCTAATAAATTCTAACAAAGTGGATATAATTATCCTCTTTGTAAAAGATATTTTACTAGATCATTTAAAACTTCTTTACAAAAGATCATAACGGTAACAATCATTGGGCCTAATAAATGCTAAAATATGTAAATTAATTTTTTTTTGTAAAAGATAATTGAATACATCATTTAAATTTCTTTATAAAAGATCATAACGGTAACAATCATTAGGCCTAATAAATGCTAAAAAATTTAAATTAATTATCTTTTTTGTAAAAGATAATCTAGTAGATTATTTAAAATTTCTTTATAAAAGATCATAACGGTAACGATTATTACGCCTAATAAATGCTAAAAAAGTTGACATAATTATCTTCTTTTTAAAAGATAATTTAGTAGATAATTTAAAACTTCTTTATAAAAGATCATAACGGTAACAATCATTGGGCCCAATAAATGCTAAAAAAGTGGACATAATTATCTTCTTTGCAGAGATAATTTCCAAGATAATTTAAAATTTCTTATTAAAAGATTATAACGGTAACAATCATTGGCCTAATAAATGCTAAAAAATTTGACATAATTATCTTCTTGGTAAAAGATAATGTAATAGATCATTTAAAATTTCTTTATAAAAGATCATAACGGTAACGGTGATTGCGCCTAATAAATGCTAAAAAAGTTGACATAATTATCGTCTTTGTAAATGATAATTTAATAGATTATTTAAAATTTATTTATAAAAGATCATAACGGTAACGGTGATTGCGCCTAATAAATGCTAAACAATTTGACATAATTATCTTCTTGGTAAAAGAAAATTTAATAGATCATTTAAAATTTCTTTATAAAAGATCATAACAGTAACAATCATTGGGCCAAATAAATGCTAAAAAAGTTGACATAATTATCTTCTTTGTAAAAGATAATTTACTAGATAATTTAAAACTTCTTTATAAAAGATCATAACGGTAACAATCATTGGCCTAATAAATGCTAAAAAATTTGACATAATTATCTTCTTGGTAAAAGATAATTGAATAGATCATTTAAAATTTCTTTATAAAAGATCATAACAATAACAATCATTGGGCCTAATAAATGCTAAAAAAGTTGACATAATTATCGTCTTTGTAAATGATAATTTAATAGATTATTTAAAATTTCTTTATAAAATATCATAACGGTAACGATGATTGTGCCTAATAAATTCTAATAAAGTGGACATAATTATCCTCTTTGTAAAAGATAATTTACTAGATCATTTAAAACTTCTTTATAAAAGATCATAACGGTAACAATCATTGGGCCTAATAAATGCTAAAATATGTAAATTAGTTATTTTTTTTGTAAAAGATAACTGAATACATCATTTAAATTTCTTTATAAAAGATCATAATGGTCACAATCATTAGGCCTAATAAATGCTAAAAAATTTAAATTAATTATCTTTTTTGTAAAAGATAATCTAGTAGATTATTTAAAATTTCTTTATAAAAGATCATAACGGTAACGATTATTACGCCTAATAAATGCTAAAAAAGTTGACATAATTATCTTCTTTTTAAAAGATAATTTACTAGATAATTTAAAACTTCTTTATAAAAGATCATAACGGTAACAATCATTGGGCCCAATAAATGCTAAAAAAGTTGACATAATTATCTTCTTTGCAAAGATAATTTTCAAGATATTTTAAAATTTCTTATTAAAACATCATAATGGTAACAATCATTGGCTTAATAAATGCTAAAAAATTTTACATAATTATCTTCTTGGTAAAAGATAATTTAATAGATCATTTAAAATTTCTTTATAAAAGATCATAATAGTAACAATGATTGGGCCTAATAAATGCTAAAAAGGTTGACATAATTATCGTCTTTGTAAATGATAATTTAATAGATTATTTAAAATTTCTTTATAAAAGATCATAACGGTAACGGTGATTGCGCCTAATAAATGCTAAAAAATTTGACATAATTATCTTCTTGGTAAAAGATAATTGAATAGATCATTTAAAATTTCTTTATAAAAGATCATAACAATAACAATCATTGGGCGTAATAAATGCTAAAAAAGTTGACATAATTATCGTCTTTGTAAATGATAATTTAATAGATTATTTAAAATTTCTTTATAAAAGATCATAACGGTAACGATGATTGCACCTAATAAATTCTAACAAAGTGGATATAATTATCCTCTTTGTAAAAGATATTTTACTAGATCATTTAAAACTTCTTTATAAAAGATCATAACGGTAACAATCATTGGGCCTAATAAATGCTAAAATATGTAAATTAATTTTTTTTTGTAAAAGATAATTGAATACATCATTTAAATTTCTTTATAAAAGATCATAACGGTAACAATCATTAGGCCTAATAAATGCTAAAAAATTTAAATTAATTATCTTTTTTGTAAAAGATAATCTAGTAGATTATTTAAAATTTCTTTATAAAAGATCATAACGGTAACGATTATTACGCCTAATAAATGCTAAAAAAGTTGACATAATTATCTTCTTTTTAAAAGATAATTTAGTAGATAATTTAAAACTTCTTTATAAAAGATCATAACGGTAACAATCATTGGGCCCAATAAATGCTAAAAAAGTGGACATAATTATCTTCTTTGCAGAGATAATTTCCAAGATAATTTAAAATTTCTTATTAAAAGATTATAACGGTAACAATCATTGGCCTAATAAATGCTAAAAAATTTGACATAATTATCTTCTTGGTAAAAGATAATTTAACAGATCATTTAAAATTTCTTTATAAAAGATCATAACAGTAACAATGATTGGGCCTAATAAATGCTAAAAAAGTTGACATAATTATCGTCTTTGTAAATGATAATTTAATAGATTATTTAAAATTTCTTTATAAAAGATCATAACGGTAACGATGATTGCACCTAATAAATTCTAACAAAGTGGATATAATTATCCTCTTTGTAAAAGATATTTTACTAGATCATTTAAAACTTCTTTACAAAAGATCATAACGGTAACAATCATTGGGCCTAATAAATGCTAAAATATGTAAATTAATTTTTTTTTGTAAAAGATAATTGAATACATCATTTAAATTTCTTTATAAAAGATCATAACGGTAACAATCATTAGGCCTAATAAATGCTAAAAAATTTAAATTAATTATCTTTTTTGTAAAAGATAATCTAGTAGATTATTTAAAATTTCTTTATAAAAGATCATAACGGTAACGATTATTACGCCTAATAAATGCTAAAAAAGTTGACATAATTATCTTCTTTTTAAAAGATAATTTAGTAGATAATTTAAAACTTCTTTATAAAAGATCATAACGGTAACAATCATTGGGCCCAATAAATGCTAAAAAAGTGGACATAATTATCTTCTTTGCAGAGATAATTTCCAAGATAATTTAAAATTTCTTATTAAAAGATTATAACGGTAACAATCATTGGCCTAATAAATGCTAAAAAATTTGACATAATTATCTTCTTGGTAAAAGATAATGTAATAGATCATTTAAAATTTCTTTATAAAAGATCATAACGGTAACGGTGATTGCGCCTAATAAATGCTAAAAAAGTTGACATAATTATCGTCTTTGTAAATGATAATTTAATAGATTATTTAAAATTTATTTATAAAAGATCATAACGGTAACGGTGATTGCGCCTAATAAATGCTAAACAATTTGACATAATTATCTTCTTGGTAAAAGAAAATTTAATAGATCATTTAAAATTTCTTTATAAAAGATCATAACAGTAACAATCATTGGGCCAAATAAATGCTAAAAAAGTTGACATAATTATCTTCTTTGTAAAAGATAATTTACTAGATAATTTAAAACTTCTTTATAAAAGATCATAACGGTAACAATCATTGGCCTAATAAATGCTAAAAAATTTGACATAATTATCTTCTTGGTAAAAGATAATTGAATAGATCATTTAAAATTTCTTTATAAAAGATCATAACAATAACAATCATTGGGCCTAATAAATGCTAAAAAAGTTGACATAATTATCGTCTTTGTAAATGATAATTTAATAGATTATTTAAAATTTCTTTATAAAATATCATAACGGTAACGATGATTGTGCCTAATAAATTCTAATAAAGTGGACATAATTATCCTCTTTGTAAAAGATAATTTACTAGATCATTTAAAACTTCTTTATAAAAGATCATAACGGTAACAATCATTGGGCCTAATAAATGCTAAAATATGTAAATTAGTTATTTTTTTTGTAAAAGATAACTGAATACATCATTTAAATTTCTTTATAAAAGATCATAATGGTCACAATCATTAGGCCTAATAAATGCTAAAAAATTTAAATTAATTATCTTTTTTGTAAAAGATAATCTAGTAGATTATTTAAAATTTCTTTATAAAAGATCATAACGGTAACGATTATTACGCCTAATAAATGCTAAAAAAGTTGACATAATTATCTTCTTTTTAAAAGATAATTTACTAGATAATTTAAATCTTCTTTATAAAAGATCATAACGGTAACAATCATTGGGCCCAATAAATGCTAAAAAAGTTGACATAATTATCTTCTTTGCAAAGATAATTTTCAAGATATTTTAAAATTTCTTATTAAAACATCATAATGGTAACAATCATTGGCTTAATAAATGCTAAAAAATTTTACATAATTATCTTCTTGGTAAAAGATAATTTAATAGATCATTTAAAATTTCTTTATAAAAGATCATAATAGTAACAATGATTGGGCCTAATAAATGCTAAAAAGGTTGACATAATTATCGTCTTTGTAAATGATAATTTAATAGATTATTTAAAATTTATTTATAAAAGATCATAACGGTAACGGTGATTGCGCCTAATAAATGCTAAAAAATTTGACATAATTATCTTCTTGGTAAAAGATAATTGAATAGATCATTTAAAATTTCTTTATAAAAGATCATAACAATAACAATCATTGGGCGTAATAAATGCTAAAAAAGTTGACATAATTATCGTCTTTGTAAATGATAATTTAATAGATTATTTAAAATTTCTTTATAAAAGATCATAACGGTAACGATGATTGCACCTAATAAATTCTAACAAAGTGGATATAATTATCCTCTTTGTAAAAGATATTTTACTAGATCATTTAAAACTTCTTTATAAAAGATCATAACGGTAACAATCATTGGGCCTAATAAATGCTAAAATATGTAAATTAATTTTTTTTTGTAAAAGATAATTGAATACATCATTTAAATTTCTTTATAAAAGATCATAACGGTAACAATCATTAGGCCTAATAAATGCTAAAAAATTTAAATTAATTATCTTTTTTGTAAAAGATAATCTAGTAGATTATTTAAAATTTCTTTATAAAAGATCATAACGGTAACGATTATTACGCCTAATAAATGCTAAAAAAGTTGACATAATTATCTTCTTTTTAAAAGATAATTTAGTAGATAATTTAAAACTTCTTTATAAAAGATCATAACGGTAACAATCATTGGGCCCAATAAATGCTAAAAAAGTGGACATAATTATCTTCTTTGCAGAGATAATTTCCAAGATAATTTAAAATTTCTTATTAAAAGATTATAACGGTAACAATCATTGGCCTAATAAATGCTAAAAAATTTGACATAATTATCTTCTTGGTAAAAGATAATTTAACAGATCATTTAAAATTTCTTTATAAAAGATCATAACAGTAACAATGATTGGGCCTAATAAATGCTAAAAAGGTTGACATAATTATCGTCTTTGTAAATGATAATTTAATAGATTATTTAAAATTTCTTTATAAAAGATCATAACGGTAACGGTGATTGCGCCTAATAAATGCTAAAAAATTTGACATAATTATCTTCTTGGTAAAAGATAATTGAATAGATCATTTAAAATTTCTTTATAAAAGATCATAACAATAACAATCATTGGGCGTAATAAATGCTAAAAAAGTTGACATAATTATCGTCTTTGTAAATGATAATTTAATAGATTATTTGAAATTTCTTTATAAAAGATCATAACGGTAACGATGATTGCACCTAATAAATTCTAACAAAGTGGATATAATTATCCTCTTTGTAAAAGATATTTTACTAGATCATTTAAAACTTCTTTATAAAAGATCATAACGGTAACAATCATTGGGCCTAATAAATGCTAAAATATGTAAATTAATTTTTTTTTGTAAAAGATAATTGAATACATCATTTAAATTTCTTTATAAAAGATCATAACGGTAACAATCATTAGGCCTAATAAATGCTAAAAAATTTAAATTAATTATCTTTTTTGTAAAAGATAATCTAGTAGATTATTTAAAATTTCTTTATAAAAGATCATAACGGTATCGATTATTACGCCTAATAAATGCTAAAAAAGTTGACATAATTATCTTCTTTTTAAAAGATAATTTAGTAGATAATTTAAAACTTCTTTATAAAAGATCATAACGGTAACAATCATTGGGCCCAATAAATGCTAAAAAAGTGGACATAATTATCTTCTTTGCAGAGATAATTTCCAAGATAATTTAAAATTTCTTATTAAAAGATTATAACGGTAACAATCATTGGCCTAATAAATGCTAAAAAATTTGACATAATTATCTTCTTGGTAAAAGATAATGTAATAGATCATTTAAAATTTCTTTATAAAAGATCATAACGGTAACGGTGATTGCGCCTAATAAATGCTAAAAAAGTTGACATAATTATCGTCTTTGTAAATGATAATTTAATAGATTATTTAAAATTTATTTATAAAAGATCATAACGGTAACGGTGATTGCGCCTAATAAATGCTAAACAATTTGACATAATTATCTTCTTGGTAAAAGAAAATTTAATAGATCATTTAAAATTTCTTTATAAAAGATCATAACAGTAACAATCATTGGGCCAAATAAATGCTAAAAAAGTTGACATAATTATCTTCTTTGCAGAGATAATTTCCTAGATAATTTAAAATTTCTTATTAAAAGATCATAACGGTAACAATCATTGGCCTAATAAATGCTAAAAAATTTGACATAATTATCTTCTTGGTAAAAGATAATTTAATAGATCATTTAAAATTTCTTTATAAAAGATCATAACGGTAACAATCATTGAGCCTAATAAATGCTAAAAAAGTTGACATAATTATCGTCTTTGTAAATGATAATTTAATAGATTATTTAAAATTTCTTTATAAAACATCATCACGGTAACGATGATTGCGCCTAATAAATTCTAATAAAGTGGACATAATTATCCTATTTGTAAAAGATAATTTACTAGATCATTTAAAACTTCTTTATAAAAGATCATAACGGTAACAATCATTGTGCCTAATAAATGCTAAAATATGTAAATTAGTTATTTTTTTTGTAAAAGATAATTGAATACATCATTTAAATTTCTGTATAAAAGATCATAACGGTAACAATCATTAGGCCTAATAAATGCTAAAAAATTTAAATTAATTATCTTTTTTGTAAAAGATAATCTAGTAGATTATTTAAAATTTCTTTATAAAAGATCATAACGGTAACGATTATTATGCCTAATAAATGCTAAAAAAGTTGACATAATTATCTTCTTTTTAAAAGATAATTTACTAGATAATTTAAAACTTCTTTATAAAAGATCATAACGGTAACAATCATTGGGCCCAATAAATGCTAAAAAAGTTGACATAATTATCTTCTTGGTAAAAGATAATTTAATAGATCATTTAAAATTTCTTTATAAAAGATCATAATAGTAACAATGATTGGGCCTAATAAATGCTAAAAAGGTTGCCATAATTATCGTCTTTGTAAATGATAATTTAATAGATTATTTAAAATTTCTTTATGAAAGATCATAACGGTAACGGTGATTGCGCCTAATAAATGCTAAAAAATTTTACATAATTATCTTCTTGGTAAACGATAATTTAATAGATCATTTAAAATTTCTTTATAAAGATCATAACAATAACAATCATTGGGCCTAATAAATGCTAAAAAAGTTGACATAATTGTCGTCTTTGTAAATGATAATTTCATAGATTATTTAAAATTTCTTTATAAAATATCATAACGGTAATGATGATTGCGCCTTATAAATTCTAATAAAGTGGACATAATTATCCTCTCTGTAAAAGATAATTTACTAGATCATTTAAAACTTCTTTATAAAAGATCATAACGGTAACAATCATTGGGCCTAATAAATGCTAAAAAAGTTGACATAATTATCGTCTTTGTAAATGATAATTTAATAGATTATTTAAAATTTATTTATAAAAGATCATAACGGTAACGGTGATTGCGCCTAATAAATGCTAAAAAATTTGACATAATTATCTTCTTGGTAAAAGATAATTTCATAGATCATTTAAAATTTCTTTATAAAAGATCATAACAGTAACAATCATTGGGCCTAATAAATGCTAAAAAAGTTGACATAATTATCGTCTTTGTAAATGATAATTTAATAGATTATTTAAAATTTATTTATAAAAGATCATAACGGTAACGGTGATTGCGCCTAATAAATGCTAAAAAATTTGACATAATTATCTTCTTGGTAAAAGATAATTTAATAGATCATTTAAAATTTCTTTATAAAAGATCATAACAGTAACAATCATTGGGCCTAATAAATGCTAAAAAAGTTGACATAATTATCGTCTTTGTAAATGATAATTTAATAGATTATTTAAAATTTCTTTATAAAATATCATAACGGTAACGATGATTGCGCCTAATAAATTCTAATAAAGTGGACATAATTATCCTCTTTGTAAAAGATAATTTACTAGATCATTTAAAACTTCTTTATAAAAGATCATAACGGTAACAATCATTGGGCCTAATAAATGCTAAAAAAGTTGACATAATTATCGTCTTTGTAAATGATAATTTAATAGATTATTTAAAATTTATTTATAAAAGATCATAACGGTAACGGTGATTGCGCCTAATAAATGCTAAAAAATTTGACATAATTATCTTCTTGGTAAAAGATAATTTAATAGATCATTTAAAATTTCTTTATAAAAGATCATAACAGTAACAATCATTGGGCCTAATAAATGCTAAAAAAGTTGACATAATTATCGTCTTTGTAAATGATAATTTAATAGATTATTTAAAATTTCTTTATAAAATATCATAACGGTAACGATGATTGCGCCTAATAAATTCTAATAAAGTGGACATAATTATCCTCTTTGTAAAAGATAATTTACTAGATCATTTAAAACTTCTTTATAAAAGATCATAACGGTAACAATCATTGGGCCTAATAAATGCTAAAAAAGTTGACATAATTATCGTCTTTGTAAATGATAATTTAATAGATTATTTAAAATTTATTTATAAAAGATCATAACGGTAATGGTGATTGCGCCTAATAAATGCTAAAAAATTTGACATAATTATCTTCTTGGTAAAAGATAATTTAATAGATCATTTAAAAGTTCTTTATAAAAGATCATAACAGTAACAATCATTGGGCCTAATAAATGCTAAAAAAGTTGACATAATTATCTTCTTGGTAAAAGATAATTTAATAGATCATTTAAAATTTCTTTATAAAAGATCATAATAGTAACAATGATTGGGCCTAATAAATGCTAAAAAGGTTGCCATAATTATCTTCTTGGTAAAAGATAATTTAATAGATCATTTAAAATTTCTTCATAAAAGATCATAACAGTAACAATGATTGGGCCTAATAAATGCTAAAAAAGTTGACATAATTATCTTCTTTTTAAAAGATAATTTACTAGATAATTTAAAACTTCTTTATAAAAGATCATAACGGTAACAATCATTGGGCCCAATAAATGCTAAAAAAGTTGACATAATTATCTTCTTGGTAAAAGATAATTTAATAGATCATTTAAAATTTCTTTATAAAAGATCATAATAGTAACAATGATTGGGCCTAATAAATGCTAAAAAGGTTGACATAATTATCTTCTTGGTAAAAGATAATTTCATAGATCATTTAAAATTTCTTTATAAAAGATCATAACAGTAACAATCATTGGGCCTAATAAATGCTAAAAAAGTTGACATAATTATCGTCTTTGTAAATGATAATTTAATAGATTATTTAAAATTTATTTATAAAAGATCATAACGGTAACGGTGATTGCGCCTAATAAATGCTAAAAAATTTGACATAATTATCTTCTTGGTAAAAGATAATTTAATAGATCATTTAAAATTTCTTTATAAAAGATCATAACAGTAACAATCGTTGGGCCTAATAAATGCTAAAAAAGTTGACATAATTATCGTCTTTGTAAATGATAATTTAATAGATTATTTAAAATTTCTTTATAAAATATCATAACGGTAACGATGATTGCGCCTAATAAATTCTAATAAAGTGGACATAATTATCCTCTTTGTAAAAGATAATTTACTAGATCATTTAAAACTTCTTTATAAAAGATCATAACGGTAACAATCATTGGGCCTAATAAATGCTAAAAAAGTTGACATAATTATCGTCTTTGTAAATGATAATTTAATAGATTATTTAAAATTTATTTATAAAAGATCATAACGGTAACGGTGATTGCGCCTAATAAATGCTAAAAAATTTGACATAATTATCTTCTTGGTAAAAGATAATTTAATAGATCATTTAAAATTTCTTTATAAAAGATCATAACAGTAACAATCATTGGGCCTAATAAATGCTAAAAAAGTTGACATAATTATCGTCTTTGTAAATGATAATTTAATAGATTATTTAAAATTTCTTTATAAAATATCATAACGGTAACGATGATTGCGCCTAATAAATTCTAATAAAGTGGACATAATTATCCTCTTTGTAAAAGATAATTTACTAGATCATTTAAAACTTCTTTATAAAAGATCATAACGGTAACAATCATTGGGCCTAATAAATGCTAAAAAAGTTGACATAATTATCGTCTTTGTAAATGATAATTTAATAGATTATTTAAAATTTATTTATAAAAGATCATAACGGTAATGGTGATTGCGCCTAATAAATGCTAAAAAATTTGACATAATTATCTTCTTGGTAAAAGATAATTTAATAGATCATTTAAAATTTCTTTATAAAAGATCATAACAGTAACAATCATTGGGCCTAATAAATGCTAAAAAAGTTGACATAATTATCTTCTTGGTAAAAGATAATTTAATAGATCATTTAAAATTTCTTTATAAAAGATCATAATAGTAACAATGATTGGGCCTAATAAATGCTAAAAAGGTTGCCATAATTATCTTCTTGGTAAAAGATAATTTAATAGATCATTTAAAATTTCTTCATAAAAGATCATAACAGTAACAATGATTGGGCCTAATAAATGCTAAAAAAGTTGACATAATTATCTTCTTTTTAAAAGATAATTTACTAGATAATTTAAAACTTCTTTATAAAAGATCATAACGGTAACAATCATTGGGCGCAATAAATGCTAAAAAAGTTGACATAATTATCTTCTTGGTAAAAGATAATTTAATAGATCATTTAAAATTTCTTTATAAAAGATCATAATAGTAACAATGATTGGGCCTAATAAATGCTAAAAAGGTTGCCATAATTATCTTCTTGGTAAAAGATAATTTAATAGATCATTTAAAATTTCTTCATAAAAGATCATAACACTAACAATGATTGGGCCTAATAAATGCTAAAAAAGTTGACATCATTATCGTCTTTGTAAATGATAATTTAATAGATTATTTAAAATTTCTTTATAAAAGATCATAACGGTAACAATCATTGTGCCTAATAAATGCTAAAATATGTAAATTCATTATTTTTTTTGTAAAAGATAATTGAATACATCATTTAAATTTCTTTATAAAAGATCATAACGGTAACAATCATTAGGCCTAATAAATGCTAAAAAATTTAAATTAATTATCTTTTTTGTAAAAGATAATCTAGTAGATTATTTAAAATTTCTTTATAAAAGATCATAACGGTAACGATTATTACGCCTAATAAATGCTAAAAAAGTTGACATAATTATCTTCTTTTTAAAAGATAATTTACTAGATAATTTAAAACTTCTTTATAAAAGATCATAACGGTAACAATCATTGGGCCCAATAAATGCTAAAAAAGTTGACATAATTATCTTCTTGGTAAAAGAGAATTTAATAGATCATTTAAAATTTCTTTATAAAAGATCATAATAGTAACAATGATTGGGCCTAATAAATGCTAAAAAGGTTGCCATAATTATCGTCTTTGTAAATGATAATTTAATAGATTATTTAAAATTTCTTTATAAAAGATCATAACGGTAACGGTGATTGCGCCTAATAAATGCTAAAAAATTTGACATAATTATCTTCTTGGTAAAAGATAATTTAATAGATCATTTAAAATTTCTTTATAAAAGATCATAACAATAACAATCATTGGGCCTAATAAATGCTAAAAAAGTTGACATAATTATCGTCTTTGTAAATGATAATTTAATAGATTATTTAAAATTTCTATATAAAATATCATAACGGTAACGATGATTGCGCCTTATAAATTCTAATAAAGTGGACATAATTATCCTCTTTGTAAAAGATAATTTACTAGATCATTTAAAACTTCTTTATAAAAGATCATAACGGTAACAATCATTGGGCCTAATAAATGCTAAAAAAGTTGACATAATTATCGTCTTTGTAAATGATAATTTAATAGATTATTTAAAATTTATTTATAAAAGATCATAACGGTAACGGTGATTGCGTCTAATAAATGCTAAAAAATTTGACATAATTATCTTCTTGGTAAAAGATAACTTAATAGATCATTTAAAATTTCTTTATAAAAGATCATAACAGTAACAATCATTGGGCCTAATAAATGCTAAAAAAGTTGACATAATTATCGTCTTTGTAAATGATAATTTAATAGATTATTTAAAATTTATTTATAAAAGATCATAACGGTAACGGTGATTGCGCCTAATAAATGCTAAAAAATTTGACATAATTATCTTCTTGGTAAAAGATAATTTAATAGATCATTTAAAATTTCTATATAAAAGATCATAACAGTAACAATCATTGGGCCTAATAAATGCTAAAAAAGTTGACATTATTATCGTCTTTGTAAATGATAATTTAATAGATTATTTAAAATTTCTTTATAAAATATCATAACGGTAACGATGATTGCGCCTAATAAATTCTAATAAAGTGGACATAATTATCCTCTTTGTAAAAGATAATTTACTAGATCATTTAAAACTTCTTTATAAAAGATCATAACGGTAACAATCATTGGGCCTAATAAATGCTAAAAAAGTTGACATAATTATCGTCTTTGTAAATGATAATTTAATAGATTATTTAAAATTTATTTATAAAAGATCATAACGGTAACGGTGATTGCGTCTAATAAATGCTAAAAAATTTGACATAATTATCTTCTTGGTAAAAGATAACTTAATAGATCATTTAAAATTTCTTTATAAAAGATCATAACAGTAACAATCATTGGGCCTAATAAATGCTAAAAAAGTTGACATAATTATCGTCTTTGTAAATGATAATTTAATAGATTATTTAAAATTTATTTATAAAAGATCATAACGGTAACGGTGATTGCGCCTAATAAATGCTAAAAAATTTGACATAATTATCTTCTTGGTAAAAGATAATTTAATAGATCATTTAAAATTTCTTTATAAAAGATCATAACAGTAACAATCATTGGGCCTAATAAATGCTAAAAAAGTTGACATAATTATCGTCTTTGTAAATGATAATTTAATAGATTATTTAAAATTTCTTTATAAAATATCATAACGGTAACGATGATTGCGCCTAATAAATTCTAATAAAGTGGACATAATTATCCTCTTTGTAAAAGATAATTTACTAGATCATTTAAAACTTCTTTATAAAAGATCATAACGGTAACAATCATTGGGCCTAATAAATGCTAAAAAAGTTGACATAATTATCGTCTTTGTAAATGATAATTTAATAGATTATTTAAAATTTATTTATAAAAGATCATAACGGTAACGGTGATTGCGCCTAATAAATGCTAAAAAATTTGACATAATTATCTTCTTGGTAAAAGATAATTTAATAGATCATTTAAAATTTCTTTATAAAAGATCATAACAGTAACAATCATTGGGCCTAATAAATGCTAAAAAAGTTGACATAATTATCGTCTTTGTAAATGATAATTTAATAGATTATTTAAAATTTCTTTATAAAATATCATAACGGTAACGATGATTGCGCCTAATAAATTCTAATAAAGTGGACATAATTATCCTCTTTGTAAAAGATAATTTACTAGATCATTTAAAACTTCTTTATAAAAGATCATAACGGTAACAATCATTGGGCCTAATAAATGCTAAAAAAGTTGACATAATTATCGTCTTTGTAAATGATAATTTAATAGATTATTTAAAATTTATTTATAAAAGATCATAACGGTAATGGTGATTGCGCCTAATAAATGCTAAAAAATTTGACATAATTATCTTCTTGGTAAAAGATAATTTAATAGATCATTTAAAATTTCTTTATAAAAGATCATAACAGTAACAATCATTGGGCCTAATAAATGCTAAAAAAGTTGACATAATTATCTTCTTGGTAAAAGATAATTTAATAGATCATTTAAAATTTCTTTATAAAAGATCATAATAGTAACAATGATTGGGCCTAATAAATGCTAAAAAGGTTGCCATAATTATCTTCTTGGTAAAAGATAATTTAATAGATCATTTAAAATTTCTTCATAAAAGATCATAACAGTAACAATGATTGGGCCTAATAAATGCTAAAAAAGTTGACATAATTATCTTCTTTTTAAAAGATAATTTACTAGATAATTTAAAACTTCTTTATAAAAGATCATAACGGTAACAATCATTGGGCCCAATAAATGCTAAAAAAGTTGACATAATTATCTTCTTGGTAAAAGATAATTTAATAGATCATTTAAAATTTCTTTATAAAAGATCATAATAGTAACAATGATTGGGCCTAATAAATGCTAAAAAGGTTGACATAATTATCTTCTTGGTAAAAGATAATTTCATAGATCATTTAAAATTTCTTTATAAAAGATCATAACAGTAACAATCATTGGGCCTAATAAATGCTAAAAAAGTTGACATAATTATCGTCTTTGTAAATGATAATTTAATAGATTATTTAAAATTTATTTATAAAAGATCATAACGGTAACGGTGATTGCGCCTAATAAATGCTAAAAAATTTGACATAATTATCTTCTTGGTAAAAGATAATTTAATAGATCATTTAAAATTTCTTTATAAAAGATCATAACAGTAACAATCATTGGGCCTAATAAATGCTAAAAAAGTTGACATAATTATCGTCTTTGTAAATGATAATTTAATAGATTATTTAAAATTTCTTTATAAAATATCATAACGGTAACGATGATTGCGCCTAATAAATTCTAATAAAGTGGACATAATTATCCTCTTTGTAAAAGATAATTTACTAGATCATTTAAAACTTCTTTATAAAAGATCATAACGGTAACAATCATTGGGCCTAATAAATGCTAAAAAAGTTGACATAATTATCGTCTTTGTAAATGATAATTTAATAGATTATTTAAAATTTATTTATAAAAGATCATAACGGTAACGGTGATTGCGCCTAATAAATGCTAAAAAATTTGACATAATTATCTTCTTGGTAAAAGATAATTTAATAGATCATTTAAAATTTCTTTATAAAAGATCATAACAGTAACAATCATTGGGCCTAATAAATGCTAAAAAAGTTGACATAATTATCGTCTTTGTAAATGATAATTTAATAGATTATTTAAAATTTCTTTATAAAATATCATAACGGTAACGATGATTGCGCCTAATAAATTCTAATAAAGTGGACATAATTATCCTCTTTGTAAAAGATAATTTACTAGATCATTTAAAACTTCTTTATAAAAGATCATAACGGTAACAATCATTGGGCCTAATAAATGCTAAAAAAGTTGACATAATTATCGTCTTTGTAAATGATAATTTAATAGATTATTTAAAATTTATTTATAAAAGATCATAACGGTAATGGTGATTGCGCCTAATAAATGCTAAAAAATTTGACATAATTATCTTCTTGGTAAAAGATAATTTAATAGATCATTTAAAATTTCTTTATAAAAGATCATAACAGTAACAATCATTGGGCCTAATAAATGCTAAAAAAGTTGACATAATTATCTTCTTGGTAAAAGATAATTTAATAGATCATTTAAAATTTCTTTATAAAAGATCATAATAGTAACAATGATTGGGCCTAATAAATGCTAAAAAGGTTGCCATAATTATCTTCTTGGTAAAAGATAATTTAATAGATCATTTAAAATTTCTTCATAAAAGATCATAACAGTAACAATGATTGGGCCTAATAAATGCTAAAAAAGTTGACATAATTATCTTCTTTTTAAAAGATAATTTACTAGATAATTTAAAACTTCTTTATAAAAGATCATAACGGTAACAATCATTGGGCCCAATAAATGCTAAAAAAGTTGACATAATTATCTTCTTGGTAAAAGATAATTTAATAGATCATTTAAAATTTCTTTATAAAAGATCATAATAGTAACAATGATTGGGCCTAATAAATGCTAAAAAGGTTGCCATAATTATCTTCTTGGTAAAAGATAATTTAATAGATCATTTAAAATTTCTTCATAAAAGATCATAACACTAACAATGATTGGGCCTAATAAATGCTAAAAAAGTTGACATCATTATCGTCTTTGTAAATGATAATTTAATAGATTATTTAAAATTTCTTTATAAAAGATCATAACGGTAACAATCATTGTGCCTAATAAATGCTAAAATATGTAAATTCATTATTTTTTTTGTAAAAGATAATTGAATACATCATTTAAATTTCTTTATAAAAGATCATAACGGTAACAATCATTAGGCCTAATAAATGCTAAAAAATTTAAATTAATTATCTTTTTTGTAAAAGATAATCTAGTAGATTATTTAAAATTTCTTTATAAAAGATCATAACGGTAACGATTATTACGCCTAATAAATGCTAAAAAAGTTGACATAATTATCTTCTTTTTAAAAGATAATTTACTAGATAATTTAAAACTTCTTTATAAAAGATCATAACGGTAACAATCATTGGGCCCAATAAATGCTAAAAAAGTTGACATAATTATCTTCTTGGTAAAAGAGAATTTAATAGATCATTTAAAATTTCTTTATAAAAGATCATAATAGTAACAATGATTGGGCCTAATAAATGCTAAAAAGGTTGCCATAATTATCGTCTTTGTAAATGATAATTTAATAGATTATTTAAAATTTCTTTATAAAAGATCATAACGGTAACGGTGATTGCGCCTAATAAATGCTAAAAAATTTGACATAATTATCTTCTTGGTAAAAGATAATTTAATAGATCATTTAAAATTTCTTTATAAAAGATCATAACAATAACAATCATTGGGCCTAATAAATGCTAAAAAAGTTGACATAATTATCGTCTTTGTAAATGATAATTTAATAGATTATTTAAAATTTCTATATAAAATATCATAACGGTAACGATGATTGCGCCTTATAAATTCTAATAAAGTGGACATAATTATCCTCTTTGTAAAAGATAATTTACTAGATCATTTAAAACTTCTTTATAAAAGATCATAACGGTAACAATCATTGGGCCTAATAAATGCTAAAAAAGTTGACATAATTATCGTCTTTGTAAATGATAATTTAATAGATTATTTAAAATTTATTTATAAAAGATCATAACGGTAACGGTGATTGCGTCTAATAAATGCTAAAAAATTTGACATAATTATCTTCTTGGTAAAAGATAACTTAATAGATCATTTAAAATTTCTTTATAAAAGATCATAACAGTAACAATCATTGGGCCTAATAAATGCTAAAAAAGTTGACATAATTATCGTCTTTGTAAATGATAATTTAATAGATTATTTAAAATTTCTTTATAAAATATCATAACGGTAACGATGATTGCGCCTAATAAATTCTAATAAAGTGGACATAATTATCCTCTTTGTAAAAGATAATTTACTATATCATTTAAAACTTCTTTATAAAAGATCATAACGGTAACAATCATTGGGCCTAACAAATGCTAAAAAAGTTGACATAATTATCGTCTTTGTAAATGATAATTTAATAGATTATTTAAAATTTATTTATAAAAGATCATAACGGTAACGGTGATTGCGCCTAATAAATGCTAAAAAATTTGACATAATTATCTTCTTGGTAAAAGATAATTTAATAGATCATTTAAAATTTCTTTATAAAAGATCAT
This sequence comes from Psophocarpus tetragonolobus, assembly GCA_037954015.1. Lineage (NCBI taxonomy): Eukaryota > Viridiplantae > Streptophyta > Magnoliopsida > Fabales > Fabaceae > Psophocarpus > Psophocarpus tetragonolobus. The sequence continues at coordinate 57,396,584 of CM075688.1, read as the reverse complement.
AACAGTAACAATCATTGGGCCTAATAAATGCTAAAAAAGTTGACATAATTATCGTCTTTGTAAATGATAATTTAATAGATTATTTAAAATTTCTTTATAAAATATCATAACGGTAACGATGATTGCGCCTAATAAATTCTAATAAAGTGGACATAATTATCCTCTTTGTAAAAGATAATTTACTATATCATTTAAAACTTCTTTATAAAAGATCATAACGGTAACAATCATTGGGCCTAACAAATGCTAAAAAAGTTGACATAATTATCGTCTTTGTAAATGATAATTTAATAGATTATTTAAAATTTATTTATAAAAGATCATAACGGTAACGGTGATTGCGCCTAATAAATGCTAAAAAATTTGACATAATTATCTTCTTGGTAAAAGATAATTTAATAGATCATTTAAAATTTCTTTATAAAAGATCATAACAGTAACAATCATTGGGCCTAATAAATGCTAAAAAAGTTGACATAATTATCGTCTTTGTAAATGATAATTTAATAGATTATTTAAAATTTCTTTATAAAATATCATAACGGTAACGATGATTGCCCCTAATAAATTCTAATAAAGTGGACATAATTATCCTCTTTGTAAAAGATAATTTACTAGATCATTTAAAACTTCTTTATAAAAGATCATAACCGTAACAATCATTGGGCCCAATAAATGCTAAAAAAGTTGACATAATTATCCTCTTTGCAGAGATAATTTCCTAGATAATTTAAAATTTCTTATTAAAAGATCATAACGGTTACAATCATTGGCCTAATAAATGCTAAAAAATTTGACATAATTATCTTCTTGGTAAAAGATAATTTAATAGATCATTTAAAATTTCTTTATAAAAGATCATAACAGTAACAATGATTGGGCCTAATAAATGCTAAAAAAGTTGACATAATTATCGTCTTTGTAAATGATAATTTACTAGATCATTTAAAACTTCTTTATAAAAGATCATAACGGTAACAATCATTGGGCCTAATAAATGCTAAAATATGTAAATTAATTATTTTTTTGTAAAAGATAATTGAATACATCATTTAAATAAAAGATCATAACGGTAACAATCATTAGGCCAATAAATGCTAAAAAATTTAAATTAATTATCTTTTTTGTAAAAGATAATCTAGAAGATTATTTAAAATTTCTTTATAAAAGATCATAACGGTAACGATTATTACGCCTAATAAATGCTAAAAAAGTTGACATAATTATCTTCTTTTTAAAAGATAATTTACTAGATAATTTAAAACTTCTTTATAAAAGATCATAACGGTAACAATCATTGGGCCCAATAAATGCTAAAAAAGTTGACATAATTATCTTCTTGGTAAAAGAGAATTTAATAGATCATTTAAAATTTCTTTATAAAAGATCATAATAGTAACAATGATTGGGCCTAATAAATGCTAAAAAGGTTGCCATAATTATCGTCTTTGTAAATGATAATTTAATAGATTATTTAAAATTTCTTTATAAAAGATCATAACGGTAACGGTGATTGCGCCTAATAAATGCTAAAAAATTTGACATAATTATCTTCTTGGTAAAAGATAATTTAATAGATCATTTAAAATTTCTTTATAAAAGATCATAACAATAACAATCATTGGGCCTAATAAATGCTAAAAAAGTTGACATAATTATCGTCTTTGTAAATGATAATTTAATAGATTATTTAAAATTTCTATATAAAATATCATAACGGTAACGATGATTGCGCCTTATAAATTCTAATAAAGTGGACATAATTATCCTCTTTGTAAAAGATAATTTACTAGATCATTTAAAACTTCTTTATAAAAGATCATAACGGTAACAATCATTGGGCCTAACAAATGCTAAAAAAGTTGACATAATTATCGTCTTTGTAAATGATAATTTAATAGATTATTTAAAATTTCTTTATAAAAGATCATAACGGTAACGGTGATTGCGTCTAATAAATGCTAAAAAATTTGACATAATTATCTTCTTGGTAAAAGATAACTTAATAGATCATTTAAAATTTCTTTATAAAAGATCATAACAGTAACAATCATTGGGCCTAATAAATGCTAAAAAAGTTGACATAATTATCGTCTTTGTAAATGATAATTTAATAGATTATTTAAAATTTCTTTATAAAATATCATAACGGTAACGATGATTGCGCCTAATAAATTCTAATAAAGTGGACATAATTATCCTCTTTGTAAAAGATAATTTACTATATCATTTAAAACTTCTTTATAAAAGATCATAACGGTAACAATCATTGGGCCTAACAAATGCTAAAAAAGTTGACATAATTATCGTCTTTGTAAATGATAATTTAATAGATTATTTAAAATTTATTTATAAAAGATCATAACGGTAACGGTGATTGCGCCTAATAAATGCTAAAAAATTTGACATAATTATCTTCTTGGTAAAAGATAATTTAATAGATCATTTAAAATTTCTTTATAAAAGATCATAACAGTAACAATCATTGGGCCTAATAAATGCTAAAAAAGTTGACATAATTATCGTCTTTGTAAATGATAATTTAATAGATTATTTAAAATTTCTTTATAAAATATCATAACGGTAACGATGATTGCGCCTAATAAATTCTAATAAAGTGGACATAATTATCCTCTTTGTAAAAGATAATTTACTATATCATTTAAAACTTCTTTATAAAAGATCATAACGGTAACAATCATTGGGCCTAACAAATGCTAAAAAAGTTGACATAATTATCGTCTTTGTAAATGATAATTTAATAGATTATTTAAAATTTATTTATAAAAGATCATAACGGTAACGGTGATTGCGTCTAATAAATGCTAAAAAATTTGACATAATTATCTTCTTGGTAAAAGATAACTTAATAGATCATTTAAAATTTCTTTATAAAAGATCATAACAGTAACAATCATTGGGCCTAATAAATGCTAAAAAAGTTGACATAATTATCGTCTTTGTAAATGATAATTTAATAGATTATTTAAAATTTCTTTATAAAATATCATAACGGTAACGATGATTGCGCCTAATAAATTCTAATAAAGTGGACATAATTATCCTCTTTGTAAAAGATAATTTACTATATCATTTAAAACTTCTTTATAAAAGATCATAACGGTAACAATCATTGGGCCTAACAAATGCTAAAAAAGTTGACATAATTATCGTCTTTGTAAATGATAATTTAATAGATTATTTAAAATTTATTTATAAAAGATCATAACGGTAACGGTGATTGCGCCTAATAAATGCTAAAAAATTTGACATAATTATCTTCTTGGTAAAAGATAATTTAATAGATCATTTAAAATTTCTTTATAAAAGATCATAACAGTAACAATCATTGGGCCTAATAAATGCTAAAAAAGTTGACATAATTATCGTCTTTGTAAATGATAATTTAATAGATTATTTAAAATTTCTTTATAAAATATCATAACGGTAACGATGATTGCGCCTAATAAATTCTAATAAAGTGGACATAATTATCCTCTTTGTAAAAGATAATTTACTATATCATTTAAAACTTCTTTATAAAAGATCATAACGGTAACAATCATTGGGCCTAACAAATGCTAAAAAAGTTGACATAATTATCGTCTTTGTAAATGATAATTTAATAGATTATTTAAAATTTATTTATAAAAGATCATAACGGTAACGGTGATTGCGCCTAATAAATGCTAAAAAATTTGACATAATTATCTTCTTGGTAAAAGATAATTTAATAGATCATTTAAAATTTCTTTATAAAAGATCATAACAGTAACAATCATTGGGCCTAATAAATGCTAAAAAAGTTGACATAATTATCGTCTTTGTAAATGATAATTTAATAGATTATTTAAAATTTCTTTATAAAATATCATAACGGTAACGATGATTGCCCCTAATAAATTCTAATAAAGTGGACATAATTATCCTCTTTGTAAAAGATAATTTACTAGATCATTTAAAACTTCTTTATAAAAGATCATAACCGTAACAATCATTGGGCCCAATAAATGCTAAAAAAGTTGACATAATTATCCTCTTTGCAGAGATAATTTCCTAGATAATTTAAAATTTCTTATTAAAAGATCATAACGGTTACAATCATTGGCCTAATAAATGCTAAAAAATTTGACATAATTATCTTCTTGGTAAAAGATAATTTAATAGATCATTTAAAATTTCTTTATAAAAGATCATAACAGTAACAATGATTGGGCCTAATAAATGCTAAAAAAGTTGACATAATTATCGTCTTTGTAAATGATAATTTACTAGATCATTTAAAACTTCTTTATAAAAGATCATAACGGTAACAATCATTGGGCCTAATAAATGCTAAAATATGTAAATTAATTATTTTTTTGTAAAAGATAATTGAATACATCATTTAAATAAAAGATCATAACGGTAACAATCATTAGGCCAATAAATGCTAAAAAATTTAAATTAATTATCTTTTTTGTAAAAGATAATCTAGAAGATTATTTAAAATTTCTTTATAAAAGATCATAACGGTAACGATTATTACGCCTAATAAATGCTAAAAAAGTTGACATAATTATCTTCCTTTTAAAAGATAATTTACTAGATACTTTAAAACTTCTTTATAAAAGATCATAACGGTAACAATCATTGGGCCCAATAAATGCTAAAAAAGTTGACATAATTATCTTCTTTGCAGAGATAATTTCCAAGATAATTTAAAATTTCTTATTAAAACATCATAACGGTAACAATCATTGGCCTAATAAATGCTAAAAAATTTGACATAATTATCTTCTTGGTAAAAGATAATTTAATAGATCATTTAAAATTTCTTCATAAAAGATCATAACAGTAACAATGATTGGGCCTAATAAATGCTAAAAAAGTTGACATAATTATCGTCTTTGTAAATGATAATTTAATAGATTATTTAAAATTTATTTATAAAAGATCATAACGGTAACAGTGATTGTGCCTAATAAATGCTAAAAAATTTGACATAATTATCTTCTTGGTAAAAGATAATTTAATAGATCATTTAAAATTTCTTTATAAAAGATCATAACAGTAACAATCATTGGGCCTAATAAATGCTAAAAAAGTTGACATAATTATCGTCTTTGTAAATGATAATTTAATAGATTATTTAAAATTTCTTTATAAAAGATCATAACGGTAACGATGATTGCGCCTAATAAATTCTAATAAAGTGGACATAATTATCCTCTTTGGAAAAGATAATTTACTAGATCATTTAAAACTTCTTTATAAAAGATCATAACGGTAACAATCATTGGGCCTAATGAATGCTAAAAAAGTTGACATAATTATCGTCTTTGTAAATGATAATTTAATAGATTATTTAAAATTTATTTATAAAAGATCATAACGGTAACGGTGATTGCGCCTAATAAATGCTAAAAAAATTGACATAATTATCTTCTTGGTAAAAGATAATTTAATAGATCATTTAAAATTTCTTTATAAAAGATCATAACAGTAACAATCATTGGGCCAAATAAATGCTAAAAAAGTTGACATAATTATCTTCTTTGTAAAAGATAATTTACTAGATAATTTAAAACTTCTTTATAAAAGATCATAACGGTAACAATCATTGGGCCCAATAAATGCTAAAAAGGTTGACATAATTATCTTCTTTGCAGAGATAATTTCCTAGATAATTTAAAATTTCTTATTAAAAGATCATCACGGTAACAATCATTGGCCTAATAAATGCTAAAAAATTTGACATAATTATCTTCTTGGTAAAAGATAATTTAATAGATCATTTAAAATTTCTTTATAAAATATCATAACGGTAACGATGATTGCGCCTAATAAATTCTAATAAAGTGGACATAATTATCCTCTTTGTAAAAGATAATTTACTATATCATTTAAAACTTCTTTATAAAAGATCATAACGGTAACAATCATTGGGCCTAACAAATGCTAAAAAAGCTGACATAATTATCGTCTTTGTAAATGATAATTTAATAGATTATTTAAAATTTATTTATAAAAGATCATAACGGTAACGGTGATTGCGCCTAATAAATGCTAAAAAATTTGACATAATTATCTTCTTGGTAAAAGATAATTTAATAGATCATTTAAAATTTCTTTATAAAAGATCATAACAGTAACAATCATTGGGCCTAATAAATGCTAAAAAAGTTGACATAATTATCGTCTTTGTAAATGATAATTTAATAGATTATTTAAAATTTCTTTATAAAATATCATAACGGTAACGATGATTGCGCCTAATAAATTCTAATAAAGTGGACATAATTATCCTCTTTGTAAAAGATAATTTACTATATCATTTAAAACTTCTTTATAAAAGATCATAACGGTAACAATCATTGGGCCTAACAAATGCTAAAAAAGTTGACATAATTATCGTCTTTGTAAATCATAATTTAATAGATTATTTAAAATTTCTTTATAAAAGATCATAACGGTAACGATGATTGCGCCTAATAAATTCTAATAAAGTGGACATAATTATCCTATTTGTAAAAGATAATTTACTAGATCATTTAAAACTTCTTTATAAAAGATCATAACGGTAACAATCATTGTGCCTAATAAATGCTAAAATATGTAAATTAGTTATTTTTTTTGTAAAAGATAATTGAATACATCATTTAAATTTCTTTATAAAAGATCATAACGGTAACGATTATTACGCCTAATAAATGCTAAAAAATTTGACATAATTATCTTCTTTTTAAAAGATAATTTACTAGATAATTTAAAACTTCTTTATAAAAGATCATAACGGTAACAATCATTGGGCCCAATAAATGCTAAAAAAGTTGACATAATTATCTTGTTTGCAGAGATAATTTCCAAGATAATTTAAAATTTCTTATTAAAACATCATAACGGTAACAATCATTGGCCTAATAAATGCTAAAAAATTTGACATAATTATCTTCTTGGTAAAAGATAATTTAATAGATCATTTAAAATTTCTTTATAAAAGATCATAACAGTAACAATCATTGGGCCTAATAAATGCTAAAAAAGTTGACATAATTATCGTCTTTGTAAATGATAATTTAATAGATTATTTAAAATTTCTTTATAAAATATCATAACGGTAACGATGATTGCGCCTAATAAATTCTAATAAAGTGGACATAATTATCCTCTTTGTAAAAGATAATTTACTATATCATTTAAAACTTCTTTATAAAAGATCATAACGGTAACAATCATTGGGCCTAACAAATGCTAAAAAAGTTGACATAATTATCGTCTTTGTAAATGATAATTTAATAGATTATTTAAAATTTATTTATAAAAGATCATAACGGTAACGGTGATTGCGCCTAATAAATGCTAAAAAATTTGACATAATTATCTTCTTGGTAAAAGATAATTTAATAGATCATTTAAAATTTCTTTATAAAAGATCATAACAGTAACAATCATTGGGCCTAATAAATGCTAAAAAAGTTGACATAATTATCGTCTTTGTAAATGATAATTTAATAGATTATTTAAAATTTCTTTATAAAATATCATAACGGTAACGATGATTGCGCCTAATAAATTCTAATAAAGTGGACATAATTATCCTCTTTGTAAAAGATAATTTACTATATCATTTAAAACTTCTTTATAAAAGATCATAACGGTAACAATCATTGGGCCTAACAAATGCTAAAAAAGTTGACATAATTATCGTCTTTGTAAATCATAATTTAATAGATTATTTAAAATTTCTTTATAAAAGATCATAACGGTAACGATGATTGCGCCTAATAAATTCTAATAAAGTGGACATAATTATCCTATTTGTAAAAGATAATTTACTAGATCATTTAAAACTTCTTTATAAAAGATCATAACGGTAACAATCATTGTGCCTAATAAATGCTAAAATATGTAAATTAGTTATTTTTTTTGTAAAAGATAATTGAATACATCATTTAAATTTCTTTATAAAAGATCATAACGGTAACGATTATTACGCCTAATAAATGCTAAAAAATTTGACATAATTATCTTCTTTTTAAAAGATAATTTACTAGATAATTTAAAACTTCTTTATAAAAGATCATAACGGTAACAATCATTGGGCCCAATAAATGCTAAAAAAGTTGACATAATTATCTTGTTTGCAGAGATAATTTCCAAGATAATTTAAAATTTCTTATTAAAACATCATAACGGTAACAATCATTGGCCTAATAAATGCTAAAAAATTTGACATAATTATCTTCTTGGTAAAAGATAATTTAATAGATCATTTAAAATTTCTTTATAAAAGATCATAACAGTAACAATCATTGGGCCTAATAAATGCTAAAAAAGTTGACATAATTATCGTCTTTGTAAATGATAATTTAATAGATTATTTAAAATTTCTTTATAAAATATCATAACGGTAACGATGATTGCGCCTAATAAATTCTAATAAAGTGGACATAATTATCCTCTTTGTAAAAGATAATTTACTATATCATTTAAAACTTCTTTATAAAAGATCATAACGGTAACAATCATTGGGCCTAACAAATGCTAAAAAAGTTGACATAATTATCGTCTTTGTAAATGATAATTTAATAGATTATTTAAAATTTATTTATAAAAGATCATAACGGTAATGGTGATTGCGCCTAATAAATGCTAAAAAATTTGACATAATTATCTTCTTGGTAAAAGATAATTTAATAGATCATTTAAAATTTCTTTATAAAAGATCATAACAGTAACAATCATTGGGCCTAATAAATGCTAAAAAAGTTGACATAATTATCGTCTTTGTAAATGATAATTTAATAGATTATTTAAAATTTCTTTATAAAATATCATAACGGTAACGATGATTGCGCCTAATAAATTCTAATAAAGTGGACATAATTATCCTCTTTGTAAAAGATAATTTACTATATCATTTAAAACTTCTTTATAAAAGATCATAACGGTAACAATCATTGGGCCTAACAAATGCTAAAAAAGTTGACATAATTATCGTCTTTGTAAATGATAATTTAATAGATTATTTAAAATTTATTTATAAAAGATCATAACGGTAACGGTGATTGCGCCTAATAAATGCTAAAAAATTTGACATAATTATCTTCTTGGTAAAAGATAATTTAATAGATCATTTAAAATTTCTTTATAAAAGATCATAACAGTAACAATCATTGGGCCTAATAAATGCTAAAAAAGTTGACATAATTATCGTCTTTGTAAATGATAATTTAATAGATTATTTAAAATTTCTTTATAAAATATCATAACGGTAACGATGATTGCGCCTAATAAATTCTAATAAAGTGGACATAATTATCCTCTTTGTAAAAGATAATTTACTAGATCATTTAAAACTTCTTTATAAAAGATCATAACCGTAACAATCATTGGGCCCAATAAATGCTAAAAAAGTTGACATAATTATCTTCTTTGCAGAGATAATTTCCTAGATAATTTAAAATTTCTTATTAAAAGATCATAACGGTAACAATCATTGGCCTAATAAATGCTAAAAAATTTGACATAATTATCTTCTTGGTAAAAGATAATTTAATAGATCATTTAAAATTTCTTTATAAAAGATCATAACAGTAACAATGATTGGGCCTAATAAATGCTAAAAAAGTTGACATAATTATCGTCTTTGTAAATGATAATTTACTAGATCATTTAAAACTTCTTTATAAAAGATCATAACGGTAACAATCATTGGGCCTAATAAATGCTAAAATATGTAAATTAATTATTTTTTTGTAAAAGATAATTGAATACATCATTTAAATTTCTTTATAAAAGATCATAACGGTAACAATCATTAGGCCAATAAATGCTAAAAAATTTAAATTAATTATCTTTTTTGTAAAAGATAATCTAGAAGATTATTTAAAATTTCTTTATAAAAGATCATAACGGTAACGATTATTACGCCTAATAAATGCTAAAAAAGTTGACATAATTATCTTCCTTTTAAAAGATAATTTACTAGATAATTTAAAACTTCTTTATAAAAGATCATAACGGTAACAATCATTGGGCCCAATAAATGCTAAAAAAGTTGACATAATTATCTTCTTTGCAGAGATAATTTCCAAGATAATTTAAAATTTCTTATTAAAACATCATAACGGTAACAATCATTGGCCTAATAAATGCTAAAAAATTTGACGTAATTATCTTCTTGGTAAAAGATAATTTAATAGATCATTTAAAATTTCTTCATAAAAGATCATAACAGTAACAATGATTGGGCCTAATAAATGCTAAAAAAGTTGACATAATTATCGTCTTTGTAAATGATAATTTAATAGATTATTTAAAATTTATTTATAAAAGATCATAACGGTAACAGTGATTGTGCCTAATAAATGCTAAAAAATTTGACATAATTATCTTCTTGGTAAAAGATAATTTAATAGATCATTTAAAATTTCTTTATAAAAGATCATAACAGTAACAATCATTGGGCCTAATAAATGCTAAAAAAGTTGACATAATTATCGTCTTTGTAAATGATAATTTAATAGATTATTTAAAATTTCTTTATAAAAGATCATAACGGTAACGATGATTGCGCCTAATAAATTCTAATAAAGTGGACATAATTATCCTCTTTGGAAAAGATAATTTACTAGATCATTTAAAACTTCTTTATAAAAGATCATAACGGTAACAATCATTGGGCCTAATGAATGCTAAAAAAGTTGACATAATTATCGTCTTTGTAAATGATAATTTAATAGATTATTTAAAATTTATTTATAAAAGATCATAACGGTAACGGTGATTGCGCCTAATAAATGCTAAAAAAATTGACATAATTATCTTCTTGGTAAAAGATAATTTAATAGATCATTTAAAATTTCTTTATAAAAGATCATAACAGTAACAATCATTGGGCCAAATAAATGCTAAAAAAGTTGACATAATTATCTTCTTTGTAAAAGATAATTTACTAGATAATTTAAAACTTCTTTATAAAAGATCATAACGGTAACAATCATTGGGCCCAATAAATGCTAAAAAGGTTGACATAATTATCTTCTTTGCAGAGATAATTTCCTAGATAATTTAAAATTTCTTATTAAAACATCATAACGGTAACAATCATTGGCCTAATAAATGCTAAAAAATTTGACATAATTATCTTCTTGGTAAAAGATAATTTAATAGATCATTTAAAATTTCTTTATAAAAGATCATAACAGTAACAATCATTGGGCCTAATAAATGCTAAAAAAGTTGACATAATTATCGTCTTTGTAAATGATAATTTAATAGATTATTTAAAATTTCTTTATAAAATATCATAACGGTAACGATGATTGCGCCTAATAAATTCTAATAAAGTGGACATAATTATCCTCTTTGTAAAAGATAATTTACTATATCATTTAAAACTTCTTTATAAAAGATCATAACGGTAACAATCATTGGGCCTAACAAATGCTAAAAAAGTTGACATAATTATCGTCTTTGTAAATGATAATTTAATAGATTATTTAAAATTTATTTATAAAAGATCATAACGGTAACGGTGATTGCGCCTAATAAATGCTAAAAAATTTGACATAATTATCTTCTTGGTAAAAGATAATTTAATAGATCATTTAAAATTTCTTTATAAAAGATCATAACAGTAACAATCATTGGGCCTAATAAATGCTAAAAAAGTTGACATAATTATCGTCTTTGTAAATGATAATTTAATAGATTATTTAAAAGTTCTTTATAAAATATCATAACGGTAACGATGATTGCGCCTAATAAATTCTAATAAAGTGGACATAATTATCCTCTTTGTAAAAGATAATTTACTATATCATTTAAAACTTCTTTATAAAAGATCATAACGGTAACAATCATTGGGCCTAACAAATGCTAAAAAAGTTGACATAATTATCGTCTTTGTAAATCATAATTTAATAGATTATTTAAAATTTCTTTATAAAAGATCATAACGGTAACGATGATTGCGCCTAATAAATTCTAATAAAGTGGACATAATTATCCTATTTGTAAAAGATAATTTACTAGATCATTTAAAACTTCTTTATAAAAGATCATAACGGTAACAATCATTGTGCCTAATAAATGCTAAAATATGTAAATTAGTTATTTTTTTTGTAAAAGATAATTGAATACATCATTTAAATTTCTTTATAAAAGATCATAACGGTAACGATTATTACGCCTAATAAATGCTAAAAAATTTGACATAATTATCTTCTTTTTAAAAGATAATTTACTAGATAATTTAAAACTTCTTTATAAAAGATCATAACGGTAACAATCATTGGGCCCAATAAATGCTAAAAAAGTTGACATAATTATCTTGTTTGCAGAGATAATTTCCAAGATAATTTAAAATTTCTTATTAAAACATCATAACGGTAACAATCATTGGCCTAATAAATGCTAAAAAATTTGACATAATTATCTTCTTGGTAAAAGATAATTTAATAGATCATTTAAAATTTCTTTATAAAAGATCATAACAGTAACAATCATTGGGCCTAATAAATGCTAAAAAAGTTGACATAATTATCGTCTTTGTAAATGATAATTTAATAGGTTATTTAAAATTTCTTTATAAAATATCATAACGGTAACGATGATTGCGCCTAATAAATTCTAATAAAGTGGACATAATTATCCTCTTTGTAAAAGATAATTTACTATATCATTTAAAACTTCTTTATAAAAGATCATAACGGTAACAATCATTGGGCCCAATAAATGCTAAAAAAGTTGACATAATTATCTTGTTTGCAGAGATAATTTCCAAGATAATTTAAAATTTCTTATTAAAACATCATAACGGTAACAATCATTGGCCTAATAAATGCTAAAAAATTTGACATAATTATCGTCTTTGTAAATGATAATTTAATAGATTATTTAAAATTTATTTATAAAAGATCATAACGGTAACGGTGATTGCGCCTAATAAATGCTAAAAAATTTGACATAATTATCTTCTTGGTAAAAGATAATTTAATACATCATTTAAAATTTCTTTATAAAAGATCATAACAGTAACAATCATTGGGCCTAATAAATGCTAAAAAAGTTGACATAATTATCGTCTTTGTAAATGATAATTTAATAGATTATTTAAAATTTCTTTATAAAATATCATAACGGTAACGATGATTGCGCCTAATAAATTCTAATAAAGTGGACATAATTATCCTCTTTGTAAAAGATAATTTACTATATCATTTAAAACTTCTTTATAAAAGATCATAACGGTAACAATCATTGGGCCTAACAAATGCTAAAAAAGTTGACATAATTATCGTCTTTGTAAATGATAATTTAATAGATTATTTAAAATTTATTTATAAAAGATCATAACGGTAACGGTGATTGCGCCTAATAAATGCTAAAAAATTTGACATAATTATCTTCTTGGTAAAAGATAATTTAATAGATCATTTAAAATTTCTTTATAAAAGATCATAACAGTAACAATCATTGGGCCTAATAAATGCTAAAAAAGTTGACATAATTATCGTCTTTGTAAATGATAATTTAATAGATTATTTAAAATTTCTTTATAAAATATCATAACGGTAACGATGATTGCGCCTAATAAATTCTAATAAAGTGGACATAATTATCCTCTTTGTAAAAGATAATTTACTAGATCATTTAAAACTTCTTTATAAAAGATCATAACCGTAACAATCATTGGGCCCAATAAATGCTAAAAAAGTTGACATAATTATCTTCTTTGCAGAGATAATTTCCTAGATAATTTAAAATTTCTTATTAAAAGATCATAACGGTAACAATCATTGGCCTAATAAATGCTAAAAAATTTGACATAATTATCTTCTTGGTAAAAGATAATTTAATAGATCATTTAAAATTTCTTTATAAAAGATCATAACAGTAACAATGATTGGGCCTAATAAATGCTAAAAAAGTTGACATAATTATCGTCTTTGTAAATGATAATTTACTAGATCATTTAAAACTTCTTTATAAAAGATCATAACGGTAACAATCATTGGGCCTAATAAATGCTAAAATATGTAAATTAATTATTTTTTTGTAAAAGATAATTGAATACATCATTTAAATTTCTTTATAAAAGATCATAACGGTAACAATCATTAGGCCAATAAATGCTAAAAAATTTAAATTAATTATCTTTTTTGTAAAAGATAATCTAGAAGATTATTTAAAATTTCTTTATAAAAGATCATAACGGTAACGATTATTACGCCTAATAAATGCTAAAAAAGTTGACATAATTATCTTCCTTTTAAAAGATAATTTACTAGATAATTTAAAACTTCTTTATAAAAGATCATAACGGTAACAATCATTGGGCCCAATAAATGCTAAAAGAGTTGACATAATTATCTTCTTTGCAGAGATAATTTCCAAGATAATTTAAAATTTCTTATTAAAACATCATAACGGTAACAATCATTGGCCTAATAAATGCTAAAAAATTTGACATAATTATCTTCTTGGTAAAAGATAATTTAATAGATCATTTAAAATTTCTTCATAAAAGATCATAACAGTAACAATGATTGGGCCTAATAAATGCTAAAAAAGTTGACATAATTATCGTCTTTGTAAATGATAATTTAATAGATTATTTAAAATTTATTTATAAAAGATCATAACGGTAACAGTGATTGTGCCTAATAAATGCTAAAAAATTTGACATAATTATCTTCTTGGTAAAAGATAATTTAATAGATCATTTAAAATTTCTTTATAAAAGATCATAACAGTAACAATCATTGGGCCTAATAAATGCTAAAAAAGTTGACATAATTATCGTCTTTGTAAATGATAATTTAATAGATTATTTAAAATTTCTTTATAAAAGATCATAACGGTAACGATGATTGCGCCTAATAAATTCTAATAAAGTGGACATAATTATCCTCTTTGGAAAAGATAATTTACTAGATCATTTAAAACTTCTTTATAAAAGATCATAACGGTAACAATCATTGGGCCTAATGAATGCTAAAAAAGTTGACATAATTATCGTCTTTGTAAATGATAATTTAATAGATTATTTAAAATTTATTTATAAAAGATCATAACGGTAACGGTGATTGCGCCTAATAAATGCTAAAAAAATTGACATAATTATCTTCTTGGTAAAAGATAATTTAATAGATCATTTAAAATTTCTTTATAAAAGATCATAACAGTAACAATCATTGGGCCAAATAAATGCTAAAAAAGTTGACATAATTATCTTCTTTGTAAAAGATAATTTACTAGATAATTTAAAACTTCTTTATAAAAGATCATAACGGTAACAATCATTGGGCCCAATAAATGCTAAAAAGGTTGACATAATTATCTTCTTTGCAGAGATAATTTCCTAGATAATTTAAAATTTCTTATTAAAAGATCATCACGGTAACAATCATTGGCCTAATAAATGCTAAAAAATTTGACATAATTATCTTCTTGGTAAAAGATAATTTAATAGATCATTTAAAATTTCTTTATAAAAGATCATAACAGTAACAATGATTGGGCCTAATAAATGCTAAAAAAGTTGACATAATTATCGTCTTTGTAAATCATAATTTAATAGATTATTTAAAATTTCTTTATAAAAGATCATAACGGTAACGATGATTGCGCCTAATAAATTCTAATAAAGTGGACATAATTATCCTATTTGTAAAAGATAATTTACTAGATCATTTAAAACTTCTTTATAAAAGATCATAACGGTAACAATCATTGTGCCTAATAAATGCTAAAATATGTAAATTAGTTATTTTTTTTGTAAAAGATAATTGAATACATCATTTAAATTTCTTTATAAAAGATCATAACGGTAACGATTATTACGCCTAATAAATGCTAAAAAATTTGACATAATTATCTTCTTTTTAAAAGATAATTTACTAGATAATTTAAAACTTCTTTATAAAAGATCATAACGGTAACAATCATTGGGCCCAATAAATGCTAAAAAAGTTGACATAATTATCTTGTTTGCAGAGATAATTTCCAAGATAATTTAAAATTTCTTATTAAAACATCATAACGGTAACAATCATTGGCCTAATAAATGCTAAAAAATTTGACATAATTATCTTCTTGGTAAAAGATAATTTAATAGATCATTTAAAATTTCTTTATAAAAGATCATAATAGTAACAATGATTGGGCCTAATAAATGCTAAAAAGGTTGACATAATTATCGTCTTTGTAAATGATAATTTAATAGATTATTTAAAATTTCTTTATAAAAGATCATAACGGTAACGGTGATTGCGCCTAATAACTGCTAAAAAATTTGACATAATTATCTTCTTGGTAAAAGATAATTTAATAGATCATTTAAAATTTCTTTATAAAAGATCATAACAATAACAATCATTGGGCCTAATAAATGCTAAAAAAGTTGACATAATTATCGTCTTTGTAAATGATAATTTAATAGATTATTTAAAATTTCTTTATAAAATATCATAACGGTAACGATGATTGCGCCTAATAAATTCTAATAAAGTGGACATAATTATCCTCTTTGTAAAAGATAATTTACTAGATCATTTAAAACTTCTTTATAAAAGATCATAACGGTAACAATCATTGGGCCTAATAAATGCTAAAATATGTAAATTAGTTATTTTTTTTGTAAAAGATAATTGAATACATCATTTAAATTTCTTTATAAAAGATCATAACGGTAACAATCATTAGGCCTAATAAATGCTAAAAAATTTAAATTAATTATCTTTTTTGTAAAAGATAATCTAGTAGATTAGTTAAAATTTCTTTATAAAAGATCATAATGGTAACGATTATTACGCCTAATAAATGCTAAAAAAGTTGACATAATTATCTTCTTTTTAAAAGATAATTTACTAGATAATTTAAAACTTATTTATAAAAGATCATAAAGGTAACAATCATTGGGCCCAATAAATGCTAAAAAAGTTGACATAATTATCTTCTTTGCAGAGATAATTTCCAAGATAATTTAAAATTTCTTATTAAAACATCATAACGGTAACAATCATTGGCCTAATAAATGCTAAAAAATTTGACATAATTATCTTCTTGGTAAAAGATAATTTAATAGATCATTTAAAATTTCTTTATAAAAGATCATAACAGTAACAATGATTGGGCCTAATAAATGCTAAAAAGGTTGACATAATTATCGTGTTTGTAAATGATAATTTAATAGATTATTTAAAATTTCTTTATAAAATATCATAACGGTAACGGTGATTGCGCCTAATAAATGCTAAAAAATTTGACATAATTATCTTCTTGGTAAAAGATAATTTAATAGATCATTTAAAATTTCTTTATAAAAGATCATAACAATAACAATCATTGGGCGTAATAAATGCTAAAAAAGTTGACATAATTATCGTCTTTGTAAATGATAATTTAATAGATTATTTAAAATTTCTTTATAAAATATCATAACGGTAACGATGATTGCGCCTAATAAATTCTAATAAAGTGGACATAATTATCCTCTTTGGAAAAGATAATTTACTAGATCATTTAAAACTTCTTTATAAAAGATCATAACGGTAACAATCATTGGGCCTAATAAATGCTAAAATATGTAAATTAGTTATTTTTTTTGTAAAAGATAATTGAATACGTCATTTAAATTTCTTTATAAAAGATCATAACGGTAACAATCATTAGGCCTAATAAATGCTAAAAAATTTAAATTAATTATCTTTTTTGTAAAAGATAATCTAGTAGATTATTTAAAATTTCTTTATAAAAGATCATAACGGTAACGATTATTACGCCTAATAAATGCTAAAAAAGTTTACATAATTATCTTCTTTTTAAAAGATAATTTACTAGATAATTTAAAACTTCTTTATAAAAGATCATAAAGGTAACAATCATTGGGCCCAATAAATGCTAAAAAAGTTGACATAATTATCTTCTTTGCAGAGAGAATTTCCAAGATAATTTAAAATTTCTTATTAAAACATCATAACGGTAACAATCATTGGCCTAATAAATGCTAAAAAATTTGACATAATTATCTTCTTGGTAAAAGATAATTTAATAGATCATTTAAAATTTCTTTATAAAAGATCATAACAGTAACAATGATTGGGCCTAATAAATGCTAAAAAGGTTGACATAATTATCGTCTTTGTAAATGATAATTTAATAGATTATTTAAAATTTGTTTATAAAAGATCATAACGGTAACGGTGATTGCGCCTAATAAATGCTAAAAAATTTGACATAATTATCTTCTTGGTAAAAGATAATTTAATAGATCATTTAAAATTTCTTTATAAAAGATCATAACAGTAACAATCATTGGGCGTAATAAATGCTAAAAAAGTTGACATAATTATCGTCTTTGTAAATGATAATTTAATAGATTATTTAAAATTTCTTTATAAAAGATCATAACGGTAACGATGATTGCCCCAATAAATTCTAATAAAGTGGACATAATTATCCTCTTTGTAAAAGATAATTTACTAGATCATTTAAAATTTCTTTATAAAAAATCATAACAGTAACAATGATTGGGCCTAATAAATGCTAAAAAAGTTGACATAATTATCGTCTTTGTAAATGATAATTTAATAGATTATTTAAAATTTCTTTATAAAATATCATAACGGTAACGATGATTGCGCCTAATAAATTCTAATAAAGTGGACATAATTATCCTCTTTGGAAAAGATAATTTACTAGATCATTTAAAACTTCTTTATAAAAGATCATAACGGTAACAATCATTGGGCCTAATAAATGCTAAAATATGTAAATTAGTTATTTTTTTTGTAAAAGATAATTGAATACGTCATTTAAATTTCTTTATAAAAGATCATAACGGTAACAATCATTAGGCCTAATAAATGCTAAAAAATTTAAATTAATTATCTTTTTTGTAAAAGATAATCTAGAAGATTATTTAAAATTTCTTTATAAAAGATCATAACGGTAACTATTATTACGCCTAATAAATGCTAAAAAAGTTGACATAATTATCTTCTTTTTAAAAGATAATTTACTAGATAATTTAAAACTTCTTTATAAAAGATCATAACGGTAACAATCATTGGGCCCAATAAATGCTAAAAAGGTTGACATAATTATCTTCTTTGCAGAGATAATTTCCTAGATAATTTAAAATTTCTTATTAAAAGATCATCACGGTAACAATCATTGGCCTAATAAATGCTAAAAAATTTGACATAATTATCTTCTTGGTAAAAGATAATTTAATAGATCATTTAAAATTTCTTTATAAAAGATCATAACAGTAACAATGATTGGGCCTAATAAATGCTAAAAAAGTTGACATAATTATCGTCTTTGTAAATCATAATTTAATAGATTATTTAAAATTTCTTTATAAAAGATCATAACGGTAACGATGATTGCGCCTAATAAATTCTAATAAAGTGGACATAATTATCCTATTTGTAAAAGATAATTTACTAGATCATTTAAAACTTCTTTATAAAAGATCATAACGGTAACAATCATTGTGCCTAATAAATGCTAAAATATGTAAATTAGTTATTTTTTTTGTAAAAGATAATTGAATACATCATTTAAATTTCTTTATAAAAGATCATAACGGTAACGATTATTACGCCTAATAAATGCTAAAAAATTTGACATAATTATCTTCTTTTTAAAAGATAATTTACTAGATAATTTAAAACTTCTTTATAAAAGATCATAACGGTAACAATCATTGGGCCCAATAAATGCTAAAAAAGTTGACATAATTATCTTGTTTGCAGAGATAATTTCCAAGATAATTTAAAATTTCTTATTAAAACATCATAACGGTAACAATCATTGGCCTAATAAATGCTAAAAAATTTGACATAATTATCTTCTTGGTAAAAGATAATTTAATAGATCATTTAAAATTTCTTTATAAAAGATCATAATAGTAACAATGATTGGGCCTAATAAATGCTAAAAAGGTTGACATAATTATCGTCTTTGTAAATGATAATTTAATAGATTATTTAAAATTTCTTTATAAAAGATCATAACGGTAACGGTGATTGCGCCTAATAAATGCTAAAAAATTTGACATAATTATCTTCTTGGTAAAAGATAATTTAATAGATCATTTAAAATTTCTTTATAAAAGATCATAACAATAACAATCATTGGGCCTAATAAATGCTAAAAAAGTTGACATAATTATCGTCTTTGTAAATGATAATTTAATAGATTATTTAAAATTTCTTTATAAAATATCATAACGGTAACGATGATTGCGCCTAATAAATTCTAATAAAGTGGACATAATTATCCTCTTTGTAAAAGATAATTTACTAGATCATTTAAAACTTCTTTATAAAAGATCATAACGGTAACAATCATTGGGCCTAATAAATGCTAAAATATGTAAATTAGTTATTTTTTTTGTAAAAGATAATTGAATACATCATTTAAATTTCTTTATAAAAGATCATAACGGTAACAATCATTAGGCCTAATAAATGCTAAAAAATTTAAATTAATTATCTTTTTTGTAAAAGATAATCTAGTAGATTATTTAAAATTTCTTTATAAAAGATCATAACGGTAACGATTATTACGCCTAATAAATGCTAAAAAAGTTTACATAATTATCTTCTTTTTAAAAGATAATTTACTAGATAATTTAAAACTTCTTTATAAAAGATCATAAAGGTAACAATCATTGGGCCCAATAAATGCTAAAAAAGTTGACATAATTATCTTCTTTGCAGAGAGAATTTCCAAGATAATTTAAAATTTCTTATTAAAACATCATAACGGTAACAATCATTGGCCTAATAAATGCTAAAAAATTTGACATAATTATCTTCTTGGTAAAAGATAATTTAATAGATCATTTAAAATTTCTTTATAAAAGATCATAACAGTAACAATGATTGGGCCTAATAAATGCTAAAAAGGTTGACATAATTATCGTCTTTGTAAATGATAATTTAATAGATTATTTAAAATTTGTTTATAAAAGATCATAACGGTAACGGTGATTGCGCCTAATAAATGCTAAAAAATTTGACATAATTATCTTCTTGGTAAAAGATAATTTAATAGATCATTTAAAATTTCTTTATAAAAGATCATAACAGTAACAATCATTGGGCGTAATAAATGCTAAAAAAGTTGACATAATTATCGTCTTTGTAAATGATAATTTAATAGATTATTTAAAATTTCTTTATAAAAGATCATAACGGTAACGATGATTGCCCCAATAAATTCTAATAAAGTGGACATAATTATCCTCTTTGTAAAAGATAATTTACTAGATCATTTAAAATTTCTTTATAAAAAATCATAACAGTAACAATGATTGGGCCTAATAAATGCTAAAAAAGTTGACATAATTATCGTCTTTGTAAATGATAATTTAATAGATTATTTAAAATTTCTTTATAAAATATCATAACGGTAACGATGATTGCGCCTAATAAATTCTAATAAAGTGGACATAATTATCCTCTTTGGAAAAGATAATTTACTAGATCATTTAAAACTTCTTTATAAAAGATCATAACGGTAACAATCATTGGGCCTAATAAATGCTAAAATATGTAAATTAGTTATTTTTTTTGTAAAAGATAATTGAATACGTCATTTAAATTTCTTTATAAAAGATCATAACGGTAACAATCATTAGGCCTAATAAATGCTAAAAAATTTAAATTAATTATCTTTTTTGTAAAAGATAATCTAGAAGATTATTTAAAATTTCTTTATAAAAGATCATAACGGTAACTATTATTACGCCTAATAAATGCTAAAAAAGTTGACATAATTATCTTCTTTTTAAAAGATAATTTACTAGATAATTTAAAACTTCTTTATAAAAGATCATAACGGTAACAATCATTGGGCCCAATAAATGCGAAAAAGGTTGACATAATGATCGTCTTTGTAAATGATAATTTAATAGATTATTTAAAATTTATTTATAAAAGATCATAACGGTAACGGTGATTGCGCCTAATAAATGCTAAAAAATTTGACATAATTCTTGGTAAAAGATAATTTAATAGATCATTTAAAATTTCTTTATAAAAGATCATAACAGTAACAATCATTGGGCCTAATAAATGCGAAAAAGGTTGACATAATTATCGTCTTTGTAAATGATAATTTAATAGATTATTTCAAATTTCTTTATCAAAGATCAAAACGGTAACGGTGATTGCGCCTAATAACTACTAAAAAATTTGACATAATTATCTTCTTCGTAAAAGATAATTTAATAGATCATTAAAATTTCTTTATAAAAGATCATAGCAGTAACAATCATTGGGCCTAATAAATGCTAAAAAAGTTGACATAATTATCGTCTTTGTACATGATAATTTAATAGATTATTTAAAATTTCTTTATAAAAGATCATAACGGTAACGGTGATTGCGCCTAATAAATGCTAAAAAATTTGACATAATTATCTTCTTGGTAAAAGATAATTTAATAGATCATTTAAAATTTCTTTATAAAAGATCATAACAATAACAATCATTGGGCGTAATAAATGCTAAAAAAGTTGACATAATTATCGTCTTTGTAAATGATAATTTAATAGATTATTTAAAATTTCTTTATAAAAGATCATAACGGTAACGATGATTGCGCCTAATAAATTCTAATAAAGTGGACATAATTATCCTCTTTGGAAAAGATAATTTACTAGATCATTTAAAACTTCTTTATATAAGATCATAACGGTAACAATCATTGGGCCTAATAAATGCTAAAATATGTAAATTAGTTATTTTTTTTGTAAAAGATAATTGAATACGTCATTTAAATTTCTTTATAAAAGATCATAACGGTAACAATCATTAGGCCTAATAAATGCTAAAAAATTTAAATTAATTATCTTTTTTGTAAAAGATAATCTAGTAGATTATTTAAAATTTCTTTATAAAAGATCATAACGGTAACGATTATTACGCCTAATAAATGCTAAAAAAGTTTACATAATTATCTTCTTTTTAAAAGATAATTTACTAGATAATTTAAAACTTCTTTATAAAAGATCATAAAGGTAACAATCATTGGGCCCAATAAATGCTAAAAAAGTTGACATAATTATCTTCTTTGCAGAGAGAATTTCCAAGATAATTTAAAATTTCTTATTAAAACATCATAACGGTAACAATCATTGGCCTAATAAATGCTAAAAAATTTGACATAATTATCTTCTTGGTAAAAGATAATTTAATAGATCATTTAAAATTTCTTTATAAAAGATCATAACAGTAACAATGATTGGGCCTAATAAATGCTAAAAAGGTTGACATAATTATCGTCTTTGTAAATGATAATTTAATAGATTATTTAAAATTTGTTTATAAAAGATCATAACGGTAACGGTGATTGCGCCTAATAAATGCTAAAAAATTTGACATAATTATCTTCTTGGTAAAAGATAATTTAATAGATCATTTAAAATTTCTTTATAAAAGATCATAACAGTAACAATCATTGGGCGTAATAAATGCTAAAAAAGTTGACATAATTATCGTCTTTGTAAATGATAATTTAATAGATTATTTAAAATTTCTTTATAAAAGATCATAACGGTAACGATGATTGCCCCAATAAATTCTAATAAAGTGGACATAATTATCCTCTTTGTAAAAGATAATTTACTAGATCATTTAAAATTTCTTTATAAAAAATCATAACAGTAACAATGATTGGGCCTAATAAATGCTAAAAAAGTTGACATAATTATCGTCTTTGTAAATGATAATTTAATAGATTATTTAAAATTTCTTTATAAAATATCATAACGGTAACGATGATTGCGCCTAATAAATTCTAATAAAGTGGACATAATTATCCTCTTTGGAAAAGATAATTTACTAGATCATTTAAAACTTCTTTATAAAAGATCATAACGGTAACAATCATTGGGCCTAATAAATGCTAAAATATGTAAATTAGTTATTTTTTTTGTAAAAGATAATTGAATACGTCATTTAAATTTCTTTATAAAAGATCATAACGGTAACAATCATTAGGCCTAATAAATGCTAAAAAATTTAAATTAATTATCTTTTTTGTAAAAGATAATCTAGAAGATTATTTAAAATTTCTTTATAAAAGATCATAACGGTAACTATTATTACGCCTAATAAATGCTAAAAAAGTTGACATAATTATCTTCTTTTTAAAAGATAATTTACTAGATAATTTAAAACTTCTTTATAAAAGATCATAACGGTAACAATCATTGGGCCCAATAAATGCGAAAAAGGTTGACATAATGATCGTCTTTGTAAATGATAATTTAATAGATTATTTAAAATTTATTTATAAAAGATCATAACGGTAACGGTGATTGCGCCTAATAAATGCTAAAAAATTTGACATAATTCTTGGTAAAAGATAATTTAATAGATCATTTAAAATTTCTTTATAAAAGATCATAACAGTAACAATCATTGGGCCTAATAAATGCGAAAAAGGTTGACATAATTATCGTCTTTGTAAATGATAATTTAATAGATTATTTCAAATTTCTTTATCAAAGATCAAAACGGTAACGGTGATTGCGCCTAATAACTACTAAAAAATTTGACATAATTATCTTCTTCGTAAAAGATAATTTAATAGATCATTAAAATTTCTTTATAAAAGATCATAGCAGTAACAATCATTGGGCCTAATAAATGCTAAAAAAGTTGACATAATTATCGTCTTTGTACATGATAATTTAATAGATTATTTAAAATTTCTTTATAAAAGATCATAACGGTAACGGTGATTGCGCCTAATAAATGCTAAAAAATTTGACATAATTATCTTCTTGGTAAAAGATAATTTAATAGATCATTTAAAATTTCTTTCTAAAAGATCATAACAGTAACAATCATTGGGCCTAATAAATGCTAAAAAAGTTGACATAATTATCGTCTTTGTAAATGATAATTTAATAGATTATTTAAAATTTCTTTATAAAAGATCATAACGGTAACGATGATTGCGCCTAATAAATTCTAATAAAGTGGACATAATTATCCTCTTTGTAAAAGATAATTTACTAGATCATTTAAAACTTCATTATAAAAGATCATAACGGTAACAATCATTGGGCCTAATAAATGCTAAAATATGTAAATTAATTATTTTTTTGTAAAAGATAATTGAATACATCATTTAAATTTCTTTATAAAAGATCATAACGGTAACAATCATTAGGCCTAATAAATGCTAAAAAATTTAAATTAATTATCTTTTTTGTAAAAGATAATCTAGTAGATTATTTAAAATTTCTTTATAAAATATCATAACGGTAACGATTATTACGCCTAATAAATGCTAAAAAGGTTGACATAATTATCTTCTTTTTAAAAGATAATTTACTAGATAATTTAAAACTTCTTTATAAAATATTATAACGGTAACAATCATTGAGCCCAATAAATGCTAAAAAAGTTGACATAATTATCTTCTTTGCAGAGATAATTTCCAAGATAATTTAAAATTTCTTATTACAAAATCATAACGGTAACAATCATTGGCCTAATAAATGCTAAAAAATTTGACATAATTATCTTCTTGGTAAAAGATAATTTAATAGATCATTTAAAATTTCTTTATAAAAGATCATAACAGTAACAATGATTGGGCCTAATAAATGCTAAAAAGGTTGACATAATTATCGTCTTTGTAAATGATAATTTAATAGATTATTTAAAATTTCTTTATAAAAGATCATAATGGTAACGGTGATTGCGCCTAATAACTACTAAAAAATTTGACATAATTATCTTCTTCGTAAAAGATAATTTAATAGATCATTAAAATTTCTTTATAAAAGATCATAACAGTAACAATCATTGGGCCTAATAAATGCTAAAAAAGTTGACATAATTATCGTCTTTGTACATGATAATTTAATAGATTATTTAAAATTTCTTTATAAAAGATCATAACGGTAACGGTGATTGCGCCTAATAAATGCTAAAAAATTTGACATAATTATCTTCTTGGTAAAAGATAATTTAATAGATCATTTAAAATTTCTTTCTAAAAGATCATAACAGTAACAATCATTGGGCCTAATAAATGCTAAAAAAGTTGACATAATTATCGTCTTTGTAAATGATAATTTAATAGATTATTTAAAATTTCTTTATAAAAGATCATAACGGTAACGATGATTGCGCCTAATAAATTCTAATAAAGTGGACATAATTATCCTCTTTGTAAAAGATAATTTACTAGATCATTTAAAACTTCATTATAAAAGATCATAACGGTAACAATCATTGGGCCTAATAAATGCTAAAATATGTAAATTAATTATTTTTTTGTAAAAGATAATTGAATACATCATTTAAATTTCTTTATAAAAGATCATAACGGTAACAATCATTAGGCCTAATAAATGCTAAAAAATTTAAATTAATTATCTTTTTTGTAAAAGATAATCTAGTAGATTATTTAAAATTTCTTTATAAAAGATCATAACGGTAACGATTATTACGCCTAATAAATGCTAAAAAAGTTGACATAATTATCTTCTTTTTAAAAGATAATTTACTAGATAGTTTAAAACTTCTTTATAAAAGATTATAACGGTAACAATCATTGGGCCCAATAAATGCTAAAAAAGTTGACATAATTATCTTCTTTGCAGAGATAATTTCCAAGATTATTTAAAATTTCTTATTACAAGATCATAACGGTAACAATCATTGGCCTAATAAATGCTAAAAAATTTGACATAATTATCTTCTTGGTAAAAGATAATTTAATAGATCATTTAAAATTTCTTTATAAAAGATCATAACAGCAACAATCATTGGGCCTAATAAATGCGAAAAAGGTTGACATAAATATCGTCTTTGTAAATGATAATTTAATAGATTATTTAAAATTTCTTCATAAAAGATCATAACGGTAACTGTGATTGCGCCTAATAAATGCTAAAAAATTTAACATAATTATCTTCTTGGTAAAAGATAATTTAATAGATCATTTAAAATTTTTTATAAAAGATCATAACAGTAACAATCATTGGGCCTAATAAATGCTAAAAAAGTTGACATAATTCTCGTCTTTGTAAATGATAATTTAATAGATTATTTAAAATTTCTTTATAAAAGATCATAACGGTAACGATGATTGCGCCTAATAAATTCTAATAAAGTGGACATAATTATCCTCTTTGTAAAAGATAATTTACTAGATCATTTAAAACTTCTTTATAAAAGATCATAACAGTAACAATCATTGGGCCTAATAAATGCTAAAATATATAAATTAATTATTTTTTTTGTAAAATATAATTGAATACATCATTTAAATTTCTTTATAAAAGATCATAACGGTAACAATCATTAGGCCTAATAAATGCTAAAAAGTTAAATTAATTATCTTTTTCGTAAAAGATAATCTAGTAGATTATTTAAAATTTCTTTATAAAAGATCATAATGGTAACGATTATTACGCCTAATAAATGCTAAAAAAGTTGACATAATTATCTTCTTTTTAAAAGATAATTTACTAGATAGTTTAAAACTTCTTTATAAAAGATTATAACGGTAACAATCATTGGGCCCAATAAATGCTAAAAAAGTTGACATAATTATCTTCTTTGCAGAGATAATTTCCAAGATTATTTAAAATTTCTTATTAAAAGATCATAATGGTAACAATCATTGGCCTAATAAATGCTAAAAAATTTGACATAATTATCTTCTTGGTAAAAGAATATTTAATAGATCATTTAAAATTTCTTTATAAAAGATCATAACAGTAACAATCATTGGGCCTAATAAATGCTAAAAAGGTTGACATAATTATTGTCTTTGTAAATGATAATTTAATAGATTATTTAAAATTTCTTTATAAAAGATCATAACGGTAACGGTGATTGCGCCTAATAAATGCTAAAAAATTTGACATAATTATCTTCTTGGTAAAAGATAATTTAATAGATCATTTAAAATTTCTTTATAAAAGATCATAACAGTAACAATCATTGGGCCTAATAAATGCTAAAAAAGCTGACATAATTATCGTCTTTGTAAATGATAATTTAATAGATTATTTAAAATTTCTTTATAAAAGATCATAACGGTAACGATGATTGCGCCTAATAAATTCTAATAAAGTGGACATAATTATCCTCTTTGTAAAAGAAAATTTACTAGATCATTTAAAACTTCTTTATAAAAGATCATAACGGTAACAATCATTGGGCTTAATAAATGCTAAAATATGTAAATTAATTATTTTTTTGTAAAAGATAATTGAATACATCATTTAAATATTTTTATAAAAGATCATAACGGTTACAATCATTAGGCGTAATAAATGCTAAAAAATTTAAATTAATTATCTTTTTTGTAAAAGATAATCTAGTAGATTATTTAAAATTTCTTTATAAAATATCATAACGGTAACGATTATTACGCCTAATAAATGCTAAAAAAGTTGACATAATTATCTTCTTTTTAAAAGATAATTTACTAGATAATTTAAAACTTCTTTATAAAAGATTATAACGGTAACAATCATTGGGCCCAATAAATGCTAAAAAAGTTGACATAATTATCTTCTTTGCAGAGATAATTTCCAAGATAATTTAAAATTTCTTATTAAAAGATCATAACGGTAACAATCATTGGCCTAATAAATGCTAAAAAATTTGACATAATTATCGTCTTTGTAAATGATAATTTAATAGATTATTTAAAATTTCTTTATAAAAGATCATAACGGTAACGATGATTGCGCCTAATAAATTCTAATAAAGTGCAGATAATTATCCTCTTTGTAAAAGATAATTTACTAGATCATTTAAAACTTCTTTATAAAAGATCATAACGGTAACAATCATTGGGCCTAATAAATGCTAAAATATGTAAATTAATTATTTTTTTTGTAAAAGATAATTGAATACATCATTTAAATTTCTTTATAAAAGATCATAACGGTAACAATCATTAGGCCTAATAAATCCTAAAAAAGTTAAATTAATTATCTTTTTCTTAAAAGATAATCTAGTAGATTATTTAAAATTTCTTTATAAAAGATCATAACGGTAACGATTATTATGCCTAATAAACGCTAAAAAAATTAACATAATTATCTTCTTTTTAAAAGATAATTTACTAGATAATTTAAAACTTCTTTATAAAAGATCATAACGGTAACAATGATTGGGCAAAATAAATGCTAAAAAAGTTGACATAATTATCTTCTTTGCAGAGATAATTTCCAAGATAATTTAAAATTTCTTATTAAAACATCATAACGGTAACAATCATTGGCCTAATAAATGCTAAAAAATTTGACATAATTATCTTCTTGGTAAAAGATAATTTAATAGATCATTTAAAATTTCTTTATAAAAGATCATAACAGTAACAATGATTGGGCCTAATAAATGCTAAAAAGGTTGACATAATTATCGTCTTTGTAAATGATAATTTAATAGATTATTTAAAATTTCTTTATAAAAGATCATAACGGTAACGGTGATTGCGCCTAATAACTACTAAAAAATTTGACATAATTACCTTCTTGGTAAAAGATAATTTAATAGATCATTAAAATTTCTTTATAAAAGATCATAACAGTAACAATCATTGGGCCTAATAAATGCTAAAAAAGTTGACATAATTATCGTCTTTGTAAATGATAATTTAATAGATTATTTAAAATTTCTTTATAAAAGATCCTAACGGTAACGATGATTGCGCCTAATAAATTCTAATAAAGTGGACATAATTATCCTCTTTGTAAAAGATAATTTACTAGATCATTTAAAACTTCTTTATAAAAGATCATAACGGTAACAATCATTGGGCCTAATAAATGCTAAAATATGTAAATTAATTACTTTTTTGTAAAAGATAATTGAATACATCATTTAAATTTCTTTATAAAAGATCATAACGGTAACAATCATTAGGCCTAATAAATGCTAAAAAATTTAAATTAATTATCTTTTTTGTAAAAGATAATCTAGTAGATTATTTAAAATTTCTTTATAAAAGATCATAACGGTAACGATTATTACGCCTAATAAATGCTAAAAAAGTTGACATAATTATCTTCTTTTTAAAAGATAATTTACTAGATAGTTTAAAACTTCTTTATAAAAGATTATAACGGTAACAATCATTGGGCCCAATAAATGCTAAAAAGGTTGACATAATTATCGTCTTTGTACATGATAATTTAATAGATTATTTAAAATTTCTTTATAAAAGATCATAACGGTAACGGTGATTGCGCCTAATAAATGCTAAAAAATTTGACATAATTATCTTCTTGATAAAAGATAAATTAATAGATCATTTAAAATTTCTTTATAAAAGATCATAACAGTAACAATCATTGGGCCTAATAAATGCTAAAAAAGTTGACATAATTATCGTCTTTGTAAATGATAATTTAATAGATTATTTAAAATTTCTTTATAAAAGATCATAACGGTAACGATGATTGCGCCTAATAAATTCTAATAAAGTGGACATAATTATCCTCTTTGTAAAAGATAATTTACTAGATCATTTAAAACTTCTTTATAAAAGATCATAACGGTAACAATCATTGGGCCTAATAAATGCTAAAATATGTAAATTAATTCTTTTTTTGTAAAAGATAATTGAATACACCATTTAAATTTTTTTATAAAAGATCATAACGGTTACAATCATTAGGCCTAATAAATGCTAAAAAATTTAAATTAATTATCTTTTTTGTAAAAGATAATCTAGTAGATTATTTAAAATTTCTTTATAAAAGATCATAACGGTAACGATTATTACGCCTAATAAATGCTAAAAAAGTTGACATAATTATCTTCTTTTTAAAAGATAATTTACTAGATAATTTAAAACTTCTTTATAAAAGATTATAACGGTAACAATCATTGGGCCCAATAAATGCTAAAAAAGTTGACATAATTATCTTCTTTGCAGAGATAATTTCCAAGATAATTTAAAATTTCTTATTAAAAGATCATAACGGTAACAATCATTGGCCTAATAAATGCTAAAAAATTTGACATAATTATCTTCTTGGTAAAAGAATATTTAATAGATCATTTAAAATTTCTTTATAAAAGATCATAACAGTAACAATCATTGGGCCTAATAAATGCTAAAAAGGTTGACATAATTATCGTCTTTGTAAATGATAATTTAATAGATTATTTAAAATTTCTTTATAAAAGATCATAACGGTAACGGTGATTGCGCCTAAGAAATGCTAAAAAATTTGACATAATTATCTTCTTGGTAAAAGATAATTTAATAGATCATTTAAAATTTCTTTATAAAAGATCATAACAGTAACAATCATTGGGCCTAATAAATGCTAAAAAAGTTGACATAATTATCGTCTCTGTAAATGATAATTTAATAGATTATTTAAAATTTCTTTATAAAAGATCATAACGGTAACGATGATTGCGCCTAATAAATTCTAATAAAGTGGACATAATTACCCTCTTTGTAAAAGATAATTTACTAGATCATTTAAAACTTCTTTATAAAAGATCATAACGGTAACAATCATTGGGCCTAATAAATGCTAAAATATGTAAATTAATTATTTTTTTTGTAAAAGATAATTGAATACATCATTTAAATTTCTTTATAAAAGATCATAACGGTAACAATCATTAGGCCTAATAAATGCTAAAAAAGTTAAATTAATTATCTTTTTCGTAAAAGATAATCTAGTAGATTATTTAAAATTTCTTTATAAAAGATCATAACGGTAACGATTATTACGCCTAATATATGCTAAAAAAATTGACATAATTATCTTCTTTTTAAAAGATAATTTACTAGATAATTTAAAACTTCTTTATAAAAGATCATAACGGTAACAATGATTTGGCCCAATAAATGCTAAAAAAGTTGACATAATTATCTTCTTTGCAGAGATAATTTCCAAGATAATTTAAAATTTCTTATTAAAAGATCATAACGGTAACAATCATTGGCCTAATAAATGCTAAAAAATTTGACATAATTATCTTCTTGGTAAAAGATAATTTAATAGATCATTTAAAATTTCTTTATAAAAGATCATAACAGTAACAATCATTGGGCCTAATATATGCTAAAAAAGTTGACATAATTATCGTCTTTGTAAATGATAATTTAATAGATCATTTAAAATTTCTTTATAAAAGATCATAACGGTAACGGTGACTCGCCTAATAAATGCTAAAAATTTGACATAATTATCTTCTTGGTAAAAGATAATTTAATAGATCATTTAAAATCTCTTTATAAAAGATCATAACAGTAACAATCATTGGGCCTAATAAATGCTAAAAAAGTTGACATAATTATCGTCTTTGTAAATGATAATTTAATAGATTATTTAAAATTTCTTTATAAAAGATCATAACGGTAACATTCATGCGGCCCAATAAATGCTAAAAAAGTTGACATAATTATCTTCTTTGCAGAGATAATTTCCTAGATAATTTAAAATTTCTTATTAAAAGATCATAACGGTAACAATCATTGGCCTAATAAGTGCTAAAAAATTTGACATAATTATCTTCTTGGTAAAAGATAATTTAATAGATCATTTAAAATTTCTTTATAAAAGATCATAACAGTAACAATCATTGGGCCTAATAAATGCTAAAAAAGTTGACATAATTATCGTCTTTGTAAATGATAATTTAATAGATTATTTAAAATTTCTTTATAAAAGATCATAACGGTAACGATGATTGCGCCTAATAAATTCTAATAAAGTGGACATAATTATCCTCTTTGTAAAAGATAATTTACTAGATCATTTAAAACTTCTTTATAAAAGATCATAACGGTAGCAATCATTGGGCCTAATAAATTCTAAAATATGTAAATTAATTATTTTTTTTGTAAAAGATAATTGAATACATCATTTAAATTTCTTTATAAAAGATCATAACGGTAACAATCATTAGGCCTAATAAATGCTAAAAAATTTAAATTAATTTTCTTTTTTGTAAAAGATAATCTAGTAGATTATTTAAAGTTTCTTTATAAAAGATCATAACGGTAACGATTATTACGCCTAATAAATGCTAAAAAAGTTGACATAATTATCTTCTTTTTAAAAGATAATTTACTAGATAATTTAAAACTTGTTTATAAAAGATCATAACGGTAACAATCATTGGGCCCAATAAATGCTAAAAAAGTTGACATAATTATCTTCTTTGCAGAGATAATTTCCAAGATAATTTAAAATTTCTTATTAAAAGATCATAACGGTAACAATCATTGGCCTAATAAATGCTAAAAAATTTGACATAATTATCTTCTTGGTAAAAGATAATTTAATAGATCATTTAAAATTTCTTTATAAAAGATCATAACAGTAACAATCATTGGGCCTAATAAATGCTAAAAAAGTTGACATAATTATCGTCTTTGTAAATGATAATTTAATAGATCATTTAAAATTTCTTTATAAAAGATCATAACGGTAACGGTGATTGCGCCTAATAAATCCTTAAAATTTGACATAATTATCTTCTTGGTAAAAGATAATTTAATAGATCATTTAAAATTTCTTTATAAAAGATCATAACAGTAACAATCATTGGGCCTAATAAATGCTAAAAAAGTTGACATAATTATCGTCTTTGTAAATGATAATTTAATAGATTATTTAAAATTTCTTTATAAAAGATCATAACGGTAACATTCATGCGGCCCAATAAATGCTAAAAAAGTTGACATAATTATCTTCTTTGCAGAGATAATTTCCTAGATAATTTAAAATTTCTTATTAAAAGATCATAACGGTAACAATCATTGGCCTAATAAGTGCTAAAAAATTTGACATAATTATCTTCTTGGTAAAAGATAATTTAATAGATCATTTAAAATTTCTTTATAAAAGATCATAACAGTAACAATCATTGGGCCTAATAAATGCTAAAAAAGTTGACATAATTATCGTCTTTGTAAATGATAATTTAATAGATTATTTAAAATTTCTTTATAAAAGATCATAACGGTAACGATGATTGCGCCTAATAAATTCTAATAAAGTGGACATAATTATCCTCTTTGTAAAAGATAATTTACTAGATCATTTAAAACTTCTTTATAAAAGATCATAACGGTAGCAATCATTGGGCCTAATAAATGCTAAAATATGTAAATTAATTATTTTTTTTGTAAAAGATAATTGAATACATCATTTAAATTTCTTTATAAAAGATCATAACGGTAACAATCATTAGGCCTAATAAATGCTAAAAAATTTAAATTAATTTTCTTTTTTGTAAAAGATAATCTAGTAGATTATTTAAAATTTCTTTATAAAAGATCATAACGGTAACGATTATTACGCCTAATAAATGCTAAAAAAGTTGACATAATTATCTTTTTTTTAAAAGATAATTTACTAGATAATTTAAAACTTGTTTATAAAAGATCACAACGGTAACAATCATTGGGCCCAATAAATGCTAAAAAAGTTGACATAATTATCTTCTTTGCAGAGATAATTTCCAAGATAATTTAAAATTTCTTATTAAAAGATCATAACGGTAACAATCATTGGCCTAATAAATGCTAAAAAATTTGACATAATTATCTTCTTGGTAAAAGATAATTTAATAGATCATTTAAAATTTCTTTATAAAAGATCATAACAGTAACAATCATTGGGCCTAATAAATGCTAAAAAAGTTGACATAATTATCGTCTTTGTAAATGATAATTTAATAGATCATTTAAAATTTCTTTATAAAAGATCATAACGGTAACGGTGATTGCGCCTAATAAATGCTAAAAAATTTGACATAATTATCTTCTTGGTAAAAGATAATTTAATAGATCATTTAAAATTTCTTTATAAAAGATCATAACAGTAACAATCATTGGGCCTAATAAATGCTAAAAAAGTTGACATAATTATCGTCTTTGTAAATGATAATTTAATAGATTATTTAAAATTTCTTTATAAAAGATCATAACGGTAACGATGATTGCGCCTAATAAATTCTAATAAAGTGGACATAATTATCCTCTTTGTAAAAGATAATTTACTAGATCATTTAAAACTTCTTTATAAAAGATCATAACGGTAACAATCATTGGGCCTAATAAATGCTAAAATATGTAAATTAATTATTTTTTTTGTAAAAGATAATTGAATACATCATTTAAATTTCTTTATAAAAGATCATAACTGTAATAATCATTAGGCCGAATAAATGCTAAAAAATTTAAATTAATTGTCTTTTTTGTGAAAGATAATCTAGTAGATTATTTAAAATTTCTTTATAAAAGATCATAACGGTAACGATTATTACGCCTAATAAATGCTCAAAAAGTTGACATAATTATCTTCTTTTTAAAAGATAATTTACTAGATCATTTAAAACTTCTTTATAAAAGATCATAACGGTAACAATCATTGGGCCTAATAAATGCTAAAATATGTAAATTAATTATTTTTTTTTGTAAAAGATAATTGAATACATCATTTAAATTTCTTTATAAAAGATCATAACGGAAACAATCATTAGGCCTAATAAATGCTAAAAAATTTAAATTAATTATCTTTTTCGTAAAATATAATCTAGTAGATTATTTAAAATTTCTTTATAAAAGATCATAATGGTAACGACTATTGCGCCTAATAAATGCTAAAAAAGTTGACATAATTATCTTCTTTTTAAAAGATAATTTACTAACTAATTTAAAACTTCTTTATAAAAGATCATAACGGTAACAATCATTGGGCCCAATAAATGCTAAAAAGGTTGACATAATTATCTTCTTTGCAGAGATAATTTCCAAGATAATTTCAAATTTCTTATTAAAACATCATAACGGTAACAATCATTGGCCTAATAAATGCTAAAAAATTTGACATAATTATCTTCTTGGTAAAAGATAATTTAATAGATCATTTAAAATTTCTTTATAAAAGATCATAACAGTAACAATCATTGGGCCTAATATATGCTAAAAAAGTTGACATAATTATCGTCTTTGTAAATGATAATTTAATAGATCATTTAAAATTTCTTTATAAAAGATCATAACGGTAATGGTGATTCGCCTAATAAATGCTAAAAATTTGACATAATTATCTTCTTGGTAAAAGATAATTTAATAGATCATTTAAAATTTCTTTATAAAAGATCATAACAGTAACAATCATTGGGCCTAATAAATGCTAAAAAAGTTGACATAATTATCGTCTTTGTAAATGATAATTTAATAGATTATTTAAAATTTCTTTATAAAAGATCATAACGGTAACATTCATGCGGCCCAATAAATGCTAAAAAAGTTGACATAATTATCTTCTTTGCAGAGATAATTTCCTAGATAATTTAAAATTTCTTATTAAAAGATCATAACGGTAACAATCATTGGCCTAATAAGTGCTAAAAAATTTGACATAATTATCTTCTTGGTAAAAGATAATTTAATAGATCATTTAAAATTTCTTTATAAAAGATCATAACAGTAACAATCATTGGGCCTAATAAATGCTAAAAAAGTTGACATAATTATCGTCTTTGTAAATGATAATTTAATAGATTATTTAAAATTTCTTTATAAAAGATCATAACGGTAACGATGATTGCGCCTAATAAATTCTAATAAAGTGGACATAATTATCCTCTTTGTAAAAGATAATTTACTAGATCATTTAAAACTTCTTTATAAAAGATCATAACGGTAGCAATCATTGGGCCTAATAAATGCTAAAATATGTAAATTAATTATTTTTTTTGTAAAAGATAATTGAATACATCATTTAAATTTCTTTATAAAAGATCATAACGGTAACAATCATTAGGCCTAATAAATGCTAAAAAATTTAAATTAATTTTCTTTTTTGTAAAAGATAATCTAGTAGATTATTTAAAGTTTCTTTATAAAAGATCATAACGGTAACGATTATTACGCCTAATAAATGCTAAAAAAGTTGACATAATTATCTTCTTTTTAAAAGATAATTTACTAGATAATTTAAAACTTGTTTATAAAAGATCATAACGGTAACAATCATTGGGCCCAATAAATGCTAAAAAGGTTGACATAATTATCTTCTTTGCAGAGATAATTTCCAAGATAATTTAAAATTTCTTATTAAAAGATCATAACGGTAACAATCATTGGCCTAATAAATGCTAAAACATTTGACATAATTATCTTCTTGGTAAAAGATAATTTAATAGATCATTTAAAATTTCTTTATAAAAGATCATAACAGTAACAATCATTGGGCCTAATAAATGCTAAAAAAGTTGACATAATTATCGTCTTTGTAAATGATAATTTAATAGATCATTTAAAATTTCTTTATAAAAGATCATAACGGTAACGGTGATTGCGCCTAATAAATGCTAAAAATTTGACATAATTATCTTCTTGGTAAAAGATAATTTAATAGATCATTTAAAATTTCTTTATAAAAGATCATAACAGTAACAATCATTGGGCCTAATAAATGCTAAAAAAGTTGACATAATTATCGTCTTTGTAAATGATAATTTAATAGATTATTTAAAATTTCTTTATAAAAGATCATAACGGTAACATTCATGCGGCCCAATAAATGCTGAAAAAGTTGACATAATTATCTTCTTTGCAGAGATAATTTCCTAGATAATTTAAAATTTCTTATTAAAAGATCATAACGGTAACAATCATTGGCCTAATAAGTGCTAAAAAATTTGACATAATTATCTTCTTGGTAAAAGATAATTTACTAGATCATTTAAAACTTCTTTCTAAAAGATCATAACGGTAGCAATCATTGGCCCTAATAAATGCTAAAATATGTAAATTAATTATTTTTTTTGTAAAAGATAATTGAATACATCATTTAAATTTCTTTATAAAAGATCATAACGGAAACAATCATTAGGCCTAATAAATGCTAAAAAATTTAAATTAATTATCTTTTTTCGTAAAATATAATCTAGTAGATTATTTAAAATTTCTTTATAAAAGATCATAACGGTAACGACTATTGCGCCTAATAAATGCTAAAAAAGTTGACATAATTATCTTCTTTTTAAAAGATAATTTACTAAATAATTTAAAACTTCTTTATAAAAGATCATAACGGTAACAATCATTGGGCCCAATAAATGCTAAAAAGGTTGACATAATTATCTTCTTTGCAGAGATAATTTCCAAGATAATTTAAAATTTCTTATTAAAACATCATAACGGTAACAATCATTGGCCTAATAAATGCTAAATAATTTGACATAATTATCTTCGTGGTAAAAGATAATTTAATAGATCATTTAAAATTTCTTTATAAAAGATCATGACAGTAACAATCATTGGGCCTAATAAATGCTAAAAAGGTTGACATAATTATCGTCTTTGTAAATGATAATTTAATAGATTATTTAAAATTTCTTTATAAAAGATCATAACGGTAACGGTGATTGCGCCTAATAAATGCTAAACAATTTGACATAATTATCTTCTTGGTAAAAGATAATTTAATAGATCGTTTAAAATTTCTTTATAAAAGATCATAACAGTAACAATCATTGGGCCTAATAAATGCTAAAAAAGTTGACATAATTATCGTCTTTGTAAATGATAATTTAATAGATTATTTAAAATTTCTTTATAAAAGATCATAACGGTAACGATGATTGCGCCTAATAAATTCTAATAAAGTGGACATAATTATCCTCTTTGTAAAAGATAATTTACTAGATCATTTAAAACTTCTTTATAAAAGATCATAACGGTAACAATCATTGGGCCTAATAAATGCTAAAAAATGTAAATTAATTATTTTTTTTGTAAAAGATAATTGAATACATCATTTAAATTTCTTTATCAAAGATCATAACTGTAACAATCATTAGGCCTAATAAATGCTAAAAAATTTAAATTAATTGTCTTTTTTGTAAAAGATAATCTAGTAGATTATTTAAAATTTCTTTATAAAAGATCATAACGGTAACGATTATTACGCCTAATAAATGCTCAAAAAGTTGACATAATTATCTTCTTTTTAAAAGATAATTTACTAGATCATTTAAAACTTCTTTATAAAAGATCATAACGGTAACAATCATTGGGCCTAATAAATGCTAAAATATGTAAATTAATTATTTTTTTTGTAAAAGATAATTGAATACATCATTTAAATTTCTTTATAAAAGATCATAACGGAAACAATCATTAGGCCTAATAAATGCTAAAAAATTTAAATTAATTATCTTTTTCGTAAAATATAATCTAGTAGATTATTTAAAATTTCTTTATAAAAGATCATAACGGTAACGACTATTGCGCCTAATAAATGCTAAAAAAGTTGACATAATTATCTTCTTTTTAAAAGATAATTTACTAAATAATTTAAAACTTCTTTATAAAAGATCATAACGGTAACAATCATTGGGCCCAATAAATGCTAAAAAGGTTGACATAATTATCTTCTTTGCAGAGATAATTTCCAAGATAATTTAAAATTTCTTATTAAAACATCATAACGGTAACAATCATTGGCCTAATAAATGCTAAAAAATTTGACATAATTATCTTCGTGGTAAAAGATAATTTAATAGATCATTTAAAATTTATTTATAAAAGATCATGACAGTAACAATCATTGGGCCTAATAAATGCTAAAAAGGTTGACATAATTATCGTCTTTGTAAATGATAATTTAATAGATTATTTAAAATTTCTTTATAAAAGATCATAACGGTAACGGTGATTGCGCCTAATAAATGCTAAACAATTTGACATAATTATCTTCTTGGTAAAAGATAATTTAATAGATCATTTAAAATTTCTTTATAAAAGATCATAACAGTAACAATCATTGGGCCTAATAAATGCTAAAAAAGTTGACATAATTATCGTCTTTGTAAATGATAATTTAATAGATTATTTAAAATTTCTTTATAAAAGATCATAACGGTAACGGTGATTGCGCCTAATAAATGCTAAAAAATTTGACATAATTATCTTCTTGGTAAAAGATAATTTAATAGATCATTAAAATTTCTTTATAAAAGATCATAAGAGTAACATTCATTGGGCTTAATAAATGCTAAAAAAGTTGACATAATTATCGTCTTTGTACATGATAATTTAATAGATTATTTAAAATTTCTTTATAAAAGATCATAACGGTAACGGTGATTGCGCCTAATAAATGCTAAAAAATTTGACATAATTATCTTCTTGGTAAAAGATAATTTAATAGATCATTAAAATTTCTTTATAAAAGATCATAAGAGTAACAATCATTGGGCTTAATAAATGCTAAAAAAGTTGACATAATTATCGTCTTTGTACATGATAATTTAATAGATTATTTAAAATTTCTTTATAAAAGATCATAACGGTAACGGTGATTGCGCCTAATAAATGCTAAAAAATTTGAAATAATTATCTTCTTAGTAAAATATAATTTAATAGATCATTTAAAATTTCTTTATAAAAGATCATAACAGTAACAATAATTGGGCCTAATAAATGCTAAAAAAGTTGACATAATTATCGTCTTTGTAAATGATAATTTAATAGATTATTTAAAATTTCTTTATGAAAGATCATAACGGTAACGATGATTGCGCCTAATAAATTCTAATAAAGTGGACATAATTATCCTCTTTGTAAAAGATAATTTACTAGATCATTTAAAACTTCTTTATAAAAGATCATAACGGTAACAATCATTGGGCCTAATAAATGCTAAAATATGTAAATTAATTATTTTTTTTGTAAAAGATAATTGAATACATCATTTAAATTTCTTTATAAAAGATCATAACTGTAACAATCATTAGGCCTAATAAATGCTAAAAAGTTTAAATTAATTATCATTTTTGTAAAAGATAATCTAGTAGATTATTTAAAATTTCTTTATAAAAGATCATAACGGTAACGATTATTACGCCTAATAAATGCAAAAAAAGTTGACATAATTATCTTCTTTTTAAAAGATAATTTACTAGATCATTTAAAACTTCTTTATAAAAGATCATAACGGTAACAATCATTGGGCCTAATAAATGCTAAAATATGTAAATTAATTATTTTTTTTGTAAAAGATAATTGAATACATCATTTAAATTTCTTTATCAAAATCATAACTGTAACAATCATTAGGCCTAATAAATGCTAAAAAATTTAAATTAATTATCTTTTTTGTAAAAGATAATCTAGTAGAT
Organism: Psophocarpus tetragonolobus; assembly: GCA_037954015.1. Taxonomy (NCBI): domain Eukaryota; kingdom Viridiplantae; phylum Streptophyta; class Magnoliopsida; order Fabales; family Fabaceae; genus Psophocarpus; species Psophocarpus tetragonolobus. Next base: position 57,355,413 of record CM075688.1, on the reverse strand, counting down.
TATTTAAAATTTCTTTATAAAAGATCATAACGGTAACGATTATTACGCCTAATAAATGCTAAAAAAGTTGACATAATTATCTTCTTTTTAAAAGATAATTTACTAGATCATTTAAAACTTCTTTATAAAAGATCATAACGGTAACAATCATTGGGCCTAATAAATGCTAAAATATGTAAATTAATTATTTTTTTTGTAAAAGATAATTGAATACATCATTTAAATTTCTTTATAAAAGATCATAACGGTAACAATCATTAGGCCTAATAAATGCTAAAAAATTTAAATTAATTATCTTTTTCGTAAAATATAATCTAGTAGATTATTTAAAATTTCTTTATAAAAGATCATAACGGTAACGATTATTGCGCCTAATAAATGCTAAAAAAGTTGACATAATTATCTTCTTTTTAAAAGATAATTTACTAAATAATTTAAAACTTCTTTATAAAAGATCATAACGGTAACAATCATTGGGCCCAATAAATGCTAAAAAGGTTGACATAATTATCTTCTTTGCAGAGATAATTTCCAAGATGATTTAAAATTTCTTATTAAAACATCATAACGGTAACAATCATTGGCCTAATAAATGCTAAAAAATTTGACATAATTATCTTCTTGGTAAAAGATAATTTAATAGATCATTTAAAATTTCTTTATAAAAGATCATAACAGTAACAATCATTGGGCCTAATAAATGCTAAAAAGGTTGACATAATTATCGTCTTTGTAAATGATAATTTAATAGATTATTTAAAATTTCTTTATAAAAGATCATAACGGTAACGGTGATTGCGCCTAATAAATGCTAAAAAATTTGACATAATTATCTTCTTGGTAAAAGATAATTTAATAGATCATTAAAATTTCTTTATAAAAGATCATAAGAGTAACAATCATTGGGCTTAATAAATGCTAAAAAAGTTGACATAATTATCGTCTTTGTACATGATAATTTAATAGATTATTTAAAATTTCTTTATAAAAGATCATAACGGTAACGGTGATTGCGCCTAATAAATGCTAAAAAATTTGAAATAATTATCTTCTTGGTAAAAGATAATTTAATAGATCATTTAAAATTTCTTTATAAAAGATCATAACAGTAACAATCATTGGGCCTAATAAATGCTAAAAAAGTTGACATAATTATCGTCTTTGTAAATGATAATTTAATAGATTATTTAAAATTTCTTTATGAAAGATCATAACGGTAACGATGATTGCGCCTAATAAATTCTAATAAAGTGGACATAATTATCCTCTTTGTAAAAGATAATTTACTAGATCATTTAAAACTTCTTTATAAAAGATCATAACGGTAACAATCATTGGGCCTAATAAATGCTAAAATATGTAAATTAATTATTTTTTTTGTAAAAGATAATTGAATACATCATTTAAATTTCTTTATAAAAGATCATAACTGTAACAATCATTAGGCCTAATAAATGCTAAAAAATTTAAATTAATTGTCTTTTTTGTAAAAGATAATCTAGTAGATTATTTAAAATTTCTTTATAAAAGATCATAACGGTAACGATTATTGCGCCTAATAAATGCTAAAAAAGTTGACATAATTATCTTCTTTTTAAAAGATAATTTACTAAATAATTTAAAACTTCTTTATAAAAGATCATAACGGTAACAATCATTGGGACCAATAAATGCTAAAAAGGTTGACATAATTATCTTCTTTGCAGAGATACTTTCCAAGATAATTTAAAATTTCTTATTAAAACATCATAACGGTAACAATCATTGGCCTAATAAATGCTAAAAAATTTTACATAATTATCTTCTTGGTAAAAGATAATTTAATAGATCATTTAAAATTTCTTTATAAAAGATCATGACAGTAACAATCATTGGGCCTAATAAATGCTAAAAAGGTTGACATAATTATCGTCTTTGTAAATGATAATTTAATAGATTATTTAAAATTTCTTTATAAAAGATCATAACGGTAACGGTGGTTGCGCCTAATAAATGCTAAAAAATTTGACATAATTATCTTCTTGGTAAAATATAATTTAATAGATCATTAAAATTTCTTTATAAAAGATCATAAGAGTAACAATCATTGGGCTTAATAAATGCTAAAAAAGTTGACATAATTATCGTCTTTGTACATGATAATTTAATAGATTATTTAAAATTTCTTTATAAAAGATCATAACGGTAACGGTGATTGCGCCTAATAAATGCTAAAAAATTTGACATAATTATCTTCTTGGTAAAAGATAATTTAATAGATCATTTAAAATTTCTTTATAAAAGATCATAACAGTAACAATCATTGGGCCTAATAAATGCTAAAATAGTTGACATAATTATCGTCTTTGTAAATGATAATTTAATAGATTAGTTAAAATTTCTTTATAAAAGATCATAACGGTAACGATGATTGCGCCTAATAAATTCTAATAAAATGGACATAATTATCCTCTTTGTAAAAGATAATTTACTAGATCATTTAAAACTTCTTTATAAAAGATCATAACGGTAACAATCATTGGGCCTAGTAAATGCTAAAATATGTAAATTAATTATTTTTTTTGTAAAAGATAATTGAATACATCATTTAAATTTCTTTATAAAAGATCATAACTGTAACAATCATTAGGCCTAATAAATGCTAAAAAATTTAAATTAATTGTCTTTTTTGTAAAAGATAATCTAGTAGATTATTTAAAATTTCTTTATAAAAGATCATAACGGTAACGATTATTACGCCTAATAAATGCTAAAAAAGTTGACATAATTATCTTCTTTTTAAAAGATAATTTACTAGATCATTTAAAACTTCTTTATAAAAGATCATAACGGTAACAATCATTGGGCCTAATAAATGCTAAAATATGTAAATTAATTATTTTTTTTGTAAAAGATAATTGAATACATCATTTAAATTTCTTTATAAAAGATCATAACTGTAACAATCATTAGGCCTAATAAATGCTAAAAAATTTAAATTAATTGTCTTTTTTGTAAAAGATAATCTAGTAGATATTTAAAATTTCTTTATAAAAGATCATAACGGTAACGATTATTGCGCCAAATAAATGCTAAAAAAGTTGACATAATTATCTTCTTTTTAAAAGATAATTTACTAAATAATTTAAAACTTCTTTATAAAAGATCATAACGGTAACAATCATTGGGCCCAATAAATGCTAAAAAGGTTGACATAATTATCTTCTTTGCAGAGATAATTTCCAAGATAATTTAAAATTTCTTATTAAAACATCATAACGGTAACAATCATTGGCCTAATAAATGCTAAAAATTTTGACATAATTATCTTCTTGGTAAAAGATAATTTAATAGATCATTTAAAATTTCTTTATAAAAGATCATAAGAGTAACAATCATTGGGCTTAATAAATGCTAAAAAAGTTGACATAATTATCGTCTTTGTACATGATAATTTAATAGATTATTTAAAATTTCTTTATAAAAGATCATAACGGTAACGGTGATTGCGCCTAATAAATGCTAAAAAATTTGACATAATTATCTTCTTGGTAGAAGATAATTTAATAGATCATTTAAAATTTCTTTATAAAAGATCATAACAGTAACAATCATTGGGCCTAATAAATGCTAAAATAGTTGACATAATTATCGTCTTTGTAAATGATAATTTAATAGATTAGTTAAAATTTCTTTATAAAAGATCATAACGGTAACGATGATTGCACCTAATAAATTCTAATAAAGTGGACATAATTATCCTCTTTGTAAAAGATAATTTACTAGATCATTTAAAACTTCTTTATAAAAGATCATAACGGTAACAATCATTGGGCCTAATAAATGCTAAAATATGTAAATTAATTATTTTTTTGTAAAAGATAATTGAATACATCATTTAAATTTTTTTATAAAAGATCATAACAGTAACAATCATTTGGCCTAATAAATGCTAAAAAATTTAAATTAATTATTTTTTGTGAAAGATAATCTAGTAGATTATTTAAAATTTCTTTATAAAAGATCATAACGGTAGCGATTGTTATGCCTAATAAATGCTAAAAAAGTTGACATAATTATCTTCTTGTTAAAAGATAATTTACTAGATAATTTAAAACTTCTTTATAAAAGATTATAACGGTAACAATCATTGGGCCCAATAAATGCTAAAAAAGTTGACATAATTATCTTCTTTGCAGAGATAATTTCCAAGATAATTTAAAATTTCTTATTAAAAGATCATAACGGTAACAATCATTGGCCTAATAAATGCTAAAAAATTTGACATAATTATCTTCTTGGTAAAAGAATATTTAATAGATCATTTAAAATTTCTTTATAAAAGATCATAACAGTAACAATCATTGGGCCTAATAAATGCTAAAAAGGTTGACATAATTATCGTCTTTGTAAATGATAATTTAATAGATTATTTAAAATTTCTTTATAAAAGATCATAACGGTAACGTGATTGCGCCTAATAAATGCTAAAAAATTTGACATAATTATCTTCTTGGTAAAAGATAATTTAATAGATCATTTAAAATTTCTTTATAAAAGATCATAACAGTAACAATCATTGGGCCTAATAAATGCTAAAAAAGTTGACATAATTATCGTCTTTGTAAATGATAATTTAATAGATTATTTAAAATTTTTTTATGAAAGATCATAACGGTAACGATGATTGCGCCTAATAAATTCTAATAAAGTGGACATAATTATCCTCTTTGTAAAAGATAATTTACTAGATCATTTAAAACTTCTTTATAAAAGATCATAACGGTAACAATCATTGGGCCTAATAAATGCTAAAATATGTAAATTAATTATTTTTTTTGTAAACGATAATTGAATACATCATTTAAATTTCTTTATAAAAGATCATAACGGTAACAATCATTAGGCCTAATAAATGCTAAAAAATTTAAATTAATTATCTTTTTTGTAAAAGATAATCTAGTAGATTATTTAAAATTTCTTTATAAAAGAGCATAACGATAACGATTATTACGCCTAATAAATGCTAAAAAAGTTGACATAATTATCTTCTTTTTAAAAGATAATTTACTAGATCATTTAAAACTTCTTTATAAAAGATCATAACAGTAACAATCATTTGGCCTAATAAATGCTAAAAAATTTAAATTAATTATTTTTTTGTAAAAGATAATCTAGTAGATTATTTAAAATTTCTTTATAAAAGATCATAGCGGTAGCGATTGTTATGCCTAATAAATGCTAAAAAAGTTGACATAATTATCTTCTTTTTAAAAGATAATTTACTAGATAATTTAAAACTTCTTTATAAAAGATTATAACGGTAACAATCATTGGGCCCAATAAATGCTAAAAAAGTTGACATAATTATCTTCTTTGCAGAGATAATTTCCAAGATAATTTAAAATTTCTTATTAAAAGATCATAACGGTAACAATCATTGGCCTAATAAATGCTAAAAAATTTGACATAATTATCTTCTTGGTAAAAGAATATTTAATAGATCATTTAAAATTTCTTTATAAAAGATCATAACAGTAACAATCATTGGGCCTAATAAATGCTAAAAAGGTTGACATAATTATCGTCTTTGTAAATGATAATTTAATAGATTATTTAAAATTTCTTTATAAAAGATCATAACGGTAACCTGATTGCGCCTAATAAATGCTAAAAAATTTGACATAATTATCTTCTTGGTAAAAGATAATTTAATAGATCATTTAAAATTTCTTTATAAAAGATCATAACAGTAACAATCATTGGGCCTAATAAATGCTAAAAAAGTTGACATAATTATCGTCTTTGTAAATGATAATTTAATAGATTATTTAAAATTTCTTTATAAAAGATCATAACGGTAACGGTGATTGCGCCTAATAAATGCTAAAAAATTTGACATAATTATCTTCTTGGTAAAAGATAATTTAATAGATCATTAAAATTTCTTTATAAAAGATCATAAGAGTAACAATCATTGGGCTTAATAAATGCTAAAAAAGTTGACATAATTATCGTCTTTGTACATGATAATTTAATAGATTATTTAAAATTTCTTTATAAAAGATCATAACGGTAACGGTGATTGCGCCTAATAAATGCTAAAAAATTTGACATAATTATCTTCTTGGTAAAAGATAATTTAATAGATCATTTAAAATTTCTTTATAAAAGATCATAACAGTAACAATCATTGGGCCTAATAAATGCTAAAAAAGTTGACATAATTATCGTCTTTGTAAATGATAATTTAATAGATTATTTAAAATTTCTTTATGAAAGATCATAACGGTAACGATGATTGCGCCTAATAAATTCTAATAAAGTGGACATAATTATCCTCTTTGTAAAAGATAATTTACTAGATCATTTAAAACTTCTTTATAAAATATCATAACGGTAACAATCATTGGGCCTAATAAATGCTAAAATATGTAAATTAATTATTTTTTTTGCAAAATATAATTGAATACATCATTTAAATTTCTTTATAAAAGATCATAACTGTAACAATCATTAGGCCTAATAAATGCTAAAAAGTTTAAATTAATTATCTTTTTTGTAAAAGATAATCTAGTAGATTATTTAAAATTTCTTTATAAAAGATCATAACGGTAACGATTATTACGCCTAATAAATGCAAAAAAAGTTGACATAATTATCTTCTTTTTAAAAGATAATTTACTAGATCATTAAAAACTTCTTTATAAAAGATCATAACGGTAACAATCATTGGGCCTAATAAATGCTAAAATATGTAAATTAATTATTTTTTTGTAAAAGATAATTGAATACATCATGTAAATTTCTTTATAAAAGATCATAACGGTAACAATCATTAGGCCTAATAAATGCTAAAAAATTTAAATTAATTATCTTTTTCGTAAAATATAATCTAGTAGATTATTTAAAATTTCTTTATAAAAGATCATAACGGTAACGATTATTGCGCCTAATAAATGCTAAAAAAGTTGACATAATTATCTTCTTTTTAAAAGATAATTTACTAAATAATTTAAAACTTCTTTATAAAAGATCATAACGGTAACAATCATTGGGCCCAATAAATGCTAAAAAGGTTGACATAATTATCTTCTTTGCAGAGATACTTTCCAAGATAATTTAAAATTTCTTATTAAAACATCATAACGGTAACAATCATTGGCCTAATAAATGCTAAAAAATTTGACATAATTATCTTCTTGGTAAAAGATAATTTAATAGATCATTTAAAATTTCTTTATAAAAGATCATGACAGTAACAATCATTGGGCCTAATAAATGCTAAAAAGGTTGACATAATTATCGTCTTTGTAAATGATAATTTAATAGATTATTTAAAATTTCTTTATAAAAGATCATAACGGTAACGGTGATTGCGCCTAATAAATGCTAAAAAATTTGACATAATTATCTTCTTGGTAAAATATAATTTAATAGATCATTAAAATTTCTTTATAAAAGATCATAAGAGTAACAATCATTGGGCTTAATAAATGCTAAAAAAGTTGACATAATTATCGTCTTTGTACATGATAATTTAATAGATTATTTAAAATTTCTTTATAAAAGATCATAACGGTAACGGTGATTGCGCCTAATAAATGCTAAAAAATTTAACATAATTATCTTCTTGGTAAAAGATAATTTAATAGATCATTTAAAATTTCTTTATAAAAGATCATAACAGTAACAATCATTGGGCCTAATAAATGCTAAAATAGTTGACATAATTATCGTCTTTGTAAATGATAATTTAATAGATTAGTTAAAATTTCTTTATAAAAGATCATAACGGTAACGATGATTGCGCCTAATAAATTCTAATAAAATGGACATAATTATCCTCTTTGTAAAAGATAATTTACTAGATCATTTAAAACTTCTTTATAAAAGATCATAACGGTAACAATCATTGGGCCTAATAAATGCTAAAATATGTAAATTAATTATTTTTTTTGTAAAAGATAATTGAATACATCATTTAAATTTCTTTATAAAAGATCATAACTGTAACAATCATTAGGCCTAATAAATGCTAAAAAATCTAAATTAATTGCCTTTTTTGTAAAAGATAATCTAGTAGATTATTTAAAATTTCTTTATAAAAGATCATAACGGTAACGATTATTACGCCTAATAAATGCTAAAAAAGTTGACATAATTATCTTCTTTTTAAAAGATAATTTACTAGATCATTTAAAACTTCTTTATAAAAGATCATAACAGTAACAATCATTGGGCCTAATAAATGCTAAAATATGTAAATTAATTATTTTTTTTGTAAAAGATAATTGAATACATCATTTAAATTTCTTTATAAAAGATCATAACGGTAACAATCATTAGGCCTAATAAATTCTAAAAAATTTAAATTAATTATCTTTTTTGTAAAAGATAATCTAGTAGATTATTTAAAATTTCTTTATAAAAGATGATAACAGTAACGATTATTACGCCTAACAAATGCTAAAAAAGTTGACATAATTATCTTCTTTTTAAAAGATAATTTACTAAATAATTTAAAACTTCTTTATAAAAGATCATAACGGTAACAATCATTGGGCCCAATAAATGCTAAAAAGGTTGACATAATTATCTTCTTTGCAGAGATAATTTCCAAGATAATTTAAAATTTCTTATTAAAACATCATAACGGTAACAATCATTGGCCTAATAAATGCTAAAAAATTTGACATAATTATCTTCTTGGTAAAAGATAATTTAATAGATCATTTAAAATTTCTTTATAAAAGATCATAAGAGTAACAATCATTGGGCTTAATAAATGCTAAAAAAGTTGACATAATTATCGTCTTTGTACATGATAATTTAATAGATTATTTAAAATTTCTTTATAAAAGATCATAACGGTAACGGTGATTGCGCCTAATAAATGCTAAAAAATTTGACATAATTATCTTCTTGGTAGAAGATAATTTAATAGATCATTTAAAATTTCTTTATAAAAGATCATAACAGTAACAATCATTGGGCCTAATAAATGCTAAAATAGTTGACATAATTATCGTCTTTGTAAATGATAATTTAATAGATTAGTTAAAATTTCTTTATAAAAGATCATAACGGTAACGATGATTGCACCTAATAAATTCTAATAAAGTGGACATAATTATCCTCTTTGTAAAAGATAATTTACTAGATCATTTAAAACTTCTTTATAAAAGATCATAACGGTAACAATCATTGGGCCTAATAAATGCTAAAATATGTAAATTAATTATTTTTTTGTAAAAGATAATTGAATACATCATTTAAATTTTTTTATAAAAGATCATAACAGTAACAATCATTTGGCCTAATAAATGCTAAAAAATTTAAATTAATTATTTTTTTGTGAAAGATAATCTAGTAGATTATTTAAAATTTCTTTATAAAAGATCATAACGGTAGCGATTGTTATGCCTAATAAATGCTAAAAAAGTTGACATAATTATCTTCTTTTTAAAAGATAATTTACTAGATAATTTAAAACTTCTTTATAGAAGATTATAACGGTAACAATCATTGGGCCCAATAAATGCTAAAAAAGTTGACATAATTATCTTCTTTGCAGAGATAATTTCCAAGATAATTTAAAATTTCTTATTAAAAGATCATAACGGTAACAATCATTGGCCTAATAAATGCTAAAAAATTTGACATAATTATCTTCTTGGTAAAAGAATATTTAATAGATCATTTAAAATTTCTTTATAAAAGATCATAACAGTAACAATCATTGGGCCTAATAAATGCTAAAAAGGTTGACATAATTATCGTCTTTGTAAATGATAATTTAATAGATTATTTAAAATTTCTTTATAAAAGATCATAACGGTAACGTGATTGCGCCTAATAAATGCTAAAAAATTTGACATAATTATCTTCTTGGTAAAAGATAATTTAATAGATCATTTAAAATTTCTTTATAAAAGATCATAACAGTAACAATCATTGGGCCTAATAAATGCTAAAAAAGTTGACATAATTATCGTCTTTGTAAATGATAATTTAATAGATTATTTAAAATTTTTTTATGAAAGATCATAACGGTAACGATGATTGCGCCTAATAAATTCTAATAAAGTGGACATAATTATCCTCTTTGTAAAAGATAATTTACTAGATCATTTAAAACTTCTTTATAAAATATCATAACGGTAACAATCATTGGGCCTAATAAATGCTAAAATATGTAAATTAATTATTTTTTTTGTAAACGATAATTGAATACATCATTTAAATTTCTTTATAAAAGATCATAACGGTAACAATCATTAGGCCTAATAAATGCTAAAAAATTTAAATTAATTATCTTTTTTGTAAAAGATAATCTAGTAGATTATTTAAAATTTCTTTATAAAAGAGCATAACGATAACGATTATTACGCCTAATAAATGCTAAAAAAGTTGACATAATTATCTTCTTTTTAAAAGATAATTTACTAGATCATTTAAAACTTCTTTATAAAAGATCATAACAGTAACAATCATTTGGCCTAATAAATGCTAAAAAATTTAAATTAATTATTTTTTTGTAAAAGATAATCTAGTAGTTTATTTAAAATTTCTTTATAAAAGATCATAGCGGTAGCGATTGTTATGCCTAATAAATGCTAAAAAAGTTGACATAATTATCTTCTTTTTAAAAGATAATTTACTAGATAATTTAAAACTTCTTTATAAAAGATTATAACGGTAACAATCATTGGGCCCAATAAATGCTAAAAAAGTTGACATAATTATCTTCTTTGCAGAGATAATTTCCAAGATAACTTAAAATTTCTTATTAAAAGATCATAACGGTAACAATCATTGGCCTAATAAATGCTAAAAAATTTGACATAATTATCTTCTTGGTAAAAGAATATTTAATAGATCATTTAAAATTTCTTTATAAAAGATCATAACAGTAACAATCATTGGGCCTAATAAATGCTAAAAAGGTTGACATAATTATCGTCTTTGTAAATCATAATTTAATAGATTATTTAAAATTTCTTTATAAAAGATCATAACGGTAACGTGATTGCGCCTAATAAATGCTAAAAAATTTGACATAATTATCTTCTTGGTAAAAGATAATTTAATAGATCATTTAAAATTTCTTTATAAAAGATCATAACAGTAACAATCATTGGGCCTAATAAATGCTAAAAAAGTTGACATAATTATCGTCTTTGTAAATGATAATTTAATAGATTATTTAAAATTTCTTTATAAAAGATCATAACGGTAACGGTGATTGCGCCTAATAAATGCTAAAAAATTTGACATAATTATCTTCTTGGTAAAAGATAATTTAATAGATCATTAAAATTTCTTTATAAAAGATCATAAGAGTAACAATCATTGGGCTTAATAAATGCTAAAAAAGTTGACATAATTATCGTCTTTGTACATGATAATTTAATAGATTATTTAAAATTTCTTTATAAAAGATCATAACGGTAACGGTGATTGCGCCTAATAAATGCTAAAAAATTTGACATAATTATCTTCTTGGTAAAAGATAATTTAATAGATCATTTAAAATTTCTTTATAAAAGATCATAACAGTAACAATCATTGGGCCTAATAAATGCTAAAAAAGTTGACATAATTATCGTCTTTGTAAATGATAATTTAATAGATTATTTAAAATTTCTTTATGAAAGATCATAACGGTAACGATGATTGCGCCTAATAAATTCTAATAAAGTGGACATAATTATCCTCTTTGTAAAAGATAATTTACTAGATCATTTAAAACTTCTTTATAAAATATCATAACGGTAACAATCATTGGGCCTAATAAATGCTAAAATATGTAAATTAATTATTTTTTTTGTAAAATATAATTGAATACATCATTTAAATTTCTTTATAAAAGATCATAACTGTAACAATCATTAGGCCTAATAAATGCTAAAAAGTTTAAATTAATTATCTTTTTTGTAAAAGATAATCTAGTAGATTATTTAAAATTTCTTTATAAAAGATCATAACGGTAACGATTATTACGCCTAATAAATGCAAAAAAAGTTGACATAATTATCTTCTTTTTAAAAGATAATTTACTAGATCATTTAAAACTTCTTTATAAAAGATCATAACGGTAACAATCATTGGGCCTAATAAATGCTAAAATATGTAAATTAATTATTTTTTTGTAAAAGATAATTGAATACATCATTTAAATTTCTTTATAAAAGATCATAACGGTAACAATCATTAGGCCTAATAAATGCTAAAAAATTTAAATTAATTATCTTTTTCGTAAAATATAATCTAGTAGATTATTTAAAATTTCTTTATAAAAGATCATAACGGTAACGATTATTGCGCCTAATAAATGCTAAAAAAGTTGACATAATTATCTTCTTTTTAAAAGATAATTTACTAAATAATTTAAAACTTCTTTATAAAAGATCATAACGGTAACAATCATTGGGCCCAATAAATGCTAAAAAGGTTGACATAATTATCTTCTTTGCAGAGATACTTTCCAAGATAATTTAAAATTTCTTATTAAAACATCATAACGGTAACAATCATTGGCCTAATAAATGCTAAAAAATTTGCCATAATTATCTTCTTGGTAAAAGATAATTTAATAGATCATTTAAAATTTCTTTATAAAAGATCATGACAGTAACAATCATTGGGCCTAATAAATGCTAAAAAGGTTGACATAATTATCGTCTTTGTAAATCATAATTTAATAGATTATTTAAAATTTCTTTATAAAAGATCATAACGGTAACGTGATTGCGCCTAATAAATGCTAAAAAATTTGACATAATTATCTTCTTGGTAAAAGATAATTTAATAGATCATTTAAAATTTCTTTATAAAAGATCATAACAGTAACAATCATTGGGCCTAATAAATGCTAAAAAAGTTGACATAATTATCGTCTTTGTAAATGATAATTTAATAGATTATTTAAAATTTCTTTATAAAAGATCATAACGGTAACGGTGATTGCGCCTAATAAATGCTAAAAAATTTGACATAATTATCTTCTTGGTAAAAGATAATTTAATAGATCATTAAAATTTCTTTATAAAAGATCATAAGAGTAACAATCATTGGGCTTAATAAATGCTAAAAAAGTTGACATAATTATCGTCTTTGTACATGATAATTTAATAGATTATTTAAAATTTCTTTATAAAAGATCATAACGGTAACGGTGATTGCGCCTAATAAATGCTAAAAAATTTGACATAATTATCTTCTTGGTAAAAGATAATTTAATAGATCATTTAAAATTTCTTTATAAAAGATCATAACAGTAACAATCATTGGGCCTAATAAATGCTAAAAAAGTTGACATAATTATCGTCTTTGTAAATGATAATTTAATAGATTATTTAAAATTTCTTTATGAAAGATCATAACGGTAACGATGATTGCGCCTAATAAATTCTAATAAAGTGGACATAATTATCCTCTTTGTAAAAGATAATTTACTAGATCATTTAAAACTTCTTTATAAAATATCATAACGGTAACAATCATTGGGCCTAATAAATGCTAAAATATGTAAATTAATTATTTTTTTTGTAAAATATAATTGAATACATCATTTAAATTTCTTTATAAAAGATCATAACTGTAACAATCATTAGGCCTAATAAATGCTAAAAAGTTTAAATTAATTATCTTTTTTGTAAAAGATAATCTAGTAGATTATTTAAAATTTCTTTATAAAAGATCATAACGGTAACGATTATTACGCCTAATAAATGCAAAAAAAGTTGACATAATTATCTTCTTTTTAAAAGATAATTTACTAGATCATTTAAAACTTCTTTATAAAAGATCATAACGGTAACAATCATTGGGCCTAATAAATGCTAAAATATGTAAATTAATTATTTTTTTGTAAAAGATAATTGAATACATCATTTAAATTTCTTTATAAAAGATCATAACGGTAACAATCATTAGGCCTAATAAATGCTAAAAAATTTAAATTAATTATCTTTTTCGTAAAATATAATCTAGTAGATTATTTAAAATTTCTTTATAAAAGATCATAACGGTAACGATTATTGCGCCTAATAAATGCTAAAAAAGTTGACATAATTATCTTCTTTTTAAAAGATAATTTACTAAATAATTTAAAACTTCTTTATAAAAGATCATAACGGTAACAATCATTGGGCCCAATAAATGCTAAAAAGGTTGACATAATTATCTTCTTTGCAGAGATACTTTCCAAGATAATTTAAAATTTCTTATTAAAACATCATAACGGTAACAATCATTGGCCTAATAAATGCTAAAAAATTTGCCATAATTATCTTCTTGGTAAAAGATAATTTAATAGATCATTTAAAATTTCTTTATAAAAGATCATGACAGTAACAATCATTGGGCCTAATAAATGCTAAAAAGGTTGACATAATTATCGTCTTTGTAAATCATAATTTAATAGATTATTTAAAATTTCTTTATAAAAGATCATAACGGTAACGTGATTGCGCCTAATAAATGCTAAAAAATTTGACATAATTATCTTCTTGGTAAAAGATAATTTAATAGATCATTTAAAATTTCTTTATAAAAGATCATAACAGTAACAATCATTGGGCCTAATAAATGCTAAAAAAGTTGACATAATTATCGTCTTTGTAAATGATAATTTAATAGATTATTTAAAATTTCTTTATAAAAGATCATAACGGTAACGGTGATTGCGCCTAATAAATGCTAAAAAATTTGACATAATTATCTTCTTGGTAAAAGATAATTTAATAGATCATTAAAATTTCTTTATAAAAGATCATAAGAGTAACAATCATTGGGCTTAATAAATGCTAAAAAAGTTGACATAATTATCGTCTTTGTACATGATAATTTAATAGATTATTTAAAATTTCTTTATAAAAGATCATAACGGTAACGGTGATTGTGCCTAATAAATGCTAAAAAATTTGACATAATTATCTTCTTGGTAAAAGATAATTTAATAGATCATTTAAAATTTCTTTATAAAAGATCATAACAGTAACAATCATTGGGCCTAATAAATGCTAAAAAAGTTGACATAATTATCGTCTTTGTACATGATAATTTAATAGATTATTTAAAATTTCTTTATAAAAGATCATAACGGTAACGGTGATTGCGCCTAATAAATGCTAAAAAATTTGACATAATTATCTTCTTGGTAAAAGATAATTTAATAGATCATTTAAAATTTCTTTATAAAAGATCATAACAGTAACAATCATTGGGCCTAATAAATGCTAAAAAAGTTGACATAATTATCGTCTTTGTAAATGATAATTTAATAGATTATTTAAAATTTCTTTATGAAAGATCATAACGGTAACGATGATTGCGCCTAATAAATTCTAATAAAGTGGACATAATTATCCTCTTTGTAAAAGATAATTTACTAGATCATTTAAAACTTCTTTATAAAATATCATAACGGTAACAATCATTGGGCCTAATAAATGCTAAAATATGTAAATTAATTATTTTTTTTGTAAAATATAATTGAATACATCATTTAAATTTCTTTATAAAAGATCATAACTGTAACAATCATTAGGCCTAATAAATGCTAAAAAGTTTAAATTAATTATCTTTTTTGTAAAAGATAATCTAGTAGATTATTTAAAATTTCTTTATAAAAGATCATAACGGTAACGATTATTACGCCTAATAAATGCAAAAAAAGTTGACATAATTATCTTCTTTTTAAAAGATAATTTACTAGATCATTTAAAATTTCTTTATAAAAGATCATAACGGTAACAATCATTGGGCCTAATAAATGCTAAAATATGTAAATTAATTATTTTTTTGTAAAAGATAATTGAATACATCATTTAAATTTCTTTATAAAAGATCATAACGGTAACAATCATTAGGCCTAATAAATGCTAAAAAATTTAAATTAATTATCTTTTTCATAAAATATAATCTAGTAGATTATTTAAAATTTCTTTATAAAAGATCATAACGGTAACGATTATTGCGCCTAATAAATGCTAAAAAAGTTGACATAATTATCTTCTTTTTAAAAGATAATTTACTAAATAATTTAAAAATTCTTTATAAAAGATCATAACGGTAACAATCATTGGGCCCAATAAATGCTAAAAAGGTTGACATAATTATCTTCTTTGCAGAGATACTTTCCAAGATAATTTAAAATTTCTTATTAAAACATCATAACGGTAACAATCATTGGCCTAATAAATGCTAAAAAATTTGCCATAATTATCTTCTTGGTAAAAGATAATTTAATAGATCATTTAAAATTTCTTTATAAAAGATCATGACAGTAACAATCATTGGGCCTAATAAATGCTAAAAAGGTTGACATAATTATCGTCTTTGTAAATCATAATTTAATAGATTATTTAAAATTTCTTTATAAAAGATCATAACGGTAACGTGATTGCGCCTAATAAATGCTAAAAAATTTGACATAATTATCTTCTTGGTAAAAGATAATTTAATAGATCATTTAAAATTTCTTTATAAAAGATCATAACAGTAACAATCATTGGGCCTAATAAATGCTAAAAAAGTTGACATAATTATCGTCTTTGTAAATGATAATTTAATAGATTATTTAAAATTTCTTTATAAAAGATCATAACGGTAACGGTGATTGCGCCTAATAAATGCTAAAAAATTTGACATAATTATCTTCTTGGTAAAAGATAATTTAATAGATCATTAAAATTTCTTTATAAAAGATCATAAGAGTAACAATCATTGGGCTTAATAAATGCTAAAAAAGTTGACATAATTATCGTCTTTGTACATGATAATTTAATAGATTATTTAAAATTTCTTTATAAAAGATCATAACGGTAACGGTGATTGCGCCTAATAAATGCTAAAAAATTTGACATAATTATCTTCTTGGTAAAAGATAATTTAATAGATCATTTAAAATTTCTTTATAAAAGATCATAACAGTAACAATCATTGGGCCTAATAAATGCTAAAAAAGTTGACATAATTATCGTCTTTGTAAATGATAATTTAATAGATTATTTAAAATTTCTTTATGAAAGATCATAACGGTAACGATGATTGCGCCTAATAAATTCTAATAAAGTGGACATAATTATCCTCTTTGTAAAAGATAATTTACTAGATCATTTAAAACTTCTTTATAAAATATCATAACGGTAACAATCATTGGGCCTAATAAATGCTAAAATATGTAAAGTAATTATTTTTTTTGTAAAATATAATTGAATACATCATTTAAATTTCTTTATAAAAGATCATAACTGTAACAATCATTAGGCCTAATAAATGCTAAAAAGTTTAAATTAATTATCTTTTTTGTAAAAGATAATCTAGTAGATTATTTAAAATTTCTTTATAAAAGATCATAACGGTAACGATTATTACGCCTAATAAATGCAAAAAAAGTTGACATAATTATCTTATTTTTAAAAGATAATTTACTAGATCATTTAAAACTTCTTTATAAAAGATCATAACGGTAACAATCATTGGGCCTAATAAATGCTAAAATATGTAAATTAATTATTTTTTTGTAAAAGATAATTGAATACATCATTTAAATTTCTTTATAAAAGATCATAACGGTAACAATCATTAGGCCTAATAAATGCTAAAAAATTTAAATTAATTATCTTTTTCGTAAAATATAATCTAGTAGATTATTTAAAATTTCTTTATAAAAGATCATAACAGTAACGATTATTGCGCCTAATAAATGCTAAAAAAGTTGACATAATTATCTTCTTTTTAAAAGATAATTTACTAAATAATTTAAAACTTCTTTATAAAAGATCATAACGGTAACAATCATTGGGCCCAATAAATGCTAAAAAGGTTGACATAATTATCTTCTTTGCAGAGATACTTTCCAAGATAATTTAAAATTTCTTATTAAAACATCATAACGGTAACAATCATTGGCCTAATAAATGCTAAAAAATTTGCCATAATTATCTTCTTGGTAAAAGATAATTTAATAGATCATTTAAAATTTCTTTATAAAAGATCATGACAGTAACAATCATTGGGCCTAATAAATGCTAAAAAGGTTGACATAATTATCGTCTTTGTAAATCATAATTTAATAGATTATTTAAAATTTCTTTATAAAAGATCATAACGGTAACGTGATTGCGCCTAATAAATGCTAAAAAATTTGACATAATTATCTTCTTGGTAAAAGATAATTTAATAGATCATTTAAAATTTCTTTATAAAAGATCATAACAGTAACAATCATTGGGCCTAATAAATGCTAAAAAAGTTGACATAATTATCGTCTTTGTAAATGATAATTTAATAGATTATTTAAAATTTCTTTATAAAAGATCATAACGGTAACGGTGATTGCGCCTAATAAATGCTAAAAAATTTGACATAATTATCTTCTTGGTAAAAGATAATTTAATAGATCATTAAAATTTCTTTATAAAAGATCATAAGAGTAACAATCATTGGGCTTAATAAATGCTAAAAAAGTTGACATAATTATCGTCTTTGTACATGATAATTTAATAGATTATTTAAAATTTCTTTATAAAAGATCATAACGGTAACGGTGATTGCGCCTAATAAATGCTAAAAAATTTGACATAATTATCTTCTTGGTAAAAGATAATTTAATAGATCATTTAAAATTTCTTTATAAAAGATCATAACAGTAACAATCATTGGGCCTAATAAATGCTAAAAAAGTTGACATAATTATCGTCTTTGTACATGATAATTTAATAGATTATTTAAAATTTCTTTATAAAAGATCATAACGGTAACGGTGATTGCGCCTAATAAATGCTAAAAAATTTGACATAATTATCTTCTTGGTAAAAGATAATTTAATAGATCATTTAAAATTTCTTTATAAAAGATCATAACAGTAACAATCATTGGGCCTAATAAATGCTAAAAAAGTTGACATAATTATCGTCTTTGTAAATGATAATTTAATAGATTATTTAAAATTTCTTTATGAAAGATCATAACGGTAACGATGATTGCGCCTAATAAATTCTAATAAAGTGGACATAATTATCCTCTTTGTAAAAGATAATTTACTAGATCATTTAAAACTTCTTTATAAAATATCATAACGGTAACAATCATTGGGCCTAATAAATGCTAAAATATGTAAATTAATTATTTTTTTGTAAAATATAATTGAATACATCATTTAAATTTCTTTATAAAAGATCATAACTGTAACAATCATTAGGCCTAATAAATGCTAAAAAGTTTAAATTAATTATCTTTTTTGTAAAAGATAATCTAGTAGATTATTTAAAATTTCTTTATAAAAGATCATAACGGTAACGATTATTACGCCTAATAAATGCAAAAAAAGTTGACATAATTATCTTCTTTTTAAAAGATAATTTACTAGATCATTTAAAATTTCTTTATAAAAGATCATAACGGTAACAATCATTGGGCTTAATAAATGCTAAAATATGTAAATTAATTATTTTTTTGTAAAAGATAATTGAATACATCATTTAAATTTCTTTATAAAAGATCATAACGGTAACAATCATTAGGCCTAATAAATGCTAAAAAATTTAAATTAATTATCTTTTTCGTAAAATATAATCTAGTAGATTATTTAAAATTTCTTTATAAAAGATCATAACGGTAACGATTATTGCGCCTAATAAATGCTAAAAAAGTTGACATAATTATCTTCTTTTTAAAAGATAATTTACTAAATAATTTAAAACTTCTTTATAAAAGATCATAACGGTAACAATCATTGGGCCCAATAAATGCTAAAAAGGTTGACATAATTATCGTCTTTGTAAATCATAATTTAATAGATTATTTAAAATTTCTTTATAAAAGATCATAACAGTAACGTGATTGCGCCTAATAAATGCTAAAAAATTTGACATAATTATCTTCTTGGTAAAAGATAATTTAATAGATCATTTAAAATTTCTTTATAAAAGATCATAACAGTAACAATCATTGGGCCTAATAAATGCTAAAAAAGTTGACATAATTATCGTCTTTGTAAATGATAATTTAATAGATTATTTAAAATTTCTTTATAAAAGATCATAACGGTAACGGTGATTGCGCCTAATAAATGCTAAAAAATTTGACATAATTATCTTCTTGGTAAAAGATAATTTAATAGATCATTAAAATTTCTTTATAAAAGATCATAAGAGTAACAATCATTGGGCTTAATAAATGCTAAAAAAGTTGACATAATTATCGTCTTTGTACATGATAATTTAATAGATTATTTAAAATTTCTTTATAAAAGATCATAACGGTAACGGTGATTGCGCCTAATAAATGCTAAAAAATTTGACATAATTATCTTCTTGGTAAAAGATAATTTAATAGATCATTTAAAATTTCTTTATAAAAGATCATAACAGTAACAATCATTGGGCCTAATAAATGCTAAAAAAGTTGACATAATTATCGTCTTTGTAAATGATAATTTAATAGATTATTTAAAATTTCTTTATGAAAGATCATAACGGTAACGATGATTGCGCCTAATAAATTCTAATAAAGTGGACATAATTATCCTCTTTGTAAAAGATAATTTACTAGATCATTTAAAACTTCTTTATAAAATATCATAACGGTAACAATCATTGGGCCTAATAAATGCTAAAATATGTAAATTAATTATTTTTTTTGTAAAATATAATTGAATACATCATTTAAATTTCTTTATAAAAGATCATAACTGTAACAATCATTAGGCCTAATAAATGCTAAAAAGTTTAAATTAATTATCTTTTTTGTAAAAGATAATCTAGTAGATTATTTAAAATTTCTTTATAAAAGATCATAACGGTAACGATTATTACGCCTAATAAATGCAAAAAAAGTTGACATAATTATCTTCTTTTTAAAAGATAATTTACTAGATCATTTAAAACTTCTTTATAAAAGATCATAACGGTAACAATCATTGGGCCTAATAAATGCTAAAATATGTAAATTAATTATTTTTTTGTAAAAGATAATTGAATACATCATTTAAATTTCTTTATAAAAGATCATAACGGTAACAATCATTAGGCCTAATAAATGCTAAAAAATTTAAATTAATTATCTTTTTCGTAAAATATAATCTAGTAGATTATTTAAAATTTCTTTATAAAAGATCATAACGGTAACGATTATTGCGCCTAATAAATGCTAAAAAAGTTGACATAATTATCTTCTTTTTAAAAGATAATTTACTAAATAATTTAAAACTTCTTTATAAAAGATCATAACGGTAACAATCATTGGGCCCAATAAATGCTAAAAAGGTTGACATAATTATCTTCTTTGCAGAGATACTTTCCAAGATAATTTAAAATTTCTTATTAAAACATCATAACGGTAACAATCATTGGCCTAATAAATGCTAAAAAATTTGCCATAATTATCTTCTTGGTAAAAGATAATTTAATAGATCATTTAAAATTTCTTTATAAAAGATCATGACAGTAACAATCATTGGGCCTAATAAATGCTAAAAAGGTTGACATAATTATCGTCTTTGTAAATCATAATTTAATAGATTATTTAAAATTTCTTTATAAAAGATCATAACGGTAACGTGATTGCGCCTAATAAATGCTAAAAAATTTGACATAATTATCTTCTTGGTAAAAGATAATTTAATAGATCATTTAAAATTTCTTTATAAAAGATCATAACAGTAACAATCATTGGGCCTAATAAATGCTAAAAAAGTTGACATAATTATCGTCTTTGTAAATGATAATTTAATAGATTATTTAAAATTTCTTTATAAAAGATCATAACGGTAACGGTGATTGCGCCTAATAAATGCTAAAAAATTTGACATAATTATCTTCTTGGTAAAAGATAATTTAATAGATCATTAAAATTTCTTTATAAAAGATCATAAGAGTAACAATCATTGGGCTTAATAAATGCTAAAAAAGTTGACATAATTATCGTCTTTGTACATGATAATTTAATAGATTATTTAAAATTTCTTTATAAAAGATCATAACGGTAACGGTGATTGCGCCTAATAAATGCTAAAAAATTTGACATAATTATCTTCTTGGTAAAAGATAATTTAATAGATCATTTAAAATTTCTTTATAAAAGATCATAACAGTAACAATCATTGGGCCTAATAAATGCTAAAAAAGTTGACATAATTATCGTCTTTGTACATGATAATTTAATAGATTATTTAAAATTTCTTTATAAAAGATCATAACGGTAACGGTGATTGCGCCTAATAAATGCTAAAAAATTTGACATAATTATCTTCTTGGTAAAAGATAATTTAATAGATCATTTAAAATTTCTTTATAAAAGATCATAACAGTAACAATCATTGGGCCTAATAAATGCTAAAAAAGTTGACATAATTATCGTCTTTGTAAATGATAATTTAATAGATTATTTAAAATTTCTTTATGAAAGATCATAACGGTAACGATGATTGCGCCTAATAAATTCTAATAAAGTGGACATAATTATCCTCTTTGTAAAAGATAATTTACTAGATCATTTAAAACTTCTTTATAAAATATCATAACGGTAACAATCATTGGGCCTAATAAATGCTAAAATATGTAAATTAATTATTTTTTTTGTAAAATATAATTGAATACATCATTTAAATTTCTTTATAAAAGATCATAACTGTAACAATCATTAGGCCTAATAAATGCTAAAAAGTTTAAATTAATTATCTTTTTTGTAAAAGATAATCTAGTAGATTATTTAAAATTTCTTTATAAAAGATCATAACGGTAACGATTATTACGCCTAATAAATGCAAAAAAAGTTGACATAATTATCTTCTTTTTAAAAGATAATTTACTAGATCATTTAAAATTTCTTTATAAAAGATCATAACGGTAACAATCATTGGGCCTAATAAATGCTAAAATATGTAAATTAATTATTTTTTTGTAAAAGATAATTGAATACATCATTTAAATTTCTTTATAAAAGATCATAACGGTAACAATCATTAGGCCTAATAAATGCTAAAAAATTTAAATTAATTATCTTTTTCGTAAAATATAATCTAGTAGATTATTTAAAATTTCTTTATAAAAGATCATAACGGTAACGATTATTGCGCCTAATAAATGCTAAAAAAGTTGACATAATTATCTTCTTTTTAAAAGATAATTTACTAAATAATTTAAAACTTCTTTATAAAAGATCATAACGGTAACAATCATTGGGCCCAATAAATGCTAAAAAGGTTGACATAATTATCTTCTTTGCAGAGATACTTTCCAAGATAATTTAAAATTTCTTATTAAAACATCATAACGGTAACAATCATTGGCCTAATAAATGCTAAAAAATTTGCCATAATTATCTTCTTGGTAAAAGATAATTTAATAGATCATTTAAAATTTCTTTATAAAAGATCATGACAGTAACAATCATTGGGCCTAATAAATGCTAAAAAGGTTGACATAATTATCGTCTTTGTAAATCATAATTTAATAGATTATTTAAAATTTCTTTATAAAAGATCATAACGGTAACGTGATTGCGCCTAATAAATGCTAAAAAATTTGACATAATTATCTTCTTGGTAAAAGATAATTTAATAGATCATTTAAAATTTCTTTATAAAAGATCATAACAGTAACAATCATTGGGCCTAATAAATGCTAAAAAAGTTGACATAATTATCGTCTTTGTAAATGATAATTTAATAGATTATTTAAAATTTCTTTATAAAAGATCATAACGGTAACGGTGATTGCGCCTAATAAATGCTAAAAAATTTGACATAATTATCTTCTTGGTAAAAGATAATTTAATAGATCATTAAAATTTCTTTATAAAAGATCATAAGAGTAACAATCATTGGGCTTAATAAATGCTAAAAAAGTTGACATAATTATCGTCTTTGTACATGATAATTTAATAGATTATTTAAAATTTCTTTATAAAAGATCATAACGGTAACGGTGATTGCGCCTAATAAATGCTAAAAAATTTGACATAATTATCTTCTTGGTAAAAGATAATTTAATAGATCATTTAAAATTTCTTTATAAAAGATCATAACAGTAACAATCATTGGGCCTAATAAATGCTAAAAAAGTTGACATAATTATCGTCTTTGTAAATGATAATTTAATAGATTATTTAAAATTTCTTTATGAAAGATCATAACGGTAACGATGATTGCGCCTAATAAATTCTAATAAAGTGGACATAATTATCCTCTTTGTAAAAGATAATTTACTAGATCATTTAAAACTTCTTTATAAAATATCATAACGGTAACAATCATTGGGCCTAATAAATGCTAAAATATGTAAATTAATTATTTTTTTTGTAAAATATAATTGAATACATCATTTAAATTTCTTTATAAAAGATCATAACTGTAACAATCATTAGGCCTAATAAATGCTAAAAAGTTTAAATTAATTATCTTTTTTGTAAAAGATAATCTAGTAGATTATTTAAAATTTCTTTATAAAAGATCATAACGGTAACGATTATTACGCCTAATAAATGCAAAAAAAGTTGACATAATTATCTTCTTTTTAAAAGATAATTTACTAGATCATTTAAAACTTCTTTATAAAAGATCATAACGGTAACAATCATTGGGCCTAATAAATGCTAAAATATGTAAATTAATTATTTTTTTGTAAAAGATAATTGAATACATCATTTAAATTTCTTTATAAAAGATCATAACGGTAACAATCATTAGGCCTAATAAATGCTAAAAAATTTAAATTAATTATCTTTTTCGTAAAATATAATCTAGTAGATTATTTAAAATTTCTTTATAAAAGATCATAACGGTAACGATTATTGCGCCTAATAAATGCTAAAAAAGTTGACATAATTATCTTCTTTTTAAAAGATAATTTACTAAATAATTTAAAACTTCTTTATAAAAGATCATAACGGTAACAATCATTGGGCCCAATAAATGCTAAAAAGGTTGACATAATTATCTTCTTTGCAGAGATACTTTCCAAGATAATTTAAAATTTCTTATTAAAACATCATAACGGTAACAATCATTGGCCTAATAAATGCTAAAAAATTTGCCATAATTATCTTCTTGGTAAAAGATAATTTAATAGATCATTTAAAATTTCTTTATAAAAGATCATGACAGTAACAATCATTGGGCCTAATAAATGCTAAAAAGGTTGACATAATTATCGTCTTTGTAAATCATAATTTAATAGATTATTTAAAATTTCTTTATAAAAGATCATAACGGTAACGTGATTGCGCCTAATAAATGCTAAAAAATTTGACATAATTATCTTCTTGGTAAAAGATAATTTAATAGATCATTTAAAATTTCTTTATAAAAGATCATAACAGTAACAATCATTGGGCCTAATAAATGCTAAAAAAGTTGACATAATTATCGTCTTTGTAAATGATAATTTAATAGATTATTTAAAATTTCTTTATAAAAGATCATAACGGTAACGGTGATTGCGCCTAATAAATGCTAAAAAATTTGACATAATTATCTTCTTGGTAAAAGATAATTTAATAGATCATTAAAATTTCTTTATAAAAGATCATAAGAGTAACAATCATTGGGCTTAATAAATGCTAAAAAAGTTGACATAATTATCGTCTTTGTACATGATAATTTAATAGATTATTTAAAATTTCTTTATAAAAGATCATAACGGTAACGGTGATTGCGCCTAATAAATGCTAAAAAATTTGACATAATTATCTTCTTGGTAAAAGATAATTTAATAGATCATTTAAAATTTCTTTATAAAAGATCATAACAGTAACAATCATTGGGCCTAATAAATGCTAAAAAAGTTGACATAATTATCGTCTTTGTACATGATAATTTAATAGATTATTTAAAATTTCTTTATAAAAGATCATAACGGTAACGGTGATTGCGCCTAATAAATGCTAAAAAATTTGACATAATTATCTTCTTGGTAAAAGATAATTTAATAGATCATTTAAAATTTCTTTATAAAAGATCATAACAGTAACAATCATTGGGCCTAATAAATGCTAAAAAAGTTGACATAATTATCGTCTTTGTAAATGATAATTTAATAGATTATTTAAAATTTCTTTATGAAAGATCATAACGGTAACGATGATTGCGCCTAATAAATTCTAATAAAGTGGACATAATTATCCTCTTTGTAAAAGATAATTTACTAGATCATTTAAAACTTCTTTATAAAATATCATAACGGTAACAATCATTGGGCCTAATAAATGCTAAAATATGTAAATTAATTATTTTTTTTGTAAAATATAATTGAATACATCATTTAAATTTCTTTATAAAAGATCATAACTGTAACAATCATTAGGCCTAATAAATGCTAAAAAGTTTAAATTAATTATCTTTTTTGTAAAAGATAATCTAGTAGATTATTTAAAATTTCTTTATAAAAGATCATAACGGTAACGATTATTACGCCTAATAAATGCAAAAAAAGTTGACATAATTATCTTCTTTTTAAAAGATAATTTACTAGATCATTTAAAATTTCTTTATAAAAGATCATAACGGTAACAATCATTGGGCCTAATAAATGCTAAAATATGTAAATTAATTATTTTTTTGTAAAAGATAATTGAATACATCATTTAAATTTCTTTATAAAAGATCATAACGGTAACAATCATTAGGCCTAATAAATGCTAAAAAATTTAAATTAATTATCTTTTTCGTAAAATATAATCTAGTAGATTATTTAAAATTTCTTTATAAAAGATCATAACGGTAACGATTATTGCGCCTAATAAATGCTAAAAAAGTTGACATAATTATCTTCTTTTTAAAAGATAATTTACTAAATAATTTAAAACTTCTTTATAAAAGATCATAACGGTAACAATCATTGGGCCCAATAAATGCTAAAAAGGTTGACATAATTATCTTCTTTGCAGAGATACTTTCCAAGATAATTTAAAATTTCTTATTAAAACATCATAACGGTAACAATCATTGGCCTAATAAATGCTAAAAAATTTGCCATAATTATCTTCTTGGTAAAAGATAATTTAATAGATCATTTAAAATTTCTTTATAAAAGATCATGACAGTAACAATCATTGGGCCTAATAAATGCTAAAAAGGTTGACATAATTATCGTCTTTGTAAATCATAATTTAATAGATTATTTAAAATTTCTTTATAAAAGATCATAACAGTAACGTGATTGCGCCTAATAAATGCTAAAAAATTTGACATAATTATCTTCTTGGTAAAAGATAATTTAATAGATCATTTAAAATTTCTTTATAAAAGATCATAACAGTAACAATCATTGGGCCTAATAAATGCTAAAAAAGTTGACATAATTATCGTCTTTGTAAATGATAATTTAATAGATTATTTAAAATTTCTTTATAAAAGATCATAACGGTAACGGTGATTGCGCCTAATAAATGCTAAAAAATTTGACATAATTATCTTCTTGGCAAAAGATAATTTAATAGATCATTAAAATTTCTTTATAAAAGATCATAAGAGTAACAATCATTGGGCTTAATAAATGCTAAAAAAGTTGACATAATTATCGTCTTTGTACATGATAATTTAATAGATTATTTAAAATTTCTTTATAAAAGATCATAACGGTAACGGTGATTGCGCCTAATAAATGCTAAAAAATTTGACATAATTATCTTCTTGGTAAAAGATAATTTAATAGATCATTTAAAATTTCTTTATAAAAGATCATAACAGTAACAATCATTGGGCCTAATAAATGCTAAAAAAGTTGACATAATTATCGTCTTTGTAAATGATAATTTAATAGATTATTTAAAATTTCTTTATGAAAGATCATAACGGTAACGATGATTGCGCCTAATAAATTCTAATAAAGTGGACATAATTATCCTCTTTGTAAAAGATAATTTACTAGATCATTTAAAACTTCTTTATAAAATATCATAACGGTAACAATCATTGGGCCTAATAAATGCTAAAATATGTAAATTAATTATTTTTTTTGTAAAATATAATTGAATACATCATTTAAATTTCTTTATAAAAGATCATAACTGTAACAATCATTAGGCCTAATAAATGCTAAAAAGTTTAAATTAATTATCTTTTTTGTAAAAGATAATCTAGTAGATTATTTAAAATTTCTTTATAAAAGATCATAACGGTAACGATTATTACGCCTAATAAATGCAAAAAAAGTTGACATAATTATCTTCTTTTTAAAAGATAATTTACTAGATCATTTAAAACTTCTTTATAAAAGATCATAACGGTAACAATCATTGGGCCTAATAAATGCTAAAATATGTAAATTAATTATTTTTTTGTAAAAGATAATTGAATACATCATTTAAATTTCTTTATAAAAGATCATAACGGTAACAATCATTAGGCCTAATAAATGCTAAAAAATTTAAATTAATTATCTTTTTCGTAAAATATAATCTAGTAGATTATTTAAAATTTCTTTATAAAAGATCATAACGGTAACGATTATTGCGCCTAATAAATGCTAAAAAAGTTGACATAATTATCTTCTTTTTAAAAGATAATTTACTAAATAATTTAAAACTTCTTTATAAAAGATCATAACGGTAACAATCATTGGGCCCAATAAATGCTAAAAAGGTTGACATAATTATCTTCTTTGCAGAGATACTTTCCAAGATAATTTAAAATTTCTTATTAAAACATCATAACGGTAACAATCATTGGCCTAATAAATGCTAAAAAATTTGCCATAATTATCTTCTTGGTAAAAGATAATTTAATAGATCATTTAAAATTTCTTTATAAAAGATCATGACAGTAACAATCATTGGGCCTAATAAATGCTAAAAAGGTTGACATAATTATCGTCTTTGTAAATCATAATTTAATAGATTATTTAAAATTTCTTTATAAAAGATCATAACGGTAACGTGATTGCGCCTAATAAATGCTAAAAAATTTGACATAATTATCTTCTTGGTAAAAGATAATTTAATAGATCATTTAAAATTTCTTTATAAAAGATCATAACAGTAACAATCATTGGGCCTAATAAATGCTAAAAAAGTTGACATAATTATCGTCTTTGTAAATGATAATTTAATAGATTATTTAAAATTTCTTTATAAAAGATCATAACGGTAACGGTGATTGCGCCTAATAAATGCTAAAAAATTTGACATAATTATCTTCTTGGTAAAAGATAATTTAATAGATCATTAAAATTTCTTTATAAAAGATCATAAGAGTAACAATCATTGGGCTTAATAAATGCTAAAAAAGTTGACATAATTATCGTCTTTGTACATGATAATTTAATAGATTATTTAAAATTTCTTTATAAAAGATCATAACGGTAACGGTGATTGCGCCTAATAAATGCTAAAAAATTTGACATAATTATCTTCTTGGTAAAAGATAATTTAATAGATCATTTAAAATTTCTTTATAAAAGATCATAACAGTAACAATCATTGGGCCTAATAAATGCTAAAAAAGT
This sequence comes from Psophocarpus tetragonolobus, assembly GCA_037954015.1. NCBI lineage: Eukaryota > Viridiplantae > Streptophyta > Magnoliopsida > Fabales > Fabaceae > Psophocarpus > Psophocarpus tetragonolobus. The sequence goes on along the minus strand of CM075688.1, from coordinate 57,325,978 downwards.
TGACATAATTATCGTCTTTGTACATGATAATTTAATAGATTATTTAAAATTTCTTTATAAAAGATCATAACGGTAACGGTGATTGCGCCTAATAAATGCTAAAAAATTTGACATAATTATCTTCTTGGTAAAAGATAATTTAATAGATCATTTAAAATTTCTTTATAAAAGATCATAACAGTAACAATCATTGGGCCTAATAAATGCTAAAAAAGTTGACATAATTATCGTCTTTGTAAATGATAATTTAATAGATTATTTAAAATTTCTTTATGAAAGATCATAACGGTAACGATGATTGCGCCTAATAAATTCTAATAAAGTGGACATAATTATCCTCTTTGTAAAAGATAATTTACTAGATCATTTAAAACTTCTTTATAAAATATCATAACGGTAACAATCATTGGGCCTAATAAATGCTAAAATATGTAAATTAATTATTTTTTTTGTAAAATATAATTGAATACATCATTTAAATTTCTTTATAAAAGATCATAACTGTAACAATCATTAGGCCTAATAAATGCTAAAAAGTTTAAATTAATTATCTTTTTTGTAAAAGATAATCTAGTAGATTATTTAAAATTTCTTTATAAAAGATCATAACGGTAACGATTATTACGCCTAATAAATGCAAAAAAAGTTGACATAATTATCTTCTTTTTAAAAGATAATTTACTAGATCATTTAAAATTTCTTTATAAAAGATCATAACGGTAACAATCATTGGGCCTAATAAATGCTAAAATATGTAAATTAATTATTTTTTTGTAAAAGATAATTGAATACATCATTTAAATTTCTTTATAAAAGATCATAACGGTAACAATCATTAGGCCTAATAAATGCTAAAAAATTTAAATTAATTATCTTTTTCGTAAAATATAATCTAGTAGATTATTTAAAATTTCTTTATAAAAGATCATAACGGTAACGATTATTGCGCCTAATAAATGCTAAAAAAGTTGACATAATTATCTTCTTTTTAAAAGATAATTTACTAAATAATTTAAAACTTCTTTATAAAAGATCATAACGGTAACAATCATTGGGCCCAATAAATGCTAAAAAGGTTGACATAATTATCTTCTTTGCAGAGATACTTTCCAAGATAATTTAAAATTTCTTATTAAAACATCATAACGGTAACAATCATTGGCCTAATAAATGCTAAAAAATTTGCCATAATTATCTTCTTGGTAAAAGATAATTTAATAGATCATTTAAAATTTCTTTATAAAAGATCATGACAGTAACAATCATTGGGCCTAATAAATGCTAAAAAGGTTGACATAATTATCGTCTTTGTAAATCATAATTTAATAGATTATTTAAAATTTCTTTATAAAAGATCATAACAGTAACGTGATTGCGCCTAATAAATGCTAAAAAATTTGACATAATTATCTTCTTGGTAAAAGATAATTTAATAGATCATTTAAAATTTCTTTATAAAAGATCATAACAGTAACAATCATTGGGCCTAATAAATGCTAAAAAAGTTGACATAATTATCGTCTTTGTAAATGATAATTTAATAGATTATTTAAAATTTCTTTATAAAAGATCATAACGGTAACGGTGATTGCGCCTAATAAATGCTAAAAAATTTGACATAATTATCTTCTTGGTAAAAGATAATTTAATAGATCATTAAAATTTCTTTATAAAAGATCATAAGAGTAACAATCATTGGGCTTAATAAATGCTAAAAAAGTTGACATAATTATCGTCTTTGTACATGATAATTTAATAGATTATTTAAAATTTCTTTATAAAAGATCATAACGGTAACGGTGATTGCGCCTAATAAATGCTAAAAAATTTGACATAATTATCTTCTTGGTAAAAGATAATTTAATAGATCATTTAAAATTTCTTTATAAAAGATCATAACAGTAACAATCATTGGGCCTAATAAATGCTAAAAAAGTTGACATAATTATCGTCTTTGTAAATGATAATTTAATAGATTATTTAAAATTTCTTTATGAAAGATCATAACGGTAACGATGATTGCGCCTAATAAATTCTAATAAAGTGGACATAATTATCCTCTTTGTAAAAGATAATTTACTAGATCATTTAAAACTTCTTTATAAAATATCATAACGGTAACAATCATTGGGCCTAATAAATGCTAAAATATGTAAATTAATTATTTTTTTTGTAAAATATAATTGAATACATCATTTAAATTTCTTTATAAAAGATCATAACTGTAACAATCATTAGGCCTAATAAATGCTAAAAAGTTTAAATTAATTATCTTTTTTGTAAAAGATAATCTAGTAGATTATTTAAAATTTCTTTATAAAAGATCATAACGGTAACGATTATTACGCCTAATAAATGCAAAAAAAGTTGACATAATTATCTTCTTTTTAAAAGATAATTTACTAGATCATTTAAAATTTCTTTATAAAAGATCATAACAGTAACAATCATTGGGCCTAATAAATGCTAAAATAGTTGACATAATTATCATCTTTGTAAATGATAATTTAATAGATTAGTTAAAATTTCTTTATAAAAGATCATAACGGTAACGATGATTGCACCTAATAAATTCTAATAAAGTGGACATAATTATCCTCTTTGTAAAAGATAATTTACTAGATCATTTAAAACTTCTTTATAAAAGATCATAACGGTAACAATCATTGGGCCTAATAAATGCTAAAATATGTAAATTAATTATTTTTTTGTAAAAGATAATTGAATACATCATTTAAATTTCTTTATAAAAGATCATAACGGTAACAATCATTAGGCCTAATAAATGCTAAAAAATTTAAATTAATTATCTTTTTCGTAAAATATAATCTAGTAGATTATTTAAAATTTCTTTATAAAAGATCATAACGGTAACGATTATTGCGCCTAATAAATGCTAAAAAAGTTGACATAATTATCTTCTTTTTAAAAGATAATTTACTAAATAATTTAAAACTTCTTTATAGAAGATCATAACGGTAACAATCATTGGGCCCAATAAATGCTAAAAAGGTTGACATAATTATCTTCTTTGCAGAGATACTTTCCAAGATAATTTAAAATTTCTTATTAAAACATCATAACGGTAACAATCATTGGCCTAATAAATGCTAAAAAATTTGCCATAATTATCTTCTTGGTAAAAGATAATTTAATAGATCATTTAAAATTTCTTTATAAAAGATCATGACAGTAACAATCATTGGGCCTAATAAATGCTAAAAAGGTTGACATAATTATCGTCTTTGTAAATGATAATTTAATAGATTATTTAAAATTTCTTTATAAAAGATCATAACGGTAACGGTGATTGCGCCTAATAAATGCTAAAAAATTTGACATAATTATCTTCTTGGTAAAATATAATTTAATAGATCATTAAAATTTCTTTATAAAAGATCATAAGAGTAACAATCATTGGGCTTAATAAATGCTAAAAAAGTTGACATAATTATCGTCTTTGTACATGATAATTTAATAGATTATTTAAAATTTCTTTATAAAAGATCATAACGGTAACGGTGATTGCGCCTAATAAATGCTAAAAAATTTGACATAATTATCTTCTTGGTAAAAGATAATTTAATAGATCATTTAAAATTTCTTTATAAAAGATCATAACAGTAACAATCATTGGGCCTAATAAATGCTAAAATAGTTGACATAATTATCGTCTTTGTAAATGATAATTTAATAGATTAGTTAAAATTTCTTTATAAAAGATCATAACAGTAACGATGATTGCGCCTAATAAATTCTAATAAAATGGACATAATTATCCTCTTTGTAAAAGATAATTTACTAGATCATTTAAAACTTCTTTATAAAAGATCATAACGGTAACAATCATTGGGCCTAATAAATGCTAAAATATGTAAATTAATTATTTTTTTTGTAAAAGATAATTGAATACATCATTTAAATTTCTTTATAAAAGATCATAACTGTAACAATCATTAGGCCTAATAAATGCTAAAAAATTTAAATTAATTGCCTTTTTTGTAAAAGATAATCTAGTAGATTATTTAAAATTTCTTTATAAAAGATCATAACGGTAACGATTATTACGCCTAATAAATGCTAAAAAAGTTGACATAATTATCTTCTTTTTAAAAGATAATTTACTAGATCATTTAAAACTTCTTTATAAAAGATCATAACAGTAACAATCATTGGGCCTAATAAATGCTAAAATATGTAAATTAATTATTTTTTTTTGTAAAATATAATTGAATACATCATTTAAATTTCTTTATAAAAGATCATAACTGTAACAATCATTAGGCCTAATAAATGCTAAAAAATTTAAATTAATTGTCTTTTTTGTAAAAGATAATCTAGTAGATTATTTAAAATTTCTTTATAAAAGATCATAACGGTAACGATTATTGCGCCTAATAAATGCTAAAAAAGTTGACATAATTATCTTCTTTTTAAAAGATAATTTACTAAATAATTTAAAACTTCTTTATAAAAGATCATAACGGTAAGAATCATTGGGCCCAATAAATGCTAAAAAGGTTGACATAATTATCTTCTTTGCAGAGATAATTTCCAAGATAATTTAAAATTTCTTATTAAAACATCATAACGGTAACAATCATTGGCCTAATAAATGCTAAAAAATTTGACATAATTATCTTCTTGGTAAAAGATAATTTAATAGATCATTTAAAATTTCTTTATAAAAGATCATAACAGTAACAATCATTGGGCCTAATAAATGCTAAAAAGGTTGACATAATTATCGTCTTTGTAAATGATAATTTAATAGATTATTTAAAATTTCTTTATAAAAGATCATAACGGTAACGGTGATTGCGCCTAATAAATGCTAAAAAATTTGACATAATTATCTTCTTGGTAAAAGATAATTTAATAGATCATTAAAATTTCTTTATAAAAGATCATAAGAGTAACAATCATTGGGCTTATTAAATGCTAAAAAAGTTGACATAATTATCGTCTTTGTACATGATAATTTAATAGATTATTTAAAATTTCTTCATAAAAGATCATAACGGTAACGGTGATTGCGCCTAATAAATGCTAAAAAATTTGACATAATTATCTTCTTGGTAGAAGATAATTTAATAGATCATTTAAAATTTCTTTATAAAAGATCATAACAGTAACAATCATTGGGCCTAATAAATGCTAAAATAGTTGACATAATTATCGTCTTTGTAAATGATAATTTAATAGATTAGTTAAAATTTCTTTATAAAAGATCATAACGGTAACGATGATTGCACCTAATAAATTCTAATAAAGTGAACATAATTATCCTCTTTGTAAAAGATAATTTACTAGATCATTTAAAACTTCTTTATAAAAGATCATAACGGTAACAATCATTGGGCCTAATAAATGCTAAAATATGTAAATTAATTATTTTTTTGTAAAAGATAATTGAATACATCATTTAAATTTTTTTATAAAAGATCATAACAGTAACAATCATTTGGCCTAATAAATGCTAAAAAATTTAAATTAATTATTTTTTTGTAAAAGATAATCTAGTAGATTGTTTAAAATTTCTTTATAAAAGATCATAACGGTAGCGATTGTTATGCCTAATAAATGCTAAAAAAGTTGACATAATTATCTTCTTTTTAAAATATAATTTACTAGATAATTTAAAACTTCTTTATAAAAGATTATAACGGTAACAATCATTGGGCCCAATAAATGCTAAAAAAGTTGACATAATTATCTTCTTTGCAGAGATAATTTCCAAGATAATTTAAAATTTCTTATTAAAACATCATAACGGTAACAATCATTGGCCTAATAAATGCTAAAAAATTTGACATAATTATCTTCTTGGTAAAAGATAATTTAATAGATCATTTAAAATTTCTTTATAAAAGATCATAACAGTAACAATCATTGGGCCTAATAAATGCTAAAAAGGTTGACATAATTATCGTCTTTGTAAATGATAATTTAATAGATTATTTAAAATTTCTTTATAAAAGATCATAACGGTAACGGTGATTGCGCCTAATAAATGGTAAAAAATTTGACATAATTATCTTCTTGGTAAAATATAATTTAATAGATCATTAAAATTTCTTTATAAAAGATCATAAGAGTAACAATCATTGGGCTTAATAAATGCTAAAAAAGTTGACATAATTATCGTCTTTGTACATGATAATTTAATAGATTATTTAAAATTTCTTTATAAAAGATCATAACGGTAACGGTGATTGCGCCTAATAAATGCTAAAAAATTTGACATAATTATCTTCTTGGTAGAAGATAATTTAATAGATCATTTAAAATTTCTTTATAAAAGATCATAACAGTAACAATCATTGGGCCTAATAAATGCTAAAATAGTTGACATAATTATCGTCTTTGTAAATGATAATTTAATAGATTAGTTAAAATTTCTTTATAAAAGATCATAACAGTAACGATGATTGCACCTAATAAATTCTAATAAAGTGGACATAATTATCCTCTTTGTAAAAGATAATTTACTAGATCATTTAAAACTTCTTTATAAAAGATCATAACGGTAACAATCATTGGGCCTAATAAATGCTAAAATATGTAAATTAATTATTTTTTTTGTAAAAGATAATTGAATACATCATTTAAATTTATTTATAAAAGATCATAACTGTAACAATCATTAGGCCTAATAAATGCTAAAAAATTTAAATTAATTGCCTTTTTTGTAAAAGATAATCTAGTAGATTATTTAAAATTTCTTTATAAAAGATCATAACGGTAACGATTATTACGCCTAATAAATGCTAAAAAAGTTGACATAATTATCTTCTTTTTAAAAGATAATTTACTAGATCATTTAAAACTTCTTTATAAAAGATCATAACGGTAACAATCATTGGGCCTAATAAATGCTAAAATATGTAAATTAATTATTTTTTTGTAAAAGATAATTGAATACATCATTTAAATTTCTTTATAAAAGATCATAACGGTAACAATCATTAGGCCTAATAAATGCTAAAAAAGTTAAATTAATTATCTTTTTCGTAAAAGATAATCTAGTAGATTATTTAAAATTTCTTTATAAAAGATCATAACGGTAACGATTATTACGCCTAATAAATGCTAAAAAAATTGACATAATTATCTTCTTTTTAAAAGATAATTTACTAGATAATTTAAAACTTCTTTATAAAAGATCATAACGGTAACAATGATTGGGCCCAATAAATGCTAAAAAAGTTGACATAATTATCTTCTTTGCATAGATAATTTCCAAGATAATTTAAAATTTCTTATTAAAACATCATAACGGTAACAATCATTGGCCTAATAAATGCTAAAAAATTTGACATAATTATCTTCTTGGTAAACGATAATTTAATAGATCATTTAAAATTTCTTTATAAAAGATCATAACAGTAACGATTATTACGCCTAATAAATGCTAAAAAAATTGACATAATTATCTGCTTTTTAAAAGATAATTTACTAGATAATTTAAAACTTCTTTATAAAAGATTATAACGGTAACAATCATTGGGCCCAATAAATGCTAAAAAAGTTGACATAATTATCTTCTTTGCAGAGATAATTTCCAAGATAATTTAAAATTTCTTATTAAAAGGTCATAACGGTAACAATGATTAGCCTAATAAATGCTAAAAAATTTGACATAATTATCTTCTTGGTAAAAGATAATTTAATAGATCATTTAAAATTTCTTTATAAAAGATCATAACAGTAACAATGATTGGGCCTAATAAATGTTAAAAAGGTTGACATAATTATCGTCTTTGTAAATGATAATTTAATAGATTATTTAAAATTTCTTTATAAAAGATCATAACGGTAACGGTGATTGCGCCTAATAAATGCTAAAAAATTTGACATAATTATCTTTTTGGTAAAAGATAATTTAATAGATCATTTAAAATTTCTTTATAAAAGATCATAACAGTAACAATCATTGGGCCTAATAAATGCTAAAAAAATTGACATAATTATCGTCTTTGTAAATGATAATTTAATAGATTATTTAAAATTTCTTTATAAAAGATCATAACGGTAACAATCATGCGGCCCAATAAATGCTAAAAAAGTTGACATAATTATCTTCTTTGCAGAGATAATTTCCAAGATAATTTAAAATTTCTTTATAAAAGATCATAACGGTAACAATCATTAGGCATAATAAATGCTAAAAAATTTAAATTAATTATCTTTTTCGTAAAATATAATCTAGTAGATTATTTAAAATTTCTTTATAAAAGATAATAACAGTAACGATTATTGCGCCTAATAAATGCAAAAATAGTTGACATAATTATCTTCTTTTTAAAAGATAATTTACTAAATAATTTAAAACTTCTTTATAAAAGATCATAACGGTAACAATCATTGGGCCCAATAAATGCTAAAAAGGTTGACATAATTATCTTCTTTGCAGAGATACTTTCCAAGATAATTTAAAATTTCTTATTAAAACATCATAACGGTAACAATCATTGGCCTAATAAATGCTAAAAAATTTGCCATAATTATCTTCTTGGTAAAAGATAATTTAATAGATCATTTAAAATTTCTTTATAAAAGATCATGACAGTAACAATCATTGGGCCTAATAAATGCTAAAAAGGTTGACATAATTATCGTCTTTGTAAATCATAATTTAATAGATTATTTAAAATTTCTTTATAAAAGATCATAACAGTAACGTGATTGCGCCTAATAAATGCTAAAAAATTTGACATAATTATCTTCTTGGTAAAAGATAATTTAATAGATCATTTAAAATTTCTTTATAAAAGATCATAACAGTAACAATCATTGGGCCTAATAAATGCTAAAAAAGTTGACATAATTATCGTCTTTGTAAATGATAATTTAATAGATTATTTAAAATTTCTTTATAAAAGATCATAACGGTAACGGTGATTGCGCCTAATAAATGCTAAAAAATTTGACATAATTATCTTCTTGGTAAAAGATAATTTAATAGATCATTAAAATTTCTTTATAAAAGATCATAAGAGTAACAATCATTGGGCTTAATAAATGCTAAAAAAGTTGACATAATTATCGTCTTTGTACATGATAATTTAATAGATTATTTAAAATTTCTTTATAAAAGATCATAACGGTAACGGTGATTGCGCCTAATAAATGCTAAAAAATTTGACATAATTATCTTCTTGGTAAAAGATAATTTAATAGATCATTTAAAATTTCTTTATAAAAGATCATAACAGTAACAATCATTGGGCCTAATAAATGCTAAAAAAGTTGACATAATTATCGTCTTTGTAAATGATAATTTAATAGATTATTTAAAATTTCTTTATGAAAGATCATAACGGTAACGATGATTGCGCCTAATAAATTCTAATAAAGTGGACATAATTATCCTCTTTGTAAAAGATAATTTACTAGATCATTTAAAACTTCTTTATAAAATATCATAACGGTAACAATCATTGGGCCTAATAAATGCTAAAATATGTAAATTAATTATTTTTTTTGTAAAATATAATTGAATACATCATTTAAATTTCTTTATAAAAGATCATAACTGTAACAATCATTAGGCCTAATAAATGCTAAAAAGTTTAAATTAATTATCTTTTTTGTAAAAGATAATCTAGTAGATTATTTAAAATTTCTTTATAAAAGATCATAACGGTAACGATTATTACGCCTAATAAATGCAAAAAAAGTTGACATAATTATCTTCTTTTTAAAAGATAATTTACTAGATCATTTAAAATTTCTTTATAAAAGATCATAACAGTAACAATCATTGGGCCTAATAAATGCTAAAATAGTTGACATAATTATCGTCTTTGTAAATGATAATTTAATAGATTAGTTAAAATTTCTTTATAAAAGATCATAACGGTAACGATGATTGCACCTAATAAATTCTAATAAAGTGGACATAATTATCCTCTTTGTAAAAGATAATTTACTAGATCATTTAAAACTTCTTTATAAAAGATCATAACGGTAACAATCATTGGGCCTAATAAATGCTAAAATATGTAAATTAATTATTTTTTTGTAAAAGATAATTGAATACATCATTTAAATTTCTTTATAAAAGATCATAACGGTAACAATCATTAGGCCTAATAAATGCTAAAAAATTTAAATTAATTATCTTTTTCGTAAAATATAATCTAGTAGATTATTTAAAATTTCTTTATAAAAGATCATAACGGTAACGATTATTGCGCCTAATAAATGCTAAAAAAGTTGACATAATTATCTTCTTTTTAAAAGATAATTTACTAAATAATTTAAAACTTCTTTATAGAAGATCATAACGGTAACAATCATTGGGCCCAATAAATGCTAAAAAGGTTGACATAATTATCTTCTTTGCAGAGATACTTTCCAAGATAATTTAAAATTTCTTATTAAAACATCATAACGGTAACAATCATTGGCCTAATAAATGCTAAAAAATTTGCCATAATTATCTTCTTGGTAAAAGATAATTTAATAGATCATTTAAAATTTCTTTATAAAAGATCATGACAGTAACAATCATTGGGCCTAATAAATGCTAAAAAGGTTGACATAATTATCGTCTTTGTAAATGATAATTTAATAGATTATTTAAAATTTCTTTATAAAAGATCATAACGGTAACGGTGATTGCGCCTAATAAATGCTAAAAAATTTGACATAATTATCTTCTTGGTAAAATATAATTTAATAGATCATTAAAATTTCTTTATAAAAGATCATAAGAGTAACAATCATTGGGCTTAATAAATGCTAAAAAAGTTGACATAATTATCGTCTTTGTACATGATAATTTAATAGATTATTTAAAATTTCTTTATAAAAGATCATAACGGTAACGGTGATTGCGCCTAATAAATGCTAAAAAATTTGACATAATTATCTTCTTGGTAAAAGATAATTTAATAGATCATTTAAAATTTCTTTATAAAAGATCATAACAGTAACAATCATTGGGCCTAATAAATGCTAAAATAGTTGACATAATTATCGTCTTTGTAAATGATAATTTAATAGATTAGTTAAAATTTCTTTATAAAAGATCATAACGGTAACGATGATTGCGCCTAATAAATTCTAATAAAATGGACATAATTATCCTCTTTGTAAAAGATAATTTACTAGATCATTTAAAACTTCTTTATAAAAGATCATAACGGTAACAATCATTGGGCCTAATAAATGCTAAAATATGTAAATTAATTATTTTTTTTGTAAAAGATAATTGAATACATCATTTAAATTTCTTTATAAAAGATCATAACTGTAACAATCATTAGGCCTAATAAATGCTAAAAAATTTAAATTAATTGCCTTTTTTGTAAAAGATAATCTAGTAGATTATTTAAAATTTCTTTATAAAAGATCATAACGGTAACGATTATTACGCCTAATAAATGCTAAAAAAGTTGACATAATTATCTTCTTTTTAAAAGATAATTTACTAGATCATTTAAAACTTCTTTATAAAAGATCATAACAGTAACAATCATTGGGCCTAATAAATGCTAAAATATGTAAATTAATTATTTTTTTTTGTAAAATATAATTGAATACATCATTTAAATTTCTTTATAAAAGATCATAACTGTAACAATCATTAGGCCTAATAAATGCTAAAAAATTTAAATTAATTGTCTTTTTTGTAAAAGATAATCTAGTAGATTATTTAAAATTTCTTTATAAAAGATCATAACGGTAACGATTATTGCGCCTAATAAATGCTAAAAAAGTTGACATAATTATCTTCTTTTTAAAAGATAATTTACTAAATAATTTAAAACTTCTTTATAAAAGATCATAACGGTAAGAATCATTGGGCCCAATAAATGCTAAAAAGGTTGACATAATTATCTTCTTTGCAGAGATAATTTCCAAGATAATTTAAAATTTCTTATTAAAACATCATAACGGTAACAATCATTGGCCTAATAAATGCTAAAAAATTTGACATAATTATCTTCTTGGTAAAAGATAATTTAATAGATCATTTAAAATTTCTTTATAAAAGATCATAACAGTAACAATCATTGGGCCTAATAAATGCTAAAAAGGTTGACATAATTATCGTCTTTGTAAATGATAATTTAATAGATTATTTAAAATTTCTTTATAAAAGATCATAACGGTAACGGTGATTGCGCCTAATAAATGCTAAAAAATTTGACATAATTATCTTCTTGGTAAAAGATAATTTAATAGATCATTAAAATTTCTTTATAAAAGATCATAAGAGTAACAATCATTGGGCTTATTAAATGCTAAAAAAGTTGACATAATTATCGTCTTTGTACATGATAATTTAATAGATTATTTAAAATTTCTTCATAAAAGATCATAACGGTAACGGTGATTGCGCCTAATAAATGCTAAAAAATTTGACATAATTATCTTCTTGGTAGAAGATAATTTAATAGATCATTTAAAATTTCTTTATAAAAGATCATAACAGTAACAATCATTGGGCCTAATAAATGCTAAAATAGTTGACATAATTATCGTCTTTGTAAATGATAATTTAATAGATTAGTTAAAATTTCTTTATAAAAGATCATAACGGTAACGATGATTGCACCTAATAAATTCTAATAAAGTGAACATAATTATCCTCTTTGTAAAAGATAATTTACTAGATCATTTAAAACTTCTTTATAAAAGATCATAACGGTAACAATCATTGGGCCTAATAAATGCTAAAATATGTAAATTAATTATTTTTTTGTAAAAGATAATTGAATACATCATTTAAATTTTTTTATAAAAGATCATAACAGTAACAATCATTTGGCCTAATAAATGCTAAAAAATTTAAATTAATTATTTTTTTGTAAAAGATAATCTAGTAGATTGTTTAAAATTTCTTTATAAAAGATCATAACGGTAGCGATTGTTATGCCTAATAAATGCTAAAAAAGTTGACATAATTATCTTCTTTTTAAAATATAATTTACTAGATAATTTAAAACTTCTTTATAAAAGATTATAACGGTAACAATCATTGGGCCCAATAAATGCTAAAAAAGTTGACATAATTATCTTCTTTGCAGAGATAATTTCCAAGATAATTTAAAATTTCTTATTAAAACATCATAACGGTAACAATCATTGGCCTAATAAATGCTAAAAAATTTGACATAATTATCTTCTTGGTAAAAGATAATTTAATAGATCATTTAAAATTTCTTTATAAAAGATCATAACAGTAACAATCATTGGGCCTAATAAATGCTAAAAAGGTTGACATAATTATCGTCTTTGTAAATGATAATTTAATAGATTATTTAAAATTTCTTTATAAAAGATCATAACGGTAACGGTGATTGCGCCTAATAAATGGTAAAAAATTTGACATAATTATCTTCTTGGTAAAATATAATTTAATAGATCATTAAAATTTCTTTATAAAAGATCATAAGAGTAACAATCATTGGGCTTAATAAATGCTAAAAAAGTTGACATAATTATCGTCTTTGTACATGATAATTTAATAGATTATTTAAAATTTCTTTATAAAAGATCATAACGGTAACGGTGATTGCGCCTAATAAATGCTAAAAAATTTGACATAATTATCTTCTTGGTAGAAGATAATTTAATAGATCATTTAAAATTTCTTTATAAAAGATCATAACAGTAACAATCATTGGGCCTAATAAATGCTAAAATAGTTGACATAATTATCGTCTTTGTAAATGATAATTTAATAGATTAGTTAAAATTTCTTTATAAAAGATCATAACAGTAACGATGATTGCACCTAATAAATTCTAATAAAGTGGACATAATTATCCTCTTTGTAAAAGATAATTTACTAGATCATTTAAAACTTCTTTATAAAAGATCATAACGGTAACAATCATTGGGCCTAATAAATGCTAAAATATGTAAATTAATTATTTTTTTTGTAAAAGATAATTGAATACATCATTTAAATTTATTTATAAAAGATCATAACTGTAACAATCATTAGGCCTAATAAATGCTAAAAAATTTAAATTAATTGCCTTTTTTGTAAAAGATAATCTAGTAGATTATTTAAAATTTCTTTATAAAAGATCATAACGGTAACGATTATTACGCCTAATAAATGCTAAAAAAGTTGACATAATTATCTTCTTTTTAAAAGATAATTTACTAGATCATTTAAAACTTCTTTATAAAAGATCATAACGGTAACAATCATTGGGCCTAATAAATGCTAAAATATGTAAGTTAATTATTTTTTTGTAAAAGATAATTGAATACATCATTTAAATTTCTTTATAAAAGATCATAACGGTAACAATCATTAGGCCTAATAAATGCTAAAAAAGTTAAATTAATTATCTTTTTCGTAAAAGATAATCTAGTAGATTATTTAAAATTTCTTTATAAAAGATCATAACGGTAACGATTATTACGCCTAATAAATGCTAAAAAAATTGACATAATTATCTTCTTTTTAAAAGATAATTTACTAGATAATTTAAAACTTCTTTATAAAAGATCATAACGGTAACAATGATTGGGCCCAATAAATGCTAAAAAAGTTGACATAATTATCTTCTTTGCATAGATAATTTCCAAGATAATTTAAAATTTCTTATTAAAACATCATAACGGTAACAATCATTGGCCTAATAAATGCTAAAAAATTTGACATAATTATCTTCTTGGTAAACGATAATTTAATAGATCATTTAAAATTTCTTTATAAAAGATCATAACAGTAACGATTATTACGCCTAATAAATGCTAAAAAAATTGACATAATTATCTGCTTTTTAAAAGATAATTTACTAGATAATTTAAAACTTCTTTATAAAAGATTATAACGGTAACAATCATTGGGCCCAATAAATGCTAAAAAAGTTGACATAATTATCTTCTTTGCAGAGATAATTTCCAAGATAATTTAAAATTTCTTATTAAAAGGTCATAACGGTAACAATGATTAGCCTAATAAATGCTAAAAAATTTGACATAATTATCTTCTTGGTAAAAGATAATTTAATAGATCATTTAAAATTTCTTTATAAAAGATCATAACAGTAACAATGATTGGGCCTAATAAATGTTAAAAAGGTTGACATAATTATCGTCTTTGTAAATGATAATTTAATAGATTATTTAAAATTTCTTTATAAAAGATCATAACGGTAACGGTGATTGCGCCTAATAAATGCTAAAAAATTTGACATAATTATCTTTTTGGTAAAAGATAATTTAATAGATCATTTAAAATTTCTTTATAAAAGATCATAACAGTAACAATCATTGGGCCTAATAAATGCTAAAAAAATTGACATAATTATCGTCTTTGTAAATGATAATTTAATAGATTATTTAAAATTTCTTTATAAAAGATCATAACGGTAACAATCATGCGGCCCAATAAATGCTAAAAAAGTTGACATAATTATCTTCTTTGCAGAGATAATTTCCAAGATAATTTAAAATTTCTTTATAAAAGATCATAACGGTAACAATCATTAGGCATAATAAATGCTAAAAAATTTAAATTAATTATCTTTTTCGTAAAATATAATCTAGTAGATTATTTAAAATTTCTTTATAAAAGATAATAACAGTAACGATTATTGCGCCTAATAAATGCAAAAATAGTTGACATAATTATCTTCTTTTTAAAAGATAATTTACTAAATAATTTAAAACTTCTTTATACAAGATCATAACGGTAACAATCATTGGGCCTAATAAATGCTAAAAAAGTTGACATAATTATCGTCTTTGTAAATGATAATTTAATAAATCATTTAAAATTTCTTTATAAAAGATCATAACAGTAACAATCATTGGGCCTAATAAATGCTAAAAAGGTTGACATAATTATCGTCTTTGTAAATGATAATTTAATAGATTATTTAAAATTTCTTTATAAAAGATCATAACGGTAACGGTGATTGCGCCTAATAAATGCTAAAAAATTTGACATAATTATCGTCTTTGTAAATGATAATTTAATAGATTATTTAAAATTTCTTTATAAAAGATCATAACGGTAACGATTATTACGCCTAATAAATGCTAAAAAAGTTGACATAATTATCTTCTTTTTAAAAGATAATTTACTAGATAATTTAAAACTTGTTTATAAAAGATCATAACGGTAACAATCCTTGGGCCCAATAAATGCTAAAAAAATTGACATAATTATCTTCTTTGCAGAGATAATTTCCAAGATAATTTAAAATTTCTTATTAAAAGATCATAAAGGTAACAATCATTGGCCTAATAAATGCTAAAAAATTTGACACAATTATCTTCTTGGTAAAAGATAATTTAATAGATCATTTAAAATTTCTTTATAAAAGATCATAACAGTAACAATCATTGGGCCTAATAAATGCTAAAAAAGTTGACATAATTATCGTCTTTGTAAATGATAATTTAATAGATCATTTAAAATTTCTTTATAAAAGATCATAACGGTAACGGTGATTGCGCCTAATAAATGCTAAAAAATTTGACATAATTATCTTCTTGGTACAAGATAATTTAATAGATCATTTAAAATTTCTTTATAAAAGATCATAACAGTAACAATCATTGGGCCTAATAAATGCTAAAAAAGTTGACATAATTATCGTCTTTGTAAATGATAATTTAATAGATTATTTAAAATTTTTTTATAAAAGATCATAACGGTAACGATGATTGCGCCTAATAAATTCTAATAAAGTGGACATAATTATCCTCTTTGTAAAAGATAATTTACTAGATCATTTAAAACTTCTTTATAAAAGATCATAACGGTAACAATCATTGGGCCTAATAAATGCTAAAATATGTAAATTAATTATTTTTTTTGTAAAAGATAATTGAATACAACATTTAAATTTCTTTATAAAAGATCATAACTGTAACAATCATTAGGCCTAATAAATGCTAAAAAATTTAAATTAATTGTCTTTTTTGTAAAAGATAATCTAGTAGATTATTTAAAATTTCTTTATAAAAGATCATAACGGTAACGATTATTACGCCTAATAAATGCTAAAAAAGTTGACATAATTATCTTCTTTTTAAAAGATAATTTACTAGATCATTTAAAACTTCTTTATAAAAGATCATAACGGTAACAATCATTGGGCCTAATAAATGCTAAAATATGTAAATTAATTATTTTTTTTGTAAAAGATAATTGAATACATCATTTAAATTTCTTTATAAAAGATCATAACGGTAACAATCATTAGGCCTAATAAATGCTAAAAAATTTAAATTAATTATCTTTTTCGTAAAATATAATCTAGTAGATTATTTAAAATTTCTTTATAAAAGATCATAACGGTAACGATTATTGCGCCTAATAAATGCAAAAATAGTTGACATAATTATCTTCTTTTTAAAAGATAATTTACTAAATAATTTAAAACTTCTTTATAAAAGATCATAACGGTAACAATCATTGGGCCCAATAAATGCTAAAAAGGTTGACATAATTATCTTCTTTGCAGAGATAATTTCCAAGATAATTTAAAATTTCTTATTAAAAGATCATAACGGTAACAATCATTAGCCTAATAAATGCTAAAAAATTTGACATAATTATCTTCTTGGTAAAAGATAATTTAATAGATGATTAAAATTTCTTTATAAAAGATCATAACAGTAACAATCATTGGGCTTAATAAATGCTAAAAAAGTTGACATAATTATCGTCTTTGTACATGATAATTTAATAGATTATTTAAATTTTCTTTATAAAAGATCATAACGGTAACGGTGATTGCGCCTAATAAATGCTAAAAAATTTGACATAATTATCTTCTTGGTAAAAGATAATTTAATAGATCATTTAAAATTTCTTTATAAAAGATCATAACAGTAACAATCATTGGGCCTAATAAATGCTAAAATAGTTGACATAATTATCGTCTTTGTAAATGATAATTTAATAGATTATTTAAAATTTCTTTATAAAAGATCATAACGGTAACGATGATTGCGCCTAATAAATTCTAATAAAGTGGACATAATTATTCTCTTTGTAAAAGATAATTTACTAGATCATTTAAAACTTCTTTATAAAAGATCATAACGGTAACAATCATTGGGCCTAATAAATGCGAAAATATGTAAATTAATTATTTTTTTGTAAAAGATAATTGAATACATCATTTAAATTTTTTTATAAAAGATCATAACGGTAACAATCATTAGGCCTAATAAATGCTAAAAAATTTAAATTAATTATCTTTTTTGTAAAAGATAATCTAGTATATTATTTAAAATTTCTTTATAAAAGATCATAACGGTAACGATTATTATGCCTAATAAATGCTAAAAAAGTTGACATAATTATCTTCTTTTTAAAAGATAATTTACTAGATAATTTAAAACTTCTTTATAAAAGATTATAACGGTAACAATCATTGGGCCCAATAAATGCTAAAAAAGTTGACATAATTATCTTCTTTGCAGAGATAATTTCCAAGATAATTTAAAATTTCTTATTAAAAGATCATAACGGTAACAATCATTGGCCTAATAAATGCTAAAAAATTTGACATAATTATCTTCTTGGTAAAAGATAATTTAATAGATCATTAAAATTTCTTTATAAAAGATCATAACAGTAACAATCATTGGGCTTAATAAATGCTAAAAAAGTTGACATAATTATCGTCTTTGTACATGATAATTTAATAGATTATTTAAAATTTCTTTATAAAAGATCATAACGGTAACGGTGATTGCGCCTAATAAATGCTAAAAAATTTGACATAATTATCTTCTTGGTAAAAGATAATTTAATAGATCATTTAAAATTTCTTTATAAAAGATCATAACAGTAACAATCATTGGACCTAATAAATGCTAAAATAGTTGACATAATTATCGTCTTTGTAAATGATAATTTAATAGATTATTTAAAATTTCTTTATAAAAGATCATAACGGTAACGATGATTGCGCCTAATAAATTCTAATAAAGTGGACATAATTATTCTCTTTGTAAAAGATAATTTACTAGATCATTTAAAACTTCTTTATAAAAGATCATAACGGTAACAATCATTGGGCCTAATAAATGCGAAAATATGTAAATTAATTATTTTTTTGTAAAAGATAATTGAATACATCATTTAAATTTTTTTATAAAAGATCATAACGGTAACGATTATTATGCCTAATAAATGCTAAAAAAGTTGACATAATTATCTTCTTTTTAAACGATAATTTACTAGATAATTTAAAATTTCTTTATAAAAGATTATAACGGTAACAATCATTGGGCCCAACAAATGCTAAAAAAGTTGACATAATTATCTTCTTTGCAGAGATAATTTCCAAGATAATTTAAAATTTCTTATTAAAAGATCATAACGGTAACAATCATTAGCCTAATAAATGCTAAAAAATTTGACATAATTATCTTCTTGGTAAAAGATAATTTAATAGATCATTAAAATTTCTTTATAAAAGATCATAACAGTAACAATCATTGGGCTTAATAAATGCTAAAAAATTTGACATAATTATCGTCTTTGTACATGATAATTTAATAGATTATTTAAAATTTCTTTATAAAAGATCATAACGGTAACGGTGATTGCGCCTAATAAATGCTAAAAAATTTGACATAATTATCTTCTTGGTAAAAGATAATTTAATAGATCATTTAAAATTTCTTTATAAAAGATCATAACAGTAACAATCATTGGGCCTAATAAATGCTAAAATAGTTGACATAATTATCGTCTTTGTAAATGATAATTTAATAGATTATTTAAAATTTCTTTATAAAAGATCATAACGGTAACGATGATTGCGCCTAATAAATTCTAATAAAGTGGACATAATTATTCTCTTTGTAAAAGATAATTTACTAGATCATTTAAAACTTCTTTATAAAAGATCATAACGGTAACAATCATTGGGCCTAATAAATGCGAAAATATTTAAATTAATTATTTTTTTGTAAAAGATAATTGAATACATCATTTAAATTTTTTTATAAAAGATCATAACGGTAACGATTATTATGCCTAATAAATGCTAAAAAAGTTGACATAATTATCTTCTTTTTAAACGATAATTTACTAGATAATTTAAAATTTCTTTATAAAAGATTATAACGGTAACAATCATTGGGCCCAACAAATGCTAAAAAAGTTGACATAATTATCTTCTTTGCAGAGATAATTTCCAAGATAATTTAAAATTTCTTATTAAAAGATCATAACGGTAACAATCATTAGCCTAATAAATGCTAAAAAATTTGACATAATTATCTTCTTGGTAAAAGATAATTTAATAGATCATTAAAATTTCTTTATAAAAGATCATAACAGTAACAATCATTGGGCTTAATAAATGCTAAAAAATTTGACATAATTATCGTCTTTGTACATGATAATTTAATAGATTATTTAAAATTTCTTTATAAAAGATCATAACGGTAACAGTCATTGCGCCTAATAAATGCTAAAAAATTTGACATAATTATCTTCTTGGTAAAAGATAATTTAATAGATCATTTAAAATTTCTTTATAAAAGATCATAACAGTAACAATCATTGGGCCTAATAAATGCTAAAATAGTTGACATAATTATCGTCTTTGTAAATGATAATTTAATAGATTATTTAAAATTTCTTTATAAAAGATCATAACGGTAACGATGATTGCGCCTAATAAATTCTAATAAAGTGGACATAATTATTCTCTTTGTAAAAGATAATTTACTAGATCATTTAAAACTTCTTTATAAAAGATCATAACGGTAACAATCATTGGGCCTAATAAATGCGAAAATATGTAAATTAATTATTTTTTTGTAAAAGATAATTGAATACATCATTTAAATTTTTTTATAAAAGATCATAACGGTAACAATCATTAGGCCTAATAAATGCTAAAAAATTTAAATTAATTATCTTTTTTGTAAAACATAATCTAGTAGATTATTTAAAATTTCTTTATAAAAGATCATAACGGTAACGATTATTATGCCTAATAAATGCTAAAAAAGTTGACATAATTATCTTCTTTTTAAAAGATAATTTACTAGATAATTTAAAACTTCTTTATAAAAGATTATAACGGTAACAATCATTGGGCCCAATAAATGCTAAAAAAGTTGACATAATTATCTTCTTTGCAGAGATAATTTCCAAGATAATTTAAAATTTCTTATTAAAAGATCATAACGGTAACAATCATTAGCCTAATAAATGCTAAAAAATTTGACATAATTATCTTCTTGGTAAAAGATAATTTAATAGATCATTAAAATTTCTTTATAAAAGATCATAACAGTAACAATCATTGGGCTTAATAAATGCTAAAAAATTTGACATAATTATCGTCTTTGTACATGATAATTTAATAGATTATTTAAAATTTCTTTATAAAAGATCATAACGGTAACAGTCATTGCGCCTAATAAATGCTAAAAAATTTGACATAATTATCTTCTTGGTAAAAGATAATTTAATAGATCATTTAAAATTTCTTTATAAAAGATCATAACAGTAACAATCATTGGGCCTAATAAATGCTAAAATAGTTGACATAATTATCGTCTTTGTAAATGATAATTTAATAGATTATTTAAAATTTCTTTATAAAAGATCATAACGGTAACGATGATTGCGCCTAATAAATTCTAATAAAGTGGACATAATTATTCTCTTTGTAAAAGATAATTTACTAGATCATTTAAAACTTCTTTATAAAAGATCATAACGGTAACAATCATTGGGCCTAATAAATGCGAAAATATGTAAATTAATTATTTTTTTGTAAAAGATAATTGAATACATCATTTAAATTTTTTTATAAAAGATCATAACGGTAACAATCATTAGGCCTAATAAATGCTAAAAAATTTAAATTAATTATCTTTTTTGTAAAACATAATCTAGTAGATTATTTAAAATTTCTTTATAAAAGATCATAACGGTAACGATTATTATGCCTAATAAATGCTAAAAAAGTTGACATAATTATCTTCTTTAAAAGATAATTTACTAGATAATTTAAAACTTCTTTATAAAAGATTATAACGGTAACAATCATTGGGCCCAATAAATGCTAAAAAAGTTGACATAATTATCTTCTTTGCAGAGATAATTTCCAAGATAATTTAAAATTTCTTGTTAAAAGATCATAACGGTAACAATCATTAGCCTAATAAATGCTAAAAAATTTGACATAATTATCTTCTTGGTAAAAGATAATTTAATAGATCATTAAAATTTCTTTATAAAAGATCATAACAGTAACAATCATTGGGCTTAATAAATGCTAAAAAATTTGACATAATTATCGTCTTTGTACATGATAATTTAATAGATTATTTAAAATTTCTTTATAAAAGATCATAACGGTAACAGTCATTGCGCCTAATAAATGCTAAAAAATTTGACATAATTATCTTCTTGGTAAAAGATAATTTAATAGATCATTTAAAATTTCTTTATAAAAGATCATAACAGTAACAATCATTGGGCCTAATAAATGCTAAAATAGTTGACATAATTATCGTCTTTGTAAATGATAATTTAATAGATTATTTAAAATTTCTTTATAAAAGATCATAACGGTAACGATGATTGCGCCTAATAAATTCTAATAAAGTGGACATAATTATTCTCTTTGTAAAAGATAATTTACTAGATCATTTAAAACTTCTTTATAAAAGATCATAACGGTAACAATCATTGGGCCTAATAAATGCGAAAATATGTAAATTAATTATTTTTTTGTAAAAGATAATTGAATACATCATTTAAATTTTTTTATAAAAGATCATAACGGTAACAATCATTAGGCCTAATAAATGCTAAAAAATTTAAATTAATTATCTTTTTTGTAAAACATAATCTAGTAGATTATTTAAAATTTCTTTATAAAAGATCATAACGGTAACGATTATTATGCCTAATAAATGCTAAAAAAGTTGACATAATTATCTTCTTTAAAAGATAATTTACTAGATAATTTAAAACTTCTTTATAAAAGATTATAACGGTAACAATCATTGGGCCCAATAAATGCTAAAAAAGTTGACATAATTATCTTCTTTGCAAAGATAATTTCCAAGATAATTTAAAATTTCTTATTAAAAGATCATAACGGTAACAATCATTAGCCTAATAAATGCTAAAAAATTTGACATAATTATCTTCTTGGTAAAAGATAATTTAATAGATGATTAAAATTTCTTTATAAAAGATCATAACAGTAACAATCATTGGGCTTAATAAATGCTTAGAAAGTTGACATAATTATCGTCTTTGTACATGATAATTTAATAGATTATTTAAAATTTCTTTATAAAAGATCATAACGGTAACGGTGATTGCGCCTAATAAATGCTAAAAAATTTGACATAATTATCTTCTTGGTAAAAGATAATTTAATAGATCATTTAAAATTTCTTTATAAAAGATCATAACAGTAACAATCATTGGGCCTAATAAATGCTAAAATAGTTGACATAATTATCGTCTTTGTAAATGATAATTTAATAGATTATTTAAAATTTCTTTATAAAAGATCATAACGGTAACGATGATTGCGCCTAATAAATTCTAATAAAGTGGACATAATTATTCTCTTTGTAAAAGATAATTTACTAGATCATTTAAAACTTCTTTATAAAAGATCATAACGGTAACAATCATTGGGCCTAATAAATGCGAAAATATGTAAATTAATTATTTTTTTGTAAAAGATAATTGAATACATCATTTAAATTTTTTTATAAAAGATCATAACGGTAACAATCATTAGCCCTAATAAATGCTAAAAAATTTAAATTAATTATCTTTTTTGTAAAACATAATCTAGTAGATTATTTAAAATTTCTTTATAAAAGATCATAACGGTAACGATTATTATGCCTAATAAATGCTAAAAAAGTTGACATAATTATCTTCTTTTTAAAAGATAATTTACTAGATAATTTAAAACTTCTTTATAAAAGATTATAACGGTAACAATCATTGGGCCCAATAAATGCTAAAAAAGTTGACATAATTATCTTCTTTGCAGAGATAATTTCCAAGATAATTTAAAATTTCTTATTAAAAGATCATAACGGTAACAATCATTAGCCTAATAAATGCTAAAAAATTTGACATAATTATCTTCTTGGTAAAAGATAATTTAATAGATGATTAAAATTTCTTTATAAAAGATCATAACAGTAACAATCATTGCGCTTAATAAATGCTTAGAAAGTTGACATAATTATCGTCTTTGTACATGATAATTTAATAGATTATTTAAAATTTCTTTATAAAAGATCATAACGGTAACGGTGATTGCGCCTAATAAATGCTAAAAAATTTGACATAATTATCTTCTTGGTAAAAGATAATTTAATAGATCATTTAAAATTTCTTTATAAAAGATCATAACAGTAACAATCATTGGGCCTAATAAATGCTAAAATAGTTGACATAATTATCGTCTTTGTAAATGATAATTTAATAGATTATTTAAAATTTCTTTATAAAAGATCATAACGGTAACGATGATTGCGCCTAATAAATTCTAATAAAGTGGACATAATTATTCTCTTTGTAAAAGATAATTTACTAGATCATTTAAAACTTCTTTATAAAAGATCATAACGGTAACAATCATTGGGCCTAATAAATGCGAAAATATGTAAATTAATTATTTTTTTGTAAAAGATAATTGAATACATCATTTAAATTTTTTTATAAAAGATCATAACGGTAACAATCATTAGGCCTAATAAATGCTAAAAAATTTAAATTAATTATCTTTTTTGTAAAACATAATCTAGTAGATTATTTAAAATTTCTTTATAAAAGATCATAACGGTAACGATTATTATGCCTAATAAATGCTAAAAAAGTTGACATAATTATCTTCTTTTTAAAAGATAATTTACTAGATAATTTAAAACTTCTTTAGAAAAGATTATAATGGTAACAGTCATTGGGCCCAATAAATGCTAAAAAAGTTGACATAATTATCTTCTTTGCAGAGATAATTTCCAAGATAATTTAAAATTTCTTATTAAAAGATCATAACGGTAACAATCATTCGCCTAATAAATGCTGAAAAATTTGACATAATTATCTTCTTGGTAAAAGATAATTTAATAGATCATTTAAAATTTCTTTATAAAAGATCATAACAGTAACAATCATTGGGCCTAATAAATGCTAAAAAGGTTGACATAATTATCGTCTTTGTAAATGATAATTTAATAGATTATTTAAAATTTCTTTATAAAAGATCATAACGGTAACGATGATTGCGCCTAATAAATTGTAATAAAGTGGACATAATTATTCTCTTTGTAAAAGATAATTTACTAGATCATTTAAAACTTCTTTATAAAAGATCATAACGGTAACAATCATTGGGCCTAATAAATGCTAAAATATGTAAATTAATTATTTTTTTTGTAAAAGATAATTGAATACATCATTTAAATTTCTTTATAAAAGATCATAACGGTAACAATCATTAGGCCTAATAAATTCTAAAAAATTTAAATTAATTATCTTTTTTGTAAAAGATAATCTAGTAGATTATTTAAAATTTCTTTATAAAAGATGATAACAGTAACGATTATTACGCCTAACAAATGCTAAAAAAGTTGACATAATTATCTTCTTTTTGAAAGATAATTTATTAGATAATTTAAAACTTCTTTATAAAAGATCAGAACGGTAACAATCATTGGGCCCAATAAATGCTAAAAAGGTTGACATAATTAACTTCTTTACAGAGATAATTTCCAAGATAATTTAAAATTTCTTATTAAAACATCATAACGGTAACAATCATTCGCCTAATAAATGCTAAAAAATTTGACATAATTATCTTCTTGGTAAAAGATAATTTAATAGATTATTTAAAATTTCTTTATAAAAGATCATAACAGTAACAATCATTGGGCCTAATAAATGCTAAAAAGGTTGACATAATTATCTTCTTTGCAGAGATAATTTCCAAGATAATTTAAAATTTCTTATTAAAAGATCATAACGGTAACAATCATTAGCCTAATAAATGCTAAAAAATTTGACATAATTATCTTCTTGGTAAAAGATAATTTAATAGATCATTAAAATTTCTTTATAAAAGATCATAACAGTAACAATCATTGGGCTTAATAAATGCTAAAAAAGTTGACATAATTATGGTCTTTGTACATGATAATTTAATAGATTATTTAAAATTTCTTTATAAAAGATCATAACGGTAACGGTGATTGCGCCTAATAAATGCTAAAAAATTTGACATAATTATCTTCTTGGTAAAAGATAATTTAATAGATCATTTAAAATTTCTTTATAAAAGATCATAACAGTAACAATCATTGGGCCTAATAAATGCTAAAATAGTTGACATAATTATCGTCTTTGTAAATGATAATTTAATAGATTATTTAAAATTTCTTTATAAAAGATCATAACGGTAACGATGATTGCGCCTAATAAATTCTAATAAAGTGGACATAATTATTCTCTTTGTAAAAGATAATTTACTAGATCATTTAAAACTTCTTTATAAAAGATCATAACGGTAACAATCATTGGGCCTAATAAATGCGAAAATATGTAAATTAATTATTTTTTTGTAAAAGATAATTGAATACATCATTTAAATTTTTTTATAAAAGATCATAACGGTAACAATCATTAGGCCTAATAAATGCTAAAAAATTTAAATTAATTATCTTTTTTGTAAAAGATAATCTAGTAGATTATTTAAAATTTCTTTATAAAAGATCATAACGGTAACGATTATTATGCCTAATAAATGCTTAAAAAGTTGACATAATTATCTTCTTTTTAAAAGATAATTTACTAGATAATTTAAAACTTCTTTATAAAAGACTATAACGGTAACAATCACTGGGCCCAATAAATGCTAAAAAAGTTGACATAATTATCTTCTTTGCAGAGATAATTTCCAAGATAATTTAAAATTTCTTATTAAAAGATCATAACGGTAACAATCATTAGCCTAATAAATGCTAAAAAATTTGACATAATTATCTTCTTGGTAAAAGATAATTTAATAGATCATTAAAATTTCTTTATAAAAGATCATAACAGTAACAATCATTGGGCTTAATAAATGCTAAAAAAGTTGACATAATTATCGTCTTTGTACATGATAATTTAATAGATTATTTAAAATTTCTTTATAAAAGATCATAACGGTAACGGTGATTGCGCCTAATAAATGCTAAAAAATTTGACATAATTATCTTCTTGGTAAAAGATTATTTAATAGATCATTTAAAATTTCTTTATAAAAGATCATAACAGTAACAATCATTGGGCTTAATAAATGCTAAAAAAGTTGACATAATTATCGTCTTTGTACATGATAATTTAATGGATTATTTAAAATTTCTTTATAAAAGATCATAACGGTAACGGTGATTGCGCCTAATAAATGCTAAAAAAGTTGACATAATTATCTTCTTGGTAAAAGATAATTTAATAGATCATTTAAAATTTCTTTATAAAAGATCATAACAGTAACAATCATTGGGCCTAATAAATGCTAAAATAGTTGACATAATTATCGTCTTTGTAAATGATAATTTAATAGATTATTTAAAATTTCTTTATAAAAGATCATAACGGTAACGATGATTGCGCCTAATAAATTCTAATAAAGTGGACATAATTATTCTCTTTGTAAAAGATAATTTGCTAGATCATTTAAAACTTCTTTATAAAAGATCATAACGGTAACAATCATTGGGCCTAATAAATGCGAAAATATGTAAATTAATTATTTTTTTGTAAAAGATAATTGAATACATCATTTAAATTTTTTTATAAAAGATCATAACGGTAACAATCATTAGGCCTAATAAATGCTAAAAAATTTAAATTAATTATTTTTTTTGTAAAAGATAATCTAGTAGATTATTTAAAATTTCTTTATAAAAGATCATAACGGTAACGATTATTATGCCTAATAAATGCTAAAAAAGTTGACATAATTATCTTCTTTTTAAAAGATAATTTACTAGATAATTTAAAACTTCTTTATAAAAGACTATAACGGTAACAATCATTGGGCCCAATAAATGCTAAAAAAGTTGACATAATTATCTTCTTTGCAGAGATAATTTCCAAGATAATTTAAAATTTCTTATTAAAAGATCATAACGGTAACAATCATTAGCCTAATAAATGCTAAAAAATTTGACATAATTATCTTCTTGGTAAAAGATAATTTAATAGATCATTAAAATTTCTTTAAAAAAGATCATAACAGTAACAATCATTGGGCTTAATAAATGCTAAAAAAGTTGACATAATTATGGTCTTTGTACATGATAATTTAATAGATTATTTAAAATTTCTTTATAAAAGATCATAACGGTAACGGTGATTGCGCCTAATAAATGCTAAAAAATTTGACATAATTATCTTCTTGGTAAAAGATAATTTAATAGATCATTTAAAATTTCTTTATAAAAGATCATAACAGTAACAATCATTGGGCCTAATAAATGCTAAAATAGTTGACATAATTATCGTCTTTGTAAATGATAATTTAATAGATTATTTAAAATTTCTTTATAAATGATCATAACGGTAACGATGATTGCGCCTAATAAATTCTAATAAAGTGGACATAATTATTCTCTTTGTAAAAGATAATTTACTAGATCATTTAAAACTTCTTTATAAAAGATCATAACGGTAACAATCATTGGGCCTAATAAATGCGAAAATATGTAAATTAATTATTTTTTTGTAAAAGATAATTGAATACATCATTTAAATTTTTTTATAAAAGATCATAACGGTAACAATCATTAGGCGTAATAAATGCTAAAAAATTTAAATTAATTATCTTTTTTGTAAAAGATAATCTAGTAGATTATTTAAAATTTCTTTATAAAAGATCATAACGGTAACGATTATTATGCCTAATAAATGCTTAAAAAGTTGACATAATTATCTTCTTTTTAAAAGATAATTTACTAGATAATTTAAAATTTCTTTATAAAAGATTATAACGGTAACAATCATTGGGCCCAATAAATGCTAAAAAAGTTGACATAATTATCTTCTTTGCAGAGATAATTTCCACGATAATTTAAAATTTCTTATTAAAAGATCATAACGGTAACAATCATTAGCCTAATAAATGCTAAAAAATTTGACATAATTATCTTCTTGGTAAAAGATAATTTAATAGATCATTAAAATTTCTTTATAAAAGATCATAACAGTAACAATCATTGGGCTTAATAAATGCTAAAAAATTTGACATAATTATCGTCTTTGTACATGATAATTTAATAGATTATTTAAAATTTCTTTATAAAAGATCATAACGGTAACGGTGATTGCGCCTAATAAATGCTAAAAAATTTGACATAATTATCTTCTTGGTAAAAGTTAATTTAATAGATCATTTAAAATTTCTTTATAAAAGATCATAACAGTAACAGTCATTGGGCCAAATAAATGCTAAAAAAGTTGGCATAATTATCTTCTTTCTAAAAGATAATTTCCAAGATAATTTAAAATTTCTTATTAAAAGATCATAACGGTAACAATCATTGCCCTAATATATGCTAAAAAATTTGACATAATTATCTTCTGGGTAAAAGATAATTTAATACATCATTTAAAATTTCTTTATAAAAGATCATAACAGTAACAATCATTGGGCCTAATAAGTGCTAAAAAGGTTGACATAATTATCGTCTTTGTAAATGATAATTTAATAGATTATTTAAAATTTCTTTATAAAAGATCATAACGGTAACGGTGATTGCGCCTAATAAATGCTAAAAAATTTGACATAATTATCTTCTTGGTAAAAGATAATTTAATAGATCATTAAAATTTCTTTATAAAAGATCATAACAGTAACAATCATTGGGCTTAATAAATGCTAAAAAAGTTGACATAATTATTGTCTTTGTACATGATAATTTAATAGATTATTTAAAATTTCTTTATAAAAGATCATAACGGTAACGGTGATTGCACCTAATAAATGCTAAAAAATTTGACATAATTATCTTCTTGGTAAAAGATAATTTAATAGATCATTTAAAATTTCTTTATAAAAGATCATAACAGTAACAATCATTGGGCCAAACAAATGCTAAAAAAGTTGGCATAATTATCTTCTTTCTAAAAGATAATTTACTAAATAATTTAAAACTTCTTTATAAAAGATCATAACGGTAACAATCATTGGGCCCAATAAATGCTAAAAAAGTTGACATAATTATCTTCTTTGCAGATATAATTTCCTAGATAATTTAAAATTTCTCATTAAAAGATGATAACGGTAACAATCATTGGCCTAATAAGTCCTAAAAAATTTGACATAATTATCTTCTTGGTAAAAGATAATTTAATAGATCATTTAAAATTTCTTTATAAAAGATCATAATAGTAACAATCATTGGGCCTAATAAATGCTAAAAAAGTTGACATAATTATCGTCTTTGTACATGATAATTTAATAGATTATTTAAAATTTCTTTATAAAAGATCATAACGGTGACCGTGATTGTGCCTAATAAATGCTAAAAAATTTGACATAATTATCTTCTTGGTAAAAGATAATTTAATAGATCATTTAAAATTTCTTTATAAAAGATCATAACAGTAACAATCATTGGGCCAAATAAATGCTAAAAAAGTTGACATAATTATCTTCTTTGTAAAAGATAATTTACTAGATAATTTAAAACTTCTTTATAAAAGATCATAACGGTAACAATCATTAGGCCTAATAAATGCTAAAAAATTTAAATTAATTTTCTTTTTTGTAAAAGATAATCTAGTAGATTATTTAAAATTTCTTTATAAAAGATCATAATGGTAACGATTATTCGCCTAATAAATGCTAAAAAAGTTGACATAATTATCTTCTTTTTAAAAGATTATTTACTAGATAATTTAAAACTTGTTTATAAAATATCATAACGGTAACAATCATTGGGCCCAATAAATGCTAAAAAAGTTGACATAATTATCTTCTTGGTAAAAGATAATTTAATAGATCATTTAAAATTTCTTTATAAAAGATCATAACAGTAACAATCATTGGGCCAAACAAATGCTAAAAAAGTTGGCATAATTATCTTCTTTCTAAAAGATAATTTACTAAATAATTTAAAACTTCTTTATAAAAGATCATAACGGTAACAATCATTGGGCCCAATAAATGCTAAAAAAGTTGACATAATTATCTTCTTTGCAGATATAATTTCCTAGATAATTTAAAATTTCTCATTAAAAGATCATAACGGTAACAATCATTGGCCTAATAAGTCCTAAAAAATTTGACATAATTATCTTCTTGGTAAAAGATAATTTAATAGATCATTTAAAATTTCTTTATAAAAGATCATAATAGTAACAATCATTGGGCCTAATAAATGCTAAAAAAGTTGACATAATTATCGTCTTTGTACATGATAATTTAATAGATTATTTAAAATTTCTTTATAAAAGATCATAACGGTGACGGTGATTGCGCCTAATAAATGCTAAAAAATTTGACATAATTATCTTCTTGGTAAAAGATAATTTAATAGATCAATTAAAATTTCTTTATAAAAGATCATAACAGTAACAATCATTGGGCCAAATAAATGCTAAAAAAGTTGACATAATTATCTTCTTTGTAAAAGATAATTTACTAGATAATTTAAAACTTCTTTATAAAAGATCATAACGGTAACAATCATTAGGCCTAATAAATACTAAAAAATTTAAATTAATTTTCTTTTTTGTAAAAGATAATCTAGTAGATTATTTAAAATTTCTTTATAAAAGATCATAATGGTAACGATTATTCGCCTAATAAATGCTAAAAAAGTTGACATAATTATCTTCTTTTTAAAAGATTATTTACTAGATAATTTAAAACTTGTTTATAAAATATCATAACGGTAACAATCATTGGGCCCAATAAATGCTAAAAAAGTTGACATAATTATCTTCTTTGCAGAGATAATTTCCAAGATAATTTAAAATTTCTTATTAAAAGATCATAACGGTAACAATCATTGCCCTAATAAATGCTAAAAAATTTGACATAATTATCTTCTGGGTAAAAGATAATTTAATAGATCATTTAAAATTTCTTTATAAAAGATCATAACAGTAACAATCATTGGGCCTAATAAGTGCTAAAAAGGTTGACATAATTATCGTCTTTGTAAATGATAATTTAATAGATTATTTAAAATTTCTTTATAAAAGATCATAACGGTAACGGTGATTGCGCCTAATAAATGCTAAAAAATTTGACATAATTATCTTCTTGGTAAAAGATAATTTAATAGATCATTAAAATTTCTTTATAAAAGATCATAACAGTAACAATCATTGGGCCAAATAAATGCTAAAAAAGTTGACATAATTATCTTCTTTGTAAAAGATAATTTACTAGATAATTTAAAACTTCTTTATAAAAGATCATAACGGTAACAATCATTAGGCCTAATAAATGCTAAAAAATTTAAATTAATTTTCTTTTTTGTAAAAGATAATCTAGTAGATTATTTAAAATTTCTTTATAAAAGATCATAATGGTAACGATTATTCGCCTAATCAATGCTAAAAAAGTTGACATAATTATCTTCTTTTTAAAAGATTATTTACTAGATAATTTAAAACTTGTTTATAAAATATCATAACGGTAACAATCATTGGGCCCAATAAATGCTAAAAAAGTTGACATAATTATCTTCTTGGTAAAAGATAATTTAATAGATCATTTAAAATTTCTTTATAAAAGATCATAACAGTAACAATCATTGGGCCAAACAAATGCTAAAAAAGTTGGCATAATTATCTTCTTTCTAAAAGATAATTTACTAAATAATTTAAAACTTCTTTATAAAAGATCATAACGGTAACAATCATTGGGCCCAATAAATGCTAAAAAAGTTGACATAATTATCTTCTTTGCAGATATAATTTCCTAGATAATTTAAAATTTCTCATTAAAAGATCATAACGGTAACAATCATTGGCCTAATAAGTCCTAAAAAATTTGACATAATTATCTTCTTGGTAAAAGATAATTTAATAGATCATTTAAAATTTCTTTATAAAAGATCATAACAGTAACAATCATTGGGCCTAATAAATGCTAAAAAAGTTGACATAATTATCGTCTTTGTACATGATAATTTAATAGATTATTTAAAATTTCTTTATAAAAGATCATAACGGTGACGGTGATTGCGCCTAATAAATGCTAAAAAATTTGACATAATTATCTTCTTGGTAAAAGATAATTTAATAGATCAATTAAAATTTCTTTATAAAAGATCATAACAGTAACAATCATTGGGCCAAATAAATGCTAAAAAAGTTGACATAATTATCTTCTTTGTAAAAGATAATTTACTAGATAATTTAAAACTTCTTTATAAAAGATCATAACGGTAACAATCATTAGGCCTAATAAATGCTAAAAAATTTAAATTAATTTTCTTTTTTGTAAAAGATAATCTAGTAGATTATTTAAAATTTCTTTATAAAAGATCATAATGGTAACGATTATTCGCCTAATAAATGCTAAAAAAGTTGACATAATTATCTTCTTTTTAAAAGATTATTTACTAGATAATTTAAAACTTGTTTATAAAATATCATAACGGTAACAATCATTGGGCCCAATAAATGCTAAAAAAGTTGACATAATTATCTTCTTTGCAGAGATAATTTCCAAGATAATTTAAAATTTCTTATTAAAAGATCATAACGGTAACAATCATTGCCCTAATAAATGCTAAAAAATTTGACATAATTATCTTCTGGGTAAAAGATAATTTAATAGATCATTTAAAATTTCTTTATAAAAGATCATAACAGTAACAATCATTGGGCCTAATAAGTGCTAAAAAGGTTGACATAATTATCGTCTTT
Source organism: Psophocarpus tetragonolobus (assembly GCA_037954015.1). Taxonomy (NCBI): domain Eukaryota; kingdom Viridiplantae; phylum Streptophyta; class Magnoliopsida; order Fabales; family Fabaceae; genus Psophocarpus; species Psophocarpus tetragonolobus. The sequence goes on along the minus strand of CM075688.1, from coordinate 57,292,086 downwards.
GTAAATGATAATTTAATAGATTATTTAAAATTTCTTTATAAAAGATCATAACGGTAACGGTGATTGCGCCTAATAAATGCTAAAAAATTTGACATAATTATCTTCTTGGTAAAAGATAATTTAATAGATCATTAAAATTTCTTTATAAAAGATCATAACAGTAACAATCATTGGGCTTAATAAATGCGAAAAAAGTTGACATAATTATCGTCTTTGTACATGATAATTTAATAGATTATTTAAAATTTCTTTATAAAAGATCATAACGGTAACGGTGATTGCGCCTAATAAATGCTAAAAAATTTGACATAATTATCTTCTTGGTAAAAGATAATTTAATAGATCATTTAAAATTTCTTTATAAAAGATCATAACAGTAACAATCATTGGGCCAAACAAATGCTAAAAAAGTTGGCATAATTATCTTCTTTCTAAAAGATAATTTACTAAATAATTTAAAACTTCTTTATTAAAGATCATAACGGTAACAATCATTGGGCCCAATAAATGCTAAAAAAGTTGACATAATTATCTTCTTTGCAGAGATATTTTCCTAGATAATTTAAAATTTCTTATTAAAAGACCATAACGGTAACAATCATTGGCCTAATAAGCCCTAAAAAATTTGACATAATTATCTTCTTGGTAAAAGATAAATTAATAGATCATTTAAAATTTCTTTATAAAAGATCATAATAGTAACAATCATTGGGCCTAATAAATGCTAAAAAAGTTGACATAATTATCGTCTTTGTACATGATAATTTAATAGATTATTTAAAATTTTTTTATAAAAGATCATAACGGTGACGGTGATTGCGCCTAATAAATGCTAAAAAATTTGACATAATTATCTTCTTGGTAAAAGATAATTTAATAGATCATTTAAAATTTCTTTATAAAAGATCATAACAGTAACAATCATTGGGCCAAATAAATGCTAAAAAAGTTGACATAATTATCTTCTTTGTAAAAGATAATTTACTAGATAATTTAAAACTTCTTTATAAAAGATCATAACAGTAACAATCATTAGGCCTAATAAATGCTAAAAAATTTAAATTAATTTTCTTTTTTGTAAAAGATAATCTAGTAGATTATTTAAAATTTCTTTATAAAAGATCATAATGGTAACGATTATTTGCCTAATAAATGCTAAAAAAGTTGACATAATTATCTTCTTTTGCAGAGATAATTTCCAAGATAATTTAAAATTTCTTATTAAAAGATCATAACGGTAACAATCATTGCCCTAATAAATGCTAAAAAATTTGACATAATTATCTTCTGGGTAAAAGATAATTTAATAGATCATTTAAAATTTCTTTATAAAAGATCATAACAGTAACAATCATTGGGCCTAATAAGTGCTAAAAAGGTTGACATAATTATCGTCTTTGCAAATGATAATTTAATAGATTATTTAAAATTTCTTTATAAAAGATCATAACGGTAACGGTGATTGCGCCTAATAAATGCTAAAAAATTTGACATAATTATCTTCTTGGTAAAAGATAATTTAATAGATCATTAAAATTTCTTTATAAAAGATCATAACAGTAACAATCATTGGGCTTAATAAATGCTAAAAAAGTTGACATAATTATCGTCTTTGTACATGATAATTTAATAGATTATTTAAAATTTCTTTATAAAAGATCATAACGGTAATGGTGATTGCGCCTAATAAATGCTAAAAAATTTGACATAATTATCTTCTTGGTAAAAGATAATTTAATAGATCATTTAAAATTTCTTGATAAAAGATCATAACAGTAACAATCATTGGGCCAAACAAATGCTAAAAAAGTTGGCATAATTATCTTCTTTCTAAAAGATAATTTACTAAATAATTTAAAACTTCTTTATAAAAGATCATAACGGTAACAATCATTGGGCCCAATAAATGCTAAAAAAGTTGACATAATTATCTTCTTTGCAGAGATAATTTCCTAGATAATTTAAAATTTCTTATTAAAAGACCATAACGGTAACAATCATTGGCCTAATAAGTCCTAAAAAATTTGACATAATTATCTTTTGGAAAAGGATAATTTAATAGATCATTTAAAATTTCTTTATAAAAGATCATAATAGTAACAATCATTGGCCTAATAAATGCTAAAAAAGTTGACATAATTATCGTCTTTGTACATGATAATTTAATAGATTATTTAAAATTTCTTTATAAAAGATCATAACGGTAACGGTGATTGCGCCTAATAAATGCTAAAAAATTTGACATAATTATCTTCTTGGTAAAAGATAATTTAATAGATCATTTAAAATTTCTTGATAAAAGATCATAACAGTAACAATCATTGGGCCAAACAAATGCTAAAAAAGTTGGCATAATTATCTTCTTTCTAAAAGATAATTTACTAAATAATTTAAAACTTCTTTATAAAAGATCATAACGGTAACAATCATTGGGCCCAATAAATGCTAAAAAAGTTGACATAATTATCTTCTTTGCAGAGATAATTTCCTAGATAATTTAAAATTTCTTATTAAAAGACCATAACGGTAACAATCATTGGCCTAATAAGTCCTAAAAAATTTGACATAATTATCTTTTGGTAAAGGATAATTTAATAGATCATTTAAAATTTCTTTATAAAAGATCATAATAGTAACAATCATTGGCCTAATAAATGCTAAAAAAGTTGACATAATTATCGTCTTTGTACATGATAATTTAATAGATTATTTAAAATTTCTTTATAAAAGATCATAACGGTGACGGTGATTGCGCCTAATAAATGCTAAAAAATTTGACATAATTATCTTCTTGGTAAAAGATAATTTAATAGATCATTTAAAATTTCTTTATAAAAGATCATAACAGTAACAATCATTGGGCCAAACAAATGCTAAAAAAGTTGGCATAATTATCTTCTTTCTAAAAGATAATTTACTAAATAATTTAAAACTTCTTTATTAAAGATCATAACGGTAACAATCATTGGGCCCAATAAATGCTAAAAAAGTTGACATAATTATCTTCTTTGCAGAGATATTTTCCTAGATAATTTAAAATTTCTTATTAAAAGACCATAACGGTAACAATCATTGGCCTAATAAGCCCTAAAAAATTTGACATAATTATCTTCTTGGTAAAAGATAAATTAATAGATCATTTAAAATTTCTTTATAAAAGATCATAATAGTAACAATCATTGGGCCTAATAAATGCTAAAAAAGTTGACATAATTATCGTCTTTGTACATGATAATTTAATAGATTATTTAAAATTTTTTTATAAAAGATCATAACGGTGACGGTGATTGCGCCTATTAAATGCTAAAAAATTTGACATAATTATCTTCTTGGTAAAAGATAATTTAATAGATCATTTAAAATTTCTTTATAAAAGATCATAACAGTAACAATCATTGGGCCAAATAAATGCTAAAAAAGTTGACATAATTATCTTCTTTGTAAAAGATAATTTACTAGATAATTTAAAACTTCTTTATAAAAGATCATAACAGTAACAATCATTAGGCCTAATAAATGCTAAAAAATTTAAATTAATTTTCTTTTTTGTAAAAGATAATCTAGTAGATTATTTAAAATTTCTTTATAAAAGATCATAATGGTAACGATTATTTGCCTAATAAATGCTAAAAAAGTTGACATAATTATCTTCTTTTGCAGAGATAATTTCCAAGATAATTTAAAATTTCTTATTAAAAGATCATAACGGTAACAATCATTGCCCTAATAAATGCTAAAAAATTTGACATAATTATCTTCTGGGTAAAAGATAATTTAATAGATCATTTAAAATTTCTTTATAAAAGATCATAACAGTAACAATCATTGGGCCTAATAAGTGCTAAAAAGGTTGACATAATTATCGTCTTTGCAAATGATAATTTAATAGATTATTTAAAATTTCTTTATAAAAGATCATAACGGTAACGGTGATTGCGCCTAATAAATGCTAAAAAATTTGACATAATTATCTTCTTGGTAAAAGATAATTTAATAGATCATTAAAATTTCTTTATAAAAGATCATAACAGTAACAATCATTGGGCTTAATAAATGCTAAAAAAGTTGACATAATTATCGTCTTTGTATATGATAATTTAATAGATTATTTAAAATTTCTTTATAAAAGATCATAACGGTAATGGTGATTGCGCCTAATAAATGCTAAAAAATTTGACATAATTATCTTCTTGGTAAAAGATAATTTAATAGATCATTTAAAATTTCTTGATAAAAGATCATAACAGTAACAATCATTGGGCCAAACAAATGCTAAAAAAGTTGGCATAATTATCTTCTTTCTAAAAGATAATTTACTAAATAATTTAAAACTTCTTTATAAAAGATCATAACGGTAACAATCATTGGGCCCAATAAATGCTAAAAAAGTTGACATAATTATCTTCTTTGCAGAGATAATTTCCTAGATAATTTAAAATTTCTTATTAAAAGACCATAACGGTAACAATCATTGGCCTAATAAGTCCTAAAAAATTTGACATAATTATCTTTTGGAAAAGGATAATTTAATAGATCATTTAAAATTTCTTTATAAAAGATCATAATAGTAACAATCATTGGCCTAATAAATGCTAAAAAAGTTGACATAATTATCGTCTTTGTACATGATAATTTAATAGATTATTTAAAATTTCTTTATAAAAGATCATAACGGTAACGGTGATTGCGCCTAATAAATGCTAAAAAATTTGACATAATTATCTTCTTGGTAAAAGATAATTTAATAGATCATTTAAAATTTCTTGATAAAAGATCATAACAGTAACAATCATTGGGCCAAACAAATGCTAAAAAAGTTGGCATAATTATCTTCTTTCTAAAAGATAATTTACTAAATAATTTAAAACTTCTTTATAAAAGATCATAACGGTAACAATCATTGGGCCCAATAAATGCTAAAAAAGTTGACATAATTATCTTCTTTGCAGAGATAATTTCCTAGATAATTTAAAATTTCTTATTAAAAGACCATAACGGTAACAATCATTGGCCTAATAAGTCCTAAAAAATTTGACATAATTATCTTTTGGTAAAGGATAATTTAATAGATCATTTAAAATTTCTTTATAAAAGATCATAATAGTAACAATCATTGGCCTAATAAATGCTAAAAAAGTTGACATAATTATCGTCTTTGTACATGATAATTTAATAGATTATTTAAAATTTCTTTATAAAAGATCATAACGGTGACGGTGATTGCGCCTAATAAATGCTAAAAAATTTGACATAATTATCTTCTTGGTAAAAGATAATTTAATAGATCATTTAAAATTTCTTTATAAAAGATCATAACAGTAACAATCATTGGGCCAAATAAATGCTAAAAAAGTTGACATAATTATCTTCTTTGTAGAAGATAATTTACTAGATAATTTAAAACTTCTTTATAAAAGATCATAACGGTAACAATCATTAGGCCTAATAAATGCTAAAATATTTAAATTAATTTTCTTTTTTGTAAAAGATAATCTAGTAGATTATTTAAAATTTCTTTATAAAAGATCATAATGGTAACGATTATTCGCCTAATAAATGCTAAAAAAGTTGACATAATTATCTTCTTTTTAAAAGATTATTTACTAGATAATTTAAAACTTGTTTATAAAAGATCATAACGGTAACAATCATTGGGCCCAATAAATGCTAAAAAAGTTGACATAATTATCTTCTTTGCAGAGATAATTTCCAAGATAATTTAAAATTTCTTATTAAAAGATCATAACGGTAACAATCATTGCCCTAATAAATGCTAAAAAATTTGACATAATTATCTTCTGGGTAAAAGATAATTTAATAGATCATTTAAAATTTCTTTATAAAAGATCATAACAGTAACAATCATTGGGCCTAATAAGTGCTAAAAAGGTTGACATAATTATCGTCTTTGCAAATGATAATTTAATAGATTATTTAAAATTTCTTTATAAAAGATCATAACGGTAACGGTGATTGCGCCTAATAAATGCTAAAAAATTTGACATAATTATCTTCTTGGTAAAAGATAATTTAATAGATCATTAAAATTTCTTTATAAAAGATCATAACAGTAACAATCATTGGGCTTAATAAATGCTAAAAAAGTTGACATAATTATCGTCTTTGTACATGATAATTTAATAGATTATTTAAAATTTCTTTATAAAAGATCATAACGGTAACGGTGATTGCGCCTAATAAATGCTAAAAAATTTGACATAATTATCTTCTTGGTAAAAGATAATTTAATAGATCATTTAAAATTTCTTGATAAAAGATCATAACAGTAACAATCATTGGGCCAAACAAATGCTAAAAAAGTTGGCATAATTATCTTCTTTCTAAAAGATAATTTACTAAATAATTTAAAACTTCTTTATAAAGGATCATAACGGTAACAATCATTGGGCCCAATAAATGCTAAAAAAGTTGACATAATTATCTTCTTTGCAGAGATAATTTCCTAGATAATTTAAAATTTCTTATTAAAAGACCATAACGGTAACAATCATTGGCCTAATAAGTCCTAAAAAATTTGACATAATTATCTTCTTGGTAAAAGATAATTTAATAGATCATTTAAAATTTCTTTATAAAAGATCATAATAGTAACAATCATTGGCCTAATAAATGCTAAAAAAGTTGACATAATTATCGTCTTTGTACATGATAATTTAATAGATTATTTAAAATTTCTTTATAAAAGATCATAACGGTGACGGTGATTGCGCCTAATAAATGCTAAAAAATTTGACATAATTATCTTCTTGGTAAAAGATAATTTAATAGATCATTTAAAATTTCTTTATAAAAGATCATAACAGTAACAATCATTGGGCCAAATAAATGCTAAAAAAGTTGACATAATTATCTTCTTTGTAAAAGATAATTTACTAGATAATTTAAAACTTCTTTATAAAAGATCATAACGGTAACAATCATTAGGCCTAATAAATGCTAAAATATTTAAATTAATTTTCTTTTTTGTAAAAGATAATCTAGTAGATTATTTAAAATTTCTTTATAAAAGATCATAATGGTAACGATTATTCGCCTAATAAATGCTAAAAAAGTTGACATAATTATCTTCTTTTTAAAAGATTATTTACTAGATAATTTAAAACTTGTTTATAAAAGATCATAACGGTAACAATCATTGGGCCCAATAAATGCTAAAAAAGTTGACATAATTATCTTCTTTGCAGAGATAATTTCCAAGATAATTTAAAATTTCTTATTAAAAGATCATAACGGTAACAATCATTGCCCTAATAAATGCTAAAAAATTTGACATAATTATCTTCTGGGTAAAAGATAATTTAATAGATCATTTAAAATTTCTTTATAAAAGATCATAACAGTAACAATCATTGGGCCTAATAAGTGCTAAAAAGGTTGACATAATTATCGTCTTTGCAAATGATAATTTAATAGATTATTTAAAATTTCTTTATAAAAGATCATAACGGTAACGGTGATTGCGCCTAATAAATGCTAAAAAATTTGACATAATTATCTTCTTGGTAAAAGATAATTTAATAGATCATTAAAATTTCTTTATAAAAGATCATAACAGTAACAATCATTGGGCTTAATAAATGCTAAAAAAGTTGACATAATTATCGTCTTTGTACATGATAATTTAATAGATTATTTAAAATTTCTTTATAAAAGATCATAACGGTAACGGTGATTGCGCCTAATAAATGCTAAAAAATTTGACATAATTATCTTCTTGGTAAAAGATAATTTAATAGATCATTTAAAATTTCTTGATAAAAGATCATAACAGTAACAATCATTGGGCCAAACAAATGCTAAAAAAGTTGGCATAATTATCTTCTTTCTAAAAGATAATTTACTAAATAATTTAAAACTTCTTTATAAAGGATCATAACGGTAACAATCATTGGGCCCAATAAATGCTAAAAAAGTTGACATAATTATCTTCTTTGCAGAGATAATTTCCTAGATAATTTAAAATTTCTTATTAAAAGACCATAACGGTAACAATCATTGGCCTAATAAGTCCTAAAAAATTTGACATAATTATCTTCTTGGTAAAAGATAATTTAATAGATCATTTAAAATTTCTTTATAAAAGATCATAATAGTAACAATCATTGGCCTAATAAATGCTAAAAAAGTTGACATAATTATCGTCTTTGTACATGATAATTTAATAGATTATTTAAAATTTCTTTATAAAAGATCATAACGGTGACGGTGAGTGCGCCTAATAAATGCTAAAAAATTTGACATAATTATCTTCTTGGTAAAAGATAATTTAATAGATCATTTAAAATTTCTTTATAAAAGATCATAACAGTAACAATCATTGGGCCAAATAAATGCTAAAAAAGTTGACATAATTATCTTCTTTGTAAAAGATAATTTACTAGATAATTTAAAACTTCTTTATAAAAGATCATAACGGTAACAATCATTAGGCCTAATAAATGCTAAAATATTTAAATTAATTTTCTTTTTTGTAAAAGATAATCTAGTAGATTATTTAAAATTTCTTTATAAAAGATCATAATGGTAACGATTATTCGCCTAATAAATGCTAAAAAAGTTGACATAATTATCTTCTTTTTAAAAGATTATTTACTAGATAATTTAAAACTTGTTTATAAAAGATCATAACGGTAACAATCATTGGGCCCAATAAATGCTAAAAAAGTTGACATAATTATCTTCTTTGCAGAGATAATTTCCAAGATAATTTAAAATTTCTTATTAAAAGATCATAACGGTAACAATCATTGCCCTAATAAATGCTAAAAAATTTGACATAATTATCTTCTGGGTAAAAGATAATTTAATAGATCATTTAAAATTTCTTTATAAAAGATCATAACAGTAACAATCATTGGGCCTAATAAGTGCTAAAAAGGTTGACATAATTATCGTCTTTGCAAATGATAATTTAATAGATTATTTAAAATTTCTTTATAAAAGATCATAACGGTAACGGTGATTGCGCCTAATAAATGCTAAAAAATTTGACATAATTATCTTCTTGGTAAAAGATAATTTAATAGATCATTAAAATTTCTTTATAAAAGATCATAACAATAACAATCATTGGGCTTAATAAATGCTAAAAAAGTTGACATAATTATCCTCTTTGTACATGATAATTTAATAGATTATTTAAAATTTCTTTATAAAAGATCATAACGGTAACGGTGATTGCGCCTAATAAATGCTAAAAAATTTGACATAATTATCTTCTTGGTAAAAGATAATTTAATAGATCATTTAAAATTTCTTGATAAAAGATCATAACAGTAACAATCATTGGGCCAAACAAATGCTAAAAAAGTTGGCATAATTATCTTCTTTCTAAAAGATAATTTACTAAATAATTTAAAACTTCTTTATAAAAGATCATAACGGTAACAATCATTGGGCCCAATAAATGCTAAAAGTTGACATAATTATCTTCTTTGCAGAGATAATTTCCTAGATAATTTAAAATTTCTTATTAAAAGACCATAACGGTAACAATCATTGGCCTAATAAGTCCTAAAAAATTTGACATAATTATCTTCTTGGTAAAAGATAATTTAATAGATCATTTAAAATTTCTTTATAAAAGATCGTAATAGTAACAATCATTGGCCTAATAAATGCTAAAAAAGTTGACATAATTATCGTCTTTGTACATGATAATTTAATAGATTATTTAAAATTTCTTTATAAAAGATCATAACGGTGACGGTGATTGCGCCTAATAAATGCTAAAAAATTTGACATAATTATCTTCTTGGTAAAAGATAATTTAATAGATCATTTAAAATTTCTTTATAAAAGATCATAACAGTAACAATCATTGGGCCAAATAAATGCTAAAAAAGTTGACATAATTATCTTCTTTGTAAAAGATAATTTACTAGATAATTTAAAACTTCTTTATAAAAGATCATAACGGTAACAATCATTAGGCCTAATAAATGCTAAAATATTTAAATTAATTTTCTTTTTTGTAAAAGATAATCTAGTAGATTATTTAAAATTTCTTTATAAAAGATCATAATGGTAACGATTATTCGCCTAATAAATGCTAAAAAAGTTGACATAATTATCTTCTTTTTAAAAGATTATTTACTAGATAATTTAAAACTTGTTTATAAAAGATCATAACGGTAACAATCATTGGGCCCAATAAATGCTAAAAAAGTTGACATAATTATCTTCTTTGCAGAGATAATTTCCAAGATAATATAAAATTTCTTATTAAAAGATCATAACGGTAACAATCATTGCCCTAATAAATGCTAAAAAATTTGACATAATTATCTTCTGGGTAAAAGATAATTTAATAGATCATTTAAAATTTCTTTATAAAAGATCATAACAGTAACAATCATTGGGCCTAATAAGTGCTAAAAAGGTTGACATAATTATCGTCTTTGCAAATGATAATTTAATAGATTATTTAAAATTTCTTTATAAAAGATCATAACGGTAACGGTGATTGCGCCTAATAAATGCTAAAAAATTTGACATAATTATGTTCTTGGTAAAAGATAATTTAATAGATCATTAAAATTTCTTTATAAAAGATCATAACAGTAACAATCATTGGGCTTAATAAATGCTAAAAAAGTTGACATAATTATCGTCTTTGTACATGATAATTTAATAGATTATTTAAAATTTCTTTATAAAAGATCATAACGGTAACGGTGATTGCGCCTAATAAATGCTAAAAAATTTGACATAATTATCTTCTTGGTAAAAGATAATTTAATAGGTCATTTAAAATTTCTTGATAAAAGATCATAACAGTAACAATCATTGGGCCAAACAAATGCTAAAAAAGTTGGCATAATTATCTTCTTTCTAAAAGATAATTTACTAAATAATTTAAAACTTCTTTATAAAAGATCATAACGGTAACAATCATTGGGCCCAATAAATGCTAAAAAAGTTGACATAATTATCTTCTTTGCAGAGATAATTTCCTAGATAATTTAAAATTTCTTATTAAAAGACCATAACGGTAACAATCATTGGCCTAATAAGTCCTAAAAAATTTGACATAATTATCTTCTTGGTAAAAGATAATTTAATAGATCATTTAAAATTTCTTTATAAAAGATCATAATAGTAACAATCATTGGCCTAATAAATGCTAAAAAAGTTGACATAATTATCGTCTTTGTACATGATAATTTAATAGATTATTTAAAATTTCTTTATAAAAGATCATAACGGTGACGGTGATTGCGCCTAATAAATGCTAAAAAATTTGACATAATTATCTTCTTGGTAAAAGATAATTTAATAGATCATTTAAAATTTCTTTATAAAAGATCATAACAGTAACAATCATTGGGCCAAATAAATGCTAAAAAAGTTGACATAATTATCTTCTTTGTAAAAGATAATTTACTAGATAATTTAAAACTTCTTTATAAAAGATCATAACGGTAACAATCATTAGGCCTAATAAATGCTAAAAAATTTAAATTAATTTTCTTTTTTGTAAAAGATAATCTAGTAGATTATTTAAAATTTCTTTATAAAAGATCATAATGGTAACGATTATTCGCCTAATAAATGCTAAAAAAGTTGACATAATTATCTTCTTTTTAAAAGATTATTTACTAGATAATTTAAAACTTGTTTATAAAAGATCATAACGGTAACAATCATTGGGCCCAATAAATGCTAAAAAAGTTGACATAATTATCTTCTTTGCAGAGATAATTTCCAAGATAATTTAAAATTTCTTATTAAAAGATCATAACGGTAACAATCATTGCCCTAATAAATGCTAAAAAATTTGACATAATTATCTTCTCGGTAAAAGATAATTTAATAGATCATTTAAAATTTCTTTATAAAAGATCATAACAGTAACAATCATTGGGCCTAATAAGTGCTAAAAAGGTTGACATAATTATCGTCTTTGCAAATGATAATTTAATAGATTATTTAAAATTTCTTTATAAAAGATCATAACGGTAACGTTGATTGCGCCTAATAAATGCTAAAAAATTTGACATAATTATCTTCTTGGTAAAAGATAATTTAATAGATCATTAAAATTTCTTTATAAAAGATCATAACAGTAACAATCATTGGGCTTAATAAATGCTAAAAAAGTTGACATAATTATCGTCTTTGTACATGATAATTTAATAGATTATTTAAAATTTCTTTATAAAAGATCATAACGGTAACGGTGATTGCGCCTAATAAATGCTAAAAAATTTGACATAATTATCTTCTTGGTAAAAGATAATTTAATAGATCATTTAAAATTTCTTTATAAAAGATCATAGCAGTAACAATCATTGGGCCAAACAAATGCTAAAAAAGTTGGCATAATTATCTTCTTTCTAAAAGATAATTTACTAAATAATTTAAAACTTCTTTATAAAAGATTATAACGGTAACAATCATTGGGCCCAATAAATGCTAAAAAAGTTGACATAATTATCTTCTTTGCAGAGATAATTTCCTAGATAATTTAAAATTTCTTATTAAAAGATCATAACGGTAACAATCATTGGCCTAATAAGTCCTAAAAAATTTGACATAATTATCTTCTTGGTAAAAGATAATTTAATAGATCATTTAAAATTTCTTTATAAAAGATCATAATAGTAACAATCATTGGGCCTAATAAATGCTAAAAAAGTTGACATAATTATCGTCTTTGTACATGATAATTTAATAGATTATTTAAAATTTCTTTATAAAAGATCATAACGGTGATGGTGATTGCGCCTAATAAATGCTAAAAAATTTGACATAATTATCTTCTTGGTAAAAGATAATTTAATAGATCATTTAAAATTTCTTTATAAAAGATCATAACAGTAACAATCATTGGGCCAAATAAATGCTAAAAAAGTTGACATAATTATCTTCTTTGTAAAAGATAATTTACTAGATAATTTAAAACTTCTTTATAAAACATCATAACGGTAACAATCATTAGGCCTAATAAATGCTAAAAAATTTAAATTAATTTTCTTTTTTGTAAAAGATAATCTAGTAGATTATTTAAAATTTCTTTATAAAAGATCATAATGGTAACGATTATTCGCCTAATAAATGCTAAAAAAGTTTACATAATTATCTTCTTTTTAAAAGATAATTTACTAGATAATTTAAAACTGGTTTATAAAAGATCATAACGGTAACAATCATTGGGCCCAATAAATGCTAAAAAAGTTGACATAATTATCTTCTTTGCAGAGATAATTTCCAAGATAATTTAAAATTTCTTATTAAAAGATCATAACGGTAACAATCATTGCCCTAATAAATGCTAAAAAATTTGACATAATTATCTTCTGGGTAAAAGATAATTTAATAGATCATTTAAAATTTCTTTATAAAAGATCATAACAGTAACAATCATTGGGCCTAATAAGTGCTAAAGAGGTTGACATAATTATCGTCTTTGTAAATGATAATTTAATAGATTATTTAAAATTTCTTTATAAAAGATCATAACGGTAACGGTGATTGCGCCTAATAAATGCTAAAAAATTTGACATAATTATCTTCTTGGTAAAAGATAATTTAATAGATCATTTAAAATTTCTTTATAAAAGATCATAACAGTAACAATCATTGGGCCAAATAAATGCTAAAAAAGTTGGCATAATTATCTTCTTTCTAAAAGATAATTTACTAAATAATTTAAAACTTCTTTATAAAAGATCATAACGGTAACAATCATTGGGCCCAATAAATGCTAAAAAAGTTGACATAATTATCTTCTTTGCAGAGATAATTTCCTAGATAATTTAAAATTTCTTATTAAAAGATCATAACGGTAACAATCATTGGCCTAATAAGTCCTAAACAATTTGACATAATTATCTTCTTGGTAAAAGATAATTTAATAGATCATTTAAAATTTCTTTAGAAAAGATCATAATAGTAACAATCATTGGGCCTAATAAATGCTAAAAAAGTTGACATAATTATCGTCTTTGTACATGATAATTTAATAGATTATTTAAATTTCTTTATAAAAGATCATAACCATAACGGTGATTGCACCTAATAAATGCTAAAAAATTTGACATAATTATCTTCTTGGTAAAAGATAATTTAATAGATCATTTAAAATTTCTTTATAAAAGATCATAACAGTAACAATCATTGGGCCTAATAAATGTTAAAATAGTTGACATACTTATCGTCTTTGTAAATGATAATTTAATAGATTATTTAAAATTTCTTTATAAAAGATCATAACGGTAACGATGATTGCGCCTAATAAATTCTAATAAAGTGGACATAATTATTCTCTTTGTAAAAGATAATTTACTAGATCATTTAAAACTTCTTTATAAAAGATCATAACGGTAACAATCATTGGGCCTAATAAATGCGAAAATATGTAAATTAATTATTTTTTTGTAAAAGATAATTGAATACATCATTTAAATTTTTTTATAAAAGATCATAACGGTAACAATCATTAGGCCTAATAAATGCTAAAAAATTTAAATTAATTATCTTTTTTGTAAAAGATAATCTAGTAGATTATTTAAAATTTCTTTATAAAAGATCATAACGGTAACGATTATTATGCCTAATAAATGCTAAAAAAGTTGACATAATTATCTTCTTTTTAAAAGATAATTTACTAGATAATTTAAAACTTCTTTATAAAAGATTATAACGGTAACAATCATTGGGCCCAATAAATGCTAAAAAAGTTGACATAATTATCTTCTTTGCAGAGATAATTTCCAAGATAATTTAAAATTTCTTATTAAAAGATCATAACGGTAACAATCATTGCCCTAATAAATGCTAAAAAATTTGACATAATTATCTTCTGGGTAAAAGATAATTTAATAGATCATTTAAAATTTCTTTATAAAAGATCATAACAGTAACAATCATTGGGCCTAATAAATGCTAAAAAGGTTGACATAATTATCGTCTTTGTAAATGATAATTTAATAGATTATTTAAAATTTCTTTATAAAAGATCATAACGGTAACGATGATTGCGCCTAATAAATTGTAATAAAGTGGACACAATTATCCTCTTTGTAAAAGATAATTTACTTGATCATTTAAAACCTCTTTATAAAAGATCATAACGGTAACAATCATCTGGCCTAATAAATGCTAAAATATGTAAATTAATTATTTTTTTTGTAAAAGATAATTGAATACATCATTTAAATTTTTTTATAAAAGATCATAACGGTAACAATCATTAGGCCTAATAAATTCTAAAAAATTTAAATTAATTATCTTTTTTGTAAAAGATAATCTAGTAGATTATTTAAAATTTCTTTATAAAAGATGATAACAGTAACGATTATTACGCCTAATAAATGCTAAAAAAGTTGACATAATTATCTTCTTTTTAAAAGATAATTTACTAGATAATTTAAAACTTCTTTATAAAAGATCATAACGGTAACAATCATTGGGCTCAATAAATGCTAAAAAAGTTGACATAATTATCTTCTTTGCAGAGATAATTTCCAAGATAATTTAAAATTTCTTATTAAAAGATCATAACGGTAACAATCATTGCCCTAATAAATGCTAAAAAATTTAACATAATTATCTTCTGGGTAAAAGATAATTTAATAGATCATTTAAAATTTCTTTATAAAAGATCATAACAGTAACAATCATTGGGCCTAATAAATGCTAAAAAAGTTGACATAATTATCGTCTTTGTACATGATAATTTAATAGATTATTTAAAATTTCTTTATAAAAGATCATAACGGTAACGGTGATTGCGCCTAATAAATGCTAAAAAATTTGACATAATTATCTTCTTGGTAAAAGATAATTTAATAGATCATTTAAAATTTCTTTATAAAAGATCATAACAGTAACAATCATTGGGCCAAATAAATGCTAAAAAAGTTGACATAATTATCTTCTTTGTAAAAGATAATTTACTAGATAATTTAAAACTTCTTTATAAAAGATCATAACGGTAACAATCATTAGGCCTAATAAATGCTAAAAAATTTAAATTAATTTTCTTTTTTGTAAAAGATAATCTAGTAGATTATTTAAAATTTCTTTATAAAAGATCATAACGGTAACGGTGATTGCGCCTAATAAATGCTAAAAAATTTGACATAATTATCTTCTTGGTAAAAGATAATTTAATAGATCATTTAAAATTTCTTTATAAAAGATCATAACAGTAACAATCATTGGGCCAAATAAATGCTAAAAAAGTTGACATAATTATCTTCTTTGTAAAAAATAATTTACTAGATAATTTAAAACTTCTTTATAAAAGATCATAACGGTAACAATCATTAGGCCTAATAAATGCTAAAAAATTTAAATTAATTTTCTTTTTTGTAAAAGATAATCTAGTAGATTATTTAAAATTTCTTTATAAAAGATCATAATGGTAATGATTATTCCGCCTAATAAATGCTAAAAAAGTTGACATAATTATCTTCTTTTTAAAAGATAATTTAAAACTTGTTTATAAAAGATCATAACGGTAACAATCATTGGGCCCAATAAATGCTAAAAAAGTTGACATAATTATCTTCTTTGCAGAGATAATTTCCAAGATAATTTAAAATTTCTTATTAAAAGATCATAACGGTAACAATCATTGGCCTAATAAATGCTAAAAGATTTCACATAATTATCTTCTGGGTAAAAGATAATTTAATAGATCATTTAAAATTTCTGATCATAACAGTAACAATCATTGGGCCTAATAAATGCTGAAAAAGTTGACATAATTATCGTCTTTGTACATGATAATTTAATAGATTATTTAAAATTTCTTTATAAAAGATCATAACGGTAACGGTGATTGCGCCTAATAAATGCTAAAAAATTTGACATAATTATCTTCTTGGTAAAAGATAATTTAATAGATCATTTAAAATTTCTTTATAAAAGATCATAACAGTAACAATCATTGGGCCAAATAAATGCTAAAAAAGTTGACATAATTATCTTCTTTGTAAAAGATAATTTACTAGATAATTTAAAACTTCTTTATAAAAGATCATAACGGTAACAATCATTAGGCCTAATAAATGCTAAAAAATTTAAATTAATTTTCTTTTTTGTAAAAGATAATCTAGTAGATTATTTAAAATTTCTTTATAAAAGATCATAACGGTAACGGTGATTGCGCCTAATAAATGCTAAAAAATTTGACATAATTATCTTCTTGGTAAAAGATAATTTAATAGATCATTTAAAATTTCTTTATAAAAGATCATAACAGTAACAATCATTGGGCCAAATAAATGCTAAAAAAGTTGACATAATTATCTTCTTTGTAAAAAATAATTTACTAGATAATTTAAAACTTCTTTATAAAAGATCATAACGGTAACAATCATTAGGCCTAATAAATGCTAAAAAATTTAAATTAATTTTCTTTTTTGTAAAAGATAATCTAGTAGATTATTTAAAATTTCTTTATAAAAGATCATAATGGTAATGATTATTCCGCCTAATAAATGCTAAAAAAGTTGACATAATTATCTTCTTTTTAAAAGATAATTTAAAACTTGTTTATAAAAGATCATAACGGTAACAATCATTGGGCCCAATAAATGCTAAAAAAGTTGACATAATTATCTTCTTTGCAGAGATAATTTCCAAGATAATTTAAAATTTCTTATTAAAAGATCATAACGGTAACAATCATTGGCCTAATAAATGCTAAAAGATTTCACATAATTATCTTCTGGGTAAAAGATAATTTAATAGATCATTTAAAATTTCTGATCATAACAGTAACAATCATTGGGCCTAATAAATGCTGAAAAAGTTGACATAATTATCGTCTTTGTAAATGATAATTTAATAGATTATTTAAAATTTCTTTATAAAAGATCATAACGGTAACGGTGATTGCGCGTAATAAATGCTAAAAAATTTGACATAATTATCTTCTTGGTAAAAGATAATTTAATAGATCATTTAAAATTTCTTTATAAAAGATCATAACAGTAACAATCATTGGGCCAAATAAATGCTAAAAAAGTTGACATAATTATCTTCTTTGTAAAAGATAATCTAGTAGATAATTTAAAATTTCTTTATAAAAGATCATAACGGTAACGATTATTACGCCTAATAAATGCTAAAAAAGTTGACATAATTATCTTCTTTTTAAAAGATAATTTACTAGATAATTTAAAACTTCTTTATAAAAGATTATAACGGTAACAATCATTGGGCCCAATAAATGCTAAAAAAGTTGACATAATTATCTTCTTTGCAGAGATAATTTCCAAGATAATTTAAAATTTCTTATTAAAAGATCATAACGGTAACAATCATTGGCCTAATAAATGCTAAAAAATTTGACATAATTATCTTCTTGGTAAAAGAATATTTAATAGATCATTTAAAATTTCTTTATAAAAGATCATAACAGTAACAATCATTGGGCCTAATAAATGCTAAAAAGGTTGACATAATTATCGTCTTTGTAAATGATAATTTAATAGATTATTTAAAATTTCTTTATAAAAGATCATAACGGTAACGGTGATTGCGCCTAAGAAATGCTAAAAAATTTGACATAATTATCTTCTTGGTAAAAGATAATTTAATAGATCATTTAAAATTTCTTTATAAAAGATCATAACAGTAACAATCATTGGGCCTAATAAATGCTAAAAAAGTTGACATAATTATCGTCTCTGTAAATGATAATTTAATAGATTATTTAAAATTTCTTTATAAAAGATCATAACGGTAACGATGATTGCGCCTAATAAATTCTAATAAAGTGGACATAATTACCCTCTTTGTAAAAGATAATTTACTAGATCATTTAAAACTTCTTTATAAAAGATCATAACGGTAACAATCATTGGGCCTAATAAATGCTAAAATATGTAAATTAATTATTTTTTTTGTAAAAGATAATTGAATACATCATTTAAATTTCTTTATAAAAGATCATAACGGTAACAATCATTAGGCCTAATAAATGCTAAAAAAGTTAAATTAATTATCTTTTTCGTAAAAGATAATCTAGTAGATTATTTAAAATTTCTTTATAAAAGATCATAACGGTAACGATTATTACGCCTAATATATGCTAAAAAAATTGACATAATTATCTTCTTTTTAAAAGATAATTTACTAGATAATTTAAAACTTCTTTATAAAAGATCATAACGGTAACAATGATTTGGCCCAATAAATGCTAAAAAAGTTGACATAATTATCTTCTTTGCAGAGATAATTTCCAAGATAATTTAAAATTTCTTATTAAAAGATCATAACGGTAACAATCATTGGCCTAATAAATGCTAAAAAATTTGACATAATTATCTTCTTGGTAAAAGATAATTTAATAGATCATTTAAAATTTCTTTATAAAAGATCATAACAGTAACAATCATTGGGCCTAATATATGCTAAAAAAGTTGACATAATTATCGTCTTTGTAAATGATAATTTAATAGATCATTTAAAATTTCTTTATAAAAGATCATAACGGTAACGGTGATTCGCCTAATAAATGCTAAAAATTTGACATAATTATCTTCTTGGTAAAAGATAATTTAATAGATCATTTAAAATTTCTTTATAAAAGATCATAACAGTAACAATCATTGGGCCTAATAAATGCTAAAAAAGTTGACATAATTATCGTCTTTGTAAATGATAATTTAATAGATTATTTAAAATTTCTTTATAAAAGATCATAACGGTAACATTCATGCGGCCCAATAAATGCTAAAAAAGTTGACATAATTATCTTCTTGGTAAAAGATAATTTAATAGATCATTTAAAATTTCTTTATAAAAGATCATAACAGTAACAATCATTGGGCCTAATAAATGCTAAAAAAGTTGACATAATTATCGTCTTTGTAAATGATAATTTAATAGATCATTTAAAATTTCTTTATAAAAGATCATAACGGTAACGGTGATTGCGCCTAATAAATCCTTAAAATTTGACATAATTATCTTCTTGGTAAAAGATAATTTAATAGATCATTTAAAATTTCTTTATAAAAGATCATAACAGTAACAATCATTGGGCCTAATAAATGCTAAAAAAGTTGACATAATTATCGTCTTTGTAAATGATAATTTAATAGATTATTTAAAATTTCTTTATAAAAGATCATAACGGTAACGATGATTGTGCCTAATAAATTCTAATAAAGTGGACATAATTATCCTCTTTGTAAAAGATAATTTACTAGATCATTTAAAACTTCTTTATAAAAGATCATAACGGTAGCAATCATTGGGCCTAATAAATTCTAAAATATGTAAATTAATTATTTTTTTTGTAAAAGATAATTGAATACATCATTTAAATTTCTTTATAAAAGATCATAACGGTAACAATCATTAGGCCTAATAAATGCTAAAAAATTTAAATTAATTTTCTTTTTTGTAAAAGATAATCTAGTAGATTATTTAAAGTTTCTTTATAAAAGATCATAACGGTAACGATTATTACGCCTAATAAATGCTAAAAAAGTTGACATAATTATCTTCTTTTTAAAAGATAATTTACTAGATAATTTAAAACTTGTTTATAAAAGATCATAACGGTAACAATCATTGGGCCCAATAAATGCTAAAAAAGTTGACATAATTATCTTCTTTGCAGAGATAATTTCCAAGATAATTTAAAATTTCTTATTAAAAGATCATAACGGTAACAATCATTGGCCTAATAAATGCTAAAAAATTTGACATAATTATCTTCTTGGTAAAAGATAATTTAATAGATCATTTAAAATTTCTTTATAAAAGATCATAACAGTAACAATCATTGGGCCTAATAAATGCTAAAAAAGTTGACATAATTATCGTCTTTGTAAATGATAATTTAATAGATCATTTAAAATTTCTTTATAAAAGATCATAACGGTAACGGTGATTGCGCCTAATAAATCCTTAAAATTTGACATAATTATGTTCTTGGTAAAAGATAATTTAATAGATCATTTAAAATTTCTTTATAAAAGATCATAACAGTAACAATCATTGGGCCTAATAAATGCTAAAAAAGTTGACATAATTATCGTCTTTGTAAATGATAATTTAATAGATTATTTAAAATTTCTTTATAAAAGATCATAACGGTAACATTCATGCGGCCCAATAAATGCTAAAAAAGTTGACATAATTATCTTCTTTGCAGAGATAATTTCCTAGATAATTTAAAATTTCTTATTAAAAGATCATAACGGTAACAATCATTGGCCTAATAAGTGCTAAAAAATTTGACATAATTATCTTCTTGGTAAAAGATAATTTAATAGATCATTTAAAATTTCTTTATAAAAGATCATAACAGTAACAATCATTAGGCCTAATAAATGCTAAAAAAGTTGACATAATTATCGTCTTTGTAAATGATAATTTAATAGATTATTTAAAATTTCTTTATAAAAGATCATAACGGTAACGATGATTGCGCCTAATAAATTCTAATAAAGTGGACATAATTATCCTCTTTGTAAAAGATAATTTACTAGATCATTTAAAACTTCTTTATAAAAGATCATAACAGTAGCAATCATTGGGCCTAATAAATGCTAAAATATGTAAATTAATTATTTTTTTTGTAAAAGATAATTGGATACATCATTTAAATTTCTTTATAAAAGATCATAACGGTAACAATCATTAGGCCTAATAGATGCTAAAAAATTTAAATTAATTTTCTTTTTTGTAAAAGATAATCTAGTAGATTATTTAAAATTTCTTTATAAAAGATCATAACGGTAACGATTATTACGCCTAATAAATGCTAAAAAAGTTGACATAATTATCTTTTTTTTAAAAGATAATTTACTAGATAATTTAAAACTTGTTTATAAAAGATCACAACGGTAACAATCATTGGGCCCAATAAATGCTAAAAAAGTTGACATAATTATCTTCTTTGCAGAGATAATTTCCAAGATAATTTAAAATTTCTTATTAAAAGATCATAACGGTAACAATCATTGGCCTAATAAATGCTAAAAAATTTGACATAATTATCTTCTTGGTAAAAGATAATTTAATAGATCATTTAAAATTTCTTTATAAAAGATCATAACAGTAACAATCATTGGGCCTAATAAATGCTAAAAAAGTTGACATAATTATCGTCTTTGTAAATGATAATTTAATAGATCATTTAAAATTTCTTTATAAAAGATCATAACGGTAACGGTGATTGCGCCTAATAAATGCTAAAAAATTTGACATAATTATCTTCTTGGTAAAAGATAATTTAATAGATCATTTAAAATTTCTTTATAAAAGATCATAACAGTAACAATCATTGGGCCTAATAAATGCTAAAAAAGTTGACATAATTATCGTCTTTGTAAATGATAATTTAATAGATTATTTAAAATTTCTTTATAAAAGATCATAACGGTAACGATGATTGCGCCTAATAAATTCTAATAAAGTGGACATAATTATCCTCTTTGTAAAAGATAATTTACTAGATCATTTAAAACTTCTTTATAAAAGATCATAACGGTAACAATCATTGGGCCTAATAAATGCTAAAATATGTAAATTAATTATTTTTTTTGTAAAAGATAATTGAATACATCATTTAAATTTCTTTATAAAAGATCATAACTGTAATAATCATTAGGCCGAATAAATGCTAAAAAATTTAAATTAATTGTCTTTTTTGTGAAAGATAATCTAGTAGATTATTTAAAATTTCTTTATAAAAGATCATAACGGTAACGATTATTACGCCTAATAAATGCTCAAAAAGTTGACATAATTATCTTCTTTTTAAAAGATAATTTACTAGATCATTTAAAACTTCTTTATAAAAGATCATAACGGTAACAATCATTGGGCCTAATAAATGCTAAAATATGTAAATTAATTATTTTTTTTTGTAAAAGATAATTGAATACATCATTTAAATTTCTTTATAAAAGATCATAACGGAAACAATCATTAGGCCTAATAAATGCTAAAAAATTTAAATTAATTATCTTTTTCGTAAAATATAATCTAGTAGATTATTTAAAATTTCTTTATAAAAGATCATAATGGTAACGACTATTGCGCCTAATAAATGCTAAAAAAGTTGACATAATTATCTTCTTTTTAAAACATAATTTACTAAATAATTTAAAACTTCTTTATAAAAGATCATAACGGTAACAATCATTGGGCCCAATAAATGCTAAAAAGGTTGACATAATTATCTTCTTTGCAGAGATAATTTCCAAGATAATTTCAAATTTCTTATTAAAACATCATAACGGTAACAATCATTGGCCTAATAAATGCTAAAAAATTTGACATAATTATCTTCTTGGTAAAAGATAATTTAATAGATCATTTAAAATTTCTTTATAAAAGATCATAACAGTAACAATCATTGGGCCTAATATATGCTAAAAAAGTTGACATAATTATCGTCTTTGTAAATGATAATTTAATAGATCATTTAAAATTTCTTTATAAAAGATCATAACGGTAATGGTGATTCGCCTAATAAATGCTAAAAATTTGACATAATTATCTTCTTGGTAAAAGATAATTTAATAGATCATTTAAAATTTCTTTATAAAAGATCATAACAGTAACAATCATTGGGCCTAATAAATGCTAAAAAAGTTGACATAATTATCGTCTCTGTAAATGATAATTTAATAGATTATTTAAAATTTCTTTATAAAAGATCATAACGGTAACGATGATTGCGCCTAATAAATTCTAATAAAGTGGACATAATTACCCTCTTTGTAAAAGATAATTTACTAGATCATTTAAAACTTCTTTATAAAAGATCATAACGGTAACAATCATTGGGCCTAATAAATGCTAAAATATGTAAATTAATTATTTTTTTTGTAAAAGATAATTGAATACATCATTTAAATTTCTTTATAAAAGATCATAACGGTAACAATCATTAGGCCTAATAAATGCTAAAAAAGTTAAATTAATTATCTTTTTCGTAAAAGATAATCTAGTAGATTATTTAAAATTTCTTTATAAAAGATCATAACGGTAACGATTATTACGCCTAATATATGCTAAAAAAATTGACATAATTATCTTCTTTTTAAAAGATAATTTACTAGATAATTTAAAACTTCTTTATAAAAGATCATAACGGTAACAATGATTTGGCCCAATAAATGCTAAAAAAGTTGACATAATTATCTTCTTTGCAGAGATAATTTCCAAGATAATTTAAAATTTCTTATTAAAAGATCATAACGGTAACAATCATTGGCCTAATAAATGCTAAAAAATTTGACATAATTATCTTCTTGGTAAAAGATAATTTAATAGATCATTTAAAATTTCTTTATAAAAGATCATAACAGTAACAATCATTGGGCCTAATATATGCTAAAAAAGTTGACATAATTATCGTCTTTGTAAATGATAATTTAATAGATCATTTAAAATTTCTTTATAAAAGATCATAACGGTAACGGTGATTCGCCTAATAAATGCTAAAAATTTGACATAATTATCTTCTTGGTAAAAGATAATTTAATAGATCATTTAAAATTTCTTTATAAAAGATCATAACAGTAACAATCATTGGGCCTAATAAATGCTAAAAAAGTTGACATAATTATCGTCTTTGTAAATGATAATTTAATAGATTATTTAAAATTTCTTTATAAAAGATCATAACGGTAACATTCATGCGGCCCAATAAATGCTAAAAAAGTTGACATAATTATCTTCTTGGTAAAAGATAATTTAATAGATCATTTAAAATTTCTTTATAAAAGATCATAACAGTAACAATCATTGGGCCTAATAAATGCTAAAAAAGTTGACATAATTATCGTCTTTGTAAATGATAATTTAATAGATCATTTAAAATTTCTTTATAAAAGATCATAACGGTAACGGTGATTGCGCCTAATAAATCCTTAAAATTTGACATAATTATCTTCTTGGTAAAAGATAATTTAATAGATCATTTAAAATTTCTTTATAAAAGATCATAACAGTAACAATCATTGGGCCTAATAAATGCTAAAAAAGTTGACATAATTATCGTCTTTGTAAATGATAATTTAATAGATTATTTAAAATTTCTTTATAAAAGATCATAACGGTAACGATGATTGTGCCTAATAAATTCTAATAAAGTGGACATAATTATCCTCTTTGTAAAAGATAATTTACTAGATCATTTAAAACTTCTTTATAAAAGATCATAACGGTAGCAATCATTGGGCCTAATAAATTCTAAAATATGTAAATTAATTATTTTTTTTGTAAAAGATAATTGAATACATCATTTAAATTTCTTTATAAAAGATCATAACGGTAACAATCATTAGGCCTAATAAATGCTAAAAAATTTAAATTAATTTTCTTTTTTGTAAAAGATAATCTAGTAGATTATTTAAAGTTTCTTTATAAAAGATCATAACGGTAACGATTATTACGCCTAATAAATGCTAAAAAAGTTGACATAATTATCTTCTTTTTAAAAGATAATTTACTAGATAATTTAAAACTTGTTTATAAAAGATCATAACGGTAACAATCATTGGGCCCAATAAATGCTAAAAAAGTTGACATAATTATCTTCTTTGCAGAGATAATTTCCAAGATAATTTAAAATTTCTTATTAAAAGATCATAACGGTAACAATCATTGGCCTAATAAATGCTAAAAAATTTGACATAATTATCTTCTTGGTAAAAGATAATTTAATAGATCATTTAAAATTTCTTTATAAAAGATCATAACAGTAACAATCATTGGGCCTAATAAATGCTAAAAAAGTTGACATAATTATCGTCTTTGTAAATGATAATTTAATAGATCATTTAAAATTTCTTTATAAAAGATCATAACGGTAACGGTGATTGCGCCTAATAAATCCTTAAAATTTGACATAATTATGTTCTTGGTAAAAGATAATTTAATAGATCATTTAAAATTTCTTTATAAAAGATCATAACAGTAACAATCATTGGGCCTAATAAATGCTAAAAAAGTTGACATAATTATCGTCTTTGTAAATGATAATTTAATAGATTATTTAAAATTTCTTTATAAAAGATCATAACGGTAACATTCATGCGGCCCAATAAATGCTAAAAAAGTTGACATAATTATCTTCTTTGCAGAGATAATTTCCTAGATAATTTAAAATTTCTTATTAAAAGATCATAACGGTAACAATCATTGGCCTAATAAGTGCTAAAAAATTTGACATAATTATCTTCTTGGTAAAAGATAATTTAATAGATCATTTAAAATTTCTTTATAAAAGATCATAACAGTAACAATCATTAGGCCTAATAAATGCTAAAAAAGTTGACATAATTATCGTCTTTGTAAATGATAATTTAATAGATTATTTAAAATTTCTTTATAAAAGATCATAACGGTAACGATGATTGCGCCTAATAAATTCTAATAAAGTGGACATAATTATCCTCTTTGTAAAAGATAATTTACTAGATCATTTAAAACTTCTTTATAAAAGATCATAACAGTAGCAATCATTGGGCCTAATAAATGCTAAAATATGTAAATTAATTATTTTTTTTGTAAAAGATAATTGGATACATCATTTAAATTTCTTTATAAAAGATCATAACGGTAACAATCATTAGGCCTAATAGATGCTAAAAAATTTAAATTAATTTTCTTTTTTGTAAAAGATAATCTAGTAGATTATTTAAAATTTCTTTATAAAAGATCATAACGGTAACGATTATTACGCCTAATAAATGCTAAAAAAGTTGACATAATTATCTTTTTTTTAAAAGATAATTTACTAGATAATTTAAAACTTGTTTATAAAAGATCACAACGGTAACAATCATTGGGCCCAATAAATGCTAAAAAAGTTGACATAATTATCTTCTTTGCAGAGATAATTTCCAAGATAATTTAAAATTTCTTATTAAAAGATCATAACGGTAACAATCATTGGCCTAATAAATGCTAAAAAATTTGACATAATTATCTTCTTGGTAAAAGATAATTTAATAGATCATTTAAAATTTCTTTATAAAAGATCATAACAGTAACAATCATTGGGCCTAATAAATGCTAAAAAAGTTGACATAATTATCGTCTTTGTAAATGATAATTTAATAGATCATTTAAAATTTCTTTATAAAAGATCATAACGGTAACGGTGATTGCGCCTAATAAATGCTAAAAAATTTGACATAATTATCTTCTTGGTAAAAGATAATTTAATAGATCATTTAAAATTTCTTTATAAAAGATCATAACAGTAACAATCATTGGGCCTAATAAATGCTAAAAAAGTTGACATAATTATCGTCTTTGTAAATGATAATTTAATAGATTATTTAAAATTTCTTTATAAAAGATCATAACGGTAACGATGATTGCGCCTAATAAATTCTAATAAAGTGGACATAATTATCCTCTTTGTAAAAGATAATTTACTAGATCATTTAAAACTTCTTTATAAAAGATCATAACGGTAACAATCATTGGGCCTAATAAATGCTAAAATATGTAAATTAATTATTTTTTTTGTAAAAGATAATTGAATACATCATTTAAATTTCTTTATAAAAGATCATAACTGTAATAATCATTAGGCCGAATAAATGCTAAAAAATTTAAATTAATTGTCTTTTTTGTGAAAGATAATCTAGTAGATTATTTAAAATTTCTTTATAAAAGATCATAACGGTAACGATTATTACGCCTAATAAATGCTCAAAAAGTTGACATAATTATCTTCTTTTTAAAAGATAATTTACTAGATCATTTAAAACTTCTTTATAAAAGATCATAACGGTAACAATCATTGGGCCTAATAAATGCTAAAATATGTAAATTAATTATTTTTTTTTGTAAAAGATAATTGAATACATCATTTAAATTTCTTTATAAAAGATCATAACGGAAACAATCATTAGGCCTAATAAATGCTAAAAAATTTAAATTAATTATCTTTTTCGTAAAATATAATCTAGTAGATTATTTAAAATTTCTTTATAAAAGATCATAATGGTAACGACTATTGCGCCTAATAAATGCTAAAAAAGTTGACATAATTATCTTCTTTTTAAAACATAATTTACTAAATAATTTAAAACTTCTTTATAAAAGATCATAACGGTAACAATCATTGGGCCCAATAAATGCTAAAAAGGTTGACATAATTATCTTCTTTGCAGAGATAATTTCCAAGATAATTTCAAATTTCTTATTAAAACATCATAACGGTAACAATCATTGGCCTAATAAATGCTAAAAAATTTGACATAATTATCTTCTTGGTAAAAGATAATTTAATAGATCATTTAAAATTTCTTTATAAAAGATCATAACAGTAACAATCATTGGGCCTAATATATGCTAAAAAAGTTGACATAATTATCGTCTTTGTAAATGATAATTTAATAGATCATTTAAAATTTCTTTATAAAAGATCATAACGGTAATGGTGATTCGCCTAATAAATGCTAAAAATTTGACATAATTATCTTCTTGGTAAAAGATAATTTAATAGATCATTTAAAATTTCTTTATAAAAGATCATAACAGTAACAATCATTGGGCCTAATAAATGCTAAAAAAGTTGACATAATTATCGTCTTTGTAAATGATAATTTAATAGATTATTTAAAATTTCTTTATAAAAGATCATAACGGTAACATTCATGCGGCCCAATAAATGCTAAAAAAGTTGACATAATTATCTTCTTTGCAGAGATAATTTCCTAGATAATTTAAAATTTCTTATTAAAAGATCATAACGGTAACAATCATTGGCCTAATAAGTGCTAAAAAATTTGACATAATTATCTTCTTGGTAAAAGATAATTTAATAGATCATTTAAAATTTCTTTATAAAAGATCATAACAGTAACAATCATTGGGCCTAATAAATGCTAAAAAAGTTGACATAATTATCGTCTTTGTAAATGATAATTTAATAGATCATTTAAAATTTCTTTATAAAAGATCATAACGGTAACGGTGATTGCGCCTAATAAATCCTTAAAATTTGACATAATTATGTTCTTGGTAAAAGATAATTTAATAGATCATTTAAAATTTCTTTATAAAAGATCATAACAGTAACAATCATTGGGCCTAATAAATGCTAAAAAAGTTGACATAATTATCGTCTTTGTAAATGATAATTTAATAGATTATTTAAAATTTCTTTATAAAAGATCATAACGGTAACATTCATGCGGCCCAATAAATGCTAAAAAAGTTGACATAATTATCTTCTTTGCAGAGATAATTTCCTAGATAATTTAAAATTTCTTATTAAAAGATCATAACGGTAACAATCATTGGCCTAATAAGTGCTAAAAAATTTGACATAATTATCTTCTTGGTAAAAGATAATTTAATAGATCATTTAAAATTTCTTTATAAAAGATCATAACAGTAACAATCATTGGGCCTAATAAATGCTAAAAAAGTTGACATAATTATCGTCTTTGTAAATGATAATTTAATAGATTATTTAAAATTTCTTTATGAAAGATCATAACGGTAACGATGATTGCGCCTAATAAATTCTAATAAAGTGGACATAATTATCCTCTTTGTAAAAGATAATTTACTAGATCATTTAAAACTTCTTTATAAAAGATCATAACGGTAACAATCATTGGGCCTAATAAATGCTAAAATATGTAAATTAATTATTTTTTTTGTAAAAGATAATTGAATACATCATTTAAATTTCTTTATAAAAGATCATAACGGTAACAATCATTAGGCCTAATAAATGCTAAAAAATTTAAATTAATTTTCTTTTTTGTAAAAGATAATCTAGTAGATTATTTAAAGTTTCTTTATAAAAGATCATAACGGTAACGATTATTACGCCTAATAAATGCTAAAAAAGTTGACATAATTATCTTCTTTTTAAAAGATAATTTACTAGATAATTTAAAACTTGTTTATAAAAGATCATAACGGTAACAATCATTGGGCCCAATAAATGCTAAAAAAGTTGACATAATTATCTTCTTTGCAGAGATAATTTCCAAGATAATTTAAAATTTCTTATTAAAAGATCATAACGGTAACAATCATTGGCCTAATAAATGCTAAAACATTTGACATAATTATCTTCTTGGTAAAAGATAATTTAATAGATCATTTAAAATTTCTTTATAAAAGATCATAACAGTAACAATCATTGGGCCTAATAAATGCTAAAAAAGTTGACATAATTATCGTCTTTGTAAATGATAATTTAATAGATCATTTAAAATTTCTTTATAAAAGATCATAACGGTAACGGTGATTGCGCCTAATAAATGCTAAAAATTTGACATAATTATCTTCTTGGTAAAAGATAATTTAATAGATCATTTAAAATTTCTTTATAAAAGATCATAACAGTAACAATCATTGGGCCTAATAAATGCTAAAAAAGTTGACATAATTATCGTCTTTGTAAATGATAATTTAATAGATTATTTAAAATTTCTTTATAAAAGATCATAACGGTAACATTCATGCGGCCCAATAAATGCTGAAAAAGTTGACATAATTATCTTCTTTGCAGAGATAATTTCCTAGATAATTTAAAATTTCTTATTAAAAGATCATAACGGTAACAATCATTGGCCTAATAAGTGCTAAAAAATTTGACATAATTATTTCTTGGTAAAAGATAATTTACTAGATCATTTAAAACTTCTTTATAAAAGATCATAACGGTAGCAATCATTGGGCCTAATAAATGCTAAAATATGTAAATTAATTATTTTTTTTGTAAAAGATAATTGAATACATCATTTAAATTTCTTTATAAAAGATCATAACGGTAACAATCATTAGGCCTAATAAATGCTAAAAAATTTAAATTAATTTTCTTTTTTGTAAAAGATAATCTAGTAGATTATTTAAAATTTCTTTATAAAAGATCATAACGGTAACGATGATTGCGCCTAATAAATTCTAATAAAGTGGACATAATTATCCTCTTTGTAAAAGATAATTTACTAGATCATTTAAAACTTCTTTATAAAAGATCATAACGGTAACAATCATTGGGCCTAATAAATGCTAAAATATGTAAATTAATTATTTTTTTTGTAAAAGATAATTGAATACATCATTTAAATTTCTTTATAAAAGATCATAACTGTAACAATCATTAGGCCGAATAAATGCTAAAAAATTTAAATTAATTGTCTTTTTTGTAAAAGATAATCTAGTAGATTATTTAAAATTTCTTTATAAAAGATCATAACGGTAACGATTATTACGCCTAATAAATGCTCAAAAAGTTGACATAATTATCTTCTTTTTAAAAGATAATTTACTAGATCATTTAAAACTTCTTTATAAAAGATCATAACGGTAACAATCATTGGGCCTAATAAATGCTAAAATATGTAAATTAATTAATTTTTTTGTAAAAGATAATTGAATACATCATTTAAATTTCTTTATAAAAGATCATAACGGAAACAATCATTAGGCCTAATAAATGCTAAAAAATTTAAATTAATTATCTTTTTTCGTAAAATATAATCTAGTAGATTATTTAAAATTTCTTTATAAAAGATCATAACGGTAACGACTATTGCGCCTAATAAATGCTAAAAAAGTTGACATAATTATCTTCTTTTTAAAAGATAATTTACTAAATAATTTAAAACTTCTTTATAAAAGATCATAACGGTAACAATCATTGGGCCCAATAAATGCTAAAAAGGTTGACATAATTATCTTCTTTGCAGAGATAATTTCCAAGATAATTTAAAATTTCTTATTAAAACATCATAACGGTAACAATCATTGGCCTAATAAATGCTAAATAATTTGACATAATTATCTTCGTGGTAAAAGATAATTTAATAGATCATTTAAAATTTCTTTATAAAAGATCATGACAGTAACAATCATTGGGCCTAATAAATGCTAAAAAGGTTGACATAATTATCGTCTTTGTAAATGATAATTTAATAGATTATTTAAAATTTCTTTATAAAAGATCATAACGGTAACGGTGATTGCGCCTAATAAATGCTAAACAATTTGACATAATTATCTTCTTGGTAAAAGATAATTTAATAGATCGTTTAAAATTTCTTTATAAAAGATCATAACAGTAACAATCATTGGGCCTAATAAATGCTAAAAAAGTTGACATAATTATCGTCTTTGTAAATGATAATTTAATAGATTATTTAAAATTTCTTTATAAAAGATCATAACGGTAACGATGATTGCGCCTAATAAATTCTAATAAAGTGGACATAATTATCCTCTTTGTAAAAGATAATTTACTAGATCATTTAAAACTTCTTTATAAAAGATCATAACGGTAACAATCATTGGGCCTAATAAATGCTAAAATATGTAAATTAATTATTTTTTTTGTAAAAGATAATTGAATACATCATTTAAATTTCTTTATCAAAGATCATAACTGTAACAATCATTAGGCCTAATAAATGCTAAAAAATTTAAATTAATTGTCTTTTTTGTAAAAGATAATCTAGTAGATTATTTAAAATTTCTTTATAAAAGATCATAACGGTAACGATTATTACGCCTAATAAATGCTCAAAAAGTTGACATAATTATCTTCTTTTTAAAAGATAATTTACTAGATCATTTAAAACTTCTTTATAAAAGATCATAACGGTAACAATCATTGGGCCTAATAAATGCTAAAATATGTAAATTAATTATTTTTTTTGTAAAAGATAATTGAATACATCATTTAAATTTCTTTATAAAAGATCATAACGGAAACAATCATTAGGCCTAATAAATGCTAAAAAATTTAAATTAATTATCTTTTTCGTAAAATATAATCTAGTAGATTATTTAAAATTTCTTTATAAAAGATCATAACGGTAACGACTATTGCGCCTAATAAATGCTAAAAAAGTTGACATAATTATCTTCTTTTTAAAAGATAATTTACTAAATAATTTAAAACTTCTTTATAAAAGATCATAACGGTAACAATCATTGGGCCCAATAAATGCTAAAAAGGTTGACATAATTATCTTCTTTGCAGAGATAATTTCCAAGATAATTTAAAATTTCTTATTAAAACATCATAACGGTAACAATCATTGGCCTAATAAATGCTAAAAAATTTGACATAATTATCTTCGTGGTAAAAGATAATTTAATAGATCATTTAAAATTTATTTATAAAAGATCATGACAGTAACAATCATTGGGCCTAATAAATGCTAAAAAGGTTGACATAATTATCGTCTTTGTAAATGATAATTTAATAGATTATTTAAAATTTCTTTATAAAAGATCATAACGGTAACGGTGATTGCGCCTAATAAATGCTAAACAATTTGACATAATTATCTTCTTGGTAAAAGATAATTTAATAGATCATTTAAAATTTCTTTATAAAAGATCATAACAGTAACAATCATTGGGCCTAATAAATGCTAAAAAAGTTGACATAATTATCGTCTTTGTAAATGATAATTTAATAGATTATTTAAAATTTCTTTATAAAAGATCATAACGGTAACGGTGATTGCGCCTAATAAATGCTAAAAAATTTGACATAATTATCTTCTTGGTAAAAGATAATTTAATAGATCATTAAAATTTCTTTATAAAAGATCATAAGAGTAACAATCATTGGGCTTAATAAATGCTAAAAAAGTTGACATAATTATCGTCTTTGTACATGATAATTTAATAGATTATTTAAAATTTCTTTATAAAAGATCATAACGGTAACGGTGATTGCGCCTAATAAATGCTAAAAAATTTGACATAATTATCTTCTTGGTAAAAGATAATTTAATAGATCATTAAAATTTCTTTATAAAAGATCATAAGAGTAACAATCATTGGGCTTAATAAATGCTAAAAAAGTTGACATAATTATCGTCTTTGTACATGATAATTTAATAGATTATTTAAAATTTCTTTATAAAAGATCATAACGGTAACGGTGATTGCGCCTAATAAATGCTAAAAAATTTGAAATAAATATCTTCTTAGTAAAATATAATTTAATAGATCATTTAAAATTTCTTTATAAAAGATCATAACAGTAACAATCATTGGGCCTAATAAATGCTAAAAAAGTTGACATAATTATCGTCTTTGTAAATGATAATTTAATAGATTATTTAAAATTTCTTTATGAAAGATCATAACGGTAACGATGATTGCGCCTAATAAATTCTAATAAAGTGGACATAATTATCCTCTTTGTAAAAGATAATTTACTAGATCATTTAAAACTTCTTTATAAAAGATCATAACGGTAACAATCATTGGGCCTAATAAATGCTAAAATATGTAAATTAATTATTTTTTTTGTAAAAGATAATTGAATACATCATTTAAATTTCTTTATAAAAGATCATAACTGTAACAATCATTAGGCCTAATAAATGCTAAAAAGTTTAAATTAATTATCATTTTTGTAAAAGATAATCTAGTAGATTATTTAAAATTTCTTTATAAAAGATCATAACGGTAACGATTATTACGCCTAATAAATGCAAAAAAAGTTGACATAATTATCTTCTTTTTAAAAGATAATTTACTAGATCATTTAAAACTTCTTTATAAAAGATCATAACGGTAACAATCATTGGGCCTAATAAATGCTAAAATATGTAAATTAATTATTTTTTTTGTAAAAGATAATTGAATACATCATTTAAATTTCTTTATCAAAATCATAACTGTAACAATCATTAGGCCTAATAAATGCTAAAAAATTTAAATAATTATCTTTTTTGTAAAAGATAATCTAGTAGATTATTTAAAATTTCTTTATAAAAGATCATAACGGTAACGATTATTACGCCTAATAAATGCTAAAAAAGTTGACATAATTATCTTCTTTTTAAAAGATAATTTACTAGATCATTTAAAACTTCTTTATAAAAGATCATAACGGTAACAATCATTGGGCCTAATAAATGCTAAAATATGTAAATTAATTATTTTTTTTGTAAAAGATAATTGAATACATCATTTAAATTTCTTTATAAAAGATCATAACGGTAACAATCATTAGGCCTAATAAATGCTAAAAAATTTAAATTAATTATCTTTTTCGTAAAATATAATCTAGTAGATTGTTTAAAATTTCTTTATAAAAGATCATAACGGTAACGATTATTGCGCCTAATAAATGCTAAAAAAGTTGACATAATTATCTTCTTTTTAAAAGATAATTTACTAAATAATTTAAAACTTCTTTATAAAAGATCATAACGGTAACAATCATTGGGCCCAATAAATGCTAAAAAGGTTGACATAATTATCTTCTTTGCAGAGATAATTTCCAAGATGATTTAAAATTTCTTATTAAAACATCATAACGGTAACAATCATTGGCCTAATAAATGCTAAAAAATTTGACATAATTATCTTCTTGGTAAAAGATAATTTAATAGATCATTTAAAATTTCTTTATAAAAGATCATAACAGTAACAATCATTGGGCCTAATAAATGCTAAAAAGGTTGACATAATTATCGTCTTTGTAAATGATAATTTAATAGATTATTTAAAATTTCTTTATAAAAGATCATAACGGTAACGGTGATTGCGCCTAATAAATGCTAAAAAATTTGACATAATTATCTTCTTGGTAAAAGATAATTTAATAGATCATTAAAATTTCTTTATAAAAGATCATAAGAGTAACAATCATTGGGCTTAATAAATGCTAAAAAAGTTGACATAATTATCGTCTTTGTACATGATAATTTAATAGATTATTTAAAATTTCTTTATAAAAGATCATAACGGTAACGGTGATTTCGCCTAATAAATGCTAAAAAATTTGAAATAATTATCTTCTTGGTAAAAGATAATTTAATAGATCATTTAAAATTTCTTTATAAAAGATCATAACAGTAACAATCATTGGGCCTAATAAATGCTAAAAAAGTTGACATAATTATCGTCTTTGTAAATGATAATTTAATAGATTATTTAAAATTTCTTTATGAAAGATCATAACGGTAACGATGATTGCGCCTAATAAATTCTAATAAAGTGGACATAATTATCCTCTTTGTAAAAGATAATTTACTAGATCATTTAAAACTTCTTTATAAAAGATCATAACGGTAACAATCATTGGGCCTAATAAATGCTAAAATATGTAAATTAATTATTTTTTTTGTAAAAGATAATTGAATACATCATTTAAATTTCTTTATAAAAGATCATAACTGTAACAATCATTAGGCCTAATAAATGCTAAAAAATTTAAATTAATTGTCTTTTTTGTAAAAGATAATCTAGTAGATTATTTAAAATTTCTTTATAAAAGATCATAACGGTAACGATTATTGCGCCTAATAAATGCTAAAAAAGTTGACATAATTATCTTCTTTTTAAAAGATAATTTACTAAATAATTTAAAACTTCTTTATAAAAGATCATAACGGTAACAATCATTGGGCCCAATAAATGCTAAAAAGGTTGACATAATTATCTTCTTTGCAGAGATACTTTCCAAGATAATTTAAAATTTCTTATTAAAACATCATAACGGTAACAATCATTGGCCTAATAAATGCTAAAAAATTTGACATAATTATCTTCTTGGTAAAAGATAATTTAATAGATCATTTAAAATTTCTTTATAAAAGATCATGACAGTAACAATCATTGGGCCTAATAAATGCTAAAAAGGTTGACATAATTATCGTCTTTGTAAATGATAATTTAATAGATTATTTAAAATTTCTTTATAAAAGATCATAACGGTAACGGTGATTGCGCCTAATAAATGCTAAAAAATTTGACATAATTATCTTCTTGGTAAAATATAATTTAATAGATCATTAAAATTTCTTTATAAAAGATCATAAGAGTAACAATCATTGGGCTTAATAAATGCTAAAAAAGTTGACATAATTATCGTCTTTGTACATGATAATTTAATAGATTATTTAAAATTTCTTTATAAAAGATCATAACGGTAACGGCGATTGCGCCTAATAAATGCTAAAAAATTTGACATAATTATCTTCTTGGTAAAAGATAATTTAATAGATCATTTAAAATTTCTTTATAAAAGATCATAACAGTAACAATCATTGGGCCTAATAAATGCTAAAATAGTTGACATAATTATCGTCTTTGTAAATGATAATTTAATAGATTAGTTAAAATTTCTTTATAAAAGATCATAACGGTAACGATGATTGCGCCTAATAAATTCTAATAAAATGGACATAATTATCCTCTTTGTAAAAGATAATTTACTAGATCATTTAAAACTTCTTTATAAAAGATCATAACGGTAACAATCATTGGGCCTAGTAAATGCTAAAATATGTAAATTAATTATTTTTTTTGTAAAAGATAATTGAATACATCATTTAAATTTCTTTATAAAAGATCATAACTGTAACAATCATTAGGCCTAATAAATGCTAAAAAATTTAAATTAATTGTCTTTTTTGTAAAAGATAATCTAGTAGATTATTTAAAATTTCTTTATAAAAGATCATAACGGTAACGATTATTACGCCTAATAAATGCTAAAAAAGTTGACATAATTATCTTCTTTTTAAAAGATAATTTACTAGATCATTTAAAACTTCTTTATAAAAGATCATAACGGTAACAATCATTGGGCCTAATAAATGCTAAAATATGTAAATTAATTATTTTTTTTGTAAAAGATAATTGAATACATCATTTAAATTTCTTTATAAAAGATCATAACTGTAACAATCATTAGGCCTAATAAATGCTAAAAAATTTAAATTAATTGTCTTTTTTGTAAAAGATAATCTAGTAGATTATTTAAAATTTCTTTATAAAAGATCATAACGGTAACGATTATTGCGCCAAATAAATGCTAAAAAAGTTGACATAATTATCTTCTTTTTAAAAGATAATTTACTAAATAATTTAAAACTTCTTTATAAAAGATCATAACGGTAACAATCATTGGGCCCAATAAATGCTAAAAAGGTTGACATAATTATCTTCTTTGCAGAGATAATTTCCAAGATAATTTAAAATTTCTTATTAAAACATCATAACGGTAACAATCATTGGCCTAATAAATGCTAAAAATTTTGACATAATTATCTTCTTGGTAAAAGATAATTTAATAGATCATTTAAAATTTCTTTATAAAAGATCATAAGAGTAACAATCATTGGGCTTAATAAATGCTAAAAAAGTTGACATAATTATCGTCTTTGTACATGATAATTTAATAGATTATTTAAAATTTCTTTATAAAAGATCATAACGGTAACGGTGATTGCGCCTAATAAATGCTAAAAAATTTGACATAATTATCTTCTTGGTAGAAGATAATTTAATAGATCATTTAAAATTTCTTTATAAAAGATCATAACAGTAACAATCATTGGGCCTAATAAATGCTAAAATAGTTGACATAATTATCGTCTTTGTAAATGATAATTTAATAGATTAGTTAAAATTTCTTTATAAAAGATCATAACGGTAACGATGATTGCACCTAATAAATTCTAATAAAGTGGACATAATTATCCTCTTTGTAAAAGATAATTTACTAGATCATTTAAAACTTCTTTATAAAAGATCATAACGGTAACAATCATTGGGCCTAATAAATGCTAAAATATGTAAATTAATTATTTTTTTGTAAAAGATAATTGAATACATCATTTAAATTTTTTTATAAAAGATCATAACAGTAACAATCATTTGGCCTAATAAATGCTAAAAAATTTAAATTAATTATTTTTTTGTGAAAGATAATCTAGTAGATTATTTAAAATTTCTTTATAAAAGATCATAACGGTAGCGATTGTTATGCCTAATAAATGCTAAAAAAGTTGACATAATTATCTTCTTTTTAAAAGATAATTTACTAGATAATTTAAAACTTCTTTATAAAAGATTATAACGGTAACAATCATTGGGCCCAATAAATGCTAAAAAAGTTGACATAATTATCTTCTTTGCAGAGATAATTTCCAAGATAATTTAAAATTTCTTATTAAAAGATCATAACGGTAACAATCATTGGCCTAATAAATGCTAAAAAATTTGACATAATTATCTTCTTGGTAAAAGAATATTTAATAGATCATTTAAAATTTCTTTATAAAAGATCATAACAGTAACAATCATTGGGCCTAATAAATGCTAAAAAGGTTGACATAATTATCGTCTTTGTAAATGATAATTTAATAGATTATTTAAAATTTCTTTATAAAAGATCATAACGGTAACGTGATTGCGCCTAATAAATGCTAAAAAATTTGACATAATTATCTTCTTGGTAAAAGATAATTTAATAGATCATTTAAAATTTCTTTATAAAAG
This sequence comes from Psophocarpus tetragonolobus, assembly GCA_037954015.1. Classification (NCBI taxonomy): domain Eukaryota; kingdom Viridiplantae; phylum Streptophyta; class Magnoliopsida; order Fabales; family Fabaceae; genus Psophocarpus; species Psophocarpus tetragonolobus. The sequence goes on along the minus strand of CM075688.1, from coordinate 57,252,828 downwards.
ATCATAACAGTAACAATCATTGGGCCTAATAAATGCTAAAAAAGTTGACATAATTATCGTCTTTGTAAATGATAATTTAATAGATTATTTAAAATTTTTTTATGAAAGATCATAACGGTAACGATGATTGCGCCTAATAAATTCTAATAAAGTGGACATAATTATCCTCTTTGTAAAAGATAATTTACTAGATCATTTAAAACTTCTTTATAAAAGATCATAACGGTAACAATCATTGGGCCTAATAAATGCTAAAATATGTAAATTAATTATTTTTTTTGTAAACGATAATTGAATACATCATTTAAATTTCTTTATAAAAGATCATAACGGTAACAATCATTAGGCCTAATAAATGCTAAAAAATTTAAATTAATTATCTTTTTTGTAAAAGATAATCTAGTAGATTATTTAAAATTTCTTTATAAAAGAGCATAACGATAACGATTATTACGCCTAATAAATGCTAAAAAAGTTGACATAATTATCTTCTTTTTAAAAGATAATTTACTAGATCATTTAAAACTTCTTTATAAAAGATCATAACAGTAACAATCATTTGGCCTAATAAATGCTAAAAAATTTAAATTAATTATTTTTTTGTAAAAGATAATCTAGTAGATTATTTAAAATTTCTTTATAAAAGATCATAGCGGTAGCGATTGTTATGCCTAATAAATGCTAAAAAAGTTGACATAATTATCTTCTTTTTAAAAGATAATTTACTAGATAATTTAAAACTTCTTTATAAAAGATTATAACGGTAACAATCATTGGGCCCAATAAATGCTAAAAAAGTTGACATAATTATCTTCTTTGCAGAGATAATTTCCAAGATAATTTAAAATTTCTTATTAAAAGATCATAACGGTAACAATCATTGGCCTAATAAATGCTAAAAAATTTGACATAATTATCTTCTTGGTAAAAGAATATTTAATAGATCATTTAAAATTTCTTTATAAAAGATCATAACAGTAACAATCATTGGGCCTAATAAATGCTAAAAAGGTTGACATAATTATCGTCTTTGTAAATGATAATTTAATAGATTATTTAAAATTTCTTTATAAAAGATCATAACGGTAACGTGATTGCGCCTAATAAATGCTAAAAAATTTGACATAATTATCTTCTTGGTAAAAGATAATTTAATAGATCATTTAAAATTTCTTTATAAAAGATCATAACAGTAACAATCATTGGGCCTAATAAATGCTAAAAAAGTTGACATAATTATCGTCTTTGTAAATGATAATTTAATAGATTATTTAAAATTTCTTTATAAAAGATCATAACGGTAACGGTGATTGCGCCTAATAAATGCTAAAAAATTTGACATAATTATCTTCTTGGTAAAAGATAATTTAATAGATCATTAAAATTTCTTTATAAAAGATCATAAGAGTAACAATCATTGGGCTTAATAAATGCTAAAAAAGTTGACATAATTATCGTCTTTGTACATGATAATTTAATAGATTATTTAAAATTTCTTTATAAAAGATCATAACGGTAACGGTGATTGCGCCTAATAAATGCTAAAAAATTTGACATAATTATCTTCTTGGTAGAAGATAATTTAATAGATCATTTAAAATTTCTTTATAAAAGATCATAACAGTAACAATCATTGGGCCTAATAAATGCTAAAATAGTTGACATAATTATCGTCTTTGTAAATGATAATTTAATAGATTAGTTAAAATTTCTTTATAAAAGATCATAACGGTAACGATGATTGCACCTAATAAATTCTAATAAAGTGGACATAATTATCCTCTTTGTAAAAGATAATTTACTAGATCATTTAAAACTTCTTTATAAAAGATCATAACGGTAACAATCATTGGGCCTAATAAATGCTAAAATATGTAAATTAATTATTTTTTTGTAAAAGATAATTGAATACATCATTTAAATTTTTTTATAAAAGATCATAACAGTAACAATCATTTGGCCTAATAAATGCTAAAAAATTTAAATTAATTATTTTTTTGTAAAAGATAATCTAGTAGATTATTTAAAATTTCTTTATAAAAGATCATAGCGGTAGCGATTGTTATGCCTAATAAATGCTAAAAAAGTTGACATAATTATCTTCTTTTTAAAAGATAATTTACTAGATAATTTAAAACTTCTTTATAAAAGATTATAACGGTAACAATCATTGGGCCCAATAAATGCTAAAAAAGTTGACATAATTATCTTCTTTGCAGAGATAATTTCCAAGATAATTTAAAATTTCTTATTAAAAGATCATAACGGTAACAATCATTGGCCTAATAAATGCTAAAAAATTTGACATAATTATCTTCTTGGTAAAAGAATATTTAATAGATCATTTAAAATTTCTTTATAAAAGATCATAACAGTAACAATCATTGGGCCTAATAAATGCTAAAAAGGTTGACATAATTATCGTCTTTGTAAATGATAATTTAATAGATTATTTAAAATTTCTTTATAAAAGATCATAACGGTAACGTGATTGCGCCTAATAAATGCTAAAAAATTTGACATAATTATCTTCTTGGTAAAAGATAATTTAATAGATCATTTAAAATTTCTTTATAAAAGATCATAACAGTAACAATCATTGGGCCTAATAAATGCTAAAAAAGTTGACATAATTATCGTCTTTGTAAATGATAATTTAATAGATTATTTAAAATTTCTTTATAAAAGATCATAACGGTAACGGTGATTGCGCCTAATAAATGCTAAAAAATTTGACATAATTATCTTCTTGGTAAAAGATAATTTAATAGATCATTAAAATTTCTTTATAAAAGATCATAAGAGTAACAATCATTGGGCTTAATAAATGCTAAAAAAGTTGACATAATTATCGTCTTTGTACATGATAATTTAATAGATTATTTAAAATTTCTTTATAAAAGATCATAACGGTAACGGTGATTGCGCCTAATAAATGCTAAAAAATTTGACATAATTATCTTCTTGGTAGAAGATAATTTAATAGATCATTTAAAATTTCTTTATAAAAGATCATAACAGTAACAATCATTGGGCCTAATAAATGCTAAAATAGTTGACATAATTATCGTCTTTGTAAATGATAATTTAATAGATTAGTTAAAATTTCTTTATAAAAGATCATAACGGTAACGATGATTGCACCTAATAAATTCTAATAAAGTGGACATAATTATCCTCTTTGTAAAAGATAATTTACTAGATCATTTAAAACTTCTTTATAAAAGATCATAACGGTAACAATCATTGGGCCTAATAAATGCTAAAATATGTAAATTAATTATTTTTTTGTAAAAGATAATTGAATACATCATTTAAATTTTTTTATAAAAGATCATAACAGTAACAATCATTTGGCCTAATAAATGCTAAAAAATTTAAATTAATTATTTTTTTGTGAAAGATAATCTAGTAGATTATTTAAAATTTCTTTATAAAAGATCATAACGGTAGCGATTGTTATGCCTAATAAATGCTAAAAAAGTTGACATAATTATCTTCTTTTTAAAAGATAATTTACTAGATAATTTAAAACTTCTTTATAGAAGATTATAACGGTAACAATCATTGGGCCCAATAAATGCTAAAAAAGTTGACATAATTATCTTCTTTGCAGAGATAATTTCCAAGATAATTTAAAATTTCTTATTAAAAGATCATAACGGTAACAATCATTGGCCTAATAAATGCTAAAAAATTTGACATAATTATCTTCTTGGTAAAAGAATATTTAATAGATCATTTAAAATTTCTTTATAAAAGATCATAACAGTAACAATCATTGGGCCTAATAAATGCTAAAAAGGTTGACATAATTATCGTCTTTGTAAATGATAATTTAATAGATTATTTAAAATTTCTTTATAAAAGATCATAACGGTAACGTGATTGCGCCTAATAAATGCTAAAAAATTTGACATAATTATCTTCTTGGTAAAAGATAATTTAATAGATCATTTAAAATTTCTTTATAAAAGATCATAACAGTAACAATCATTGGGCCTAATAAATGCTAAAATATGTAAATTAATTATTTTTTTGTAAAAGATAATTGAATACATCATTTAAATTTTTTTATAAAAGATCATAACAGTAACAATCATTTGGCCTAATAAATGCTAAAAAATTTAAATTAATTATTTTTTTGTGAAAGATAATCTAGTAGATTATTTAAAATTTCTTTATAAAAGATCATAACGGTAGCGATTGTTATGCCTAATAAATGCTAAAAAAGTTGACATAATTATCTTCTTTTTAAAAGATAATTTACTAGATAATTTAAAACTTCTTTATAGAAGATTATAACGGTAACAATCATTGGGCCCAATAAATGCTAAAAAAGTTGACATAATTATCTTCTTTGCAGAGATAATTTCCAAGATAATTTAAAATTTCTTATTAAAAGATCATAACGGTAACAATCATTGGCCTAATAAATGCTAAAAAATTTGACATAATTATCTTCTTGGTAAAAGAATATTTAATAGATCATTTAAAATTTCTTTATAAAAGATCATAACAGTAACAATCATTGGGCCTAATAAATGCTAAAAAGGTTGACATAATTATCGTCTTTGTAAATGATAATTTAATAGATTATTTAAAATTTCTTTATAAAAGATCATAACGGTAACGTGATTGCACCTAATAAATGCTAAAAAATTTGACATAATTATCTTCTTGGTAAAAGATAATTTAATAGATCATTTAAAATTTCTTTATAAAAGATCATAACAGTAACAATCATTGGGCCTAATAAATGCTAAAAAAGTTGACATAATTATCGTCTTTGTAAATGATAATTTAATAGATTATTTAAAATTTTTTTATGAAAGATCATAACGGTAACGATGATTGCGCCTAATAAATTCTAATAAAGTGGACATAATTATCCTCTTTGTAAAAGATAATTTACTAGATCATTTAAAACTTCTTTATAAAAGATCATAACGGTAACAATCATTGGGCCTAATAAATGCTAAAATATGTAAATTAATTATTTTTTTTGTAAACGATAATTGAATACATCATTTAAATTTCTTTATAAAAGATCATAACGGTAACAATCATTAGGCCTGATAAATGCTAAAAAATTTAAATTAATTATCTTTTTTGTAAAAGATAATCTAGTAGATTATTTAAAATTTCTTTATAAAAGAGCATAACGATAACGATTATTACGCCTAATAAATGCTAAAAAAGTTGACATAATTATCTTCTTTTTAAAAGATAATTTACTAGATCATTTAAAACTTCTTTATAAAAGATCATAACAGTAACAATCATTTGGCCTAATAAATGCTAAAAAATTTAAATTAATTATTTTTTTGTAAAAGATAATCTAGTAGTTTATTTAAAATTTCTTTATAAAAGATCATAGCGGTAGCGATTGTTATGCCTAATAAATGCTAAAAAAGTTGACATAATTATCTTCTTTTTAAAAGATAATTTACTAGATAATTTAAAACTTCTTTATAAAAGATTATAACGGTAACAATCATTGGGCCCAATAAATGCTAAAAAAGTTGACATAATTATCTTCTTTGCAGAGATAATTTCCAAGATAACTTAAAATTTCTTATTAAAAGATCATAACGGTAACAATCATTGGCCTAATAAATGCTAAAAAATTTGACATAATTATCTTCTTGGTAAAAGAATATTTAATAGATCATTTAAAATTTCTTTATAAAAGATCATAACAGTAACAATCATTGGGCCTAATAAATGCTAAAAAGGTTGACATAATTATCGTCTTTGTAAATCATAATTTAATAGATTATTTAAAATTTCTTTATAAAAGATCATAACGGTAACGTGATTGCGCCTAATAAATGCTAAAAAATTTGACATAATTATCTTCTTGGTAAAAGATAATTTAATAGATCATTTAAAATTTCTTTATAAAAGATCATAACAGTAACAATCATTGGGCCTAATAAATGCTAAAAAAGTTGACATAATTATCGTCTTTGTAAATGATAATTTAATAGATTATTTAAAATTTCTTTATAAAAGATCATAACGGTAACGGTGATTGCGCCTAATAAATGCTAAAAAATTTGACATAATTATCTTCTTGGTAAAAGATAATTTAATAGATCATTAAAATTTCTTTATAAAAGATCATAAGAGTAACAATCATTGGGCTTAATAAATGCTAAAAAAGTTGACATAATTATCGTCTTTGTACATGATAATTTAATAGATTATTTAAAATTTCTTTATAAAAGATCATAACGGTGACGGTGATTGCGCCTAATAAATGCTAAAAAATTTGACATAATTATCTTCTTGGTAAAAGATAATTTAATAGATCATTTAAAATTTCTTTATAAAAGATCATAACAGTAACAATCATTGGGCCTAATAAATGCTAAAAAAGTTGACATAATTATCGTCTTTGTAAATGATAATTTAATAGATTATTTAAAATTTCTTTATGAAAGATCATAACGGTAACGATGATTGCGCCTAATAAATTCTAATAAAGTGGACATAATTATCCTCTTTGTAAAAGATAATTTACTAGATCATTTAAAACTTCTTTATAAAATATCATAACGGTAACAATCATTGGGCCTAATAAATGCTAAAATATGTAAATTAATTATTTTTTTTGTAAAATATAATTGAATACATCATTTAAATTTCTTTATAAAAGATCATAACTGTAACAATCATTAGGCCTAATAAATGCTAAAAAGTTTAAATTAATTATCTTTTTTGTAAAAGATAATCTAGTAGATTATTTAAAATTTCTTTATAAAAGATCATAACGGTAACGATTATTACGCCTAATAAATGCAAAAAAAGTTGACATAATTATCTTCTTTTTAAAAGATAATTTACTAGATCATTTAAAACTTCTTTATAAAAGATCATAACGGTAACAATCATTGGGCCTAATAAATGCTAAAATATGTAAATTAATTATTTTTTTGTAAAAGATAATTGAATACATCATTTAAATTTCTTTATAAAAGATCATAACGGTAACAATCATTAGGCCTAATAAATGCTAAAAAATTTAAATTAATTATCTTTTTCGTAAAATATAATCTAGTAGATTATTTAAAATTTCTTTATAAAAGATCATAACGGTAACGATTATTGCGCCTAATAAATGCTAAAAAAGTTGACATAATTATCTTCTTTTTAAAAGATAATTTACTAAATAATTTAAAACTTCTTTATAAAAGATCATAACGGTAACAATCATTGGGCCCAATAAATGCTAAAAAGGTTGACATAATTATCTTCTTTGCAGAGATACTTTCCAAGATAATTTAAAATTTCTTATTAAAACATCATAACGGTAACAATCATTGGCCTAATAAATGCTAAAAAATTTGACATAATTATCTTCTTGGTAAAAGAATATTTAATAGATCATTTAAAATTTCTTTATAAAAGATCATAACAGTAACAATCATTGGGCCTAATAAATGCTAAAAAGGTTGACATAATTACCGTCTTTGTAAATCATAATTTAATAGATTATTTAAAATTTCTTTATAAAAGATCATAACGGTAACGTGATTGCGCCTAATAAATGCTAAAAAATTTGACATAATTATCTTCTTAGTAAAAGATAATTTAATAGATCATTTAAAATTTCTTTATAAAAGATCATAACAGTAACAATCATTGGGCCTAATAAATGCTAAAAAAGTTGACATAATTATCGTCTTTGTAAATGATAATTTAATAGATTATTTAAAATTTCTTTATAAAAGATCATAACGGTAACGGTGATTGCGCCTAATAAATGCTAAAAAATTTGACATAATTATCTTCTTGGTAAAAGATAATTTAATAGATCATTAAAATTTCTTTATAAAAGATCATAAGAGTAACAATCATTGGGCTTAATAAATGCTAAAAAAGTTGACATAATTATCGTCTTTGTACATGATAATTTAATAGATTATTTAAAATTTCTTTATAAAAGATCATAACGGTAACGGTGATTGCGCCTAATAAATGCTAAAAAATTTGACATAATTATCTTCTTGGTAAAAGATAATTTAATAGATCATTTAAAATTTCTTTATAAAAGATCATAACAGTAACAATCATTGGGCCTAATAAATGCTAAAAAAGTTGACATAATTATCGTCTTTGTAAATGATAATTTAATAGATTATTTAAAATTTCTTTATGAAAGATCATAACGGTAACGATGATTGCGCCTAATAAATTCTAATAAAGTGGACATAATTATCCTCTTTGTAAAAGATAATTTACTAGATCATTTAAAACTTCTTTATAAAATATCATAACGGTAACAATCATTGGGCCTAATAAATGCTAAAATATGTAAATTAATTATTTTTTTTGTAAAATATAGTTGAATACATCATTTAAATTTCTTTATAAAAGATCATAACTGTAACAATCATTAGGCCTAATAAATGCTAAAAAGTTTAAATTAATTATCTTTTTTGTAAAAGATAATCTAGTAGATTATTGAAAATTTCTTTATAAAAGATCATAACGGTAACGATTATTACGCCTAATAAATGCAAAAAAAGTTGACATAATTATCTTCTTTTTAAAAGATAATTTACTAGATCATTTAAAACTTCTTTATAAAAGATCATAACGGTAACAATCATTGGGCCTAATAAATGCTAAAATATGTAAATTAATTATTTTTTTGTAAAAGATAATTGAATACATCATTTAAATTTCTTTATAAAAGATCATAACGGTAACAATCATTAGGCCTAATAAATGCTAAAAAATTTAAATTAATTATCTTTTTCGTAAAATATAATCTAGTAGATTATTTAAAATTTCTTTATAAAAGATCATAACGGTAACGATTATTGCGCCTAATAAATGCTAAAAAAGTTGACATAATTATCTTCTTTTTAAAAGATAATTTACTAAATAATTTAAAACTTCTTTATAAAAGATCATAACGGTAACAATCATTGGGCCCAATAAATGCTAAAAAGGTTGACATAATTATCTTCTTTGCAGAGATACTTTCCAAGATAATTTAAAATTTCTTATTAAAACATCATAACGGTAACAATCATTGGCCTAATAAATGCTAAAAAATTTGCCATAATTATCTTCTTGGTAAAAGATAATTTAATAGATCATTTAAAATTTCTTTATAAAAGATCATGACAGTAACAATCATTGGGCCTAATAAATGCTAAAAAGGTTGACATAATTATCGTCTTTGTAAATGATAATTTAATAGATTATTTAAAATTTCTTTATAAAAGATCATAACGGTAACGGTGATTGCGCCTAATAAATGCTAAAAAATTTGACATAATTATCTTCTTGGTAAAATATAATTTAATAGATCATTAAAATTTCTTTATAAAAGATCATAAGAGTAACAATCATTGGGCTTAATAAATGCTAAAAAAGTTGACATAATTATCGTCTTTGTACATGATAATTTAATAGATTATTTAAAATTTCTTTATAAAAGATCATAACGGTAACGGTGATTGCGCCTAATAAATGCTAAAAAATTTGACATAATTACCTTCTTGGTAAAAGATAATTTAATAGATCATTTAAAATTTCTTTATAAAAGATCATAACAGTAACAATCATTGGGCCTAATAAATGCTAAAATAGTTGACATAATTATCGTCTTTGTAAATGATAATTTAATAGATTAGTTAAAATTTCTTTATAAAAGATCATAACGGTAACGATGATTGCGCCTAATAAATTCTAATAAAATGGACATAATTATCCTCTTTGTAAAAGATAATTTACTAGATCATTTAAAACTTCTTTATAAAAGATCATAACGGTAACAATCATTGGGCCTAATAAATGCTAAAATATGTAAATTAATTATTTTTTTTGTAAAAGATAATTGAATACATCATTTAAATTTCTTTATAAAAGATCATAACTGTAACAATCATTAGGCCTAATAAATGCTAAAAAATTTAAATTAATTGCCTTTTTTGTAAAAGATAATCTAGTAGATTATTTAAAATTTCTTTATAAAAGATCATAACGGTAACGATTATTACGCCTAATAAATGCTAAAAAAGTTGACATAATTATCTTCTTTTTAAAAGATAATTTACTAGATCATTTAAAACTTCTTTATAAAAGATCATAACAATAACAATCATTGGGCCTAATAAATGCTAAAATATGTAAATTAATTATTTTTTTTTGTAAAATATAATTGAATACATCATTTAAATTTCTTTATAAAAGATCATAACTGTAACAATCATTAGGCCTAATAAATGCTAATAAATTTAAATTAATTGTCTTTTTTGTAAAAGATAATCTAGTAGATTATTTAAAATTTCTTTATAAAAGATCATAACGGTAACGATTATTGCGCCTAATAAATGCTAAAAAAGTTGACATAATTATCTTCTTTTTAAAAGATAATTTACTAAATAATTTAAAACTTCTTTATAAAAGATCATAACGGTAACAATCATTGGGCCCAATAAATGCTAAAAAGGTTGACATAATTATCTTCTTTGCAGAGATAATTTCCAAGATAATTTAAAATTTCTTATTAAAACATCATAACGGTAACAATCATTGGCCTAATAAATGCTAAAAAATTTGACATAATTATCTTCTTGGTAAAAGATAATTTAATAGATCATTTAAAATTTCTTTATAAAAGATCATAACAGTAACAATCATTGGGCCTAATAAATGCTAAAAAGGTTGACATAATTATCGTCTTTGTAAATGATAATTTAATAGATTATTTAAAATTTCTTTATAAAAGATCATAACGGTAACGGTGATTGCGCCTAATAAATGCTAAAAAATTTGACATAATTATCTTCTTGGTAAAAGATAATTTAATAGATCATTAAAATTTCTTTATAAAAGATCATAAGAGTAACAATCATTGGGCTTAATAAATGCTAAAAAAGTTGACATAATTATCGTCTTTGTACATGATAATTTAATAGATTATTTAAAATTTCTTTATAAAAGATCATAACGGTAACGGTGATTGCGCCTAATAAATGCTAAAAAATTTGACATAATTATCTTCTTGGTAGAAGATAATTTAATAGATCATTTAAAATTTCTTTATAAAAGATCATAACAGTAACAATCATTGGGCCTAATAAATGCTAAAATAGTTGACATAATTATCGTCTTTGTAAATGATAATTTAATAGATTAGTTAAAATTTCTTTATAAAAGATCATAACGGTAACGATGATTGCACCTAATAAATTCTAATAAAGTGGACATAATTATCCTCTTTGTAAAAGATAATTTACTAGATCATTTAAAACTTCTTTATAAAAGATCATAACGGTAACAATCATTGGGCCTAATAAATGCTAAAATATGTAAATTAATTATTTTTTTGTAAAAGATAATTGAATACATCATTTAAATTTTTTTATAAAAGATCATAACAGTAACAATCATTTGGCCTAATAAATGCTAAAAAATTTAAATTAATTATTTTTTTGTAAAAGATAATCTAGTAGATTATTTAAAATTTCTTTATAAAAGATCATAACGGTAGCGATTGTTATGCCTAATAAATGCTAAAAAAGTTGACATAATTATCTTCTTTTTAAAATATAATTTACTAGATAATTTAAAACTTCTTTATAAAAGATTATAACGGTAACAATCATTGGGCCCAATAAATGCTAAAAAAGTTGACATAATTATCTTCTTTGCAGAGATAATTTCCAAGATAATTTAAAATTTCTTATTAAAAGATCATAACGGTAACAATCATTGGCCTAATAAATGCTAAAAAATTTGACATAATTATCTTCTTGGTAAAAGATAATTTAATAGATCATTTAAAATTTCTTTATAAAAGATCATAACAGTAACAATCATTGGGCCTAATAAATGCTAAAAAGGTTGACATAATTATCGTCTTTGTAAATGATAATTTAATAGATTATTTAAAATTTCTTTATAAAAGATCATAACGGTAACGGTGATTGCGCCTAATAAATGCTAAAAAATTTGACATAATTATCTTCTTGGTAAAATATAATTTAATAGATCATTAAAATTTCTTTATAAAAGATCATAAGAGTAACAATCATTGGGCTTAATAAATGCTAAAAAAGTTGACATAATTATCGTCTTTGTACATGATAATTTAATAGATTATTTAAAATTTCTTTATAAAAGATCATAACGGTAACGGTGATTGCGCCTAATAAATGCTAAAAAATTTGACATAATTATCTTCTTGGTAGAAGATAATTTAATAGATCATTTAAAATTTCTTTATAAAAGATCATAACAGTAACAATCATTGGGCCTAATAAATGCTAAAATAGTTGACATAATTATCGTCTTTGTAAATGATAATTTAATAGATTAGTTAAAATTTCTTTATAAAAGATCATAACAGTAACGATGATTGCACCTAATAAATTCTAATAAAGTGGACATAATTATCCTCTTTGTAAAAGATAATTTACTAGATCATTTAAAACTTCTTTATAAAAGATCATAACGGTAACAATCATTGGGCCTAATAAATGCTAAAATATGTAAATTAATTATTTTTTTTGTAAAAGATAATTGAATACATCATTTAAATTTATTTATAAAAGATCATAACTGTAACAATCATTAGGCCTAATAAATGCTAAAAAATTTAAATTAATTGCCTTTTTTGTAAAAGATAATCTAGTAGATTATTTAAAATTTCTTTATAAAAGATCATAACGGTAACGATTATTACGCCTAATAAATGCTAAAAAAGTTGACATAATTATCTTCTTTTTAAAAGATAATTTACTAGATCATTTAAAACTTCTTTATAAAAGATCATAACGGTAACAATCATTGGGCTTAATAAATGCTAAAATATGTAAATTAATTATTTTTTTGTAAAAGATAATTGAATACATCATTTAAATTTCTTTATAAAAGATCATAACGGTAACAATCATTAGGCCTAATAAATGCTAAAAAAGTTAAATTAATTATCTTTTTCGTAAAAGATAATCTAGTAGATTATTTAAAATTTCTTTATAAAAGATCATAACGGTAACGATTATTACGCCTAATAAATGCTAAAAAAATTGACATAATTATCTTCTTTTTAAAAGATAATTTACTAGATAATTTAAAACTTCTTTATAAAAGATCATAACGGTAACAATGATTGGGCCCAATAAATGCTAAAAAAGTTGACATAATTATCTTCTTTGCATAGATAATTTCCAAGATAATTTAAAATTTCTTATTAAAACATCATAACGGTAACAATCATTGGCCTAATAAATGCTAAAAAATTTGACATAATTATCTTCTTGGTAAACGATAATTTAATAGATCATTTAAAATTTCTTTATAAAAGATCATAACAGTAACGATTATTACGCCTAATAAATGCTAAAAAAATTGACATAATTATCTGCTTTTTAAAAGATAATTTACTAGATAATTTAAAACTTCTTTATAAAAGATTATAACGGTAACAATCATTGGGCCCAATAAATGCTAAAAAAGTTGACATAATTATCTTCTTTGCAGAGATAATTTCCAAGATAATTTAAAATTTCTTATTAAAAGGTCATAACGGTAACAATCATTAGCCTAATAAATGCTAAAAAATTTGACATAATTATCTTCTTGGTAAAAGATAATTTAATAGATCATTAAAATTTCTTTATAAAAGATCATAACAGTAACAATCATTGGGCTTAATAAATGCTAAAAAAGTTGACATAATTATCGTCTTTGTACATGATAATTTAATAGATTATTTAAAATTTCTTTATAAAAGATCATAACGGTAACGGTGATTGCGCCTAATAAATGCTAAAAAATTTGACATAATTATCTTCTTGGTAAAAGATAATTTAATAGATCATTTAAAATTTCTTTATAAAAGATCATAACAGTAACAATCATTGGGCCTAATAAATGCTAAAAAAGTTGACATAATTATCGTCTTTGTAAATGATAATTTAATAGATTATTTAAAATTTCTTTATGAAAGATCATAACGGTAACGATGATTGCGCCTAATAAATTCTAATAAAGTGGACATAATTATCCTCTTTGTAAAAGATAATTTACTAGATCATTTAAAACTTCTTTATAAAATATCATAACGGTAACAATCATTGGGCCTAATAAATGCTAAAATATGTAAATTAATTATTTTTTTTGTAAAATATAATTGAATACATCATTTAAATTTCTTTATAAAAGATCATAACTGTAACAATCATTAGGCCTAATAAATGCTAAAAAGTTTAAATTAATTATCTTTTTTGTAAAAGATAATCTAGTAGATTATTTAAAATTTCTTTATAAAAGATCATAACGGTAACGATTATTACGCCTAATAAATGCAAAAAAAGTTGACATAATTATCTTCTTTTTAAAAGATAATTTACTAGATCATTTAAAACTTCTTTATAAAAGATCATAACGGTAACAATCATTGGGCCTAATAAATGCTAAAATATGTAAATTAATTATTTTTTTGTAAAAGATAATTGAATACATCATTTAAATTTCTTTATAAAAGATCATAACGGTAACAATCATTAGGCCTAATAAATGCTAAAAAATTTAAATTAATTATCTTTTTCGTAAAATATAATCTAGTAGATTATTTAAAATTTCTTTATAAAAGATCATAACGGTAACGATTATTGCGCCTAATAAATGCTAAAAAAGTTGACATAATTATCTTCTTTTTAAAAGATAATTTACTAAATAATTTAAAACTTCTTTATAAAAGATCATAACGGTAACAATCATTGGGCCCAATAAATGCTAAAAAGGTTGACATAATTATCTTCTTTGCAGAGATACTTTCCAAGATAATTTAAAATTTCTTATTAAAACATCATAACGGTAACAATCATTGGCCTAATAAATGCTAAAAAATTTGCCATAATTATCTTCTTGGTAAAAGATAATTTAATAGATCATTTAAAATTTCTTTATAAAAGATCATGACAGTAACAATCATTGGGCCTAATAAATGCTAAAAAGGTTGACATAATTATCGTCTTTGTAAATGATAATTTAATAGATTATTTAAAATTTCTTTATAAAAGATCATAACGGTAACGGTGATTGCGCCTAATAAATGCTAAAAAATTTGACATAATTATCTTCTTGGTAAAATATAATTTAATAGATCATTAAAATTTCTTTATAAAAGATCATAAGAGTAACAATCATTGGGCTTAATAAATGCTAAAAAAGTTGACATAATTATCGTCTTTGTACATGATAATTTAATAGATTATTTAAAATTTCTTTATAAAAGATCATAACGGTAACGGTGATTGCGCCTAATAAATGCTAAAAAATTTGACATAATTATCTTCTTGGTAAAAGATAATTTAATAGATCATTTAAAATTTCTTTATAAAAGATCATAACAGTAACAATCATTGGGCCTAATAAATGCTAAAATAGTTGACATAATTATCGTCTTTGTAAATGATAATTTAATAGATTAGTTAAAATTTCTTTATAAAAGATCATAACGGTAACGATGATTGCGCCTAATAAATTCTAATAAAATGGACATAATTATCCTCTTTGTAAAAGATAATTTACTAGATCATTTAAAACTTCTTTATAAAAGATCATAACGGTAACAATCATTGGGCCTAATAAATGCTAAAATATGTAAATTAATTATTTTTTTTGTAAAAGATAATTGAATACATCATTTAAATTTCTTTATAAAAGATCATAACTGTAACAATCATTAGGCCTAATAAATGCTAAAAAATTTAAATTAATTGCCTTTTTTGTAAAAGATAATCTAGTAGATTATTTAAAATTTCTTTATAAAAGATCATAACGGTAACGATTATTACGCCTAATAAATGCTAAAAAAGTTGACATAATTATCTTCTTTTTAAAAGATAATTTACTAGATCATTTAAAACTTCTTTATAAAAGATCATAACAATAACAATCATTGGGCCTAATAAATGCTAAAATATGTAAATTAATTATTTTTTTTTGTAAAATATAATTAAATACATCATTTAAATTTCTTTATAAAAGATCATAACTGTAACAATCATTAGGCCTAATAAATGCTAATAAATTTAAATTAATTGTCTTTTTTGTAAAAGATAATCTAGTAGATTATTTAAAATTTCTTTATAAAAGATCATAACGGTAACGATTATTGCGCCTAATAAATGCTAAAAAAGTTGACATAATTATCTTCTTTTTAAAAGATAATTTACTAAATAATTTAAAACTTCTTTATAAAAGATCATAACGGTAACAATCATTGGGCCCAATAAATGCTAAAAAGGTTGACATAATTATCTTCTTTGCAGAGATAATTTCCAAGATAATTTAAAATTTCTTATTAAAACATCATAACGGTAACAATCATTGGCCTAATAAATGCTAAAAAATTTGACATAATTATCTTCTGGGTAAAAGATAATTTAATAGATCATTTAAAATTTCTTTATAAAAGATCATAACAGTAACAATCATTGGGCCTAATAAATGCTAAAAAGGTTGACATAATTATCGTCTTTGTAAATGATAATTTAATAGATTATTTAAAATTTCTTTATAAAAGATCATAACGGTAACGGTGATTGCGCCTAATAAATGCTAAAAAATTTGACATAATTATCTTCTTGGTAAAAGATAATTTAATAGATCATTAAAATTTCTTTATAAAAGATCATAAGAGTAACAATCATTGGGCTTAATAAATGCTAAAAAAGTTGACATAATTATCGTCTTTGTACATGATAATTTAATAGATTATTTAAAATTTCTTTATAAAAGATCATAACGGTAACGGTGATTGCGCCTAATAAATGCTAAAAAATTTGACATAATTATCTTCTTGGTAGAAGATAATTTAATAGATCATTTAAAATTTCTTTATAAAAGATCATAACAGTAACAATCATTGGGCCTAATAAATGCTAAAATAGTTGACATAATTATCGTCTTTGTAAATGATAATTTAATAGATTAGTTAAAATTTCTTTATAAAAGATCATAACGGTAACGATGATTGCACCTAATAAATTCTAATAAAGTGGACATAATTATCCTCTTTGTAAAAGATAATTTACTAGATCATTTAAAACTTCTTTATAAAAGATCATAACGGTAACAATCATTGGGCCTAATAAATGCTAAAATATGTAAATTAATTATTTTTTTGTAAAAGATAATTGAATACATCATTTAAATTTTTTTATAAAAGATCATAACAGTAACAATCATTTGGCCTAATAAATGCTAAAAAATTTAAATTAATTATTTTTTTGTAAAAGATAATCTAGTAGATTATTTAAAATTTCTTTATAAAAGATCATAACGGTAGCGATTGTTATGCCTAATAAATGCTAAAAAAGTTGACATAATTATCTTCTTTTTAAAATATAATTTACTAGATAATTTAAAACTTCTTTATAAAAGATTATAACGGTAACAATCATTGGGCCCAATAAATGCTAAAAAAGTTGACATAATTATCTTCTTTGCAGAGATAATTTCCAAGATAATTTAAAATTTCTTATTAAAAGATCATAACGGTAACAATCATTGGCCTAATAAATGCTAAAAAATTTGACATAATTATCTTCTTGGTAAAAGATAATTTAATAGATCATTTAAAATTTCTTTATAAAAGATCATAACAGTAACAATCATTGGGCCTAATAAATGCTAAAAAGGTTGACATAATTATCGTCTTTGTAAATGATAATTTAATAGATTATTTAAAATTTCTTTATAAAAGATCATAACGGTAACGGTGATTGCGCCTAATAAATGCTAAAAAATTTGACATAATTATCTTCTTGGTAAAATATAATTTAATAGATCATTAAAATTTCTTTATAAAAGATCATAAGAGTAACAATCATTGGGCTTAATAAATGCTAAAAAAGTTGACATAATTATCGTCTTTGTACATGATAATTTAATAGATTATTTAAAATTTCTTTATAAAAGATCATAACGGTAACGGTGATTGCGCCTAATAAATGCTAAAAAATTTGACATAATTATCTTCTTGGTAGAAGATAATTTAATAGATCATTTAAAATTTCTTTATAAAAGATCATAACAGTAACAATCATTGGGCCTAATAAATGCTAAAATAGTTGACATAATTATCGTCTTTGTAAATGATAATTTAATAGATTAGTTAAAATTTCTTTATAAAAGATCATAACAGTAACGATGATTGCACCTAATAAATTCTAATAAAGTGGACATAATTATCCTCTTTGTAAAAGATAATTTACTAGATCATTTAAAACTTCTTTATAAAAGATCATAACGGTAACAATCATTGGGCCTAATAAATGCTAAAATATGTAAATTAATTATTTTTTTTGTAAAAGATAATTGAATACATCATTTAAATTTATTTATAAAAGATCATAACTGTAACAATCATTAGGCCTAATAAATGCTAAAAAATTTAAATTAATTGCCTTTTTTGTAAAAGATAATCTAGTAGATTATTTAAAATTTCTTTATAAAAGATCATAACGGTAACGATTATTACGCCTAATAAATGCTAAAAAAGTTGACATAATTATCTTCTTTTTAAAAGATAATTTACTAGATCATTTAAAACTTCTTTATAAAAGATCATAACGGTAACAATCATTGGGCTTAATAAATGCTAAAATATGTAAATTAATTATTTTTTTGTAAAAGATAATTGAATACATCATTTAAATTTCTTTATAAAAGATCATAACGGTAACAATCATTAGGCCTAATAAATGCTAAAAAAGTTAAATTAATTATCTTTTTCGTAAAAGATAATCTAGTAGATTATTTAAAATTTCTTTATAAAAGATCATAACGGTAACGATTATTACGCCTAATAAATGCTAAAAAAATTGACATAATTATCTTCTTTTTAAAAGATAATTTACTAGATAATTTAAAACTTCTTTATAAAAGATCATAACGGTAACAATGATTGGGCCCAATAAATGCTAAAAAAGTTGACATAATTATCTTCTTTGCATAGATAATTTCCAAGATAATTTAAAATTTCTTATTAAAACATCATAACGGTAACAATCATTGGCCTAATAAATGCTAAAAAATTTGACATAATTATCTTCTTGGTAAACGATAATTTAATAGATCATTTAAAATTTCTTTATAAAAGATCATAACAGTAACGATTATTACGCCTAATAAATGCTAAAAAAATTGACATAATTATCTGCTTTTTAAAAGATAATTTACTAGATAATTTAAAACTTCTTTATAAAAGATTATAACGGTAACAATCATTGGGCCCAATAAATGCTAAAAAAGTTGACATAATTATCTTCTTTGCAGAGATAATTTCCAAGATAATTTAAAATTTCTTATTAAAAGGTCATAACGGTAACAATCATTAGCCTAATAAATGCTAAAAAATTTGACATAATTATCTTCTTGGTAAAAGATAATTTAATAGATCATTAAAATTTCTTTATAAAAGATCATAACAGTAACAATCATTGGGCTTAATAAATGCTAAAAAAGTTGACATAATTATCGTCTTTGTACATGATAATTTAATAGATTATTTAAAATTTCTTTATAAAAGATCATAACGGTAACGGTGATTGCGCCTAATAAATGCTAAAAAATTTGACATAATTATCTTCTTGGTAAAAGATAATTTAATAGATCATTTAAAATTTCTTTATAAAAGATCATAACAGTAACAATCATTGGGCCTAATAAATGCTAAAAAAGTTGACATAATTATCGTCTTTGTAAATGATAATTTAATAGATTATTTAAAATTTCTTTATGAAAGATCATAACGGTAACGATGATTGCGCCTAATAAATTCTAATAAAGTGGACATAATTATCCTCTTTGTAAAAGATAATTTACTAGATCATTTAAAACTTCTTTATAAAATATCATAACGGTAACAATCATTGGGCCTAATAAATGCTAAAATATGTAAATTAATTATTTTTTTTGTAAAATATAATTGAATACATCATTTAAATTTCTTTATAAAAGATCATAACTGTAACAATCATTAGGCCTAATAAATGCTAAAAAGTTTAAATTAATTATCTTTTTTGTAAAAGATAATCTAGTAGATTATTTAAAATTTCTTTATAAAAGATCATAACGGTAACGATTATTACGCCTAATAAATGCAAAAAAAGTTGACATAATTATCTTCTTTTTAAAAGATAATTTACTAGATCATTTAAAACTTCTTTATAAAAGATCATAACGGTAACAATCATTGGGCCTAATAAATGCTAAAATATGTAAATTAATTATTTTTTTGTAAAAGATAATTGAATACATCATTTAAATTTCTTTATAAAAGATCATAACGGTAACAATCATTAGGCCTAATAAATGCTAAAAAATTTAAATTAATTATCTTTTTCGTAAAATATAATCTAGTAGATTATTTAAAATTTCTTTATAAAAGATCATAACGGTAACGATTATTGCGCCTAATAAATGCTAAAAAAGTTGACATAATTATCTTCTTTTTAAAAGATAATTTACTAAATAATTTAAAACTTCTTTATAAAAGATCATAACGGTAACAATCATTGGGCCCAATAAATGCTAAAAAGGTTGACATAATTATCTTCTTTGCAGAGATACTTTCCAAGATAATTTAAAATTTCTTATTAAAACATCATAACGGTAACAATCATTGGCCTAATAAATGCTAAAAAATTTGCCATAATTATCTTCTTGGTAAAAGATAATTTAATAGATCATTTAAAATTTCTTTATAAAAGATCATGACAGTAACAATCATTGGGCCTAATAAATGCTAAAAAGGTTGACATAATTATCGTCTTTGTAAATGATAATTTAATAGATTATTTAAAATTTCTTTATAAAAGATCATAACGGTAACGGTGATTGCGCCTAATAAATGCTAAAAAATTTGACATAATTATCTTCTTGGTAAAATATAATTTAATAGATCATTAAAATTTCTTTATAAAAGATCATAAGAGTAACAATCATTGGGCTTAATAAATGCTAAAAAAGTTGACATAATTATCGTCTTTGTACATGATAATTTAATAGATTATTTAAAATTTCTTTATAAAAGATCATAACGGTAACGGTGATTGCGCCTAATAAATGCTAAAAAATTTGACATAATTATCTTCTTGGTAAAAGATAATTTAATAGATCATTTAAAATTTCTTTATAAAAGATCATAACAGTAACAATCATTGGGCCTAATAAATGCTAAAATAGTTGACATAATTATCGTCTTTGTAAATGATAATTTAATAGATTAGTTAAAATTTCTTTATAAAAGATCATAACGGTAACGATGATTGCGCCTAATAAATTCTAATAAAATGGACATAATTATCCTCTTTGTAAAAGATAATTTACTAGATCATTTAAAACTTCTTTATAAAAGATCATAACGGTAACAATCATTGGGCCTAATAAATGCTAAAATATGTAAATTAATTATTTTTTTTGTAAAAGATAATTGAATACATCATTTAAATTTCTTTATAAAAGATCATAACTGTAACAATCATTAGGCCTAATAAATGCTAAAAAATTTAAATTAATTGCCTTTTTTGTAAAAGATAATCTAGTAGATTATTTAAAATTTCTTTATAAAAGATCATAACGGTAACGATTATTACGCCTAATAAATGCTAAAAAAGTTGACATAATTATCTTCTTTTTAAAAGATAATTTACTAGATCATTTAAAACTTCTTTATAAAAGATCATAACAATAACAATCATTGGGCCTAATAAATGCTAAAATATGTAAATTAATTATTTTTTTTTGTAAAATATAATTAAATACATCATTTAAATTTCTTTATAAAAGATCATAACTGTAACAATCATTAGGCCTAATAAATGCTAATAAATTTAAATTAATTGTCTTTTTTGTAAAAGATAATCTAGTAGATTATTTAAAATTTCTTTATAAAAGATCATAACGGTAACGATTATTGCGCCTAATAAATGCTAAAAAAGTTGACATAATTATCTTCTTTTTAAAAGATAATTTACTAAATAATTTAAAACTTCTTTATAAAAGATCATAACGGTAACAATCATTGGGCCCAATAAATGCTAAAAAGGTTGACATAATTATCTTCTTTGCAGAGATAATTTCCAAGATAATTTAAAATTTCTTATTAAAACATCATAACGGTAACAATCATTGGCCTAATAAATGCTAAAAAATTTGACATAATTATCTTCTTGGTAAAAGATAATTTAATAGATCATTTAAAATTTCTTTATAAAAGATCATAACAGTAACAATCATTGGGCCTAATAAATGCTAAAAAGGTTGACATAATTATCGTCTTTGTAAATGATAATTTAATAGATTATTTAAAATTTCTTTATAAAAGATCATAACGGTAACGGTGATTGCGCCTAATAAATGCTAAAAAATTTGACATAATTATCTTCTTGGTAAAAGATAATTTAATAGATCATTAAAATTTCTTTATAAAAGATCATAAGAGTAACAATCATTGGGCTTAATAAATGCTAAAAAAGTTGACATAATTATCGTCTTTGTACATGATAATTTAATAGATTATTTAAAATTTCTTTATAAAAGATCATAACGGTAACGGTGATTGCGCCTAATAAATGCTAAAAAATTTGACATAATTATCTTCTTGGTAGAAGATAATTTAATAGATCATTTAAAATTTCTTTATAAAAGATCATAACAGTAACAATCATTGGGCCTAATAAATGCTAAAATAGTTGACATAATTATCGTCTTTGTAAATGATAATTTAATAGATTAGTTAAAATTTCTTTATAAAAGATCATAACGGTAACGATGATTGCACCTAATAAATTCTAATAAAGTGGACATAATTATCCTCTTTGTAAAAGATAATTTACTAGATCATTTAAAACTTCTTTATAAAAGATCATAACGGTAACAATCATTGGGCCTAATAAATGCTAAAATATGTAAATTAATTATTTTTTTGTAAAAGATAATTGAATACATCATTTAAATTTTTTTATAAAAGATCATAACAGTAACAATCATTTGGCCTAATAAATGCTAAAAAATTTAAATTAATTATTTTTTTGTAAAAGATAATCTAGTAGATTATTTAAAATTTCTTTATAAAAGATCATAACGGTAGCGATTGTTATGCCTAATAAATGCTAAAAAAGTTGACATAATTATCTTCTTTTTAAAATATAATTTACTAGATAATTTAAAACTTCTTTATAAAAGATTATAACGGTAACAATCATTGGGCCCAATAAATGCTAAAAAAGTTGACATAATTATCTTCTTTGCAGAGATAATTTCCAAGATAATTTAAAATTTCTTATTAAAAGATCATAACGGTAACAATCATTGGCCTAATAAATGCTAAAAAATTTGACATAATTATCTTCTTGGTAAAAGATAATTTAATAGATCATTTAAAATTTCTTTATAAAAGATCATAACAGTAACAATCATTGGGCCTAATAAATGCTAAAAAGGTTGACATAATTATCGTCTTTGTAAATGATAATTTAATAGATTATTTAAAATTTCTTTATAAAAGATCATAACGGTAACGGTGATTGCGCCTAATAAATGCTAAAAAATTTGACATAATTATCTTCTTGGTAAAATATAATTTAATAGATCATTAAAATTTCTTTATAAAAGATCATAAGAGTAACAATCATTGGGCTTAATAAATGCTAAAAAAGTTGACATAATTATCGTCTTTGTACATGATAATTTAATAGATTATTTAAAATTTCTTTATAAAAGATCATAACGGTAACGGTGATTGCGCCTAATAAATGCTAAAAAATTTGACATAATTATCTTCTTGGTAGAAGATAATTTAATAGATCATTTAAAATTTCTTTATAAAAGATCATAACAGTAACAATCATTGGGCCTAATAAATGCTAAAATAGTTGACATAATTATCGTCTTTGTAAATGATAATTTAATAGATTAGTTAAAATTTCTTTATAAAAGATCATAACAGTAACGATGATTGCACCTAATAAATTCTAATAAAGTGGACATAATTATCCTCTTTGTAAAAGATAATTTACTAGATCATTTAAAACTTCTTTATAAAAGATCATAACGGTAACAATCATTGGGCCTAATAAATGCTAAAATATGTAAATTAATTATTTTTTTTGTAAAAGATAATTGAATACATCATTTAAATTTATTTATAAAAGATCATAACTGTAACAATCATTAGGCCTAATAAATGCTAAAAAATTTAAATTAATTGCCTTTTTTGTAAAAGATAATCTAGTAGATTATTTAAAATTTCTTTATAAAAGATCATAACGGTAACGATTATTACGCCTAATAAATGCTAAAAAAGTTGACATAATTATCTTCTTTTTAAAAGATAATTTACTAGATCATTTAAAACTTCTTTATAAAAGATCATAACGGTAACAATCATTGGGCTTAATAAATGCTAAAATATGTAAATTAATTATTTTTTTGTAAAAGATAATTGAATACATCATTTAAATTTCTTTATAAAAGATCATAACGGTAACAATCATTAGGCCTAATAAATGCTAAAAAAGTTAAATTAATTATCTTTTTCGTAAAAGATAATCTAGTAGATTATTTAAAATTTCTTTATAAAAGATCATAACGGTAACGATTATTACGCCTAATAAATGCTAAAAAAATTGACATAATTATCTTCTTTTTAAAAGATAATTTACTAGATAATTTAAAACTTCTTTATAAAAGATCATAACGGTAACAATGATTGGGCCCAATAAATGCTAAAAAAGTTGACATAATTATCTTCTTTGCATAGATAATTTCCAAGATAATTTAAAATTTCTTATTAAAACATCATAACGGTAACAATCATTGGCCTAATAAATGCTAAAAAATTTGACATAATTATCTTCTTGGTAAACGATAATTTAATAGATCATTTAAAATTTCTTTATAAAAGATCATAACAGTAACGATTATTACGCCTAATAAATGCTAAAAAAATTGACATAATTATCTGCTTTTTAAAAGATAATTTACTAGATAATTTAAAACTTCTTTATAAAAGATTATAACGGTAACAATCATTGGGCCCAATAAATGCTAAAAAAGTTGACATAATTATCTTCTTTGCAGAGATAATTTCCAAGATAATTTAAAATTTCTTATTAAAAGGTCATAACGGTAACAATCATTAGCCTAATAAATGCTAAAAAATTTGACATAATTATCTTCTTGGTAAAAGATAATTTAATAGATCATTTAAAATTTCTTTATAAAAGATCATAACAGTAACAATGATTGGGCCTAATAAATGTTAAAAAGGTTGACATAATTATCGTCTTTGTAAATGATAATTTAATAGATTATTTAAAATTTCTTTATAAAAGATCATAACGGTAACGGTGATTGCGCCTAATAAATGCTAAAAAATTTGACATAATTATCTTTTTGGTAAAAGATAATTTAATAGATCATTTAAA
Organism: Psophocarpus tetragonolobus; assembly: GCA_037954015.1. Lineage (NCBI taxonomy): Eukaryota > Viridiplantae > Streptophyta > Magnoliopsida > Fabales > Fabaceae > Psophocarpus > Psophocarpus tetragonolobus. The sequence goes on along the minus strand of CM075688.1, from coordinate 57,227,356 downwards.
ATTTCTTTATAAAAGATCATAACAGTAACAATCATTGGGCCTAATAAATGCTAAAAAAATTGACATAATTATCGTCTTTGTAAATGATAATTTAATAGATTATTTAAAATTTCTTTATAAAAGATCATAACGGTAACAATCATGCGGCCCAATAAATGCTAAAAAAGTTGACATAATTATCTTCTTTGCAGAGATAATTTCCAAGATAATTTAAAATTTCTTTATAAAAGATCATAACGGTAACAATCATTAGGCCTAATAAATGCTAAAAAATTTAAATTAATTATCTTTTTCGTAAAATATAATCTAGTAGATTATTTAAAATTTCTTTATAAAAGATAATAACAGTAACGATTATTGCGCCTAATAAATGCAAAAATAGTTGACATAATTATCTTCTTTTTAAAAGATAATTTACTAAATAATTTAAAACTTCTTTATAAAAGATCATAACGGTAACAATCATTGGGCCTAATAAATGCTAAAAAAGTTGACATAATTATCGTCTTTGTAAATGATAATTTAATAAATCATTTAAAATTTCTTTATAAAAGATCATAACAGTAACAATCATTGGGCCTAATAAATGCTAAAAAGGTTGACATAATTATCGTCTTTGTAAATGATAATTTAATAGATTATTTAAAATTTCTTTATAAAAGATCATAACGGTAACGGTGATTGCGCCTAATAAATGCTAAAAAATTTGACATAATTATCGTCTTTGTAAATGATAATTTAATAGATTATTTAAAATTTCTTTATAAAAGATCATAACGGTAACGATTATTACGCCTAATAAATGCTAAAAAAGTTGACATAATTATCTTCTTTTTAAAAGATAATTTACTAGATAATTTAAAACTTGTTTATAAAAGATCATAACGGTAACAATCCTTGGGCCCAATAAATGCTAAAAAAGTTGACATAATTATCTTCTTTGCAGAGATAATTTCCAAGATAATTTAAAATTTCTTATTAAAAGATCATAAAGGTAACAATCATTGGCCTAATAAATGCTAAAAAATTTGACACAATTATCTTCTTGGTAAAAGATAATTTAATAGATCATTTAAAATTTCTTTATAAAAGATCATAACAGTAACAATCATTGGGCCTAATAAATGCTAAAAAAGTTGACATAATTATCGTCTTTGTAAATGATAATTTAATAGATCATTTAAAATTTCTTTATAAAAGATCATAACGGTAACGGTGATTGCGCCTAATAAATGCTAAAAAATTTGACATAATTATCTTCTTGGTAAAAGATAATTTAATAGATCATTTAAAATTTCTTTATAAAAGATCATAACAGTAACAATCATTGGGCCTAATAAATGCTAAAAAAGTTGACATAATTATCGTCTTTGTAAATGATAATTTAATAGATTATTTAAAATTTTTTTATAAAAGATCATAACGGTAACGATGATTGCGCCTAATAAATTCTAATAAAGTGGACATAATTATCCTCTTTGTAAAAGATAATTTACTAGATCATTTAAAACTTCTTTATAAAAGATCATAACGGTAACAATCATTGGGCCTAATAAATGCTAAAATATGTAAATTAATTATTTTTTTTGTAAAAGATAATTGAATACATCATTTAAATTTCTTTATAAAAGATCATAACTGTAACAATCATTAGGCCTAATAAATGCTAAAAAATTTAAATTAATTGTCTTTTTTGTAAAAGATAATCTAGTAGATTATTTAAAATTTCTTTATAAAAGATCATAACGGTAACGATTATTACGCCTAATAAATGCTAAAAAAGTTGACATAATTATCTTCTTTTTAAAAGATAATTTACTAGATCATTTAAAACTTCTTTATAAAAGATCATAACGGTAACAATCATTGGGGCTAATAAATGCTAAAATATGTAAATTAATTATTTTTTTTGTAAAAGATAATTGAATACATCATTTAAATTTCTTTATAAAAGATCATAACGGTAACAATCATTAGGCCTAATAAATGCTAAAAAATTTAAATTAATTATCTTTTTCGTAAAATATAATCTAGTAGATTATTTAAAATTTCTTTATAAAAGATCATAACGGTAACGATTATTGCGCCTAATAAATGCAAAAATAGTTGACATAATTATCTTCTTTTTAAAAGATAATTTACTAAATAATTTAAAACTTCTTTATAAAAGATCATAACGGTAACAATCATTGGGCCCAATAAATGCTAAAAAGGTTGACATAATTATCTTCTTTGCAGAGATAATTTCCAAGATAATTTAAAATTTCTTATTAAAAGATCATAACGGTAACAATCATTAGCCTAATAAATGCTAAAAAATTTGACATAATTATCTTCTTGGTAAAAGATAATTTAATAGATGATTAAAATTTCTTTATAAAAGATCATAACAGTAACAATCATTGGGCTTAATAAATGCTAAAAAAGTTGACATAATTATCGTCTTTGTACATGATAATTTAATAGATTATTTAAATTTTCTTTATAAAAGATCATAACGGTAACGGTGATTGCGCCTAATAAATGCTAAAAAATTTGACATAATTATCTTCTTGGTAAAAGATAATTTAATAGATCATTTAAAATTTCTTTATAAAAGATCATAACAGTAACAATCATTGGGCCTAATAAATGCTAAAATAGTTGACATAATTATCGTCTTTGTAAATGATAATTTAATAGATTATTTAAAATTTCTTTATAAAAGATCATAACGGTAACGATGATTGCGCCTAATAAATTCTAATAAAGTGGACATAATTATTCTCTTTGTAAAAGATAATTTACTAGATCATTTAAAACTTCTTTATAAAAGATCATAACGGTAACAATCATTGGGCCTAATAAATGCGAAAATATGTAAATTAATTATTTTTTTGTAAAAGATAATTGAATACATCATTTAAATTTTTTTATAAAAGATCATAACGGTAACAATCATTAGGCCTAATAAATGCTAAAAAATTTAAATTAATTATCTTTTTTGTAAAAGATAATCTAGTATATTATTTAAAATTTCTTTATAAAAGATCATAACGGTAACGATTATTATGCCTAATAAATGCTAAAAAAGTTGACATAATTATCTTCTTTTTAAAAGATAATTTACTAGATAATTTAAAACTTCTTTATAAAAGATTATAACGGTAACAATCATTGGGCCCAATAAATGCTAAAAAAGTTGACATAATTATCTTCTTTGCAGAGATAATTTCCAAGATAATTTAAAATTTCTTATTAAAAGATCATAACGGTAACAATCATTAGCCTAATAAATGCTAAAAAACTTTGACATAATTATCTTCTTGGTAAAAGATAATTTAATAGATCATTAAAATTTCTTTATAAAAGATCATAACAGTAACAATCATTGGGCTTAATAAATGCTAAAAAAGTTGACATAATTATCGTCTTTGTACATGATAATTTAATAGATTATTTAAAATTTCTTTATAAAAGATCATAACGGTAACGGTGATTGCGCCTAATAAATGCTAAAAAATTTGACATAATTATCTTCTTGGTAAAAGATAATTTAATAGATCATTTAAAATTTCTTTATAAAAGATCATAACAGTAACAATCATTGGGCCTAATAAATGCTAAAATAGTTGACATAATTATCGTCTTTGTAAATGATAATTTAATAGATTATTTAAAATTTCTTTATAAAAGATCATAACGGTAACGATGATTGCGCCTAATAAATTCTAATAAAGTGGACATAATTATTCTCTTTGTAAAAGATAATTTACTAGATCATTTAAAACTTCTTTATAAAAGATCATAACGGTAACAATCATTGGGCCTAATAAATGCGAAAATATGTAAATTAATTATTTTTTTGTAAAAGATAATTGAATACATCATTTAAATTTTTTTATAAAAGATCATAACGGTAACGATTATTATGCCTAATAAATGCTAAAAAAGTTGACATAATTATCTTCTTTTTAAACGATAATTTACTAGATAATTTAAAATTTCTTTATAAAAGATTATAACGGTAACAATCATTGGGCCCAACAAATGCTAAAAAAGTTGACATAATTATCTTCTTTGCAGAGATAATTTCCAAGATAATTTAAAATTTCTTATTAAAAGATCATAACGGTAACAATCATTAGCCTAATAAATGCTAAAAAATTTGACATAATTATCTTCTTGGTAAAAGATAATTTAATAGATGATTAAAATTTCTTTATAAAAGATCATAACAGTAACAATCATTGGGCTTAATAAATGCTAAAAAAGTTGACATAATTATCGTCTTTGTACATGATAATTTAATAGATTATTTAAATTTTCTTTATAAAAGATCATAACGGTAACGGTGATTGCGCCTAATAAATGCTAAAAAATTTGACATAATTATCTTCTTGGTAAAAGATAATTTAATAGATCATTTAAAATTTCTTTATAAAAGATCATAACAGTAACAATCATTGGGCCTAATAAATGCTAAAATAGTTGACATAATTATCGTCTTTGTAAATGATAATTTAATAGATTATTTAAAATTTCTTTATAAAAGATCATAACGGTAACGATGATTGCGCCTAATAAATTCTAATAAAGTGGACATAATTATTCTCTTTGTAAAAGATAATTTACTAGATCATTTAAAACTTCTTTATAAAAGATCATAACGGTAACAATCATTGGGCCTAATAAATGCGAAAATATGTAAATTAATTATTTTTTTGTAAAAGATAATTGAATACATCATTTAAATTTTTTTATAAAAGATCATAACGGTAACAATCATTAGGCCTAATAAATGCTAAAAAATTTAAATTAATTATCTTTTTTGTAAAAGATAATCTAGTATATTATTTAAAATTTCTTTATAAAAGATCATAACGGTAACGATTATTATGCCTAATAAATGCTAAAAAAGTTGACATAATTATCTTCTTTTTAAAAGATAATTTACTAGATAATTTAAAACTTCTTTATAAAAGATTATAACGGTAACAATCATTGGGCCCAATAAATGCTAAAAAAGTTGACATAATTATCTTCTTTGCAGAGATAATTTCCAAGATAATTTAAAATTTCTTATTAAAAGATCATAACGGTAACAATCATTAGCCTAATAAATGCTAAAAAACTTTGACATAATTATCTTCTTGGTAAAAGATAATTTAATAGATCATTAAAATTTCTTTATAAAAGATCATAACAGTAACAATCATTGGGCTTAATAAATGCTAAAAAAGTTGACATAATTATCGTCTTTGTACATGATAATTTAATAGATTATTTAAAATTTCTTTATAAAAGATCATAACGGTAACGGTGATTGCGCCTAATAAATGCTAAAAAATTTGACATAATTATCTTCTTGGTAAAAGATAATTTAATAGATCATTTAAAATTTCTTTATAAAAGATCATAACAGTAACAATCATTGGGCCTAATAAATGCTAAAATAGTTGACATAATTATCGTCTTTGTAAATGATAATTTAATAGATTATTTAAAATTTCTTTATAAAAGATCATAACGGTAACGATGATTGCGCCTAATAAATTCTAATAAAGTGGACATAATTATTCTCTTTGTAAAAGATAATTTACTAGATCATTTAAAACTTCTTTATAAAAGATCATAACGGTAACAATCATTGGGCCTAATAAATGCGAAAATATGTAAATTAATTATTTTTTTGTAAAAGATAATTGAATACATCATTTAAATTTTTTTATAAAAGATCATAACGGTAACGATTATTATGCCTAATAAATGCTAAAAAAGTTGACATAATTATCTTCTTTTTAAACGATAATTTACTAGATAATTTAAAATTTCTTTATAAAAGATTATAACGGTAACAATCATTGGGCCCAACAAATGCTAAAAAAGTTGACATAATTATCTTCTTTGCAGAGATAATTTCCAAGATAATTTAAAATTTCTTATTAAAAGATCATAACGGTAACAATCATTAGCCTAATAAATGCTAAAAAATTTGACATAATTATCTTCTTGGTAAAAGATAATTTAATAGATCATTAAAATTTCTTTATAAAAGATCATAACAGTAACAATCATTGGGCTTAATAAATGCTAAAAAATTTGACATAATTATCGTCTTTGTACATGATAATTTAATAGATTATTTAAAATTTCTTTATAAAAGATCATAACGGTAACAGTCATTGCGCCTAATAAATGCTAAAAAATTTGACATAATTATCTTCTTGGTAAAAGATAATTTAATAGATCATTTAAAATTTCTTTATAAAAGATCATAACAGTAACAATCATTGGGCCTAATAAATGCTAAAATAGTTGACATAATTATCGTCTTTGTAAATGATAATTTAATAGATTATTTAAAATTTCTTTATAAAAGATCATAACGGTAACGATGATTGCGCCTAATAAATTCTAATAAAGTGGACATAATTATTCTCTTTGTAAAAGATAATTTACTAGATCATTTAAAACTTCTTTATAAAAGATCATAACGGTAACAATCATTGGGCCTAATAAATGCGAAAATATGTAAATTAATTATTTTTTTGTAAAAGATAATTGAATACATCATTTAAATTTTTTTATAAAAGATCATAACGGTAACAATCATTAGGCCTAATAAATGCTAAAAAATTTAAATTAATTATCTTTTTTGTAAAACATAATCTAGTAGATTATTTAAAATTTCTTTATAAAAGATCATAACGGTAACGATTATTATGCCTAATAAATGCTAAAAAAGTTGACATAATTATCTTCTTTAAAAGATAATTTACTAGATAATTTAAAACTTCTTTATAAAAGATTATAACGGTAACAATCATTGGGCCCAATAAATGCTAAAAAAGTTGACATAATTATCTTCTTTGCAAAGATAATTTCCAAGATAATTTAAAATTTCTTATTAAAAGATCATAACGGTAACAATCATTAGCCTAATAAATGCTAAAAAATTTGACATAATTATCTTCTTGGTAAAAGATAATTTAATAGATGATTAAAATTTCTTTATAAAAGATCATAACAGTAACAATCATTGGGCTTAATAAATGCTTAGAAAGTTGACATAATTATCGTCTTTGTACATGATAATTTAATAGATTATTTAAAATTTCTTTATAAAAGATCATAACGGTAACGGTGATTGCGCCTAATAAATGCTAAAAAATTTGACATAATTATCTTCTTGGTAAAAGATAATTTAATAGATCATTTAAAATTTCTTTATAAAAGATCATAACAGTAACAATCATTGGGCCTAATAAATGCTAAAATAGTTGACATAATTATCGTCTTTGTAAATGATAATTTAATAGATTATTTAAAATTTCTTTATAAAAGATCATAACGGTAACGATTATTGCGCCTAATAAATTCTAATAAAGTGGACATAATTATTCTCTTTGTAAAAGATAATTTACTAGATCATTTAAAACTTCTTTATAAAAGATCATAACGGTAACAATCATTGGGCCTAATAAATGCGAAAATATGTAAATTAATTATTTTTTTGTAAAAGATAATTGAATACATCATTTAAATTTTTTTATAAAAGATCATAACGGTAACAATCATTAGGCCTAATAAATGCTAAAAAATTTAAATTAATTATCTTTTTTGTAAAACATAATCTAGTAGATTATTTAAAATTTCTTTATAAAAGATCATAACGGTAACGATTATTATGCATAATAAATGCTAAAAAAGTTGACATAATTATCTTCTTTTTAAAAGATAATTTACTAGATAATTTAAAACTTCTTTATAAAAGATTATAACGGTAACAATCATTGGGCCCAATAAATGCTAAAAAAGTTGACATAATTATCTTCTTTGCAGAGATAATTTCCAAGATAATTTAAAATTTCTTATTAAAAGATCATAACGGTAACAATCATTAGCCTAATAAATGCTAAAAAATTTGACATAATTATCTTCTTGGTAAAAGATAATTTAATAGATGATTAAAATTTCTTTATAAAAGATCATAACAGTAACAATCATTGGGCTTAATAAATGCTTAGAAAGTTGACATAATTATCGTCTTTGTACATGATAATTTAATAGATTATTTAAAATTTCTTTATAAAAGATCATAACGGTAACGGTGATTGCGCCTAATAAATGCTAAAAAATTTGACATAATTATCTTCTTGGTAAAAGATAATTTAATAGATCATTTAAAATTTCTTTATAAAAGATCATAACAGTAACAATCATTGGGCCTAATAAATGCTAAAATAGTTGACATAATTATCGTCTTTGTAAATGATAATTTAATAGATTATTTAAAATTTCTTTATAAAAGATCATAACGGTAACGATGATTGCGCCTAATAAATTCTAATAAAGTGGACATAATTATTCTCTTTGTAAAAGATAATTTACTAGATCATTTAAAACTTCTTTATAAAAGATCATAACGGTAACAATCATTGGGCCTAATAAATGCGAAAATATGTAAATTAATTATTTTTTTGTAAAAGATAATTGAATACATCATTTAAATTTTTTTATAAAAGATCATAACGGTAACAATCATTAGGCCTAATAAATGCTAAAAAATTTAAATTAATTATCTTTTTTGTAAAACATAATCTAGTAGATTATTTAAAATTTCTTTATAAAAGATCATAACGGTAACGATTATTATGCCTAATAAATGCTAAAAAAGTTGACATAATTATCTTCTTTTTAAAAGATAATTTACTAGATAATTTAAAACTTCTTTAGAAAAGATTATAATGGTAACAGTCATTGGGCCCAATAAATGCTAAAAAAGTTGACATAATTATCTTCTTTGCAGAGATAATTTCCAAGATAATTTAAAATTTCTTATTAAAAGATCATAACGGTAACAATCATTCGCCTAATAAATGCTGAAAAATTTGACATAATTATCTTCTTGGTAAAAGATAATTTAATAGATCATTTAAAATTTCTTTATAAAAGATCATAACAGTAACAATCATTGGGCCTAATAAATGCTAAAAAGGTTGACATAATTATCGTCTTTGTAAATGATAATTTAATAGATTATTTAAAATTTCTTTATAAAAGATCATAACGGTAACGATGATTGCGCCTAATAAATTGTAATAAAGTGGACATAATTATTCTCTTTGTAAAAGATAATTTACTAGATCATTTAAAACTTCTTTATAAAAGATCATAACGGTAACAATCATTGGGCCTAATAAATGCTAAAATATGTAAATTAATTATTTTTTTTGTAAAAGATAATTGAATACATCATTTAAATTTCTTTATAAAAGATCATAACGGTAACAATCATTAGGCCTAATAAATTCTAAAAAATTTAAATTAATTATCTTTTTTGTAAAAGATAATCTAGTAGATTATTTAAAATTTCTTTATAAAAGATGATAACAGTAACGATTATTACGCCTAACAAATGCTAAAAAAGTTGACATAATTATCTTCTTTTTGAAAGATAATTTATTAGATAATTTAAAACTTCTTTATAAAAGATCAGAACGGTAACAATCATTGGGCCCAATAAATGCTAAAAAGGTTGACATAATTAACTTCTTTACAGAGATAATTTCCAAGATAATTTAAAATTTCTTATTAAAACATCATAACGGTAACAATCATTCGCCTAATAAATGCTAAAAAATTTGACATAATTATCTTCTTGGTAAAAGATAATTTAATAGATTATTTAAAATTTCTTTATAAAAGATCATAACAGTAACAATCATTGGGCCTAATAAATGCTAAAAAGGTTGACATAATTATCTTTTTTGCAGAGATAATTTCCAAGATAATTTAAAATTTCTTATTAAAAGATCATAACGGTAACAATCATTAGCCTAATAAATGCTAAAAAATTTGACATAATTATCTTCTTGGTAAAAGATAATTTAATAGATCATTAAAATTTCTTTATAAAAGATCATAACAGTAACAATCATTGGGCTTAATAAATGCTAAAAAAGTTGACATAATTATGGTCTTTGTACATGATAATTTAATAGATTATTTAAAATTTCTTTATAAAAGATCATAACGGTAACGGTGATTGCGCCTAATAAATGCTAAAAAATTTGACATAATTATCTTCTTGGTAAAAGATAATTTAATAGATCATTTAAAATTTCTTTATAAAAGATCATAACAGTAACAATCATTGGGCCTAATAAATGCTAAAATAGTTGACATAATTATCGTCTTTGTAAATGATAATTTAATAGATTATTTAAAATTTCTTTATAAAAGATCATAACGGTAACGATGATTGCGCCTAATAAATTCTAATAAAGTGGACATAATTATTCTCTTTGTAAAAGATAATTTACTAGATCATTTAAAACTTCTTTATAAAAGATCATAACGGTAACAATCATTGGGCCTAATAAATGCGAAAATATGTAAATTAATTATTTTTTTGTAAAAGATAATTGAATACATCATTTAAATTTTTTTATAAAAGATCATAACGGTAGCAATCATTAGGCCTAATAAATGCTAAAAAATTTAAATTAATTATCTTTTTTGTAAAAGATAATCTAGTAGATTATTTAAAATTTCTTTATAAAAGATCATAACGGTAACGATTATTATGCCTAATAAATGCTTAAAAAGTTGACATAATTATCTTCTTTTTAAAAGATAATTTACTAGATAATTTAAAACTTCTTTATAAAAGACTATAACGGTAACAATCATTGGGCCCAATAAATGCTAAAAAAGTTGACATAATTATCTTCTTTGCAGAGATAATTTCCAAGATAATTTAAAATTTCTTATTAAAAGATCATAACGGTAACAATCATTAGCCTAATAAATGCTAAAAAATTTGACATAATTATCTTCTTGGTAAAAGATAATTTAATAGATCATTAAAATTTCTTTATAAAAGATCATAACAGTAACAATCATTGGGCTTAATAAATGCTAAAAAAGTTGACATAATTATCGTCTTTGTACATGATAATTTAATAGATTATTTAAAATTTCTTTATAAAAGATCATAACGGTAACGGTGATTGCGCCTAATAAATGCTAAAAAATTTGACATAATTATCTTCTTGGTAAAAGATTATTTAATAGATCATTTAAAATTTCTTTATAAAAGATCATAACAGTAACAATCATTGGGCTTAATAAATGCTAAAAAAGTTGACATAATTATCGTCTTTGTACATGATAATTTAATAGATTATTTAAAATTTCTTTATAAAAGATCATAACGGTAACGGTGATTGCGCCTAATAAATGCTAAAAAAGTTGACATAATTATCTTCTTGGTAAAAGATAATTTAATAGATCATTTAAAATTTCTTTATAAAAGATCATAACAGTAACAATCATTGGGCCTAATAAATGCTAAAATAGTTGACATAATTATCGTCTTTGTAAATGATAATTTAATAGATTATTTAAAATTTCTTTATAAAAGATCATAACGGTAACGATGATTGCGCCTAATAAATTCTAATAAAGTGGACATAATTATTCTCTTTGTAAAAGATAATTTACTAGATCATTTAAAACTTCTTTATAAAAGATCATAACGGTAACAATCATTGGGCCTAATAAATGCGAAAATATGTAAATTAATTATTTTTTTGTAAAAGATAATTGAATACATCATTTAAATTTTTTTATAAAAGATCATAATGGTAGCAATCATTAGGCCTAATAAATGCTAAAAAATTTAAATTAATTATCTTTTTTGTAAAAGATAATCTAGTAGATTATTTAAAATTTCTTTATAAAAGATCATAACGGTAACGATTATTATGCCTAATAAATGCTTAAAAAGTTGACATAATTATCTTCTTTTTAAAAGATAATTTACTAGATAATTTAAAACTTCTTTATAAAAGACTATAACGGTAACAATCATTGGGCCCAATAAATGCTAAAAAAGTTGACATAATTATCTTCTTTGCAGAGATAATTTCCAAGATAATTTAAAATTTCTTATTAAAAGATCATAACGGTAACAATCATTAGCCTAATAAATGCTAAAAAATTTGACATAATTATCTTCTTGGTAAAAGATAATTTAATAGATCATTAAAATTTCTTTATAAAAGATCATAACAGTAACAATCATTGGGTTTAATAAATGCTAAAAAAGTTGACATAATTATCGTCTTTGTACATGATAATTTAATAGATTATTTAAAATTTCTTTATAAAAGATCATAACGGTAACGGTGATTGCGCCTAATAAATGCTAAAAAATTTGACATAATTATCTTCTTGGTAAAAGATTATTTAATAGATCATTTAAAATTTCTTTATAAAAGATCATAACAGTAACAATCATTGGGCTTAATAAATGCTAAAAAAGTTGACATAATTATCGTCTTTGTACATGATAATTTAATAGATTATTTAAAATTTCTTTATAAAAGATCATAACGGTAACGGTGATTGCGCCTAATAAATGCTAAAAAAGTTGACATAATTATCTTCTTGGTAAAAGATAATTTAATAGATCATTTAAAATTTCTTTATAAAAGATCATAACAGTAACAATCATTGGGCCTAATAAATGCTAAAATAGTTGACATAATTATCGTCTTTGTAAATGATAATTTAATAGATTATTTAAAATTTCTTTATAAAAGATCATAACGGTAACGATGATTGCGCCTAATAAATTCTAATAAAGTGGACATAATTATTCTCTTTGTAAAAGATAATTTACTAGATCATTTAAAACTTCTTTATAAAAGATCATAACGGTAACAATCATTGGGCCTAATAAATGCGAAAATATGTAAATTAATTATTTTTTTGTAAAAGATAATTGAATACATCATTTAAATTTTTTTATAAAAGATCATAATGGTAGCAATCATTAGGCCTAATAAATGCTAAAAAATTTAAATTAATTATCTTTTTTGTAAAAGATAATCTAGTAGATTATTTAAAATTTCTTTATAAAAGATCATAACGGTAACGATTATTATGCTTAATAAATGCTTAAAAAGTTGACATAATTATCTTCTTTTTAAAAGATAATTTACTAGATAATTTAAAACTTCTTTATAAAAGACTATAACGGTAACAATCATTGGGCCCAATAAATGCTAAAAAAGTTGACATAATTATCTTCTTTGCAGAGATAATTTCCAAGATAATTTAAAATTTCTTATTAAAAGATCATAACGGTAACAATCATTAGCCTAATAAATGCTAAAAAATTTGACATAATTATCTTCTTGGTAAAAGATAATTTAATAGATCATTAAAATTTCTTTATAAAAGATCATAACAGTAACAATCATTGGGCTTAATAAATGCTAAAAAAGTTGACATAATTATCGTCTTTGTACATGATAATTTAATAGATTATTTAAAATTTCTTTATAAAAGATCATAACGGTAACGGTGATTGCGCCTAATAAATGCTAAAAAATTTGACATAATTATCTTCTTGGTAAAAGATTATTTAATAGATCATTTAAAATTTCTTTATAAAAGATCATAACAGTAACAATCATTGGGCTTAATAAATGCTAAAAAAGTTGACATAATTATCGTCTTTGTACATGATAATTTAATAGATTATTTAAAATTTCTTTATAAAAGATCATAACGGTAACGGTGATTGCGCCTAATAAATGCTAAAAAAGTTGACATAATTATCTTCTTGGTAAAAGATAATTTAATAGATCATTTAAAATTTCTTTATAAAAGATCATAACAGTAACAATCATTGGGCCTAATAAATGCTAAAATAGTTGACATAATTATCGTCTTTGTAAATGATAATTTAATAGATTATTTAAAATTTCTTTATAAAAGATCATAACGGTAACGATGATTGCGCCTAATAAATTCTAATAAAGTGGACATAATTATTCTCTTTGTAAAAGATAATTTACTAGATCATTTAAAACTTCTTTATAAAAGATCATAACGGTAACAATCATTGGGCCTAATAAATGCGAAAATATGTAAATTAATTATTTTTTTGTAAAAGATAATTGAATACATCATTTAAATTTTTTTATAAAAGATCATAACGGTAACAATCATTAGGCCTAATAAATGCTAAAAAATTTAAATTAATTATTTTTTTTGTAAAAGATAATCTAGTAGATTATTTAAAATGTCTTTATAAAAGATCATAACGGTAACGATTATTATGCCTAAAAAATGCTAAAAAAGTTGACATAATTATCTTCTTTTTAAAAGATAATTTACTAGATAATTTAAAACTTCTTTATAAAAGATTATAACGGTAACAATCATTGGGCCCAATAAATGCTAAAAAAGTTGACATAATTATCTTCTTTGCAGAGATAATTTCCACGATAATTTAAAATTTCTTATTAAAAGATCATAACGGTAACAATCATTAGCCTAATAAATGCTAAAAAATTTGACATAATTATCTTCTTGGTAAAAGATAATTTAATAGATCATTAAAATTTCTTTATAAAAGATCATAACAGTAACAATCATTGGGCTTAATAAATGCTAAAAAAGTTGACATAATTATCGTCTTTGTACATGATAATTTAATAGATTATTTAAAATTTCTTTATAAAAGATCATAACGGTAACGGTGATTGCGCCTAATAAATGCTAAAAAAGTTTACATAATTATCTTCTTGGTAAAAGATAATTTAATAGATCATTTAAAATTTCTTTATAAAAGATCATAACAGTAACAATCATTGGGCCTAATAAATGCTAAAATAGTTGACATAATTATCGTCTTTGTAAATGATAATTTAATAGATTATTTAAAATTTCTTTATAAAAGATCATAACGGTAACGGTGATTGCGCCTAATAAATGCTAAAAAATTTGACATAATTATCTTCTTGGTAAAAGTTAATTTAATAGATCATTTAAAATTTCTTTATAAAAGATCATAACAGTAACAATCATTGGGCCAAATAAATGCTAAAAAAGTTGGCATAATTATCTTCTTTCTAAAAGATAATTTCCAAGATAATTTAAAATTTCTTATTAAAAGATCATAACGGTAACAATCATTGCCCTAATAAATGCTAAAAAATTTGACATAATTATCTTCTGGGTAAAAGATAATTTAATAGATCATTTAAAATTTCTTTATAAAAGATCATAACAGTAACAATCATTGGGCCTAATAAGTGCTAAAAAGGTTGACATAATTATCGTCTTTATAAATGATAATTTAATAGATTATTTAAAATTTCTTTATAAAAGATCATAACGGTAACGGTGATTGCGCCTAATAAATGCTAAAAAATTTGACATAATTATCTTCTTGGTAAAAGATAATTTAATAGATCATTTAAAATTTCTTTATAAAAGATCATAATAGTAACAATCATTGGGCCTAATAAATGCTAAAAAAGTTGACATAATTATCGTCTTTGTACATGATAATTTAATAGATTATTTAAAATTTCTTTATAAAAGATCATAACGGTGACCGTGATTGTGCCTAATAAATGCTAAAAAATTTGACATAATTATCTTCTTGGTAAAAGATAATTTAATAGATCATTTAAAATTTCTTTATAAAAGATCATAACAGTAACAATCATTGGGCCAAATAAATGCTAAAAAAGTTGACATAATTATCTTCTTTGTAAAAGATAATTTACTAGATAATTTAAAACTTCTTTATAAAAGATCATAACGGTAACAATCATTAGGCCTAATAAATGCTAAAAAATTTAAATTAATTTTATTTTTTGTAAAAGATAATCTAGTAGATTATTTAAAATTTCTTTATAAAAGATCATAATGGTAACGATTATTCGCCTAATAAATGCTAAAAAAGTTGACATAATTATCTTCTTTTTAAAAGATTATTTACTAGATAATTTAAAACTTGTTTATAAAATATCATAACGGTAACAATCATTGGGCCCAATAAATGCTAAAAAAGTTGACATAATTATCTTCTTGGTAAAAGATAATTTAATAGATCATTTAAAATTTCTTTATAAAAGATCATAACAGTAACAATCATTGGGCCAAACAAATGCTAAAAAAGTTGGCATAATTATCTTCTTTCTAAAAGATAATTTACTGAATAATTTAAAACTTCTTTATAAAAGATCATAACGGTAACAATCATTGGGCCCAATAAATGCTAAAAAAGTTGACATAATTATCTTCTTTGCAGAGATAATTTCCAAGATAATTTAAAATTTCTTATTAAAAGATCATAACGGTAACAATCATTGCCCTAATAAATGCTAAAAAATTTGACATAATTATCTTCTGGGTAAAAGATAATTTAATAGATCATTTAAAATTTCTTTATAAAAGATCATAACAGTAACAATCATTGGGCCTAATAAGTGCTAAAAAGGTTGACATAATTATCGTCTTTGTAAATGATAATTTAATAGATTATTTAAAATTTCTTTATAAAAGATCATAACGGTAACGGTGATTGCGCCTAATAAATGCTAAAAAATTTGACATAATTATCTTCTTGGTAAAAGATAATTTAATAGATCATTAAAATTTCTTTATAAAAGATCATAACAGTAACAATCATTGGGCTTAATAAATGCTAAAAAAGTTGACATAATTATTGTCTTTGTACATGATAATTTAATAGATTATTTAAAATTTCTTTATAAAAGATCATAACGGTAACGGTGATTGCGCCTAATAAATGCTAAAAAATTTGACATAATTATCTTCTTGGTAAAATATAATTTAATAGATCATTTAAAATTTCTTTATAAAAGATCATAACAGTAACAATCATTGGGCCAAACAAATGCTAAAAAAGTTGGCATAATTATCTTCTTTCTAAAAGATAATTTACTAAATAATTTAAAACTTCTTTATAAAAGATCATAACGGTAACAATCATTGGGCCCAATAAATGCTAAAAAACTTGACATAATTATCTTCTTTGTAGATATAATTTCCTAGATAATTTAAAATTTCTCATTAAAAGATCATAACGGTAACAATCATTGGCCTAATAAGTCCTAAAAAATTTCACATAATTATCTTCTTGGTAAAAGATAATTTAATAGATCATTTAAAATTTCTTTATAAAAGATCATAATAGTAACAATCATTGGGCCTAATAAATGCTAAAAAAGTTGACATAATTATCGTCTTTGTACATGATAATTTAATAGATTATTTAAAATTTCTTTATAAAAGATCATAACGGTGACGGTGATTGCGCCTAATAAATGCTAAAAAATTTGACATAATTATCTTCTTGGTAAAAGATAATTTAATAGATCATTTAAAATTTCTTTATAAAAGATCATAACAGTAACAATCATTGGGCCAAATAAATGCTAAAAAAGTTGACATAATTATCTTCTTTGTAAAAGATAATTTACTAGATAATTTAAAACTTCTTTATAAAACATCATAACGGTAACAATCATTAGGCCTAATAAATGCTAAAAAATTTAAATTAATTTTCTTTTTTGTAAAAGATAATCTAGTAGATTATTTAAAATTTCTTTATAAAAGATCATAATGGTAACGATTATTCGCCTAATAAATGCTAAAAAAGTTGACATAATTATCTTCTTTTTAAAAGATTATTTACTAGATAATTTAAAACTTGTTTATAAAAGATCATAACGGTAACAATCATTGGGCCCAATAAATGCTAAAAAAGTTGACATAATTATCTTCTTTGCAGAGATAATTTCCAATATAATTTAAAATTTCTTATTAAAAGATCATAACGGTAACAATCATTGGCCTAATAAATGCTAAAAGATTTCACATAATTATCTTCTGGGTAAAAGATAATTTAATAGATCATTTAAAATTTCTAATCATAACAGTAACAATCATTGGGGCTAATAAATGCCAAAAAAGTTGACATAATTATCATCTTTGTACATGATAATTTAATAGATTATTTAAAATTTCTTTATAAAAGATCATAACGGTAACGGTGATTGCGCCTAATAAATGCTAAAAAATTTGACATAATTATCTTCTTGGTTAAAGATAATTTAATAGATCATTTAAAATTTCTTTATAAAAGATCATAACAGTAATAATCATCGGGCCAAATAAATGCTAAAAAAGTTGACATAATTATCTTCTTTGTAAAAGATAATTTACTAGATAATTTAAAACTTCTTTATAAAAGATCATAACGGTAACAATCATTAGGCCTAATAAATGCTAAAAAATTTAAATTAATTTTCTTTTTTGTAAAAGATAATCTAGTAGATTATTTAAAATTTCTTTATAAAAGATCATAATGGTAACGATTATTCGCCTAATAAATGCTAAAAAAGTTGACATAATTATCTTCTTTTTAAAAGATTATTTACTAGATAATTTAAAACTTGTTTATAAAAGATCATAACGGTAACAATCATTGGGCCCAATAAATGCTAAAAAAGTTGACATAATTATCTTCTTTGCAGAGATAATTTCCAAGATAATTTAAAATTTCTTATTAAAAGATCATAACGGTAACAATCATTGCCCTAATAAATGCTAAAAAATTTGACATAATTATCTTCTGGGTAAAAGATAATTTAATAGATCATTTAAAATTTCTTTATAAAAGATCATAACAGTAACAATCATTGGGCCTAATAAGTGCTAAAAAGGTTGACATAATTATCGTCTTTGTAAATGATAATTTAATAGATTATTTAAAATTTCTTTATAAAAGATCATAACGGTAACGGTGATTGCGCCTAATAAATGCTAAAAAATTTGACATAATTATCTTCTTGGTAAAAGATAATTTAATAGATCATTAAAATTTCTTTATAAAAGATCATAACAGTAACAATCATTGGGCTTAATAAATGCGAAAAAAGTTGACATAATTATCGTCTTTGTACATGATAATTTAATAGATTATTTAAAATTTCTTTATAAAAGATCATAACGGTAACGGTGATTGCGCCTAATAAATGCTAAAAAATTTGACATAATTATCTTCTTGGTAAAAGATAATTTAATAGATCATTTAAAATTTCTTTATAAAAGATCATAACAGTAACAATCATTGGGCCAAACAAATGCTAAAAAAGTTGGCATAATTATCTTCTTTCTAAAAGATAATTTACTAAATAATTTAAAACTTCTTTATAAAAGATCATAACGGTAACAATCATTGGGCCCAATAAATGCTAAAAAAGTTGACATAATTATCTTCTTTGCAGAGATATTTTCCTAGATAATTTAAAATTTCTTATTAAAAGACCATAACGGTAACAATCATTGGCCTAATAAGTCCTAAAAAATTTGACATAATTATCTTCTTGGTAAAAGATAAATTAATAGATCATTTAAAATTTCTTTATAAAAGATCATAATAGTAACAATCATTGGGCCTAATAAATGCTAAAAAAGTTGACATAATTATCTTCTTTGTAAAAGATAATTTACTAGATAATTTAAAACTTCTTTATAAAAGATCATAACAGTAACAATCATTAGGCCTAATAAATGCTAAAAAATTTAAATTAATTTTCTTTTTTGTAAAAGATAATCTAGTAGATTATTTAAAATTTCTTTATAAAAGATCATAATGGTAACGATTATTCGCCTAATAAATGCTAAAAAAGTTGACATAATTATCTTCTTTTTAAAAGATTATTTACCAGATAATTTAAAACTTGTTTATAAAAGATCATAACGGTAACAATCATTGGGCCCAATAAATGCTAAAAAAGTTGACATAATTATCTTCTTTTGCAGAGATAATTTCCAAGATAATTTAAAATTTCTTATTAAAAGATCATAACGGTAACAATCATTGCCCTAATAAATGCTAAAAAATTTGACATAATTATCTTCTGGGTAAAAGATAATTTAATAGATCATTTAAAATTTCTTTATAAAAGATCATAACAGTAACAATCATTGGGCCTAATAAGTGCTAAAAAGGTTGACATAATTATCGTCTTTGCAAATGATAATTTAATAGATTATTTAAAATTTCTTTATAAAAGATCATAACGGTAACGGTGATTGCGCCTAATAAATGCTAAAAAATTTGACATAATTATCTTCTTGGTAAAAGATAATTTAATAGATCATTAAAATTTCTTTATAAAAGATCATAACAGTAACAATCATTGGGCTTAATAAATGCTAAAAAAGTTGACATAATTATCGTCTTTGTAAATGATAATTTAATAGATTATTTAAAATTTCTTTATAAAAGATCATAACGGTAACGGTGATTGCGCCTAATAAATGCTAAAAAATTTTACATAATTATCTTCTTGGTAAAAGATAATTTAATAGATCATTTAAAATTTCTTGATAAAAGATCATAACAGTAACAATCATTGGGCCAAACAAATGCTAAAAAAGTTGGCATAATTATCTTCTTTCTAAAAGATAATTTACTAAATAATTTAAAACTTCTTTATAAAAGATCATAACGGTAACAATCATTGGGCCCAATAAATGCTAAAAAAGTTGACATAATTATCTTCTTTGCAGAGATAATTTCCTAGATAATTTAAAATTTCTTATTAAAAGACCATAACGGTAACAATCATTGGCCTAATAAGTCCTAAAAAATTTGACATAATTATCTTCTTGGTAAAGGATAATTTAATAGATCATTTAAAATTTCTTTATAAAAGATCATAATAGTAACAATCATTGGCCTAATAAATGCTAAAAAAGTTGACATAATTATCGTCTTTGTACATGATAATTTAATAGATTATTTAAAATTTCTTTATAAAAGATCATAACGGTGACGGTGATTGCGCCTAATAAATGCTAAAAAATTTGACATAATTATCTTCTTGGTAAAAGATAATTTAATAGATCATTTAAAATTTCTTTATAAAAGATCATAACAGTAACAATCATTGGCCTAATAAATGCTAAAAAAGTTGACATAATTATCGTCTTTGTACATGATAATTTAATAGATTATTTAAAATTTCTTTATAAAAGATCATAACGGTGACGGTGATTGCGCCTAATAAATGCTAAAAAATTTGACATAATTATCTTCTTGGTAAAAGATAATTTAATAGATCATTTAAAATTTCTTTATAAAAGATCATAACAGTAACAATCATTGGGCCAAATAAATGCTAAAAAAGTTGACATAATTATCTTCTTTGTAAAAGATAATTTACTAGATAATTTAAAACTTCTTTATAAAAGATCATATCGGTAACAATCATTAGGCCTAATAAATGCTAAAATATTTAAATTAATTTTCTTTTTTGTAAAAGATAATCTAGTAGATTATTTAAAATTTCTTTATAAAAGATCATAATGGTAACGATTATTCGCCTAATAAATGCTAAAAAAGTTGACATAATTATCTTCTTTTTAAAAGATTATTTACTAGATAATTTAAAACTTGTTTATAAAAGATCATAACGGTAACAATCATTGGGCCCAATAAATGCTAAAAAAGTTGACATAATTATCTTCTTTGCAGAGATAATTTCCAAGATAATTTAAAATTTCTTATTAAAAGATCATAACGGTAACAATCATTGCCCTAATAAATGCTAAAAAATTTGACATAATTATCTTCTGGGTAAAAGATAATTTAATAGATCATTTAAAATTTCTTTATAAAAGATCATAACAGTAACAATCATTGGGCCTAATAAGTGCTAAAAAGGTTGACATAATTATCGTCTTTGCAAATGATAATTTAATAGATTATTTAAAATTTCTTTATAAAAGATCATAACGGTAACGGTGATTGCGCCTAATAAATGCTAAAAAATTTGACATAATTATCTTCTTGGTAAAAGATAATTTAATAGATCATTAAAATTTCTTTATAAAAGATCATAACAGTAACAATCATTGGGCTTAATAAATGCTAAAAAAGTTGACATAATTATCCTCTTTGTACATGATAATTTAATAGATTATTTAAAATTTCTTTATAAAAGATCATAACGGTAACGGTGATTGCGCCTAATAAATGATAAAAAATTTGACATAATTATCTTCTTGGTAAAAGATAATTTAATAGATCATTTAAAATTTCTTGATAAAAGATCATAACAGTAACAATCATTGGGCCAAACAAATGCTAAAAAAGTTGGCATAATTATCTTCTTTCTAAAAGATAATTTACTAAATAATTTAAAACTTCTTTATAAAAGATCATAACGGTAACAATCATTGGGCCCAATAAATGCTAAAAAAGTTGACATAATTATCTTCTTTGCAGAGATAATTTCCTAGATAATTTAAAATTTCTTATTAAAAGACCATAACGGTAACAATCATTGGCCTAATAAGTCCTAAAAAATTTGACATAATTATCTTCTTGGTAAAAGATAATTTAATAGATCATTTAAAATTTCTTTATAAAAGATCGTAATAGTAACAATCATTGGCCTAATAAATGCTAAAAAAGTTGACATAATTATCGTCTTTGTACATGATAATTTAATAGATTATTTAAAATTTCTTTATAAAAGATCATAACGGTGACGGTGATTGCGCCTAATAAATGCTAAAAAATTTGACATAATTATCTTCTTGGTAAAAGATAATTTAATAGATCATTTAAAATTTCTTTATAAAAGATCATAACAGTAACAATCATTGGGCCAAATAAATGCTAAAAAAGTTGACATAATTATCTTCTTTGTAAAAGATAATTTACTAGATAATTTAAAACTTCTTTATAAAAGATCATAACGGTAACAATCATTAGGCCTAATAAATGCTAAAATATTTAAATTAATTTTCTTTTTTGTAAAAGATAATCTAGTAGATTATTTAAAATTTCTTTATAAAAGATCATAATGGTAACGATTATTCGCCTAATAAATGCTAAAAAAGTTGACATAATTATCTTCTTTTTAAAAGATTATTTACTAGATAATTTAAAACTTGTTTATAAAAGATCATAACGGTAACAATCATTGGGCCCAATAAATGCTAAAAAAGTTGACATAATTATCTTCTTTGCAGAGATAATTTCCAAGATAATATAAAATTTCTTATTAAAAGATCATAACGGTAACAATCATTGCCCTAATAAATGCTAAAAAATTTGACATAATTATCTTCTGGGTAAAAGATAATTTAATAGATCATTTAAAATTTCTTTATAAAAGATCATAACAGTAACAATCATTGGGCCTAATAAGTGCTAAAAAGGTTGACATAATTATCGTCTTTGCAAATGATAATTTAATAGATTATTTAAAATTTCTTTATAAAAGATCATAACGGTAACGGTGATTGCGCCTAATAAATGCTAAAAAATTTGACATAATTATCTTCTTGGTAAAAGATAATTTAATAGATCATTAAAATTTCTTTATAAAAGATCATAACAGTAACAATCATTGGGCTTAATAAATGCTAAAAAAGTTGACATAATTATCCTCTTTGTACATGATTATTTAATAGATTATTTAAAATTTCTTTATAAAAGATCATAACGGTAACGGTGATTGCGCCTAATAAATGCTAAAAAATTTGACATAATTATCTTCTTGGTAAAAGATAATTTAATAGATCATTTAAAATTTCTTGATAAAAGATCATAACAGTAACAATCATTGGGCCAAACAAATGCTAAAAAAGTTGGCATAATTATCTTCTTTCTAAAAGATAATTTACTAAATAATTTAAAACTTCTTTATAAAAGATCATAACGGTAACAATCATTGGGCCCAATAAATGCTAAAAAAGTTGACATAATTATCTTCTTTGCAGAGATAATTTCCTAGATAATTTAAAATTTCTTATTAAAAGACCATAACGGTAACAATCATTGGCCTAATAAGTCCTAAAAAATTTGACATAATTATCTTCTTGGTAAAAGATAATTTAATAGATCATTTAAAATTTCTTTATAAAAGATCGTAATAGTAACAATCATTGGCCTAATAAATGCTAAAAAAGTTGACATAATTATCGTCTTTGTACATGATAATTTAATAGATTATTTAAAATTTCTTTATAAAAGATCATAACGGTGACGTTGATTGCGCCTAATAAATGCTAAAAAATTTGACATAATTATCTTCTTGGTAAAAGATAATTTAATAGATCATTTAAAATTTCTTTATAAAAGATCATAACAGTAACAATCATTGGGCCAAATAAATGCTAAAAAAGTTGACATAATTATCTTCTTTGTAAAAGATAATTTACTAGATAATTTAAAACTTCTTTATAAAAGATCATAACGGTAACAATCATTAGGCCTAATAAATGCTAAAATATTTAAATTAATTTTCTTTTTTGTAAAAGATAATCTAGTAGATTATTTAAAATTTCTTTATAAAAGATCATAATGGTAACGATTATTCGCCTAATAAATGCTAAAAAAGTTGACATAATTATCTTCTTTTTAAAAGATTATTTACTAGATAATTTAAAACTTGTTTATAAAAGATGATAACGGTAACAATCATTGGGCCCAATAAATGCTAAAAAAGTTGACATAATTATCTTCTTTGCAGAGATAATTTCCAAGATAATATAAAATTTCTTATTAAAAGATCATAACGGTAACAATCATTGCCCTAATAAATGCTAAAAAATTTGACATAATTATCTTCTGGGTAAAAGATAATTTAATAGATCATTTAAAATTTCTTTATAAAAGATCATAACAGTAACAATCATTGGGCCTAATAAGTGCTAAAAAGGTTGACATAATTATCGTCTTTGCAAATGATAATTTAATAGATTATTTAAAATTTCTTTATAAAAGATCATAACGGTAACGGTGATTGCGCCTAATAAATGCTAAAAAATTTGACATAATTATCTTCTTGGTAAAAGATAATTTAATAGATCATTAAAATTTCTTTATAAAAGATCATAACAGTAACAATCATTGGGCTTAATAAATGCTAAAAAAGTTGACATAATTATCGTCTTTGTACATGATAATTTAATAGATTATTTAAAATTTCTTTATAAAAGATCATAACGGTAACGGTGATTGCGCCTAATAAATGCAAAAAAATTTGACATAATTATCTTCTTGGTAAAAGATAATTTAATAGGTCATTTAAAATTTCTTGATAAAAGATCATAACAGTAACAATCATTGGGCCAAACAAATGCTAAAAAAGTTGGCATAATTATCTTCTTTCTAAAAGATAATTTACTAAATAATTTAAAACTTCTTTATAAAAGATCATAACGGTAACAATCATTGGGCCCAATAAATGCTAAAAAAGTTGACATAATTATCTTCTTTGCAGAGATAATTTCCTAGATAATTTAAAATTTCTTATTAAAAGACCATAACGGTAACAATCATTGGCCTAATAAGTCCTAAAAAATTTGACATAATTATCTTCTTGGTAAAAGATAATTTAATAGATCATTTAAAATTTCTTTATAAAAGATCGTAATAGTAACAATCATTGGCCTAATAAATGCTAAAAAAGTTGACATAATTATCGTCTTTGTACATGATAATTTAATAGATTATTTAAAATTTCTTTATAAAAGATCATAACGGTGACGGTGATTGCGCCTAATAAATGCTAAAAAATTTGACATAATTATCTTCTTGGTAAAAGATAATTTAATAGATCATTTAAAATTTCTTTATAAAAGATCATAACAGTAACAATCATTGGGCCAAATAAATGCTAAAAAAGTTGACATAATTATCTTCTTTGTAAAAGATAATTTACTAGATAATTTAAAACTTCTTTATAAAAGATCATAACGGTAACAATCATTAGGCCTAATAAATGCTAAAATATTTAAATTAATTTTCTTTTTTGTAAAAGATAATCTAGTAGATTATTTAAAATTTCTTTATAAAAGATCATAATGGTAACGATTATTCGCCTAATAAATGCTAAAAAAGTTGACATAATTATCTTCTTTTTAAAAGATTATTTACTAGATAATTTAAAACTTGTTTATAAAAGATCATAACGGTAACAATCATTGGGCCCAATAAATGCTAAAAAAGTTGACATAATTATCTTCTTTGCAGAGATAATTTCCAAGATAATTTAAAATTTCTTATTAAAAGATCATAACGGTAACAATCATTGCCCTAATAAATGCTAAAAAATTTGACATAATTATCTTCTCGGTAAAAGATAATTTAATAGATCATTTAAAATTTCTTTATAAAAGATCATAACAGTAACAATCATTGGGCCTAATAAGTGCTAAAAAGGTTGACATAATTATCGTCTTTGCAAATGATAATTTAATAGATTATTTAAAATTTCTTTATAAAAGATCATAACGGTAACGGTGATTGCGCCTAATAAATGCTAAAAAATTTGACATAATTATCTTCTTGGTAAAAGATAATTTAATAGATCATTAAAATTTCTTTATAAAAGATCATAACAGTAACAATCATTGGGCTTAATAAATGCTAAAAAAGTTGACATAATTATCGTCTTTGTACATGATAATTTAATAGATTATTTAAAATTTCTTTATAAAAGATCATAACGGTAACGGTGATTGCGCCTAATAAATGCAAAAAAATTTGACATAATTATCTTCTTGGTAAAAGATAATTTAATAGGTCATTTAAAATTTCTTGATAAAAGATCATAACAGTAACAATCATTGGGCCAAACAAATGCTAAAAAAGTTGGCATAATTATCTTCTTTCTAAAAGATAATTTACTAAATAATTTAAAACTTCTTTATAAAAGATCATAACGGTAACAATCATTGGGCCCAATAAATGCTAAAAAAGTTGACATAATTATCTTCTTTGCAGAGATAATTTCCTAGATAATTTAAAATTTCTTATTAAAAGACCATAACGGTAACAATCATTGGCCTAATAAGTCCTAAAAAATTTGACATAATTATCTTCTTGGTAAAAGATAATTTAATAGATCATTTAAAATTTCTTTATAAAAGATCATAATAGTAACAATCATTGGCCTAATAAATGCTAAAAAAGTTGACATAATTATCGTCTTTGTACATGATAATTTAATAGATTATTTAAAATTTCTTTATAAAAGATCATAACGGTGACGGTGATTGCGCCTAATAAATGCTAAAAAATTTGACATAATTATCTTCTTGGTAAAAGATAATTTAATAGATCATTTAAAATTTCTTTATAAAAGATCATAACAGTAACAATCATTGGGCCAAATAAATGCTAAAAAAGTTGACATAATTATCTTCTTTGTAAAATATAATTTACTAGATAATTTAAAACTTCTTTATAAAAGATCATAACGGTAACAATCATTAGGCCTAATAAATGCTAAAAAATTTAAATTAATTTTCTTTTTTGTAAAAGATAATCTAGTAGATTATTTAAAATTTCTTTATAAAAGATCATAATGGTAACGATTATTCGCCTAATAAATGCTAAAAAAGTTGACATAATTATCTTCTTTTTAAAAGATTATTTACTAGATAATTTAAAACTTGTTTATAAAAGATCATAACGGTAACAATCATTGGGCCCAATAAATGCTAAAAAAGTTGACATAATTATCTTCTTTGCAGAGATAATTTCCAAGATAATTTAAAATTTCTTATTAAAAGATCATAACGGTAACAATCATTGCCCTAATAAATGCTAAAAAATTTGACATAATTATCTTCTCGGTAAAAGATAATTTAATAGATCATTTAAAATTTCTTTATAAAAGATCATAACAGTAACAATCATTGGGCCTAATAAGTGCTAAAAAGGTTGACATAATTATCGTCTTTGCAAATGATAATTTAATAGATTATTTAAAATTTCTTTATAAAAGATCATAACGGTAACGGTGATTGCGCCTAATAAATGCTAAAAAATTTGACATAATTATCTTCTTGGTAAAAGATAATTTAATAGATCATTAAAATTTCTTTATAAAAGATCATAACAGTAACAATCATTGGGCTTAATAAATGCTAAAAAAGTTGACATAATTATCGTCTTTGTACATGATAATTTAATAGATTATTTAAAATTTCTTTATAAAAGATCATAACGGTAACGGTGATTGCGCCTAATAAATGCAAAAAAATTTGACATAATTATCTTCTTGGTAAAAGATAATTTAATAGGTCATTTAAAATTTCTTGATAAAAGATCATAACAGTAACAATCATTGGGCCAAACAAATGCTAAAAAAGTTGGCATAATTATCTTCTTTCTAAAAGATAATTTACTAAATAATTTAAAACTTCTTTATAAAAGATCATAACGGTAACAATCATTGGGCCCAATAAATGCTAAAAAAGTTGACATAATTATCTTCTTTGCAGAGATAATTTCCTAGATAATTTAAAATTTCTTATTAAAAGACCATAACGGTAACAATCATTGGCCTAATAAGTCCTAAAAAATTTGACATAATTATCTTCTTGGTAAAAGATAATTTAATAGATCATTTAAAATTTCTTTATAAAAGATCATAATAGTAACAATCATTGGCCTAATAAATGCTAAAAAAGTTGACATAATTATCGTCTTTGTACATGATAATTTAATAGATTATTTAAAATTTCTTTATAAAAGATCATAACGGTGACGGTGATTGCGCCTAATAAATGCTAAAAAATTTGACATAATTATCTTCTTGGTAAAAGATAATTTAATAGATCATTTAAAATTTCTTTATAAAAGATCATAACAGTAACAATCATTGGGCCAAATAAATGCTAAAAAAGTTGACATAATTATCTTCTTTGTAAAATATAATTTACTAGATAATTTAAAACTTCTTTATAAAAGATCATAACGGTAACAATCATTAGGCCTAATAAATGCTAAAAAATTTAAATTAATTTTCTTTTTTGTAAAAGATAATCTAGTAGATTATTTAAAATTTCTTTATAAAAGATCATAATGGTAACGATTATTCGCCTAATAAATGCTAAAAAAGTTGACATAATTATCTTCTTTTTAAAAGATTATTTACTAGATAATTTAAAACTTGTTTATAAAAGATCATAACGGTAACAATCATTGGGCCCAATAAATGCTAAAAAAGTTGACATAATTATCTTCTTTGCAGAGATAATTTCCAAGATAATTTAAAATTTCTTATTAAAAGATCATAACGGTAACAATCATTGCCCTAATAAATGCTAAAAAATTTGACATAATTATCTTCTCGGTAAAAGATAATTTAATAGATCATTTAAAATTTCTTTATAAAAGATCATAACAGTAACAATCATTGGGCCTAATAAGTGCTAAAAAGGTTGACATAATTATCGTCTTTGCAAATGATAATTTAATAGATTATTTAAAATTTCTTTATAAAAGATCATAACGGTAACGGTGATTGCGCCTAATAAATGCTAAAAATTTTGACATAATTATCTTCTTGGTAAAAGATAATTTAATAGATCATTAAAATTTCTTTATAAAAGATCATAACAGTAACAATCATTGGGCTTAATAAATGCTAAAAAAGTTGACATAATTATCGTCTTTGTACATGATAATTTAATAGATTATTTAAAATTTCTTTATAAAAGATCATAACGGTAACGGTGATTGCGCCTAATAAATGCAAAAAAATTTGACATAATTATCTTCTTGGTAAAAGATAATTTAATAGGTCATTTAAAATTTCTTGATAAAAGATCATAACAGTAACAATCATTGGGCCAAACAAATGCTAAAAAAGTTGGCATAATTATCTTCTTTCTAAAAGATAATTTACTAAATAATTTAAAACTTCTTTATAAAAGATCATAACGGTAACAATCATTGGGCCCAATAAATGCTAAAAAAGTTGACATAATTATCTTCTTTGCAGAGATAATTTCCTAGATAATTTAAAATTTCTTATTAAAAGACCATAACGGTAACAATCATTGGCCTAATAAGTCCTAAAAAATTTGACATAATTATCTTCTTGGTAAAAGATAATTTAATAGATCATTTAAAATTTCTTTATAAAAGATCATAATAGTAACAATCATTGGCCTAATAAATGCTAAAAAAGTTGACATAATTATCGTCTTTGTACATGATAATTTAATAGATTATTTAAAATTTCTTTATAAAAGATCATAACGGTGACGGTGATTGCGCCTAATAAATGCTAAAAAATTTGACATAATTATCTTCTTGGTAAAAGATAATTTAATAGATCATTTAAAATTTCTTTATAAAAGATCATAACAGTAACAATCATTGGGCCAAATAAATGCTAAAAAAGTTGACATAATTATCTTCTTTGTAAAATATAATTTACTAGATAATTTAAAACTTCTTTATAAAAGATCATAACGGTAACAATCATTAGGCCTAATAAATGCTAAAAAATTTAAATTAATTTTCTTTTTTGTAAAAGATAATCTAGTAGATTATTTAAAATTTCTTTATAAAAGATCATAATGGTAACGATTATTCGCCTAATAAATGCTAAAAAAGTTGACATAATTATCTTCTTTTTAAAAGATTATTTACTAGATAATTTAAAACTTGTTTATAAAAGATCATAACGGTAACAATCATTGGGCCCAATAAATGCTAAAAAAGTTGACATAATTATCTTCTTTGCAGAGATAATTTCCAAGATAATTTAAAATTTCTTATTAAAAGATCATAACGGTAACAATCATTGCCCTAATAAATGCTAAAAAATTTGACATAATTATCTTCTCGGTAAAAGATAATTTAATAGATCATTTAAAATTTCTTTATAAAAGATCATAACAGTAACAATCATTGGGCCTAATAAGTGCTAAAAAGGTTGACATAATTATCGTCTTTGCAAATGATAATTTAATAGATTATTTAAAATTTCTTTATAAAAGATCATAACGGTAACGGTGATTGCGCCTAATAAATGCTAAAAATTTTGACATAATTATCTTCTTGGTAAAAGATAATTTAATAGATCATTAAAATTTCTTTATAAAAGATCATAACAGTAACAATCATTGGGCTTAATAAATGCTAAAAAAGTTGACATAATTATCGTCTTTGTACATGATAATTTAATAGATTATTTAAAATTTCTTTATAAAAGATCATAACGGTAACGGTGATTGCGCCTAATAAATGCAAAAAAATTTGACATAATTATCTTCTTGGTAAAAGATAATTTAATAGGTCATTTAAAATTTCTTGATAAAAGATCATAACAGTAACAATCATTGGGCCAAACAAATGCTAAAAAAGTTGGCATAATTATCTTCTTTCTAAAAGATAATTTACTAAATAATTTAAAACTTCTTTATAAAAGATCATAACGGTAACAATCATTGGGCCCAATAAATGCTAAAAAAGTTGACATAATTATCTTCTTTGCAGAGATAATTTCCTAGATAATTTAAAATTTCTTATTAAAAGACCATAACGGTAACAATCATTGGCCTAATAAGTCCTAAAAAATTTGACATAATTATCTTCTTGGTAAAAGATAATTTAATAGATCATTTAAAATTTCTTTATAAAAGATCATAATAGTAACAATCATTGGCCTAATAAATGCTAAAAAAGTTGACATAATTATCGTCTTTGTACATGATAATTTAATAGATTATTTAAAATTTCTTTATAAAAGATCATAACGGTGACGGTGATTGCGCCTAATAAATGCTAAAAAATTTGACATAATTATCTTCTTGGTAAAAGATAATTTAATAGATCATTTAAAATTTCTTTATAAAAGATCATAACAGTAACAATCATTGGGCCAAATAAATGCTAAAAAAGTTGACATAATTATCTTCTTTGTAAAATATAATTTACTAGATAATTTAAAACTTCTTTATAAAAGATCATAACGGTAACAATCATTAGGCCTAATAAATGCTAAAAAATTTAAATTAATTTTCTTTTTTGTAAAAGATAATCTAGTAGATTATTTAAAATTTCTTTATAAAAGATCATAATGGTAACGATTATTCGCCTAATAAATGCTAAAAAAGTTGACATAATTATCTTCTTTTTAAAAGATTATTTACTAGATAATTTAAAACTTGTTTATAAAAGATCATAACGGTAACAATCATTGGGCCCAATAAATGCTAAAAAAGTTGACATAATTATCTTCTTTGCAGAGATAATTTCCAAGATAATTTAAAATTTCTTATTAAAAGATCATAACGGTAACAATCAATGCCCTAATAAATGCTAAAAAATTTGACATAATTATCTTCTCGGTAAAAGATAATTTAATAGATCATTTAAAATTTCTTTATAAAAGATCATAACAGTAACAATCATTGGGCCTAATAAGTGCTAAAAAGGTTGACATAATTATCGTCTTTGCAAATGATAATTTAATAGATTATTTAAAATTTCTTTATAAAAGATCATAACGGTAACGGTGATTGCGCCTAATAAATGCTAAAAAATTTGACATAATTATCTTCTTGGTAAAAGATAATTTAATAGATCATTAAAATTTCTTTATAAAAGATCATAACAGTAACAATCATTGGGCTTAATAAATGCTAAAAAAGTTGACATAATTATCGTCTTTGTACATGATAATTTAATAGATTATTTAAAATTTCTTTATAAAAGATCATAACGGTAACGGTGATTGCGCCTAATAAATGCTAAAAAATTTGACATAATTATCTTCTTGGTAAAAGATAATTTAATAGATCATTTAAAATTTCTTTATAAAAGATCATAGCAGTAACAATCATTGGGCCAAACAAATGCTAAAAAAGTTGGCATAATTATCTTCTTTCTAAAAGATAATTTACTAAATAATTTAAAACTTCTTTATAAAAGATTATAACGGTAACAATCATTGGGCCCAATAAATGCTAAAAAAGTTGACATAATTATCTTCTTTGCAGAGATAATTTCCTAGATAATTTAAAATTTCTGATTAAAAGATCATAACGGTAACAATCATTGGCCTAATAAGTCCTAAAAAATTTGACATAATTATCTTCTTGGTAAAAGATAATTTAATAGATCATTTAAAATTTCTTTATAAAAGATCATAATAGTAACAATCATTGGGCCTAATAAATGCTAAAAAAGTTGACATAATTATCGTCTTTGTACATGATAATTTAATAGATTATTTAAAATTTCTTTATAAAAGATCATAACGGTGACGGTGATTGCGCCTAATAAATGCTAAAAAATTTGACATAATTATCTTCTTGGTAAAAGATAATTTAATAGATCATTTAAAATTTCTTTATAAAAGATCATAACAGTAACAATCATTGGGCCAAATAAATGCTAAAAAAGTTGACATAATTATCTTCTTTGTAAAAGATAATTTACTAGATAATTTAAAACTTCTTTATAAAACATCATAACGGTAACAATCATTAGGCCTAATAAATGCTAAAAAATTTAAATTAATTTTCTTTTTTGTAAAAGATAATCTAGTAGATTATTTAAAATTTCTTTATAAAAGATCATAATGGTAACGATTATTCGCCTAATAAATGCTAAAAAAGTTTACATAATTATCTTCTTTTTAAAAGATAATTTACTAGATAATTTAAAACTGGTTTATAAAAGATCATAACGGTAACAATCATTGGGCCCAATAAATGCTAAAAAAGTTGACATAATTATCTTCTTTGCAGATATAATTTCCAAGATAATTTAAAATTTCTTATTAAAAGATCATAACGGTAACAATCATTGCCCTAATAAATGCTAAAAAATTTGACATAATTATCTTCTGGGTAAAAGATAATTTAATAGATCATTTAAAATTTCTTTATAAAAGATCATAACAGTAACAATCATTGGGCCTAATAAGTGCTAAAAAGGTTGACATAATTATCGTCTTTGTAAATGATAATTTAATAGATTATTTAAAATTTATTTATAAAAGATCATAACGGTAACGGTGATTGCGCCTAATAAATGCTAAAAAATTTGACATAATTATCTTCTTGGTAAAAGATAATTTAATAGATCATTAAAATTTCTTTATAAAAGATCATAACAGTAACAATCATTGGGCTTAATAAATGCTAAAAAAGTTGACATAATTATCGTCTTTGTACATGATAATTTAATAGATTATTTAAAATTTCTTTATAAAAGATCATAACGGTAACGGTGATTGCGCCTAATAAATGCTAAAAAATTTGACATAATTATCTTCTTGGTAAAAGATAATTTAATAGATCATTTAAAATTTCTTTATAAAAGATCATAGCAGTAACAATCATTGGGCCAAACAAATGCTAAAAAAGTTGGCATAATTATCTTCTTTCTAAAAGATAATTTACTAAATAATTTAAAACTTCTTTATAAAAGATTATAACGGTAACAATCATTGGGCCCAATAAATGCTAAAAAAGTTGACATAATTATCTTCTTTGCAGAGATAATTTCCTAGATAATTTAAAATTTCTGATTAAAAGATCATAACGGTAACAATCATTGGCCTAATAAGTCCTAAAAAATTTGACATAATTATCTTCTTGGTAAAAGATAATTTAATAGATCATTTAAAATTTCTTTATAAAAGATCATAATAGTAACAATCATTGGGCCTAATAAATGCTAAAAAAGTTGACATAATTATCGTCTTTGTACATGATAATTTAATAGATTATTTAAAATTTCTTTATAAAAGATCATAACGGTGACGGTGATTGCGCCTAATAAATGCTAAAAAATTTGACATAATTATCTTCTTGGTAAAAGATAATTTAATAGATCATTTAAAATTTCTTTATAAAAGATCATAACAGTAACAATCATTGGGCCAAATAAATGCTAAAAAAGTTGACATAATTATCTTCTTTGTAAAAGATAATTTACTAGATAATTTAAAACTTCTTTATAAAACATCATAACGGTAACAATCATTAGGCCTAATAAATGCTAAAAAATTTAAATTAATTTTCTTTTTTGTAAAAGATAATCTAGTAGATTATTTAAAATTTCTTTATAAAAGATCATAATGGTAACGATTATTCGCCTAATAAATGCTAAAAAAGTTTACATAATTATCTTCTTTTTAAAAGATAATTTACTAGATAATTTAAAACTGGTTTATAAAAGATCATAACGGTAACAATCATTGGGCCCAATAAATGCTAAAAAAGTTGACATAATTATCTTCTTTGCAGATATAATTTCCAAGATAATTTAAAATTTCTTATTAAAAGATCATAACGGTAACAATCATTGCCCTAATAAATGCTAAAAAATTTGACATAATTATCTTCTGGGTAAAAGATAATTTAATAGATCATTTAAAATTTCTTTATAAAAGATCATAACAGTAACAATCATTGGGCCTAATAAGTGCTAAAAAGGTTGACATAATTATCGTCTTTGTAAATGATAATTTAATAGATTATTTAAAATTTATTTATAAAAGATCATAACGGTAACGGTGATTGCGCCTAATAAATGCTAAAAAATTTGACATAATTATCTTCTTGGTAAAAGATAATTTAATAGATCATTAAAATTTCTTTATAAAAGATCATAACAGTAACAATCATTGGGCTTAATAAATGCTAAAAAAGTTGACATAATTATCGTCTTTGTACATGATAATTTAATAGATTATTTAAAATTTCTTTATAAAAGATCATAACGGTAACGGTGATTGCGCCTAATAAATGCTAAAAAATTTGACATAATTATCTTCTTGGTAAAAGATAATTTAATAGATCATTTAAAATTTCTTTATAAAAGATCATAAGAGTAACAATCATTGGGCCAAATAAATGCTAAAAAAGTTGGCATAATTATCTTCTTTCTAAAAGATAATTTACTAAATAATTTAAAACTTCTTTATAAAAGATTATAACGGTAACAATCATTGAGCCCAATAAATGCTAAAAAAGTTGACATAATTATCTTCTTTGCAGAGATAATTTCCTAGATAATTTAAAATTTCGTATTAAAAGATCATAACGGTAACAATCATTGGCGTAATAAGTCCTAAAAAATTTGACATAATTATCTTCTTGGTAAAAGATAATTTAATAGATCATTTAAAATTTCTTTATAAAAGATCATAATAGTAACAATCATTGGGCCTAATAAATGCTAAAAAAGTTGACATAATTATCGTCTTTGTACATGATAATTTAATAGATTATTTAAAATTTCTTTATAAAAGATCATAACGGTGACGGTGATTGCGCCTAATAAATGCTAAAAAATTTGACATAATTATCTTCTTGGTAAAAGATAATTTAATAGATCATTTAAAATTTCTTTATAAAAGATCATAACAGTAACAATCATTGGGCCAAATAAATGCTAAAAAAGTTGACATAATTATCTTCTTTGTAAAAGATAATTTACTAGATAATTTAAAACTTCTTTATAAAACATCATAACGGTAACAATCATTAGGCCTAATAAATGCTAAAAAATTTAAATTAATTTTCTTTTTTGTAAAAGATAATCTAGTAGATTATTTAAAATTTCTTTATAAAAGATCATAATGGTAACGATTATTCGCCTAATAAATGCTAAAAAAGTTTACATAATTATCTTCTTTTTAAAAGATAATTTACTAGATAATTTAAAACTGGTTTATAAAAGATCATAACGGTAACAATCATTGGGCCCAATAAATGCTAAAAAAGTTGACATAATTATCTTCTTTGCAGAGATAATTTCCAAGATAATTTAAAATTTCTTATTAAAAGATCATAACGGTAACAATCATTGCCCTAATAAATGCTAAAAAATTTGACATAATTATCTTCTGGGTAAAAGATAATTTAATAGATCCTTTAAAATTTCTTTATAAAAGATCATAACAGTAACAATCATTGGGCCTAATAAGTGCTAAAAAGGTTGACATAATTATCGTCTTTGTAAATGATAATTTAATAGATTATTTAAAATTTCTTTATAAAAGATCATAACGGTAACGGTGATTGCGCCTAATAAATGCTAAAAAATTTGACATAATTATCTTCTTGGTAAAAGATAATTTAATAGATCATTAAAATTTCTTTATAAAAGATCATAACAGTAACAATCATTGGGCTTAATAAATGCTAAAAAAGTTGACATAATTATCGTCTTTGTACATGATAATTTAATAGATTATTTAAAATTTCTTTATAAAAGATCATAACGGTAACGGTGATTGCGCCTAATAAATGCTAAAAAATTTGACATAATTATCTTCTTGGTAAAAGATAATTTAATAGATCATTTAAAATTTCTTTATAAAAGATCATAGCAGTAACAATCATTGGGCCAAACAAATGCTAAAAAAGTTGGCATAATTATCTTCTTTCTAAAAGATAATTTACTAAATAATTTAAAACTTCTTTATAAAAGATTATAACGGTAACAATCATTGGGCCCAATAAATGCTAAAAAAGTTGACATAATTATCTTCTTTGCAGAGATAATTTCCTAGATAATTTAAAATTTCTGATTAAAAGATCATAACGGTAACAATCATTGGCCTAATAAGTCCTAAAAAATTTGACATAATTATCTTCTTGGTAAAAGATAATTTAATAGATCATTTAAAATTTCTTTATAAAAGATCATAATAGTAACAATCATTGGGCCTAATAAATGCTAAAAAAGTTGACATAATTATCGTCTTTGTACATGATAATTTAATAGATTATTTAAAATTTCTTTATAAAAGATCATAACGGTGACGGTGATTGCGCCTAATAAATGCTAAAAAATTTGACATAATTATCTTCTTGGTAAAAGATAATTTAATAGATCATTTAAAATTTCTTTATAAAAGATCATAACAGTAACAATCATTGGGCCAAATAAATGCTAAAAAAGTTGACATAATTATCTTCTTTGTAAAAGATAATTTACTAGATAATTTAAAACTTCTTTATAAAACATCATAACGGTAACAATCATTAGGCCTAATAAATGCTAAAAAATTTAAATTAATTTTCTTTTTTGTAAAAGATAATCTAGTAGATTATTTAAAATTTCTTTATAAAAGATCATAATGGTAACGATTATTCGCCTAATAAATGCTAAAAAAGTTTACATAATTATCTTCTTTTTAAAAGATAATTTACTAGATAATTTAAAACTGGTTTATAAAAGATCATAACGGTAACAATCATTGGGCCCAATAAATGCTAAAAAAGTTGACATAATTATCTTCTTTGCAGATATAATTTCCAAGATAATTTAAAATTTCTTATTAAAAGATCATAACGGTAACAATCATTGCCCTAATAAATGCTAAAAAATTTGACATAATTATCTTCTGGGTAAAAGATAATTTAATAGATCATTTAAAATTTCTTTATAAAAGATCATAACAGTAACAATCATTGGGCCTAATAAGTGCTAAAAAGGTTGACATAATTATCGTCTTTGTAAATGATAATTTAATAGATTATTTAAAATTTATTTATAAAAGATCATAACGGTAACGGTGATTGCGCCTAATAAATGCTAAAAAATTTGACATAATTATCTTCTTGGTAAAAGATAATTTAATAGATCATTAAAATTTCTTTATAAAAGATCATAACAGTAACAATCATTGGGCTTAATAAATGCTAAAAAAGTTGACATAATTATCGTCTTTGTACATGATAATTTAATAGATTATTTAAAATTTCTTTATAAAAGATCATAACGGTAACGGTGATTGCGCCTAATAAATGCTAAAAAATTTGACATAATTATCTTCTTGGTAAAAGATAATTTAATAGATCATTTAAAATTTCTTTATAAAAGATCATAAGAGTAACAATCATTGGGCCAAATAAATGCTAAAAAAGTTGGCATAATTATCTTCTTTCTAAAAGATAATTTACTAAATAATTTAAAACTTCTTTATAAAAGATTATAACGGTAACAATCATTGAGCCCAATAAATGCTAAAAAAGTTGACATAATTATCTTCTTTGCAGAGATAATTTCCTAGATAATTTAAAATTTCGTATTAAAAGATCATAACGGTAACAATCATTGGCGTAATAAGTCCTAAAAAATTTGACATAATTATCTTCTTGGTAAAAGATAATTTAATAGATCATTTAAAATTTCTTTATAAAAGATCATAATAGTAACAATCATTGGGCCTAATAAATGCTAAAAAAGTTGACATAATTATCGTCTTTGTACATGATAATTTAATAGATTATTTAAAATTTCTTTATAAAAGATCATAACGGTGACGGTGATTGCGCCTAATAAATGCTAAAAAATTTGACATAATTATCTTCTTGGTAAAAGATAATTTAATAGATCATTTAAAATTTCTTTATAAAAGATCATAACAGTAACAATCATTGGGCCAAATAAATGCTAAAAAAGTTGACATAATTATCTTCTTTGTAAAAGATAATTTACTAGATAATTTAAAACTTCTTTATAAAACATCATAACGGTAACAATCATTAGGCCTAATAAATGCTAAAAAATTTAAATTAATTTTCTTTTTTGTAAAAGATAATCTAGTAGATTATTTAAAATTTCTTTATAAAAGATCATAATGGTAACGATTATTCGCCTAATAAATGCTAAAAAAGTTTACATAATTATCTTCTTTTTAAAAGATAATTTACTAGATAATTTAAAACTGGTTTATAAAAGATCATAACGGTAACAATCATTGGGCCCAATAAATGCTAAAAAAGTTGACATAATTATCTTCTTTGCAGAGATAATTTCCAAGATAATTTAAAATTTCTTATTAAAAGATCATAACGGTAACAATCATTGCCCTAATAAATGCTAAAAAATTTGACATAATTATCTTCTGGGTAAAAGATAATTTAATAGATCCTTTAAAATTTCTTTATAAAAGATCATAACAGTAACAATCATTGGGCCTAATAAGTGCTAAAAAGGTTGACATAATTATCGTCTTTGTAAATGATAATTTAATAGATTATTTAAAATTTCTTTATAAAAGATCATAACGGTAACGGTGATTGCGCCTAATAAATGCTAAAAAATTTGACATAATTATCTTCTTGGTAAAAGATAATTTAATAGATCATTTAAAATTTCTTTATAAAAGATCATAACAGTAACAATCATTGGGCCAAATAAATGCTAAAAAAGTTGGCATAATTATCTTCTTTCTAAAAGATAATTTACTAAATAATTTAAAACTTCTTTATAAAAGATCATAACGGTAACAATCATTGGGCCCAATAAATGCTAAAAAAGTTGACATAATTATCTTCTTTGCAGAGATAATTTCCTAGATAATTTAAAATTTCTTATTAAAAGATCATAACGGTAACAATCATTGGCCTAATAAGTCCTAAAAAATTTGACATAATTATCTTCTTGGTAAAAGATAATTTAATAGATCATTTAAAATTTCTTTAGAAAAGATCATAATAGTAACAATCATTGGGCCTAATAAATGCTAAAAAAGTTGACATAATTATCGTCTTTGTACATGATAATTTAATAGATTATTTAAAATTTCTTTATAAAAGATCATAACCATAACGGTGATTGCACCTAATAAATGCTAAAAAATTTGACATAATTATCTTCTTGGTAAAAGATAATTTAATAGATCATTTAAAATTTCTTTATAAAAGATCATAACAGTAACAATCATTGGGCCTAATAAATGTTAAAATAGTTGACATAATTATCGTCTTTGTAAATGATAATTTAATAGATTATTTAAAATTTCTTTATAAAAGATCATAACGGTAACGATGATTGTGCCTAATAAATTCTAATAAAGTGGACATAATTATTCTCTTTGTAAAAGATAATTTACTAGATCATTTAAAACTTCTTTATAAAAGATCATAACAGTAACAATCATTGGGCCTAATAAATGCGAAAATATGTAAATTAATTATTTTTTTGTAAAAGATAATTGAATACATCATTTAAATTTTTTTCTAAAAGATCATAACGGTAACAATCATTAGGCCTAATAAATGCTAAAAAATTTAAATTAATTATCTTTTTTGTAAAAGATAATCTAGTAGATTATTTAAAATTTCTTTATAAAAGATCATAACGGTAACGATTATTATGCCTAATAAATGCTAAAAAAGTTGACATAATTATCTTCTTTTTAAAAGATAATTTACTAGATAATTTAAAACTTCTTTATAAAACATTATAACGGTAACAATCATTGGGCCCAATAAATGCTAAAAAAGTTGACATAATTATCTTCTTTGCAGAAATAATTTCCAAGATAATTTAAAATTTCTTATTAAAAGATCATAACGGTAACAATCATTGCCCTAATAAATGCTAAAAAATTTGACATAATTATCTTCTGGGTAAAAGATAATTTAATAGATCATTTAAAATTTCTTTATAAAAGATCATAACAGTAACAATCATTGGGCCAAATAAATGCTAAAAAAGTTGGCATAATTATCTTCTTTCTAAAAGATAATTTACTAAATAATTTAAAACTTCTTTATAAAAGATCATAACGGTAACAATCATTGGGCCCAATAAATGCTAAAAAAGTTGACATAATTATCTTCTTTGCAGAGATAATTTCCTAGATAATTTAAAATTTCTTATTAAAAGATCATAACGGTAACAATCATTGGCCTAATAAGTCCTAAAAAATTTGACATAATTATCTTCTTGGTAAAAGATAATTTAATAGATCATTTAAAATTTCTTTAGAAAAGATCATAATAGTAACAATCATTGGGCCTAATAAATGCTAAAAAAGTTGACATAATTATCGTCTTTGTACATGATAATTTAATAGATTATTTAAAATTTCTTTATAAAAGATCATAACCATAACGGTGATTGCACCTAATAAATGCTAAAAAATTTGACATAATTATCTTCTTGGTAAAAGATAATTTAATAGATCATTTAAAATTTCTTTATAAAAGATCATAACAGTAACAATCATTGGGCCTAATAAATGTTAAAATAGTTGACATAATTATCGTCTTTGTAAATGATAATTTAATAGATTATTTAAAATTTCTTTATAAAAGATCATAACGGTAACGATGATTGCGCCTAATAAATTCTAATAAAGTGGACATAATTATTCTCTTTGTAAAAGATAATTTACTAGATCATTTAAAACTTCTTTATAAAAGATCATAACAGTAACAATCATTGGGCCTAATAAATGCGAAAATATGTAAATTAATTATTTTTTTGTAAAAGATAATTGAATACATCATTTAAATTTTTTTCTAAAAGATCATAACGGTAACAATCATTAGGCCTAATAAATGCTAAAAAATTTAAATTAATTATCTTTTTTGTAAAAGATAATCTAGTAGATTATTTAAAATTTCTTTATAAAAGATCATAACGGTAACGATTATTATGCCTAATAAATGCTAAAAAAGTTGACATAATTATCTTCTTTTTAAAAGATAATTTACTAGATAATTTAAAACTTCTTTATAAAACATTATAACGGTAACAATCATTGGGCCCAATAAATGCTAAAAAAGTTGACATAATTATCTTCTTTGCAGAAATAATTTCCAAGATAATTTAAAATTTCTTATTAAAAGATCATAACGGTAACAATCATTGCCCTAATAAATGCTAAAAAATTTGACATAATTATCTTCTGGGTAAAAGATAATTTAATAGATCATTTAAAATTTCTTTATAAAAGATCATAACAGTAACAATCATTGGGCCTAATAAATGCTAAAAAGGTTGACATAATTATCGTCTTTGTAAATGATAATTTAATAGATTATTTAAAATTTCTTTATAAAAGATCATAACGGTAACGATGATTGCGCCTAATAAATTGTAATAAAGTGGACACAATTATCCTCTTTGTAAAAGATAATTTACTTGATCATTTAAAACCTCTTTATAAAAGATCATAACGGTAACAATCATCTGGCCTAATAAATGCTAAAATATGTAAATTAATTATTTTTTTTGTAAAAGATAATTGAATACATCATTTAAATTTTTTTATAAAAGATCATAACGGTAACAATCATTAGGCCTAATAAATTCTAAAAAATTTAAATTAATTATCTTTTTTGTAAAAGATAATCTAGTAGATTATTTAAAATTTCTTTATAAAAGATGATAACAGTAACGATTATTACGCCTAATAAATGCTAAAAAAGTTGACATAATTATCTTCTTTTTAAAAGATAATTTACTAGATAATTTAAAACTTCTTTATAAAAGATCATAACGGTAACAATCATTGGGCTCAATAAATGCTAAAAAAGTTGACATAATTATCTTCTTTGCAGAGATAATTTCCAAGATAATTTAAAATTTCTTATTAAAAGATCATAACGGTAACAATCATTGCCCTAATAAATGCTAAAAAATTTAACATAATTATCTTCTGGGTAAAAGATAATTTAATAGATCATTTAAAATTTCTTTATAAAAGATCATAACAGTAACAATCATTGGGCCTAATAAATGCTAAAAAAGTTGACATAATTATCGTCTTTGTACATGATAATTTAATAGATTATTTAAAATTTCTTTGTAAAAGATCATAACGGTAACGGTGATTGCGCCTAATAAATGCTAAAAAATTTGACATAATTATCTTCTTGGTAAAAGATAATTTAATAGATCATTTAAAATTTCTTTATAAAAGATCATAACAGTAACAATCATTGGGCCAAATAAATGCTAAAAAAGTTGACATAATTATCTTCTTTGTAAAAGATAATTTACTAGATAATTTAAAACTTCTTTATAAAAGATCATAACGGTAACAATCATTAGGCCTAATAAATGCTAAAAAATTTAAATTAATTTTCTTTTTTGTAAAAGATAATCTAGTAGATTATTTAAAATTTCTTTATAAAAGATCATAACGGTAACGGTGATTGCGCCTAATAAATGCTAAAAAATTTGACATAATTATCTTCTTGGTAAAAGATAATTTAATAGATCATTTAAAATTTCTTTATAAAAGATCATAACAGTAACAATCATTGGGCCAAATAAATGCTAAAAAAGTTGACATAATTATCTTCTTTGTAAAAGATAATTTACTAGATAATTTAAAACTTCTTTATAAAAGATCATAACGGTAACAATCATTAGGCCTAATAAATGCTAAAAAATTTAAATTAATTTTCTTTTTTGTAAAAGATAATCTAGTAGATTATTTAAAATTTCTTTATAAAAGATCATAATGGTAATGATTATTCCGCCTAATAAATGCTAAAAAAGTTGACATAATTATCTTCTTTTTAAAAGATAATTTAAAACTTGTTTATAAAAGATCATAACGGTAACAATCATTGGGCCCAATAAATGCTAAAAAAGTTGACATAATTATCTTCTTTGCAGAGATAATTTCCAAGATAATTTAAAATTTCTTATTAAAAGATCATAACGGTAACAATCATTGGCCTAATAAATGCTAAAAGATTTCACATAATTATCTTCTGGGTAAAAGATAATTTAATAGATCATTTAAAATTTCTGATCATAACAGTAACAATCATTGGGCCTAATAAATGCTGAAAAAGTTGACATAATTATCGTCTTTGTACATGATAATTTAATAGATTATTTAAAATTTCTTTATAAAAGATCATAACGGTAACGGTGATTGCGCCTAATAAATGCTAAAAAATTTGACATAATTATCTTCTTGGTAAAAGATAATTTAATAGATCATTTAAAATTTCTTTATAAAAGATCATAACAGTAACAATCATTGGGCCAAATAAATGCTAAAAAAGTTGACATAATTATCTTCTTTGTAAAAGATAATTTACTAGATAATTTAAAACTTCTTTATAAAAGATCATAACGGTAACAATCATTAGGCCTAATAAATGCTAAAAAATTTAAATTAATTTTCTTTTTTGTAAAAGATAATCTAGTAGATTATTTAAAATTTCTTTATAAAAGATCATAATGGTAACGATTATTCGCCTAATAAATGCTAAAAAAGTTGACATAATTATCTTCTTTTTAAAAGATTATTTACTAGATAATTTAAAACTTGTTTATAAAAGATCATAACGGTAACAATCATTGGGCCCAATAAATGCTAAAAAAGTTGACATAAT
This sequence comes from Psophocarpus tetragonolobus, assembly GCA_037954015.1. Taxonomy (NCBI): domain Eukaryota; kingdom Viridiplantae; phylum Streptophyta; class Magnoliopsida; order Fabales; family Fabaceae; genus Psophocarpus; species Psophocarpus tetragonolobus. The sequence continues at coordinate 57,182,578 of CM075688.1, read as the reverse complement.
TATCTTCTTTGCAGAGATAATTTCCAATATAATTTAAAATTTCTTATTAAAAGATCATAACGGTAACAATCATTGGCCTAATAAATGCTAAAAGATTTCACATAATTATCTTCTGGGTAAAAGATAATTTAATAGATCATTTAAAATTTCTAATCATAACAGTAACAATCATTGGGCCTAATAAATGCAAAAAAAGTTGACATAATTATCGTCTTTGTACATGATAATTTAATAGATTATTTAAAATTTCTTTATAAAAGATCATAACGGTAACGGTGATTGCGCCTAATAAATGCTAAAAAATTTGACATAATTATCTTCTTGGTTAAAGATAATTTAATAGATCATTTAAAATTTCTTTATAAAAGATCATAACAGTAATAATCATCGGGCCAAATAAATGCTAAAAAAGTTGACATAATTATCTTCTTTGTAAAAGATAATTTACTAGATAATTTAAAACTTCTTTATAAAAGATCATAACGGTAACAATCATTAGGCCTAATAAATGCTAAAAAATTTAAATTAATTTTCTTTTTTGTAAAAGATAATCTAGTAGATTATTTAAAATTTCTTTATAAAAGATCATAATGGTAACGATTATTCCGCCTAATAAATGCTAAAAAAGTTGACATAATTATCTTCTTTTTAAAAGATAATTTACTAGATAATTTAAAACTTGTTTATAAAAGATCATAACGGTAACAATCATTGGGCCCAATAAATGCTAAAAAAGTTGACATAATTATCTTCTTTGCAGAGATAATTTCCAAGATAATTTAAAATTTCTTATTAAAAGATCATAATGGTAACAATCATTGGCCTAATAAATGCTAAAAAATTTGACATAATTATCTTCTGGGTAAAAGATAATTTAATAGATCATTTAAAATTTCTTTATAAAAGATCATAACAGTAACAAGCATTGGGCCTAATAAATGCTAAAAAAGTTGACATAATTATCGTCTTTGTACATGATAATTTAATAGATTATTTAAAATTTCTTTATAAAAGATCATAACGGTAACGGTGATTGCGCCTAATAAATGCTAAAAAATTTGACATAATTATCTTCTTGGTAAAAGATAATTTAATAGATCATTTAAAATTTCTTTATAAAAGATCATAACAGTAACAATCATTGGGCTTAATAAATGCTAAAAAAGTTGACATAATTATCGTCTTTGTACATGATAATTTAATAGATTATTTAAAATTTTTTTATAAAAGATCATAACGGTAACGGTGATTGCGCCTAATAAATGCTAAAAAAGTTGACATAATTATCTTCTTGGTAAAAGATAATTTAATAGATCATTTAAAATTTCTTTATAAAAGATCATAACAGTAACAATCATTGGGCCTAATAAATGCTAAAATAGTTGACATAATTATCGTCTTTGTAAATGATAATTTAATAGATTATTTAAAATTTCTTTATAAAAGATCATAACGGTAACGATGATTGCGCCTAATAAATTCTAATAAAGTGGACATAATTATTCTCTTTGTAAAAGATAATTTACTAGATCATTTAAAACTTCTTTATAAAAGATCATAACGGTAACAATCATTGGGCCTAATAAATGCGAAAATATGTAAATTAATTATTTTTTTGTAAAAGATAATTGAATACATCATTTAAATTTTTTTATAAAAGATCATAACGGTAACAATCATTAGGCCTAATAAATGCTAAAAAATTTAAATTAATTATCTTTTTTGTAAAAGATAATCTAGTAGATTATTTAAAATTTCTTTATAAAAGATCATAAGGGTAACGATTATTATGCCTAATAAATGCTAAAAAAGTTGACATAATTATCTTCTTTTTAAAAGATAATTTACTAGATAATTTAAAACTTCTTTATAAAAGACTATAACGGTAACAATCATTGGGCCCAATAAATGCTAAAAAAGTTGACATAATTATCTTCTTTGCAGAGATAATTTCCAAGATAATTTAAAATTTCTTATTAAAAGATCACAACGGTAACAATCATTAGCCTAATAAATGCTAAAAAATTTGACATAATTATCTTCTTGGTAAAAGATAATTTAATAGATCATTAAAATTTCTTTATAAAAGATCATAACAGTAACAATCATTGGGCTTAATAAATGCTAAAAAAGTTGACATAATTATCGTCTTTGTACATGATAATTTAATAGATTATTTAAAATTTCTTTATAAAAGATCATAACGGTAACGGTGATTGCGCCTAATAAATGCTAAAAAATTTGACATAATTATCTTCTTGGTAAAAGATTATTTAATAGATCATTTAAAATTTCTTTATAAAAGATCATAACAGTAACAATCATTGGGCTTAATAAATGCTAAAAAAGTTGACATAATTATCGTCTTTGTACATGATAATTTAATAGATTATTTAAAATTTTTTTATAAAAGATCATAACGGTAACGGTGATTGCGCCTAATAAATGCTAAAAAAGTTGACATAATTATCTTCTTGGTAAAAGATAATTTAATAGATCATTTAAAATTTCTTTATAAAAGATCATAACAGTAACAATCATTGGGCCTAATAAATGCTAAAATAGTTGACATAATTATCGTCTTTGTAAATGATAATTTAATAGATTATTTAAAATTTCTTTATAACAGATCATAACGGTAACGATGATTGCGCCTAATAAATTCTAATAAAGTGGACATAATTATTCTCTTTGTAAAAGATAATTTACTAGATCATTTAAAACTTCTTTATAAAAGATCATAACGGTAACAATCATTGGGCCTAATAAATGCGAAAATATGTAAATTAATTATTTTTTTGTAAAAGATAATTGAATACATCATTTAAATTTTTTTATAAAAGATCATAACGGTAACAATCATTAGGCCTAATAAATGCTAAAAAATTTAAATTAATTATCTTTTTTGTAAAAGATAATCTAGTAGATTATTTAAAATTTCTTTATAAAAGATCATAAGGGTAACGATTATTATGCCTAATAAATGCTAAAAAAGTTGACATAATTATCTTCTTTTTAAAAGATAATTTACTAGATAATTTAAAACTTCTTTATAAAAGACTATAACGGTAACAATCATTGGGCCCAATAAATGCTAAAAAAGTTGACATAATTATCTTCTTTGCAGAGATAATTTCCAAGATAATTTAAAATTTCTTATTAAAAGATCACAACGGTAACAATCATTAGCCTAATAAATGCTAAAAAATTTGACATAATTATCTTCTTGGTAAAAGATAATTTAATAGATCATTAAAATTTCTTTATAAAAGATCATAACAGTAACAATCATTGGGCTTAATAAATGCTAAAAAAGTTGACATAATTATCGTCTTTGTACATGATAATTTAATAGATTATTTAAAATTTCTTTATAAAAGATCATAACGGTAACGGTGATTGCGCCTAATAAATGCTAAAAAATTTGACATAATTATCTTCTTGGTAAAAGATTATTTAATAGATCATTTAAAATTTCTTTATAAAAGATCATAACAGTAACAATCATTGGGCTTAATAAATGCTAAAAAAGTTGACATAATTATCGTCTTTGTACATGATAATTTAATAGATTATTTAAAATTTTTTTATAAAAGATCATAACGGTAACGGTGATTGCGCCTAATAAATGCTAAAAAAGTTGACATAATTATCTTCTTGGTAAAAGATAATTTAATAGATCATTTAAAATTTCTTTATAAAAGATCATAACAGTAACAATCATTGGGCCTAATAAATGCTAAAATAGTTGACATAATTATCGTCTTTGTAAATGATAATTTAATAGATTATTTAAAATTTCTTTATAACAGATCATAACGGTAACGATGATTGCGCCTAATAAATTCTAATAAAGTGGACATAATTATTCTCTTTGTAAAAGATAATTTACTAGATCATTTAAAACTTCTTTATAAAAGATCATAACGGTAACAATCATTGGGCCTAATAAATGCGAAAATATGTAAATTAATTATTTTTTTGTAAAAGATAATTGAATACATCATTTAAATTTTTTTATAAAAGATCATAACGGTAACAATCATTAGGCCTAATAAATGCTAAAAAATTTAAATTAATTATCTTTTTTGTAAAAGATAATCTAGTAGATTATTTAAAATTTCTTTATAAAAGATCATAACGGTAACGATTATTATGCCTAATAAATGCTAAAAAAGTTGACATAATTATCTTCTTTTTAAAAGATAATTTACTAGATAATTTAAAACTTCTTTATAAAAGACTATAACGGTAACAATCATTGGGCCCAATAAATGCTAAAAAAGTTGACATAATTATCTTCTTTGCAGAGATAATTTCAAAGATAATTTAAAATTTCTTATTAAAAGATCATAACGGTAACAATCATTAGCCTAATAAATGCTAAAAAATTTGACATAATTATCTTCTTGGTAAAAGATAATTTAATAGATCATTAAAATTTCTTTATAAAAGATCATAACAGTAACAATCATTGGGCTTAATAAATGCTAAAAAAGTTGACATAATTATGGTCTTTGTACATGATAATTTAATAGATTATTTAAAATTTCTTTATAAAAGATCATAACGGTAACGGTGATTGCGCCTAATAAATGCTAAAAAATTTGACATAATTATCTTCTTGGTAAAAGATAATTTAATAGATCATTTAAAATTTCTTTATAAAAGATCATAACAGTAACAATCATTGGGCCTAATAAATGCTAAAATAGTTGACATAATTATCGTCTTTGTAAATGATAATTTAATAGATTATTTAAAATTTCTTTATAAAAGATCATAACGGTAACGATGATTGCGCCTAATAAATTCTAATAAAGTGGACATAATTATTCTCTTTGTAAAAGATAATTTACTAGATCATTTAAAACTTCTTTATAAAAGATCATAACGGTAACAATCATTGGGCCTAATAAATGCGAAAATATGTAAATTAATTATTTTTTTGTAAAAGATAATTGAATACATCATTTAAATTTTTTTATAAAAGATCATAACGGTAACAATCATTAGGCCTAATAAATGCTAAAAAATTTAAATTAATTATCTTTTTTGTAAAAGATAATCTAGTAGATTATTTAAAATTTCTTTATAAAAGATCATAACGGTAACGATTATTATGCCTAATAAATGCTTAAAAAGTTGACATAATTATCTTCTTTTTAAAAGATAATTTACTAGATAATTTAAAATTTCTTTATAAAAGATTATAACGGTAACAATCATTGGGCCCAATAAATGCTAAAAAAGTTGACATAATTATCTTCTTTGCAGAGATAATTTCCAAGATAATTTAAAATTTCTTATTAAAAGATCATAACGGTAACAATCATTAGCCTAATAAATGCTAAAAAATTTGACATAATTATCTTCTTGGTAAAAGATAATTTAATAGATCATTAAAATTTCTTTATAAAAGATCATAACAGTAACAATCATTGGGCTTAATAAATGCTAAAAAAGTTGACATAATTATCGTCTTTGTACATGATAATTTAATAGATTATTTAAAATTTCTTTATAAAAGATCATAACGGTAACGGTGATTGCGCCTAATAAATGCTAAAAAAGTTTACATAATTATCTTCTTGGTAAAAGATAATTTAATAGATCATTTAAAATTTCTTTATAAAAGATCATAACAGTAACAATCATTGGGCCTAATAAATGCTAAAATAGTTGACATAATTATCGTCTTTGTAAATGATAATTTAATAGATTATTTAAAATTTCTTTATAAAAGATCATAACGGTAACGGTGATTGCGCCTAATAAATGCTAAAAAATTTGACATAATTATCTTCTTGGTAAAAGTTAATTTAATAGATCATTTAAAATTTCTTTATAAAAGATCATAACAGTAACAATCATTGGGCCAAATAAATGCTAAAAAAGTTGGCATAATTATCTTCTTTCTAAAAGATAATTTACTAAATAATTTAAAACTTCTTTATAAAAGATCATAACGGTAACAATCATTGGGCCCAATAAATTCTAAAAAAGTTGACATAATTATCTTCTTTGCAGAGATAATTTCCTAGATAATTTAAAATTTCTTATTAAAAGATCATAACGGTAACAATCATTGGCCTAATAAGTCCTAAAAAATTTGACATAATTATCTTCTTGGTAAAAGATAATTTAATAGATCATTTAAAATTTCTTTATAAAAGATCATAATAGTAACAATCATTGGGCCTAATAAATGCTAAAAAAGTTGACATAATTATCGTCTTTGTACATGATAATTTAATAGATTATTTAAAATTTCTTTATAAAAGATCATAACGGTGACTGTGATTGCGCCTAATAAATGCTAAAAAATTTGACATAATTATCTTCTTGGTAAAAGATAATTTAATAGATCATTTAAAATTTCTTTATAAAAGAGCATAACAGTAACAATCATTGGGCCAAATAAATGCTAAAAAAGTTGACATAATTATCTTCTTTGTAAAAGATAATTTACTAGATAATTTAAAACTTCTTTATAAAAGATCATAACGGTAACAATCATTAGGCCTAATAAATGCTAAAAAATTTAAATTAATTTTCTTTTTTGTAAAAGATAATCTAGTAGATTATTTAAAATTTCTTTATAAAAGATCATAATGGTAACGATTATTCGCCTAATAAATGCTAAAAAAGTTGACATAATTATCTTCTTTTTAAAAGATTATTTACCAGATAATTTAAAACTTGTTTATAAAAGATCATAACGGTAACAATCATTGGGCCCAATAAATGCTAAAAAAGTTGACATAATTATCTTCTTTGCAGAGATAATTTCCAAGATAATTTAAAATTTCTTATTAAAAGATCATAACGGTAACAATCATTGCCCTAATAAATGCTAAAAAATTTGACATAATTATCTTCTGGGTAAAAGATAATTTAATAGATCATTTAAAATTTCTTTATAAAAGATCATAACAGTAACAATCATTGGGCCTAATAAGTGCTAAAAAGGTTGACATAATTATCGTCTTTGTAAATGATAATTTAATAGATTATTTAAAATTTCTTTATAAAAGATCATAACGGTAACGGTGATTGCGCCTAATAAATGCTAAAAAATTTGACATAATTATCTTCTTGGTAAAAGATAATTTAATAGATCATTAAAATTTCTTTATAAAAGATCATAACAGTAACAATCATTCGGCTTAATAAATGCTAAAAAAGTTGACATAATTATTGTCTTTGTACATGATAATTTAATAGATTATTTAAAATTTCTTTATAAAAGATCATAACGGTAACGGTGATTGCGCCTAATAAATGCTAAAAAATTTGACATAATTATCTTCTTGGTAAAAGATAATTTAATAGATCATTTAAAATTTCTTTATAAAAGATCATAACAGTAACAATCATTGGGCCAAACAAATGCTAAAAAAGTTGGCATAATTATCTTCTTTCTAAAAGATAATTTACTAAATAATTTAAAACTTCTTTATAAAAGATCATAACGGTAACAATCATTGGGCCCAATAAATGCTAAAAAAGTTGACATAATTATCTTCTTTGCAGATATAATTTCCTAGATAATTTAAAATTTCTCATTAAAAGATCATAACGGTAACAATCATTGGCCTAATAAGTCCTAAAAAATTTGACATAATTATCTTCTTGGTAAAAGATAATTTAATAGATCATTTAAAATTTCTTTATAAAAGATCATAATAGTAACAATCATTGGGCCTAATAAATGCTAAAAAAGTTGACATAATTATCGTCTTTGTACATGATAATTTAATAGATTATTTAAAATTTCTTTATAAAAGATCATAACGGTGACCGTGATTGCGCCTAATAAATGCTAAAAAATTTGACATAATTATCTTCTTGGTAAAAGATAATTTAATAGATCATTTAAAATTTCTTTATAAAAGATCATAACAGTAACAATCATTGGGCCAAATAAATGCTAACAAAGTTGACATAATTATCTTCTTTGTAAAAGATAATTTACTAGATAATTTAAAACTTCTTTATAAAAGATCATAACGGTAACAATCATTAGGCCTAATAAATGCTAAAAAATTTAAATTAATTTTCTTTTTTGTAAAAGATAATCTAGTAGATTATTTAAAATTTCTTTATAAAAGATCATAATGGTAACGATTATTCGCCTAATAAATGCTAAAAAAGTTGACATAATTATCTTCTTTGCAGAGATAATTTCCAAGATAATTTAAAATTTCTTATTAAAAGATCATAACGGTAACAATCATTGCCCTAATAAATGCTAAAAAATTTGACATAATTATCTTCTGGGTAAAAGATAATTTAATAGATCATTTAAAATTTCTTTATAAAAGATCATAACAGTAACAATCATTGGGCCTAATAAGTGCTAAAAAGGTTGACATAATTATCGTCTTTGTAAATGATAATTTAATAGATTATTTAAAATTTCTTTATAAAAGATCATAACGGTAACGGTGATTACGCCTAATAAATGCTAAAAAATTTGACATAATTATCTTCTTGGTAAAAGATAATTTAATAGATCATTAAAATTTCTTTATAAAAGATCATAACAGTAACAATCATTGGGCTTAATAAATGCTAAAAAAGTTGACATAATTATTGTCTTTGTACATGATAATTTAATAGATTATTTAAAATTTCTTTATAAAAGATCATAACGGTAACGGTGATTGCGCCTAATAAATGCTAAAAAATTTGACATAATTATCTTCTTGGTAAAAGATAATTTAATAGATCATTTAAAATTTCTTTATAAAAGATCATAACAGTAACAATCATTGGGCCTAATAAATGCTAAAATAGTTGACATAATTATCGTCTTTGTAAATGATAATTTAATAGATTATTTAAAATTTCTTTATAAAAGATCATAACGGTAACGATGATTGCGCCTAATAAATTCTAATAAAGTGGACATAATTATTCTCTTTGTAAAAGATAATTTACTAGATCATTTAAAACTTCTTTATAAAAGATCATAACGGTAACAATCATTGGGCCTAATAAATGCGAAAATATGTAAATTAATTATTTTTTTGTAAAAGATAATTGAATACATCATTTAAATTTTTTTATAAAAGATCATAACGGTAACAATCATTAGGCCTAATAAATGCTAAAAAATTTAAATTAATTATCTTTTTTGTAAAAGATAATCTAGTAGATTATTTAAAATTTCTTTATAAAAGATCATAACGGTAACGATTATTATGCCTAATAAATGCTTAAAAAGTTGACATAATTATCTTCTTTTTAAAAGATAATTTACTAGATAATTTAAAATTTCTTTATAAAAGATTATAACAGTAACAATCATTGGGCCCAATAAATGCTAAAAAAGTTGACATAATTATCTTCTTTGCAGAGATAATTTCCAAGATAATTTAAAATTTCTTATTAAAAGATCATAACGGTAACAATCATTAGCCTAATAAATGCTAAAAAATTTGACATAATTATCTTCTTGGTAAAAGATAATTTAATAGATCATTAAAATTTCTTTATAAAAGATCATAACAGTAACAATCATTGGGCTTAATAAATGCTAAAAAAGTTGACATAATTATCGTCTTTGTACATGATAATTTAATAGATTATTTAAAATTTCTTTATAAAAGATCTTAACGGTAACGGTGATTGCGCCTAATAAATGCTAAAAAAGTTTACATAATTATCTTCTTGGTAAAAGATAATTTAATAGATCATTTAAAATTTCTTTATAAAAGATCATAACAGTAACAATCATTGGGCCTAATAAATGCTAAAATAGTTGACATAATTATCGTCTTTGTAAATGATAATTTAATAGATTATTTAAAATTTCTTTATAAAAGATCATAACGGTAACGGTGATTGCGCCTAATAAATGCTAAAAAATTTGACATAATTATCTTCTTGGTAAAAGTTAATTTAATAGATCATTTAAAATTTCTTTATAAAAGATCATAACAGTAACAATCATTGGGCCAAATAAATGCTAAAAAAGTTGACATAATTATCTTCTTTGTAAAAGATAATTTACTAGATAATTTAAAACTTCTTTATAAAAGATCATAACGGTAACAATCATTAGGCCTAATAAATGCTAAAAAATTTAAATTAATTTTTTTTTTTGTAAAAGATAATCTAGTAGATTATTTAAAATTTCTTTATAAAAGATCATAATGGTAACGATTATTCGCCTAATAAATGCTAAAAAAGTTGACATAATTATCTTCTTTTTAAAAGATTATTTACTAGATAATTTAAAACTTGTTTATAAAAGATCATAACGGTAACAATCATTGGGCCCAATAAATGCTAAAAAAGTTGACATAATTATCTTCTTTGCAGAGATAATTTCCAAGATAATTTAAAATTTCTTATTAAAAGATCATAACGGTAACAATCATTGCCCTAATAAATGCTAAAAAATTTGACATAATTATCTTCTGGGTAAAAGATAATTTAATAGATCATTTAAAATTTCTTTATAAAAGATCATAACAGTAACAATCATTGGGCCTAATAAGTGCTAAAAAGGTTGACATAATTATCGTCTTTGTAAATGATAATTTAATAGATTATTTAAAATTTCTTTATAAAAGATCATAACGGTAACGGTGATTGCGCCTAATAAATGCTAAAAAATTTGACATAATTATCTTCTTGGTAAAAGTTAATTTAATAGATCATTTAAAATTTCTTTATAAAAGATCATAACAGTAACAATCATTGGGCCAAATAAATGCTAAAAAAGTTGACATAATTATCTTCTTTGTAAAAGATAATTTACTAGATAATTTAAAACTTCTTTATAAAAGATCATAACGGTAACAATCATTAGGCCTAATAAATGCTAAAAAATTTAAATTAATTTTTTTTTTTTGTAAAAGATAATCTAGTAGATTATTTAAAATTTCTTTATAAAAGATCATAATGGTAACGATTATTCGCCTAATAAATGCTAAAAAAGTTGACATAATTATCTTCTTTTTAAAAGATTATTTACTAGATAATTTAAAACTTGTTTATAAAAGATCATAACGGTAACAATCATTGGGCCCAATAAATGCTAAAAAAGTTGACATAATTATCTTCTTTGCAGAGATAATTTCCAAGATAATTTAAAATTTCTTATTAAAAGATCATAACGGTAACAATCATTGCCCTAATAAATGCTAAAAAATTTGACATAATTATCTTCTGGGTAAAAGATAATTTAATAGATCATTTAAAATTTCTTTATAAAAGATCATAACAGTAACAATCATTGGGCCTAATAAGTGCTAAAAAGGTTGACATAATTATCGTCTTTGTAAATGATAATTTAATAGATTATTTAAAATTTCTTTATAAAAGATCATAACGGTAACGGTGATTGCGCCTAATAAATGTTAAAAAATTTTACATAATTATCTTCTTGGTAAAAGATAATTTAATAGATCATTTAAAATTTCTTTATAAAAGATCATAACAGTAACAATCATTGGGCCAAACAAATGCTAAAAAAGTTGGCATAATTATCTTCTTTCTAAAAGATAATTTACTAAATAATTTAAAACTTCTTTATAAAAGATCATAACGGTAACAATCATTGGGCCCAATAAATGCTAAAAAAGTTGACATAATTATCTTCTTTGCAGATATAATTTCCTAGATAATTTAAAATTTCTCATTAAAAGATCATAACGGTAACAATCATTGGCCTAATAAGTCCTAAAAAATTTGACATAATTATCTTCTTGGTAAAAGATAATTTAATAGATCATTTAAAATTTCTTTATAAAAGATCATAATAGTAACAATCATTGGGCCTAATAAATGCTAAAAAAGTTGACATAATTATCGTCTTTGTACATGATAATTTAATAGATTATTTAAAATTTCTTTATAAAAGATCATAACGGTGACGGTGATTGCGCCTAATAAATGCTAAAAAATTTGACATAATTATCTTCTTGGTAAAAGATAATTTAATAGATCATTTAAAATTTCTTTATAAAAGATCATAACAGTAACAATCATTGGGCCAAATAAATGCTAAAAAAGTTGACATAATTATCTTCTTTGTAAAAGATAATTTACTAGATAATTTAAAACTTCTTTATAAAAGATCATAACGGTAACAATCATTAGGCCTAATAAATGCTAAAAAATTTAAATTAATTTTTTTTTTTGTAAAAGATAATCTAGTAGATTATTTAAAATTTCTTTATAAAAGATCATAATGGTAACGATTATTCGCCTAATAAATGCTAAAAAAGTTGACATAATTATCTTCTTTTTAAAAGATTATTTACTAGATAATTTAAAACTTGTTTATAAAAGATCATAACGGTAACAATCATTGGGCCCAATAAATGCTAAAAAAGTTGACATAATTATCTTCTTTGCAGAGATAATTTCCAAGATAATTTAAAATTTCTTATTAAAAGATCATAACGGTAACAATCATTGCCCTAATAAATGCTAAAAAATTTGACATAATTATCTTCTGGGTAAAAGATAATTTAATAGATCATTTAAAATTTCTTTATAAAAGATCATAACAGTAACAATCATTGGGCCTAATAAGTGCTAAAAAGGTTGACATAATTATCGTCTTTGTAAATGATAATTTAATAGATTATTTAAAATTTCTTTATAAAAGATCATAACGGTAACGGTGATTGCGCCTAATAAATGTTAAAAAATTTTACATAATTATCTTCTTGGTAAAAGATAATTTAATAGATCATTTAAAATTTCTTTATAAAAGATCATAACAGTAACAATCATTGGGCCAAACAAATGCTAAAAAAGTTGGCATAATTATCTTCTTTCTAAAAGATAATTTACTAAATAATTTAAAACTTCTTTATAAAAGATCATAACGGTAACAATCATTGGGCCCAATAAATGCTAAAAAAGTTGACATAATTATCTTCTTTGCAGATATAATTTCCTAGATAATTTAAAATTTCTCATTAAAAGATCATAACGGTAACAATCATTGGCCTAATAAGTCCTAAAAAATTTGACATAATTATCTTCTTGGTAAAAGATAATTTAATAGATCATTTAAAATTTCTTTATAAAAGATCATAATAGTAACAATCATTGGGCCTAATAAATGCTAAAAAAGTTGACATAATTATCGTCTTTGTACATGATAATTTAATAGATTATTTAAAATTTCTTTATAAAAGATCATAACGGTGACGGTGATTGCGCCTAATAAATGCTAAAAAATTTGACATAATTATCTTCTTGGTAAAAGATAATTTAATAGATCATTTAAAATTTCTTTATAAAAGATCATAACAGTAACAATCATTGGGCCAAATAAATGCTAAAAAAGTTGACATAATTATCTTCTTTGTAAAAGATAATTTACTAGATAATTTAAAACTTCTTTATAAAAGATCATAACGGTAACAATCATTAGGCCTAATAAATGCTAAAAAATTTAAATTAATTTTTTTTTTTGTAAAAGATAATCTAGTAGATTATTTAAAATTTCTTTATAAAAGATCATAATGGTAACGATTATTCGCCTAATAAATGCTAAAAAAGTTGACATAATTATCTTCTTTTTAAAAGATTATTTACTAGATAATTTAAAACTTGTTTATAAAAGATCATAACGGTAACAATCATTGGGCCCAATAAATGCTAAAAAAGTTGACATAATTATCTTCTTTGCAGAGATAATTTCCAAGATAATTTAAAATTTCTTATTAAAAGATCATAACGGTAACAATCATTGCCCTAATAAATGCTAAAAAATTTGACATAATTATCTTCTGGGTAAAAGATAATTTAATAGATCATTTAAAATTTCTTTATAAAAGATCATAACAGTAACAATCATTGGGCCTAATAAGTGCTAAAAAGGTTGACATAATTATCGTCTTTGTAAATGATAATTTAATAGATTATTTAAAATTTCTTTATAAAAGATCATAACGGTAACGGTGATTGCGCCTAATAAATGCTAAAAAATTTGACATAATTATCTTCTGGGTAAAAGATAATTTAATAGATCATTTAAAATTTCTTTATAAAAGATCATAACAGTAACAATCATTGGGCCTAATAAGTGCTAAAAAAGTTGACATAATTATTGTCTTTGTACATGATAATTTAATAGATTATTTAAAATTTCTTTATAAAAGATCATAACGGTAACGGTGATTGCGCCTAATAAATGCTAAAAAATTTGACATAATTATCTTCTTGGTAAAAGATAATTTAATAGATCATTAAAATTTCTTTATAAAAGATCATAACAGTAACAATCATTGGGCTTAATAAATGCGAAAAAAGTTGACATAATTATCGTCTTTGTACATGATAATTTAATAGATTATTTAAAATTTCTTTATAAAAGATCATAACGGTAACGGTGATTGCGCCTAATAAATGCTAAAAAATTTGACATAATTATCTTCTTGGTAAAAGATAATTTAATAGATCATTTAAAATTTCTGTATAAAAGATCATAACAGTAACAATCATTGGGCCAAACAAATGCTAAAAAAGTTGGCATAATTATCTTCTTTCTAAAAGATAATTTACTAAATAATTTAAAACTTCTTTATAAAAGATCATAACGGTAACAATCATTGGGCCCAATAAATGCTAAAAAAGTTGACATAATTATCTTCTTTGCAGAGATATTTTCCTAGATAATTTAAAATTTCTTATTAAAAGACCATAACGGTAACAATCATTGGCCTAATAAGTCCTAAAAAATTTGACATAATTATCTTCTTGGTAAAAGATAAATTAATAGATCATTTAAAATTTCTTTATAAAAGATCATAATAGTAACAATCATTGGGCCTAATAAATGCTAAAAAAGTTGACATAATTATCGTCTTTGTACATGATAATTTAATAGATTATTTAAAATTTCTTTATAAAAGATCATAACGGTGACGGTGATTGCGCCTAATAAATGCTACAAAATTTGACATAATTATCTTCTTGGTAAAAGATAATTTAATAGATCATTTAAAATTTCTTTATAAAAGATCATAACAGTAACAATCATTGGGCCAAATAAATGCTAAAAAAGTTGACATAATTATCTTCTTTGTAAAAGATAATTTACTAGATAATTTAAAACTTCTTTATAAAAGATCATAACGGTAACAATCATTAGGCCTAATAAATGCTAAAAAATTTAAATTAATTTTCTTTTTTGTAAGAGATAATCTAGTAGATTATTTAAAATTTCTTTATAAAAGATCATAATGGTAACGATTATTTGCCTAATAAATGCTAAAAAAGTTGACATAATTATCTTCTTTTTAAAAGATTATTTACCAGATAATTTAAAACTTGTTTATAAAAGATCATAACGGTAACAATCATTGGGCCCAATAAATGCTAAAAAAGTTGACATAATTATCTTCTTTGCAGAGATAATTTCCAAGATAATTTAAAATTTCTTATTAAAAGATCATAACGGTAACAATCATTGCCCTAATAAATGCTAAAAAATTTGACATAATTATCTTCTGGGTAAAAGATAATTTAATAGATCATTTAAAATTTCTTTATAAAAGATCATAACAGTAACAATCATTGGGCCTAATAAGTGCTAAAAAGGTTGACATAATTATCGTCTTTGTAAATGATAATTTAATAGATTATTTAAAATTTCTTTATAAAAGATCATAACGGTAATGGTGATTGCGCCTAATAAATGCTAAAAAATTTGACATAATTATCTTCTTGGTAAAAGATAATTTAATAGATCATTAAAATTTCTTTATAAAAGATCATAACAGTAACAATCATTGGGCTTAATAAATGAGAAAGAAGTTGACATAATTATCGTCTTTGTACATGATAATTTAATAGATTATTTAAAATTTCTTTATAAAAGATCATAACGGTGACGGTGATTGCGCCTAATAAATGCTAAAAAATTTGACATAATTATCTTCTTGGTAAAAGATAATTTAATAGATCATTTAAAATTTCTTTATAAAAGATCATAACAGTAACAATCATTGGGCCAAATAAATGCTAAAAAAGTTGACATAATTATCTTCTTTGTAAAAGATAATTTACTAGATAATTTAAAACTTCTTTATAAAAGATCATAACGGTAACAATCATTAGGCCTAATAAATGCTAAAAAATTTAAATTAATTTTCTTTTTTGTAAAAGATAATCTAGTAGATTATTTCAAATTTCTTTATAAAAGATCATAATGGTAACGATTATTCGCCTAATAAATGCTAAAAAAGTTGACATAATTATCTTCTTTTTAAAAGATTATTTACCAGATAATTTAAAACTTGTTTATAAAAGATCATAACGGTAACAATCATTGGGCCCAATAAATGCTAAAAAAGTTGACATAATTATCTTCTTTGCAGAGATAATTTCCAAGATAATTTAAAATTTCTTATTAAAAGATCATAACGGTAACAATCATTGCCCTAATGAATGCTAAAAAATTTGACATAATTATCTTCTGGGTAAAAGATAATTTAATAGATCATTTAAAATTTCTTTATAAAAGATCATAACAGTAACAATCATTGGGCCTAATAAGTGCTAAAAAGGTTGACATAATTATCGTCTTTGCAAATGATAATTTAATAGATTATTTAAAATTTCTTTATAAAAGATCATAACGGTAACGGTGATTGCGCCTAATAAATGCTAAAAAATTTGACATAATTATCTTCTTGGTAAAAGATAATTTAATAGATCATTAAAATTTCTTTATAAAAGATCATAACAGTAACAATCATTGGGCTTAATAAATGCTAAAAAAGTTGACATAATTATCGTCTTTGTACATGATAATTTAATAGATTATTTAAAATTTCTTTATAAAAGATCATAACGGTAACGGTGATTGCGCCTAATAAATGCTAAAAAATTTGACATAATTATCTTCTTGGTAAAAGATAATTTAATAGATCATTTAAAATTTCTTTATAAAAGATCATAACAGTAACAATCATTGGGCCAAATAAATGCTAAAAAAGTTGACATAATTATCTTCTTTGTAAAAGATAATTTACTAGATAATTTAAAACTTCTTTATAAAAGATCATAACGGTAACAATCATTAGGCCTAATAAATGCTAAAAAATTTAAATTAATTTTCTTTTTTGTAAAAGATAATCTAGTAGATTATTTAAAATTTCTTTATAAAAGATCATAATGGTAACGATTATTCGCCTAGTAAATGCTAAAAAAGTTGACATAATTATCTTCTTTTTAAAAGATTATTTACCAGATAATTTAAAACTTGTTTATAAAAGATCATAACGGTAACAATCATTGGGCCCAATAAATGCTAAAAAAGTTGACATAATTATCTTCTTTGCAGAGATAATTTCCAAGATAATTTAAAATTTCTTATTAAAAGATCATAACGGTAACAATCATTGCCCTAATAAATGCTAAAAAATTTGACATAATTATCTTCTGGGTAAAAGATAATTTAATAGATCATTTAAAATTTCTTTATAAAAGATCATAACAGTAACAATCATTGGGCCTAATAAGTGCTAAAAAGGTTGACATAATTATCGTCTTTGCAAATGATAATTTAATAGATTATTTAAAATTTCTTTATAAAAGATCATAACGGTAACGGTGATTGCGCCTAATAAATGCTAAAAAATTTGACATAATTATCTTCTTGGTAAAAGATAATTTAATAGATCATTAAAATTTCTTTATAAAAGATCATAACAGTAACAATCATTGGGCTTAATAAATGCTAAAAAAGTTGACATAATTATCGTCTTTGTACATGATAATTTAATAGATTATTTAAAATTTCTTTATAAAAGATCATAACGGTAACGGTGATTGCGCCTAATAAATGCTAAAAAATTTGACATAATTATCTTCTTGGTAAAAGATAATTTAATAGATCATTTAAAATTTCTTGATAAAAGATCATAACAGTAACAATCATTGGGCCAAACAAATGCTAAAAAAGTTGGCATAATTATCTTCTTTCTAAAAGATAATTTACTAAATAATTTAAAACTTCTTTATAAAAGATCATAACGGTAACAATCATTGGGCCCAATAAATGCTAAAAAAGTTGACATAATTATCTTCTTTGCAGAGATAATTTCCTAGATAATTTAAAATTTCTTATTAAAAGACCATAACGGTAACAATCATTGGCCTAATAAGTCCTAAAAAATTTGACATAATTATCTTCTTGGTAAAAGAAAATTTAATAGATCATTTAAAATTTCTTTATAAAAGATCATAATAGTAACAATCATTGGCCTAATAAATGCTAAAAAAGTTGACATAATTATCGTCTTTGTACATGATAATTTAATAGATTATTTAAAATTTCTTTATAAAAGATCATAACGGTGACGGTGATTGCGCCTAATAAATGCTAAAAAATTTGACATAATTATCTTCTTGGTAAAAGATAATTTAATAGATCATTTAAAATTTCTTTATAAAAGATCATAACAGTAACAATCATTGGGCCAAATAAATGCTAAAAAAGTTGACATAATTATCTTCTTTGTAAAAGATAATTTACTAGATAATTTAAAACTTCTTTATAAAAGATCATAACGGTAACAATCATTAGGCCTAATAAATGCTAAAATATTTAAATTAATTTTCTTTTTTGTAAAAGATAATCTAGTAGATTATTTAAAATTTCTTTATAAAAGATCATAATGGTAACGATTATTCGCCTAATAAATGCTAAAAAAGTTGACATAATTATCTTCTTTTTAAAAGATTATTTACCAGATAATTTAAAACTTGTTTATAAAAGATCATAACGGTAACAATCATTGGGCCCAATAAATGCTAAAAAAGTTGACATAATTATCTTCTTTGCAGAGATAATTTCCAAGATAATTTAAAATTTCTTATTAAAAGATCATAACGGTAACAATCATTGCCCTAATAAATGCTAAAAAATTTGACATAATTATCTTCTGGGTAAAAGATAATTTAATAGATCATTTAAAATTTCTTTATAAAAGATCATAACAGTAACAATCATTGGGCCTAATAAGTGCTAAAAAGGTTGACATAATTATCGTCTTTGCAAATGATAATTTAATAGATTATTTAAAATTTGTTTATAAAAGATCATAACGGTAACGGTGATTGCGCCTAATAAATGCTAAAAAATTTGACATAATTATCTTCTTGGTAAAAGATAATTTAATAGATCATTAAAATTTCTTTATAAAAGATCATAACAGTAACAATCATTGGGCTTAATAAATGCTAAAAAAGTTGACATAATTATCGTCTTTGTACATGATAATTTAATAGATTATTTAAAATTTCTTTATAAAAGATCATAACGGTAACGGTGATTGCGCCTAATAAATGCTAAAAAATTTGACATAATTATCTTCTTGGTAAAAGATAATTTAATAGATCATTTAAAATTTCTTGATAAAAGATCATAACAGTAACAATCATTGGGCCAAACAAATGCTAAAAAAGTTGGCATAATTATCTTCTTTCTAAAAGATAATTTACTAAATAATTTAAAACTTCTTTATAAAAGATCATAACGGTAACAATCATTGGGCCCAATAAATGCTAAAAAAGTTGACATAATTATCTTCTTTGCAGAGATAATTTCCTAGATAATTTAAAATTTCTTATTAAAAGACCATAACGGTAACAATCATTGGCCTAATAAGTCCTAAAAAATTTGACATAATTATCTTCTTGGTAAAAGATAATTTAATAGATCATTTAAAATTTCTTTATAAAAGATCATAATAGTAACAATCATTGGCCTAATAAATGCTAAAAAAGTTGACATAATTATCGTCTTTGTACATGATAATTTAATAGATTATTTAAAATTTCTTTATAAAAGATCATAACGGTGACGGTGATTGCGCCTAATAAATGCTAAAAAATTTGACATAATTATCTTGTTGGTAAAAGATAATTTAATAGATCATTTAAAATTTCTTTATAAAAGATCATAACAGTAACAATCATTGGGCCAAATAAATGCTAAAAAAGTTGACATAATTATCTTCTTTGTAAAAGATAATTTACTAGATAATTTAAAACTTCTTTATAAAAGATCATAACGGTAACAATCATTAGGCCTAATAAATGCTAAAATATTTAAATTAATTTTCTTTTTTGTAAAAGATAATCTAGTAGATTATTTAAAATTTCTTTATAAAAGATCATAATGGTAACGATTATTCGCCTAATAAATGCTAAAAAAGTTGACATAATTATCTTCTTTTTAAAAGATTATTTACTAGATAATTTAAAACTTGTTTATAAAAGATCATAACGGTAACAATCATTGGGCCCAATAAATGCTAAAAAAGTTGACATAATTATCTTCTTTACAGAGATAATTTCCAAGATAATTTAAAATTTCTTATTAAAAGATCATAACGGTAACAATCATTGCCCTAATAAATGCTAAAAAATTTGACATAATTATCTTCTGGGTAAAAGATAATTTAATAGATCATTTAAAATTTCTTTATAAAAGATCATAACAGTAACAATCATTGGGCCTAATAAGTGCTAAAAAGGTTGACATAATTATCGTCTTTGCAAATGATAATTTAATAGATTATTTAAAATTTCTTTATAAAAGATCATAACGGTAACGGTGATTGCGCCTAATAAATGCTAAAAAATTTGACATAATTATCTTCTTGGTAAAAGATAATTTAATAGATCATTAAAATTTCTTTATAAAAGATCATAACAGTAACAATCATTGGGCTTAATAAATGCTAAAAAAGTTGACATAATTATCGTCTTTGTACATGATAATTTAATAGATTATTTAAAATTTCTTTATAAAAGATCATAACGGTAACGGTGATTGCGCCTAATAAATGCTAAAAAATTTGACATAATTATCTTCTTGGTAAAAGATAATTTAATAGATCATTTAAAATTTCTTGATAAAAGATCATAACAGTAACAATCATTGGGCCAAACAAATGCTAAAAAAGTTGGCATAATTATCTTCTTTCTAAAAGATAATTTACTAAATAATTTAAAACTTCTTTATAAAAGATCATAACGGTAACAATCATTGGGCCCAATAAATGCTAAAAAAGTTGACATAATTATCTTCTTTGCAGAGATAATTTCCTAGATAATTTAAAATTTCTTATTAAAAGACCATAACGGTAACAATCATTGGCCTAATAAGTCCTAAAAAATTTGACATAATTATCTTCTTGGTAAAAGATAATTTAATAGATCATTTAAAATTTCTTTATAAAAGATCATAATAGTAACAATCATTGGCCTAATAAATGCTAAAAAAGTTGACATAATTATCGTCTTTGTACATGATAATTTAATAGATTATTTAAAATTTCTTTATAAAAGATCATAACGGTGACGGTGATTGCGCCTAATAAATGCTAAAAAATTTGACATAATTATCTTCTTGGTAAAAGATAATTTAATAGATCATTTAAAATTTCTTTATAAAAGATCATAACAGTAACAATCATTGGGCCAAATAAATGCTAAAAAAGTTGACATAATTATCTTCTTTGTAAAAGATAATTTACTAGATAATTTAAAACTTCTTTATAAAAGATCATAACGGTAACAATCATTAGGCCTAATAAATGCTAAAATATTTAAATTAATTTTCTTTTTTGTAAAAGATAATCTAGTAGATTATTTAAAATTTCTTTATAAAAGATCATAATGGTAACGATTATTCGCCTAATAAATGCTAAAAAAGTTGACATAATTATCTTCTTTTTAAAAGATTATTTACTAGATAATTTAAAACTTGTTTATAAAAGATCATAACGGTAACAATCATTGGGCCCAATAAATGCTAAAAAAGTTGACATAATTATCTTCTTTGCAGAGATAATTTCCAAGATAATTTAAAATTTCTTATTAAAAGATCATAACGGTAACAATCATTGCCCTAATAAATGCTAAAAAATTTGACATAATTATCTTCTGGGTAAAAGATAATTTAATAGATCATTTAAAATTTCTTTATAAAAGATCATAACAGTAACAATCATTGGGCCTAATAAGTGCTAAAAAGGTTGACATAATTATCGTCTTTGCAAATGATAATTTAATAGATTATTTAAAATTTCTTTATAAAAGATCATAACGGTAACGGTGATTGCGCCTAATAAATGCTAAAAAATTTGAAATAATTATCTTCTTGGTAAAAGATAATTTAATAGATCATTAAAATTTCTTTATAAAAGATCATAACAGTAACAATCATTGGGCTTAATAAATGCTAAAAAAGTTGACATAATTATCGTCTTTGTACATGATAATTTAATAGATTATTTAAAATTTCTTTATAAAAGATCATAACGGTAACGGTGATTGCGCCTAATAAATGCTAAAAAATTTGACATAATTATCTTCTTGGTAAAAGATAATTTAATAGATCATTTAAAATTTCTTTATAAAAGATCATAACAGTAACAATCATTGGGCTAAATAAATGCTAAAAAAGTTGACATAATTATCTTCTTAGTAAAAGATAATTTACTAGATAATTTAAAACTTCTTTGTAAAAGATCATAACAGTAACAATCATTGGGCCTAATAAATGCTAAAAAAGTTGACATAATTATCGTCTTTGTACATGATAATTTAATAGATTATTTAAAATTTCTTTATAAAAGATCATAACGGTAACGGTGATTGCGCCTAATAAATGCTAAAAAATTTGACATAATTATCTTCTTGGTAAAAGATAATTTAATAGATCATTTAAAATTTCTTGATAAAAGATCATAACAGTAACAATCATTGGGCCAAACAAATGCTAAAAAAGTTGGCATAATTATCTTCTTTCTAAAAGATAATTTACTAAATAAT
Source organism: Psophocarpus tetragonolobus (assembly GCA_037954015.1). Classification (NCBI taxonomy): domain Eukaryota; kingdom Viridiplantae; phylum Streptophyta; class Magnoliopsida; order Fabales; family Fabaceae; genus Psophocarpus; species Psophocarpus tetragonolobus. The sequence continues at coordinate 57,159,748 of CM075688.1, read as the reverse complement.
TTAAAACTTCTTTATAAAAGATCATAACGGTAACAATCATTGGGCCCAATAAATGCTAAAAAAGTTGACATAATTATCTTCTTTGCAGAGATAATTTCCTAGATAATTTAAAATTTCTTATTAAAAGACCATAACGGTAACAATCATTGGCCTAATAAGTCCTAAAAAATTTGACATAATTATCTTCTTGGTAAAAGATAATTTAATAGATCATTTAAAATTTCTTTATAAAAGATCATAATAGTAACAATCATTGGCCTAATAAATGCTAAAAAAGTTGACATAATTATCGTCTTTGTACATGATAATTTAATAGATTATTTAAAATTTCTTTATAAAAGATCATAACGGTGACGGTGATTGCGCCTAATAAATGCTAAAAAATTTGACATAATTATCTTCTTGGTAAAAGATAATTTAATAGATCATTTAAAATTTCTTTATAAAAGATCATAACAGTAACAATCATTGGGCCAAATAAATGCTAAAAAAGTTGACATAATTATCTTCTTTGTAAAAGATAATTTACTAGATAATTTAAAACTTCTTTATAAAAGATCATAACGGTAACAATCATTAGGCCTAATAAATGCTAAAATATTTAAATTAATTTTCTTTTTTGTAAAAGATAATCTAGTAGATTATTTAAAATTTCTTTATAAAAGATCATAATGGTAACGATTATTCGCCTAATAAATGCTAAAAAAGTTGACATAATTATCTTCTTTTTAAAAGATTATTTACTAGATAATTTAAAACTTGTTTATAAAAGATCATAACGGTAACAATCATTGGGCCCAATAAATGCTAAAAAAGTTGACATAATTATCTTCTTTGCAGAGATAATTTCCAAGATAATTTAAAATTTCTTATTAAAAGATCATAACGGTAACAATCATTGCCCTAATAAATGCTAAAAAATTTGACATAATTATCTTCTGGGTAAAAGATAATTTAATAGATCATTTAAAATTTCTTTATAAAAGATCATAACAGTAACAATCATTGGGCCTAATAAGTGCTAAAAAGGTTGACATAATTATCGTCTTTGCAAATGATAATTTAATAGATTATTTAAAATTTCTTTATAAAAGATCATAACGGTAACGGTGATTGCGCCTAATAAATGCTAAAAAATTTGAAATAATTATCTTCTTGGTAAAAGATAATTTAATAGATCATTAAAATTTCTTTATAAAAGATCATAACAGTAACAATCATTGGGCTTAATAAATGCTAAAAAAGTTGACATAATTATCGTCTTTGTACATGATAATTTAATAGATTATTTAAAATTTCTTTATAAAAGATCATAACGGTAACGGTGATTGCGCCTAATAAATGCTAAAAAATTTGACATAATTATCTTCTTGGTAAAAGATAATTTAATAGATCATTTAAAATTTCTTTATAAAAGATCATAACAGTAACAATCATTGGGCCAAATAAATGCTAAAAAAGTTGGCATAATTATCTTCTTTCTAAAAGATAATTTACTAAATAATTTAAAACTTCTTTATAAAAGATCATAACGGTAACAATCATTGGGCCCAATAAATGCTAAAAAAGTTGACATAATTATCTTCTTTGCAGAGATAATTTCCTAGATAATTTAAAATTTCTTATTAAAAGACCATAACGGTAACAATCATTGGCCTAATAAGTCCTAAAAAATTTGACATAATTATCTTCTTGGTAAAAGATAATTTAATAGATCATTTAAAATTTCTTTATAAAAGATCATAATAGTAACAATCATTGGCCTAATAAATGCTAAAAAAGTTGACATAATTATCATCTTTGTACATGATAATTTAATAGATTATTTAAAATTTCTTTATAAAAGATCATAACGGTGACGGTGATTGCGCCTAATAAATGCTAAAAAATTTGACATAATTATCTTCTTGGTAAAAGATAATTTAATAGATCATTTAAAATTTCTTTATAAAAGATCATAACAGTAACAATCATTGGGCCAAATAAATGCTAAAAAAGTTGACATAATTATCTTCTTTGTAAAAGATAATTTACTAGATAATTTAAAACTTCTTTATAAAACATCATAACGGTAACAATCATTAGGCCTAATAAATGCTAAAATATTTAAATTAATTTTCTTTTTTGTAAAAGATAATCTAGTAGATTATTTAAAATTTCTTTATAAAAGATCATAATGGTAACGATTATTCGCCTAATAAATGCTAAAAAAGTTGACATAATTATCTTCTTTTTAAAAGATTATTTACTAGATAATTTAAAACTTGTTTATAAAAGATCATAACGGTAACAATCATTGGGCCCAATAAATGCTAAAAAAGTTGACATAATTATCTTCTTTGCAGAGATAATTTCCAAGATAATTTAAAATTTCTTATTAAAAGATCATAACGGTAACAATCATTGCCCTAATAAATGCTAAAAAATTTGACATAATTATCTTCTGGGTAAAAGATAATTTAATAGATCATTTAAAATTTCTTTATAAAAGATCATAACAGTAACAATCATTGGGCCTAATAAGTGCTAAAAAGGTTGACATAATTATCGTCTTTGCAAATGATAATTTAATAGATTATTTAAAATTTCTTTATAAAAGATCATAACGGTAACGGTGATTGCGCCTAATAAATGCTAAAAAATTTGAAATAATTATCTTCTTGGTAAAAGATAATTTAATAGATCATTAAAATTTCTTTATAAAAGATCATAACAGTAACAATCATTGGGCTTAATAAATGCTAAAAAAGTTGACATAATTATCGTCTTTGTACATGATAATTTAATAGATTATTTAAAATTTCTTTATAAAAGATCATAACGGTAACGGTGATTGCGCCTAATAAATGCTAAAAAATTTGACATAATTATCTTCTTGGTAAAAGATAATTTAATAGATCATTTAAAATTTCTTTATAAAAGATCATAACAGTAACAATCATTGGGCCAAATAAATGCTAAAAAAGTTGGCATAATTATCTTCTTTCTAAAAGATAATTTACTAAATAATTTAAAACTTCTTTATAAAAGATTATAACGGTAACAATTATTGAGCCCAATAAATGCTAAAAAAGTTGACATAATTATCTTCTTTGCAGAGATAATTTCCTAGATAATTTAAAATTTCTTATTAAAAGATCATAACGGTAACAATCATTGGCCTAATAAGTCCTAAAAAATTTGACATAATTATCTTCTTGGTAAAAGATAATTTAATAGATCATTTAAAATTTCTTTATAAAAGATCATAATAGTAACAATCATTGGGCCTAATAAATGCTAAAAAAGTTGACATAATTATCGTCTTTGTACATGATAATTTAATAGATTATTTAAAATTTCTTTATAAAAGATCATAACGGTGACGGTGATTGTGCCTAATAAATGCTAAAAAATTTGACATAATTATCTTCTTGGTAAAAGATAATTTAATAGATCATTTAAAATTTCTTTATAAAAGATCATAACAGTAACAATCATTGGGCCAAATAAATGCTAAAAAAGTTGACATAATTATCTTCTTTGTAAAAGATAATTTACTAGATAATTTAAAACTTCTTTATAAAACATCATAACGGTAACAATCATTAGGCCTAATAAATGCTAAAAAATTTAAATTAATTTTCTTTTTTGTAAAAGATAATCTAGTAGATTATTTAAAATTTCTTTATAAAAGATCATAATGGTAACGATTATTCACCTAATAAATGCTAAAAAAGTTTACATAATTATCTTCTTTTTAAAAGATAATTTACTAGATAATTTAAAACTGGTTTATAAAAGATCATAACGGTAACAATCATTGGGCCCAATAAATGCTAAAAAAGTTGACATAATTATCTTCTTTGCAGAGATAATTTCCAAGATAATTTAAAATTTCTTATTAAAAGATCATAATGGTAACAATCATTGGCCTAATAAATGCTAAAAAATTTGACATAATTATCTTCTTGGTAAAAGATAATTTAATAGATCATTTAAAATTTCTTTATAAAAGATCATAACAGTAACAATCATTGGGCCTAATAAATGTTAAAATAGTTGACATAATTATCGTCTTTGTAAATGATAATTTAATAGATTATTTAAAATTTCTTTATAAAAGATCATAACGGTAACGATGATTGCGCCTAATAAATTCTAATAAAGTGGACATAATTATTCTCTTTGTAAAAGATAATTTACTAGATCATTTAAAACTTCTTTATAAAAGATCATAACGGTAACAATCATTGGGCCTAATAAATGCGAAAATATGTAAATTAATTATTTTTTTGTAAAAGATAATTGAATACATCATTTAAATTTTTTTATAAAAGATCATAACGGTAACAATCATTAGGCCTAATAAATGCTAAAAAATTTAAATTAATTATCTTTTTTGTAAAAGATAATCTAGTAGATTATTTAAAATTTCTTTATAAAAGATCATAACGGTAACGATTATTATGCCTAATAAATGCTAAAAAAGTTGACATAATTATCTTCTTTTTAAAAGATAATTTACTAGATAATTTAAAACTTCTTTATAAAAGATTATAACGGTAACAATCATTGGGCCCAATAAATGCTAAAAAAGTTGACATAATTATCTTCTTTGCAGAGATAATTTCCAAGATAATTTAAAATTTCTTATTAAAAGATCATAACGGTAACAATCATTGCCCTAATAAATGCTAAAAAATTTGACATAATTATCTTCTGGGTAAAAGATAATTTAATAGATCATTTAAAATTTCTTTATAAAAGATCATAACAGTAACAATCATTGGGCCTAATAAATGCTAAAAAGGTTGACATAATTATCGTCTTTGTAAATGATAATTTAATAGATTATTTAAAATTTCTTTATAAAAGATCATAACGGTAACGATGATTGCGCCTAATAAATTGTAATAAAGTGGACACAATTATCCTCTTTGTAAAAGATAATTTACTAGATCATTTAAAACCTCTTTATAAAAGATCATAACGGTAACAATCATCTGGCCTAATAAATGCTAAAATATGTAAATTAATTATTTTTTTTGTAAAAGATAATTGAATACATCATTTAAATTTCTTTATAAAAGATCATAACGGTAACAATCATTAGGCCTAATAAATTCTAAAAAATTTAAATTAATTATCTTTTTTGTAAAAGATAATCTAGTAGATTATTTAAAATTTCTTTATAAAAGATGATAACAGTAACGATTATTACGCCTAATAAATGCTAAAAAAGTTGACATAATTATCTTCTTTTTAAAAGATAATTTACTAGATAATTTAAAACTTCTTTATAAAAGATCATAACGGTAACAATCATTGGGCTCAATAAATGCTAAAAAAGTTGACATAATTATCTTCTTTGCAGAGATAATTTCAAAGATATTTTAAAATTTCTTATTAAAAGATCATAACTGTAACAATCATTGCCCTAATAAATGCTAAAAAATTTGACATAATTATCTTCTGGGTAAAAGATAATTTAATAGATCATTTAAAATTTCTTTATAAAAGATCATAACAGTAACAATCATTGGGCCTAATAAATGCTAAAAAGGTTGACATAATTATCGTCTTTGTAAATGATAATTTAATAGATTATTTAAAATTTCTTTATAAAAGATCATAACGGTAACGATGATTGCGCCTAATAAATTGTAATAAAGTGGACACAATTATCCTCTTTGTAAAAGATAATTTACTAGATCATTTAAAACCTCTTTATAAAAGATCATAACGGTAACAATCATCTGGCCTAATAAATGCTAAAATATGTAAATTAATTATTTTTTTTGTAAAAGATAATTGAATACATCATTTAAATTTCTTTATAAAAGATCATAACGGTAACAATCATTAGGCCTAATAAATTCTAAAAAATTTAAATTAATTATCTTTTTTGTAAAAGATAATCTAGTAGATTATTTAAAATTTCTTTATAAAAGATGATAACAGTAACGATTATTACGCCTAATAAATGCTAAAAAAGTTGACATAATTATCTTCTTTTTAAAAGATAATTTACTAGATAATTTAAAACTTCTTTATAAAAGATCATAACGGTAACAATCATTGGGCTCAATAAATGCTAAAAAAGTTGACATAATTATCTTCTGGGGAAAAGATAATTTAATAGATCATTTAAAATTTCTTTATAAAAGATCATAACAGTAACAATCATTGGGCCTAATAAATGCTAAAAAGGTTGACATAATTATCGTCTTTGTAAATGATAATTTAATAGATTATTTAAAATTTCTTTATAAAAGATCATAACGGTAACGATGATTGCGCCTAATAAATTCTAATAAAGTGGACATAATTATTCTCTTTGTAAAAGATAATTTACTAGATCATTTAAAACTTCTTTATAAAAGATCATAACGGTAACAATCATTGGGCCTAATAAATGCGAAAATATGTAAATTAATTATTTTTTTGTAAAACATCATTTAAATTTTTTTATAAAAGATCATAACGGTAACAATCATTAGGCCTAATAAATGCTAAAAAATTTAAATTAATTATCTTTTTTGTAAAAGATAATCTAGTAGATTATTTAAAATTTCTTTATAAAAGATCATAACGGTAACGATTATTATGCCTAATAAATGCTAAAAAAGTTGACATAATCATCTTCTTTTTAAAAGATAATTTACTAGATAATTTAAAACTTCTTTATAAAAGATTATAACGGTAACAATCATTGGGCCCAATAAATGCTAAAAAAGTTGACATAATTATCTTCTTTGCAGAGATAATTTCCAAGATAATTTAAAATTTCTTATTAAAAGATCATAACGGTAACAATCATTGCCCTAATAAATGCTAAAAAATTTGACATAATTATCTTCTGGGTAAAAGATAATTTAATAGATCATTTAAAATTTCTTTATAAAAGATCATAACAGTAACAATCATTGGGCCTAATAAATGCTAAAAAGGTTGACATAATTATCGTCTTTGTAAATGATAATTTAATAGATTATTTAAAATTTCTTTATAAAAGATCATAACGGTAACGATGATTGCGCCTAATAAATTGTAATAAAGTGGACACAATTATCCTCTTTGTAAAAGATAATTTACTAGATCATTTAAAACCTCTTTATAAAAGATCATAACGGTAACAATCATCTGGCCTAATAAATGCTAAAATATGTAAATTAATTATTTTTTTTGTAAAAGATAATTGAATACATCATTTAAATTTCTTTATAAAAGATCATAACGGTAACAATCATTAGGCCTAATAAATTCTAAAAAATTTAAATTAATTATCTTTTTTGTAAAAGATAATCTAGTAGATTATTTAAAATTTCTTTATAAAAGATGATAACAGTAACGATTATTACGCCTAATAAATGCTAAAAAAGTTGACATAATTATCTTCTTTGTAAAAGATAATTTACTAGATAATTTAAAACTTCTTTATAAAAGATCATAACGGTAACAATCATTAGGCCTAATAAATGCTAAAAAATTTAAATTAATTTTCTTTTTTGTAAAAGATAATCTAGTAGATTATTTAAAATTTCTTTATAAAAGATCATAACGGTAACGGTGATTGCGCCTAATAAATGCTAAAAAATTTGACATAATTATCTTCTTGGTAAAAGATAATTTAATAGATCATTTAAAATTTCTTTATAAAAGATCATAACAGTAACAATCATTGGGCCAAATAAATGCTAAAAAAGTTGACATAATTATCTTCTTTGTAAAAGATAATTTACTAGATAATTTAAAACTTCTTTATAAAAGATCATAACGGTAACAATCATTAGGCCTAATAAATGCTAAAAAATTTAAATTAATTTTCTTTTTTGTAAAAGATAATCTAGTAGATTATTTAAAATTTCTTTATAAAAGATCATAATGGCAACGATTATTCCGCCTAATAAATGCTAAAAAAGTTGACATAATTATCTTCTTTTTAAAAGATTATTTACTAGATAATTTAAAACTTGTTTATAAAAGATCATAACGGTAACAATCATTGGGCCCAATAAATGCTAAAAAAGTTGACATAATTATCTTCTTTGCAGAGATAATTTCCAAGATAATTTAAAATTTCTTATTAAAAGATCATAACGGTAACAATCATTGGCCTAATAAATGCTAAAAGATTTCACATAATTATCTTCTGGGTAAAAGATAATTTAATAGATCATTTAAAATTTCTGATCATAACAGTAACAATCATTGGGCCTAATAAATGCTGAAAAAGTTGACATAATTATCGTCTTTGTACATGATAATTTAATAGATTATTTAAAATTTCTTTATAAAAGATCATAACGGTAACGGTGATTGCGCCTAATAAATGCTAAAAAATTTGACATAATTATCTTCTTGGTAAAAGATAATTTAATAGATCATTTAAAATTTCTTTATAAAAGATCATAACAGTAACAATCATTGGGCCAAATAAATGCTAAAAAAGTTGACATAATTATCTTCTTTGTAAAAGATAATTTACTAGATAATTTAAAACTTCTTTATAAAAGATCATAACGGTAACAATCATTAGGCCTAATAAATGCTAAAAAATTTAAATTAATTTTCTTTTTTGTAAAAGATAATCTAGTAGATTATTTAAAATTTCTTTATAAAAGATCATAACGGTAACGGTGATTGCGCCTAATAAATGCTAAAAAATTTGACATAATTATCTTCTTGGTTAAAGATAATTTAATAGATCATTTAAAATTTCTTTATAAAAGATCATAACAGTAATAATCATTGGGCCAAATAAATGCTAAAAAAGTTGACATAATTATCTTCTTTGTAAAAGATAATTTACTAGATAATTTAAAACTTCTTTATAAAAGATCATAACGGTAACAATCATTAGGCCTAATAAATGCTAAAAAATTTAAATTAATTTTCTTTTTTGTAAAAGATAATCTAGTAGATTATTTAAAATTTCTTTATAAAAGATCATAATGGTAACGATTATTCCGCCTAATAAATGCTAAAAAAGTTGACATAATTATCTTCTTTTTAAAAGATAATTTACTAGATAATTTAAAATTTGTTTATAAAAGATCATAACGGTAACAATCATTGGGCCCAATAAATGCTAAAAAAGTTGACATAATTATCTTCTTTGCAGAGATAATTTCCAAGATAATTTAAAATTTCTTATTAAAAGATCATAATGGTAACAATCATTGGCCTAATAAATGCTAAAAAATTTGACATAATTATCTTCTGGGTAAAAGATAATTTAATAGATCATTTAAAATTTCTTTATAAAAGATCATAACAGTAACAATCATTGGGCCCAATAAATGCTAAAAAAGTTGACATAATTATCGTCTTTGTACATGATAATTTAATAGATTATTTAAAATTTCTTTATAAAAGATCATAACGGTAACGGTGATTGCGCCTAATAAATGCTAAAAAATTTGACATAATTATCTTCTTGGTAAAAGATAATTTAATAGATCATTTAAAATTTCTTTATAAAAGATCATAACAGTAACAATCATTGGGCTAAATAAATGCTAAAAAAGTTGACATAATTATCTTCTTAGTAAAAGATAATTTACTAGATAATTTAAAACTTCTTTATAAAAGATCATAACAGTAACAATCATTGGGCCTAATAAATGCTAAAAAAGTTGACATAATTATCGTCTTTGTACATGATAATTTAATAGATTATTTAAAATTTCTTTATAAAAGATCATAACGGTAACGGTGATTGCGCCTAATAAATGCTAAAAAATTTGACATAATTATCTTCTTGGTAAAAGATAATTTAATAGATCATTTAAAATTTCTTTATAAAAGATCATAACAGTAACAATCATTGGGCCAAATAAATGCTAAAAAAGTCGACATAATTATCTTCTTTGTAAAAGATAATTTACTAGATAATTTAAAACTTCTTTATAAAAGATCATAACGGTAACAATCATTAGGCCTAATAAATGCTAAAAAATTTAAATTAATTTTCTTTTTTGTAAAAGATAATCTAGTAGATTATTTAAAATTTCTTTATAAAAGATCATAACGGTAACGGTGATTGCGCCTAATAAATGCTAAAAAATTTGACATAATTATCTTCTTGGTTAAAGATAATTTAATAGATCATTTAAAATTTCTTTATAAAAGATCATAACAGTAATAATCATTGGGCCAAATAAATGCTAAAAAAGTTGACATAATTATCTTCTTTGTAAAAGATAATTTACTAGATAATTTAAAACTTCTTTATAAAAGATCATAACGGTAACAATCATTAGGCCTAATAAATGCTAAAAAATTTAAATTAATTTTCTTTTTTGTAAAAGATAATCTAGTAGATTATTTAAAATTTCTTTATAAAAGATCATAATGGTAACGATTATTCCGCCTAATAAATGCTAAAAAAGTTGACATAATTATCTTCTTTTTAAAAGATAATTTACTAGATAATTTAAAATTTGTTTATAAAAGATCATAACGGTAACAATCATTGGGCCCAATAAATGCTAAAAAAGTTGACATAATTATCTTCTTTGCAGAGATAATTTCCAAGATAATTTAAAATTTCTTATTAAAAGATCATAATGGTAACAATCATTGGCCTAATAAATGCTAAAAAATTTGACATAATTATCTTCTGGGTAAAAGATAATTTAATAGATCATTTAAAATTTCTTTATAAAAGATCATAACAGTAACAATCATTGGGCCCAATAAATGCTAAAAAAGTTGACATAATTATCGTCTTTGTACATGATAATTTAATAGATTATTTAAAATTTCTTTATAAAAGATCATAACGGTAACGGTGATTGCGCCTAATAAATGCTAAAAAATTTGACATAATTATCTTCTTGGTAAAAGATAATTTAATAGATCATTTAAAATTTCTTTATAAAAGATCATAACAGTAACAATCATTGGGCTAAATAAATGCTAAAAAAGTTGACATAATTATCTTCTTAGTAAAAGATAATTTACTAGATAATTTAAAACTTCTTTATAAAAGATCATAACAGTAACAATCATTGGGCCTAATAAATGCTAAAAAAGTTGACATAATTATCGTCTTTGTACATGATAATTTAATAGATTATTTAAAATTTCTTTATAAAAGATCATAACGGTAACGGTGATTGCGCCTAATAAATGCTAAAAAATTTGACATAATTATCTTCTTGGTAAAAGATAATTTAATAGATCATTTAAAATTTCTTTATAAAAGATCATAACAGTAACAATCATTGGGCCAAATAAATGCTAAAAAAGTCGACATAATTATCTTCTTTGTAAAAGATAATTTACTAGATAATTTAAAACTTCTTTATAAAAGATCATAACGGTAACAATCATTAGGCTAATAAATGCTAAAAAATTTAAATTAATTTTCTTTTTTGTAAAAGATAATCTAGTAGATTATTTAAAATTTCTTTATAAAAGATCATAATGGTAATGATTATTCCGCCTAATAAATGCTAAAAAAGTTGACATAATTATCTTCTTTTTAAAAGATAATTTACTAGATAATTTAAAACTTGTTTATAAAAGATCATAACGGTAACAATCATTGGGCCCAATAAATGCTAAAAAAGTTGACATAATTATCTTCTTTGCAGAGATAATTTCCAAGATAATGTAAAATTTCTTATTAAAAGATCATAATGGTAACAATCATTGGCCTAATAAATGCTAAAAAATTTGACATAATTATCTTCTGGGTAAAAGATAATTTAATAGATCATTTAAAATTTCTTTATAAAAGATCATAACAGTAACAATCATTGGGCCTAATAAATGCTAAAAAAGTTGACATAATTATCGTCTTTGTACATGATAATTTAATAGATTATTTAAAATTTCTTTATAAAAGATCATAACGGTAACGGTGATTGCGCCTAATAAATGCTAAAAAATTTGACATAATTATCTTCTTGGTAAAAGATAATTTAATAGATCATTTAAAATTTCTTTATAAAAGATCATAACAGTAACAATCATTGGGCTAAATAAATGCTAAAAAAGTTGACATAATTATCTTCTTAGTAAAAGATAATTTACTAGATAATTTAAAACTTCTTTATAAAAGATCATAACAGTAACAATCATTGGGCCTAATAAATGCTAAAAAAGTTGACATAATTATCGTCTTTGTACATGATAATTTAATAGATTATTTAAAATTTCTTTATAAAAGATCATAACGGTAACGGTGATTGCGCCTAATAAATGCTAAAAAATTTGACATAATTATCTTCTTGGTAAAAGATAATTTAATAGATCATTTAAAATTTCTTTATAAAAGATCATAACAGTAACAATCATTGGGCCAAATAAATGCTAAAAAAGTCGACATAATTATCTTCTTTGTAAAAGATAATTTACTAGATAATTTAAAACTTCTTTATAAAAGATCATAACGGTAACAATCATTAGGCTAATAAATGCTAAAAAATTTAAATTAATTTTCTTTTTTGTAAAAGATAATCTAGTAGATTATTTAAAATTTCTTTATAAAAGATCATAATGGTAATGATTATTCCGCCTAATAAATGCTAAAAAAGTTGACATAATTATCTTCTTTTTAAAAGATAATTTACTAGATAATTTAAAACTTGTTTATAAAAGATCATAACGGTAACAATCATTGGGCCCAATAAATGCTAAAAAAGTTGACATAATTATCTTCTTTGCAGAGATAATTTCCAAGATAATGTAAAATTTCTTATTAAAAGATCATAATGGTAACAATCATTGGCCTAATAAATGCTAAAAAATTTGACATAATTATCTTCTGGGTAAAAGATAATTTAATAGATCATTTAAAATTTCTTTATAAAAGATCATATAAGTAACAATCATTGGGCCTAATAAATGCTAAAAAAGTTGACATAATTATCGTCTTTGTACATGATAATTTAATAGATTATTTAAAATTTCTTTATAAAAGATCATAACGGTAACGGTGATAGCGCCTAATAAATGCTAAAAAATTTGACATAATTATCTTCTTGGTAAAAGATAATTTAACAGATCATTTAAAATTTCTTTATAAAAGATCATAACAGTAACAAGCATTGGGCCAAATAAATCCTAAAAAAGTTGACATAATTATCTTCTTTGTAAAAGATAATTTACTAGATAATTTGAAACTTCTTTATAAAAGATTATAACGGTAACAATCATTGGGCCAAATAAATGCTAAAAAAGTTGACATAATTATCTTCTTGGTAAAAGATAATTTAATAGATCATTTAAAATTTCTTTATAAAAGATCATAACAGTAACAATCATTGGGCCTAATAAATGCTAAAAAAGTTGACATAATTATCGTCTTTGTAAATGATAATTTAATAGATTATTTAAAATTTCTTTATAAAAGATCATAACGGTAACAATCATTGGGCCCAATAAATGCTAAAAAAGTTGACATAATTATCTTCTTGGTAAAAGATAATTTAATAGATCATTTAAAATTTCTTTATAAAAGATCATAACAGTAACAATCATTGGGCCTAATAAATGCTAAAAAAGTTGACATAATTATCGTCTTTGTACATGATAATTTAATAGATTATTAAAAATTTCTTTATAAAAGATCATAACGGTAACGGTGATTGCGCCTAATAAATGCTAAAAAATTTGACATAATTATCTTCTTGGTTAAAGATAATTTAATAGATCATTTAAAATTTCTTTATAAAAGATCATAACAGTAACAATCATTGGGCCAAATAAATGCTAAAAAAGTTGACATAATTATCTTCTTTGTAAAAGATAATTTACTAGATAATTTGAACTTCTTTATAAAAGATCATAACGGTAACAATCATTAGGCCTAATAAATGCTAAAAAATTTAAATTAATTTTCTTTTTTGTAAAAGATAATCTAGTAGATTATTTAAAATTTCTTTATAAAAGATCATAATGGCAACGATTATTCCGCCTAATAAATGCTAAAAAAGTTGACATAATTATCTTCTTTTTAAAAGATTATTTACTAGATAATTTAAAACTTGTTTATAAAAGATCATAACGGTAACAATCATTGGGCCCAATAAATGCTAAAAAAGTTGACATAATTATCTTCTTTGCAGAGATAATTTCCAAGATAATTTAAAATTTCTTATTAAAAGATCATAACGGTAACAATCATTGGCCTAATAAATGCTAAAAGATTTCACATAATTATCTTCTGGGTAAAAGATAATTTAATAGATCATTTAAAATTTCTGATCATAACAGTAACAATCATTGGGGCTAATAAATGCTAAAAAAGTTGACATAATTATCGTCTTTGTACATGATAATTTAATAGATTATTTAAAATTTCTTTATAAAAGATCATAACGGTAACGGTGATTGCGTCTAATAAATGCTAAAAAATTTGACATAATTATCTTCTTGGTTAAAGATAATTTAATAGATCATTTAAAATTTCTTTATAAAAGATCATAACAGTAACCATCATTGGGCCAAATAAATGCTAAAAAAGTTGACATAATTATCTTCTTTGTAAAAGATAATTTACTAGATAATTTAAAACTTCTTTATAAAAGATCATAACGGTAACAATCATTAGGCCTAATAAACGCTAAAAAATTTAAATTAATTTTCTTTTTTGTAAAAGATAATCTAGTAGATTATTTAAAATTTCTTTATAAAAGATCATAATGCTAACGATTATTCCGCCTAATAAATGCTAAAAAAGTTGACATAATTATCTTCTTTTTAAAAGATAATTTACTAGATAATTTAAAACTTGTTTATAAAAGATCATAACGGTAACAATCATTGGGCCCAATAAATGCTAAAAAAGTTGACATAATTATCTTCTTTGCAGAGATAATTTCCAAGATAATTTAAAATTTCTTATTAAAAGATCATAACGGTAACAATCATTGGCCTAATAAATGCTAAAAGATTTCACATAATTATCTTCTGGGTAAAAGATAATTTAATAGATCATTTAAAATTTCTGATCATAACAGTAACAATCATTGGGCCTAATAAATGCTAAAAAAGTTGACATAATTATCGTCTTTGTACATGATAATTTAATAGATTATTAAAAATTTCTTTATAAAAGATCATAACGGTAACGGTGATTGCGCCTAATAAATGCTAAAAAATTTGACATAATTATCTTCTTGGTTAAAGATAATTTAATAGATCATTTAAAATTTCTTTATAAAAGATCATAACAGTAACAATCATTGGGCCAAATAAATGCTAAAAAAGTTGACATAATTATCTTCTTTGTAAAAGATAATTTACTAGATAATTTGAACTTCTTTATAAAAGATCATAACGGTAACAATCATTAGGCCTAATAAATGCTAAAAAATTTAAATTAATTTTCTTTTTTGTAAAAGATAATCTAGTAGATTATTTAAAATTTCTTTATAAAAGATCATAATGGCAACGATTATTCCGCCTAATAAATGCTAAAAAAGTTGACATAATTATCTTCTTTTTAAAAGATTATTTACTAGATAATTTAAAACTTGTTTATAAAAGATCATAACGGTAACAATCATTGGGCCCAATAAATGCTAAAAAAGTTGACATAATTATCTTCTTTGCAGACATAATTTCCAAGATAATTTAAAATTTCTTATTAAAAGATCATAACGGTAACAATCATTGGCCTAATAAATGCTAAAAGATTTCACATAATTATCTTCTGGGTAAAAGATAATTTAATAGATCATTTAAAATTTCTGATCATAACAGTAACAATCATTGGGGCTAATAAATGCTAAAAAAGTTGACATAATTATCGTCTTTGTACATGATAATTTAATAGATTATTTAAAATTTCTTTATAAAAGATCATAACGGTAACGGTGATTGCGCCTAATAAATGCGAAAAAATTTGACATAATTATCTTCTTGGTTAAAGATAATTTAATAGATCATTTAAAATTTCTTTATAAAAGATCATAACAGTAACCATCATTGGGCCAAATAAATGCTAAAAAAGTTGACATAATTATCTTCTTTGTAAAAGATAATTTACTAGATAATTTAAAACTTCTTTATAGAAGATCATAACGGTAACAATCATTAGGCCTAATAAACGCTAAAAAATTTAAATTAATTTTCTTTTTTGTAAAAGATAATCTAGTAGATTATTTAAAATTTCTTTATAAAAGATCATAATGGTAACGATTATTCCGCCTAATAAATGCTAAAAAAGTTGACATAATTATCTTCTTTTTAAAAGATAATTTACTAGATAATTTAAAACTTGTTTATAAAAGATCATAACGGTAACAATCATTGGGCCCAATAAATGCTAAAAAAGTTGACATAATTATCTTCTTTGCAGAGATAATTTCCAAGATAATTTAAAATTTCTTATTAAAAGATCATAACGGTAACAATCATTGGCCTAATAAATGCTAAAAGATTTCACATAATTATCTTCTGGGTAAAAGATAATTTAATAGATCATTTAAAATTTCTGATCATAACAGTAACAATCATTGGGCCTAATAAATGCTAAAAAAGTTGACATAATTATCGTCTTTGTACATGATAATTTAATAGATTATTAAAAATTTCTTTATAAAAGATCATAACGGTAACGGTGATTGCGCCTAATAAATGCTAAAAAATTTGACATAATTATCTTCTTGGTTAAAGATAATTTAATAGATCATTTAAAATTTCTTTATAAAAGATCATAACAGTAACAATCATTGGGCCAAATAAATGCTAAAAAAGTTGACATAATTATCTTCTTTGTAAAAGATAATTTACTAGATAATTTGAACTTCTTTATAAAAGATCATAACGGTAACAATCATTAGGCCTAATAAATGCTAAAAAATTTAAATTAATTTTCTTTTTTGTAAAAGATAATCTAGTAGATTATTTAAAATTTCTTTATAAAAGATCATAATGGTAACGATTATTCCGCCTAATAAATGCTAAAAAAGTTGACATAATTATCTTCTTTTTAAAAGATAATTTACTAGATAATTTAAAACTTGTTTATAAAAGATCATAACGGTAACAATCATTGGGCCCAATAAATGCTAAAAAAGTTGACATAATTATCTTCTTTGCAGAGATAATTTACAAGATAATTTAAAATTTCTTATTAAAAGATCATAACGGTAACAATCATTGGCCTAATAAATGCTAAAAGATTTCACATAATTATCTTCTGGGTAAAAGATAATTTAATAGATCATTTAAAATTTCTGATCATAACAGTAACAATCATTGGGCCTAATAAATGCTAAAAAAGTTGACATAATTATCGTCTTTGTACATGATAATTTAATAGATTATTTAAAATTTCTTTATAAAAGATCATAACGGTAACGGTGATTGCGCCTAATAAATGCTAAAAAATTTGACATAATTATCTTCTTGGTTAAAGATAATTTAATAGATCATTTAAAATTTCTTTATAAAAGATCATAACAGTAACCATCATTGGGGCAAATAAATGCTAAAAAAGTTGACATAATTATCTTCTTTGTAAAAGATAATTTACTAGATAATTTAAAACTTCTTTATAAAAGATCATAACGGTAACAATCATTAGGCCTAATAAACGCTAAAAAATTTAAATTAATTTTCTTTTTTGTAAAAGATAATCTAGTAGATTATTTAAAATTTCTTTATAAAAGATCATAATGGTAACGATTATTCCGCCTAATAAATGCTAAAAAAGTTGACATAATTATCTTCTTTTTAAAAGATAATTTACTAGATAATTTAAAACTTGTTTATAAAAGATCATAACGGTAACAATCATTGGGCCCAATAAATGCTAAAAAAGTTGACATAATTATCTTCTTTGCAGAGATAATTTCCAAGATAATTTAAAATTTCTTATTAAAAGATCATAATGATAACAATGATTGGCCTAATAAATGCTAAAAAATTTGACATAATTATCTTCTGGGTAAAAGATAATTTAATAGATCATTTAAAATTTCTTTATAAAAGATCATAACAGTAACAATCATTGGGCCTAATAAATGCTAAAAAAGTTGACATAATTATCGTCTTTGTACATGATAATTTAATAGATTATTTAAAATTTCTTTATAAAAGATCATAACGGTAACGGTGATTGCGCCTAATAAATGCTAAAAAATTTGACATAATTATCTTCTTGGTAAAAGATAATTTAATAGATCATTTAAAATTTCTTTATAAAAGATCATAACAGTAACAATCATTGGGCCAAATAAATGCTAAAAAAGTTGACATAATTATCTTCTTTGTAAAATATAATTTACTAGATAATTTAAAACTTCTTTATAAAAGATCATAACGGTAACAATCATTGGGCCCAATAAATGCTAAAAAAAGTTGACATAATTATCATCTTTGTAAATGATAATTTAATAGATTATTTAAAATTTCTTTATAAAAGATCATAACGATAACAATCATTGGGCCCAATAAATGCTAAAAAAGTTGACATAATTATCTTCTTGGTAAAAGATAATTTAATAGATCATTTAAAATTTCTTTATAAAAGATCATAACAGTAACAATCATTGGGCCGAATAAATTCTAAAAAAGTTGACATAATTATATTCTTGGTAAAAGATAATTTAATAGATCATTTAAAATTTCTTTATAAAAGATCATAACAGTAACAATCATTGGGCCGAATAAATTCTAAAAAAGTTTACATAATTATCTTCTTTCTCAAAGATAATTTACTACATAATTTAAAATTTCTTATTAAACGATCATACCGGTAGCGATCCTTGGGCCTAATAAATGCTAAAAAACTTGACATAATTATATTCTTGGTAAAAGATAATTTAATAGATCATTTAAAATTTCTTTATAAAAGATCATAACAGTAACAATCATTGGGCCGAATAAATTCTAAAAAAGTTTACATAATTATCTTCTTTCTCAAAGATAATTTACTACATAATTTAAAATTTCTTATTAAACGATCATACCGGTAGCGATCCTTGGGCCTAATAAATGCTAAAAAACTTGACATAATTATCTTCTTTGTAAAAGGTAATTTAATAGATCATTTAAAATTTCTTTATTAAAAGATTGTAACAGTAACGATCATTAGGCGTAATAAATGATAAAAAAGTTTACATAATTATCTTCTTTGTCAAAGATAATTTACTAGATAATTTAAAATTTCTTATTAAAAGACCATACCGGTAACGATCGTTAGGCCTAATAAATGCTAAAAAACCTGACATAATTATCTTCTTTGTAAAAGATAATTTAATAGATCATTAAAATTTCCTTATTAAAAGATTATAACTGTAACGATCATTGGGCGTAATAAATGCTAAAAAAGTTGATATAATTATCTTCTTTGTAAAAGATAATTTACTAGATAATTTAAAACTTTTTTATAAAAGATCATAACGGTAACAATCATTGGGCCTAATAAATGCCAAAAATTTTGCCATAATTATCTTCTTTGTAAAAGATAATTTAAAATTTCTTATTAAAAGATCATAACGGTAATGATCATTAGCCTAATAAAAGATAAAAAAGTTGACATAATTATCTTCTTTTTAAAAGATAATTTAATATATCATTTAAAATTTCTTTATAAAAGATCATAATGGTAACGATCATTGGGCCTCATAAATGCTAAAAAAATTGACATAATTATCTTCTTTGTAAAAGATAATTTAATAGATGATTTAAAATTTCTTTATTAAAAGACTATAACGGTAACGATCATTGGGCGTAATAAATGCTAAAAAAGTTGATATAATTATCTTCTTTGTAAAAGATAATTTAATATATCATTTAAAATTTCTTTATAAAAGATCATAATGGTAACGATCGTTAGGCCTAATAAATGCTAAAAAACCTGACATAATTATCTTCTTTGTAAAAGACAATTTAATAGATCATTTAAAATTTCTTTATTAAAAGATTATAACGGTAACGATCATCGGGCGTAATAAATGCTAAAAAAGTTTACCTAATTCTCTTCTTTGTCAAAGATAATTTACTAGATAATTTAAAATTTCTTATTAAAAGGACATACCGGTAACGATCGTTAGGCCTAATAAATGCTAAAAAACCTGACATAATTATCTTCTTTGTAAAAGATAATTTAATAGATCATTAAAATTTCTTTATTAAAAGATTATAACTGTAACGATCATTGGGCGTAATAAATGCTAAAAAAGTTGATATAATTATCTTCTTTGTAAAAGATAATTTACTAGATAATTTAAAACTTTTTTATAAAAGATCATAACGGTAACAATCATTGGGCCTAATAAATGCCAAAAATTTTGCCATAATTATCTTCTTTCTAAAATATAATTTAAAATTTCTTATTAAAAGATCATAACGGTAATGATCATTGGCCTAATAAATAAAACATAAAAAAGTTGACATAATTATCTTCTTTGTAAAAGATAATTTAATATATCATTTAAAATTTCTTTATAAAAGATCATAATGGTAACGATCGTTAGGCCTAATAAATGCTAAAAAAACTGACATAATTATCTTCTTTGTAAAAGACAATTTAATAGATCATTTAAAATTTCTTTATTAAAAGATTATAACGGTAACGATCATTGGGCATAATAAATGCTAAAAAAGTGTACATGATTCTCTTCTTTGTCAAAGATAATTTAATAGATCATTTAAAATTTCTTTATTAAAAGATTATAACTGTAACGATAATTGGGCGTAATAAATGCTAATAATGTTTACATAATTCTCTTCTTTGTCAAAGATAATTTACTAGATAATTTAAAATTTTGTTATTAAAAGACCATACCGGTAACAATCGTTAGGCCTAATAAATGCTAAAAACCCTGACATAATTATCTTCTTTGTAAAAGATAATTTAATAGATCATTTAAAATTTCTTTATTAAAAGATTATAACGGTAACGATCATTGGGCGTAATAAATGCTAAAAAAGTTGATATAATTATCTTCTTTGTAAAATATAATTTACTAGATAATTTAAAATTTCTAATTAAAAGATCATAACGGTAACGATTATTGGGCCGAATAAATTCTAAAAAAGTTTACATAATTATCTTCTTTGTCAAAGATAATTTACTAGATAATTTAAAATTTCTTATTAAACGATCATACCGGTAACGATCCTTGGGCCTAAGAAATGCTAAAAAAATTGACATAATTATCTTCTTTGTAAAAGGTAATTTAATAGATCATTTAAAATTTCTTTATTAAAAGATGTAACAGTAACGATCATTAGGCGTAATAAATGCTAAAAAACTTTACATAATTGTCTTCTTTGTCAAAGATAATTTACTAGATAATTTAAAATTTCTTATTAAAAGACCATACCGGTAACGATCGTTAGGCCTAATAAATGCTAAAAAACCGGACATAATTATCTTCTTTGTAAAACATAATTTAATAGATCATTTAAAATTTCTTTATTAAAAGATTATAACGGTAACGATCATTGGGCGTAATAAATGCTAAAAAAGTTGATATAATTATCTTCTTTGTAAAAGATAATTTACTACATAATTTAAAACTTTTTTATAAAAGATCATAACGGTAACAATCATTGGGCCTAATAAATGCCAAAAATTTTGCCATAATTATCTTCTTTGTAAAAGATAATTTAAAATTTCTTATTAAAAGATCATAACGGTAATGATCATTGGCCTAATAAAAGATAAAAAAGTTGACATAGTTATCTTCTTTGTAAAAGATAATTTAATATATCATTTAAAATTTCTTTATAAAAGATCACAATGGTAACGATCGTTAGGCCTAATAAATGCTAAAAAACCTGACATAATTATCTTCTTTCTAAAAGACAATTTAATAGATCATTTAAAATTTCTTTATTAAAAGATTATAACGGTAACGATCATTGGACGTAATAAATGCTAAAAAAGTTTACATAATTCTCTTCTTTGTCAAAGATAATTTACTAGATAATTTAAAATTTTGTTATTAAAAGACCATACCGGTAACGATCGTTGGGCCTAATAAATGCTAAAAAACTTGACATAATTATCTTCGTTGTAAAAGATAATTTATTAGATCATTTAAAATTTCTAATTAAAAGATCATAACGGTAACGATCATTGGGGCAAATAAATGCTAAAAAAGTTGACATAGCTATCTTCTTTGTCAAAGATAATTTACTAGATAATTTAAAACTTCTTTATAAAAGATTATAACGGAAACTATCATTTAGCCGAATAAATGCTAAAAAAGTTTACATAATTATCTTCTTTGTCAAAGATAATTTACTAGATAATTTAAAATTTCTTATTAAAAGACCATACCGGTAACAATCGTTAGGCCTAATAAATGCTAAAAACCCTGACGTAATTATCTTCTTTGTAAAAGATAATTTAATAGATCATTTAAAATTTCTTTATTAAAAGATTATAACGGTAACGATCATTGGGCGTAATAAATGCTAAAAAAGTTGATATAATTATCTTCTTTGTAAAATATAATTTACTAGATAATTTAAAATTTCTAATTAAAAGATCATAACGGTAATGATTATTGGGCCGAATAAATTCTAAAAAAGTTTACATAATTATCTTCTTTGTCAAAGATAATTTACTAGATAATTTAAAATTTCTTATTAAAAGACCATACCGGTAACGATCGTTAGGCCTAATAAATGCTAAAAAACCTGACATAATTATCTTCTTTGTAAAAAATAATTTAATAGATCATTAAAATTTCTTTATTAAAAGATTATAACTGTAACGATCATTGGGCGTAATAAATGCTAAAATAGTTGATATAATTATCTTCTTTGTAAAAGATAATTTACTAGATAATTTAAAACTTTTTTATAAAAGATCATAACGGTAACAATCATTGGGCCTAATAAATGCCAAAAATTTTGCCATAATTATCTTCTTTGTAAAAGATAATTTAAAATTTCTTATTAAAAGATCATAACGGTAATGATCATTGGCCTAATAAATAAAAGATAAAAAAGTTGACATAATTATCTTCTTTGTAAAAGATAATTTAATATATCATTTAAAATTTCTTTATAAAAGATCATAATGGTAGCGATCCTTGGGCCTCATAAATGCTAAAAAACTTGACATAATTATCTTCTTTGTAAAAGATAATTTAATAGATCATTTAAAATTTCTTTATTAAAAGACTATAACGGTAACGATCATTGGGCGTAATAAATGCTAAAAAAGTTGATATAATTATCTTCTTTGTAAAAGATAATTTAATATATCATTTAAAATTTCTTTATAAAAGATCATAATGGTAACGATCGTTAGGCCTAATAAATGCTAAAAAACCTGACATAATTACCTTCTTTGTAAAAGACAATTTAATAGATCATTTAAAATTTCTTTATTAAAAGATTATAACGGTAACGATCATTGGGCGTAAAAATGCTAAAAAAGTTGATATAATTATCTTCTTTGTAAAATATAATTTACTAGATAATTTAAAATTTCTAATTAAAAGATCATAACGGTAACGATTATTGGGCCGAATAAATTCTAAAAAAGTTTACATAATTATCTTCTTTGTCAAAGATAATTTACTAGATAATTTAAAATTTCTTATAAAACGATCATACCGGTAACGATCCTTGGGCCTAAGAAATGCTTAAAAACTTGACATAATTATCTTCTTTGTAAAAGGTAATTTAATAGATCATTTAAAATTTCTTTATTAAAAGATTGTAACAGTAACGATCATTAGGCGTAATAAATGCTAAAAAAGTTTACATAATTATCTTCTTTGTCAAAGATAATTTACTAGATAATTTAAAATTTCTTATTAAAAGACCATACCGGTAACGATCGTTAGGCCTAATAAATGCTAAAAAACCAGACATAATTATCTTCTTTGTAAAAGATAATTTAATAGATCATTTAAAATTTCTTTATTAAAAGATTATAACGGTAACGATCATTGGGCGTAATAAATGCTAAAAAAGTTTACATAATTCTCTTCTTTGTCAAAGATAATTTACTAGATAATTTAAAATTTTGTTATTAAAAGACTATACCGGTAACGATCGTTGGGCCTAATAAATGCTAAAAAACTTGATATAATTATCTTCGTTGTAAAAGATAATTTATTAGATCATTTAAAATTTCTAATTAAAAGATCATAACGGTAACGATCATTGGGGCGAATAAATGCTAAAAAAGTTGACATAGCTATCTTCTTTGTCAAAGATAATTTACTAGATAATTTAAAACCTCTTTATAAAAGATTATAACGGAAACTATCATTGGGCCGAATAAATGCTGAAAAAGTTTACATAATTATCTTCTTTGTCAAAGATAATTTACTAGATAATTTAAAATTTCTTATTAAAAGACCATACCGGTAACAATCGTTAGGCCTAATAAATGCTAAAAACCCTGACATAATTATCTTCTTTGTAAAAGATAATTTAATAGATCATTTAAAATTTCTTTATTAAAAGATTATAACGGTAACGATCATTGGGCGTAATAAATGCTAAAAAAGTTGATATAATTATCTTCTTTGTAAAATATAATTTACTAGATAATTTAAAATTTCTAATTAAAAGATCATAACGGTAATGATTATTGGGCCGAATAAATTCTAAAAAAGTTTACATAATTATCTTCTTTGTCAAAGATAATTTACTAGATAATTTAAAATTTCTTATTAAACGATCATACCGGTAACGATCCTTGGGCCTAATAAATGCTAAAAAACTTGACATAATTATCTTCTTTGTAAAAGGTAATTTAATAGATCATTTAAAATTTCTTGATTAAAAGATTGTAACAGTAACGATCATTAGGCGTAATAAATGCTAAAAAAGTTTACATATTATCTTCTTTGTCAAAGATAATTTACTAGATAATTTAAAATTTCTTATTAAAAGACCATACCGGTAACGATCGTTAGGCCTAATAAATGCTAAAAAACCTGACATAATTATCTTCTTTGGAAAAGATAATTTAATAGATCATTTAAAATTTCTTTATTAAAAGATTATAACTGTAACGATCATTGGGCGTAATAAATGCTAAAAAAGTTGATATAATTATCTTCTTTGTAAAGGATAATTTACTAGATAATTTAAAACTTTTTTATAAAGGATCATAACGGTAACAATCATTGGGCCTAATAAATGCCAAAAATTTTGCCATAATTATCTTCTTTGTAAAACATAATTTAAAATTTCTTATTAAAAGATCATAACGGTAATGATGATTAGCCTAATAAAAGATAAAAAACTTGACATAATTATCTTCTTTGTAAAAGATAATTTAATATATCATTTAAAATTTCTTTATAAAAGATCATAATGGTAACGATCGTTAGGCCTAATAAATGCTAAAAAACTGACATAATAATCTTCTTTGTAAAAGACAATTTAATAGATCATTTAAAATTTCTTTATTAAAAGATTATAATGGTAACGATCATTGGGCATAATAAATGCTAAAAAAGTTTACATAATTCTGTTCTTTGTCAAAGATAATTTAATAGATCATTTAAAATTTCTTTATTAAAAGATTATAACTGTAACGATCATTGGGCGTAATAAATGCTAAAAAAGTTGATATAATTATCTTCTTTGTAAAAGATAATTTACTAGATAATTTAAAACTTTTTTATAAAAGATCATAACGGTAACAATCATTGGGCCTAATAAATGCCAAAAATTTTGCCATAATTATCTTCTATGTAAAAGATAATTTAAAATTTCTTATTAAAAGATCATAACGGTAATGATCATTGGCCTAATAAAAGATAAACAAGTTGACATAATTATCATCTTTGTAAAAGATAATTTAATATATCATTTAAAATTTCTTTATAAAAGATCATAATGGTAACGATCGTTAGGCCTAATAAATGCTCAAAAACCTGACATAATTATCTTCTTTGTAAAAGACAATTTAATAGATCATTTAAAATTTCTTTATTAAAAGATTATAACTGTAACGATCATTGGGCGTAATAAATGCTAAAAAAGTTGATATAATTATCTTCTTTGTAAAAGATAATTTACTAGATAATTTAAAACTTTTTTATAAAAGATCATAACGGTAACAATCATTGGGCCTAATAAATGCCAAAAATTTTGCCATAATTATCTTCTTTGTAAAAGATAATTTAAAATTTCTTATTAAAAGATCATAACGGTAATGATCATTAGCCTAATAAATAAAAGATAAAAAAGTTGACATAATTATCTTCTTTGTAAAAGATAATTTAATATATCATTTAAAATTTCTTTATAAAAGATCATAATGGTAGCGATCCTTGGGCCTCATAAATGCTAAAAAACTTGACATAATTATCTTCTTTGTAAAAGATAATTTAATAGATCATTTAAAATTTCTTTATTAAAAGACTATAACGGTAACGATCATTGGGCGTAATAAATGCTAAAAAAGTTGATATAATTATCTTCTTTGTAAAAGATAATTTAATATATCATTTAAAATTTCTTTATAAAAGATCATAATGGTAACGATCGTTAGGCCTAATAAATGCTAAAAAACCTGACATAATTACCTTCTTTGTAAAAGACAATTTAATAGATCATTTAAAATTTCTTTATTAAAAGATTATAACGGTAACGATCATTGGGCGTAATAAATGCTAAAAAAGTTGATATAATTATCTTCTTTGTAAAATATAATTTACTAGATAATTTAAAATTTCTAATTAAAAGATCATAACGGTAACGATTATTGGGCCGAATAAATTCTAAAAAAGTTTACATAATTATCTTCTTTGTCAAAGATAATTTACTAGATAATTTAAAATTTCTTATAAAACGATCATACCGGTAATGATCCTTGGGCCTAAGAAATGCTTAAAAACTTGACATAATTATCTTCTTTGTAAAAGGTAATTTAATAGATCATTTAAAATTTCTTTATTAAAAGATTGTAACAGTAACGATCATTAGGCGTAATAAATGCTAAAAAAGTTTACATAATTATCTTCTTTGTCAAAGATAATTTACTAGATAATTTAAAATTTCTTATTAAAAGACCATACCGGTAACGATCGTTAGGCCTAATAAATGCTAAAAAACCAGACATAATTATCTTCTTTGTAAAAGATAATTTAATAGATCATTTAAAATTTCTTTATTAAAAGATTATAACGGTAACGATCATTGGGCGTAATAAATGCTAAAAAAGTTTACATAATTCTCTTCTTTGTCAAAGATAATTTACTAGATAATTTAAAATTTTGTTATTAAAAGACTATACCGGTAACGATCGTTGGGCCTAATAAATGCTAAAAAACTTGATATAATTATCTTCGTTGTAAAAGATAATTTATTAGATCATTTAAAATTTCTAATTAAAAGATCATAACGGTAACGATCATTGGGGCGAATAAATGCTAAAAAAGTTGACATAGCTATCTTCTTTGTCAAAGATAATTTACTAGATAATTTAAAACTTCTTTATAAAAGATTATAACGGAAACTATCATTGGGCCGAATAAATGCTAAAAAAGTTTACATAATTATCTTCTTTGTCAAAGATAATTTACTAGATAATTTAAAATTTCTTATTAAAAGACCATACCGGTAACAATCGTTAGGCCTAATAAATGCTAAAAACCCTGACATAATTATCTTCTTTGTAAAAGATAATTTAATAGATCATTTAAAATTTCTTTATTAAAAGATTATAACGGTAACGATCATTGGGCGTAATAAATGCTAAAAAAGTTGATATAATTATCTTCTTTGTAAAATATAATTTACTAGATAATTTAAAATTTCTAATTAAAAGATCATAACGGTAATGATTATTGGGCCGAATAAATTCTAAAAAAGTTTACATAATTATCTTCTTTGTCAAAGATAATTTACTAGATAATTTAAAATTTCTTATTAAACGATCATACCGGTAACGATCCTTGGGCCTAATAAATGCTAAAAAACTTGACATAATTATCTTCTTTGTAAAAGGTAATTTAATAGATCATTTAAAATTTCTTGATTAAAAGATTGTAACAGTAACGATCATTAGGCGTAATAAATGCTAAAAAAGTTTACATATTATCTTCTTTGTCAAAGATAATTTACTAGATAATTTAAAATTTCTTATTAAAAGACCATACCGGTAACGATCGTTAGGCCTAATAAATGCTAAAAAACCTGACATAATTATCTTCTTTGTAAAAGATAATTTAATAGATCATTTAAAATTTCTTTATTAAAAGATTATAACTGTAACGATCATTGGGCGTAATAAATGCTAAAAAAGTTGATATAATTATCTTCTTTGTAAAGGATAATTTACTAGATAATTTAAAACTTTTTTATAAAAGATCATAACGGTAACAATCATTGGGCCTAATAAATGCCAAAAATTTTGCCATAATTATCTTCTTTGTAAAACATAATTTAAAATTTCTTATTAAAAGATCATAACGGTAATGATGATTAGCCTAATAAAAGATAAAAAACTTGACATAATTATCTTCTTTGTAAAAGATAATTTAATATATCATTTAAAATTTCTTTATAAAAGATCATAATGGTAACGATCGTTAGGCCTAATAAATGCTCAAAAACCTGACATAATTATCTTCTTTGTAAAAGACAATTTAATAGATCATTTAAAATTTCTTTATTAAAAGATTATAACGGTAACGATCATTGGGCGTAATAAATGCTAAAAAAGTTTACATAATTCTCTTCTTTGTCAAAGATAATTTACTAGATAATTTAAAATTTTGTTATTAAAAGACCATACCGGTAACGATCGTTGGGCCTAATAAATGCTAAAAAACTTGACATAATTATCTTCGTTGTAAAAGATAATTTATTAGATCATTTAAAATTTCTAATTAAAAGACCATACCGGTAACGATCGTTGGGCCTAATAAATGCTAAAAAAGTTGATATAATTATCTTCGTTGTAAATGATAATTTACTAGATAATTTAAAATTTCTAATTAAAAGATCATAACGGTAACGATCATTGGGGCGAATAAATGCTAAAAAAGTTGACATAGCTATCTTCTTTGTCAAAGATAATTTACTAGATAATTTAAAACTTCTTTATAAAAGATTATAACGGAAACTATCATTGGGCCGAATAAATGCTAAAAAAGTTTACATAATTATCTTCTTTGTCAAAGATAATTTACTAGATAATTTAAAATTTCTTATTAAAAGACCATACCGGTAACGATCGTTAGGCCTAATAAATGCTAAAAAACCTGACATAATTATCTTCTTTGTAAAAGATAATTTAATAGATCATTTAAAATTTCTTTATTAAAAGATTATAACTGTAACGATCATTGGGCGTAATAAATGCTAAAAAAGTTGATATAATTATCTTCTTTGTAAAGGATAATTTACTAGATAATTTAAAACTTTTTTATAAAAGATCATAACGGTAACAATCATTGGGCCTAATAAATGCCAAAAATTTTGTCATAATTATCTTCTTTGTAAAACATAATTTAAAATTTCTTATTAAAAGATCATAACGGTAATGATGATTAGCCTAATAAAAGATAAAAAACTTGACATAATTATCTTCTTTGTAAAAGATAATTTAATATATCATTTAAAATTTCTTTATAAAAGATCATAATGGTAACGATCGTTAGGCCTAATAAATGCTCAAAAACCTGACATAATTATCTTCTTTGTGAAAGACAATTTAATAGATCATTTAAAATTTCTTTATTAAAAGATTATAACGGTAACGATCATTGGGCGTAATAAATGCTAAAAAAGTTTACATAATTCTCTTCTTTGTCAAAGATAATTTACTAGATAATTTAAAATTTTGTTATTAAAAGACCATACCGGTAACGATCGTTGGGCCTAATAAATGCTAAAAAACTTGACATAATTATCTTCGTTGTAAAAGATAATTTATTAGATCATTTAAAATTTCTAATTAAAAGACCATACCGGTAACGATCGTTGGGCCTAATAAATGCTAAAAAAGTTGATATAATTATCTTCGTTGTAAATGATAATTTACTAGATAATTTAAAATTTCTAATTAAAAGATCATAACGGTAACGATCATTGGGGCGAATAAATGCTAAAAAAGTTGACATAGCTATCTTCTTTGTCAAAGATAATTTACTAGATAATTTAAAACTTCTTTATAAAAGATTATAACGGAAACTATCATTGGGCCGAATAAATGCTAAAAAAGTTTACATAATTATCTTCTTTGTCAAAGATAATTTACTAGATAATTTAAAATTTCTTATTAAAAGACCATACCGGTAACGATCGTTAGGCCTAATAAATGCTAAAAAACCTGACATAATTATCTTCTTTGTAAAAGATAATTTAATAGATCATTTAAAATTTCTTTATTAAAAGATTATAACTGTAACGATCATTGGGCGTAATAAATGCTAAAAAAGTTGATATAATTATCTTCTTTGTAAAGGATAATTTACTAGATAATTTAAAACTTTTTTATAAAAGATCATAACGGTAACAATCATTGGGCCTAATAAATGCCAAAAATTTTGCCATAATTATCTTCTTTGTAAAACATAATTTAAAATTTCTTATTAAAAGATCATAACGGTAATGATCATTAGCCTAATAAAAGATAAAAAACTTGACATAATTATCTTCTTTGTAAAAGATAATTTAATATATCATTTAAAATTTCTTTATAAAAGATCATAATGGTAACGATCGTTAGGCCTAATAAATGCTCAAAAACCTGACATAATTATCTTCTTTGTAAAAGACAATTTAATAGATCATTTAAAATTTCTTTATTAAAAGATTATAACGGTAACGATCATTGGGCGTAATAAATGCTAAAAAAGTTTACATAATTCTCTTCTTTGTCAAAGATAATTTACTAGATAATTTAAAATTTTGTTATTAAAAGACCATACCGGTAACGATCGTTGGGCCTAATAAATGCTAAAAAACTTGACATAATTATCTTCGTTGTAAAAGATAATTTATTAGATCATTTAAAATTTCTAATTAAAAGACCATACCGGTAACGATCGTTGGGCCTAATAAATGCTAAAAAAGTTGATATAATTATCTTCGTTGTAAATGATAATTTACTAGATAATTTAAAATTTCTAATTAAAAGATCATAACGGTAACGATCATTGGGGCGAATAAATGCTAAAAAAGTTGACATAGCTATCTTCTTTGTCAAAGATAATTTACTAGATAATTTAAAACTTCTTTATAAAAGATTATAACGGAAACTATCATTGGGCCGAATAAATGCTAAAAAAGTTTACATAATTATCTTCTTTGTCAAAGATAATTTACTAGATAATTTAAAATTTCTTATTAAAAGACCATACCGGTAACGATCGTTAGGCCTAATAAATGCTAAAAAACCTGACATAATTATCTTCTTTGTAAAAGATAATTTAATAGATCATTTAAAATTTCTTTATTAAAAGATTATAACGGTAACGATCATTGGGCGTAATAAATGCTAAAAAAGTTTACATAATTCTCTTCTTTGTCAAAGATAATTTACTAGATAATTTAAAATTTTGTTATTAAAAGACCATACCGGTAACGATCGTTGGGCCTAATAAATGCTAAAAAACTTGACATAATTATCTTCGTTGTAAAAGATAATTTATTAGATCATTTAAAATTTCTAATTAAAAGACCATACCGGTAACGATCGTTGGGCCTAATAAATGCTAAAAAAGTTGATATAATTATCTTCGTTGTAAATGATAATTTACTAGATAATTTAAAATTTCTAATTAAAAGATCATAACGGTAACGATCATTGGGCCGAATAAATGCTAAAAAAGTTGACATAGCTATCTTCTTTGTCAAAGATAATTTACTAGATAATTTAAAACTTCTTTATAAAAGATTATAACGGAAACTATCATTGGGCCGAATAAATGCTAAAAAAGTTTACATAATTATCTTCTTTGTCAAAGATAATTTACTAGATAATTTAAAATTTCTTATTAAAAGACCATACCGGTAACGATCGTTAGGCCTAATAAATGCTAAAAAACCTGACATAATTATCTTCTTTGTAAAAGATAATTTAATAGATCATTTAAAATTTCTTTATTAAAAGATTATAACGGTAACGATCATTGGGCGTAATAAATGCTAAAAAAGTTTACATAATTCTCTTCTTTGTCAAAGATAATTTACTAGATAATTTAAAATTTTGTTATTAAAAGACCATACCGGTAACGATCGTTGGGCCTAATAAATGCTAAAAAACTTGACATAATTATCTTCGTTGTAAAAGATAATTTATTAGATCATTTAAAATTTCTAATTAAAAGACCATACCGGTAACGATCGTTGGGCCTAATAAATGCTAAAAAAGTTGATATAATTATCTTCGTTGTAAATGATAATTTACTAGATAATTTAAAATTTCTAATTAAAAGATCATAACGGTAACGATCATTGGGGCGAATAAATGCTAAAAAAGTTGACATAGCTATCTTCTTTGTCAAAGATAATTTACTAGATAATTTAAAACTTCTTTATAAAAGATTATAACGGAAACTATCATTGGGCCGAATAAATGCTAAAAAAGTTTACATAATTATCTTCTTTGTCAAAGATAATTTACTAGATAATTTAAAATTTCTTATTAAAAGACCATACCGGTAACGATCGTTAGGCCTAATAAATGCTAAAAAACCTGACATAATTATCTTCTTTGTAAAAGATAATTTAATAGATCATTTAAAATTTCTTTATTAAAAGATTATAACTGTAACGATCATTGGGCGTAATAAATGCTAAAAAAGTTGATATAATTATCTTCTTTGTAAAGGATAATTTACTAGATAATTTAAAACTTTTTTATAAAAGATCATAACGGTAACAATCATTGGGCCTAATAAATGCCAAAAATTTTGCCATAATTATCTTCTTTGTAAAACATAATTTAAAATTTCTTATTAAAAGATCATAACGGTAATGATGATTAGCCTAATAAAAGATAAAAAACTTGACATAATTATCTTCTTTGTAAAAGATAATTTAATATATCATTTAAAATTTCTTTATAAAAGATCATAATGGTAACGATCGTTAGGCCTAATAAATGCTCAAAAACCTGACATAATTATCTTCTTTGTAAAAGACAATTTAATAGATCATTTAAAATTTCTTTATTAAAAGATTATAACGGTAACGATCATTGGGCGTAATAAATGCTAAAAAAGTTTACATAATTCTCTTCTTTGTCAAAGATAATTTACTAGATAATTTAAAATTTTGTTATTAAAAGACCATACCGGTAACGATCGTTGGGCCTAATAAATGCTAAAAAACTTGACATAATTATCTTCGTTGTAAAAGATAATTTATTAGATCATTTAAAATTTCTAATTAAAAGACCATACCGGTAACGATCGTTGGGCCTAATAAATGCTAAAAAAGTTGATATAATTATCTTCGTTGTAAATGATAATTTACTAGATAATTTAAAATTTCTAATTAAAAGATCATAACGGTAACGATCATTGGGGCGAATAAATGCTAAAAAAGTTGACATAGCTATCTTCTTTGTCAAAGATAATTTACTAGATAATTTAAAACTTCTTTATAAAAGATTATAACGGAAACTATCATTGGGCCGAATAAATGCTAAAAAAGTTTACATAATTATCTTCTTTGTCAAAGATAATTTACTAGATAATTTAAAATTTCTTATTAAAAGACCATACCGGTAACGATCGTTAGGCCTAATAAATGCTAAAAAACCTGACATAATTATCTTCTTTGTAAAAGATAATTTAATAGATCATTTAAAATTTCTTTATTAAAAGATTATAACTGTAACGATCATTGGGCGTAATAAATGCTAAAAAAGTTGATATAATTATCTTCTTTGTAAAGGATAATTTACTAGATAATTTAAAACTTTTTTATAAAAGATCATAACGGTAACAATCATTGGGCCTAATAAATGCCAAAAATTTTGCCATAATTATCTTCTTTGTAAAACATAATTTAAAATTTCTTATTAAAAGATCATAACGGTAATGATCATTAGCCTAATAAAAGATAAAAAACTTGACATAATTATCTTCTTTGTAAAAGATAATTTAATATATCATTTAAAATTTCTTTATAAAAGATCATAATGGTAACGATCGTTAGGCCTAATAAATGCTCAAAAACCTGACATAATTATCTTCTTTGTAAAAGACAATTTAATAGATCATTTAAAATTTCTTTATTAAAAGATTATAACGGTAACGATCATTGGGCGTAATAAATGCTAAAAAAGTTTACATAATTCTCTTCTTTGTCAAAGATAATTTACTAGATAATTTAAAATTTTGTTATTAAAAGACCATACCGGTAACGATCGTTGGGCCTAATAAATGCTAAAAAACTTGACATAATTATCTTCGTTGTAAAAGATAATTTATTAGATCATTTAAAATTTCTAATTAAAAGACCATACCGGTAACGATCGTTGGGCCTAATAAATGCTAAAAAAGTTGATATAATTATCTTCGTTGTAAATGATAATTTACTAGATAATTTAAAATTTCTAATTAAAAGATCATAACGGTAACGATCATTGGGGCGAATAAATGCTAAAAAAGTTGACATAGCTATCTTCTTTGTCAAAGATAATTTACTAGATAATTTAAAACTTCTTTATAAAAGATTATAACGGAAACTATCATTGGGCCGAATAAATGCTAAAAAAGTTTACATAATTATCTTCTTTGTCAAAGATAATTTACTAGATAATTTAAAATTTCTTATTAAAAGACCATACCGGTAACGATCGTTAGGCCTAATAAATGCTAAAAAACCTGACATAATTATCTTCTTTGTAAAAGATAATTTAATAGATCATTTAAAATTTCTTTATTAAAAGATTATAACTGTAACGATCATTGGGCGTAATAAATGCTAAAAAAGTTGATATAATTATCTTCTTTGTAAAGGATAATTTACTAGATAATTTAAAACTTTTTTATAAAAGATCATAACGGTAACAATCATTGGGCCTAATAAATGCCAAAAATTTTGCCATAATTATCTTCTTTGTAAAACATAATTTAAAATTTCTTATTAAAAGATCATAACGGTAATGATCATTAGCCTAATAAAAGATAAAAAACTTGACATAATTATCTTCTTTGTAAAAGATAATTTAATATATCATTTAAAATTTCTTTATAAAAGATCATAATGGTAACGATCGTTAGGCCTAATAAATGCTCAAAAACCTGACATAATTATCTTCTTTGTAAAAGACAATTTAATAGATCATTTAAAATTTCTTTATTAAAAGATTATAACGGTAACGATCATTGGGCGTAATAAATGCTAAAAAAGTTTACATAATTCTCTTCTTTGTCAAAGATAATTTACTAGATAATTTAAAATTTTGTTATTAAAAGACCATACCGGTAACGATCGTTGGGCCTAATAAATGCTAAAAAACTTGACATAATTATCTTCGTTGTAAAAGATAATTTATTAGATCATTTAAAATTTCTAATTAAAAGACCATACCGGTAACGATCGTTGGGCCTAATAAATGCTAAAAAAGTTGATATAATTATCTTCGTTGTAAATGATAATTTACTAGATAATTTAAAATTTCTAATTAAAAGATCATAACGGTAACGATCATTGGGGCGAATAAATGCTAAAAAAGTTGACATAGCTATCTTCTTTGTCAAAGATAATTTACTAGATAATTTAAAATTTTGTTATTAAAAGACCATACCGGTAACGATCGTTGGGCCTAATAAATGCTAAAAAACTTGACATAATTATCTTCGTTGTAAAAGATAATTTATTAGATCATTTAAAATTTCTAATTAAAAGACCATACCGGTAACGATCGTTGGGCCTAATAAATGCTAAAAAAGTTGATATAATTATCTTCGTTGTAAATGATAATTTACTAGATAATTTAAAATTTCTAATTAAAAGATCATAACGGTAACGATCATTGGGGCGAATAAATGCTAAAAAAGTTGACATAGCTATCTTCTTTGTCAAAGATAATTTACTAGATAATTTAAAACTTCTTTATAAAAGATTATAACGGAAACTATCATTGGGCCGAATAAATGCTAAAAAAGTTTACATAATTATCTTCTTTGTCAAAGATAATTTACTAGATAATTTAAAATTTCTTATTAAAAGACCATACCGGTAACGATCGTTAGGCCTAATAAATGCTAAAAAACCTGACATAATTATCTTCTTTGTAAAAGATAATTTAATAGATCATTTAAAATTTCTTTATTAAAAGATTATAACGGTAACGATCATTGGGCGTAATAAATGCTAAAAAAGTTTACATAATTCTCTTCTTTGTCAAAGATAATTTACTAGATAATTTAAAATTTTGTTATTAAAAGACCATACCGGTAACGATCGTTGGGCCTAATAAATGCTAAAAAACTTGACATAATTATCTTCGTTGTAAAAGATAATTTATTAGATCATTTAAAATTTCTAATTAAAAGACCATACCGGTAACGATCGTTGGGCCTAATAAATGCTAAAAAAGTTGATATAATTATCTTCGTTGTAAATGATAATTTACTAGATAATTTAAAATTTCTAATTAAAAGATCATAACGGTAACGATCATTGGGGCGAATAAATGCTAAAAAAGTTGACATAGCTATCTTCTTTGTCAAAGATAATTTACTAGATAATTTAAAACTTCTTTATAAAAGATTATAACGGAAACTATCATTGGGCCGAATAAATGCTAAAAAAGTTTACATAATTATCTTCTTTGTCAAAGATAATTTACTAGATAATTTAAAATTTCTTATTAAAAGACCATACCGGTAACGATCGTTAGGCCTAATAAATGCTAAAAAACCTGACATAATTATCTTCTTTGTAAAAGATAATTTAATAGATCATTTAAAATTTCTTTATTAAAAGATTATAACTGTAACGATCATTGGGCGTAATAAATGCTAAAAAAGTTGATATAATTATCTTCTTTGTAAAGGATAATTTACTAGATAATTTAAAACTTTTTTATAAAAGATCATAACGGTAACAATCATTGGGCCTAATAAATGCCAAAAATTTTGTCATAATTATCTTCTTTGTAAAACATAATTTAAAATTTCTTATTAAAAGATCATAACGGTAATGATCATTAGCCTAATAAAAGATAAAAAACTTGACATAATTATCTTCTTTGTAAAAGATAATTTAATATATCATTTAAAATTTCTTTATAAAAGATCATAATGGTAACGATCGTTAGGCCTAATAAATGCTCAAAAACCTGACATAATTATCTTCTTTGTGAAAGACAATTTAATAGATCATTTAAAATTTCTTTATTAAAAGATTATAACGGTAACGATCATTGGGCGTAATAAATGCTAAAAAAGTTTACATAATTCTCTTCTTTGTCAAAGATAATTTACTAGATAATTTAAAATTTTGTTATTAAAAGACCATACCGGTAACGATCGTTGGGCCTAATAAATGCTAAAAAACTTGACATAATTATCTTCGTTGTAAAAGATAATTTATTAGATCATTTAAAATTTCTAATTAAAAGACCATACCGGTAACGATCGTTGGGCCTAATAAATGCTAAAAAAGTTGATATAATTATCTTCGTTGTAAATGATAATTTACTAGATAATTTAAAATTTCTAATTAAAAGATCATAACGGTAACGATCATTGGGGCGAATAAATGCTAAAAAAGTTGACATAGCTATCTTCTTTGTCAAAGATAATTTACTAGATAATTTAAAACTTCTTTATAAAAGATTATAACGGAAACTATCATTGGGCCGAATAAATGCTAAAAAAGTTTACATAATTATCTTCTTTGTCAAAGATAATTTACTAGATAATTTAAAATTTCTTATTAAAAGACCATACCGGTAACGATCGTTAGGCCTAATAAATGCTAAAAAACCTGACATAATTATCTTCTTTGTAAAAGATAATTTAATAGATCATTTAAAATTTCTTTATTAAAAGATTATAACTGTAACGATCATTGGGCGTAATAAATGCTAAAAAAGTTGATATAATTATCTTCTTTGTAAAGGATAATTTACTAGATAATTTAAAACTTTTTTATAAAAGATCATAACGGTAACAATCATTGGGCCTAATAAATGCCAAAAATTTTGCCATAATTATCTTCTTTGTAAAACATAATTTAAAATTTCTTATTAAAAGATCATAACGGTAATGATCATTAGCCTAATAAAAGATAAAAAACTTGACATAATTATCTTCTTTGTAAAAGATAATTTAATATATCATTTAAAATTTCTTTATAAAAGATCATAATGGTAACGATCGTTAGGCCTAATAAATGCTCAAAAACCTGACATAATTATCTTCTTTGTAAAAGACAATTTAATAGATCATTTAAAATTTCTTTATTAAAAGATTATAACGGTAACGATCATTGGGCGTAATAAATGCTAAAAAAGTTTACATAATTCTCTTCTTTGTCAAAGATAATTTACTAGATAATTTAAAATTTTGTTATTAAAAGACCATACCGGTAACGATCGTTGGGCCTAATAAATGCTAAAAAACTTGACATAATTATCTTCGTTGTAAAAGATAATTTATTAGATCATTTAAAATTTCTAATTAAAAGACCATACCGGTAACGATCGTTGGGCCTAATAAATGCTAAAAAAGTTGATATAATTATCTTCGTTGTAAATGATAATTTACTAGATAATTTAAAATTTCTAATTAAAAGATCATAACGGTAACGATCATTGGGGCGAATAAATGCTAAAAAAGTTGACATAGCTATCTTCTTTGTCAAAGATAATTTACTAGATAATTTAAAACTTCTTTATAAAAGATTATAACGGAAACTATCATTGGGCCGAATAAATGCTAAAAAAGTTTACATAATTATCTTCTTTGTCAAAGATAATTTACTAGATAATTTAAAATTTCTTATTAAAAGACCATACCGGTAACGATCGTTAGGCCTAATAAATGCTAAAAAACCTGACATAATTATCTTCTTTGTAAAAGATAATTTAATAGATCATTTAAAATTTCTTTATTAAAAGATTATAACGGTAACGATCATTGGGCGTAATAAATGCTAAAAAAGTTTACATAATTCTCTTCTTTGTCAAAGATAATTTACTAGATAATTTAAAATTTTGTTATTAAAAGACCATACCGGTAACGATCGTTGGGCCTAATAAATGCTAAAAAACTTGACATAATTATCTTCGTTGTAAAAGATAATTTATTAGATCATTTAAAATTTCTAATTAAAAGACCATACCGGTAACGATCGTTGGGCCTAATAAATGCTAAAAAAGTTGATATAATTATCTTCGTTGTAAATGATAATTTACTAGATAATTTAAAATTTCTAATTAAAAGATCATAACGGTAACGATCATTGGGGCGAATAAATGCTAAAAAAGTTGACATAGCTATCTTCTTTGTCAAAGATAATTTACTAGATAATTTAAAACTTCTTTATAAAAGATTATAACGGAAACTATCATTGGGCCGAATAAATGCTAAAAAAGTTTACATAATTATCTTCTTTGTCAAAGATAATTTACTAGATAATTTAAAATTTCTTATTAAAAGACCATACCGGTAACGATCGTTAGGCCTAATAAATGCTAAAAAACCTGACATAATTATCTTCTTTGTAAAAGATAATTTAATAGATCATTTAAAATTTCTTTATTAAAAGATTATAACGGTAACGATCATTGGGCGTAATAAATGCTAAAAAAGTTTACATAATTCTCTTCTTTGTCAAAGATAATTTACTAGATAATTTAAAATTTTGTTATTAAAAGACCATACCGGTAACGATCGTTGGGCCTAATAAATGCTAAAAAACTTGACATAATTATCTTCGTTGTAAAAGATAATTTATTAGATCATTTAAAATTTCTAATTAAAAGACCATACCGGTAACGATCGTTGGGCCTAATAAATGCTAAAAAAGTTGATATAATTATCTTCGTTGTAAATGATAATTTACTAGATAATTTAAAATTTCTAATTAAAAGATCATAACGGTAACGATCATTGGGGCGAATAAATGCTAAAAAAGTTGACATAGCTATCTTCTTTGTCAAAGATAATTTACTAGATAATTTAAAACTTCTTTATAAAAGATTATAACGGAAACTATCATTGGGCCGAATAAATGCTAAAAAAGTTTACATAATTATCTTCTTTGTCAAAGATAATTTACTAGATAATTTAAAATTTCTTATTAAAAGACCATACCGGTAACGATCGTTAGGCCTAATAAATGCTAAAAAACCTGACATAATTATCTTCTTTGTAAAAGATAATTTAATAGATCATTTAAAATTTCTTTATTAAAAGATTATAACTGTAACGATCATTGGGCGTAATAAATGCTAAAAAAGTTGATATAATTATCTTCTTTGTAAAGGATAATTTACTAGATAATTTAAAACTTTTTTATAAAAGATCATAACGGTAACAATCATTGGGCCTAATAAATGCCAAAAATTTTGCCATAATTATCTTCTTTGTAAAACATAATTTAAAATTTCTTATTAAAAGATCATAACGGTAATGATGATTAGCCTAATAAAAGATAAAAAACTTGACATAATTATCTTCTTTGTAAAAGATAATTTAATATATCATTTAAAATTTCTTTATAAAAGATCATAATGGTAACGATCGTTAGGCCTAATAAATGCTCAAAAACCTGACATAATTATCTTCTTTGTAAAAGACAATTTAATAGATCATTTAAAATTTCTTTATTAAAAGATTATAACGGTAACGATCATTGGGCGTAATAAATGCTAAAAAAGTTTACATAATTCTCTTCTTTGTCAAAGATAATTTACTAGATAATTTAAAATTTTGTTATTAAAAGACCATACCGGTAACGATCGTTGGGCCTAATAAATGCTAAAAAACTTGACATAATTATCTTCGTTGTAAAAGATAATTTATTAGATCATTTAAAATTTCTAATTAAAAGACCATACCGGTAACGATCGTTGGGCCTAATAAATGCTAAAAAAGTTGATATAATTATCTTCGTTGTAAATGATAATTTACTAGATAATTTAAAATTTCTAATTAAAAGATCATAACGGTAACGATCATTGGGGCGAATAAATGCTAAAAAAGTTGACATAGCTATCTTCTTTGTCAAAGATAATTTACTAGATAATTTAAAACTTCTTTATAAAAGATTATAACGGAAACTATCATTGGGCCGAATAAATGCTAAAAAAGTTTACATAATTATCTTCTTTGTCAAAGATAATTTACTAGATAATTTAAAATTTCTTATTAAAAGACCATACCGGTAACGATCGTTAGGCCTAATAAATGCTAAAAAACCTGACATAATTATCTTCTTTGTAAAAGATAATTTAATAGATCATTTAAAATTTCTTTATTAAAAGATTATAACTGTAACGATCATTGGGCGTAATAAATGCTAAAAAAGTTGATATAATTATCTTCTTTGTAAAGGATAATTTACTAGATAATTTAAAACTTTTTTATAAAAGATCATAACGGTAACAATCATTGGGCCTAATAAATGCCAAAAATTTTGCCATAATTATCTTCTTTGTAAAACATAATTTAAAATTTCTTATTAAAAGATCATAACGGTAATGATCATTAGCCTAATAAAAGATAAAAAACTTGACATAATTATCTTCTTTGTAAAAGATAATTTAATATATCATTTAAAATTTCTTTATAAAAGATCATAATGGTAACGATCGTTAGGCCTAATAAATGCTCAAAAACTTGACATAATTATCTTCTTTGTAAAAGACAATTTAATAGATCATTTAAAATTTCTTTATTAAAAGATTATAACGGTAACGATCATTGGGCGTAATAAATGCTAAAAAAGTTTACATAATTCTCTTCTTTGTCAAAGATAATTTACTAGATAATTTAAAATTTTGTTATTAAAAGACCATACCGGTAACGATCGTTGGGCCTAATAAATGCTAAAAAACTTGACATAATTATCTTCGTTGTAAAAGATAATTTATTAGATCATTTAAAATTTCTAATTAAAAGACCATACCGGTAACGATCGTTGGGCCTAATAAATGCTAAAAAAGTTGATATAATTATCTTCGTTGTAAATGATAATTTACTAGATAATTTAAAATTTCTAATTAAAAGATCATAACGGTAACGATCATTGGGGCGAATAAATGCTAAAAAAGTTGACATAGCTATCTTCTTTGTCAAAGATAATTTACTAGATAATTTAAAACTTCTTTATAAAAGATTATAACGGAAACTATCATTGGGCCGAATAAATGCTAAAAAAGTTTACATAATTATCTTCTTTGTCAAAGATAATTTACTAGATAATTTAAAATTTCTTATTAAAAGACCATACCGGTAACGATCGTTAGGCCTAATAAATGCTAAAAAACCTGACATAATTATCTTCTTTGTAAAAGATAATTTAATAGATCATTTAAAATTTCTTTATTAAAAGATTATAACTGTAACGATCATTGGGCGTAATAAATGCTAAAAAAGTTGATATAATTATCTTCTTTGTAAAGGATAATTTACTAGATAATTTAAAACTTTTTTATAAAAGATCATAACGGTAACAATCATTGGGCCTAATAAATGCCAAAAATTTTGCCATAATTATCTTCTTTGTAAAACATAATTTAAAATTTCTTATTAAAAGATCATAACGGTAATGATCATTAGCCTAATAAAAGATAAAAAACTTGACATAATTATCTTCTTTGTAAAAGATAATTTAATATATCATTTAAAATTTCTTTATAAAAGATCATAATGGTAACGATCGTTAGGCCTAATAAATGCTCAAAAACCTGACATAATTATCTTCTTTGTAAAAGACAATTTAATAGATCATTTAAAATTTCTTTATTAAAAGATTATAACGGTAACGATCATTGGGCGTAATAAATGCTAAAAAAGTTTACATAATTCTCTTCTTTGTCAAAGATAATTTACTAGATAATTTAAAATTTTGTTATTAAAAGACCATACCGGTAACGATCGTTGGGCCTAATAAATGCTAAAAAACTTGACATAATTATCTTCGTTGTAAAAGATAATTTATTAGATCATTTAAAATTTCTAATTAAAAGACCATACCGGTAACGATCGTTGGGCCTAATAAATGCTAAAAAAGTTGATATAATTATCTTCGTTGTAAATGATAATTTACTAGATAATTTAAAATTTCTAATTAAAAGATCATAACGGTAACGATCATTGGGGCGAATAAATGCTAAAAAAGTTGACATAGCTATCTTCTTTGTCAAAGATAATTTACTAGATAATTTAAAATTTTGTTATTAAAAGACCATACCGGTAACGATCGTTGGGCCTAATAAATGCTAAAAAACTTGACATAATTATCTTCGTTGTAAAAGATAATTTATTAGATCATTTAAAATTTCTAATTAAAAGACCATACCGGTAACGATCGTTGGGCCTAATAAATGCTAAAAAAGTTGATATAATTATCTTCGTTGTAAATGATAATTTACTAGATAATTTAAAATTTCTAATTAAAAGATCATAACGGTAACGATCATTGGGGCGAATAAATGCTAAAAAAGTTGACATAGCTATCTTCTTTGTCAAAGATAATTTACTAGATAATTTAAAACTTCTTTATAAAAGATTATAACGGAAACTATCATTGGGCCGAATAAATGCTAAAAAAGTTTACATAATTATCTTCTTTGTCAAAGATAATTTACTAGATAATTTAAAATTTCTTATTAAAAGACCATACCGGTAACGATCGTTAGGCCTAATAAATGCTAAAAAACCTGACATAATTATCTTCTTTGTAAAAGATAATTTAATAGATCATTTAAAATTTCTTTATTAAAAGATTATAACGGTAACGATCATTGGGCGTAATAAATGCTAAAAAAGTTTACATAATTCTCTTCTTTGTCAAAGATAATTTACTAGATAATTTAAAATTTTGTTATTAAAAGACCATACCGGTAACGATCGTTGGGCCTAATAAATGCTAAAAAACTTGACATAATTATCTTCGTTGTAAAAGATAATTTATTAGATCATTTAAAATTTCTAATTAAAAGACCATACCGGTAACGATCGTTGGGCCTAATAAATGCTAAAAAAGTTGATATAATTATCTTCGTTGTAAATGATAATTTACTAGATAATTTAAAATTTCTAA
This sequence comes from Psophocarpus tetragonolobus, assembly GCA_037954015.1. Lineage (NCBI taxonomy): Eukaryota > Viridiplantae > Streptophyta > Magnoliopsida > Fabales > Fabaceae > Psophocarpus > Psophocarpus tetragonolobus. Next base: position 57,115,615 of record CM075688.1, on the reverse strand, counting down.
TTAAAAGATCATAACGGTAACGATCATTGGGGCGAATAAATGCTAAAAAAGTTGACATAGCTATCTTCTTTGTCAAAGATAATTTACTAGATAATTTAAAACTTCTTTATAAAAGATTATAACGGAAACTATCATTGGGCCGAATAAATGCTAAAAAAGTTTACATAATTATCTTCTTTGTCAAAGATAATTTACTAGATAATTTAAAATTTCTTATTAAAAGACCATACCGGTAACGATCGTTAGGCCTAATAAATGCTAAAAAACCTGACATAATTATCTTCTTTGTAAAAGATAATTTAATAGATCATTTAAAATTTCTTTATTAAAAGATTATAACTGTAACGATCATTGGGCGTAATAAATGCTAAAAAAGTTGATATAATTATCTTCTTTGTAAAGGATAATTTACTAGATAATTTAAAACTTTTTTATAAAAGATCATAACGGTAACAATCATTGGGCCTAATAAATGCCAAAAATTTTGCCATAATTATCTTCTTTGTAAAACATAATTTAAAATTTCTTATTAAAAGATCATAACGGTAATGATCATTAGCCTAATAAAAGATAAAAAACTTGACATAATTATCTTCTTTGTAAAAGATAATTTAATATATCATTTAAAATTTCTTTATAAAAGATCATAATGGTAACGATCGTTAGGCCTAATAAATGCTCAAAAACCTGACATAATTATCTTCTTTGTAAAAGACAATTTAATAGATCATTTAAAATTTCTTTATTAAAAGATTATAACGGTAACGATCATTGGGCGTAATAAATGCTAAAAAAGTTTACATAATTCTCTTCTTTGTCAAAGATAATTTACTAGATAATTTAAAATTTTGTTATTAAAAGACCATACCGGTAACGATCGTTGGGCCTAATAAATGCTAAAAAACTTGACATAATTATCTTCGTTGTAAAAGATAATTTATTAGATCATTTAAAATTTCTAATTAAAAGACCATACCGGTAACGATCGTTGGGCCTAATAAATGCTAAAAAAGTTGATATAATTATCTTCGTTGTAAATGATAATTTACTAGATAATTTAAAATTTCTAATTAAAAGATCATAACGGTAACGATCATTGGGGCGAATAAATGCTAAAAAAGTTGACATAGCTATCTTCTTTGTCAAAGATAATTTACTAGATAATTTAAAACTTCTTTATAAAAGATTATAACGGAAACTATCATTGGGCCGAATAAATGCTAAAAAAGTTTACATAATTATCTTCTTTGTCAAAGATAATTTACTAGATAATTTAAAATTTCTTATTAAAAGACCATACCGGTAACGATCGTTAGGCCTAATAAATGCTAAAAAACCTGACATAATTATCTTCTTTGTAAAAGATAATTTAATAGATCATTTAAAATTTCTTTATTAAAAGATTATAACTGTAACGATCATTGGGCGTAATAAATGCTAAAAAAGTTGATATAATTATCTTCTTTGTAAAGGATAATTTACTAGATAATTTAAAACTTTTTTATAAAAGATCATAACGGTAACAATTATTGGGCCTAATAAATGCCAAAAATTTTGCCATAATTATCTTCTTTGTAAAACATAATTTAAAATTTCTTATTAAAAGATCATAACGGTAATGATCATTAGCCTAATAAAAGATAAAAAACTTGACATAATTATCTTCTTTGTAAAAGATAATTTAATATATCATTTAAAATTTCTTTATAAAAGATCATAATGGTAACGATCGTTAGGCCTAATAAATGCTCAAAAACCTGACATAATTATCTTCTTTGTAAAAGACAATTTAATAGATCATTTAAAATTTCTTTATTAAAAGATTATAACGGTAACGATCATTGGGCGTAATAAATGCTAAAAAAGTTTACATAATTCTCTTCTTTGTCAAAGATAATTTACTAGATAATTTAAAATTTTGTTATTAAAAGACCATACCGGTAACGATCGTTGGGCCTAATAAATGCTAAAAAACTTGACATAATTATCTTCGTTGTAAAAGATAATTTATTAGATCATTTAAAATTTCTAATTAAAAGACCATACCGGTAACGATCGTTGGGCCTAATAAATGCTAAAAAAGTTGATATAATTATCTTCGTTGTAAATGATAATTTACTAGATAATTTAAAATTTCTAATTAAAAGATCATAACGGTAACGATCATTGGGGCGAATAAATGCTAAAAAAGTTGACATAGCTATCTTCTTTGTCAAAGATAATTTACTAGATAATTTAAAACTTCTTTATAAAAGATTATAACGGAAACTATCATTGGGCCGAATAAATGCTAAAAAAGTTTACATAATTATCTTCTTTGTCAAAGATAATTTACTAGATAATTTAAAATTTCTTATTAAAAGACCATACCGGTAACGATCGTTAGGCCTAATAAATGCTAAAAAACCTGACATAATTATCTTCTTTGTAAAAGATAATTTAATAGATCATTTAAAATATCTTTATTAAAAGATTATAACTGTAACGATCATTGGGCGTAATAAATGCTAAAAAAGTTGATATAATTATCTTCTTTGTAAAGGATAATTTACTAGATAATTTAAAACTTTTTTATAAAAGATCATAACGGTAACAATCATTGGGCCTAATAAATGCCAAAAATTTTGCCATAATTATCTTCTTTGTAAAACATAATTTAAAATTTCTTATTAAAAGATCATAACGGTAATGATCATTAGCCTAATAAAAGATAAAAAACTTGACATAATTATCTTCGTTGTAAAAGATAATTTATTAGATCATTTAAAATTTCTAATTAAAAGACCATACCGGTAACGATCGTTGGGCCTAATAAATGCTAAAAAAGTTGATATAATTATCTTCTTTGTAAAATATAATTTACTAGATAATTTAAAATTTCTAATTAAAAGATCATAACGGTAATGATTATTGGGCCGAATAAATTCTAAAAAAGTTTACATAATTATCTTCTTTGTCAAAGATAATTTACTACATAATTTAAAATTTCTTATTAAACGATCATACCGGTAGCGATCCTTGGGCCTAATAAATGCTAAAAAACTTGACATAATTATCTTCTTTGTAAAAGGTAATTTAATAGATCATTTAAAATTTCTTTATTAAAAGATTGTAACAGTAACGATCATTAGGCGTAATAAATGATAAAAAAGTTTACATAATTATCTACTTTGTCAAAGATAATTTACTAGATAATTTAAAATTTCTTATTAAAAGACCATACCGGTAACGATCGTTAGGCCTAATAAATGCTAAAAAACCTGACATAATTATCTTCTTTGTAAAAGATAATTTAATAGATCATTTAAAATTTCTTTATTAAAAGATTGTAACTGTAACGATCATGGGGCGTAATAAATGCTAAAAAAGTTGATATAATTATCTTCTTTGTAAAAGATAATTTACTAGATAATTTAAAACTTTTTTATAAAAGATCATAACGGTAACAATCATTGGGCGTAATAAATGCCAAAAATTTTCCCATAATTATCTTCTTTGTAAAAGATAATTTAAAATTTCTTATTAAAAGATCATAACGGTAATGATCATTGGCCTAATAAAAGATAAAAAAGTTGACATAATTATCTTCTTTGTAAAAGATAATTTAATATATCATTTAAAATTTCTTTATAAAAGATCATAATGGTAACGATCGTTAGGCCTAATAAATGCTAAAAAAACTGACATAATAATCTTCTTTGTAAAAGACAATTTAATAGATCATTTAAAATTTCTTTATTAAAAGATTATAATGGTAACGATCATTGGGCATAATAAATGCTAAAAAAGTTTACATAATTCTCTTCTTTGTCAAAGATAATTTAATAGATCATTTAAAATTTCTTTATTAAAAGATTATAACTGTAACGATCATTGGGCGTAATAAATGCTAAAAAAGTTGATATAATTATCTTCTTTGTAAAAGATAATTTACTAGATAATTTAAAATTTCTAATTAAAAGATCATAACGGTAATGATCATTGGGGCGAATAAATGCTAAAAAAGTTGACATAGCTATCTTCTTTGTCAAAGATAATTTACTAGATAATTTAAAACTTCTTTATAAAAGATTATAACGGAAACTATCATTGGGCCGAATAAATGCTAAAAAAGTTTACATAATTATCTTCTTTGTCAAAGATAATTTACTAGATAATTTAAAATTTCTTATTAAAAGACCATACCGGTAACAATCGTTAGGCCTAATAAATGCTAAAAACCCTGACATAATTATCTTCTTTGTAAAAGATAATTTAATAGATCATTTAAAATTTCTTTATTAAAAGATTATAACGGTAACGATCATTGGGCGTAATAAATGCTAAAAAAGTTGATATAATTATCTTCTTTGTAAAATATAATTTACTAGATAATTTAAAATTTCTAATTAAAAGATCATAACGGTAATGATTATTGGGCCGAATAAATTCTAAAAAAGTTTACATAATTATCTTCTTTGTCAAAGATAATTTACTACATAATTTAAAATTTCTTATTAAACGATCATACCGGTAGCGATCCTTGGGCCTAATAAATGCTAAAAAACTTGACATAATTATCTTCTTTGTAAAAGGTAATTTAATAGATCATTTAAAATTTCTTTATTAAAAGATTGTAACAGTAACGATCATTAGGCGTAATAAATGATAAAAAAGTTTACATAATTATCTTCTTTGTCAAAGATAATTTACTAGATAATTTAAAATTTCTTATTAAAAGACCATACCGGTAACGATCGTTAGGCCTAATAAATGCTAAAAAACCTGACATAATTATCTTCTTTGTAAAAGATAATTTAATAGATCATTTAAAATTTCTTTATTAAAAGATTGTAACTGTAACGATCATGGGGCGTAATAAATGCTAAAAAAGTTGATATAATTATCTTCTTTGTAAAAGATAATTTACTAGATAATTTAAAACTTTTTTATAAAAGATCATAACGGTAACAATCATTGGGCGTAATAAATGCCAAAAATTTTCCCATAATTATCTTCTTTGTAAAAGATAATTTAAAATTTCTTATTAAAAGATCATAACGGTAATGATCATTGGCCTAATAAAAGATAAAAAAGTTGACATAATTATCTTCTTTGTAAAAGATAATTTAATATATCATTTAAAATTTCTTTATAAAAGATCATAATGGTAACGATCGTTAGGCCTAATAAATGCTAAAAAAACTGACATAATAATCTTCTTTGTAAAAGACAATTTAATAGATCATTTAAAATTTCTTTATTAAAAGATTATAATGGTAACGATCATTGGGCATAATAAATGCTAAAAAAGTTTACATAATTCTCTTCTTTGTCAAAGATAATTTAATAGATCATTTAAAATTTCTTTATTAAAAGATTATAACTGTAACGATCATTGGGCGTAATAAATGCTAAAAAAGTTGATATAATTATCTTCTTTGTAAAAGATAATTTACTAGATAATTTAAAATTTCTAATTAAAAGATCATAACGGTAACGATCATTGGGGCGAATAAATGCTAAAAAAGTTGACATAGCTATCTTCTTTGTCAAAGATAATTTACTAGATAATTTAAAACTTCTTTATAAAAGATTATAACGGAAACTATCATTGGGCCGAATAAATGCTAAAAAAGTTTACATAATTATCTTCTTTGTCAAAGATAATTTACTAGATAATTTAAAATTTCTTATTAAAAGACCATACCGGTAACAATCGTTAGGCCTAATAAATGCTAAAAACCCTGACATAATTATCTTCTTTGTAAAAGATAATTTAATAGATCATTTAAAATTTCTTTATTAAAAGATTATAACGGTAACGATCATTGGGCGTAATAAATGCTAAAAAAGTTGATATAATTATCTTCTTTGTAAAATATAATTTACTAGATAATTTAAAATTTCTAATTAAAAGATCATAACGGTAATGATTATTGGGCCGAATAAATTCTAAAAAAGTTTACATAATTATCTTCTTTGTCAAAGATAATTTACTACATAATTTAAAATTTCTTATTAAACGATCATACCGGTAGCGATCCTTGGGCCTAATAAATGCTAAAAAACTTGACATAATTATCTTCTTTGTAAAAGGTAATTTAATAGATCATTTAAAATTTCTTTATTAAAAGATTGTAACAGTAACGATCATTAGGCGTAATAAATGATAAAAAAGTTTACATAATTATCTTCTTTGTCAAAGATAATTTACTAGATAATTTAAAATTTCTTATTAAAAGACCATACCGGTAACGATCGTTAGGCCTAATAAATGCTAAAAAACCTGACATAATTATCTTCTTTGTAAAAGATAATTTAATAGATCATTTAAAATTTCTTTATTAAAAGATTGTAACTGTAACGATCATGGGGCGTAATAAATGCTAAAAAAGTTGATATAATTATCTTCTTTGTAAAAGATAATTTACTAGATAATTTAAAACTTTTTTATAAAAGATCATAACGGTAACAATCATTGGGCGTAATAAATGCCAAAAATTTTCCCATAATTATCTTCTTTGTAAAAGATAATTTAAAATTTCTTATTAAAAGATCATAACGGTAATGATCATTGGCCTAATAAAAGATAAAAAAGTTGACATAATTATCTTCTTTGTAAAAGATAATTTAATATATCATTTAAAATTTCTTTATAAAAGATCATAATGGTAACGATCGTTAGGCCTAATAAATGCTAAAAAAACTGACATAATAATCTTCTTTGTAAAAGACAATTTAATAGATCATTTAAAATTTCTTTATTAAAAGATTATAATGGTAACGATCATTGGGCATAATAAATGCTAAAAAAGTTTACATAATTCTCTTCTTTGTCAAAGATAATTTAATAGATCATTTAAAATTTCTTTATTAAAAGATTATAACTGTAACGATCATTGGGCGTAATAAATGCTAAAAAAGTTGATATAATTATCTTCTTTGTAAAATATAATTTACTAGATAATTTAAAATTTCTAATTAAAAGATCATAACGGTAACGATCATTGGGGCGAATAAATGCTAAAAAAGTTGACATAGCTATCTTCTTTGTCAAAGATAATTTACTAGATAATTTAAAACTTCTTTATAAAAGATTATAACGGAAACTATCATTGGGCCGAATAAATGCTAAAAAAGTTTACATAATTATCTTCTTTGTCAAAGATAATTTACTAGATAATTTAAAATTTCTTATTAAAAGACCATACCGGTAACAATCGTTAGGCCTAATAAATGCTAAAAACCCTGACATAATTATCTTCTTTGTAAAAGATAATTTAATAGATCATTTAAAATTTCTTTATTAAAAGATTATAACGGTAACGATCATTGGGCGTAATAAATGCTAAAAAAGTTGATATAATTATCTTCTTTGTAAAATATAATTTACTAGACAATTTAAAATTTCTAATTAAAAGATCATAACGGTAATGATTATTGGGCCGAATAAATTCTAAAAAAGTTTACATAATTATCTTCTTTGTCAAAGATAATTTACTACATAATTTAAAATTTCTTATTAAACGATCATACCGGTAGCGATCCTTGGGCCTAATAAATGCTAAAAAACTTGACATAATTATCTTCTTTGTAAAAGGTAATTTAATAGATCATTTAAAATTTCTTTATTAAAAGATTGTAACAGTAACGATCATTAGGCGTAATAAATGATAAAAAAGTTTACATAATTATCTTCTTTGTCAAAGATAATTTACTAGATAATTTAAAATTTCTTATTAAAAGACCATACCGGTAACGATCGTTAGGCCTAATAAATGCTAAAAAACCTGACATAATTATCTTCTTTGTAAAAGATAATTTAAAATTTCTTTATTAAAAGATTATAACTGTAACGATCATGGGGCGTAATAAATGCTAAAAAAGTTGATATAATTATCTTCTTTGTAAAAGATAATTTACTAGATAATTTAAAACTTTTTTATAAAAGATCATAACGGTAACAATCATTGGGCCTAATAAATGCCAAAAATTTTGCCATAATTATCTTCTTTGTAAAAGATAATTTAAAATTTCTTATTAAAAGATCATAATGGTAATGATCATTGGCCTAATAAAAGATAAAAAAGTTGACATAATTATCTTCTTTGTAAAAGATAATTTAATATATCATTTAAAATTTCTTTATAAAAGATCATAATGGTAACGATCGTTAGGCCTAATAAATGCTAAAAAAACTGACATAATTATCTTCTTTCTAAAAGACAATTTAATAGATCATTTAAAATTTCTTTATTAAAAGATTATAACGGTAACGATAATTGGGCGTAATAAATGCTAAAAAAGTTTATATAATTATCTTCTTTGTAAAATATAATTTACTAGATAATTTAAAATTTCTAATTAAAAGATCATAATGGTAATGATTATTGGGCCGAATAAATTCTAAAAAAGTTTACATAATTATCTTCTTTGTCAAAGATAATTTACTAGATAATTTAAAATTTCTTATTAAACGATCATACCGGTAACGATCCTTGGGCCTAATAAATGCTAAAAAACTTGACATAATTATCTTCTTTGTAAAAGGTAATTTAATAGATCATTTAAAATTTCTTTATTAAAAGATTGTAACAGTAACGATCATTAGGCGTAATAAATGATAAAAAAGTTTACATAATTATCTTCTTTGTCAAAGATAATTTACTAGATAATTTAAAATTTCTTATTAAAAGACCATACCGGTAACGATCGTTAGGCCTAATAAATGCTAAAAAACCTGACATAATTATCTTCTTTGTAAAAAATAATTTAATAGATCATTAAAATTTCTTTATTAAAAGATTATAACTGTAACGATCATTGGGCGTAATAAATGCTAAAATAGTTGATATAATTATCTTCTTTGTAAAAGATAATTTACTAGATAATTTAAAACTTTTTTATAAAATATCATAACAGTAACAATCATTGGGCCTAATAAATGCCAAAAATTTTGCCATAATTATCTTCTTTGTAAAAGATAATTTAAAATTTCTTATTAAAAGATCATAACGGTAATGATCATTGGCCTAATAAATAAAAGATAAAAAAGTTGACATAATTATCTTCTTTGTAAAAGATAATTTAATATATCATTTAAAATTTCTTTATAAAAGATCATAATGGTAACGATCATTGGGCCTCATAAATGCTAAAAAAATTGACATAATTATGTTCTTTGTAAAAGATAATTTAATAGATCATTTAAAATTTCTTTACTAAAAGACTATAACGGTAACGATCATTGGGCGTAATAAATGCTAAAAAGGTTGACATAGCTATCTTCTTTGTCAAAGATAATTTACTAGATAATTTAAAACTTCTTTATAAAAGATTATAACGGAAACTATCATTGGGCCGAATAAATGCTAAAAAAGTTTACATAATTATCTTCTTTGTCAAAGATAATTTACTAGATAATTTAAAATTTCTTATTAAAAGACCATACCGGTAACAATCGTTAGGCCTAATAAATGCTAAAAACCCTGACGTAATTATCTTCTTTGTAAAAGATAATTTAATAGATCATTTAAAATTTCTTTATTAAAAGATTATAACGGTAACGATCATTGGGCGTAATAAATGCTAAAAAAGTTGATATAATTATCTTCTTTGTAAAATATAATTTACTAGATAATTTAAAATTTCTAATTAAAAGATCATAATGGTAATGATTATTGGGCCGAATAAATTCTAAAAAAGTTTTCGTAATTATCTTCTTTGTCAAAGATAATTTACTAGATAATTTAAAATTTCTTATTAAACGATCATACCGGTAACGATCCTTGGGCCTAATAAATGCTAAAAAACTTGACATAATTATCTTCTTTGTAAAAGGTAAATTAATAGATCATTTAAAATTTCTTTATTAAAAGATTGTAACAGTAACAATCATTAGGCGTAATAAATGATAAAAAAGTTTACATAATTATCTTCTTTGTCAAAGATAATTTACTAGATAATTTAAAATTTCTTATTAAAAGACCATACCGGTAACGATCGTTAGGCCTAATAAATGCTAAAAAACCTGACATAATTATCTTCTTTGTAAAAAATAATTTAATAGATCATTAAAATTTCTTTATTAAAAGATTATAACTGTAACGATCATTGGGCGTAATAAATGCTAAAATAGTTGATATAATTATCTTCTTTGTAAAAGATAATTTACTAGATAATTTAAAACTTTTTTATAAAAGATCATAACGGTAACAATCATTGGGCCTAATAAATGCCAAAAATTTTGCCATAATTATCTTCTTTGTAAAAGATAATTTAAAATTTCTTATTAAAAGATCATAACGGTAATGATCATTGGCCTAATAAATAAAAGATAAAAAAGTTGACATAATTATCTTCTTTGTAAAAGATAATTTAATATATCATTTAAAATTTCTTTATAAAAGATCATAATGGTAACGATCATTGGGCCTCATAAATGCTAAAAAAATTGACATAATTATGTTCTTTGTAAAAGATAATTTAATAGATCATTTAAAATTTCTTTATTAAAAGACTATAACGGTAACGATCATTGGGCGTAATAAATGCTAAAAAAGTTGATATAATTATCTTCTTTGTAAAAGATAATTTAATATATCATTTAAAATTTCTTTATAAAAGATCATAATGGTAACGATCGTTAGGCCTAATAAATGCTAAAAAACCTGACATAATTATCTTCTTTGTAAAAGACAATTTAGTAGATCATTTAAAATTTCTTTATTAAAAGATTATAACGGTAACGATCATTGGGCGTAATAAATGCTAAAAAAGTTTACATAATTCTCTTCTTTGTCAAAGATAATTTACTAGATAATTTAAAATTTCTTATTAAAAGACCATACCGGTAACGATCGTTAGGCCTAATAAATGCTAAAAAACCTGACATAATTATCTTCTTTGTAAAAGATAATTTAAAATTTCTTTATTAAAAGATTATAGCTGTAACGATCATGGGGCGTAATAAATGCTAAAAAAGTTGATATAATTATCTTCTTTGTAAAAGATAATTTACTAGATAATTTAAAACTTTTTTATAAAAGATCATAACGGTAACAATCATTGGGCCTAATAAATGCCAAAAATTTTGCCATAATTATCTTCTTTGTAAAAGATAATTTAAAATTTCTTATTAAAAGATCATAACGGTAATGGTCATTGGCCTAATAAAAGATAAAAAAGTTGACATAATTATCTTCTTTGTAAAAGATAATTTAATATATCATTTAAAATTTCTTTATAAAAGATCATAATGGTAACGATCGTTAGGCCTAATAAATGCTAAAAAAACTGACATAATTATCTTCTTTGTAAAAGACAATTTAATAGATCATTTAAAATTTCTTTATTAAAAGATTATAACGGTAACGATCATTGGGCATAATAAATGCTAAAAAAGTTTACATGATTCTCTTCTTTGTCAAAGATAATTTACTAGATAATTTAAAACTTCTTTATAAAAGATTATAACGGAAACTATCATTGGGCCGAATAAAAGCTAAAAAAGTTTACATAATTATCTTCTTTGTCAAAGATAATTTACTAGATAATTTAAAATTTCTTATTAAAAGACCATACCGGTAACAATCGTTAGGCCTAATAAATGCTAAAAACCCTGACGTAATTATCTTCTTTGTAAAAGATAATTTAATAGATCATTTAAAATTTCTTTATTAAAAGATTATAACGGTAACGATCATTGGGCGTAATAAATGCTAAAAAAGTTTATGTAATTCTCTTCTTTGTCAAAGATAATTTACTAGATAATTTAAAATTTCTTATTAAAAGACCATACCGGTAACGATCGTTAGGCCTAATAAATGCTAAAAAACCTGACATAATTATCTTCTTTGTAAAAGATAATTTAATAGATCATTTAAAATTTTTTTATTAAAAGATTATAACTGTAACGATCATGGGGCGTAATAAATGCTAAAAAAGTTGATATAATTATCTTCTTTGTAAAAGATAATTTACTAGATAATTTAAAACTTTTTTATAAAAGATCATAACGGTAACAATCATTGGGCCTAATAAATGCCAAAAATTTTGCCATAATTATCTTCTTTGTAAAAGATAATTTAAAATTTCTTATTAAAAGATCATAACGGTAATGGTCATTGGCCTAATAAAAGATAAAAAAGTTGACATAATTATCTTCTTTGTAAAAGATAATTTAATATATCATTTAAAATTTCTTTATAAAAGATCATAATGGTAACGATCGTTAGGCCTAATAAATGCTAAAAAAACTGACATAATTATCTTCTTTGTAAAAGACAATTTAATAGATCATTTAAAATTTCTTTATTAAAAGATTATAACGGTAACGATCATTGGGCATAATAAATGCTAAAAAAGTTTACATGATTCTCTTCTTTGTCAAAGATAATTTACTAGATAATTTAAAACTTCTTTATAAAAGATTATAACGGAAACTATCATTGGGCCGAATAAAAGCTAAAAAAGTTTACATAATTATCTTCTTTGTCAAAGATAATTTACTAGATAATTTAAAATTTCTTATTAAAAGACCATACCGGTAACAATCGTTAGGCCTAATAAATGCTAAAAACCCTGACGTAATTATCTTCTTTGTAAAAGATAATTTAATAGATCATTTAAAATTTCTTTATTAAAAGATTATAACGGTAACGATCATTGGGCGTAATAAATGCTAAAAAAGTTTATGTAATTCTCTTCTTTGTCAAAGATAATTTACTAGATAATTTAAAATTTCTTATTAAAAGACCATACCGGTAACGATCGTTAGGCCTAATAAATGCTAAAAAACCTGACATAATTATCTTCTTTGTAAAAGATAATTTAATAGATCATTTAAAATTTTTTTATTAAAAGATTATAACTGTAACGATCATGGGGCGTAATAAATGCTAAAAAAGTTGATATAATTATCTTCTTTGTAAAAGATAATTTACTAGATAATTTAAAACTTTTTTATAAAAGATCATAACGGTAACAATCATTGGGCGTAATAAATGCCAAAAATTTTCCCATAATTATCTTCTTTGTAAAAGATAATTTAAAATTTCTTATTAAAAGATCATAACGGTAATGATCATTGGCCTAATAAAAAATAAAAAAGTTGACATAATTATCTTCTTTGTAAAAGATAATTTAATATATCATTTAAAATTTCTTTATAAAAGATCATAATGGTAACGATCGTTAGGCCTAATAAATGCTAAAAAACCTGACATAATTATCTTCTTTATAAAAGACAATTTAATAGACCATTTAAAATTTCTTTATTAAAAGATTATAACGGTAACGATCATTGGGCGTAATAAATGCTAAAAAAGTTTACGTAATTCTCTTCTTTGTCAAAGATAATTTACTAGATAATTTAAAATTTTGTTATTAAAACACCATACCGGTAACGATCGTTGGGCCTAATAAATGCTAAAAAACTTGACATAATTATCTTCGTTGTAAAAGATAATTTATTAGATCATTTAAAATTTCTAATTAAAAGATCATAACGGTAACGATCATTGGGGCGAATAAATGCTAAAAAAGTTGACATAGCTATCTTCTTTGTCAAAGATAATTTACTAGATAATTTAAAACTTCTTTATAAAAGATTATAACGGAAACTATCATTGGGCCGAATAAATGCTAAAAAAGTTTACATAATTATCTTCTTTGTCAAAGATAATTTACTAGATAATTTAAAATTTCTTATTAAAAGACCATACCGGTAACAATCGTTAGGCCTAATAAATGCTAAAAACCCTGACGTAATTATCTTCTTTGTAAAAGATAATTTAATAGATCATTTAAAATTTCTTTATAAAAGATCATAATGGTAACGATCGTTAGGCCTAATAAATGCTAAAAAACCTGACATAATTATCTTCTTTGTAAAAGAGAATTTAATAGATCATTTAAAATTTCTTTATTAAAAGATTATAACGGTAACGATCATTGGGCGTAATAAATGCTAAAAAAGTTTACGTAATTCTCTTCTTTGTCAAAGATAATTTACTAGATAATTTAAAATTTCTTATTAAAAGACCATACCGGTAACGATCGTTAGGCCTAATAAATGCTAAAAAACCTGACATAATTATCTTCTTTGTAAAAAATAATTTAATAGATCATTAAAATTTCTTTATTAAAATATTATAACTGTAACGATCATTGGGCGTAATAAATGCTAAAATAGTTGATATAATTATCTTCTTTGTAAAAGATAATTTACTAGATAATTTAAAATTTCTTTATTAAAAGATTATAACTGTAACGATCATGGGGCGTAATAAATGCTTAAAAAGTTGATATAATTATCTTCTTTGTAAAAGATAATTTACTAGATAATTTAAAACTTTTTTATAAAAGATCATAACAGTAACAATCATTGGGCGTAATAAATGCCAAAAATTTTCCCATAATTATCTTCTTTGTAAAAGATAATTTAAAATTTCTTATTAAAAGATCATAACGGTAATGATCATTGGCCTAATAAAAGATAAAAAAGTTGACATAATTATCTTCTTTGTAAAAGATAATTTAATATATCATTTAAAATTTCTTTATAAAATATCATAATGGTAACGATCATTGGGCCTCATAAATGCTAAAAAAATTGACATAATTATCTTCTTTGTAAAAGATAATTTAATAGATCATTTAAAATTTCTTTATTAAAAGACTATAACGGTAACGATCATTGGGCGTAATAAATGCTAAAAAAGTTGATATAATTATGTTCTTTGTAAAAGATAATTTAATATATCATTTAAAATTTCTTTATAAAAGATCATAATGGTAACGATCGTTAGGCCTAATAAATGCTAAAAAACCTGACATAATTATCTTCTTTGTAAAAGACAATTTAATAGATCATTTAAAATTTCTTTATTAAAAGATTATAACGGTAACGATCATTGGGCGTAATAAATGCTAAAAAAGTTTACGTAATTCTCTTCTTTGTCAAAGATAATTTACTAGATAATTTAAAATTTCTTATTAAAAGACCATACCGGTAACGATCGTTAGGCCTAATAAATGCTAAAAAACCTGACATAATTATCTTCTTTGTAAAAGATAATTTAATAGATCATTTAAAATTTCTTTATTAAAAGATTATAACTGTAACGATCATGGGGCGTAATAAATGCTTAAAAAGTTGATATAATTATCTTCTTTGTAAAAGATAATTTACTAGATAATTTAAAACTTTTTTATAAAAGATCATAACAGTAACAATCATTGGGCGTAATAAATGCCAAAAATTTTCCCATAATTATCTTCTTTGTAAAAGATAATTTAAAATTTCTTATTAAAAGATCATAACGGTAATGATCATTGGCCTAATAAAAGATAAAAAAGTTGACATAATTATCTTCTTTGTAAAAGATAATTTAATATATCATTTAAAATTTCTTTATAAAAGATCATAATGGTAACGATCGTTAGGCCTAATAAATGCTAAAAAAACTGACATAATTATCTTCTTTGTAAAAGACAATTTAATAGATCATTTAAAATTTCTTTATTA
Source organism: Psophocarpus tetragonolobus (assembly GCA_037954015.1). Lineage (NCBI taxonomy): Eukaryota > Viridiplantae > Streptophyta > Magnoliopsida > Fabales > Fabaceae > Psophocarpus > Psophocarpus tetragonolobus. The sequence goes on along the minus strand of CM075688.1, from coordinate 57,100,104 downwards.
AAAGATTATAATGGTAACGATCATTGGGCATAATAAATGCTAAAAAAGTTTACATAATTCTCTTCTTTGTCAAAGATAATTTAATAGATCATTTAAAATTTCTTTATTAAAAGATTATAACTGTAACGATCATTGGGCGTAATAAATGCTAAAAAAGTTGATATAATTATCTTCTTTGTAAAAGATAATTTACTAGATAATTTAAAACTTTTTTATAAAAGATCATAACGGTAACAATCATTGGGCGTAATAAATGCCAAAAATTTTCCCATAATTATCTTCTTTGTAAAAGATAATTTAAAATTTCTTATTAAAAGATCATAACGGTAATGATCATTGGCCTAATAAAAAATAAAAAAGTTGACATAATTATCTTCTTTGTAAAAGATAATTTAATATATCATTTAAAATTTCTTTATAAAAGATCATAATGGTAACGATCGTTAGGCCTAATAAATGCTAAAAAACCTGACATAATTATCTTCTTTATAAAAGACAATTTAATAGACCATTTAAAATTTCTTTATTAAAAGATTATAACGGTAACGATCATTGGGCGTAATAAATGCTAAAAAAGTTTACGTAATTCTCTTCTTTGTCAAAGATAATTTACTAGATAATTTAAAATTTTGTTATTAAAACACCATACCGGTAACGATCGTTGGGCCTAATAAATGCTAAAAAACTTGACATAATTATCTTCGTTGTAAAAGATAATTTATTAGATCATTTAAAATTTCTAATTAAAAGATCATAACGGTAACGATCATTGGGGCGAATAAATGCTAAAAAAGTTGACATAGCTATCTTCTTTGTCAAAGATAATTTACTAGATAATTTAAAACTTCTTTATAAAAGATTATAACGGAAACTATCATTGGGCCGAATAAAAGCTAAAAAAGTTTACATAATTATCTTCTTTGTCAAAGATAATTTGCTAGATAATTTAAAATTTCTTATTAAAAGACCATACCGGTAACAATCGTTATGCCTAATAAATGCTAAAAACCCTGAGCTAATTATCTTCTTTGTAAAAGATAATTTAATAGATCATTTAAAATTTCTTTATTAAAAGATTATAACGGTAACGATCATTGGGCGTAATAAATGCTAAAAAAGTTGATATAATTATCTTCTTTGTAAAATATAATTTACTAGATAATTTAAAATTTCTAATTAAAAGATTATAACGGTAACGATTATTGGGCCGAATAAATTCTAAAAAAGTTTACATAATTATCTTCTTTGTCAAAGATAATTTACTAGATAATTTAAAATTTTTTATTAAACGATCATACCGGTAACGATCCTTGGGCCTAAGAAATACTAAAAAACTTGACATAATTATCTTCTTCGTAAAAGGTAATTTAATAGATCATTTAAAATTTCTTTATTAAAAGATTGTAACAGTAACGATCATTAGGCGTAATAAATGCTAAAAAAGTTTACATAATTATCTTCTTTGTCAAAGATAATTTACTAGATAATTTAAAATTTCTTATTAAAAGACCATACCGGTAACGATCGTTAGGCCTAATAAATGCTAAAAAACCTGACATAATTATCTTCTTTGTAAAAGATAATTTAATAGATCATTTAAAATTTCTTTATTAAAAGATTATAACTATAACGATCATTGGGCGTAATAAATGCTAAAAAACTTGACATAATTATCTTCGTTGTAAAAGATAATTTATTAGATCATTTAAAATTTCTAATTAAAAGATCATAACGGTAACGATCATTGGGGCGAATAAATGCTAAAAAAGTTGACATAGCTATCTTTTTTGTCAAAGATAATTTACTAGATAATTTAAAACTTCTTTATAAAAGATTATAACGGAAACTATCATTGGGACGAATAAATGCTAAAAAAGTTTACATAATTATCTTCTTTGTCAAAGATAATTTACTAGATAATTTAAAATTTCTTATTAAAAGACCATACCGGTAACAATCGTTAGGCCTAATAAATGCTAAAAACCCTGACGTAATTATCTTCTTTGTAAAAAATAATTTAATAGATCATTAAAATTTCTTTATTAAAAGATTATAACTGTAACGATCTTTGGGCGTAATAAATGCTAAAATAGTTGATATAATTATCTTCTTTGTAAAAGATAATTTACTAGATAATTTAAAACTTTTTTATAAAAGATCATAACGGTAACAATCATTGGGCGTAATAAATGCCAAAAATTTTGCCATAATTATCTTCTTTGTAAAAGATAATTTAAAATTTCTTATTAAAAGATCATAACGGTAATGATCATTGGCCTGATAAATAAAAGATAAAAAAGTTGACATAATTATCTTCTTTGTAAAAGATAATTTAATATATCATTTAAAATTTCTTTATAAAAGATCATAATGGTAACGATCATTGGGCCTCATAAATGCTAAAAAAATTGACATAATTATCTTCTTTGTAAAATATAATTTAATAAATCATTTAAAATTTCTTTATTAAAAGACTATAACGGTAACGATCATTGGGCGTAATAAATGCTAAAAAAGTTGATATAATTATTTTCTTTGTAAAAGATAATTTAATATATCATTTAAAATTTATTTATAAAAGATCATAATGGTAACGATCGTTAGGCCTAATAAATGCTAAAAAACCTAACATAATTATCTTCTTTGTAAAAACAATTTAATAGATCATTTAAAATTTCTTTATTAAAAGATTATAACGGTAACGATCATTGGGCGTAATAAATGCTAAAAAAGTTTATGTAATTCTCTTCTTTGTCAAAGATAATTTACTAGATAATTTAAAATTTCTTATTAAAAGACCATACCGGTAACGATCGTTATGCCTAATAAATGCTAAAAAACCTGACATAATTATCTTCTTTGTAAAAGATAATTTAATAGATCATTTAAAATTTCTTTATTAAAAGATTATAACTGTAACGATCATGGGGCGTAATAAATGCTAAAAAAGTTGATATAATTATCTTCTTTGTAAAAGATAATTTACTAGATAATTTAAAACTTTTTTATAAAAGATCATAACAGTAACAATCATTGGGCGTAATAAATGCCAAAAATTTTCCCATAATTATCTTCTTTGTAAAAGATAATTTACAATTTCTTATTAAAAGATCATAACGGTAATGATCATTGGCCTAATAAAAGATAAAAAAGTTGACATAATTATCTTCTTTGTAAAAGATAATTTAATATATCATTTAAAATTTCTTTATAAAAGATCATAATGGTAACGATCGTTAGGCCTAATAAATGCTAAAAAAACTGACATAATTATCTTCTTTGTAAAAGACAATTTAATAGATCATTTAAAATTTCTTTATTAAAAGATTATAATGGTAACGATCATTGGGCATAATAAATGCTAAAAAAGTTTACATAATTCTCTTCTTTGTCAAAGATAATTTAATAGATCATTTAAAATTTCTTTATTAAAAGATTATAACTGTAACGATCATTGGGCGTAATAAATGCTAAAAAAGTTGATATAATTATCTTCTTTGTAAACGATAGTTTACTAGATAATTTAAAACTTTTTTATAAAAGATCATAACGGTAACAATCATTGGGCCTAATAAATGCCAAAAATTTTGCCATAATTATCTTCTTTGTAAAAGATAATTTAAAATTTCTTATTAAAAGATCATAACGGTAATGATCATTGGCCTAATAAAAGATAAAAAAGTTGACATAATTATCTTCTTTGTAAAAGATAATTTAATATATCATTTAAAATTTCTTTATAAAAGATCATAATGGTAACGATCGTTAGGCCTAATAAATGCTAAAAAACCTGACATAATTATCTTCTTTATAAAAGACAATTTAATAGACCATTTAAAATTTCTTTATTAAAAGATTATAACGGTAACGATCATTGGGCGTAATAAATGCTAAAAAAGTTTACATAATTCTCTTCTTTGTCAAAGATAATTTACTAGATAATTTAAAATTTTGTTATTAAAACACCATACCGGTAACGATCGTTGGGCCTAATAAATGCTAAAAAACTTGACATAATTATCTTCGTTGTAAAAGATAATTTATTAGATCATTTAAAATTTCTAATTAAAAGATCATAACGGTAACGATCATTGGGGCGAATAAATGCTAAAAAAGTTGACATAGCTATCTTCTTTGTCAAAGATAATTTACTAGATAATTTAAAACTTCTTTATAAAAGATTATAACGGAAACTATCATTGGGCCGAATAAATGCTAAAAAAGTTTACATTATTATCTTCTTTATCAAAGATAATTTACTAGATAATTTAAAATTTCTTATTAAAAGACCATACCGGTAACAATCGTTAGGCCTAATAAATGCTAAAAACCCTGACGTAATTATCTTCTTTGTAAAAGATAATTTAATAGATCATTTAAAATTTCTTTATTAAAAGATTATAACGGTAACGATCATTGGGCGTAATAAATGCTAAAAAAGTTGATATAATTATCTTCTTTGTAAAATATAATTTACTAGATAATTTAAAATTTCTAATTAAAAGATCGTAACGGTAATGATTATTGGGCCGAATAAATTCTAAAAAAGTTTACATAATTATCTTCTTTGTCAAAGATAATTTACTAGATAATTTAAAATTTGTTATTAAACGATCATACCGGTAACGATCCTTGGGCCTAATAAATGCTAAAAAACTTGATATAATTATCTTCTTTGTAAAAGGTAATTTAATAGATCATTTAAAATTTCTTTATTAAAAGATTGTAACAGTAACGATCATTAGGCGTAATAAATGATAAAAAAGTTTGCATAATTATCTTCTTTGTCAAAGATAATTTACTAGATAATTTAAAATTTCTTATTAAAAGACCATACCGGTAACGATCGTTAGGCCTAATAAATGCTAAAAAACCTAACATAATTATCTTCTTTGTAAAAAATAATTTAATAGATCATTAAAATTTCTTTATTAAAAGATTATAACTGTAACGATCATTGGGCGTAATAAATGCTAAAATAGTTGATATAATTATCTTCTTTGTAAAAGATAATTTACTAGATAATTTAAAACTTTTTTATAAAAGATCATAACGGTAACAATCATTGGGCCTAATAAATGCCAAAAATTTTGCCATAATTATCTTCTTTGTAAAAGATAATTTAAAATTTCTTATTAAAAGATCATAACGGTAATGATCATTGGCCTAATAAAAGATAAAAAAGTTGACATAATTATCTTCTTTGTAAAAGATAATTTAATATATCATTTAAAATTTCTTTATAAAAGATCATAATGGTAACGATCGTTAGGCCTGATAAATGCTAAAAAACCTGACATAATTATCTTCTTTATAAAAGACAATTTAATAGACCATTTAAAATCTCTTTATTAAAAGATTATAACGGTAACGATCATTGGGCGTAATAAATGCTAAAAAAGTTTACATAATTCTCTTTTTTGTCAAAGATAATTTACTAGATAATTTAAAATTTTGTTATTAAAACACCATACCGGTAACGATCGTTGGGCCTAATAAATGCTAAAAAACTTGACATAATTATCTTCGTTGTAAAAGATAATTTATTAGATCATTTAAAATTTCTAATTAAAAGATCATAACGGTAACGATCATTGGGGCGAATAAATGCTAAAAAAGTTTACATAGCTATCTTCTTTGTCAAAGATAATTTACTAGATAATTTAAAACTTCCTTATAAAAGATTATAACGGAAACTATCATTGGGCCGAATAAATGCTAAAAAAGTTTACATAATTATCTTCTTTGTCAAAGATAATTTACTAGATAATTTAAAATTTCTTATTAAAAGACCATACCGGTAACAATCGTTAGGCCTAATAAATGCTAAAAACCCTGACGTAATTATCTTCTTTGTAAAAGATAATTTAATAGGTCATTTAAAATTTCTTTATTAAAAGATTATAACGGTAACGATCATTGGGCGTAATAAATGCTAAAAAAGTTGATATAATTATCTTCTTTGTAAAATATAATTTACTAGATAATTTAAAATTTCTAATTAAAAGATCGTTACGGTAATGATTATTGGGCCGAATAAATTCTAAAAAAGTTTACATAATTATCTTCTTTGTCAAAGATAATTTACTAGATAATTTAAAATTTGTGATTAAACGATCATACCGGTAACGATCCTTGGGCCTAATAAATGCTAAAAAACTTGATATAATTATCTTCTTTGTAAAAAATAATTTAATAGATCATTAAAATTTCTTTATTAAAAGATTATAACTGTAACGATCATTGGGCGTAATAAATGCTAAAATAGTTGATATAATTATCTTCTTTGTAAAAGATAATTTACTAGATAATTTAAAATTTTGTTATTAAAACACCATACCGGTAACGATCGTTGGGCCTAATAAATGCTAAAAAACTTGACATAATTATCTTCGTTGTAAAAGATAATTTATTAGATCATTTAAAATTTCTAATTAAAAGATCATAACGGTAACGATCATTGGGGCGAATAAATGCTAAAAAAGTTTACATAGCTATCTTCTTTGTCAAAGATAATTTACTAGATAATTTAAAACTTCCTTATAAAAGATTATAACGGAAACTATCATTGGGCCGAATAAAAGCTAAAAAAGTTTACATAATTATCTTCTTTGTCAAAGATAATTTACTAGATAATTTTAAATTTTCGTATTAAAAGACCATACCGGTAACAATCGTTAGGCCTAATAAATGCTAAAAACCCTGACATAATTATCTTCTTTGTAAAAGATAATTTAATAGATCATTTAAAATTTCTTTATTAAAAGATTATAAAGGTAACGATCATTGGGCGTAATAAATGCTAAAAAAGTTGATATAATTATCTTCTTTGTAAAATATAATTTACTAGATAATTTAAAATTTCTAATTAAAAGATCATGACGGTAACGATTATTGGGCCGAATAAATTCTAAAAAAGTTTACATAATTATCTTCTTTGTCAAAGATAATTTACTAGATAAGTTAAAATTTTTTATTAAACGATCATACCGGTAACGATCCTTGGGCCTAAGAAATACTAAAAAACTTGACATAATTATCTTCTTTGTAAAAGGTAATTTAATAGATCATTTAAAATTTCTTTATTAAAAGATTATAACGGTAACGATCATTGGGCGTAATAAATGCTAAAAAAGTTTACGTAATTCTCTTCTTTGTCAAAGATAATTTACTAGATAATTTAAAATTTCTTATTAAAAGACCATACCGGTAACGATCGTTAGGCCTAATAAATGCTAAAAAACCTGACATAATTATCTTCTTTGTAAAAGATAATTTAATAGATCATTTAAAATTTCTTTATTAAAAGATTATAACTGTAACGATCATGGGGCGTAATAAATGCTAAAAAAGTTGATATAATTATCTTCTTTGTAAAAGATAATTTACTAGATAATTTAAAACTTTTTTAGAAAAGATCATAACAGTAACAATCATTGGGCGTAATAAATGCCAAAAATTTTCCCATAATTATCTTCTTTGTAAAAGATAATTTAAAATTTCTTATTAAAAGATCATAACGGTAATGATCATTGGCCTAATAAAAGATAAAAAAGTTGACATAATTATCTTCTTTGTAAAAGATAATTTAATATATCATTTAAAATTTCTTTATAAAAGATCATAATGGTAACGATCGTTAGGCCTAATAAATGCTAAAAAACCTCACATAATTATCTTCTTTGTAAAAGACAATTTAATAGATCATTTAAAATTTCTTTATTAAAAGATTATAATGGTAACGATCATTGGGCATAATAAATGCTAAAAAAGTTTACATAATTCTCTTCTTTGTCAAAGATAATTTAATAGATCATTTAAAATTTCTTTATTAAAAGATTATAACTGTAACGATCATTGGGCGTAATAAATGCTAAAAAAGTTGATATAATTATCTTCGTTGTAAAAGATAATTTACTAGATAATTTAAAACTTTTTTATAAAAGATCATAACGGTAACAATCATTGGGCCTAATAAATGCCAAAAATTTTGCCATAATTATCTTCTTTGTAAAAGATAATTTAAAATTTCTTATTAAAAGATCATAACGGTAATGATCATTGGCCTAATAAAAGATAAAAAAGTTGACATAATTATCTTCTTTGTAAAAGATAATTTAATATATTATTTAAAATTTCTTTATAAAAGATCATAATGGTAACGATCATTGGGCGTAATAAATGCTAAAAAAGTTGATATAATTATCTTCTTTGTTATTAAAAGACCATACAGGTAACGATCGTTGGGCCTAATAAATGCTAAAAAACTTGACATAATTATCTTCGTTGTAAAAGATAATTTATTAGATCATTTAAAATTTCTAATTAAAAGATCATAACGGTAACGATCATTGGGGCGAATAAATGCTAAAAAAGTTGACATAGCTATCTTCTTTGTCAAAGATAATTTACTAGATAATTTAAAACTTCTTTATAAAAGATTATAACGGAAACAATCATTGGGCCGAATAAAAGCTAAAAAAGTTTACATAATTATCTTCTTTGTCAAAGATAATTTACTAGATAATTTAAAATTTTTTATTAAACGATCATACCGGTAACGATCCTTGGGCCTAAGAAATACTAAAAAACTTGACATAATTATCTTCTTTGTAAAAGGTAATTTAATAGATCATTTAAAATTTCTTTATTAAAAGATTGTAACAGTAACGATCATTAGGCGTAATAAATGCTAAAAAAGTTTACATAATTATCTTCTTTGTCAAAGATAATTTACTAGATAATTTAAAATTTCTTATTAAAAGACCATACCGGTAACGATCGTTAGGCCTAATAAATGCTAAAAAACCTGACATAATTATCTTCTTTGTAAAAGATAATTTAATAGATCATTTAAAATTTCTTTATTAAAAGATTATAACTATAACGATCATTGGGCGTAATAAATGCTAAAAAAGTTGATATAATTATCTTCTTTGTAAAAGATAATTTACTAGATAATTTAAAACTTTTTTATAAAAGATCATAACGGTAACAATCATTGGGCCTAATAAATGCCAAAAATTTTGCCATAATTATCTTCTTTGTAAAAGATAATTTAAAATTTGTTATTGAAAGATCATAACGGTAATGATCATTGGCCTAATAAAAGATAAAAAAGTTGACATAATTATCTTCTTTGTAAAAGATAATTTAAGATATCATTTAAAATTTCTTTATAAAAGATCATAATGGTAACGATCGTTAGGCCTAATAAATGCTAAAAAACCTGACATAATTATCTTCTTTATAAAAGACAATTTAATAGATCATTTAAAATTTCTTTATTAAAAGATTATAACGGTAACGATCATTGGGCGTAATAAATGCTAAAAAAGTTTACATAATTCTCTTCTTTGTCAAAGATAATTTACTAGATAATTTAAAATTTTGTTATTAAAAGACCATACCGGTAACGATCGTTGGGCCTAATAAATGCTAAAAAACTTGACATAATTATCTTCGTTGTAAAAGATAATTTATTAGATCATTTAAAATTTCTAATTAAAAGATCATAACGGTAACGATCATTGGGGCGAATAAATGCTAAAAAAGTTGACATAGCTATCTTCATTGTCAAAGATAATTTACTAGATAGTTTAAAACTTCTTTATAAAAGATTATAACGGAAACTATCATTGGGCCGAATAAAAGCTAAAAAAGTTTACATAATTATCTTCTTTGTCAAAGATAATTTAGTAGATAATTTAAAATTTCTTATTAAAAGACCATACCGGTAACAATCGTTAGGCCTAATAAATGCTAAAAACCCTGACATAATTATCTTCTTTGTAAAAGATAATTTAATAGATCATTTAAAATTTCTTTATTAAAAGATTATAAAGGTAACGATCATTGGGCGTAATAAATGCTAAAAAAGTTGATATAATTATCTTCTTTGTAAAATATAATTTACTAGATAATTTAAAATTTCTAATTAAAAGATCATGACGGTAACGATTATTGGGCCGAATAAATTCTAAAAAAGTTTACATAATTATCTTCTTTGTCAAAGATAATTTACTAGATAAGTTAAAATTTTTTATTAAACGATCATACCGGTAACGATCCTTGGGCCTAAGAAATACTAAAAAACTTGACATAATTATCTTCTTTGTAAAAGGTAATTTAATAGATCATTTAAAATTTCTTTATTAAAAGATTATAACTGTAACGATCATTGGGCGTAATAAATGCTAAAAAAGTTGATATAATTATCTTCTTTCTAAAAGATAATTTACTAGATAATTTAAAACTTTTTTATAAAAGATCATAACGGTAACAATCATTGGGCCTAATAAATGCCAAAAATTTTGCCATAATTATCTTATTTGTAAAAGATAATTTAATATTTCTTATTAAAAGATCATAATGGTAATGATCATTGGCCTAATAAAAGATAAAAAAGTTGACATAATTATCTTCTTTGTAAAAGATAATTTAATATATCATTTAAAATTTCTTTATAAAAGATCATAATGGTAACGATCATTGGGCCTAATAAATGCTAAAAAAATTGACATAATTATCTTCTTTATAAAAGATAATTTATTAGATCATTTACAATTTCTAATTAAAAGATCAAAACAGTAACGATCATGGGCCGAATAAATGCTAAAAAAGTTGACATAAATATCTTCTTTGTCAAAGATAATTTACTAGATAATTTAAAACTTCTTTATAAAAGATTATAACGGAAACTATCATTGGGCCGAATAAATGCTAAAAAAGTTTACATAATTATCTTCTTTGTCAAAGATAATTTACTAGATAATTTAAAATTTCTTATTAAAAGATCATAACGCTAACGATTAATGGGTCTAGTAAATGCTAAAAAAGTTGATATAATTATCTTCTTTGTAAAATATAATTTACTAGATAATTTAAAATTTCTAATTAAAAGATCATAACGGTAACGATTATTGGGCCGAATAAATTATAAAAAAGTTTACATAATTATCTTCTTTGTCAAAGATAATTTACTAGATAATTTAAAATTTCTTATTAAACTATCATACCGGTAACGATCCTTGGGCCTAATAAATGCTAAAAAACTTGACATAATTATCTTATTTGTAAAAGGTAATTTAATAGATCATTTAAAATTTCTTTATAAAAGATCATAACGGTAACGATCGTTGGGCCTAATAAATGCTAAGAAAGTTGACATAATTATCTTCCTTGTAAAATATAATTTAATAGATCATTTAAAATTTCTTTATAAAAGATCATAACGGTAAAGATCATTCGGCCTAATAAATTCCAAAAAAAGTTGATATAATTGTCTTTTCTGTAAAAGATAATTTGGTAGATCATTTAAAACTTCTTTATAAAGGATCATAAAGGTAAAGATCATTACGGTAACAATCATTGGGCCTAACAAATGCTAAAATAGTTGACATAATTATCTTCTTTGTAAAAGATAATTTAATAGATCACTTAAAATTTTTTTATAAAAGGTCATAACGGTAACAATCCTTGGGCCTAATAAATGCTGAAAAAGTTGACATAGTTACCTTCTTTGTCAAAGATAATTTACTAGATAATTGAAAACTTCTTTATAAAAGATCATAACGGTAACAATCATTAGGCGTAATAAATGCAAAAAAAGTTGACATAATTATCTTCTTTGTAAAAGATAATTTAAAATTTCTTATTAAAAGATTATAACGGTAATGATCATTGGCCTAATAAATGCTAAAAAATTGACATAATTATCTTCTTTGTAAAAGATAATTTAATAGATCATTTAAAATTTCTTTACAAAATATTATAACGGTAACGATCATTGGGCGTAATAAATGATAAAAAAGTTGATATAATTATCTTTTCTTTAAAAGTTAATTTAGTAGATCATTTAAAATTTCTTTATAAAGGATCATAAAGGTAAAGATCATTACGGTAACAATCATTGGGCCTAACAAATGCTAAAATAGTTGACATAATTATCTTCTTTGTAAAAGATAATTTAATAGATCATTTAAATTTTTTTTATAAAACGTCATAACGGTAACGATCATTGGGCCTAATAAATGCTGAAAAAGTTGACATAGTTACCTTCTTTGTCAAAGATGATTTACTAGATAATTGAAAACTTCTTTATAAAAGATCATAACGGTAACAATCATTGGGCCTAATAAATGCCAAAAAAGTTGCCATAATTATCTTCTTTGTAAAAGATAATTTAAAATTTCTTATTAAAAGATTATAACGGTAATGATCATTGGCCTAATAAATGCTAAAAAATTGACATAATTATCTTCTTTGTAAAAGATAATTTAATAGATCATTTAAAATTTCTTTACAAAATATTATAACGGTAACGATCATTGGGCGTAATAAATGATAAAAAAGTTGATATAATTATCTTTTCTTTAAAAGTTAATTTAGTAGATCATTTAAAATTTCTTTATAAAGGATCATAAAGGTAAAGATCATTACGGTAACAATCATTGGGCCTAACAAATGCTAAAATAGTTGACATAATTATCTTCTTTGTAAAAGATAATTTAATAGATCATTTAAAATTTTTTTATAAAACGTCATAACGGTAACGATCATTGGGCCTAATAAATGCTGAAAAAGTTGACATAGTTACCTTCTTTGTCAAAGATAATTTACTAGATAATTGAAAACTTCTTTATAAAAGATCATAACGGTAACAATCATTAGGCGTAATAAATGCAAAAAAAGTTGACATAATTATCTTCTTTGTAAAAGAGAATTTAAAATTTCTTATTAAAAGATTATAACGGTAATGATCATTGGCTTAATAAATGCTAAAAAAGTTGAGATAATTATCTTCTTTGTGATAGATACTTTACTACATAATTTAAAATTTATTATTAAAAGATCATAACGGTAACGATCGTTGGGCTTAATAAAAGCTAAAAACGTTCACATAGTTATCTTCTTTGTAAAAGATAATTTAATAGATCATTTAAAATTTCTTTATAAAAGATCATAACGGTAACGATCATTGGGCCTAATAAACGCTCAAAAAATTGACCTAATTATCTTCTTTGTAAAAGATAATTTAATAGATCATTTAAAATTTCTTTATTAAAAGATTATAACGGTAACGATCATTGCGCGTAATAAATGCTAAAAAAGTTGATATAATTATCTTCTTTGTAAAAGATAATTTACTAGATAATTTAAAATTTCTAATTAAAAGATCATAACGGTAACGATTATTGGGCCGAATAAATGCTAAAAAAGTTTACATAATTATCTTCTTTGTCAAAGATAATTTACTAGATAATTTAAAATTTCTTATTAAAATACCATACCGGTAACGATCGTTCGGCCTAATAAATGCTAAAAAACTTGACATAATTATCTTCTTTGTAAAAGATAATTTACTAGATAAAATTTAAAATTTCTTATTAAAAGATCATAACGGTAATGATCATTGGGCCTAATCAATGCTAAAAAAATTGACATAATTATCTTCTTTGTAAAAGATAATTTAATAGATCATTTAAAATTTCTTTATTAAAAGATTATAACGGTAACGATCATTGGGCGTAATAAATTCTAAAAAAGTTTATATAATTATCTTCTTTGTAAAAGATAATTTACTAGATAATTTAAAATTTCTAATTAAAAGATCATAACGGTAACAATTATTGGGCCGAATAAATTCTAAAAAAGTTTACATAATTATCTTCTTTGTCAAAGATAATTTACTCGATAATTTAAAACTTCTGTATAAAAGATCATAATGGTAACAATCATTGGGCCTAATAAATGCCAAAAAAGTTGACATAATTATCTTCTTTGTAACAGACAATTTAAAATTTCTTATTAAAAGATCATAACGGTAATGATCATTGGGCCTAATAAATGCTAAAAAGATTGACATAATTATGTTCTTTGTAAAAGATAATTTAATAGAGCATTTAAAATTTCTTTATTAAAACATTATAACGGTAACGATCATTGAGCGTAATAAATTCTAAAAAAGTTTATATAATTATCTTCTTTGTAAAAGATAATTTACTAGATAATTTAAAATTTCTAATTAAAAGATCATAACGGTAACGATTATTGGGCCGAATAAATGCTAAAAAAGTTTACATAATTATCTTCTTTGTCAAAATAATTTACTAGATAATTTAAATTTCTTATTAAAAGACCATACCGGTAACCATCGTTAGACCTAATAAATGCTAAAAAACCTGACATAATTATCTTCTTTGTAAAAGATAATTTAATAGATCATTTAAAACTTCTTTATTAAAAGATTATAACGGTAACGATCATTGGGCGTAATAAATGCTAAAAAAGTTGATATAATTATCTTCTTTGTAAAAGATAATTTACTAGATAATTTAAAATTTCTAATTAAAAGGTCATAACGGTAACAATTATTGGGCCGAATAAATTCTAAAAAAGTTTACATAATTATCTTCTTTGTCAAAGATAATTTACTAGATAATTTAAAACTTCTGTATAAAAGATCATAATGGTAACAATCATTGGGCCTAATAAATGACAAAAAAGTTGACATAATTATCTTCTTTGTAAAAGACAATTTAAAATTTCTTATTAAAAGATCATAACGGTAATGATCATTGGGCCTAATAAATGGTAAAAAGATTGACATAATTATCTTCTTCGTAAAATATAATTTAATATATCATTTAAAATTTCTTTATTAAAATAGTATAACGGTAACGATCATTGGGCGTAATAAATGCTAAAAAAGTTGATATAATTATCTTCTTTGTAAAAAAGATAATGTTCTAGATAATTTAAAATTTCTAACTAAAAGATCATAACGGTATCATTATTGGGCCAAATAAATTCTAAAAAAGTTTACATAATTATCTTCTTTGTCAAAGATAATTTACTAGATAATTTAAAATTTCTGATTAAACGATCATACCGGTAACGATCGTTGGTCCTAAGAAATGCTAAAAAACTTGACATAATTATCTTATTTGTAAAAGGTAATTTAATAGATCATTTAAAATTTCTCATTAAAAGATTATAACGGTAACGATTATTGGGCCGAATAAATGCTAAATAAGTTTACATAATTATCTTGTTTGTCAAAGATAATTTAAAATTTCTTATTAAAAGACAATAAGTACCAATCGTTAGCCCTAATAAATGCTAAAAAACTTGACATGATTATCTTCTTTGTCAAAGATAATTTACTAGATAATTTAAAATTTCTTATTAAATGATCATACCGGTAACGATCGTTGGGCCTAATAAATGCTAAAAAACTTGACATAATTATCTTATTTGTAAAAGGTAATTTAATAGATCATTTAAAATTTCTTTATAAAAGATCATAACGGTAAAGATCATTGGGCCTAATAAATGCCAAAAAAAGTTGATATAATTATCTTTTCTGTAAAAGATAATTTAGTAGATCATTTAAAATTTCTTTATAAAGGATCATAAAGGTAAAGATCATTACGGTAACAATCATTGGGCCTCATAAATGCTAAAATAGTTGACATAATTATCTTCTTTGTGATAGATAATTTACTAGATAATTTAAAATTTATTATTAAAAATGTTCACGTAGTTATCTTCTTTGTAAAAGATAATTTAATAGATCATTTAAAATTTCTTTATAAAAGATCATAACGGTAACGGTCATTAGGCCTAATATATGCTAAAAAATATGACATAATTATCTTCTTTGTAAAAGATAATTTACTAGATAATTTAAAATTTCTAATTAAAAGATCATAACGATAACGATCACTGGGCCTAATAAATGCTAAAATAATTGACATAATTATCTTTTTTGTAAAAGCTAATTTAATAGATAATTTAAAATTTCTTTATAAAAGATCATAACGGTAACGATCATTGGGCCTAATAAATGCTAAGAAAATTGACATAATTATCTTCTTTGTAAAAGATAATTTAATAGATCATTTAAAATTTCTTTATAAAAGATCATAACGGTAACGATCATTGGGCCAAATAAATGCTAAAAAAGTTCACATAGCTATCTTCTTTGTCAAGGATAATTTACTAGATAATTTAAAACTTCTTTATAAAAGATCATAATGGTAACAATCATTGGGCCTAATAATTGGCAAAAAAGTTGCCATAATTATCTTCTTTGTAAAAGATAATTTAAAATTTCTTATTAAAAGATCATAACAGTAATGATCATTGGCCTAATACAAGCTAAAAAAGTTGACATAATTATCTTCTTTGTAAAAGATAATTTACTAGATAAAATTTAAAATTTCTTATTAAAAGATCATAACGGTAATGCTCATTGGGCCTAATCAATGCTAAAAAAATTGACATAATTATCTTCTTTGTAAAAGATAATTTAATAGATTATTTAAAATTTCTTTATTAAAAGATTATAACGGTAACGATCATTGGGCGTAATAAATTCTAAAAAAGTTTATATAATTATCTTCTTTGTAAAAGATAATTTACTAGATAATTTAAAATTTCTAATTAAAAGATCATAACGGTAACGATTATTGGGCCGAATAAATGCTAAAAAAGTTTACATAATTATCTTCTTTGTCAAAGATAATTTACTAGATAATTTAAAATTTCTTATTAAAATACCATACCGGTAACGATCGTTCGGCCTAATAAATGCTAAAAAACTTGACATAATTATCTTCTTTGTAAAAGATAATTTACTAGATAAAATTTAAAATTTCTTATTAAAAGATCATAACGGTAATGATCATTGGGCCTAATCAATGCTAAAAAAATTGACATAATTATCTTCTTTGTAAAAGATAATTTAATAGATCATTTAAAATTTCTTTATTAAAAGATTATAACGGTAACGATCATTGGGCGTAATAAATTCTAAAAAAGTTTATATAATTATCTTCTTTGTAAAAGATAATTTACTAGATAATTTAAAATTTCTAATTAAAAGATCATAACGGTAACAATTATTGGGCCGAATAAATTCTAAAAAAGTTTACATAATTATCTTCTTTGTCAAAGATAATTTACTCGATAATTTAAAACTTCTGTATAAAAGATCATAATGGTAACAATCATTGGGCCTAATAAATGCCAAAAAAGTTGACATAATTATCTTCTTTGTAACAGACAATTTAAAATTTCTTATTAAAAGATCATAACGGTAATGATCATTGGGCCTAATAAATGCTAAAAAGATTGACATAATTATGTTCTTTGTAAAAGATAATTTAATAGAGCATTTAAAATTTCTTTATTAAAACATTATAACGGTAACGATCATTGAGCGTAATAAATTCTAAAAAAGTTTATATAATTATCTTCTTTGTAAAAGATAATTTACTAGATAATTTAAAATTTCTAATTAAAAGATCATAACGGTAACGATTATTGGGCCGAATAAATGCTAAAAAAGTTTACATAATTATCTTCTTTGTCAAAATAATTTACTAGATAATTTAAATTTCTTATTAAAAGACCATACCGGTAACCATCGTTAGACCTAATAAATGCTAAAAAACCTGACATAATTATCTTCTTTGTAAAAGATAATTTAATAGATCATTTAAAACTTCTTTATTAAAAGATTATAACGGTAACGATCATTGGGCGTAATAAATGCTAAAAAAGTTGATATAATTATCTTCTTTGTAAAAGATAATTTACTAGATAATTTAAAATTTCTAATTAAAAGGTCATAACGGTAACAATTATTGGGCCGAATAAATTCTAAAAAAGTTTACATAATTATCTTCTTTGTCAAAGATAATTTAGTAGATAATTTAAAACTTCTGTATAAAAGATCATAATGGTAACAATCATTGGGCCTAATAAATGACAAAAAAGTTGACATAATTATCTTCTTTGTAAAAGACAATTTAAAATTTCTTATTAAAAGATCATAACGGTAATGATCATTGGGCCTAATAAATGGTAAAAAGATTGACATAATTATCTTCTTCGTAAAATATAATTTAATATATCATTTAAAATTTCTTTATTAAAATAGTATAACGGTAACGATCATTGGGCGTAATAAATGCTAAAAAAGTTGATATAATTATCTTCTTTGTAAAAAAGATAATGTTCTAGATAATTTAAAATTTCTAACTAAAAGATCATAACGGTATCATTATTGGGCCAAATAAATTCTAAAAAAGTTTACATAATTATCTTCTTTGTCAAAGATAATTTACTAGATAATTTAAAATTTCTGATTAAACGATCATACCGGTAACGATCGTTGGTCCTAAGAAATGCTAAAAAACTTGACATAATTATCTTATTTGTAAAAGGTAATTTAATAGATCATTTAAAATTTCTCATTAAAAGATCATAACGGTAACAATTATTGGGCCGAATAAATGCTAAATAAGTTTACATAATTATCTTGTTTGTCAAAGATAATTTAAAATTTCTTATTAAAAGACAATAAGTACCAATCGTTAGCCCTAATAAATGCTAAAAAACTTGACATGATTATCTTCTTTGTCAAAGATAATTTACTAGATAATTTACTAGATAATTTAAAATTTCTTATTAAACGATCATACCGGTAACGATCGTTGGGCCTAATAAATGCTAAAAAACTTGACATAATTATCTTATTTGTAAAAGGTAATTTAATAGATCATTTAAAATTTCTTTATAAAAGATCATAACGGTAAAGATCATTGGGCCTAATAAATGCCAAAAAAAGTTGATATAATTATCTTTTCTGTAAAAGATAATTTAGTAGATCATTTAAAATTTCTTTATAAAGGATCATAAAGGTAAAGATCATTACGGTAACAATCATTGGGCCTCACAAATGCTAAAATAGTTGACATAATTATCTTCTTTGTGATAGATAATTTACTAGATAATTTAAAATTTATTATTAAAAATGTTCACGTAGTTATCTTCTTTGTAAAAGATAATTTAATAGATCATTTAAAATTTCTTTATAAAAGATCATAACGGTAACGGTCATTAGGCCTAA
The DNA here is from genome assembly GCA_037954015.1 of Psophocarpus tetragonolobus. Classification (NCBI taxonomy): domain Eukaryota; kingdom Viridiplantae; phylum Streptophyta; class Magnoliopsida; order Fabales; family Fabaceae; genus Psophocarpus; species Psophocarpus tetragonolobus. The sequence goes on along the minus strand of CM075688.1, from coordinate 57,081,182 downwards.
TATATGCTAAAAAATTTGACATAATTATCTTCTTTGTAAAAGATAATTTACTAGATAATTTAAAATTTCTAATTAAAAGATCATAACGATAACGATCACTGGGCCTAATAAATGCTAAAATAATTGACATAATTATCTTTTTTGTAAAAGCTAATTTAATAGATAATTTAAAATTTCTTTATAAAAGATCATAACGGTAACGATCATTGGGCCTAATAAATGCTAAGAAAATTGACATAATTATCTTCTTTGTAAAAGATAATTTAATAGATCATTTAAAATTTCTTTATAAAAGATCATAACGGTAACGATCATTGGGCCAACTAAATGCTAAAAAAGTTCACATAGCTATCTTCTTTGTCAAGGATAATTTACTAGATAATTTAAAACTTCTTTATAAAAGATCATAATGGTAACAATCATTGGGCCTAATAATTGGCAAAAAAGTTGCCATAATTATCTTCTTTGTAAAAGATAATTTAAAATTTCTTATTAAAAGATCATAACAGTAATGATCATTGGCCTAATACAAGCTAAAAAAGTTGACATAATTATCTTCTTTGTAAAAGATAATTTACTAGATAAAATTTAAAATTTCTTATTAAAAGATCATAACGGTAATGCTCATTGGGCCTAATCAATGCTAAAAAAATTGACATAATTATCTTCTTTGTAAAAGATAATTTAATAGATTATTTAAAATTTCTTTATTAAAAGATTATAACGGTAACGATCATTGGGCGTAATAAATTCTAAAAAAGTTTATATAATTATCTTCTTTGTAAAAGATAATTTACTAGATAATTTAAAATTTCTAATTAAAAGATCATAACGGTAACAATTATTGGGCCGAATAAATTCTAAAAAAGTTTACATAATTATCTTCTTTGTCAAAGATAATTTACTCGATAATTTAAAACTTCTGTATAAAAGATCATAATGGTAACAATCATTGGGCCTAATAAATGCCAAAAAAGTTGACATAATTATCTTCTTTGTAACAGACAATTTAAAATTTCTTATTAAAAGATCATAACGGTAATGATCATTGGGCCTAATAAATGCTAAAAAGATTGACATAATTATGTTCTTTGTAAAAGATAATTTAATAGATCATTTAAAATTTCTTTATTAAAACATTATAACGGTAACGATCATTGAGCGTAATAAATTCTAAAAAAGTTTATATAATTATCTTCTTTGTAAAAGATAATTTACTAGATAATTTAAAATTTCTAATTAAAAGATCATAACGGTAACGATTATTGGGCCGAATAAATGCTAAAAAAGTTTACATAATTATCTTCTTTGTCAAAATAATTTACTAGATAATTTAAATTTCTTATTAAAAGATCATACCGGTAACCATCGTTAGACCTAATAAATGCTAAAAAACCTGACATAATTATCTTCTTTGTAAAAGATAATTTAATAGATCATTTAAAACTTCTTTATTAAAAGATTATAACGGTAACGATCATTGGGCGTAATAAATGCTAAAAAAGTTGATATAATTATCTTCTTTGTAAAAGATAATTTACTAGATAATTTAAAATTTCTAATTAAAAGGTCATAACGGTAACAATTATTGGGCCGAATAAATTCTAAAAAAGTTTACATAATTATCTTCTTTGTCAAAGATAATTTACTAGATAATTTAAAACTTCTGTATAAAAGATCATAATGGTAACAATCATTGGGCCTAATAAATGACAAAAAAGTTGACATAATTATCTTCTTTGTAAAAGACAATTTAAAATTTCTTATTAAAAGATCATAACGGTAATGATCATTGGGCCTAATAAATGGTAAAAAGATTGACATAATTATCTTCTTCGTAAAATATAATTTAATATATCATTTAAAATTTCTTTATTAAAATAGTATAACGGTAACGATCATTGGGCGTAATAAATGCTAAAAAAGTTGATATAATTATCTTCTTTGTAAAAAAGATAATGTTCTAGATAATTTAAAATTTCTAACTAAAAGATCATAACGGTATCATTATTGGGCCAAATAAATTCTAAAAAAGTTTACATAATTATCTTCTTTGTCAAAGATAATTTACTAGATAATTTAAAATTTCTGATTAAACGATCATACCGGTAACGATCGTTGGTCCTAAGAAATGCTAAAAAACTTGACATAATTATCTTATTTGTAAAAGGTAATTTAATAGATCATTTAAAATTTAGCATTAAAAGATCATAACGGTAACGATTATTGGGCCGAATAAATGCTAAATAAGTTTACATAATTATCTTGTTTGTCAAAGATAATTTAAAATTTCTTATTAAAAGACAATAAGTACCAATCGTTAGCCCTAATAAATGCTAAAAAACTTGACATGATTATCTTCTTTGTCAAAGATAATTTACTAGATAATTTAAAATTTCTTATTAAACGATCATACCGGTAACGATCGTTGGGCCTAATAAATGCTAAAAAACTTGACATAATTATCTTATTTGTAAAAGGTAATTTAATAGATCATTTAAAATTTCTTTATAAAAGATCATAACGGTAAAGATCATTGGGCCTAATAAATGCCAAAAAAAGTTGATATAATTATCTTTTCTGTAAAAGATAATTTAGTAGATCATTTAAAATTTCTTTATAAAGGATCATAAAGGTAAAGATCATTACGGTAACAATCATTGGGCCTCACAAATGCTAAAATAGTTGACATAATTATCTTCTTTGTGATAGATAATTTACTAGATAATTTAAAATTTATTATTAAAAATGTTCACGTAGTTATCTTCTTTGTAAAAGATAATTTAATAGATCATTTAAAATTTCTTTATAAAAGATCATAACGGTAACGATCATTGGGCCTAATATATGCTAAAAAAGTTGACATAATTATCTTCTTTGTAACAGATAATTTACTAGATAATTTAAAATTTCTAATTAAAAGATCATAACGATAACGATCACTGGGCCTAATAAATGCTAAAACAATTGGCATAATTATCTTTTTTGTAAAAGCTAATTTAATAGATAATTTAAAATTTCTTTATAAAAGATCATAACGGTAACGATCATTGGGCCTAATAAATGCTAAGAAAATTGACATAATTATCTTCTTTGTAAAAGATAATTTAATAGATCATTTAAAATTTCTTTATAAAAGATCATAACGGTAACGATCATTGGGCCAAATAAATGCTAAAAAAGTTCACATAGCTATCTTCTTTGTCAAGGATAATTTACTAGATAATTTAAAACTTCTTTATAAAAGATCATAATGGTAACAATCATTGGGCCTAATAATTGGCAAAAAAGTTGCCATAATTATCTTCTTTGTAAAAGATAATTTAAAATTTCTTATTAAAAGATCATAACAGTAATGATCATTGGCCTAATACAAGCTAAAAAAGTTGACATAATTATCTTCTTTATAAAAGATAATTTACTAGATAAAATTTAAAATTTCTTATTAAAAGATCATAACGGTAATGCTCATTGGGCCTAATCAATGCTAAAAAAATTGACATAATTATCTTCTTTGTAAAAGATAATTTAATAGATTATTTAAAATTTCTTTATTAAAAGATTATAACGGTAACGATCATTGGGCGTAATAAATTCTAAAAAAGTTTATATAATTATCTTCTTTGTAAAAGATAATTTACTAGATAATTTAAAATTTCTAATTAAAAGATCATAACGGTAACAATTATTGGGCCGAATAAATTCTAAAAAAGTTTACATAATTATCTTCTTTGTCAAAGATAATTTACTCGATAATTTAAAACTTCTGTATAAAAGATCATAATGGTAACAATCATTGGGCCTAATAAATGCCAAAAAAGTTGACATAATTATCTTCTTTGTAACAGACAATTTAAAATTTCTTATTAAAAGATCATAACGGTAATGATCATTGGGCCTAATAAATGCTAAAAAGATTGACATAATTATGTTCTTTGTAAAAGATAATTTAATAGATCATTTAAAATTTCTTTATTAAAACATTATAACGGTAACGATCATTGAGCGTAATAAATTCTAAAAAAGTTTATATAATTATCTTCTTTGTAAAAGATAATTTACTAGATAATTTAAAATTTCTAATTAAAAGATCATAACGGTAACGATTATTGGGCCGAATAAATGCTAAAAAAGTTTACATAATTATCTTCTTTGTCAAAATAATTTACTAGATAATTTAAATTTCTTATTAAAAGATCATACCGGTAACCATCGTTAGACCTAATAAATGCTAAAAAACCTGACATAATTATCTTCTTTGTAAAAGATAATTTAATAGATCATTTAAAACTTCTTTATTAAAAGATTATAACGGTAACGATCATTGGGCGTAATAAATGCTAAAAAAGTTGATATAATTATCTTCTTTGTAAAAGATAATTTACTAGATAATTTAAAATTTCTAATTAAAAGGTCATAACGGTAACAATTATTGGGCCGAATAAATTCTAAAAAAGTTTACATAATTATCTTCTTTGTCAAAGATAATTTACTAGATAATTTAAAACATCCGTATAAAAGATCATAATGGTAACAATCATTGGGCCTAATAAATGCCAAAAAAGTTGACATAATTATCTTCTTTGTAAAAGACAATTTAAAATTTCTTATTAAAAGATCATAACGGTAATGATCATTGGGCCTAATAAATGGTAAAAAGATTGACATAATTATCTTCTTTGTAAAATATAATTTAATAGATCATTTAAAACTTCTTTATTAAAATATTATAACGGTAACGATCATTGGGCGTAATAAATGCTAAAAAAGTTGATATAATTATCTTCTTTGTAAAAGATAATTTACTAGATAATTTAAAATTTCTAATTAAAAGGTCATAACGGTAACAATTATTGGGCCGAATAAATTCTAAAAAAGTTTACATAATTATCTTCTTTGTCAAAGATAATTTACTAGATAATTTAAAACTTCTGTATAAAAGATCATAATGGTAACAATCATTGGGCCTAATAAATGACAAAAAAGTTGACATAATTATCTTCTTTGTAAAAGACAATTTAAAATTTCTTATTAAAAGATCATAACGGTAATGATCATTGGGCCTAATAAATGGTAAAAAGATTGACATAATTATCTTCTTCGTAAAATATAATTTAATATATCATTTAAAATTTCTTTATTAAAATAGTATAACGGTAACGATCATTGGGCGTAATAAATGCTAAAAAAGTTGATATAATTATCTTCTTTGTAAAAAAGATAATGTTCTAGATAATTTAAAATTTCTAACTAAAAGATCATAACGGTATCATTATTGGGCCAAATAAATTCTAAAAAAGTTTACATAATTATCTTCTTTGTCAAAGATAATTTACTAGATAATTTAAAATTTCTGATTAAACGATCATACCGGTAACGATCGTTGGTCCTAAGAAATGCTAAAAAACTTGACATAATTATCTTATTTGTAAAAGGTAATTTAATAGATCATTTAAAATTTCTCATTAAAAGATCATAACGGTAACGATTATTGGGCCGAATAAATGCTAAATAAGTTTACATAATTATCTTGTTTGTCAAAGATAATTTAAAATTTCTTATTAAAAGACAATAAGTACCAATCGTTAGCCCTAATAAATGCTAAAAAACTTGACATGATTATCTTCTTTGTCAAAGATAATTTACTAGATAATTTAAAATTTCTTATTAAACGATCATACCGGTAACGATCGTTGGGCCTAATAAATGCTAAAAAACTTGACATAATTATCTTATTTGTAAAAGGTAATTTAATAGATCATTTAAAATTTCTTTATAAAAGATCATAACGGTAAAGATCATTGGGCCTAATAAATGCCAAAAAAAGTTGATATAATTATCTTTTCTGTAAAAGATAATTTAGTAGATCATTTAAAATTTCTTTATAAAGGATCATAAAGGTAAAGATCATTACGGTAACAATCATTGGGCCTCACAAATGCTAAAATAGTTGACATAATTATCTTCTTTGTGATAGATAATTTACTAGATAATTTAAAATTTATTATTAAAAATGTTCACGTAGTTATCTTCTTTGTAAAAGATAATTTAATAGATCATTTAAAATTTCTTTATAAAAGATCATAACGGTAACGATCATTGGGCCTAATATATGCTAAAAAAGTTGACATAATTATCTTCTTTGTAACAGATAATTTACTAGATAATTTAAAATTTCTAATTAAAAGATCATAACGATAACGATCACTGGGCCTAATAAATGCTAAAACAATTGGCATAATTATCTTTTTTGTAAAAGCTAATTTAATAGATAATTTAAAATTTCTTTATAAAAGATCATAACGGTAACGATCATTGGGCCTAATAAATGCTAAGAAAATTGACATAATTATCTTCTTTGTAAAAGATAATTTAATAGATCATTTAAAATTTCTTTATAAAAGATCATAACGGTAACGATCATTGGGCCAAATAAATGCTAAAAAAGTTCACATAGCTATCTTCTTTGTCAAGGATAATTTACTAGATAATTTAAAACTTCTTTATAAAAGATCATAATGGTAACAATCATTGGGCCTAATAATTGGCAAAAAAGTTGCCATAATTATCTTCTTTGTAAAAGATAATTTAAAATTTCTTATTAAAAGATCATAACAGTAATGATCATTGGCCTAATACAAGCTAAAAAAGTTGACATAATTATCTTCTTTATAAAAGATAATTTACTAGATAAAATTTAAAATTTCTTATTAAAAGATCATAACGGTAATGCTCATTGGGCCTAATCAATGCTAAAAAAATTGACATAATTATCTTCTTTGTAAAAGATAATTTAATAGATTATTTAAAATTTCTTTATTAAAAGATTATAACGGTAACGATCATTGGGCGTAATAAATTCTAAAAAAGTTTATATAATTATCTTCTTTGTAAAAGATAATTTACTAGATAATTTAAAATTTCTAATTAAAAGATCATAACGGTAACAATTATTGGGCCGAATAAATTCTAAAAAAGTTTACATAATTATCTTCTTTGTCAAAGATAATTTACTCGATAATTTAAAACTTCTGTATAAAAGATCATAATGGTAACAATCATTGGGCCTAATAAATGCCAAAAAAGTTGACATAATTATCTTCTTTGTAACAGACAATTTAAAATTTCTTATTAAAAGATCATAACGGTAATGATCATTGGGCCTAATAAATGCTAAAAAGATTGACATAATTATGTTCTTTGTAAAAGATAATTTAATAGATCATTTAAAATTTCTTTATTAAAACATTATAACGGTAACGATCATTGAGCGTAATAAATTCTAAAAAAGTTTATATAATTATCTTCTTTGTAAAAGATAATTTACTAGATAATTTAAAATTTCTAATTAAAAGATCATAACGGTAACGATTATTGGGCCGAATAAATGCTAAAAAAGTTTACATAATTATCTTCTTTGTCAAAATAATTTACTAGATAATTTAAATTTCTTATTAAAAGATCATACCGGTAACCATCGTTAGACCTAATAAATGCTAAAAAACCTGACATAATTATCTTCTTTGTAAAAGATAATTTAATAGATCATTTAAAACTTCTTTATTAAAAGATTATAACGGTAACGATCATTGGGCGTAATAAATGCTAAAAAAGTTGATATAATTATCTTCTTTGTAAAAGATAATTTACTAGATAATTTAAAATTTCTAATTAAAAGGTCATAACGGTAACAATTATTGGGCCGAATAAATTCTAAAAAAGTTTACATAATTATCTTCTTTGTCAAAGATAATTTACTAGATAATTTAAAACATCCGTATAAAAGATCATAATGGTAACAATCATTGGGCCTAATAAATGCCAAAAAAGTTGACATAATTATCTTCTTTGTAAAAGACAATTTAAAATTTCTTATTAAAAGATCATAACGGTAATGATCATTGGGCCTAATAAATGGTAAAAAGATTGACATAATTATCTTCTTTGTAAAATATAATTTAATATATCATTTAAAATTTCTTTATTAAAATATTATAACGGTAACGATCATTGGGCGTAATAAATGCTAAAAAAGTTGATATAATTATCTTCTTTGTAAAAGATAATGTCCTAGATAATTTAAAATTTCTAACTAAAAGATCATAACGGTATCATTATTGGGCCAAATAAATTCTAAAAAAGTTTACATAATTATCTTCTTTGTCAAAGATAACTTACTAGATAATTTAAAATTTCTGATTAAACGACCATACCGGTAACGATCGTTGGTCCTAAGGAATGCTAAAAAACTTGACATAATTATCCTATTTGTAAAAGTTAATTTAATAGATCATTTAAAATTTCTCATTAAAAGATCATAACGGTAACGATTATTGGGCCGAATAAATGCTAAATAAGTTTACATAATTATCTTGTTTGTCAAAGATAATTTAAAATTTCTTATTAAAAGACAATAAGTACCGATCGTTAGCCCTAATAAATGCTAAAAAACTTGACATAATTATCTTCTTTGTGATAGATAATTTACTAGATAATTTAAAATTTATTATTAAAAATGTTCACGTAGTTATCTTCTTTGTAAAAGATAATTTAATAGATCATATAAAATTTCTTTATAAAAGATCATAACGGTAACGGTCATTGGGCCTAATATATGCTAAAAAATTTGACATAATTATCTTCTTTGTAAAAGATAATTTACTAGATAATTTAAAATTTTTAATTAAAAGATCATAACAATAACGATCACTGGGCCTAATAAATGCTAAAACAATTGACATAATTATCTTTTTTGTAAAAGCTAATTTAATAGATAATTTAAAATTTCTTTATAAAAGATCATAACGGTAACGATCATTGGGCCTAATAAATGCTAAGAAAATTGACATAATTATCTTCTTTGTAAAAGATAATTTAATAGATCATTTAAAATTTCTTTATAAAAGATCATAACGGTAACGATCATTGGGCCAAATAAATGCTAAAAAAGTTCACATAGCTATCTTCTTTGTCAAAGATAATTTACTAGATAATTTAAAACTTCTTTATAAAAGATCATAACGGTAACAATGATTGGGCCTAATAATTGGCAAAAAAGTTGCCATAATTATCTTCTTTGTAAAAGATAATTTAAAATTTCTTATTAAAAGATCATAACAGTAATGATCATTGGCCTAATACAAGCTAAAAAAGTTGACATAATTATCTTCTTTGTAAAAGATAATTTAATAGATCATTTAAAATTTCTTTATTAAAAGATTATAACGGTAACGATCATTGGGCGTTATAAATGCTAAAAAAGTTTATATAATTATCTTCTTTGTAAAAGATAATTTACTAGATAATTGAAAATTTATAATTAAAGGATCATAACGGTAACGATTATTGGGCCGAATAAATTCTAAAAAAGTTTACATAATTATCTTCTTTGTCAAACTTAATTTACTCGATAATTTAAAATTTCTTATTAAACGATCATACTAGTAACGATCGTTGGGCCTAATAAATGCTAAACAACTTGACATAGTTATCTTATTTGTAAAGGGTAATTTAATAGATCATTTAAAATTTCTTTATAAAAGATCATAACGGTAAAGATCATTGGGCCTCATAAATGCCAAAAAAAGTTGATATAATTATGTTTTCTGTAAAAGATAATTTAGTAGATCATTTAAAATTTCTTTATAAAGGATCATAAAGGTAAAGATCATTACGGTAACAATCATTGGGCCTCACAAATGCTAAAATAGTTGACATAATTATCTTCTTTGTGATAGATAATTTACTAGATAATTTAAAATTTATTATTAAAAATGTTCACGTAGTTATCTTCTTTGTAAAAGATAATTTAATAGATCATTTAAAATTTCTTTATAAAAGATCATAACGGTAACGATCATTGGGCCTAATATATGCTAAAAAAGTTGACATAATTATCTTCTTTGTAACAGATAATTTACTAGATAATTTAAAATTTCTAATTAAAAGATCATAACGATAACGATCACTGGGCCTAATAAATGCTAAAACAATTGGCATAATTATCTTTTTTGTAAAAGCTAATTTAATAGATAATTTAAAATTTCTTTATAAAAGATCATAACGGTAACGATCATTGGGCCTAATAAATGCTAAGAAAATTGACATAATTATCTTCTTTGTAAAAGATAATTTAATAGATCATTTAAAATTTCTTTATTAAAAGATTATAACGGTAACGATCATTGGGTGTAATAAATGCTAAAAAGGTTTATATAATTATCTTCTTTGTAAAAGATAATTTCCTAGATAATTTAAAATTTCTAATTAAAAGATCATAACGGTAACGATTATTGGGCCGAATAAATTCTAACAAAGTTTACATAATTATCTTCTTTGTCAAAGATAATTTACTAGATAATTTAAAATTTCTTATTAAACGATCATACCGGTAATGATCGTTAGGCCTAATAAATCCTTAAAAACTTGACATAATTATCTTCTTTGTAAAAGATAATTTAATAGATCATTTAAAATTTCTTTATTAAAAGATTATAACGGTAATGATCACTGGGCGTAATAAATGCTAAAAAAGTTGATATAATTATCTTCTTTGTAAAAGATAATTTACTAGCTAATTTAAAATTTCTAATTAAAAGACCATAACGGTAACGATTATTGGGCCTAATAAATGCTAAAAAAGTTTACATAATTATCTTTTTTGTCAAAGATAATTTACAAGATAATTTAAACTTTCTTATTAAAAGACCATATCGATAACGATCGTTGGGCGTAATAAATGCTAGAAAACTTGACATCATTATCTTCTTTGTAAAAGAAAATTTAATAGATCATTTAAAATTTCTAACTAAAAGATCATAACGGTACCGATCATTGGGCCGAATAAATGCTAAAAAAGTTGACATAGCTATCTTCTTTGTCAAAGATAATTTACTAGATAATTTAAAGCTTCTTTATAAAAGATCATAACGGTAACAATCATTGGGCCTAATAATTGCGAAAAAAGTTGCCATAATTATCTTCTTTGTAAAAGATAATTTAAAATTTCTTATTAAAAGATCATAATAGTAATGATCATTGGCCTAATAAAAGCTAAAAAAGTTGACATAATTATCTTCTTTGTAAAAGATAATTTAATAGATCATTTAAAATTTCTTTATTAAAAGATTATAACAGTAACGATCATTGGGCGTTATAAATGCTAAAAAAGTTTATATAATTATCTTCTTTGTAAAAGATAATTTACTAGATAATTTAAAATTTATAATTAAAAGATCATAACAGTAACGATTATTGGGCCGAATAAATTCTAAAAAAGTTTACATAATTATCTTCTTTGTCAAAGATAATTTACTCGATAATTTAAAATTTCTTATTAAACGATCATACCAGTAACGATCGTTGGGCCTAATAAATGCTAAACAACTTGACATAATTATCTTATTTGTAAAGGGTAATTTAATAGATCATTTAAAATTTCTTACGATCATTGGGCGTAATAAATGCTAAAAAAGTTTATATAATTATCTTCTTTGTAAAAGATAAGTTACTAGATAATTTAAAATTTCTAATTACAAGATCATAACGGTAACGATCATTGGGCCTAATAAATGCTAAAAAAGTTGACATAATTATCTTATTTGTAAAAGATAATTTACTATAAAATTTAAAATTTCTTATTAAAAGATCATAACGGTAACGATCATTGGGCCTAATAAATGCTAAAAAAGTTGACATAATTATCTTCTTTGAAAAAGATAATTTAATAGATCATTTAAAATTTCTTTATTAAAAGATTATAACGGTAACGATAATTAAGCATAACAAATGCTAAAAAAGTTGATATAATTATCTTCTTCGTAAAAGATAATTTAGTAGATCATTTAAAATTTCTTTATTCAAAGATTATAACGGTAACGATCATTGGGCGTATGCTAAAAACGTTGATATAATTATCTACTTTGTAAAAGATAAGTTACTAGATAATTTAAAATTTCTAATTACAAGATCATAACGGTAACGATCATTGGGCCTAATAAATGCTAACAAAGTTGACATAATTATCTTCTTCGTAAAAGATAATTTACTAGACAATTTAAAATTTTTTATTAAAAGATCATAACGGTAACGATCATTGAGCCTAATAAATGCTAAAAAAGTTGACATAATTATCTTCTTTGTAAGAGATAATTTACTATAAAATTTAAAATTTCTTATTAAAAGATCATAACGGTAACGATCATTGGGCCTAATAAATGCTAAAAAAGTTGACATAATTATCTTCTTTGTAAAAGATAATTTAATAGATCATTTAAAATTTCTTTATTAAAAGATTATAACGGTAACGATAATTGGGCATAACAAATGCTAAAAAAGTTGATATAATTATCTTCTTTGTAAAAGATAAGTTACTAGATAATTTAAAATTTCTAATTACAAGATCATAACGGTAACGATCATTGGGCCTAAGAAATGCTTAAAAAGTTGACATAATTATCTTCTTTGTAAAAGATAATTTACTAGACAATTTAAAATTTTTTATTAAAAGATCATAACGGTAACGATCACTGAGCCTAATAAATGCTAAAAAAGTTGACATAATTATCTTCTTTGTAAAAGATAATTTACTATAAAATTTAAAATTTCTTATTAAAAGATCATAACGGTAACCATCATTGGGCCTAATAAATGCTAAAAAAGTTGACATAATTATCTTCTTCGTAAAAGATAATTTAATAGATCATTTAAAATTTCTTTATTAAAAGATTATAACGGTAACGATCATTGGGCCTAAGAAATGCTTAAAAAGTTGACGTAATTATCTTCTTTGTAAAAGATAATTTACTAGACAATTTAAAATTTTTTATTAAAAGATTATAACGGTAACGATCATTGAGCCTAATAAATGCTAAAAAGGTTGACATAATTATCTTCTTTGTAAAAGATAATTTAATAGATCATTTAAAATTTATTTATAAAAGATCATAATGGTAACAATCATTGGGCCTAATAAATGCTAAAAAAGTTGACATAATTATCTTCTTTGTAATAGATAATTTACTATAAAATTTAAAATTTCTTATTAAAAGATCATAACGGCGACGATCATTGGGCCTAATAAATGCTAAAAAAGTTGACATAATTATCTTCTTTGTAAAAGATAATTTAATAGATCATTTAAAATTTCTTTATTAAAAGATCATAATGGTAACAATCATTGGGCCTAATAAATGCTAAAAAAGTTTACATAATTATTTTCTTTGTAAGAGATAATTTACTATAAAATTTAAAATTTCTTATTAAAAGATCATAATGGTAACGATCATTCGGCATAACAAATGCTAAAAAAGTTGATATAATTATCTTCTTCGTAAAAGATAATTTAATAGATCATTTAAAATTTCTTTATTAAAAGATTATAACGGTAACGATCATTGGGCTTCAGAAATGCTTAAAAAGTTGACATAATTATCTTCTTTGTAAAAGATAATTTACTAGACAATTTAAAATTTTTTATTAAAAGATTATAACGGTAACGATCATTGAGCCTAATAAATGCTAAAAAAGTTGACATAATTATCTTCTTTGTAAAAGATAATTTAATAGATCATTTAAAATTTCTTTATAAAAGATCATAATGGTAACAATCATTAGGCCTAATAAATGCTAAAAAAGTTGACATAATTATGTTCTTTGTAAGAGATAATTTACTATAAAATTTAAAATTTCTTATTAAAAGATAATAGCGGTAACAATCATTGGGCCTAATAAATGCTAAAAAATTTGACATAATTATCTTCTTTGTAAAAGATAATTTAATAGATCATTTAAAATTTCTTTATTAAAAGATCATAATGGTAACAATCATTGGCCTAATAAATGCTAAAAAAGTTGACATAATTATCTTCTTTGTAAGAGATAATTTACTATAAAATTTAAAATTTCTTATTAAAAGATCATAACGGTAACGATCATTGGGCCTAATAAATGCTAAAAAATTTGACATAATTATCTTCTTTGTAAAAGATAATTTAATAGATCATTTAAAATTTCCTTGTTAAAAGATCATAATGGTAACAATCATTGGGCCTAATAAATGCTAAAAAAGTTGATATAATTATCTTCTTTGTAAAAGATAAGTTACTAGATAATTTAAAATTTCTAATTACAAGATCATAACGGTAACGATCATTGGGCCTAATAAATGCTAAAAAAGTTGACATAATTATCTTATTTGTAAAAGATAATTTACTATAAAATTTAAAATTTCTTATTAAAAGATCATAACGGTAACGATCATTGGGCCTAATAAATGCTAAAAAAGTTGACATAATTATCTTCTTTGAAAAAGATAATTTAATAGATCATTTAAAATTTCTTTATTAAAAGATTATAACGGTAACGATCATTGGGCCTAATAAATGCTAAAAAAGTTGACATAATTATATTCTTTGTAAAAGATAATTTAATAGATCATTTAAAATTTCTTTATAAAAGATCATAATGGTAACAATCATTGGGCCTAATAAATGCTAAAAAAGTTGACATAATTATCTTCTTTGTAAGAGATAATTTACTATAAAATTTAAAATTTCTTATTAAAAGATCATAACGGTAACGATCATTGGGCCTAATAAATGCTAAAAAAGTTAACATAATTATCTTCTTTGAAAAAGATAATTTAATAGATCATTTAAAATTTCTTTATTAAAAGATTATAACGGTAACGATAATTGGGCATAACAAATGCTAAAAAAGTTGATATAATTACCTTCTTTGTAAAAGATAAGTTACTAGATAATTTAAAATTTCTAATTACAAGATCATAACGGTAACGATCATTGGGCCTAAGAAATGCTTAAAAAGTTGACATAATTATCTTCTTTGTAAAAGATAATTTACTAGACAATTTAAAATTTTTTATTAAAAGATCATAACGGTAACGATCATTGAGCCTAATAAATGCTAAAAAAGTTGACATAATTATCTTCTTTGTAAGAGATAATTTACTATAAAATTTAAAATTTCTTATTAAAAGATCATAACGGTAACGATCATTGGGCCTAATAAATGCTAAAAAAGTTGACATAATTATCTTCTTTGAAAAAGATAATTTAATAGATCATTTAAAATTTCTTTATTAAAAGATCATAATGGTAACAATCATTCGGCCTAATAAATGCTAAAAAAGTTGATATAATTATCTTCTTCGTAAAAGATAATTTAATAGATCATTTAAAATTTTTTTATTAAAAGATTATAACGGTAACGATCATTGGGCGTAATAAATGCTAAAAAAGTTGATATAATTATCTTCTTTGTAAAAGATAAGTTACTAGATAATTTAAAATTTCTAATTACAAGATCATAACGGTAACGATCATTGGGCCTAATAAATGCTAAAAAAGTTGACATAATTATCTTATTTGTAAAAGATAATTTACTATAAAATTTAAAATTTCTTATTAAAAGATCATAACGGTAACGATCATTGGGCCTAATAAATGCTAAAAAAGTTGATATAATTATCTTCTTCGTAAAAGATAATTTAATAGATCATTTAAAATTTCTTTATTAAAAGATTATAACGGTAACGATCATTGGGCGTAATAAATGCTAAAAAAGTTGATATAATTATCTTCTTTGTAAAAGATAAGTTACTAGATAATTTAAAATTTCTAATTACAAGATCATAACGGTAACGATCATTGGGCCTAATAAATGCTAAAAAAGTTGACATAATTATCTTATTTGTAAAAGATAATTTACTATAAAATTTAAAATTTCTTATTAAAAGATCATAACGGTAACGATCATTGGGCCTAATAAATGCTAAAAAAGTTGACATAATTATCTTCTTTGAAAAAGATAATTTAATAGATCATTTAAAATTTCTTTATTAAAAGATTATAACGGTAACAATCATTGGGCCTAATAAATGCTAAAAAAGTTGACATAATTATATTCTTTGTAAAAGATAATTTAATAGATCATTTAAAATTTCTTTATAAAAGATCATAATGGTAACAATCATTGGGCCTAATAAATGCTAAAAAAGTTGACATAATTATCTTCTTTGTAAGAGATAATTTACTATAAAATTTAAAATTTCTTATTAAAAGATCATAACGGTAACGATCATTGGGCCTAATAAATGCTAAAAAAGTTAACATAATTATCTTCTTTGAAAAAGATAATTTAATAGATCATTTAAAATTTCTTTATTAAAAGATTATAACGGTAACGATAATTGGGCATAACAAATGCTAAAAAAGTTGATATAATTATCTTCTTTGTAAAAGATAAGTTACTAGATAATTTAAAATTTCTAATTACAAGATCATAACGGTAACGATCATTGGGCCTAAGAAATGCTTAAAAAGTTGACATAATTATCTTCTTTGTAAAAGATAATTTACTAGACAATTTAAAATTTTTTATTAAAAGATCATAACGGTAACGATCATTGAGCCTAATAAATGCTAAAAAAGTTGACATAATTATCTTCTTTGTAAGAGATAATTTACTATAAAATTTAAAATTTCTTATTAAAAGATCATAACGGTAACGATCATTGGGCCTAATAAATGCTAAAAAAGTTGACATAATTATCTTCTTTGAAAAAGATAATTTAATAGATCATTTAAAATTTCTTTATTAAAAGATCATAATGGTAACAATCATTCGGCCTAATAAATGCTAAAAAAGTTGATATAATTATCTTCTTCGTAAAAGATAATTTAATAGATCATTTAAAATTTTTTTATTAGAAGATTATAACGGTAACGATCATTGGGCGTAATAAATGCTAAAAAAGTTGATATAATTATCTTCTTTGTAAAAGATAAGTTACTAGATAATTTAAAATTTCTAATTACAAGATCATAACGGTAACGATCATTGGGCCTAATAAATGCTAAAAAAGTTGACATAATTATCTTCTTTGAAAAAGATAATTTAATAGATCATTTAAAATTTCTTTATTAAAAGATCATAATGGTAACAATCATTCGGCCTAATAAATGCTAAAAAAGTTGATATAATTATCTTCTTCGTAAAAGATAATTTAATAGATCATTTAAAATTTTTTTATTAAAAGATTATAACGGTAACGATCATTGGGCGTAATAAATGCTAAAAAAGTTGATATAATTATCTTCTTTGTAAAAGATAAGTTACTAGATAATTTAAAATTTCTAATTACAAGATCATAACGGTAACGATCATTGGGCCTAATAAATGCTAAAAAAGTTGACATAATTATCTTATTTGTAAAAGATAATTTACTATAAAATTTAAAATTTCTTATTAAAAGATCATAACGGTAACGATCATTGGGCCTAATAAATGCTAAAAAAGTTGACATAATTATCTTCTTTGAAAAAGATAATTTAATAGATCATTTAAAATTTCTTTATTAAAAGATTATAACGGTAACGATCATTGGGCCTAATAAATGCTAAAAAAGTTGACATAATTATATTCTTTGTAAAAGATAATTTAATAGATCATTTAAAATTTCTTTATAAAAGATCATAATGGTAACAATCATTGGGCCTAATAAATGCTAAAAAAGTTGACATAATTATCTTCTTTGTAAGAGATAATTTACTATAAAATTTAAAATTTCTTATTAAAAGATCATAACGGTAACGATCATTGGGCCTAATAAATGCTAAAAAAGTTAACATAATTATCTTCTTTGAAAAAGATAATTTAATAGATCATTTAAAATTTCTTTATTAAAAGATTATAACGGTAACGATAATTGGGCATAACAAATGCTAAAAAAGTTGATATAATTATCTTCTTTGTAAAAGATAAGTTACTAGATAATTTAAAATTTCTAATTACAAGATCATAACGGTAACGATCATTGGGCCTAAGAAATGCTTAAAAAGTTGACATAATTATCTTCTTTGTAAAAGATAATTTACTAGACAATTTAAAATTTTTTATTAAAAGATCATAACGGTAACGATCATTGAGCCTAATAAATGCTAAAAAAGTTGACATAATTATCTTCTTTGTAAGAGATAATTTACTATAAAATTTAAAATTTCTTATTAAAAGATCATAACGGTAACGATCATTGGGCCTAATAAATGCTAAAAAAGTTGACATAATTATCTTCTTTGAAAAAGATAATTTAATAGATCATTTAAAATTTCTTTATTAAAAGATCATAATGGTAACAATCATTCGGCCTAATAAATGCTAAAAAAGTTGATATAATTATCTTCTTCGTAAAAGATAATTTAATAGATCATTTAAAATTTTTTTATTAGAAGATTATAACGGTAACGATCATTGGGCGTAATAAATGCTAAAAAAGTTGATATAATTATCTTCTTTGTAAAAGATAAGTTACTAGATAATTTAAAATTTCTAATTACAAGATCATAACGGTAACGATCATTGGGCCTAATAAATGCTAAAAAAGTTGACATAATTATCTTCTTTGAAAAAGATAATTTAATAGATCATTTAAAATTTCTTTATTAAAAGATCATAATGGTAACAATCATTCGGCCTAATAAATGCTAAAAAAGTTGATATAATTATCTTCTTCGTAAAAGATAATTTAATAGATCATTTAAAATTTTTTTATTAAAAGATTATAACGGTAACGATCATTGGGCGTAATAAATGCTAAAAAAGTTGATATAATTATCTTCTTTGTAAAAGATAAGTTACTAGATAATTTAAAATTTCTAATTACAAGATCATAACGGTAACGATCATTGGGCCTAATAAATGCTAAAAAAGTTGACATAATTATCTTATTTGTAAAAGATAATTTACTATAAAATTTAAAATTTCTTATTAAAAGATCATAACGGTAACGATCATTGGGCCTAATAAATGCTAAAAAAGTTGACATAATTATCTTCTTTGAAAAAGATAATTTAATAGATCATTTAAAATTTCTTTATTAAAAGATTATAACGGTAACGATCATTGGGCCTAATAAATGCTAAAAAAGTTGACATAATTATATTCTTTGTAAAAGATAATTTAATAGATCATTTAAAATTTCTTTATAAAAGATCATAATGGTAACAATCATTGGGCCTAATAAATGCTAAAAAAGTTGACATAATTATCTTCTTTGTAAGAGATAATTTACTATAAAATTTAAAATTTCTTATTAAAAGATCATAACGGTAACGATCATTGGGCCTAATAAATGCTAAAAAAGTTAACATAATTATCTTCTTTGAAAAAGATAATTTAATAGATCATTTAAAATTTCTTTATTAAAAGATTATAACGGTAACGATAATTGGGCATAACAAATGCTAAAAAAGTTGATATAATTATCTTCTTTGTAAAAGATAAGTTACTAGATAATTTAAAATTTCTAATTACAAGATCATAACGGTAACGATCATTGGGCCTAAGAAATGCTTAAAAAGTTGACATAATTATCTTCTTTGTAAAAGATAATTTACTAGACAATTTAAAATTTTTTATTAAAAGATCATAACGGTAACGATCATTGAGCCTAATAAATGCTAAAAAAGTTGACATAATTATCTTCTTTGTAAGAGATAATTTACTATAAAATTTAAAATTTCTTATTAAAAGATCATAACGGTAACGATCATTGGGCCTAATAAATGCTAAAAAAGTTGACATAATTATCTTCTTTGAAAAAGATAATTTAATAGATCATTTAAAATTTCTTTATTAAAAGATCATAATGGTAACAATCATTCGGCCTAATAAATGCTAAAAAAGTTGATATAATTATCTTCTTCGTAAAAGATAATTTAATAGATCATTTAAAATTTTTTTATTAAAAGATTATAACGGTAACGATCATTGGGCGTAATAAATGCTAAAAAAGTTGATATAATTATCTTCTTTGTAAAAGATAAGTTACTAGATAATTTAAAATTTCTAATTACAAGATCATAACGGTAACGATCATTGGGCCTAATAAATGCTAAAAAAGTTGACATAATTATCTTATTTGTAAAAGATAATTTACTATAAAATTTAAAATTTCTTATTAAAAGATCATAACGGTAACGATCATTGGGCCTAATAAATGCTAAAAAAGTTGACATAATTATCTTCGTTGAAAAAGATAATTTAATAGATCATTTAAAATTTCTTTATTAAAAGATTATAACGGTAACGATAATTGGGCATAACAAATGCTAAAAAAGTTGATATAATTATCTTCTTCGCAAAAGATAATTTAATAGATCATTTAAAATTTCTTTATTAAAAGATTATAACGATAACGATCATTGGACCTAATAAATGCTAAAAAAGTTGACATAATTATCTTCTTTGTAAAAGATAATTTAATAGATCATTTAAAATTTCTTTATAAAAGATCATAATGGTAACAATCATTGGGCCTAATAAATGCTAAAAAAGTTGACAAAATTATCATCTTTGTAAGAGATAATTTACTATAAAATTTAAAATTTCTTATTAAAAGATCATAACGGTAACGATCATTGAGCCTAATAAATGCTAAAAAAATTGACATAATTATCTTCTTTGTAAGAGATAATTTACTATAAAATTTAAAATTTCTTACTAAAAGATCATAACGGTAACGATCATTGGGCCTAATAAATGCTAAAAAAGTTGACATAATTATCTTCTTTGTAAAAGATAATTTAATAGATCATTTAAAATTTCTTTATAAAAGATCATAATGGTAACAATCATTGGGCCTAATAAATGCTAAAAAAGTTTACATAATTATCTTCTTTGTAAGAGATAATTTACTATAAAATTTAAAATTTCTTATTAAAAGATCATAACGGTAACGATCATTGGGCCTAATAAATGCTAAAAAAGTTGACATAATTATCTTCTTTGAAAAAGATAATTTAATAGATCATTTAAAATTTCTTTATTAAAAGATTATAACGGTAACGATAATTGGGCATAACAAATGCTAAAAAAGTTGATATAATTATCTTCGTCGTAAAAGATAATTTAATAGATCATTTAAAATTTCTTTATTAAAAGATTATAACGGTAACGATCATTGGGCCTAATAAATGCTAAAAAAGTTGACATAATTATCTTCTTTGTAAAAGATAATTTAATAGATCATTTAAAATTTCTTTATAAAAGATCATAATGGTAACAATCATTGCGCCAAATAAACACTAAAAAAGTTGACATAATTATCTTCTTTGTAAGAGATAATTTACTATAAAATTTAAAATTTCTTATTAAAAGATCATAACGGTAACGATCATTGGGCCTAATAAATGCTAAAAAAGTTGACATAATTATCTTCTTTGAAAAAGATAATTTAATAGATCATTTAAAATTTCTTTAAAAAAGATCATAACGGTAATGATCATTGGGCCTAAGAAATGCTTAAAAAGTTGACATAATTATCTTCTTTGTAAAAGATAATTTACTAGACAATTTAAAATTTTTTATTAAAAGATCATAACGGTAACGATCATTGCGCCTAATAAATGCTAAAAAAGTTGACATAATTATCTTCTTTGTAAGAGATAATTTACTATAAAATTTAAAATTTCTTATTAAAAGATCATAACCGTAACGATCATTGGGCCTAATAAATGCTAAAAAAGTTGACATAATTATCTTCTTTGTAAAAGATAATTTAATAGATCATTTAAAATTTCTTTATTAAAAGATTATAACGGTAACCATAATTGGGCATAACAAATGCTAAAAAAGTTGATATAATTATCTTCTTCGTAAAGGATAATTTAATAGATCATTTAAAATTTCTTTATTAAAAGATTATAACGGTAACGATCATTGGGCCTAATAAATGCTTAAAAAGTTGACATAATTATCTTCTTTGTAAAAGATAATTTAATAGATCATTTAAAATTTCTTTATAAAAGATCATAATGGTAACAATCATTGGGCCTAATAAATGCTAAAAAAGTTGACAAAATTATCATCTTTGTAAGAGATAATTTACTATAAAATTTAAAATTTCTTATTAAAAGATCATAACGGTAACGATCATTGAGCCTAATAAATGCTAAAAAAATTGACATAATTATCTTCTTTGTAAGAGATAATTTACTATAAAATTTAAAATTTCTTACTAAAAGATCATAACGGTAACGATCATTGGGCCTAATAAATGCTAAAAAAGTTGACATAATTATCTTCTTTGTAAAAGATAATTTAATAGATCATTTAAAATTTCTTTATAAAAGATCATAATGGTAACAATCATTGGGCCTAATAAATGCTAAAAAATTTGACATAATTATCTTCTTTGTAAGAGATAATTTACTATAAAATTTAAAATTTCTTATTAAAAGATCATAACGGTAACGATCATTGGGCCTAATAAATGCTAAAAAAGTTGACATAATTATCTTATTTGTAAAAGATAATTTAATAGATCATTTAAAATTTCTTTATTAAAAGATTATAAGGGTAACGATAATTGGGCATAACAACTGCTAAAAAAGTTGATATAATTATCTTCTTCGTAAAAGATAATTTAATAGATCATTTAAAATTTCTTTATTAAAAGATTATAACGGTAACGATCATTGGGCGTAATAAATGCTAAAAAAGTTGACATAATTATATTCTTTGTAAAAGATAATTTAATAGATCATTTAAAATTTCTTTATAAAAGATCATAATGGTAACAATCATTGGGCCTAATAAATGCTAAAAAAGTTGACATAATTATCTTCTTTGTAAAAGATAATTTAATAGATCATTTAAAATTTCTTTATAAAAGATCATAATGGTAACAATCATTGGGCCTAATAAATGCTAAAAAAGTTGACATAATTATCTTTTTTGTAAGAGATAATTTACTATAAAATTTAAAATTTCTTATTAAAAGATCATAACGGTAACGATCATTGGGCCTAATAAATGCTAAAAAAGTTGACATAATTATCTTCTTTGTAAAAGATAATTTAATAGATCATTTAAAATTTCTTTATTAAAAGATCATAATGGTAACAATCATTGGGCCTAATAAATGCTAAAAAAGTTGATATAATTATCTTCTTCGTAAAAGATAATTTAATAGATCATTTAAAATTTCTTTATTAAAAGATTATAACGGTAACGATCATTGGGCGTAATAAATGCTAAAAAAGTTGACATAATTATCTTCTTTGTAAAAGATAATTTAATAGATCATTTAAAATTTCTTTATAAAAGATCATAATGGTAACAATCATTGAGCCTAATAAATGCTAAAAAAGTTGACAAAATTATCATCTTTGTAAGAGATAATTTACTATAAAATTTAAAATTTCTTATTAAAAGATCATAACGGTAACGATCATTGAGCCTAATAAATGCTAAAAAAATTGACATAATTATCTTCTTTGTAAGAGATAATTTACTATAAAATTTAAAATTTCTTACTAAAAGATCATAACGGTAACGATCATTGGGCCTAATAAATGCTAAAAAAGTTGACATAATTATCTTCTTTGTAAAAGATAATTTAATAGATCATTTAAAATTTCTTTATAAAAGATCATAATGGTAACAATCATTGGGCCTAATAAATGCTAAAAAAGTTTACATAATTATCTTCTTTGTAAGAGATAATTTACTATAAAATTTGAAATTTCTTATTAAAAGATCATAACGGTAACGATCATTGGGCCTAATAAATGCTAAAAAAGTTGACATAATTATCTTCTTTGTAAAAGATAATTTAATAGATCATTTAAAATTTGTTTATTAAAAGATTATAACGGTAACGATAATTGGGCATAACAAATGCTAAAAAAGTTGATATAATTATCTTTTTCGTAAAAGATAATTTAATAGATCATTTAAAATTTCTTTATTAAAAGATTATAACGGTAACGATCATTGGGCCTAACAAATGCTAAAAAAGTTGATATAATTATCTTCTTCGTAAAAGATAATTTAATAGATCATTTAAAATTTCTTTATTAACAGATTATAACGGTAACGATCATTGGGCGTAATAAATGCTAAAAAAGTTGATATAATTATCTTCTTTGTAAAAGATAAGTTACTAGGTAATTTAAAATTTCTAATTACAAGATCATAACGGTAACGATCATTGGGCCTAATAAATGCTAAAAAAGTTGACATAATTATCTTATTTGTAAAAGATAATTTACTATAAAATTTAAAATTTCTTATTAAAAGATTATAATGGTAACGGTCATTGGGCCTAATAAATGCAAAAAAAGTTGACATAATTATCTTCTTTGTAAAAGATAATTTAATAGATCATTTAAAATTTCTTTATAAAAGATCATAATGGTAACAATCATTGGGCCTAATAAATGCTAAAAAAGTTGACATATTATCTTCTTTGTAAGAGATAATTTACTATAAAATTTAAAATTTCTTATTAAAAGATCATAACGGCAACGATCATTGGGCCTAATAAATGCTAAAAAAGTTGACATAATTATCTTCTTTGTAAAAGATAATTTAATAGATCATTTAAAATTTCTTTATAAAAGATCATAATGGTAACAATCATTGGGCCTAATAAATGCTAAAAAATTTGACATAATTATCTTCTTTGTAAGAGATAATTTACTATAAAATTTAAAATTTCTTATTAAAAGATCATAATGGTAACGATCATTGGGCCTAATAAATGCTAAAAAAGTTGACATAATTATCTTCTTTGTAAAAGATAATTTAATAGATCATTTAAAATTTCTTTATTAAAAGATCATAATGGTAACAATCATTGGGCCTAATAAATGCTAAAAAAGTTGATATAATTATCTTCTTCGTAAAAGATAATTTAATAGATCATTTAAAATTTCTTTATTAAAAGATTATAACGGTAACGATCATTGGGCGTAATAAATGCTAAAAAAGTTGATATAATTATCTTCTTTGTAAAAGATAAGTTACTAGATAATTTAAAATTTCTAATTACAAGATCATAACAGTAACGATCATTGGGCCTAATAAATGCTAAAAAAGTTGACATAATTATCTTCTTTGTAAGAGATAATTTACTATAAAATTTAAAATTTCTTATTAAAAGATCATAACAGTAACCATCATTGGGCCTAATAAATGCTAAAAAAGTTGACATAATTATATTCTTTGTAAAAGATAATTTAATAGATCATTTAAAATTTCTTTATAAAAGATCATAATGGTAACAATCATTGGGCCTAATAAATGCTAAAAAAGTTGACATAATTATCTTCTTTGTAAAAGATAATTTAATAGATCATTTAAAATTTCTTTATAAAAGATCATAATGGTAACAATCATTGGGCCTAATAAATGCTAAAAAAGTTGACATAATTATCTTTTTTGTAAGAGATAATTTACTATAAAATTTAAAATTTCTTATTAAAAGATCATAACGGTAACGATCATTGGGCCTAATAAATGCTAAAAAAGTTGACATAGTTATCTTATTTGTAAAAGATAATTTAATAGATCATTTAAAATTTCTTTATTAAAAGATTATAAGGGTAACGATAATTGGGCATAACAACTGCTAAAAAAGTTGATATAATTATCTTCTTCGTAAAAGATAATTTAATAGATCATTTAAAATTTCTTTATTAAAAGATTATAACGGTAACGATCATTGGGCGTAATAAATGCTAAAAAAGTTGACATAATTATATTCTTTGTAAAAGATAATTTAATAGATCATTTAAAATTTCTTTATAAAAGATCATAATGGTAACAATCATTGGGCCTAATAAATGCTAAAAAAGTTGACATAATTATCTTCTTTGTAAAAGATAATTTAATAGATCATTTAAAATTTCTTTATAAAAGATCATAATGGTAACAATCATTGGGCCTAATAAATGCTAAAAAAGTTGACATAATTATCTTTTTTGTAAGAGATAATTTACTATAAAATTTAAAATTTCTTATTAAAAGATCATAACGGTAACGATCATTGGGCCTAATAAATGCTAAAAAAGTTGACATAATTATCTTCTTTGTAAAAGATAATTTAATAGATCATTTAAAATTTCTTTATTAAAAGATCATAATGGTAACAATCATTGGGCCTAATAAATGCTAAAAAAGTTGATATAATTATCTTCTTCGTAAAAGATAATTTAATAGATCATTTAAAATTTCTTTATTAAAAGATTATAACGGTAACGATCATTGGGCGTAATAAATGCTAAAAAAGTTGATATAATTATCTTCTTTGTAAAAGATAAGTTACTAGATAATTTAAAATTTCTAATTACAAGATCATAACAGTAACGATCATTGGGCCTAATAAATGCTAAAAAAGTTGACATAATTATCTTATTTGTAAAAGATAATTTACTATAAAATTTAAAATTTCTTATTAAAAGATCATAACGGTAACGATCATTGGGCCTAATAAATGCTAAAAAAGTTGACATAATTATCTTCTTTGAAAAAGATAATTTAATAGATCATTTAAAATTTCTTTATTAAAAGATTATAACGGTAACGATCATTGGGCCTAATAAATGCTAAAAAAGTTGACATAATTATATTCTTTGTAAAAGATAATTTAATAGATCATTTAAAATTTCTTTACAAAATATCATAATGGTAACAATCATTGGGCCTAATAAATGCTAAAAAAGTTGACATAATTATCTTCTTTGTAAGAGATAATTTACTATAAAATTTAAAATTACTTATTAAAAGATCATAACGGTAACGATCATTAGGCCTAATAAATGCTAAAAAAGTTGACATAGTTATCTTCTTTGTAAAAGATAATTTAATAGATCATTTAAAATTTCTTTATTAAAAGATTATAAGGGTAACGATAATTGGGCATAACAACTGCTAAAAAAGTTGATATAATTATCTTCTTCGTAAAAGATAATTTAATAGATCATTTAAAATTTCTTTATTAAAAGATTATAACGGTAACGATCATTGGGCGTAATAAATGCTAAAAAAGTTGACATAATTATATTCTTTGTAAAAGATAATTTAATAGATCATTTAAAATTTCTTTATAAAAGATCATAATGGTAACAATCATTGGGCCTAATAAATGCTAAAAAAGTTGACATAATTATCTTCTTTGTAAAAGATAATTTAATAGATCATTTAAAATTTCTTTATAAAAGATCATAATGGTAACAATCATTGGGCCTAATAAATGCTAAAAAAGTTGACATAATTATCTTTTTTGTAAGAGATAATTTACTATAAAATTTAAAATTTCTTATTAAAAGATCATAACGGTAACGATCATTGGGCCTAATAAATGCTAAAAAAGTTGACATAATTATCTTCTTTGTAAAAGATAATTTAATAGATCATTTAAAATTTCTTTATTAAAAGATCATAATGGTAACAATCATTGGGCCTAATAAATGCTAAAAAAGTTGATATAATTATCTTCTTCGTAAAAGATAATTTAATAGATCATTTAAAATTTCTTTATTAAAAGATTATAACGGTAACGATCATTGGGCGTAATAAATGCTAAAAAAGTTGATATAATTATCTTCTTTGTAAAAGATAAGTTACTAGATAATTTAAAATTTCTAATTACAAGATCATAACAGTAACGATCATTGGGCCTAATAAATGCTAAAAAAGTTGACATAATTATCTTATTTGTAAAAGATAATTTACTATAAAATTTAAAATTTCTTATTAAAAGATCATAACGGTAACGATCATTGGGCCTAATAAATGCTAAAAAAGTTGACATAATTATCTTCTTTGAAAAAGATAATTTAATAGATCATTTAAAATTTCTTTATTAAAAGATTATAACGGTAACGATCATTGGGCCTAATAAATGCTAAAAAAGTTGACATAATTATATTCTTTGTAAAAGATAATTTAATAGATCATTTAAAATTTCTTTACAAAAGATCATAATGGTAACAATCATTGGGCCTAATAAATGCTAAAAAAGTTGACATAATTATCTTCTTTGTAAGAGATAATTTACTATAAAATTTAAAATTACTTATTAAAAGATCATAACGGTAACGATCATTAGGCCTAATAAATGCTAAAAAAGTTGACATAGTTATCTTCTTTGTAAAAGATAATTTAATAGATCATTTAAAATTTCTTTATTAAAAGATTATAAGGGTAACGATAATTGGGCATAACAACTGCTAAAAAAGTTGATATAATTATCTTCTTCGTAAAAGATAATTTAATAGATCATTTAAAATTTCTTTATTAAAAGATTATAACGGTAACGATCATTGGGCGTAATAAATGCTAAAAAAGTTGACATAATTATATTCTTTGTAAAAGATAATTTAATAGATCATTTAAAATTTCTTTATAAAAGATCATAATGGTAACAATCATTGGGCCTAATAAATGCTAAAAAAGTTGACATAATTATCTTCTTTGTAAAAGATAATTTAATAGATCATTTAAAATTTCTTTATAAAAGATCATAATGGTAACAATCATTGGGCCTAATAAATGCTAAAAAAGTTGACATAATTATCTTCTTTGTAAAAGATAATTTAATAGATCATTTAAAATTTCTTTATAAAAGATCATAATGGTAACAATCATTGGGCCTAATAAATGCTAAAAAAGTTGACATAATTATCTTTTTTGTAAGAGATAATTTACTATAAAATTTAAAATTTCTTATTAAAAGATCATAACGGTAACGATCATTGGGCCTAATAAATGCTAAAAAAGTTGACATAATTATCTTCTTTGTAAAAGATAATTTAATAGACCATTTAAAATTTCTTTATTAAAAGATCATAATGGTAACAATCATTGGGCCTAATAAATGCTAAAAAAGTTGATATAATTATCTTCTTCGTAAAAGATAATTTAATAGATCATTTAAAATTTCTTTATTAAAAGATTATAACGGTAACGATCATTGGGCGTTATAAATGCTAAAAAAGTTGATATAATTATCTTCTTTGTAAAAGATAAGTTACTAGATAATTTAAAATTTCTAATTACAAGATCATAACAGTAACGATCATTGGGCCTAATAAATGCTAAAAAAGTTGACATAATTATCTTATTTGTAAAAGATAATTTACTATAAAATTTAAAATTTCTTATTAAAAGATCATAACGGTAACGATCATTGGGCCTAATAAATGCTAAAAAAGTTGACATAATTATCTTCTTTGAAAAAGATAATTTAATAGATCATTTAAAATTTCTTTATTAAAAGATTATAACGGTAACGATCATTGGGCCTAATAAATGCTAAAAAAGTTGATATAATTATATTCTTTGTAAAAGATAATTTAATAGATCATTTAAAATTTCTTTACAAAAGATCATAATGGTAACAATCATTGGGCCTAATAAATGCTAAAAAAGTTGACATAATTATCTTCTTTGTAAGAGATAATTTACTATAAAATTTAAAATTACTTATTAAAAGATCATAACGGTAACGATCATTAGGCCTAATAAATGCTAAAAAAGTTGACATAGTTATCTTCTTTGTAAAAGATAATTTAATAGATCATTTAAAATTTCTTTATTAAAAGATTATAAGGGTAACGATAATTGGGCATAACAACTGCTAAAAAAGTTGATATAATTATCTTCTTCGTAAAAGATAATTTAATAGATCATTTAAAATTTCTTTATTAAAAGATTATAACGGTAACGATCATTGGGCGTAATAAATGCTAAAAAAGTTGACATAATTATATTCTTTGTAAAAGATAATTTAATAGATCATTTAAAATTTCTTTATAAAAGATCATAATGCTAACAATCATTGGGCCTAATAAATGCTAAAAAAGTTGACATAATTATCTTCTTTGTAAAAGATAATTTAATAGATCATTTAAAATTTCTTTATAAAAGATCATAATGGTAACAATCATTGGGCCTAATAAATGCTAAAAAATTTGACATAATTATCTTTTTTGTAAGAGATAATTTACTATAAAATTTAAAATTTCTTATTAAAAGATCATAACGGCAACGATCATTGGGCCTAATAAATGCTAAAAAAGTTGACATAATTATCTTCTTTGTAAAAGATAATTTAATAGATCATTTAAAATTTCTTTATAAAAGATCATAATGGTAACAATCATTGGGCCTAATAAATGCTAAAAAATTTGACATAATTATCTTCTTTGTAAGAGATAATTTACTATAAAATTTAAAATTTCTTATTAAAAGATCATAACGGTAACGATCATTGGGCCTAATAAATGCTAAAAAAGTTGACATAGTTATCTTATTTGTAAAAGATAATTTAATAGATCATTTAAAATTTCTTTATTAAAAGATTATAAGGGTAACGATAATTGGGCATAACAACTGCTAAAAAAGTTGATATAATTATCTTCTTCGTAAAAGATAATTTAATAGATCATTTAAAATTTCTTTATTAAAAGATTATAACGGTAACGATCATTGGGCGTAATAAATGCTAAAAAAGTTGACATAATTATATTCTTTGTAAAAGATAATTTAATAGATCATTTAAAATTTCTTTATAAAAGATCATAATGGTAACAATCATTGGGCCTAATAAATGCTAAAAAAGTTGACATAATTATCTTCTTTGTAAAAGATAATTTAATAGATCATTTAAAATTTCTTTATAAAAGATCATAATGGTAACAATCATTGGGCCTAATAAATGCTAAAAAAGTTGACATAATTATCTTTTTTGTAAGAGATAATTTACTATAAAATTTAAAATTTCTTATTAAAAGATCATAACGGTAACGATCATTGGGCCTAATAAATGCTAAAAAAGTTGACATAATTATCTTCTTTGTAAAAGATAATTTAATAGATCATTTAAAATTTCTTTATTAAAAGATCATAATGGTAACAATCATTGGGCCTAATAAATGCTAAAAAAGTTGATATAATTATCTTCTTCGTAAAAGATAATTTAATAGATCATTTAAAATTTCTTTATTAAAAGATTATAACGGTAACGATCATTGGGCGTAATAAATGCTAAAAAAGTTGATATAATTATCTTCTTTGTAAAAGATAAGTTACTAGATAATTTAAAATTTCTAATTACAAGATCATAACAGTAACGATCATTGGGCCTAATAAATGCTAAAAAAGTTGACATAATTATCTTATTTGTAAAAGATAATTTACTATAAAATTTAAAATTTCTTATTAAAAGATCATAACGGTAACGATCATTGGGCCTAATAAATGCTAAAAAAGTTGACATAATTATCTTCTTTGAAAAAGATAATTTAATAGATCATTTAAAATTTCTTTATTAAAAGATTATAACGGTAACGATCATTGGGCCTAATAAATGCTAAAAAAGTTGACATAATTATATTCTTTGTAAAAGATAATTTAATAGATCATTTAAAATTTCTTTACAAAATATCATAATGGTAACAATCATTGGGCCTAATAAATGCTAAAAAAGTTGACATAATTATCTTCTTTGTAAGAGATAATTTACTATAAAATTTAAAATTACTTATTAAAAGATCATAACGGTAACGATCATTAGGCCTAATAAATGCTAAAAAAGTTGACATAGTTATCTTCTTTGTAAAAGATAATTTAATAGATCATTTAAAATTTCTTTATTAAAAGATTATAAGGGTAACGATAATTGGGCATAACAACTGCTAAAAAAGTTGATATAATTATCTTCTTCGTAAAAGATAATTTAATAGATCATTTAAAATTTCTTTATTAAAAGATTATAACGGTAACGATCATTGGGCGTAATAAATGCTAAAAAAGTTGACATAATTATATTCTTTGTAAAAGATAATTTAATAGATCATTTAAAATTTCTTTATAAAAGATCATAATGGTAACAATCATTGGGCCTAATAAATGCTAAAAAAGTTGACATAATTATCTTCTTTGTAAAAGATAATTTAATAGATCATTTAAAATTTCTTTATAAAAGATCATAATGGTAACAATCATTGGGCCTAATAAATGCTAAAAAAGTTGACATAATTATCTTCTTTGTAAAAGATAATTTAATAGATCATTTAAAATTTCTTTATAAAAGATCATAATGGTAACAATCATTGGGCCTAATAAATACTAAAAAAGTTGACATAATTATCTTTTTTGTAAGAGATAATTTACTATAAAATTTAAAATTTCTTATTAAAAGATCATAACGGTAACGATCATTGGGCCTAATAAATGCTAAAAAAGTTGACATAATTATCTTCTTTGTTAAAGATAATTTAATAGACCATTTAAAATTTCTTTATTAAAAGATCATAATGGTAACAATCATTGGGCCTAATAAATGCTAAAAAAGTTGATATAATTATCTTCTTCGTAAAAGATAATTTAATAGATCATTTAAAATTTCTTTATTAAAAGATTATAACGGTAACGATCATTGGGCGTAATAAATGCTAAAAAAGTTGATATAATTATCTTCTTTGTAAAAGATAAGTTACTAGATAATTTAAAATTTCTAATTACAAGATCATAACAGTAACGATCATTGGGCCTAATAAATGCTAAAAAAGTTGACATAATTATCTTATTTGTAAAAGATAATTTACTATAAAATTTAAAATTTCTTCTTAAAAGATCATAACGGTAACGATCATTGGGCCTAATAAATGCTAAAAAAGTTGACATAATTATCTTCTTTGAAAAAGATAATTTAATAGATCATTTAAAATTTCTTTATTAAAAGATTATAACGGTAACGATCATTGGGCCTAATAAATGCTAAAAAAGTTGACATAATTATATTCTTTGTAAAAGATAATTTAATAGATCATTTAAAATTTCTTTACAAAAGATCATAATGGTAACAATCATTGGGCCTAATAAATGCTAAAAAAGTTGACATAATTATCTTCTTTGTAAGAGATAATTTACTATAAAATTTAAAATTACTTATTAAAAGATCATAACGGTAACGATCATTAGGCCTAATAAATGCTAAAAAAGTTGACATAGTTATCTTCTTTGTAAAAGATAATTTAATAGATCATTTAAAATTTCTTTATTAAAAGATTATAAGGGTAACGATAATTGGGCATAACAACTGCTAAAAAAGTTGATATAATTATCTTCTTCGTAAAAGATAATTTAATAGATCATTTAAAATTTCTTTATTAAAAGATTATAACGGTAACGATCATTGGGCGTAATAAATGCTAAAAAAGTTGACATAATTATATTCTTTGTAAAAGATAATTTAATAGATCATTTAAAATTTCTTTATAAAAGATCATAATGGTAACAATCATTGGGCCTAATAAATGCTAAAAAAGTTGACATAATTATCTTCTTTGTAAAAGATAATTTAATAGATCATTTAAAATTTCTTTATAAAAGATCATAATGGTAACAATCATTGGGCCTAATAAATGCTAAAAAAGTTGACATAATTATCTTTTTTGTAAGAGATAATTTACTATAAAATTTAAAATTTCTTATTAAAAGATCATAACGGTAACGATCATTGGGCCTAATAAATGCTAAAAAAGTTGACATAATTATCTTCTTTGAAAAAGATAATTTAATAGATCATTTAAAATTTCTTTATTAAAAGATTATAATGGTAACGATCATTGGGCCTAATAAATGCTAAAAAAGTTGACATAATTATATTCTTTGTAAAAGATAATTTAATAGATCATTTAAAATTTCTTTACAAAATATCATAATGGTAACAATCATTGGGCCTAATAAATTCTAAAAAAGTTGACATAATTATCTTCTTTGTAAGAGATAATTTACTATAAAATTTAAAATTACTTATTAAAAGATCATAACGGTAACGATCATTAGGCCTAATAAAGGCTAAAAAAGTTGACATAGTTATCTTC
The DNA here is from genome assembly GCA_037954015.1 of Psophocarpus tetragonolobus. NCBI lineage: Eukaryota > Viridiplantae > Streptophyta > Magnoliopsida > Fabales > Fabaceae > Psophocarpus > Psophocarpus tetragonolobus. The sequence goes on along the minus strand of CM075688.1, from coordinate 57,047,484 downwards.
TTTGTAAAAGATAATTTAATAGATCATTTAAAATTTCTTTATTAAAAGATTATAAGGGTAACGATAATTGGGCATAACAACTGCTAAAAAAGTTGATATAATTATCTTCTTCGTAAAAGATAATTTAATAGATCATTTAAAATTTCTTTATTAAAAGATTATAACGGTAACGATCATTGGGCGTAATAAATGCTAAAAAAGTTGACATAATTATATTCTTTGTAAAAGATAATTTAATAGATCATTTAAAATTTCTTTATAAAAGATCATAATGGTAACAATCATTGGGCCTAATAAATGCTAAAAAAGTAGACATAATTAACTTCTTTGTAAAAGATAATTTAATAGATCATTTAAAATTTCTTTATAAAAGATCATAATGGTAACAATCATTGGGCCTAATAAATGCTAAAAAAGTTGACATAATTATCTTCTTTGTAAAAGATAATTTAATAGATCATTTAAAATTTCTTTATAAAAGATCATAATGGTAACAATCATTGGGCCTAATAAATGCTAAAAAAGTTGACATAATTATCTTTTTTGTAAGAGATAATTTACTATAAAATTTAAAATTTCTTATTAAAAGATCATAACGGTAACGATCATTGGGCCTAATAAATGCTAAAAAAGTTGACATAATTATCTTCTTTGTAAAAGATAATTTAATAGACCATTTAAAATTTCTTTATTAAAAGATCATAATGGTAACAATCATTGGGCCTAATAAATGCTAAAAAAGTTGATATAATTATCTTCTTCGTAAAAGATAATTTAATAGATCATTTAAAATTTCTTTATTAAAAGATTATAACGGTAACGATCATTGGGCGTAATAAATGCTAAAAAAGTTGATATAATTATCTTCTTTGTAAAAGATAAGTTACTAGATAATTTAAAATTTCTAATTACAAGATCATAACAGTAACGATCATTGGGCCTAATAAATGCTAAAAAAGTTGACATAATTATCTTATTTGTAAAAGATAATTTACTATAAAATTTAAAATTACTTATTAAAAGATCATAACGGTAACGATCATTGGGCCTAATAAATGCTAAAAAAGTTGACATAATTATCTTCTTTGAAAAAGATAATTTAATAGATCATTTAAAATTTCTTTATTAAAAGATTATAACGGTAACGATCATTGGGCCTAATAAATGCTAAAAAAGTTGACATAATTATATTCTTTGTAAAAGATAATTTAATAGATCATTTAAAATTTCTTTACAAAAGATCATAATGGTAACAATCATTGGGCCTAATAAATGCTAAAAAAGTTGACATAATTATCTTCTTTGTAAGAGATAATTTACTATAAAATTTAAAATTACTTATTAAAAGATCATAACGGTAACGATCATTAGGCCTAATAAATGCTAAAAAAGTTGACATAGTTATCTTCTTTGTAAAAGATAATTTAATAGATCATTTAAAATTTCTTTATTAAAAGATTATAAGGGTAACGATAATTGGGCATAACAACTGCTAAAACAGTTGATATAATTATCTTCTTCGTAAAAGATAATTTAATAGATCATTTAAAATTTCTTTATTAAAAGATTATAACGGTAACGATCATTGGGCGTAATAAATGCTAAAAAAGTTGACATAATTATATTCTTTGTAAAAGATAATTTAATAGATCATTTAAAATTTCTTTATAAAAGATCATAATGGTAACAATCATTGGGCCTAATAAATGCTAAAAAAGTTGACATAATTATCTTCTTTGTAAAAGATAATTTAATAGATCATTTAAAATTTCTTTATAAAAGATCATAATGGTAACAATCATTGGGCCTAATAAATGCTAAAAAAGTTGACATAATTATCTTTTTTGTAAGAGATAATTTACTATAAAATTTAAAATTTCTTATTAAAAGATCATAATGGTAACGATCATTGGGCCTAATAAATGCTAAAAAAGTTGACATAATTATCTTCTTTGTAAAAGATAATTTAATAGATCATTTAAAATTTCTTTATTAAAAGATCATAATGGTAACAATCATTGGGCCTAATAAATGCTAAAAAAGTTGATATAATTATCTTCTTCGTAAAAGATAATTTAATAGATCATTTAAAATTTCTTTATTAAAAGATTATAACGGTAACGATCATTGGGCGTAATAAATGCTAAAAAAGTTGATATAATTATCTTCTTTGTAAAAGATAAGTTACTAGATAATTTAAAATTTCTAATTACAAGATCATAACAGTAACGATCATTGGGCCTAATAAATGCTAAAAAAGTTGACATAATTATCTTCTTTGTAAGAGATAATTTACTATAAAATTTAAAATTTCTTATTAAAAGATCATAACAGTAACCATCATTGGGCCTAATAAATGCTAAAAAAGTTGACATAATTATATTCTTTGTAAAAGATAATTTAATAGATCATTTAAAATTTCTTTATAAAAGATCATAATGGTAACAATCATTGGGCCTAATAAATGCTAAAAAAGTTGACATAATTATCTTCTTTGTAAAAGATAATTTAATAGATCATTTAAAATTTCTTTATAAAAGATTATAACGGTAACGATCATTGGGCGTAATAAATGCTAAAAAAGTTGATATAATTATCTTCTTTGTAAAAGATAAGTTACTAGATAATTTAAAATTTCTAATTACAAGATCATAACAGTAACGATCATTGGGCCTAATAAATGCTAAAAAAGTTGACATAATTATCTTATTTGTAAAAGATAATTTACTATAAAATTTAAAATTACTTATTAAAAGATCATAACGGTAACGATCATTGGGCCTAATAAATACTAAAAAAGTTGACATAATTATCTTCTTTGAAAAAGATAATTTAATAGATCATTTAAAATTTCTTTATTAAAAGATTATAACGGTAACGATCATTGGGCCTAATAAATGCTAAAAAAGTTGACATAATTATATTCTTTGTAAAAGATAATTTAATAGATCATTTAAAATTTCTTTACAAAAGATCATAATGGTAACAATCATTGGACCTAATAAATGCTAAAAAAGTTGACATAATTATCTTCTTTGTAAGAGATAATTTACTATAAAATTTAAAATTACTTATTAAAAGATCATAACGGTAACGATCATTAGGCCTAATAAATGCTAAAAAAGTTGACATAGTTATCTTCTTTGTAAAAGATAATTTAATAGATCATTTAAAATTTCTTTATTAAAAGATTATAAGGGTAACGATAATTGGGCATAACAACTGCTAAAAAAGTTGATATAATTATCTTCTTCGTAAAAGATAATTTAATAGATCATTTAAAATTTCTTTATTAAAAGATTATAACGGTAACGATCATTGGGCGTAATAAATGCTAAAAAAGTTGACATAATTATATTCTTTGTAAATGATAATTTAATAGATCATTTAAAATTTCTTTATAAAAGATCATAATGGTAACAATCATTGGGCCTAATAAATGCTAAAAAAGTTGACATAATTATCTTCTTTGTAAAAGATAATTTAATACATCATTTAAAATTTCTTTATAAAAGATCATAATGGTAACAATCATTGGGCCTAATAAATGCTAAAAAAGTTGACATAATTATCTTTTTTGTAAGAGATAATTTACTATAAAATTTAAAATTTCTTATTAAAAGATCATAACGGTAACGATCATTGGGCCTAATAAATGCTAAAAAAGTTGACATAATTATCTTCTTTGTAAAAGATAATTTAATAGACCATTTAAAATTTCTTTATTAAAAGATCATAATGGTAACAATCATTGGGCCTAATAAATGCTAAAAAAGTTGATATAATTATCTTCTTCGTAAAAGATAATTTAATAGATCATTTAAAATTTCTTTATTAAAAGATTATAACGGTAACGATCATTGGGCGTAATAAATGCTAAAAAAGTTGATATAATTATCTTCTTTGTAAAAGATAAGTTACTAGATAATTTAAAATTTCTAATTACAAGATCATAACAGTAACGATCATTGGGCCTAATAAATGCTAAAAAAGTTGACATAATTATCTTATTTGTAAAAGATAATTTACTATAAAATTTAAAATTTCTTATTAAAAGATCATAACGGTAACGATCATTGGGCCTAATAAATGCTAAAAAAGTTGACATAATTATCTTCTTTGAAAAAGATAATTTAATAGATCATTTAAAATTTCTTTATTAAAAGATTATAACGGTAACGATCATTGGGCCTAATAAATGCTAAAAAAGTTGACATAATTATATTCTTTGTAAAAGATAATTTAATAGATCATTTAAAATTTCTTTACAAAAGATCATAATGGTAACAATCATTGGGCCTAATAAATGCTAAAAAAGTTGACATAATTATCTTCTTTGTAAGAGATAATTTACTATAAAATTTAAAATTACTTATTAAAAGATCATAACGGTAACGATCATTAGGCCTAATAAATGCTAAAAAAGTTGACATAGTTATCTTCTTTGTAAAAGATAATTTAATAGATCATTTAAAATTTCTTTATTAAAAGATTATAAGGGTAACGATAATTGGGCATAACAACTGCTAAAAAAGTTGATATAATTATCTTCTTCGTAAAAGATAATTTAATAGATCATTTAAAATTTCTTTATTAAAAGATTATAACGGTAACGATCATTGGGCGTAATAAATGCTAAAAAAGTTGACATAATTATATTCTTTGTAAAAGATAATTTAATAGATCATTTAAAATTTCTTTATAAAAGATCATAATGGTAACAATCATTGGGCCTAATAAATGCTAAAAAAGTTGACATAATTATCTTCTTTGTAAAAGATAATTTAATAGATCATTTAAAATTTCTTTATAAAAGATCATAATGGTAACAATCATTGGGCCTAATAAATGCTAAAAAAGTTGACATAATTATCTTTTTTGTAAGAGATAATTTACTATAAAATTTAAAATTTCTTATTAAAAGATCATAATGGTAACGATCATTGGGCCTAATAAATGCTAAAAAAGTTGACATAATTATCTTCTTGGTAAAAGATAATTTAATAGATCATTTAAAATTTCTTTATTAAAAGATCATAATGGTAACAATCATTGGGCCTAATAAATGCTAAAAAAGTTGATATAATTATCTTCTTCGTAAAAGATAATTTAATAGATCATTTAAAATTTCTTTATTAAAAGATTATAACGGTAACGATCATTGGGCGTAATAAATGCTAAAAAAGTTGATATAATTATCTTCTTTGTAAAAGATAAGTTACTAGATAATTTAAAATTTCTAATTACAAGATCATAACAGTAACGATCATTGGGCCTAATAAATGCTAAAAAAGTTGACATAATTATCTTCTTTGTAAGAGATAATTTACTATAAAATTTAAAATTTCTTATTAAAAGATCATAACAGTAACCATCATTGGGCCTAATAAATGCTAAAAAAGTTGACATAATTATATTCTTTGTAAAAGATAATTTAATAGATCATTTAAAATTTCTTTATAAAAGATCATAATGGTAACAATCATTGGGCCTAATAAATGCTAAAAAAGTTGACATAATTATCTTCTTTGTAAAAGATAATTTAATAGATCATTTAAAATTTCTTTATAAAAGATCATAATGGTAACAATCATTGGGCCTAATAAATGCTAAAAAAGTTGACATAATTATCTTTTTTGTAAGAGATAATTTACTATAAAATTTAAAATTTCTTATTAAAAGATCATAACGGTAACGATCATTGGGCCTAATAAATGCTAAAAAAGTTGACATAATTATCTTCTTTGTAAAAGATAATTTAATAGATCATTTAAAATTTCTTTATTAAAAGATCATAATGGTAACAATCATTGGGCCTAATAAATGCTAAAAAAGTTGATATAATTATCTTCTTCGTAAAAGATAATTTAATAGATCATTTAAAATTTCTTTATTAAAAGATTATAACGGTAACGATCATTGGGCGTAATAAATGCTAAAAAAGTTGATATAATTATCTTCTTTGTAAAAGATAAGTTACTAGATAATTTAAAATTTCTAATTACAAGATCATAACAGTAACGATCATTGGGCCTAATAAATGCTAAAAAAGTTGACATAATTATCTTATTTGTAAAAGATAATTTACTATAAAATTTAAAATTACTTATTAAAAGATCATAACGGTAACGATCATTGGGCCTAATAAATGCTAAAAAAGTTGACATAATTATCTTCTTTGAAAAAGATAATTTAATAGATCATTTAAAATTTCTTTATTAAAAGATTATAACGGTAACGATCATTGGGCCTAATAAATGCTAAAAAAGTTGACATAATTATCTTCTTTGAAAAAGATAATTTAATAGATCATTTAAAATTTCTTTATTAAAAGATCATAATGGTAACAATCATTCGGCCTAATAAATGCTAAAGAAGTTGATATAATTATCTTCTTTGTAAAAGATAATTTAATAGATCATTTAAAATTTGTTTATTTAAAGATTATAACGGTAACGATAATTGGGCATAACAAATGCTAAAAAAGTTGATATAATTATCTTCTTCATAAAAGATAATTTAATAGAACATTTAAAATTTCTTTATTAAAAGATCATAATGGTAACAATCATTGGGCCTAATAAATGCTAAAAAAGTTGATATAATTATCTTCTTCGTAAAAGATAATTTAATAGATCATTTAAAATTTCTTTATTAAAAGATTATAACGGTAACGATCATTGGGCGTAATAAATGCTAAAAAAGTTGATATAATTATCTTCTTTGTAAAATATAAGTTACTAGATAATTTAAAATTTCTAATTACAAGATCATAACAGTAACGATCATTGGGCCTAATAAATGCTTAAAAAGTTGACATAATTATCTTATTTGTAAAAGATAATTTACTATAAAATTTAAAATTTCTTATTAAAAGATCATAACGGTAACGATCATTGGGCCTAATAAATGCTAAAAAAGTTGACATAATTATCTTCTTTGAAAAAGATAATTTAATAGATCATTTAAAATTTCTTTATTAAAAGATTATAACGGTAACGATCATTGGGCCTAATAAATGCTAAAAAAGTTGACATAATTATATTCTTTGTAAAAGATAATTTAATAGATCATTTAAAATTTCTTTACAAAAGATCATAATGGTAACAATCATTGGGCCTAATAAATGCTAAAAAAGTTGACATAATTATCTTCTTTGTAAGAGATAATTTACTATAAAATTTAAAATTTCTTATTAAAAGATCATAACGGTAACGATCATTGGGCCTAATAAATGCTAAAAAACTTGACATAATTATCTTATTTGTAAAAGATAATTTAATAGATCATTTAAAATTTCTTTATTAAAAGATCATAATGGTAACAATCATTGGGCCTAATAAATGCTAAAAAAGTTGATATAATTATCTTCTTCGTAAAAGATAATTTAATAGATCATTTAAAATTTCTTTATTAAAAGATTATAACGGTAACGATCATTGGGCGTAATAAATGCTAAAAAAGTTGACATAATTATATTCTTTGTAAAAGATAATTTAATAGATCATTTAAAATTTCTTTATAAAAGATCATAATGGTAACAATCATTGGGCCTAATAAATGCTAAAAAAGTTGACATAATTATCTTCTTTGCAAAAGATAATTTAATAGATCATTTAAAATTTCTTTATAAAAGATCATAATGGTAACAATCATTGGGCCTAATAAATGCTAAAAAAGTTGACATAATTATATTTTTTGTAAGAGATAATTTACTATAAAATTTAAAATTTCTTATTAAAAGATCATAACGGTAACGATCATTGGGCCTAATAAATGCTAAAAAAGTTGACATAATTATCTTATTTGTAAAAGATAATTTAATAGATCATTTAAAATTTCTTTATTAAAAGATCATAATGGTAACAATCATTGGGCCTAATAAATGCTAAAAAAGTTGATATAATTATCTTCTTCGTAAAAGATAATTTAATAGATCATTTAAAATTTCTTTATTAAAAGATTATAACGGTAACGATCATTGGGCGTAATAAATGCTAAAAAGTTGATATAATTATCTTCTTTGTAAAAGATAAGTTACTAGATAATTTAAAATTTCTAATTACAAGATCATAACAGTAACGATCATTGGGCCTAATAAATGCTAAAAAAGTTGACATAATTATCTTATTTGTAAAAGATAATTTACTATAAAATTTAAAATTACTTATTAAAAGATCCTAACGGTAACGATCATTGGGCCTAATAAATGCTAAAAAAGTTGACATAATTATCTTCTTTGAAAAAGATAATTTAATAGATCATTTAAAATTTCTTTATTAAAAGATTATAACGGTAACGATCATTGGGCCTAATAAATGCTAAAAAAGTTGACATAATTATATTCTTTGTAAAAGATAATTTAATAGATCATTTAAAATTTCTTTACAAAAGATCATAATGGTAACAATCATTGGGCCTAATAAATGCTAAAAAAGTTGACATAATTATCTTCTTTGTAAGAGATAATTTACTATAAAATTTAAAATTACTTATTAAAAGATCATAACGGTAACGATCATTAGGCCTAATAAAAGCTAAAAAAGTTGACATAATTATCTTCTTTGTAAAAGATAATTTAATAGATCATTTAAAATTTCTTTATAAAAGATTATAACGGTAACGATAATTGGGCATAACAAATGCTAAAAAAGTTGATATAATTATCTTCTTCATAAAAGATAATTTAATAGATCATTTAAAATTTCTTTATTAAAAGATTATAACGGTAACGATCATTGGGCCTAATAAATGCTAAAAAAGTTGACATAATTATCTTCTTTGTAAAAAGATAATTTAATAGATCATTTAAAATTTCTTTATAAAAGATCATAATGGTAACAATCATTGGGCCTAATAAATGCTAAAAAAGTTGACATAATTATCTTCTTTGTAAAAGATAATTTACTATAAAATTTAAAATTTTTTATTAAAAGATCATAACGGTAACGATCATTGGGCCTAATAAATGCTAAAAAAGTTGACATAATTATCTTCTTTGAAAAAGATAATTTAATAGATCATTTAAAATTTCTTTATTAAAAGATCATAATGGTAACAATCATTCGGCCTAATAAATGCTAAAGAAGTTGATATAATTATCTTCTTTGTAAAAGATAATTTAATAGATCATTTAAAATTTGTTTATTTAAAGATTATAACGGTAACGATAATTGGGCATAATAAATGCTAAAAAAGTTGATATAATTATCTTCTTCATAAAAGATAATTTAATAGATCATTTAAAATTTCTTTATTAAAAGATTATAACGGTAACGATCATTGGGCGTAATAAATGCTAAAAAAGTTGACATAATTATCTTCGTCGTAAAAGATAATTTAATAGATCATTTAAAATTTCTTTACAAAAGATCATAATGGTAACAATCATTGGGCCTAATAAATGCTAAAAAAGTTGACATAATTATATTCTTTGTAAGAGATAATTTACTATAAAATTTAAAATTTCTTATTAAAAGATCATAACGGTAACGATCATTGGGCCTAATAAATGCTAAAAAAGTTAACATAATTATCTTCTTTGAAAATTATAATTTAATAGATCATTTAAAATTTCTTTATTAAAAGATTATAACGGTAACGATAATTGGGCATAACAAATGCTAAAAAAGTTTATATAACTATCTTCTTCGTGAAAGATAATTTAATAGATCATTTAAAATTTCTTTATTAAAAGATTATAACGGTAACGATCATTGGGCGTAATAAATGCTAAAAAAGTTGACATAATTATCTTCTTTGTAAAAAGATAATTTAATAGATCATTTAAAATTTCTTTATAAAAGATCATAATGGTAACAATCATTGGGCCTAATAAATGCTAAAAAAGTTGACATAATTATCTTATTTGTAAAAGATAATTTACTATAAAATTTAAAATTTCTTATTAAAAGATCATAACGGTAACGATCATTGGGCCTAATAAATGTTAAAAAAGTTGACATAATTATCTTCGTTGAAAAAGATAATTTAATAGATCATTTAAAATTTCTTTATTAAAAGATTATAACGGTAACGATAATTGGGCATAACAAATGCTAAAAAAGTTGATATAATTATCTTCTTCGCAAAAGATAATTTAATAGATCAATTAAAATTTCTTTATTAAAAGATTATAACGATAATGATCATTGGGCCTAATAAATGCTAAAAAAGTTGACATAATTATCTTCTTTGTAAAAGATAATTTAATAGATCATTTAAAATTTCTTTATAAAAGATCATAATGGTAACAATCATTGGGCCTAATAAATGCTAAAAAAGTTGACAAAATTATCATCTTTGTAAGAGATAATTTACTATAAAATTTAAAATTTCTTATTAAAAGATCATAACGGTAACGATCATTGGGCCTAATAAATGCTAAAAAAGTTGACATAATTATCTTCTTTGTAAAAGATAATTTAATAGATCATATAAAATTTCTTAATTAAAAGTTCATAATGGTAACAATCATTGGGCCTAATAAATGCTAAAAAAGTTGACATAATTATCTTCTTTGTAAGAGATAATTTACTATAAAATTTAAAATTTCTTTTTAAAAGATCATAACGGTAACGATCATTGGGCCTAATAAATGCTAAAAAAGTTGACATAATTATCTTCTTTGAAAAAGATAATTTAATAGATCATTTAAAATTTCTTTAAAAAAGATCATAACGGTAATGATCATTGGGCCTAAGAAATGCTTAAAAAGTTGACATAATTATCTTCTTTGTAAAAGATAATTTACTAGACAATTTAAAATTTTTTATTAAAAGATCATAACGGTAACGATCATTGAGCCTAATAAATGCTAAAAAAATTGACATAATTATATTCTTTGTAAGAGATAATTTACTATAAAATTTAAAATTTCTTACTAAAAGATCATAACGGTAACGATCATTGGGCCTAATAAATGTTAAAAAAGTTGACATAATTATCTTCTTTGTAAAAGATAATTTAATAGATCATTTAAAATTTCTTTATAAAAGATCATAATGGTAACAATCATTGGGCCTAATAAATGCTAAAAAAGTTTACATAATTATCTTTTTTGTAAGAGATAATTTACTATAAAATTTAAAATTTCTTATTAAAAGATCATAACGGTAACGATCATTGGGCCTAATAGGTGCTAAAAAAGTTGACATAATTATCTTCTTTGTAAAAGATAATTTAATAGATCTTTTAAAATTTGTTTATTAAAAGATTATAACGGTAACAATAATTGGGCATAACAAATGCTAAAAAAGTATATATAATTATCTTCTTCGTAAAAGATAATTTAATAGATCATTTAAAATTTCTTTATTAAAAGATTATAACGGTAACGATCATTGGGCCTAACAAATGCTAAAAAAGTTGATATAATTATCTTCTTCGTAAAAGATAATTTAATAGATCATTTAAAATTTCTTTATTAACAGATTATAACGGTAACGATCATTGGGCGTAATAAATGCTAAAAAAGTTGATATAATTATCTTCTTTGTAAAAGATAAGTTACTAGGTAATTTAAAATTTCTAATTACAAGATCATAACGGTAACGATCATTGGGCCTAATAAATGCTAAAAAAGTTGACATAATTATCTTATTTGTAAAAGATAATTTACTATAAAATTTAAAATTTCTTATTAAAAGATTATAACGGTAACGGTCATTGGGCCTAATAAATGCTAAAAAAGTTGACATAATTATCTTCTTTGAAAAAGATAATTTAATAGATCATTTAAAATTTCTTTAAAAAAGATCATAACGGTAACGATCATTGGGCCTAAGAAATGCTTAAAAAGTTGACATAATTATCTTCTTTGTAAAAGATAATTTACTAGACAATTTAAAATTTTTTATTAAAAGATCATAACGGTAACGATTATTGAGCCTAATAAATGCTAAAAAAGTTGACATAATTATCTTCTTTGTAAAAGATAAGTTACTAGGTAATTTAAAATTTCTAATTACAAGATCATAACGGTAACGATCATTGGGCCTAATAAATGCTAAAAAAGTTGACATAATTATCTTATTTGTAAAAGATAATTTACTATAAAATTTAAAATTTCTTATCAAAAGATTATAACGGTAACGGTCATTGGGCCTAATAAATGCTAAAAAAGTTGACATAATTATCTTCTTTGAAAAAGATAATTTAATAGATCATTTAAAATTTCTTTAAAAAAGATCATAACGGTAACGATCATTGGGCCTAAGAAATGCTTAAAAAGTTGACATAATTATCTTCTTTGTAAAAGATAATTTACTAGAGAATTTAAAATTTTTTATTAAAAGATCATAACGGTAACGATAATTGAGCCTAATAAATGCTAAAAAAGTTGACATAATTATCTTCTTTGTAAAAGATAATTTAATAGATCATTTAAAATTTCTTTATAAAAGATCATAATGGTAACAATCATTGGGCCTAATAAATGCTAAAAAAGTTTACATAATTATCTTCTTTGTAAGAGATAATTTACTATAAAATTTAAAATTTCTTATTAAAAGATCATAACGGTAACGATCATTGGGCCTAATAAATGCTAAAAAAGTTAACATAATTATCTTCTTTGAAAATTATAATTTAATAGATCATTTAAAATTTCTTTATTAAAAGATTATAACGGTAACGATAATTGGGCATAACAAATGCTAAAAAAGTTTATATAACTATCTTCTTCGTGAAAGATAATTTAATAGATCATTTAAAATTTCTTTATTAAAAGATTATAACGGTAACGATCATTGGGCGTAATAAATGCTAAAAAAGTTGACATAATTATCTTCTTTGTAAAAAGATAATTTAATAGATCATTTAAAATTTCTTTATAAAAGATCATAATGGTAACAATCATTGGGCCTAATAAATGCTAAAAAAGTTGACATAATTATCTTATTTGTAAAAGATAATTTACTATAAAATTTAAAATTTCTTATTAAAAGATCATAACGGTAACGATCATTGGGCCTAATAAATGTTAAAAAAGTTGACATAATTATCTTCGTTGAAAAAGATAATTTAATAGATCATTTAAAATTTCTTTATTAAAAGATTATAACGGTAACGATAATTGGGCATAACAAATGCTAAAAAAGTTGATATAATTATCTTCTTCGCAAAAGATAATTTAATAGATCAATTAAAATTTCTTTATTAAAAGATTATAACGATAATGATCATTGGGCCTAATAAATGCTAAAAAAGTTGACATAATTATCTTCTTTGTAAAAGATAATTTAATAGATCATTTAAAATTTCTTTATAAAAGATCATAATGGTAACAATCATTGGGCCTAATAAATGCTAAAAAAGTTGACAAAATTATCATCTTTGTAAGAGATAATTTACTATAAAATTTAAAATTTCTTATTAAAAGATCATAACGGTAACGATCATTGGGCCTAATAAATGCTAAAAAAGTTGACATAATTATCTTCTTTGTAAAAGATAATTTAATAGATCATATAAAATTTCTTAATTAAAAGTTCATAATGGTAACAATCATTGGGCCTAATAAATGCTAAAAAAGTTGACATAATTATCTTCTTTGTAAGAGATAATTTACTATAAAATTTAAAATTTCTTTTTAAAAGATCATAACGGTAACGATCATTGGGCCTAATAAATGCTAAAAAAGTTGACATAATTATCTTCTTTGAAAAAGATAATTTAATAGATCATTTAAAATTTCTTTAAAAAAGATCATAACGGTAATGATCATTGGGCCTAAGAAATGCTTAAAAAGTTGACATAATTATCTTCTTTGTAAAAGATAATTTACTAGACAATTTAAAATTTTTTATTAAAAGATCATAACGGTAACGATCATTGAGCCTAATAAATGCTAAAAAAATTGACATAATTATATTCTTTGTAAGAGATAATTTACTATAAAATTTAAAATTTCTTACTAAAAGATCATAACGGTAACGATCATTGGGCCTAATAAATGTTAAAAAAGTTGACATAATTATCTTCTTTGTAAAAGATAATTTAATAGATCATTTAAAATTTCTTTATAAAAGATCATAATGGTAACAATCATTGGGCCTAATAAATGCTAAAAAAGTTTACATAATTATCTTTTTTGTAAGAGATAATTTACTATAAAATTTAAAATTTCTTATTAAAAGATCATAACGGTAACGATCATTGGGCCTAATAGGTGCTAAAAAAGTTGACATAATTATCTTCTTTGTAAAAGATAATTTAATAGATCTTTTAAAATTTGTTTATTAAAAGATTATAACGGTAACGATAATTGGGCATAACAAATGCTAAAAAAGTATATATAATTATCTTCTTCGTAAAAGATAATTTAATAGATCATTTAAAATTTCTTTATTAAAAGATTATAACGGTAACGATCATTGGGCCTAACAAATGCTAAAAAAGTTGATATAATTATCTTCTTCGTAAAAGATAATTTAATAGATCATTTAAAATTTCTTTATTAACAGATTATAACGGTAACGATCATTGGGCGTAATAAATGCTAAAAAAGTTGATATAATTATCTTCTTTGTAAAAGATAAGTTACTAGGTAATTTAAAATTTCTAATTACAAGATCATAACGGTAACGATCATTGGGCCTAATAAATGCTAAAAAAGTTGACATAATTATCTTATTTGTAAAAGATAATTTACTATAAAATTTAAAATTTCTTATTAAAAGATTATAACGGTAACGGTCATTGGGCCTAATAAATGCTAAAAAAGTTGACATAATTATCTTCTTTGAAAAAGATAATTTAATAGATCATTTAAAATTTCTTTAAAAAAGATCATAACGGTAACGATCATTGGGCCTAAGAAATGCTTAAAAAGTTGACATAATTATCTTCTTTGTAAAAGATAATTTACTAGACAATTTAAAATTTTTTATTAAAAGATCATAACGGTAACGATCATTGAGCCTAATAAATGCTAAAAAAGTTGACATAATTATCTTCTTTGTAAAAGATAAGTTACTAGGTAATTTAAAATTTCTAATTACAAGATCATAACGGTAACGATCATTGGGCCTAATAAATGCTAAAAAAGTTGACATAATTATCTTATTTGTAAAAGATAATTTACTATAAAATTTAAAATTTCTTATCAAAAGATTATAACGGTAACGGTCATTGGGCCTAATAAATGCTAAAAAAGTTGACATAATTATCTTCTTTGAAAAAGATAATTTAATAGATCATTTAAAATTTCTTTAAAAAAGATCATAACGGTAACGATCATTGGGCCTAAGAAATGCTTAAAAAGTTGACATAATTATCTTCTTTGTAAAAGATAATTTACTAGAGAATTTAAAATTTTTTATTAAAAGATCATAACGGTAACGATAATTGAGCCTAATAAATGCTAAAAAAGTTGACATAATTATCTTCTTTGTAAAAGATAATTTAATAGATCATTTAAAATTTCTTTATAAAAGATCATAATGGTAACAATCATTGGGCCTAATAAATGCTAAAAAAGTTTACATAATTATCTTCTTTGTAAGAGATAATTTACTATAAAATTTAAAATTTCTTATTAAAAGATCATAACGGTAACGATCATTGGGCCTAATAAGTGCTAAAAAAGTTGACATAATTATCTTCTTTGTAAAAGACAATTTAATAGATCATTTAAAATTTGTTTATAAAAAGATTATAACGGTAACGATAATTGGGCATAACAAATGCTAAAAAAGTTGATATAATTATCTTCTTCGTAAAAGATAATTTAATAGATCATTTAAAATTTCTTTATTAACAGATTATAACGGTAACGATCATTGGGCGTAATAAATGCTAAAAAAGTTGATATAATTATCTTCTTTGTAAAAGATAAGTTACTAGGTAATTTAAAATTTCTAATTACAAGATCATAACGGTAACGATCATTGGGCCTAATAAATGCTAAAAAAGTTGACATAATTATCTTATTTGTAAAAGATAATTTACTATAAAATTTAAAATTTCTTATCAAAAGATTATAACGGTAACGGTCATTGGGCCTAATAAATGCTAAAAAAGTTGACATAATTATCTTCTTTGAAAAAGATAATTTAATAGATCATTTAAAATTTCTTTAAAAAAGATCATAACGGTAACGATCATTGGGCCTAAGAAATGCTTAAAAAGTTGACATAATTATCTTCTTTGTAAAAGATAATTTACTAGACAATTTAAATTTTTTTATTAAAAGATCATAACGGTAACGATCATTGAGCCTAATAAATGCTAAAAAAGTTGACATAATTATCTTCTTTGTAAAAGATAATTTAATAGATCATTTAAAATTTCTTTATAAAAGATCATAATGGTAACAATCATTGGGCCTAATAAATGCTAAAAAAGTTTACATAATTATCTTCTTTCTAAGAGATAATTTACTATAAAATTTAAAATTTCTTATTAAAAGATCATAACGGTAACGATCATTGGGCCTAATAAGTGCTAAAAAAGTTGACATAATTATCTTCTTTGTAAAAGATAATTTAATAGATCATTTAAAATTTCTTTATTAAAAGATTATAACGGTAACGATAATTGGGCATAACAAATGCTAAAAAAGTTGATATAATTATCTTCTTCATAAAAGATAATTTAATAGATCATTTAAAATTTCTTTATTAAAAGATTATAACGGTAACGATCATTGGGCCTAATAAATGCTAAAAAAGTTGACATAATTATCTTCTTTGTAAAAAGATAATTTAATAGATCATTTAAAATTTCTTTATAAAAGATCATAATGGTAACAATCATTGGGCCTAATAAATTCTAAAAAAGTTGACATAATTATCTTCTTTGTAAAAGATAATTTACTATAAAATTTAAAATTTCTTATTAAAAGATCATAACGGTAACGATCATTGGGCCTAATAAATGCTAAAAAAGTTGACATAATTATCTTCTTTGAAAAAGATAATTTAATAGATCATTTAAAATTTCTTTATTAAAAGATCATAATGGTAACAATCATTCGGCATAATAAATGCTAAAAAAGTTGATATAATTATCTTCTTTGTAAAATATAATTTAATAGATCATTTAAAATTTCTTTATTAAAAGATTATAACGGTAACGATAATTGGGCATAACAAATGCTAAAAAAGTTGATATAATTATCTTCTTCATAAAAGATAATTTAATAGATCATTTAAAATTTCTTTATTAAAAGATTATAACGGTAACGATCATTGGGCGTAATATATGCTAAAAAAGTTGACATAATTATCTTCTTTGTAAAAAGATAATTTAATAGATCATTTAAAATTTCTTTATTAAAAGATCATAATGGTAACAATCATTCGGCCTAATAAATGCTAAAAAAGTTGATATAATTATCTTCTTCGTAAAAGATAATTTAATAGATCATTTAAAATTTCTTTATTAAAAGATTATAACGGTAACGATCATTGGGCGTAATAAATGCTAAAAAAGTTGATATAATTATCTTCTTTGTAAAAGATAAGTTACTAGATAATTTAAAATTTCTAATTACAAGATCATAACGGTAACGATCATTGGGCCTAATAAATGCTAAAAAAGTTGACATAATTATCTTATTTGTAAAAGATAATTTACTATAAAATTTAAAATTTCTTATTAAAAGATCATAACGGTAACGATCATTGGGCCTAATAAATGCTAAAAAAGTTGACATAATTATCTTCTTTGAAAAAGATAATTTAATAGATCATTTAAAATTTCTTTATTAAAAGATTATAACGGTAACGATAATTGGGCATAACAAATGCTAAAAAAGTTGATATAATTATCTTCGTCGTAAAAGATAATTTAATAGATCATTTAAAATTTCTTTATTAAAAGATTATAACGGTAACGATCATTGGGCCTAATAAATGCTAAAAAAGTTAACATAATTATCTTATTTGTAAAAGATAATTTACTATAAAATTTAAAATTTCTTATTAAAAGATCATAACGGTAACGATCATTGGGCCTAATAAATGCTAAAAAAGTTGACATAATTATCTTCTTTGAAAAAGATAATTTAATAGATCATTTAAAATTTCTTTATTAAAAGATCATAATGGTAACAATCATTCGACCTAATAAATGCTAAAAAAGTTGATATAATTATCTTCTTCGTAAAAGATAATTTAATAGATCATTTAAAATTTCTTTATTAAAAGATTATAACGGTAACGATCATTGGGCGTAATAAATGCTAAAAAAGTTGATATAATTATCTTCTTTGTAAAAGATAAGTTACTAGATAATTTAAAATTTCTAATTACAAGATCATAACGGTAACGATCATTGGGCCTAATAAATGCTAAAAAAGTTGACATAATTATCTTATTTGTAAAAGATAATTTACTATAAAATTTAAAATTTCTTATTAAAAGATCATAACGGTAACGATCATTGGGCCTAATAAATGCTAAAAAAGTTGACATAATTATCTTCTTTGAAAAAGATAATTTAATAGATCATTTAAAATTTCTTTATTAAAAGATTATAACGGTAACGATAATTGGGCATAACAAATGCTAAAAAAGTTGATATAATTATCTTCGTCGTAAAAGATAATTTAATAGATCATTTAAAATTTCTTTACAAAAGATCATAATGGTAACAATCATTGGGCCTAATAAATGCTAAAAAAGTTGACATAATTATCTTCTTTGAAAAAGATAATTTAATAGATCATTTAAAATTTCTTTATTAAAAGATCATAATGGTAACAATCATTCGACCTAATAAATGCTAAAAAAGTTGATATAATTATCTTCTTCGTAAAAGATAATTTAATAGATCATTTAAAATTTCTTTATTAAAAGATTATAACGGTAACGATCATTGGGCGTAATAAATGCTAAAAAAGTTGATATAATTATCTTCTTTGTAAAAGATAAGTTACTAGATAATTTACAATTTCTAATTACAAGATCATAACGGTAACGATCATTGGGCCTAATAAATGCTAAAAAAGTTGACATAATTATCTTATTTGTAAAAGATAATTTACTATAAAATTTAAAATTTCTTATTAAAAGATCATAACGGTAACGATCATTGGGACTAATAAATGCTAAAAAAGTTGACATAATTATCTTCTTTGAAAAAGATAATTTAATAGATCATTTAAAATTTCTTTATTAAAAGATCATAATGGTAACAATCATTCGACCTAATAAATGCTAAAAAAGTTGATATAATTATCTTCTTCGTAAAAGATAATTTAATAGATCATTTAAAATTTCTTTATTAAAAGATTATAACGGTAACGATCATTGGGCGTAATAAATGCTAAAAAAGTTGATATAATTATCTTCTTTGTAAAAGATAAGTTACTAGATAATTTAAAATTTCTAATTACAAGATCATAACGGTAACGATCATTGGGCCTAATAAATGCTAAAAAAGTTGACATAATTATCTTATTTGTAAAAGATAATTTACTATAAAATTTAAAATTTCTTATTAAAAGATCATAACGGTAACGATCATTGGGCCTAATAAATGCTAAAAAAGTTAACATAATTATCTTCTTTGAAAAAGATAATTTAATAGATCATTTAAAATTTTGTTTATTAAAAGATTATAACGGTAACGATAATTGGGCATAACAAATGCTAAAAAAGTTGATATAATTATCTTCGTCGTAAAAGATAATTTAATAGATCATTTAAAATTTCTTTATTAAAAGATTATAACGGTAACGATCATTGGGCCTAATAAATGCTAAAAAAGTTGACATAATTATCTTCTTTGTAAGAGATAATTTACTATAAAATTTAAAATTTCTTATTAAAAGATCATAACGGTAACGATCATTGGGCCTAATAAATGCTAAAAAAGTTGACATAATTATCTTATTTGTAAAAGATAATTTAATAGATCATTTAAAATTTCTTTATTAAAAGATTATAACGGTAACGATAATTGGGCCTAATAAATGCTAAAAAAGTTGACATAATTATCTTCTTTGTAAAAGATAATTTAATAGATCATTTAAAATTTCTTTATAAAAGATCATAATGGTAACAATCATTGGGCCTAATAAATGCTAAAAAAGTTGACATAATTATCTTCTTTGTAAGAGATAATTTACTATAAAATTTAAAATTTCCTATTAAAAGATCATAACGGTAACGATCATTGGGCCTAATAAATGCTAAAAAAGTTGACATAATTATCTTCTTTGTAAAAGATAATTTACTATAAAATTTAAAATTTCTTATTAAAAGATCATAACGGTAACGATCATTGGGCCTAATAAATGCTAAAAAAGTTGACATAATTATCTTCTTTGAAAAAGATAATTTAATAGATCATTTAAAATTTCTTTATTAAAAGATCATAATGGTAACAATCATTCGGCCTAATAAATGCTAAAAAAGTTGATATAATTATCTTCTTTGTAAAAGATAATTTAATAGATCATTTAAAATTTCTTTATTAAAAGATTATAACGGTAACGATAATTGGGCATAACAAATGCTAAAAAAGTTGATATAATTATCTTCTTCATAAAAGATAATTTAATAGATCATTTAAAATTTCTTTATTAAAACATTATAACGGTAACGATCATTGGGCGTAATAAATGCTAAAAAAGTTGACATAATTATCTTCTTTGTAAAAGATAATTTAATAGATCATTTAAAATTTCTTTATTAAAAGATTATAACGGTAACGATAATTGGGCATAACAAATGCTAAAAAGTTGATATAATTATCTTCTTCATAAAAGATAATTTAATAGATCAGTTAAAATTTCTTTATTAAAAGATTATAACGGTAACGATAATTGGGCATAACAAATGCTAAAAAAGTTGATATAATTATCTTCTTCATAAAAGATAATTTAATAGATCATTTAAAATTTCTTTATTAAAACATTATAACGGTAACGATCATTGGGCGTAATAAATGCTAAAAAAGTTGACATAATTATCTTCTTTGTAAAAGATAATTTAATAAATCATTTAAAATTTCTTTATTAAAAGATTATAACGGTAACGATAATTGGGCATAACAAATGATAAAAAAGTTGATATAACTATCTTCTTCATAAAAGATAATTTAATAGATCATTTAAAATTTCTTTATTAAAAGATTATAACGGTAACGATCATTGGGCCTAATAAATGCTAAAAAAGTTGACATAATTATCTTCTTTGTAAAAGATAATTTAATAGATCATTTAAAATTTCTTTATAAAAGATCATAATGGTAACAATCATTGGGCCTAATAAATGCTAAAAAAGTTGACATAATTATCTTCTTTGTAAGAGATAATTTACTATAAAATTTAAAATTTCTTATTAAAAGATCATAACGGTAACGATCATTGGGCCTAATAAATGCTAAAAAAGTTGACATAATTATCTTCTTTGTGAAAGATAATTTAATAGATCATTTAAAATTTCTTTATTAAAAGATTATAACGGTAACGATAATTGGGCATAACAAATGCTAAAAAAGTTGATATAATTATCTTCTTCATAAAAGATAATTTAATAGATCATTTAAAATTTCTTTATTAAAAGATTATAACGGTAACGATCATTGGGCCTAATAAATGCTAAAAAAGTTGACATAATTATCTTCTTTGTAAAAAGATAATTTAATAGATCATTTAAAATTTCTTTATAAAAGATCATAATGGTAACAATCATTGGGCCTAATAAATGCTAAAAAAGTTGACATAATTATCTTCTTTGTAAAAGATAATTTACTATAAAATTTAAAATTTCTTATTAAAAGATCATAACGGTAACGATCATTGGGCCTAATAAATGCTAAAAAAGTTGACATAATTATGTTCTTTGTAAAAAGATAATTTAATAGATCATTTAAAATTTCTTTATTAAAAGATTATAACGGTAACGATCATTGGGCGTAATAAATGCTAAAAAAGTTGACATAATTATCTTCTTTGTAAAAGATAATTTAATAGATCATTTAAAATTTCTTTATTAAAAGATTATAACGGTAACGATAATTGGGCATAACAAATGCTAAAAAGTTGATATAATTATCTTCTTCATAAAAGATAATTTAATAGATCAGTTAAAATTTCTTTATTAAAAGATTATAACGGTAACGATCATTGGGCGTAATAAATGCTAAAAAAGTTGATATAATTATCTTCTTTGTAAAAGATAAGTTACTAGACAATTTAAAATTTTTTATTAAAAGATCATAACGGTAACGATCATTGAGCCTAATAAATGCTAAAAAAGTTGACATAATTATCTTCTTTGTGAGAGATAATTTACTATAAATTTTAAAATTTCTTATTAAAAGATCATAACGGTAACGATCATTGGGCCTAATAAATGCTAAAAAAGTTGACATAATTATCTTCTTTGTAAAAGATAATTTAATAGATCATTTAAAATTTATTTATTAAAAGATTATAACGGTAACGATAATTGGCATAACAAATGCTAAAAAATTTGATATAATTATCTTCTTCGTAAAAGATAATTTAATAGATCATTTAAAATTTCTTTATTAAAAGATTATAACGGTAACGATCATTGGGCCTAATAAATGCTAAAAAAGTTGACATAATTATCTTCTTTGTAAGAGATAATTTACTATAAAATTTAAAATTTCTTATTAAAAGATCATAACGGTAACGATCATTGGGCCTAATAAATGCTAAAAAAGTTGACATAATTATCTTCTTTGTAAAAGATAATTTAATAGATCATTTAAAATTTCTTTATTAAAAGATTATAACGGTAACGATAATTGGCATAACAAATGCTAAAAAAGTTGATATAATTATCTTCTTCGTAAAAGATAATTTAATACATCATTTAAAATTTCTTTATTAAAAATTATAACGGTAACGATCATTGGGCCTAATAAATGCTAAAAAAGTTGACATAATTATCTTCTTTGTAAAAGATAATTTAATAGATCATTTAAAATTTCTTTATAAAAGATCATAATGGTAACAATCATTGGGCCTAATAAATGCTAAAAAAGTTGACATAATTATCTTCTTTGTAAGAGATAATTTACTATAAAATTTAAAATTTCTTATTAAAAGATCATAACGGTAACGATCATTGGGCCTAATAAATGCTAAAAAAGTTGACATAATTATCTTCTTTGTGAAAGATAATTTAATAGATCATTTAAAATTTCTTTATAAAAGATCATAAGGGTAACAATCATTGGGCCTAATAAATGCTAAAAAAGTTGACATAATTATCTTCTTTGTAAGAGATAATTTACTATAAAATTTAAAATTTCTTATTAAAAGATCATAACGGTACCGATCATTGGGCCTAATAAATGCTAAAAAAGTTGACATAATTATCTTCTTTGTGAAAGATAATTTAATAGATCATTTAAAATTTCTTTATTAAAAGATTATAACGGTAACGATAATTGGGCATAACAAATGCTAAAAAAGTTGATATAATTATCTTCTTCGTAAAAGATAATTTAATAGATCATTTAAAATTTCTTTATTAAAAATTATAACGGTAACGATCATTGGGCCTAATAAATGCTAAAAAAGTTGACATAATTATCTTCTTTGTAAAAGATAATTTAATAGATCATTTAAAATTTCTTTATAAAAGATCATAATGGTAACAATCATTGGGCCTAATAAATGCTAAAAAAGTTGACATAATTATCTTCTTTGTAAGAGATAATTTACTATAAAATTTAAAATTTCTTATTAAAAGATCATAACGGTAACGATCATTGGGCCTAATAAATGCTAAAAAAGTTGACATAATTATCTTCTTTGTGAAAGATAATTTAATAGATCATTTAAAATTTCTTTATTAAAAGATTATAACGGTAACGATAATTGGGCATAACAAATGCTAAAAAAGTTGATATAATTATCTTCTTCATAAAAGATAATTTAATAGATCATTTAAAATTTCTTTATTAAAAGATTATAACGGTAACGATCATTGGGGCTAATAAATGCTAAAAAAGTTGACATAATTATCTTCTTTGTAAAAAGATAATTTAATAGATCATTTAAAATTTCTTTATAAAAGATCATAATGGTAACAATCATTGGGCCTAATAAATGCTAAAAAAGTTGACATAATTCTCTTCTTTGTAAGAGATAATTTACTATAAAATTTAAAATTTCTTATTAAAAGATCATAACGGTAACGATCATTGGGCCTAATAAATGCTAAAAAAGTTGACATAATTATCTTCTTTGTGAAAGATAATTTAATAGATCATTTAAAATTTCTTTATTAAAAGATTATAACGGTAACGATAATTGAGCATAACAAATGCTAAAAAAGTTGATATAATTATCTTCTTCGTAAAAGATAATTTAATAGATCATTTAAAATTTTTTTATTAAAAATTATAACGGTAACGATCATTGGGCCTAATAAATGCTAAAAAAGTTGACATAATTATCTTCTTTGTAAGAGATAATTTACTATAAATTTTAAAATTTCTAATTACAAGATCATAACGGTAACGATCATTGGGCCTAAGAAATGCTTAAAAAGTTGACATAATTATCTTCTTTGTAAAAGATAATTTACTAGACAATTTAAAATTTTTTATTAAAAGATCATAACGGTAACGATCATTGAGCCTAATAAATGCTAAAAAAGTTGACATAATTATCTTCTTTGTAAGAGATAATTTACTATAAATTTTAAAATTTCTTATTAAAAGATCATAACGGTAACGATCATTGAGCCTAATAAATGCTAAAAAAGTTGACATAATTATCTTCTTTGTAAAAGATAATTTAATAGATCATTTAAAATTTCTTTATTAAAAGATTATAACGGTAACGATAATTGGGCATAACAAATGCTAAAAAATTTGATATAATTATCTTCTTCGTAAAAGATAATTTAATAGATCATTTAAAAATTCTTTATTAAAAGATTATAACGGTAACGATCATTGGGCGTAATAAATGCTAAAAAAGTTGACATAATTATCTTCTTTGTAAAAGATAATTTAATAGATCATTTAAAATTTTTTATTAAAAGATCATAACGGTAACGATCATTGAGCCTAATAAATGCTAAAAAAGTTGACATAATTATCTTCTTTGTAAAAGATAATTTAATAGATCATTTAAAATTTCTTTATAAAAGATCATAATGGTAACAATCATTGGGCCTAATAAATGCTAAAAAAGTTTACATAATTATCTTCTTTGTAAGAGATAATTTACTATAAAATTTAAAATTTCTTATTAAAAGATCATAACGGTAACGATCATTGGGCCTAATAAGTGCTAAAAAGTTGAGATAATTATCTTCTTTGTAAAAGAAAATTTAATAGATCATTTAAAATTTGTTTATTAAAAGATTATAACGGTAACGATAATTGGGCATAACAAATGCTAAAAAAGTTGATATAATTATCTTCTTCGTAAAAGATAATTTAATAGATCATTTAAAATTTCTTTATTAACAGATTATAACGGTAACGATCATTGGGCGTAATAAATGCTAAAAAAGTTGATATAATTATCTTCTTTGTAAAAGATAATTTACTATAAAATTTAAAATTTCTTATTAAAAGATCATAACGGTAACGATCATTGGGCCTAATAAATGCTAAAAAAGTTGACATAATTATCTTCTTTGTGAAAGATAATTTAATAGATCATTTAAAATTTCTTTATAAAAGATCATAAGGGTAACAATCATTGGGCCTAATAAATGCTAAAAAAGTTGACATAATTATCTTCTTTGTAAGAGATAATTTACTATAAAATTTAAAATTTCTTATTAAAAGATCATAACGGTAACGATCATTGGGCCTAATAAATGCTAAAAAAGTTGACATAATTATCTTCTTTGTGAAAGATAATTTAATAGATCATTTAAAATTTCTTTATTAAAAGATTATAACGGTAACGATAATTGGGCATAACAAATGCTAAAAAAGTTGATATAATTATCTTCTTCGTAAAAGATAATTTAATAGATCATTTAAAATTTCTTTATTAAAAATTATAACGGTAACGATCATTGGGCCTAATAAATGCTAAAAAAGTTGACATAATTATCTTCTTTGTAAAAGATAATTTAATAGATCATTTAAAATTTCTTTATAAAAGATCATAATGGTAACAATCATTGGGCCTAATAAATGCTAAAAAAGTTGACATAATTATCTTCTTTGTAAGAGATAATTTACTATAAAATTTAAAATTTCTTATTAAAAGATCATAACGGTAACGATCATTGGGCCTAATAAATGCTAAAAAAGTTGACATAATTATCTTCTTTGTGAAAGATAATTTAATAGATCATTTAAAATTTCTTTATTAAAAGATTATAACGGTAACGATAATTGGGCATAACAAATGCTAAAAAAGTTGATATAATTATCTTCTTCATAAAAGATAATTTAATAGATCATTTAAAATTTCTTTATTAAAAGATTATAACGGTAACGATCATTGGGGCTAATAAATGCTAAAAAAGTTGACATAATTATCTTCTTTGTAAAAAGATAATTTAATAGATCATTTAAATTTTCTTTATAAAAGATCATAATGGTAACAATCATTGGGCCTAATAAATGCTAAAAAAGTTGACATAATTATCTTCTTTGTAAGAGATAATTTACTATAAAATTTAAAATTTCTTATTAAAAGATCATAACGGTAACGATCATTGGGCCTAATAAATGCTAAAAAAGTTGACATAATTATCTTCTTTGTGAAAGATAATTTAATAGATCATTTAAAATTTCTTTATTAAAAGATTATAACGGTAACGATAATTGGGCATAACAAATGCTAAAAAAGTTGATATAATTATCTTCTTCATAAAAGATAATTTAATAGATCATTTAAAATTTCTTTATTAAAAGATTATAACGGTAACGATCATTGGGGCTAATAAATGCTAAAAAAGTTGACATAATTATCTTCTTTGTAAAAAGATAATTTAATAGATCATTTAAAATTTCTTTATAAAAGATCATAATGGTAACAATCATTGGGCCTAATAAATGCTAAAAAAGTTGACATAATTCTCTTCTTTGTAAGAGATAATTTACTATAAAATTTAAAATTTCTTATTAAAAGATCATAACGGTAACGATCATTGGGCCTAATAAATGCTAAAAAAGTTGACATAATTATCTTCTTTGTGAAAGATAATTTAATAGATCATTTAAAATTTCTTTATTAAAAGATTATAACGGTAACGATAATTGGGCATAACAAATGCTAAAAAAGTTGATATAATTATCTTCTTCGTAAAAGATAATTTAATAGATCATTTAAAATTTCTTTATTAAAAATTATAACGGTAACGATCATTGGGCCTAATAAATGCTAAAAAAGTTGACATAATTATCTTCTTTGTAAGAGATAATTTACTATAAATTTTAAAATTTCTAATTACAAGATCATAACGGTAACGATCATTGGGCCTAAGAAATGCTTAAAAAGTTGACATAATTATCTTCTTTGTAAAAGATAATTTACTAGACAATTTAAAATTTTTTATTAAAAGATCATAACGGTAACGATCATTGAGCCTAATAAATGCTAAAAAAGTTGACATAATTATCTTCTTTGTAAAAGATAATTTAATAGATCATTTAAAATTTCTTTATTAAAAGATTATAACGGTAACGATAATTGGGCATAACAAATGCTAAAAAATTTGATATAATTATCTTCTTCGTAAAAGATAATTTAATAGATCATTTAAAAATTCTTTATTAAAAGATTATAACGGTAACGATCATTGGGCGTAATAAATGCTAAAAAAGTTGACATAATTATCTTCTTTGTAAAAGATAATTTAATAGATCATTTAAAATTTTTTATTAAAAGATCATAACGGTAACGATCATTGAGCCTAATAAATGCTAAAAAAGTTGACATAATTATCTTCTTTGTAAAAGATAATTTAATAGATCATTTAAAATTTCTTTATAAAAGATCATAATGGTAACAATCATTGGGCCTAATAAATGCTAAAAAAGTTTACATAATTATCTTCTTTGTAAGAGATAATTTACTATAAAATTTAAAATTTCTTATTAAAAGATCATAACGGTAACGATCATTGGGCCTAATAAGTGCTAAAAAGTTGAGATAATTATCTTCTTTGTAAAAGAAAATTTAATAGATCATTTAAAATTTGTTTATTAAAAGATTATAACGGTAACGATAATTGGGCATAACAAATGCTAAAAAAGTTGATATAATTATCTTCTTCGTAAAAGATAATTTAATAGATCATTTAAAATTTCTTTATTAACAGATTATAACGGTAACGATCATTGGGCGTAATAAATGCTAAAAAAGTTGATATAATTATCTTCTTTGTAAAAGATAATTTACTATAAAATTTAAAATTTCTTATTAAAAGATCATAACGGTAACGATCATTGGGCCTAATAAATGCTAAAAAAGTTGACATAATTATCTTCTTTGTGAAAGATAATTTAATAGATCATTTAAAATTTCTTTATAAAAGATCATAAGGGTAACAATCATTGGGCCTAATAAATGCTAAAAAAGTTGACATAATTATCTTCTTTGTAAGAGATAATTTACTATAAAATTTAAAATTTCTTATTAAAAGATCATAACGGTAACGATCATTGGGCCTAATAAATGCTAAAAAAGTTGACATAATTATCTTCTTTGTGAAAGATAATTTAATAGATCATTTAAAATTTCTTTATTAAAAGATTATAACGGTAACGATAATTGGGCATAACAAATGCTAAAAAAGTTGATATAATTATCTTCTTCGTAAAAGATAATTTAATAGATCATTTAAAATTTCTTTATTAAAAATTATAACGGTAACGATCATTGGGCCTAATAAATGCTAAAAAAGTTGACATAATTATCTTCTTTGTAAAAGATAATTTAATAGATCATTTAAAATTTCTTTATAAAAGATCATAATGGTAACAATCATTGGGCCTAATAAATGCTAAAAAAGTTGACATAATTATCTTCTTTGTAAGAGATAATTTACTATAAAATTTAAAATTTCTTATTAAAAGATCATAACGGTAACGATCATTGGGCCTAATAAATGCTAAAAAAGTTGACATAATTATCTTCTTTGTGAAAGATAATTTAATAGATCATTTAAAATTTCTTTATTAAAAGATTATAACGGTAACGATAATTGGGCATAACAAATGCTAAAAAAGTTGATATAATTATCTTCTTCATAAAAGATAATTTAATAGATCATTTAAAATTTCTTTATTAAAAGATTATAACGGTAACGATCATTGGGGCTAATAAATGCTAAAAAAGTTGACATAATTATCTTCTTTGTAAAAAGATAATTTAATAGATCATTTAAAATTTCTTTATAAAAGATCATAATGGTAACAATCATTGGGCCTAATAAATGCTAAAAAAGTTGACATAATTATCTTCTTTGTAAGAGATAATTTACTATAAAATTTAAAATTTCTTATTAAAAGATCATAACGGTAACGATCATTGGGCCTAATAAATGCTAAAAAAGTTGACATAATTATCTTCTTTGTAAAAGATAATTTAATAGATCATTTAAAATTTCTTTATTAAAAGATTATAACGGTAACGATAATTGGGCATAACAAATGCTAAAAAAGTTGATATAATTATCTTCTTCGTAAAAGATAATTTAATAGATCATTTAAAATTTCTTTATTAAAAATTATAACGGTAACGATCATTGGGCCTAATAAATGCTAAAAAAGTTGACATAATTATCTTCTTTGTAAGAGATAATTTACTATAAATTTTAAAATTTCTAATTACAAGATCATAACGGTAACGATCATTGGGCCTAAGAAATGCTTAAAAAGTTGACATAATTATCTTCTTTGTAAAAGATAATTTACTAGACAATTTAAAATTTTTTATTAAAAGATCATAACGGTAACGATCATTGAGCCTAATAAATGCTAAAAAAGTTGACATAATTATCTTCTTTGTAAGAGATAATTTACTATAAATTTTAAAATTTCTTATTAAAAGATCATAACGGTAACGATCATTGAGCCTAATAAATGCTAAAAAAGTTGACATAATTATCTTCTTTGTAAAAGATAATTTAATAGATCATTTAAAATTTCTTTATTAAAAGATTATAACGGTAACGATAATTGGGCATAACAAATGCTAAAAAAGTTTATATAATTATCTTCTTCATAAAAGATAATTTAATAGATCATTTAAAATTTCTTTATTAAAAGATTATAACGGTAACAATCATTGGGCCTAATAAATGCTAAAAAAGTTGACATAATTATCTTCTTTGTAAAAAGATAATTTAATAGATCATTTAAAATTTCTTTATAAAAGATCATAATGGTAACAATCATTGGGCCTAATAAATGCTAAAAAAGTTGACATAATTATCTTATTTGTAAAAGATAATTTACTATAAAATTTAAAATTTCTTATCAAAAGATTATAACGGTAACGGTCATTGGGCCTAATAAATGCTAAAAAAGTTGACATAATTATCTTCTTTGAAAAAGATAATTTAATAGATCATTTAAAATTTCTTTAAAAAAGATCATAACGGTAACGATCATTGGGCCTAAGAAATGCTTAAAAAGTTGACATAATTATCTTCTTTGTAAAAGATAATTTACTAGACAATTTAAAATTTTTTATTAAAAGATCATAACGGTAACGATCATTGAGCCTAATAAATGCTAAAAAAGTTGACATAATTATCTTCTTTGTAAAAGATAATTTAATAGATCATTTAAAATTTCTTTATAAAAGATCATAATGGTAACAATCATTGGGCCTAATAAATGCTAAAAAAGTTTACATAATTATCTTCTTTGTAAGAGATAATTTACTATAAAATTTAAAATTTCTTATTAAAAGATCATAACGGTAACGATCATTGGGCCTAATAAGTGCTAAAAAAGTTGACATAATTATCTTCTTTGTAAAAGATAATTTAATAGATCATTTAAAATTTCTTTATTAAAAGATTATAACGGTAACGATAATTGGGCATAACAAATGCTAAAAAAGTTTATATAATTATGTTCTTCATAAAAGATAATTTAATAGATCATTTAAAATTTCTTTATTAAAAGATTATAACGGTAACAATCATTGGGCCTAATAAATGCTAAAAAAGTTGACATAATTATCTTCTTTGTAAAAAGATAATTTAATAGATCATTTAAAATTTCTTTATAAAAGATCATAATGGTAACAATCATTGGGCCTAATAAATGCTAAAAAAGTTGACATAATTATCTTCTTTGTAAAAGATAATTTACTATAAAATTTAAAATTTCTTATTAAAAGATCATAACGGTAACGATCATTGGGCCTAATAAATGCTAAAAAAGTTGACATAATTATCTTCTTTGAAAAAGATAATTTAATAGATCATTTAAAATTTCTTTATTAAAAGATCATAATGGTAACAATCATTCGGCATAATAAATGCTAAAAAAGTTGATATAATTATCTTCTTTGTAAAATATAATTTAATAGATCATTTAAAATTTCTTTATTAAAAGATTATAACGGTAACGATAATTGGGCATAACAAATGCTAAAAAAGTTGATATAATTATCTTCTTCATAAAAGATAATTTAATTGATCATTTAAAATTTCTTTATTAAAAGATTATAACGGTAACGATCATTGGGCGTAATATATGCTAAAAAAGTTGACATAATTATCTTCTTTGTAAAAAGATAATTTAATAGATCATTTAAAATTTCTTTATTAAAAGATCATAATGGTAACAATCATTCGGCCTAATAAATGCTAAAAAAGTTGATATAATTATCTTCTTCGTAAAAGATAATTTAATAGATCATTTAAAATTTCTTTATTGAAAGATTATAACGGTAACGATCATTGGGCGTAATAAATGTTAAAAAAGTTGATATAATTATCTTCTTTGTAAAAGATAAGTTACTAGATAATTTAAAATTTCTAATTACAAGATCATAACGGTAACGATCATTGGGCCTAATAAATGCTAAAAAGTTGACATAATTATCTTATTTGTAAAAGATAATTTACTATAAAATTTAAAATTTCTTATTAAAAGATCATAACGGTAACGATCATTGGGCCTAATAAATGCTAAAAAAGTTGACATAATTATCTTCTTTGTAAAAGATAATTTAATAGATCATTTAAAATTTCTTTATTAAAATATTATAACGGTAACGATCATTGGGCCTAATAAATGCTAAAAAAGTTGACATAATTATCTTCTTTGTAAGAGATAATTTACTATAAAATTTAAAATTTCTTATTAAAAGATCATAACGGTAACGATCATTGGGCCTAATAAATGCTAAAAAAGTTGACATAATTATCTTCTTTGTAAAAGATAATTTAATAGATCATTTAAAATTTCTTTATTAAAAGATTATAACGGTAACGATAATTGGCATAACAAATGCTAAAAAAGTTGATATAATTATCTTCTTCGTAAAAGATAATTTAATAGATCATTTAAAATTTCTTTATTAAAAATTATAACGGTAATGATCATTGGGCCTAATAAATGCTAAAAAAGTTGACATAATTATCTTCTTTGTAAAAGATAATTTAATAGATCATTTAAAATTTCTTTATAAAAGATCATAATGGTAACAATCATTGGGCCTAATAAATGCTAAAAAAGTTGACATAATTATCTTCTTTGTAAGAGATAATTTACTATAAAATTTAAAATTTCTTATTAAAAGATCATAACGGTAACGATCATTGGGCCTAATAAATGCTAAAAAAGTTGACATAATTATCTTCTTTGTGAAAGATAATTTAATAGATCATTTAAAATTTCTTTATTAAAAGATTATAACGGTAACGATCATTGGGCCTAATAAATGCTAAAAAAGTTGACATAATTATCTTCTTTGTAAGAGATAATTTACTATAAAATTTAAAATTTCTTATTAAAAGATCATAACGGTAACGATCATTGGGCCTAATAAATGCTAAAAAAGTTGACATAATTATCTTCTTTGTAAAAGATAATTTAATAGATCATTTAAAATTTCTTTATTAAAAGATTATAACGGTAACGATAATTGGGCATAACAAATGCTAAAAAAGTTGATATAATTATCTTCTTCGTAAAAGATAATTTAATAGATCATTTAAAATTTCTTTATTAAAAATTATAACGGTAACGATCATTGGGCCTAATAAATGCTAAAAAAGTTGACATAATTATCTTCTTTGTAAAAGATAATTTAATAGATCATTTAAAATTTCTTTATAAAAGATCATAATGGTAACAATCATTGGGCCTAATAAATGCTAAAAAAGTTGACATAATTATCTTCTTTGTAAGAGATAATTTACTATAAAATTTAAAATTTCTTATTAAAAGATCATAACGGTAACGATCATTGGGCCTAATAAATGCTAAAAAAGTTGACATAATTATCTTCTTTGTAAAAGATAATTTAATAGATCATTTAAAATTTCTTTATTAAAAGATTATAACGGTAACGATAATTGGCATAACAAATGCTAAAAAAGTTGATATAATTATCTTCTTCGTAAAAGATAATTTAATAGATCATTTAAAATTTCTTTATTAAAAATTATAACGGTAATGATCATTGGGCCTAATAAATGCTAAAAAAGTTGACATAATTATCTTCTTTGTAAAAGATAATTTAATAGATCATTTAAAATTTCTTTATAAAAGATCATAATGGTAACAATCATTGGGCCTAATAAATGCTAAAAAAGTTGACATAATTATCTTCTTTGTAAGAGATAATTTACTATAAAATTTAAAATTTCTTATTAAAAGATCATAACGGTAACGATCATTGGGCCTAATAAATGCTAAAAAAGTTGACATAATTATCTTCTTTGTGAAAGATAATTTAATAGATCATTTAAAATTTCTTTATTAAAAGATTATAACGGTAACGATCATTGGGCCTAATAAATGCTAAAAAAGTTGACATAATTATCTTCTTTGTAAGAGATAATTTACTATAAAATTTAAAATTTCTTATTAAAAGATCATAACGGTAACGATCATTGGGCCTAATAAATGCTAAAAAAGTTGACATAATTATCTTCTTTGTAAAAGATAATTTAATAGATCATTTAAAATTTCTTTATTAAAAGATTATAACGGTAACGATAATTGGGCATAACAAATGCTAAAAAAGTTGATATAATTATCTTCTTCGTAAAAGATAATTTAATAGATCATTTAAAATTTCTTTATTAAAAATTATAACGGTAACGATCATTGGGCCTAATAAATGCTAAAAAAGTTGACATAATTATCTTCTTTGTAAAAGATAATTTAATAGATCATTTAAAATTTCTTTATAAAAGATCATAATGGTAACAATCATTGGGCCTAATAAATGCTAAAAAAGTTGACATAATTATCTTCTTTGTAAGAGATAATTTACTATAAAATTTAAAATTTCTTATTAAAAGATCATAACGGTAACGATCATTGGGCCTAATAAATGCTAAAAAAGTTGACATAATTATCTTCTTTGTAAAAGATAATTTAATAGATCATTTAAAATTTCTTTATTAAAAGATTATAACGGTAACGATAATTGGCATAACAAATGCTAAAAAAGTTGATATAATTATCTTCTTCGTAAAAGATAATTTAATAGATCATTTAAAATTTCTTTATTAAAAATTATAACGGTAATGATCATTGGGCCTAATAAATGCTAAAAAAGTTGACATAATTATCTTCTTTGTAAAAGATAATTTAATAGATCATTTAAAATTTCTTTATAAAAGATCATAATGGTAACAATCATTGGGCCTAATAAATGCTAAAAAAGTTGACATAATTATCTTCTTTGTAAGAGATAATTTACTATAAAATTTAAAATTTCTTATTAAAAGATCATAACGGTAACGATCATTGGGCCTAATAAATGCTAAAAAAGTTGACATAATTATCTTCTTTGTGAAAGATAATTTAATAGATCATTTAAAATTTCTTTATTAAAAGATTATAACGGTAACGATCATTGGGCCTAATAAATGCTAAAAAAGTTGACATAATTATCTTCTTTGTAAGAGATAATTTACTATAAAATTTAAAATTTCTTATTAAAAGATCATAACGGTAACGATCATTGGGCCTAATAAATGCTAAAAAAGTTGACATAATTATCTTCTTTGTAAAAGATAATTTAATAGATCATTTAAAATTTCTTTATAAAAGATCATAATGGTAACAATCATTGGGCCTAATAAATGCTAAAAAAGTTGACATAATTATCTTCTTTGTAAGAGATAATTTACTATAAAATTTAAAATTTCTTATTAAAAGATCATAACGGTAACGATCATTGGGCCTAATAAATGCTAAAAAAGTTGACATAATTATCTTCTTTGTGAAAGATAATTTAATAGATCATTTAAAATTTCTTTATTAAAAGATTATAACGGTAACGATCATTGGGCCTAATAAATGCTAAAAAAGTTGACATAATTATCTTCTTTGTAAGAGATAATTTACTATAAAATTTAAAATTTCTTATTAAAAGATCATAACGGTAACGATCATTGGGCCTAATAAATGCTAAAAAAGTTGACATAATTATCTTCTTTGTAAAAGATAATTTAATAGATCATTTAAAATTTCTTTATTAAAAGATTATAACGGTAACGATAATTGGCATAACAAATGCTAAAAAAGTTGATATAATTATCTTCTTCGTAAAAGATAATTTAATAGATCATTTAAAATTTCTTTATTAAAAATTATAACGGTAATGATCATTGGGCCTAATAAATGCTAAAAAATTTGACATAATTATCTTCTTTGTAAAAGATAATTTAATAGATCATTTAAAATTTCTTTATAAAAGATCATAATGGTAACAATCATTGGGCCTAATAAATGCTAAAAAAGTTGACATAATTATCTTCTTTGTAAGAGATAATTTACTATAAAATTTAAAATTTCTTATTAAAAGATCATAACGGTAACGATCATTGGGCCTAATAAATGCTAAAAAAGTTGACATAATTATCTTCTTTGTGAAAGATAATTTAATAGATCATTTAAAATTTCTTTATTAAAAGATTATAACGGTAACGATCATTGGGCCTAATAAATGCTAAAAAAGTTGACATAATTATCTTCTTTGTAAGAGATAATTTACTATAAAATTTAAAATTTCTTATTAAAAGATCATAACGGTAACGATCATTGGGCCTAATAAATGCTAAAAAAGTTGACATAATTATCTTCTTTGTAAAAGATAATTTAATAGATCATTTAAAATTTCTTTATTAAAAGATTATAACGGTAACGATAATTGGGCATAACAAATGCTAAAAAAGTTGATATAATTATCTTCTTCGTAAAAGATAATTTAATAGATCATTTAAAATTTCTTTATTAAAAATTATAACGGTAACGATCATTGGGCCTAATAAATGCTAAAAAAGTTGACATAATTATCTTCTTTGTAAAAGATAATTTAATAGATCATTTAAAATTTCTTTATAAAAGATCATAATGGTAACAATCATTGGGCCTAATAAATGCTAAAAAAGTTGACATAATTATCTTCTTTGTAAGAGATAATTTACTATAAAATTTAAAATTTCTTATTAAAAGATCATAACGGTAACGATCATTGGGCCTAATAAATGCTAAAAAAGTTGACATAATTATCTTCTTTGTAAAAGATAATTTAATAGATCATTTAAAATTTCTTTATTAAAAGATTATAACGGTAACGATAATTGGCATAACAAATGCTAAAAAAGTTGATATAATTATCTTCTTCGTAAAAGATAATTTAATAGATCATTTAAAATTTCTTTATTAAAAATTATAACGGTAATGATCATTGGGCCTAATAAATGCTAAAAAAGTTGACATAATTATCTTCTTTGTAAAAGATAATTTAATAGATCATTTAAAATTTCTTTATAAAAGATCATAATGGTAACAATCATTGGGCCTAATAAATGCTAAAAAAGTTGACATAATTATCTTCTTTGTAAGAGATAATTTACTATAAAATTTAAAATTTCTTATTAAAAGATCATAACGGTAACGATCATTGGGCCTAATAAATGCTAAAAAAGTTGACATAATTATCTTCTTTGTGAAAGATAATTTAATAGATCATTTAAAATTTCTTTATTAAAAGATTATAACGGTAACGATCATTGGGCCTAATAAATGCTAAAAAAGTTGACATAATTATCTTCTTTGTAAGAGATAATTTACTATAAAATTTAAAATTTCTTATTAAAAGATCATAACGGTAACGATCATTGGGCCTAATAAATGCTAAAAAAGTTGACATAATTATCTTCTTTGTGAAAGATAATTTAATAGATCATTTAAAATTTCTTTATAAAAGATCATAATGGTAACAATCATTGGGCCTAATAAATGCTAAAAAAGTTTACATAATTATCTTCTTTGTAAGAGATAATTTACTATAAAATTTAAAATTTCTTATTAAAAGATCATAACGGTAACGATCATTGGGCCTAATAAATGCTAAAAAAGTTGACATAATTATCTTCTTTGTAAAAGATAATTTAATAGATCATTTAAAATTTCTTTATTAAAAGATTATAACGGTAACGATAATTGGGCATAACAAATGCTAAAAAAGTTGATATAATTATCTTCTTCGTAAAAGATAATTTAATAGATCATTTAAAATTTCTTTATTAAAAATTATAACGGTAACGATCATTGGGCCTAATAAATGCTAAAAAAGTTGACATAATTATCTTCTTTGTAAAAGATAATTTAATAGATCATTTAAAATTTCTTTATAAAAGATCATAATGGTAACAATCATTGGGCCTAATAAATGCTAAAAAAGTTGACATAATTATCTTCTTTGTAAGAGATAATTTACTATAAAATTTAAAATTTCTTATTAAAAGATCATAACGGTAACGATCATTGGGCCTAATAAATGCTAAAAAAGTTGACATAATTATCTTCTTTGTAAAAGATAATTTAATAGATCATTTAAAATTTCTTTATTAAAAGATTATAACGGTAACGATAATTGGCATAACAAATGCTAAAAAAGTTGATATAATTATCTTCTTCGTAAAAGATAATTTAATAGATCATTTAAAATTTCTTTATTAAAAATTATAACGGTAATGATCATTGGGCCTAATAAATGCTAAAAAAGTTGACATAATTATCTTCTTTGTAAAAGATAATTTAATAGATCATTTAAAATTTCTTTATAAAAGATCATAATGGTAACAATCATTGGGCCTAATAAATGCTAAAAAAGTTGACATAATTATCTTCTTTGTAAGAGATAATTTACTATAAAATTTAAAATTTCTTATTAAAAGATCATAACGGTAACGATCATTGGGCCTAATAAATGCTAAAAAAGTTGACATAATTATCTTCTTTGTGAAAGATAATTTAATAGATCATTTAAAATTTCTTTATTAAAAGATTATAACGGTAACGATCATTGGGCCTAATAAATGCTAAAAAAGTTGACATAATTATCTTCTTTGTAAGAGATAATTTACTATAAAATTTAAAATTTCTTATTAAAAGATCATAACGGTAACGATCATTGGGCCTAATAAATGCTAAAAAAGTTGACATAATTATCTTCTTTGTAAAAGATAATTTAATAGATCATTTAAAATTTCTTTATTAAAAGATTATAACGGTAACGATAATTGGGCATAACAAATGCTAAAAAAGTTGATATAATTATCTTCTTCGTAAAAGATAATTTAATAGATCATTTAAAATTTCTTTATTAAAAATTATAACGGTAACGATCATTGGGCCTAATAAATGCTAAAAAAGTTGACATAATTATCTTCTTTGTAAAAGATAATTTAATAGATCATTTAAAATTTCTTTATAAAAGATCATAATGGTAACAATCATTGGGCCTAATAAATGCTAAAAAAGTTGACATAATTATCTTCTTTGTAAGAGATAATTTACTATAAAATTTAAAATTTCTTATTAAAAGATCATAACGGTAACGATCATTGGGCCTAATAAATGCTAAAAAAGTTGACATAATTATCTTCTTTGTAAAAGATAATTTAATAGATCATTTAAAATTTCTTTATTAAAAGATTATAACGGTAACGATAATTGGCATAACAAATGCTAAAAAAGTTGATATAATTATCTTCTTCGTAAAAGATAATTTAATAGATCATTTAAAATTTCTTTATTAAAAATTATAACGGTAATGATCATTGGGCCTAATAAATGCTAAAAAAGTTGACATAATTATCTTCTTTGTAAAAGATAATTTAATAGATCATTTAAAATTTCTTTATAAAAGATCATAATGGTAACAATCATTGGGCCTAATAAATGCTAAAAAAGTTGACATAATTATCTTCTTTGTAAGAGATAATTTACTATAAAATTTAAAATTTCTTATTAAAAGATCATAACGGTAACGATCATTGGGCCTAATAAATGCTAAAAAAGTTGACATAATTATCTTCTTTGTGAAAGATAATTTAATAGATCATTTAAAATTTCTTTATTAAAAGATTATAACGGTAACGATCATTGGGCCTAATAAATGCTAAAAAAGTTGACATAATTATCTTCTTTGTAAGAGATAATTTACTATAAAATTTAAAATTTCTTATTAAAAGATCATAACGGTAACGATCATTGGGCCTAATAAATGCTAAAAAAGTTGACATAATTATCTTCTTTGTAAAAGATAATTTAATAGATCATTTAAAATTTCTTTATAAAAGATCATAATGGTAACAATCATTGGGCCTAATAAATGCTAAAAAAGTTGACATAATTATCTTCTTTGTAAGAGATAATTTACTATAAAATTTAAAATTTCTTATTAAAAGATCATAACGGTAACGATCATTGGGCCTAATAAATGCTAAAAAAGTTGACATAATTATCTTCTTTGTGAAAGATAATTTAATAGATCATTTAAAATTTCTTTATTAAAAGATTATAACGGTAACGATCATTGGGCCTAATAAATGCTAAAAAAGTTGACATAATTATCTTCTTTGTAAGAGATAATTTACTATAAAATTTAAAATTTCTTATTAAAAGATCATAACGGTAACGATCATTGGGCCTAATAAATGCTAAAAAAGTTGACATAATTATCTTCTTTGTAAAAGATAATTTAATAGATCATTTAAAATTTCTTTATTAAAAGATTATAACGGTAACGATAATTGGCATAACAAATGCTAAAAAAGTTGATATAATTATCTTCTTCGTAAAAGATAATTTAATAGATCATTTAAAATTTCTTTATTAAAAATTATAACGGTAATGATCATTGGGCCTAATAAATGCTAAAAAATTTGACATAATTATCTTCTTTGTAAAAGATAATTTAATAGATCATTTAAAATTTCTTTATAAAAGATCATAATGGTAACAATCATTGGGCCTAATAAATGCTAAAAAAGTTGACATAATTATCTTCTTTGTAAGAGATAATTTACTATAAAATTTAAAATTTCTTATTAAAAGATCATAACGGTAACGATCATTGGGCCTAATAAATGCTAAAAAAGTTGACATAATTATCTTCTTTGTGAAAGATAATTTAATAGATCATTTAAAATTTCTTTATTAAAAGATTATAACGGTAACGATCATTGGGCCTAATAAATGCTAAAAAAGTTGACATAATTATCTTCTTTGTAAGAGATAATTTACTATAAAATTTAAAATTTCTTATTAAAAGATCATAACGGTAACGATCATTGGGCCTAATAAATGCTAAAAAAGTTGACATAATTATCTTCTTTGTAAAAGATAATTTAATAGATCATTTAAAATTTCTTTATTAAAAGATTATAACGGTAACGATAATTGGGCATAACAAATGCTAAAAAAGTTGATATAATTATCTTCTTCGTAAAAGATAATTTAATAGATCATTTAAAATTTCTTTATTAAAAATTATAACGGTAACGATCATTGGGCCTAATAAATGCTAAAAAAGTTGACATAATTATCTTCTTTGTAAAAGATAATTTAATAGATCATTTAAAATTTCTTTATAAAAGATCATAATGGTAACAATCATTGGGCCTAATAAATGCTAAAAAAGTTGACATAATTATCTTCTTTGTAAGAGATAATTTACTATAAAATTTAAAATTTCTTATTAAAAGATCATAACGGTAACGATCATTGGGCCTAATAAATGCTAAAAAAGTTGACATAATTATCTTCTTTGTAAAAGATAATTTAATAGATCATTTAAAATTTCTTTATTAAAAGATTATAACGGTAACGATAATTGGCATAACAAATGCTAAAAAAGTTGATATAATTATCTTCTTCGTAAAAGATAATTTAATAGATCATTTAAAATTTCTTTATTAAAAATTATAACGGTAATGATCATTGGGCCTAATAAATGCTAAAAAAGTTGACATAATTATCTTCTTTGTAAAAGATAATTTAATAGATCATTTAAAATTTCTTTATAAAAGATCATAATGGTAACAATCATTGGGCCTAATAAATGCTAAAAAAGTTGACATAATTATCTTCTTTGTAAGAGATAATTTACTATAAAATTTAAAATTTCTTATTAAAAGATCATAACGGTAACGATCATTGGGCCTAATAAATGCTAAAAAAGTTGACATAATTATCTTCTTTGTGAAAGATAATTTAATAGATCATTTAAAATTTCTTTATTAAAAGATTATAACGGTAACGATCATTGGGCCTAATAAATGCTAAAAAAGTTGACATAATTATCTTCTTTGTAAGAGATAATTTACTATAAAATTTAAAATTTCTTATTAAAAGATCATAACGGTAACGATCATTGGGCCTAATAAATGCTAAAAAAGTTGACATAATTATCTTCTTTGTGAAAGATAATTTAATAGATCATTTAAAATTTCTTTATAAAAGATCATAATGGTAACAATCATTGGGCCTAATAAATGCTAAAAAAGTTTACATAATTATCTTCTTTGTAAGAGATAATTTACTATAAAATTTAAAATTTCTTATTAAAAGATCATAACGGTAACGATCATTGGGCCTAATAAATGCTAAAAAAGTTGACATAATTATCTTCTTTGTAAAAGATAATTTAATAGATCATTTAAAATTTCTTTATTAAAAGATTATAACGGTAACGATAATTGGCATAACAAATGCTAAAAAATTTGATATAATTATCTTCTTCGTAAAAGATAATTTAATAGATCATTTAAAATTTCTTTATTAAAAGATTATAACGGTAACGATCATTGGGCCTAATAAATGCTAAAAAAGTTGACATAATTATCTTCTTTGTAAGAGATAATTTACTATAAAATTTAAAATTTCTTATTAAAAGATCATAACGGTAACGATCATTGGGCCTAATAAATGCTAAAAAAGTTGACATAATTATCTTCTTTGTGAAAGATAATTTAATAGATCATTTAAAATTTCTTTATTAAAAGATTATAACGGTAACGATCATTGGGCCTAATAAATGCTAAAAAAGTTGACATAATTATCTTCTTTGTAAGAGATAATTTACTATAAAATTTAAAATTTCTTATTAAAAGATCATAACGGTAACGATCATTGGGCCTAATAAATGCTAAAAAAGTTGACATAATTATCTTCTTTGTAAAAGATAATTTAATAGATCATTTAAAATTTCTTTATTAAAAGATTATAACGGTAACGATAATTGGGCATAACAAATGCTAAAAAAGTTGATATAATTATCTTCTTCGTAAAAGATAATTTAATAGATCATTTAAAATTTCTTTATTAAAAATTATAACGGTAACGATCATTGGGCCTAATAAATGCTAAAAAAGTTGACATAATTATCTTCTTTGTAAAAGATAATTTAATAGATCATTTAAAATTTCTTTATAAAAGATCATAATGGTAACAATCATTGGGCCTAATAAATGCTAAAAAAGTTGACATAATTATCTTCTTTGTAAGAGATAATTTACTATAAAATTTAAAATTTCTTATTAAAAGATCATAACGGTAACGATCATTGGGCCTAATAAATGCTAAAAAAGTTGA
This sequence comes from Psophocarpus tetragonolobus, assembly GCA_037954015.1. NCBI lineage: Eukaryota > Viridiplantae > Streptophyta > Magnoliopsida > Fabales > Fabaceae > Psophocarpus > Psophocarpus tetragonolobus. Next base: position 57,004,473 of record CM075688.1, on the reverse strand, counting down.
CATAATTATCTTCTTTGTAAAAGATAATTTAATAGATCATTTAAAATTTCTTTATTAAAAGATTATAACGGTAACGATAATTGGCATAACAAATGCTAAAAAAGTTGATATAATTATCTTCTTCGTAAAAGATAATTTAATAGATCATTTAAAATTTCTTTATTAAAAATTATAACGGTAATGATCATTGGGCCTAATAAATGCTAAAAAAGTTGACATAATTATCTTCTTTGTAAAAGATAATTTAATAGATCATTTAAAATTTCTTTATAAAAGATCATAATGGTAACAATCATTGGGCCTAATAAATGCTAAAAAAGTTGACATAATTATCTTCTTTGTAAGAGATAATTTACTATAAAATTTAAAATTTCTTATTAAAAGATCATAACGGTAACGATCATTGGGCCTAATAAATGCTAAAAAAGTTGACATAATTATCTTCTTTGTGAAAGATAATTTAATAGATCATTTAAAATTTCTTTATTAAAAGATTATAACGGTAACGATCATTGGGCCTAATAAATGCTAAAAAAGTTGACATAATTATCTTCTTTGTAAGAGATAATTTACTATAAAATTTAAAATTTCTTATTAAAAGATCATAACGGTAACGATCATTGGGCCTAATAAATGCTAAAAAAGTTGACATAATTATCTTCTTTGTAAAAGATAATTTAATAGATCATTTAAAATTTCTTTATAAAAGATCATAATGGTAACAATCATTGGGCCTAATAAATGCTAAAAAAGTTGACATAATTATCTTCTTTGTAAGAGATAATTTACTATAAAATTTAAAATTTCTTATTAAAAGATCATAACGGTAACGATCATTGGGCCTAATAAATGCTAAAAAAGTTGACATAATTATCTTCTTTGTGAAAGATAATTTAATAGATCATTTAAAATTTCTTTATTAAAAGATTATAACGGTAACGATCATTGGGCCTAATAAATGCTAAAAAAGTTGACATAATTATCTTCTTTGTAAGAGATAATTTACTATAAAATTTAAAATTTCTTATTAAAAGATCATAACGGTAACGATCATTGGGCCTAATAAATGCTAAAAAAGTTGACATAATTATCTTCTTTGTAAAAGATAATTTAATAGATCATTTAAAATTTCTTTATTAAAAGATTATAACGGTAACGATAATTGGCATAACAAATGCTAAAAAAGTTGATATAATTATCTTCTTCGTAAAAGATAATTTAATAGATCATTTAAAATTTCTTTATTAAAAATTATAACGGTAATGATCATTGGGCCTAATAAATGCTAAAAAATTTGACATAATTATCTTCTTTGTAAAAGATAATTTAATAGATCATTTAAAATTTCTTTATAAAAGATCATAATGGTAACAATCATTGGGCCTAATAAATGCTAAAAAAGTTGACATAATTATCTTCTTTGTAAGAGATAATTTACTATAAAATTTAAAATTTCTTATTAAAAGATCATAACGGTAACGATCATTGGGCCTAATAAATGCTAAAAAAGTTGACATAATTATCTTCTTTGTGAAAGATAATTTAATAGATCATTTAAAATTTCTTTATTAAAAGATTATAACGGTAACGATCATTGGGCCTAATAAATGCTAAAAAAGTTGACATAATTATCTTCTTTGTAAGAGATAATTTACTATAAAATTTAAAATTTCTTATTAAAAGATCATAACGGTAACGATCATTGGGCCTAATAAATGCTAAAAAAGTTGACATAATTATCTTCTTTGTAAAAGATAATTTAATAGATCATTTAAAATTTCTTTATTAAAAGATTATAACGGTAACGATAATTGGGCATAACAAATGCTAAAAAAGTTGATATAATTATCTTCTTCGTAAAAGATAATTTAATAGATCATTTAAAATTTCTTTATTAAAAATTATAACGGTAACGATCATTGGGCCTAATAAATGCTAAAAAAGTTGACATAATTATCTTCTTTGTAAAAGATAATTTAATAGATCATTTAAAATTTCTTTATAAAAGATCATAATGGTAACAATCATTGGGCCTAATAAATGCTAAAAAAGTTGACATAATTATCTTCTTTGTAAGAGATAATTTACTATAAAATTTAAAATTTCTTATTAAAAGATCATAACGGTAACGATCATTGGGCCTAATAAATGCTAAAAAAGTTGACATAATTATCTTCTTTGTAAAAGATAATTTAATAGATCATTTAAAATTTCTTTATTAAAAGATTATAACGGTAACGATAATTGGCATAACAAATGCTAAAAAAGTTGATATAATTATCTTCTTCGTAAAAGATAATTTAATAGATCATTTAAAATTTCTTTATTAAAAATTATAACGGTAATGATCATTGGGCCTAATAAATGCTAAAAAAGTTGACATAATTATCTTCTTTGTAAAAGATAATTTAATAGATCATTTAAAATTTCTTTATAAAAGATCATAATGGTAACAATCATTGGGCCTAATAAATGCTAAAAAAGTTGACATAATTATCTTCTTTGTAAGAGATAATTTACTATAAAATTTAAAATTTCTTATTAAAAGATCATAACGGTAACGATCATTGGGCCTAATAAATGCTAAAAAAGTTGACATAATTATCTTCTTTGTGAAAGATAATTTAATAGATCATTTAAAATTTCTTTATTAAAAGATTATAACGGTAACGATCATTGGGCCTAATAAATGCTAAAAAAGTTGACATAATTATCTTCTTTGTAAGAGATAATTTACTATAAAATTTAAAATTTCTTATTAAAAGATCATAACGGTAACGATCATTGGGCCTAATAAATGCTAAAAAAGTTGACATAATTATCTTCTTTGTGAAAGATAATTTAATAGATCATTTAAAATTTCTTTATAAAAGATCATAATGGTAACAATCATTGGGCCTAATAAATGCTAAAAAAGTTTACATAATTATCTTCTTTGTAAGAGATAATTTACTATAAAATTTAAAATTTCTTATTAAAAGATCATAACGGTAACGATCATTGGGCCTAATAAATGCTAAAAAAGTTGACATAATTATCTTCTTTGTAAAAGATAATTTAATAGATCATTTAAAATTTCTTTATTAAAAGATTATAACGGTAACGATAATTGGGCATAACAAATGCTAAAAAAGTTGATATAATTATCTTCTTCGTAAAAGATAATTTAATAGATCATTTAAAATTTCTTTATTAAAAATTATAACGGTAACGATCATTGGGCCTAATAAATGCTAAAAAAGTTGACATAATTATCTTCTTTGTAAAAGATAATTTAATAGATCATTTAAAATTTCTTTATAAAAGATCATAATGGTAACAATCATTGGGCCTAATAAATGCTAAAAAAGTTGACATAATTATCTTCTTTGTAAGAGATAATTTACTATAAAATTTAAAATTTCTTATTAAAAGATCATAACGGTAACGATCATTGGGCCTAATAAATGCTAAAAAAGTTGACATAATTATCTTCTTTGTAAAAGATAATTTAATAGATCATTTAAAATTTCTTTATTAAAAGATTATAACGGTAACGATAATTGGCATAACAAATGCTAAAAAAGTTGATATAATTATCTTCTTCGTAAAAGATAATTTAATAGATCATTTAAAATTTCTTTATTAAAAATTATAACGGTAATGATCATTGGGCCTAATAAATGCTAAAAAAGTTGACATAATTATCTTCTTTGTAAAAGATAATTTAATAGATCATTTAAAATTTCTTTATAAAAGATCATAATGGTAACAATCATTGGGCCTAATAAATGCTAAAAAAGTTGACATAATTATCTTCTTTGTAAGAGATAATTTACTATAAAATTTAAAATTTCTTATTAAAAGATCATAACGGTAACGATCATTGGGCCTAATAAATGCTAAAAAAGTTGACATAATTATCTTCTTTGTGAAAGATAATTTAATAGATCATTTAAAATTTCTTTATTAAAAGATTATAACGGTAACGATCATTGGGCCTAATAAATGCTAAAAAAGTTGACATAATTATCTTCTTTGTAAGAGATAATTTACTATAAAATTTAAAATTTCTTATTAAAAGATCATAACGGTAACGATCATTGGGCCTAATAAATGCTAAAAAAGTTGACATAATTATCTTCTTTGTAAAAGATAATTTAATAGATCATTTAAAATTTCTTTATTAAAAGATTATAACGGTAACGATAATTGGGCATAACAAATGCTAAAAAAGTTGATATAATTATCTTCTTCGTAAAAGATAATTTAATAGATCATTTAAAATTTCTTTATTAAAAATTATAACGGTAACGATCATTGGGCCTAATAAATGCTAAAAAAGTTGACATAATTATCTTCTTTGTAAAAGATAATTTAATAGATCATTTAAAATTTCTTTATAAAAGATCATAATGGTAACAATCATTGGGCCTAATAAATGCTAAAAAAGTTGACATAATTATCTTCTTTGTAAGAGATAATTTACTATAAAATTTAAAATTTCTTATTAAAAGATCATAACGGTAACGATCATTGGGCCTAATAAATGCTAAAAAAGTTGACATAATTATCTTCTTTGTAAAAGATAATTTAATAGATCATTTAAAATTTCTTTATTAAAAGATTATAACGGTAACGATAATTGGCATAACAAATGCTAAAAAAGTTGATATAATTATCTTCTTCGTAAAAGATAATTTAATAGATCATTTAAAATTTCTTTATTAAAAATTATAACGGTAATGATCATTGGGCCTAATAAATGCTAAAAAAGTTGACATAATTATCTTCTTTGTAAAAGATAATTTAATAGATCATTTAAAATTTCTTTATAAAAGATCATAATGGTAACAATCATTGGGCCTAATAAATGCTAAAAAAGTTGACATAATTATCTTCTTTGTAAGAGATAATTTACTATAAAATTTAAAATTTCTTATTAAAAGATCATAACGGTAACGATCATTGGGCCTAATAAATGCTAAAAAAGTTGACATAATTATCTTCTTTGTGAAAGATAATTTAATAGATCATTTAAAATTTCTTTATTAAAAGATTATAACGGTAACGATCATTGGGCCTAATAAATGCTAAAAAAGTTGACATAATTATCTTCTTTGTAAGAGATAATTTACTATAAAATTTAAAATTTCTTATTAAAAGATCATAACGGTAACGATCATTGGGCCTAATAAATGCTAAAAAAGTTGACATAATTATCTTCTTTGTAAAAGATAATTTAATAGATCATTTAAAATTTCTTTATAAAAGATCATAATGGTAACAATCATTGGGCCTAATAAATGCTAAAAAAGTTGACATAATTATCTTCTTTGTAAGAGATAATTTACTATAAAATTTAAAATTTCTTATTAAAAGATCATAACGGTAACGATCATTGGGCCTAATAAATGCTAAAAAAGTTGACATAATTATCTTCTTTGTGAAAGATAATTTAATAGATCATTTAAAATTTCTTTATTAAAAGATTATAACGGTAACGATCATTGGGCCTAATAAATGCTAAAAAAGTTGACATAATTATCTTCTTTGTAAGAGATAATTTACTATAAAATTTAAAATTTCTTATTAAAAGATCATAACGGTAACGATCATTGGGCCTAATAAATGCTAAAAAAGTTGACATAATTATCTTCTTTGTAAAAGATAATTTAATAGATCATTTAAAATTTCTTTATTAAAAGATTATAACGGTAACGATAATTGGCATAACAAATGCTAAAAAAGTTGATATAATTATCTTCTTCGTAAAAGATAATTTAATAGATCATTTAAAATTTCTTTATTAAAAATTATAACGGTAATGATCATTGGGCCTAATAAATGCTAAAAAATTTGACATAATTATCTTCTTTGTAAAAGATAATTTAATAGATCATTTAAAATTTCTTTATAAAAGATCATAATGGTAACAATCATTGGGCCTAATAAATGCTAAAAAAGTTGACATAATTATCTTCTTTGTAAGAGATAATTTACTATAAAATTTAAAATTTCTTATTAAAAGATCATAACGGTAACGATCATTGGGCCTAATAAATGCTAAAAAAGTTGACATAATTATCTTCTTTGTGAAAGATAATTTAATAGATCATTTAAAATTTCTTTATTAAAAGATTATAACGGTAACGATCATTGGGCCTAATAAATGCTAAAAAAGTTGACATAATTATCTTCTTTGTAAGAGATAATTTACTATAAAATTTAAAATTTCTTATTAAAAGATCATAACGGTAACGATCATTGGGCCTAATAAATGCTAAAAAAGTTGACATAATTATCTTCTTTGTAAAAGATAATTTAATAGATCATTTAAAATTTCTTTATTAAAAGATTATAACGGTAACGATAATTGGGCATAACAAATGCTAAAAAAGTTGATATAATTATCTTCTTCGTAAAAGATAATTTAATAGATCATTTAAAATTTCTTTATTAAAAATTATAACGGTAACGATCATTGGGCCTAATAAATGCTAAAAAAGTTGACATAATTATCTTCTTTGTAAAAGATAATTTAATAGATCATTTAAAATTTCTTTATAAAAGATCATAATGGTAACAATCATTGGGCCTAATAAATGCTAAAAAAGTTGACATAATTATCTTCTTTGTAAGAGATAATTTACTATAAAATTTAAAATTTCTTATTAAAAGATCATAACGGTAACGATCATTGGGCCTAATAAATGCTAAAAAAGTTGACATAATTATCTTCTTTGTAAAAGATAATTTAATAGATCATTTAAAATTTCTTTATTAAAAGATTATAACGGTAACGATAATTGGCATAACAAATGCTAAAAAAGTTGATATAATTATCTTCTTCGTAAAAGATAATTTAATAGATCATTTAAAATTTCTTTATTAAAAATTATAACGGTAATGATCATTGGGCCTAATAAATGCTAAAAAAGTTGACATAATTATCTTCTTTGTAAAAGATAATTTAATAGATCATTTAAAATTTCTTTATAAAAGATCATAATGGTAACAATCATTGGGCCTAATAAATGCTAAAAAAGTTGACATAATTATCTTCTTTGTAAGAGATAATTTACTATAAAATTTAAAATTTCTTATTAAAAGATCATAACGGTAACGATCATTGGGCCTAATAAATGCTAAAAAAGTTGACATAATTATCTTCTTTGTGAAAGATAATTTAATAGATCATTTAAAATTTCTTTATTAAAAGATTATAACGGTAACGATCATTGGGCCTAATAAATGCTAAAAAAGTTGACATAATTATCTTCTTTGTAAGAGATAATTTACTATAAAATTTAAAATTTCTTATTAAAAGATCATAACGGTAACGATCATTGGGCCTAATAAATGCTAAAAAAGTTGACATAATTATCTTCTTTGTGAAAGATAATTTAATAGATCATTTAAAATTTCTTTATAAAAGATCATAATGGTAACAATCATTGGGCCTAATAAATGCTAAAAAAGTTTACATAATTATCTTCTTTGTAAGAGATAATTTACTATAAAATTTAAAATTTCTTATTAAAAGATCATAACGGTAACGATCATTGGGCCTAATAAATGCTAAAAAAGTTGACATAATTATCTTCTTTGTAAAAGATAATTTAATAGATCATTTAAAATTTCTTTATTAAAAGATTATAACGGTAACGATAATTGGCATAACAAATGCTAAAAAATTTGATATAATTATCTTCTTCGTAAAAGATAATTTAATAGATCATTTAAAATTTCTTTATTAAAAGATTATAACGGTAACGATCATTGGGCCTAATAAATGCTAAAAAAGTTGACATAATTATCTTCTTTGTAAGAGATAATTTACTATAAAATTTAAAATTTCTTATTAAAAGATCATAACGGTAACGATCATTGGGCCTAATAAATGCTAAAAAAGTTGACATAATTATCTTCTTTGTAAAAGATAATTTAATAGATCATTTAAAATTTCTTTATTAAAAGATTATAACGGTAACGATAATTGGCATAACAAATGCTAAAAAAGTTGATATAATTATCTTCTTCGTAAAAGATAATTTAATAGATAATTTAAAATTTCTTTATTAAAAATTATAACGGTAACGATCATTGGGCCTAATAAATGCTAAAAAAGTTGACATAATTATCTTCTTTGTAAAAGATAATTTAATAGATCATTTAAAATTTCTTTATTAAAAGATTATAACGGTAACGATAATTGGCATAACAAATGCTAAAAAATTTGATATAATTATCTTCTTCGTAAAAGATAATTTAATAGATCATTTAAAATTTCTTTATTAAAAGATTATAACGGTAACGATCATTGGGCCTAATAAATGCTAAAAAAGTTGACATAATTATCTTCTTTGTAAGAGATAATTTACTATAAAATTTAAAATTTCTTATTAAAAGATCATAACGGTAACGATCATTGGGCCTAATAAATGCTAAAAAAGTTGACATAATTATCTTCTTTGTAAAAGATAATTTAATAGATCATTTAAAATTTCTTTATTAAAAGATTATAACGGTAACGATAATTGGCATAACAAATGCTAAAAAAGTTGATATAATTATCTTCTTCGTAAAAGATAATTTAATAGATCATTTAAAATTTCTTTATTAAAAATTATAACGGTAACGATCATTGGGCCTAATAAATGCTAAAAAAGTTGACATAATTATCTTCTTTGTAAAAGATAATTTAATAGATCATTTAAAATTTCTTTATTAAAAGATCATAACGGTAACGATCATTGGGCCTAATAAATGCTAAAAAAGTTGACATAATTATCTTCTTTGTGAAAGATAATTTAATAGATCATTTAAAATTTCTTTATTAAAAGATTATAACGGTAACGATCATTGGGCCTAATAAATGCTAAAAAAGTTGACATAATTATCTTCTTTGTAAGAGATAATTTACTATAAAATTTAAAATTTCTTATTAAAAGATCATAACGGTAACGATCATTGGGCCTAATAAATGCTAAAAAAGTTGACATAATTATCTTCTTTGTAAGAGATAATTTACTATAAAATTTAAAATTTCTTATTAAAAGATCATAACGGTAACGATCATTGGGCCTAATAAATGCTAAAAAAGTTGACATAATTATCTTCTTTGTGAAAGATAATTTAATAGATCATTTAAAATTTCTTTATTAAAAGATTATAACGGTAACGATCATTGGGCCTAATAAATGCTAAAAAAGTTGACATAATTATCTTCTTTGTAAGAGATAATTTACTATAAAATTTAAAATTTCTTATTAAAAGATCATAACGGTAACGATCATTGGGCCTAATAAATGCTAAAAAAGTTGACATAATTATCTTCTTTGTAAAAGATAATTTAATAGATCATTTAAAATTTCTTTATAAAAGATCATAATGGTAACAATCATTGGGCCTAATAAATGCTAAAAAAGTTGACATAATTATCTTCTTTGTAAGAGATAATTTACTATAAAATTTAAAATTTCTTATTAAAAGATCATAACGGTAACGATCATTGGGCCTAATAAATGCTAAAAAAGTTGACATAATTATCTTCTTTGTGAAAGATAATTTAATAGATCATTTAAAATTTCTTTATTAAAAGATTATAACGGTAACGATCATTGGGCCTAATAAATGCTAAAAAAGTTGACATAATTATCTTCTTTGTAAGAGATAATTTACTATAAAATTTAAAATTTCTTATTAAAAGATCATAACGGTAACGATCATTGGGCCTAATAAATGCTAAAAAAGTTGACATAATTATCTTCTTTGTAAAAGATAATTTAATAGATCATTTAAAATTTCTTTATTAAAAGATTATAACGGTAACGATAATTGGCATAACAAATGCTAAAAAAGTTGATATAATTATCTTCTTCGTAAAAGATAATTTAATAGATCATTTAAAATTTCTTTATTAAAAATTATAACGGTAATGATCATTGGGCCTAATAAATGCTAAAAAATTTGACATAATTATCTTCTTTGTAAAAGATAATTTAATAGATCATTTAAAATTTCTTTATAAAAGATCATAATGGTAACAATCATTGGGCCTAATAAATGCTAAAAAAGTTGACATAATTATCTTCTTTGTAAGAGATAATTTACTATAAAATTTAAAATTTCTTATTAAAAGATCATAACGGTAACGATCATTGGGCCTAATAAATGCTAAAAAAGTTGACATAATTATCTTCTTTGTGAAAGATAATTTAATAGATCATTTAAAATTTCTTTATTAAAAGATTATAACGGTAACGATCATTGGGCCTAATAAATGCTAAAAAAGTTGACATAATTATCTTCTTTGTAAGAGATAATTTACTATAAAATTTAAAATTTCTTATTAAAAGATCATAACGGTAACGATCATTGGGCCTAATAAATGCTAAAAAAGTTGACATAATTATCTTCTTTGTAAAAGATAATTTAATAGATCATTTAAAATTTCTTTATTAAAAGATTATAACGGTAACGATAATTGGCATAACAAATGCTAAAAAATTTGATATAATTATCTTCTTCGTAAAAGATAATTTAATAGATCATTTAAAATTTCTTTATTAAAAGATTATAACGGTAACGATCATTGGGCCTAATAAATGCTAAAAAAGTTGACATAATTATCTTCTTTGTAAGAGATAATTTACTATAAAATTTAAAATTTCTTATTAAAAGATCATAACGGTAACGATCATTGGGCCTAATAAATGCTAAAAAAGTTGACATAATTATCTTCTTTGTAAAAGATAATTTAATAGATCATTTAAAATTTCTTTATTAAAAGATTATAACGGTAACGATAATTGGCATAACAAATGCTAAAAAAGTTGATATAATTATCTTCTTCGTAAAAGATAATTTAATAGATCATTTAAAATTTCTTTATTAAAAATTATAACGGTAACGATCATTGGGCCTAATAAATGCTAAAAAAGTTGACATAATTATCTTCTTTGTAAAAGATAATTTAATAGATCATTTAAAATTTCTTTATTAAAAGATCATAACGGTAACGATCATTGGGCCTAATAAATGCTAAAAAAGTTGACATAATTATCTTCTTTGTGAAAGATAATTTAATAGATCATTTAAAATTTCTTTATTAAAAGATTATAACGGTAACGATCATTGGGCCTAATAAATGCTAAAAAAGTTGACATAATTATCTTCTTTGTAAGAGATAATTTACTATAAAATTTAAAATTTCTTATTAAAAGATCATAACGGTAACGATCATTGGGCCTAATAAATGCTAAAAAAGTTGACATAATTATCTTCTTTGTAAGAGATAATTTACTATAAAATTTAAAATTTCTTATTAAAAGATCATAACGGTAACGATCATTGGGCCTAATAAATGCTAAAAAAGTTGACATAATTATCTTCTTTGTGAAAGATAATTTAATAGATCATTTAAAATTTCTTTATTAAAAGATTATAACGGTAACGATCATTGGGCCTAATAAATGCTAAAAAAGTTGACATAATTATCTTCTTTGTAAGAGATAATTTACTATAAAATTTAAAATTTCTTATTAAAAGATCATAACGGTAACGATCATTGGGCCTAATAAATGCTAAAAAAGTTGACATAATTATCTTCTTTGTAAAAGATAATTTAATAGATCATTTAAAATTTCTTTATAAAAGATCATAATGGTAACAATCATTGGGCCTAATAAATGCTAAAAAAGTTGACATAATTATCTTCTTTGTAAGAGATAATTTACTATAAAATTTAAAATTTCTTATTAAAAGATCATAACGGTAACGATCATTGGGCCTAATAAATGCTAAAAAAGTTGACATAATTATCTTCTTTGTGAAAGATAATTTAATAGATCATTTAAAATTTCTTTATTAAAAGATTATAACGGTAACGATCATTGGGCCTAATAAATGCTAAAAAAGTTGACATAATTATCTTCTTTGTAAGAGATAATTTACTATAAAATTTAAAATTTCTTATTAAAAGATCATAACGGTAACGATCATTGGGCCTAATAAATGCTAAAAAAGTTGACATAATTATCTTCTTTGTAAAAGATAATTTAATAGATCATTTAAAATTTCTTTATTAAAAGATTATAACGGTAACGATAATTGGCATAACAAATGCTAAAAAAGTTGATATAATTATCTTCTTCGTAAAAGATAATTTAATAGATCATTTAAAATTTCTTTATTAAAAATTATAACGGTAATGATCATTGGGCCTAATAAATGCTAAAAAATTTGACATAATTATCTTCTTTGTAAAAGATAATTTAATAGATCATTTAAAATTTCTTTATAAAAGATCATAATGGTAACAATCATTGGGCCTAATAAATGCTAAAAAAGTTGACATAATTATCTTCTTTGTAAGAGATAATTTACTATAAAATTTAAAATTTCTTATTAAAAGATCATAACGGTAACGATCATTGGGCCTAATAAATGCTAAAAAAGTTGACATAATTATCTTCTTTGTGAAAGATAATTTAATAGATCATTTAAAATTTCTTTATTAAAAGATTATAACGGTAACGATCATTGGGCCTAATAAATGCTAAAAACGTTGACATAATTATCTTCTTTGTAAGAGATAATTTACTATAAAATTTAAAATTTCTTATTAAAAGATCATAACGGTAACGATCATTGGGCCTAATAAATGCTAAAAAAGTTGACATAATTATCTTCTTTGTAAAAGATAATTTAATAGATCATTTAAAATTTCTTTATTAAAAGATTATAACGGTAACGATAATTGGCATAACAAATGCTAAAAAATTTGATATAATTATCTTCTTCGTAAAAGATAATTTAATAGATCATTTAAAATTTCTTTATTAAAAGATTATAACGGTAACGATCATTGGGCCTAATAAATGCTAAAAAAGTTGACATAATTATCTTCTTTGTAAGAGATAATTTACTATAAAATTTAAAATTTCTTATTAAAAGATCATAACGGTAACGATCATTGGGCCTAATAAATGCTAAAAAAGTTGACATAATTATCTTCTTTGTAAAAGATAATTTAATAGATCATTTAAAATTTCTTTATTAAAAGATTATAACGGTAACGATAATTGGCATAACAAATGCTAAAAAAGTTGATATAATTATCTTCTTCGTAAAAGATAATTTAATAGATCATTTAAAATTTCTTTATTAAAAATTATAACGGTAACGATCATTGGGCCTAATAAATGCTAAAAAAGTTGACATAATTATCTTCTTTGTAAAAGATAATTTAATAGATCATTTAAAATTTCTTTATTAAAAGATCATAACGGTAACGATCATTGGGCCTAATAAATGCTAAAAAAGTTGACATAATTATCTTCTTTGTGAAAGATAATTTAATAGATCATTTAAAATTTCTTTATTAAAAGATTATAACGGTAACGATCATTGGGCCTAATAAATGCTAAAAAAGTTGACATAATTATCTTCTTTGTAAGAGATAATTTACTATAAAATTTAAAATTTCTTATTAAAAGATCATAACGGTAACGATCATTGGGCCTAATAAATGCTAAAAAAGTTGACATAATTATCTTCTTTGTAAGAGATAATTTACTATAAAATTTAAAATTTCTTATTAAAAGATCATAACGGTAACGATCATTGGGCCTAATAAATGCTAAAAAAGTTGACATAATTATCTTCTTTGTGAAAGATAATTTAATAGATCATTTAAAATTTCTTTATTAAAAGATTATAACGGTAACGATCATTGGGCCTAATAAATGCTAAAAAAGTTGACATAATTATCTTCTTTGTAAGAGATAATTTACTATAAAATTTAAAATTTCTTATTAAAAGATCATAACGGTAACGATCATTGGGCCTAATAAATGCTAAAAAAGTTGACATAATTATCTTCTTTGTAAAAGATAATTTAATAGATCATTTAAAATTTCTTTATAAAAGATCATAATGGTAACAATCATTGGGCCTAATAAATGCTAAAAAAGTTGACATAATTATCTTCTTTGTAAGAGATAATTTACTATAAAATTTAAAATTTCTTATTAAAAGATCATAACGGTAACGATCATTGGGCCTAATAAATGCTAAAAAAGTTGACATAATTATCTTCTTTGTGAAAGATAATTTAATAGATCATTTAAAATTTCTTTATTAAAAGATTATAACGGTAACGATCATTGGGCCTAATAAATGCTAAAAAAGTTGACATAATTATCTTCTTTGTAAGAGATAATTTACTATAAAATTTAAAATTTCTTATTAAAAGATCATAACGGTAACGATCATTGGGCCTAATAAATGCTAAAAAAGTTGACATAATTATCTTCTTTGTAAAAGATAATTTAATAGATCATTTAAAATTTCTTTATTAAAAGATTATAACGGTAACGATAATTGGCATAACAAATGCTAAAAAAGTTGATATAATTATCTTCTTCGTAAAAGATAATTTAATAGATCATTTAAAATTTCTTTATTAAAAATTATAACGGTAATGATCATTGGGCCTAATAAATGCTAAAAAATTTGACATAATTATCTTCTTTGTAAAAGATAATTTAATAGATCATTTAAAATTTCTTTATAAAAGATCATAATGGTAACAATCATTGGGCCTAATAAATGCTAAAAAAGTTGACATAATTATCTTCTTTGTAAGAGATAATTTACTATAAAATTTAAAATTTCTTATTAAAAGATCATAACGGTAACGATCATTGGGCCTAATAAATGCTAAAAAAGTTGACATAATTATCTTCTTTGTGAAAGATAATTTAATAGATCATTTAAAATTTCTTTATTAAAAGATTATAACGGTAACGATCATTGGGCCTAATAAATGCTAAAAAAGTTGACATAATTATCTTCTTTGTAAGAGATAATTTACTATAAAATTTAAAATTTCTTATTAAAAGATCATAACGGTAACGATCATTGGGCCTAATAAATGCTAAAAAAGTTGACATAATTATCTTCTTTGTAAAAGATAATTTAATAGATCATTTAAAATTTCTTTATTAAAAGATTATAACGGTAACGATAATTGGGCATAACAAATGCTAAAAAAGTTGATATAATTATCTTCTTCGTAAAAGATAATTTAATAGATCATTTAAAATTTCTTTATTAAAAATTATAACGGTAACGATCATTGGGCCTAATAAATGCTAAAAAAGTTGACATAATTATCTTCTTTGTAAAAGATAATTTAATAGATCATTTAAAATTTCTTTATAAAAGATCATAATGGTAACAATCATTGGGCCTAATAAATGCTAAAAAAGTTGACATAATTATCTTCTTTGTAAGAGATAATTTACTATAAAATTTAAAATTTCTTATTAAAAGATCATAACGGTAACGATCATTGGGCCTAATAAATGCTAAAAAAGTTGACATAATTATCTTCTTTGTAAAAGATAATTTAATAGATCATTTAAAATTTCTTTATTAAAAGATTATAACGGTAACGATAATTGGCATAACAAATGCTAAAAAAGTTGATATAATTATCTTCTTCGTAAAAGATAATTTAATAGATCATTTAAAATTTCTTTATTAAAAATTATAACGGTAATGATCATTGGGCCTAATAAATGCTAAAAAAGTTGACATAATTATCTTCTTTGTAAAAGATAATTTAATAGATCATTTAAAATTTCTTTATAAAAGATCATAATGGTAACAATCATTGGGCCTAATAAATGCTAAAAAAGTTGACATAATTATCTTCTTTGTAAGAGATAATTTACTATAAAATTTAAAATTTCTTATTAAAAGATCATAACGGTAACGATCATTGGGCCTAATAAATGCTAAAAAAGTTGACATAATTATCTTCTTTGTGAAAGATAATTTAATAGATCATTTAAAATTTCTTTATTAAAAGATTATAACGGTAACGATCATTGGGCCTAATAAATGCTAAAAAAGTTGACATAATTATCTTCTTTGTAAGAGATAATTTACTATAAAATTTAAAATTTCTTATTAAAAGATCATAACGGTAACGATCATTGGGCCTAATAAATGCTAAAAAAGTTGACATAATTATCTTCTTTGTGAAAGATAATTTAATAGATCATTTAAAATTTCTTTATAAAAGATCATAATGGTAACAATCATTGGGCCTAATAAATGCTAAAAAAGTTTACATAATTATCTTCTTTGTAAGAGATAATTTACTATAAAATTTAAAATTTCTTATTAAAAGATCATAACGGTAACGATCATTGGGCCTAATAAATGCTAAAAAAGTTGACATAATTATCTTCTTTGTAAAAGATAATTTAATAGATCATTTAAAATTTCTTTATTAAAAGATTATAACGGTAACGATAATTGGCATAACAAATGCTAAAAAATTTGATATAATTATCTTCTTCGTAAAAGATAATTTAATAGATCATTTAAAATTTCTTTATTAAAAGATTATAACGGTAACGATCATTGGGCCTAATAAATGCTAAAAAAGTTGACATAATTATCTTCTTTGTAAGAGATAATTTACTATAAAATTTAAAATTTCTTATTAAAAGATCATAACGGTAACGATCATTGGGCCTAATAAATGCTAAAAAAGTTGACATAATTATCTTCTTTGTAAAAGATAATTTAATAGATCATTTAAAATTTCTTTATTAAAAGATTATAACGGTAACGATAATTGGCATAACAAATGCTAAAAAAGTTGATATAATTATCTTCTTCGTAAAAGATAATTTAATAGATCATTTAAAATTTCTTTATTAAAAATTATAACGGTAACGATCATTGGGCCTAATAAATGCTAAAAAAGTTGACATAATTATCTTCTTTGTAAAAGATAATTTAATAGATCATTTAAAATTTCTTTATTAAAAGATTATAACGGTAACGATAATTGGCATAACAAATGCTAAAAAATTTGATATAATTATCTTCTTCGTAAAAGATAATTTAATAGATCATTTAAAATTTCTTTATTAAAAGATTATAACGGTAACGATCATTGGGCCTAATAAATGCTAAAAAAGTTGACATAATTATCTTCTTTGTAAGAGATAATTTACTATAAAATTTAAAATTTCTTATTAAAAGATCATAACGGTAACGATCATTGGGCCTAATAAATGCTAAAAAAGTTGACATAATTATCTTCTTTGTAAAAGATAATTTAATAGATCATTTAAAATTTCTTTATTAAAAGATTATAACGGTAACGATAATTGGCATAACAAATGCTAAAAAAGTTGATATAATTATCTTCTTCGTAAAAGATAATTTAATAGATCATTTAAAATTTCTTTATTAAAAATTATAACGGTAACGATCATTGGGCCTAATAAATGCTAAAAAAGTTGACATAATTATCTTCTTTGTAAAAGATAATTTAATAGATCATTTAAAATTTCTTTATTAAAAGATCATAACGGTAACGATCATTGGGCCTAATAAATGCTAAAAAAGTTGACATAATTATCTTCTTTGTGAAAGATAATTTAATAGATCATTTAAAATTTCTTTATTAAAAGATTATAACGGTAACGATCATTGGGCCTAATAAATGCTAAAAAAGTTGACATAATTATCTTCTTTGTAAGAGATAATTTACTATAAAATTTAAAATTTCTTATTAAAAGATCATAACGGTAACGATCATTGGGCCTAATAAATGCTAAAAAAGTTGACATAATTATCTTCTTTGTGAAAGATAATTTAATAGATCATTTAAAATTTCTTTATTAAAAGATTATAACGGTAACGATCATTGGGCCTAATAAATGCTAAAAAAGTTGACATAATTATCTTCTTTGTAAGAGATAATTTACTATAAAATTTAAAATTTCTTATTAAAAGATCATAACGGTAACGATCATTGGGCCTAATAAATGCTAAAAAAGTTGACATAATTATCTTCTTTGTGAAAGATAATTTAATAGATCATTTAAAATTTCTTTATAAAAGATCATAATGGTAACAATCATTGGGCCTAATAAATGCTAAAAAAGTTTACATAATTATCTTCTTTGTAAGAGATAATTTACTATAAAATTTAAAATTTCTTATTAAAAGATCATAACGGTAACGATCATTGGGCCTAATAAATGCTAAAAAAGTTGACATAATTATCTTCTTTGTAAAAGATAATTTAATAGATCATTTAAAATTTCTTTATTAAAAGATTATAACGGTAACGATAATTGGCATAACAAATGCTAAAAAATTTGATATAATTATCTTCTTCGTAAAAGATAATTTAATAGATCATTTAAAATTTCTTTATTAAAAGATTATAACGGTAACGATCATTGGGCCTAATAAATGCTAAAAAAGTTGACATAATTATCTTCTTTGTAAGAGATAATTTACTATAAAATTTAAAATTTCTTATTAAAAGATCATAACGGTAACGATCATTGGGCCTAATAAATGCTAAAAAAGTTGACATAATTATCTTCTTTGTAAAAGATAATTTAATAGATCATTTAAAATTTCTTTATTAAAAGATTATAACGGTAACGATAATTGGCATAACAAATGCTAAAAAAGTTGATATAATTATCTTCTTCGTAAAAGATAATTTAATAGATCATTTAAAATTTCTTTATTAAAAATTATAACGGTAACGATCATTGGGCCTAATAAATGCTAAAAAAGTTGACATAATTATCTTCTTTGTAAAAGATAATTTAATAGATCATTTAAAATTTCTTTATTAAAAGATTATAACGGTAACGATAATTGGCATAACAAATGCTAAAAAATTTGATATAATTATCTTCTTCGTAAAAGATAATTTAATAGATCATTTAAAATTTCTTTATTAAAAGATTATAACGGTAACGATCATTGGGCCTAATAAATGCTAAAAAAGTTGACATAATTATCTTCTTTGTAAGAGATAATTTACTATAAAATTTAAAATTTCTTATTAAAAGATCATAACGGTAACGATCATTGGGCCTAATAAATGCTAAAAAAGTTGACATAATTATCTTCTTTGTAAAAGATAATTTAATAGATCATTTAAAATTTCTTTATTAAAAGATTATAACGGTAACGATAATTGGCATAACAAATGCTAAAAAAGTTGATATAATTATCTTCTTCGTAAAAGATAATTTAATAGATCATTTAAAATTTCTTTATTAAAAATTATAACGGTAACGATCATTGGGCCTAATAAATGCTAAAAAAGTTGACATAATTATCTTCTTTGTAAAAGATAATTTAATAGATCATTTAAAATTTCTTTATTAAAAGATCATAACGGTAACGATCATTGGGCCTAATAAATGCTAAAAAAGTTGACATAATTATCTTCTTTGTGAAAGATAATTTAATAGATCATTTAAAATTTCTTTATTAAAAGATTATAACGGTAACGATCATTGGGCCTAATAAATGCTAAAAAAGTTGACATAATTATCTTCTTTGTAAGAGATAATTTACTATAAAATTTAAAATTTCTTATTAAAAGATCATAACGGTAACGATCATTGGGCCTAATAAATGCTAAAAAAGTTGACATAATTATCTTCTTTGTAAAAGATAATTTAATAGATCATTTAAAATTTCTTTATTAAAAGATTATAACGGTAACGATAATTGGCATAACAAATGCTAAAAAAGTTGATATAATTATCTTCTTCGTAAAAGATAATTTAATAGATCATTTAAAATTTCTTTATTAAAAATTATAACGGTAATGATCATTGGGCCTAATAAATGCTAAAAAAGTTGACATAATTATCTTCTTTGTAAAAGATAATTTAATAGATCATTTAAAATTTCTTTATAAAAGATCATAATGGTAACAATCATTGGGCCTAATAAATGCTAAAAAAGTTGACATAATTATCTTCTTTGTAAGAGATAATTTACTATAAAATTTAAAATTTCTTATTAAAAGATCATAACGGTAACGATCATTGGGCCTAATAAATGCTAAAAAAGTTGACATAATTATCTTCTTTGTGAAAGATAATTTAATAGATCATTTAAAATTTCTTTATTAAAAGATTATAACGGTAACGATCATTGGGCCTAATAAATGCTAAAAAAGTTGACATAATTATCTTCTTTGTAAGAGATAATTTACTATAAAATTTAAAATTTCTTATTAAAAGATCATAACGGTAACGATCATTGGGCCTAATAAATGCTAAAAAAGTTGACATAATTATCTTCTTTGTAAAAGATAATTTAATAGATCATTTAAAATTTCTTTATTAAAAGATTATAACGGTAACGATAATTGGGCATAACAAATGCTAAAAAAGTTGATATAATTATCTTCTTCGTAAAAGATAATTTAATAGATCATTTAAAATTTCTTTATTAAAAATTATAACGGTAACGATCATTGGGCCTAATAAATGCTAAAAAAGTTGACATAATTATCTTCTTTGTGAAAGATAATTTAATAGATCATTTAAAATTTCTTTATTAAAAGATTATAACGGTAACGATCATTGGGCCTAATAAATGCTAAAAAAGTTGACATAATTATCTTCTTTGTAAGAGATAATTTACTATAAAATTTAAAATTTCTTATTAAAAGATCATAACGGTAACGATCATTGGGCCTAATAAATGCTAAAAAAGTTGACATAATTATCTTTTTTGTAAAAGATAATTTAATAGATCATTTAAAATTTCTTTATTAAAAGATTATAACGGTAACGATAATTGGGCATAACAAATGCTAAAAAAGTTGATATAATTATCTTCTTCGTAAAAGATAATTTAATAGATCATTTAAAATTTCTTTATTAAAAATTATAACGGTAACGATCATTGGGCCTAATAAATGCTAAAAAAGTTGACATAATTATCTTCTTTGTAAAAGATAATTTAATAGATCATTTAAAATTTCTTTATAAAAGATCATAATGGTAACAATCATTGGGCCTAATAAATGCTAAAAAAGTTGACATAATTATCTTCTTTGTAAGAGATAATTTACTATAAAATTTAAAATTTCTTATTAAAAGATCATAACGGTAACGATCATTGGGCCTAATAAATGCTAAAAAAGTTGACATAATTATCTTCTTTGTAAAAGATAATTTAATAGATCATTTAAAATTTCTTTATTAAAAGATTATAACGGTAACGATAATTGGCATAACAAATGCTAAAAAAGTTGATATAATTATCTTCTTCGTAAAAGATAATTTAATAGATCATTTAAAATTTCTTTATTAAAAATTATAACGGTAATGATCATTGGGCCTAATAAATGCTAAAAAAGTTGACATAATTATCTTCTTTGTAAAAGATAATTTAATAGATCATTTAAAATTTCTTTATAAAAGATCATAATGGTAACAATCATTGGGCCTAATAAATGCTAAAAAAGTTGACATAATTATCTTCTTTGTAAGAGATAATTTACTATAAAATTTAAAATTTCTTATTAAAAGATCATAACGGTAACGATCATTGGGCCTAATAAATGCTAAAAAAGTTGACATAATTATCTTCTTTGTGAAAGATAATTTAATAGATCATTTAAAATTTCTTTATTAAAAGATTATAACGGTAACGATCATTGGGCCTAATAAATGCTAAAAAAGTTGACATAATTATCTTCTTTGTAAGAGATAATTTACTATAAAATTTAAAATTTCTTATTAAAAGATCATAACGGTAACGATCATTGGGCCTAATAAATGCTAAAAAAGTTGACATAATTATCTTCTTTGTGAAAGATAATTTAATAGATCATTTAAAATTTCTTTATAAAAGATCATAAAGGTAACAATCATTGGGCCTAATAAATGCTAAAAAAGTTTACATAATTATCTTCTTTGTAAGAGATAATTTACTATAAAATTTAAAATTTCTTATTAAAAGATCATAACGGTAACGATCATTGGGCCTAATAAATGCTAAAAAAGTTGACATAATTATCTTCTTTGTAAAAGATAATTTAATAGATCATTTAAAATTTCTTTATTAAAAGATTATAACGGTAACGATAATTGGCATAACAAATGCTAAAAAATTTGATATAATTATCTTCTTCGTAAAAGATAATTTAATAGATCATTTAAAATTTCTTTATTAAAAGATTATAACGGTAACGATCATTGGGCCTAATAAATGCTAAAAAAGTTGACATAATTATCTTCTTTGTAAGAGATAATTTACTATAAAATTTAAAATTTCTTATTAAAAGATCATAACGGTAACGATCATTGGGCCTA
Source organism: Psophocarpus tetragonolobus (assembly GCA_037954015.1). Lineage (NCBI taxonomy): Eukaryota > Viridiplantae > Streptophyta > Magnoliopsida > Fabales > Fabaceae > Psophocarpus > Psophocarpus tetragonolobus. The sequence continues at coordinate 56,982,304 of CM075688.1, read as the reverse complement.
ATAAATGCTAAAAAAGTTGACATAATTATCTTCTTTGTAAAAGATAATTTAATAGATCATTTAAAATTTCTTTATTAAAAGATTATAACGGTAACGATAATTGGCATAACAAATGCTAAAAAAGTTGATATAATTATCTTCTTCGTAAAAGATAATTTAATAGATCATTTAAAATTTCTTTATTAAAAATTATAACGGTAACGATCATTGGGCCTAATAAATGCTAAAAAAGTTGACATAATTATCTTCTTTGTAAAAGATAATTTAATAGATCATTTAAAATTTCTTTATAAAAGATCATAATGGTAACAATCATTGGGCCTAATAAATGCTAAAAAAGTTGACATAATTATCTTCTTTGTAAGAGATAATTTACTATAAAATTTAAAATTTCTTATTAAAAGATCATAACGGTAACGATCATTGGGCCTAATAAATGCTAAAAAAGTTGACATAATTATCTTCTTTGTGAAAGATAATTTAATAGATCATTTAAAATTTCTTTATTAAAAGATTATAACGGTAACGATCATTGGGCCTAATAAATGCTAAAAAAGTTGACATAATTATCTTCTTTGTAAGAGATAATTTACTATAAAATTTAAAATTTCTTATTAAAAGATCATAACGGTAACGATCATTGGGCCTAATAAATGCTAAAAAAGTTGACATAATTATCTTCTTTGTGAAAGATAATTTAATAGATCATTTAAAATTTCTTTATTAAAAGATTATAACGGTAACGATCATTGGGCCTAATAAATGCTAAAAAAGTTGACATAATTATCTTCTTTGTAAGAGATAATTTACTATAAAATTTAAAATTTCTTATTAAAAGATCATAACGGTAACGATCATTGGGCCTAATAAATGCTAAAAAAGTTGACATAATTATCTTCTTTGTGAAAGATAATTTAATAGATCATTTAAAATTTCTTTATAAAAGATCATAATGGTAACAATCATTGGGCCTAATAAATGCTAAAAAAGTTTACATAATTATCTTCTTTGTAAGAGATAATTTACTATAAAATTTAAAATTTCTTATTAAAAGATCATAACGGTAACGATCATTGGGCCTAATAAATGCTAAAAAAGTTGACATAATTATCTTCTTTGTAAAAGATAATTTAATAGATCATTTAAAATTTCTTTATTAAAAGATTATAACGGTAACGATAATTGGCATAACAAATGCTAAAAAATTTGATATAATTATCTTCTTCGTAAAAGATAATTTAATAGATCATTTAAAATTTCTTTATTAAAAGATTATAACGGTAACGATCATTGGGCCTAATAAATGCTAAAAAAGTTGACATAATTATCTTCTTTGTAAGAGATAATTTACTATAAAATTTAAAATTTCTTATTAAAAGATCATAACGGTAACGATCATTGGGCCTAATAAATGCTAAAAAAGTTGACATAATTATCTTCTTTGTAAAAGATAATTTAATAGATCATTTAAAATTTCTTTATTAAAAGATTATAACGGTAACGATAATTGGGCATAACAAATGCTAAAAAAGTTGATATAATTATCTTCTTCGTAAAAGATAATTTAATAGATCATTTAAAATTTCTTTATTAAAAATTATAACGGTAACGATCATTGGGCCTAATAAATGCTAAAAAAGTTGACATAATTATCTTCTTTGTAAAAGATAATTTAATAGATCATTTAAAATTTCTTTATAAAAGATCATAATGGTAACAATCATTGGGCCTAATAAATGCTAAAAAAGTTGACATAATTATCTTCTTTGTAAGAGATAATTTACTATAAAATTTAAAATTTCTTATTAAAAGATCATAACGGTAACGATCATTGGGCCTAATAAATGCTAAAAAAGTTGACATAATTATCTTCTTTGTAAAAGATAATTTAATAGATCATTTAAAATTTCTTTATTAAAAGATTATAACGGTAACGATAATTGGGCATAACAAATGCTAAAAAAGTTGATATAATTATCTTCTTCGTAAAAGATAATTTAATAGATCATTTAAAATTTCTTTATTAAAAATTATAACGGTAACGATCATTGGGCCTAATAAATGCTAAAAAAGTTGACATAATTATCTTCTTTGTAAGAGATAATTTACTATAAAATTTAAAATTTCTTATTAAAAGATCATAACGGTAACGATCATTGGGCCTAATAAATGCTAAACAAGTTGACATAATTATCTTCTTTGTAAAAGATAATTTAATAGATCATTTAAAATTTCTTTATTAAAAGATTATAACGGTAACGATAATTGGGCATAACAAATGCTAAAAAAGTTGATATAATTATCTTCTTTGTAAAAGATAAGTTACTAGATAATTTAAAATTTCTAATTACAAGATCATAACGGTAACGATCATTGGGCCTAAGAAATGCTTAAAAAGTTGACATAATTATCTTCTTTGTAAAAGATAATTTACTAGACAATTTAAAATTTTTTATTAAAAGATCATAACGGTAACGATCATTGAGCCTAATAAATGCTAAAAAAGTTGACATAATTATCTTCTTTGTAAGAGATAATTAACTATAAATTTTAAAATTTCTTATTAAAAGATCATAACGGTAACGATCATTGAGCCTAATAAATGCTAAAAAAGTTGACATAATTATCTTCTTTGTAAAAGATAATTTAATAGATCATTTAAAATTTCTTTATTAAAAGATTATAACGGTAACGATAATTGGGCATAACAAATGCTAAAAAATTTGATATAATTATCTTCTTCGTAAAAGATAATTTAATAGATCATTTAAAAATTCTTTATTAAAAGATTATAACGGTAACGATCATTGGGCGTAATAAATGCTAAAAAAGTTGACATAATTATCTTCTTTGTAAAAGATAATTTAATAGATCATTTAAAATTTGTTATTAAAAGATCATAACGGTAACGATCATTGAGCCTAATAAATGCTAAAAAAGTTGACATAATTATCTTCTTTGTAAAAGATAATTTAATAGATCATTTAAAATTTCTTTATAAAAGATCATAATGGTAACAATCATTGGGCCTAATAAATGCTAAAAAAGTTTACATAATTATCTTCTTTGTAAGAGATAATTTACTATAAAATTTAAAATTTCTTATTAAAAGATCATAACGGTAACGATCATTGGGCCTAATAAGTGCTAAAAAAGTTGACATAATTATCTTCTTTGTAAAAGATAATTTAATAGATCATTTAAAATTTGTTTATTAAAAGATTATAACGGTAACGATAATTGGGCATAACAAATGCTAAAAAAGTTGATATAATTATCTTCTTCGTAAAAGATAATTTAATAGATCATTTAAAATTTCTTTATTAACAGATTATAACGGTAACGATCATTGGGCGTAATAAATGCTAAAAAAGTTGATATAATTATCTTCTTTGTAAAGATAAGTTACTAGGTAATTTAAAATTTCTAATTACAAGATCATAACGGTAACGATCATTGGGCCTAATAAATGCTAAAAAAGTTGACATAATTATCTTATTTGTAAAAGATAATTTACTATAAAATTTAAAATTTCTTATCAAAAGATTATAACGGTAACGGTCATTGGGCCTAATAAATGCTAAAAAAGTTGACATAATTATCTTCTTTGAAAAAGATAATTTAATAAATCATTTAAAATTTCTTTAAAAAAGATCATAACGGTAACGATCATTGGGCCTAAGAAATGCTTAAAAAGTTGACATAATTATCTTCTTTGTAAAAGATAATTTACTAGACAATTTAAAATTTTTTATTAAAAGATCATAACGGTAACGATCATTGAGCCTAATAAATGCTAAAAAAGTTGACATAATTATCTTCTTTGTAAAAGATAATTTAATAGATCATTTAAAATTTCTTTATAAAAGATCATAATGGTAACAATCATTGGGCCTAATAAATGCTAAAAAAGTTTACATAATTATCTTCTTTGTAAGAGATAATTTACTATAAAATTTAAAATTTCTTATTAAAAGATCATAACGGTAACGATCATTGGGCCTAATAAGTGCTAAAAAAGTTGACATAATTATCTTCTTTGTAAAAGATAATTTAATAGATCATTTAAAATTTCTTTATTAAAAGATTATAACGGTAACGATAATTGGGCATAACAAATGCTAAAAAAGTTGATATAATTATCTTTTTCATAAAAGATAATTTAATAGATCATTTAAAATTTCTTTATTAAAAGATTATAACGGTAACGATCATTGGGCCTAATAAATGCTAAAAAAGTTGACATAATTATCTTCTTTGTAAAAAGATAATTTAATAGATCATTTAAAATTTCTTTATAAAAGATCATAATGGTAACAATCATTGGGCCTAATAAATGCTAAAAAAGTTGACATAATTATCTTCTTTGTAAAAGATAATTTACTATAAAATTTAAAATTTCGTATTAAAAGATCATAACGGTAACGATCATTGGGCCTAATAAATGCTAAAAAAGTTGACATAATTATCTTCTTTGAAAAAGATAATTTAATAGATCATTTAAAATTTCTTTATTAAAAGATCATAATGGTAACAATCATTCGGCATAATAAATGCTAAAAAAGTTGATATAATTATCTTCTTTGTAAAATATAATTTAATAGATCATTTAAAATTTCTTTATTAAAAGATTATAACGGTAACGATAATTGGGCATAACAAATGCTAAAAAAGTTGATATAATTATCTTCTTCATAAAAGATAATTTAATAGATCATTTAAAATTTCTTTATTAAAAGATTATAACGGTAACGATCATTGGGCGTAATATATGCTAAAAAAGTTGACATAATTATCTTCTTTGTAAAAAGATAATTTAATAGATCATTTAAAATTTCTTTATTAAAAGATCATAATGGTAACAATCATTCGGCCTAATAAATGCTAAAAAAGTTGATATAATTATCTTCTTCGTAAAAGATAATTTAATAGATCATTTAAAATTTCTTTATTGAAAGATTATAACGGTAACGATCATTGGGCGTAATAAATGCTAAAAAAGTTGATATAATTATCTTCTTTGTAAAAGATAAGTTACTAGATAATTTAAAATTTCTAATTACAAGATCATAACGGTAACGATCATTGGGCCTAATAAATGCTAAAAAAGTTGACATAATTATCTTATTTGTAAAAGATAATTTACTATAAAATTTAAAATTTCTTATTAAAAGATCATAACGGTAACGATCATTGGGCCTAATAAATGCTAAAAAAGTTGACATAATTATCTTCTTTGAAAAAGATAATTTAATAGATCATTTAAAATTTCTTTATTAAAAGATTATAACGGTAACGATAATTGGGCATAACAAATGCTAAAAAAGTTGATATAATTATCTTCGTCGTAAAAGATAATTTAATAGATCATTTAAAATTTCTTTATTAAAAGATTATAACGGTAACGATCATTGGGCGTAATAAATGCTAAAAAAGTTGACATAATTATCTTCTTTGTAAGAGATAATTTACTATAAAATTTAAAATTTCTTATTAAAAGATCATAACGGTAACGATCATTGGGCCTAATAAATGCTAAAAAAGTTGACATAATTATCTTCTTTGTAAAAGATAATTTAATAGATCATTTAAAATTTCTTTATTAAAAGATTATAACGGTAACGATAATTGGGCATAACAAATGCTAAAAAAGTTGATATAATTATCTTCTTCGTAAAAGATAATTTAATAGATCATTTAAAATTTCTTTATTAAAAATTATAACGGTAACGATCATTGGGCCTAATAAATGCTAAAAAAGTTGACATAATTATCTTCTTTGTAAAAGATAATTTAATAGATCATTTAAAATTTCTTTATAAAAGATCATAATGGTAACAATCATTGGGCCTAATAAATGCTAAAAAAGTTGACATAATTATCTTCTTTGTAAGAGATAATTTACTATAAAATTTAAAATTTCTTATTAAAAGATCATAACGGTAACGATCATTGGGCCTAATAAATGCTAAAAAATTTGACATAATTATCTTCTTTGTGAAAGATAATTTAATAGATCATTTAAAATTTCTTTATTAAAAGATTATAACGGTAACGATAATTGGGCATAACAAATGCTAAAAAAGTTGATATAATTATCTTCTTCATAAAAGATAATTTAATAGATCATTTAAAATTTCTTTATTAAAAGATTATAACGGTAACGATCATTGGGCCTAATAAATGCTAAAAAAGTTGACATAATTATCTTCTTTGTAAAAAGATAATTTAATAGATCATTTAAAATTTCTTTATAAAAGATCATAATGGTAACAATCATTGGGCCTAATAAATGCTAAAAAAGTTGACATAATTATCTTCTTTGTAAAAGATAATTTACTATAAAATTTAAAATTTCTTATTAAAAGATCATAACGGTAACGATCATTGGGCCTAATAAATGCTAAAAAAGTTGACATAATTATCTTCTTTGAAAAAGATAATTTAATAGATCATTTAAAATTTCTTTATTAAAAGATCATAATGGTAACAATCATTCGGCATAATAAATGCTAAAAAAGTTGATATAATTATCTTTTTTGTAAAATATAATTTAATAGATCATTTAAAATTTCTTTATTAAAAGATTATAACGGTAACAATAATTGGGCATAACAAATGCTAAAAAAGTTGATATAATTATCTTCTTCATAAAAGATAATTTAATAGATCATTTAAAATTTCTTTATTAAAAGATTATAACGGTAACGATCATTGGGCCTAATAAATGCTAAAAAAGTTGACATAATTATCTTCTTTGAAAAAGATAATTTAATAGATCATTTAAAATTTCTTTATTAAAAGATTATAACGGTAACGATAATTGGGCATAACAAATGCTAAAAAAGTTGATATAATTATCTTCGTCGTAAAAGATAATTTAATAGATCATTTAAAATTTCTTTATTAAAAGATTATAACGGTAACGATCATTGGGCGTAATAAATGCTAAAAAAGTTGACATAATTATCTTCTTTGTAAAAAGATAATTTAATAGATCATTTAAAATTTCTTTATTAAAAGATTATAACGGTAACGATCATTGGGCCTAATAAATGCTAAAAAAGTTGACATAATTATCTTCTTTGAAAAAGATAATTTAATAGATCATTTAAAATTTCTTTATTAAAAGATTATAACGGTAACGATAATTGGGCATAACAAATGCTAAAAAAGTTGATATAATTATCTTCGTCGTAAAAGATAATTTAATAGATCATTTAAAATTTCTTTATTAAAAGATTATAACGGTAACGATCATTGGGCGTAATAAATGCTAAAAAAGTTGACATAATTATCTTCTTTGTAAAAAGATAATTTAATAGATCATTTAAAATTTCTTTATTAAAAGATTATAACGGTAACGATAATTGGGCATAACAAATGCTAAAAAAGTTGATATAATTATCTTCGTCGTAAAAGATAATTTAATAGATCATTTAAAATTTCTTTATTAAAAGATTATAACGGTAACGATCATTGGGCGTAATAAATGCTAAAAAAGTTGACATAATTATCTTCTTTGTAAGAGATAATTTACTATAAAATTTAAAATTTCTTATTAAAAGATCATAACGGTAACGATCATTGGGCCTAATAAGTGCTAAAAAAGTTGACATAATTATCTTCTTTGTAAAAGATAATTTAATAGATCATTTAAAATTTCTTTATTAAAAGATTATAACGGTAACGATAATTGGGCATAACAAATGCTAAAAAAGTTGATATAATTATCTTCTTCATAAAAGATAATTTAATAGATCATTTAAAATTTCTTTATTAAAAGATTATAATGGTAACGATCATTGGGCGTAATATATGCTAAAAAAGTTGACATAATTATCTTCTTTGTAAAAAGATAATTTAATAGATCATTTAAAATTTCTTTATTAAAAGATCATAATGGTAACAATCATTCGGCCTAATAAATGCTAAAAAAGTTGATATAATTATCTTCTTCGTAAAAGATAATTTAATAGATCATTTAAAATTTCTTTATTGAAAGATTATAACGGTAACGATCATTGGGCGTAATAAATGCTAAAAAAGTTGATATAATTATCTTCTTTGTAAAAGATAAGTTACTAGATAATTTAAAATTTCTAATTACAAGATCATAACGGTAACGATCATTGGGCCTAATAAATGCTAAAAAAGTTGACATAATTATCTTATTTGTAAAAGATAATTTACTATAAAATTTAAAATTTCTTATTAAAAGATCATAACGGTAACGATCATTGGGCCTAATAAATGCTAAAAAAGTTGACATAATTATCTTCTTTGAAAAAGATAATTTAATAGATCATTTAAAATTTCTTTATTAAAAGATTATAACGGTAACGATAATTGGGCATAACAAATGCTAAAAAAGTTGATATAATTATCTTCGTCGTAAAAGATAATTTAATAGATCATTTAAAATTTCTTTATTAAAAGATTATAACGGTAACGATCATTGGGCGTAATAAATGCTAAAAAAGTTGACATAATTATCTTCTTTGTAAGAGATAATTTACTATAAAATTTAAAATTTCTTATTAAAAGATCATAACGGTAACGATCATTGGGCCTAATAAATGCTAAAAAAGTTGACATAATTATCTTCTTTGTAAAAGATAATTTAATAGATCATTTAAAATTTCTTTATTAAAAGATTATAACGGTAACGATAATTGGGCATAACAAATGCTAAAAAAGTTGATATAATTATCTTCTTCGTAAAAGATAATTTAATAGATCATTTAAAATTTCTTTATTAAAAATTATAACGGTAACGATCATTGGGCCTAATAAATGCTAAAAAAGTTGACATAATTATCTTCTTTGTAAAAGATAATTTAATAGATCATTTAAAATTTCTTTATAAAAGATCATAATGGTAACAATCATTGGGCCTAATAAATGCTAAAAAAGTTGACATAATTATCTTCTTTGTAAGAGATAATTTACTATAAAATTTAAAATTTCTTATTAAAAGATCATAACGGTAACGATCATTGGGCCTAATAAATGCTAAAAAATTTGACATAATTATCTTCTTTGTGAAAGATAATTTAATAGATCATTTAAAATTTCTTTATTAAAAGATTATAACGGTAACGATAATTGGGCATAACAAATGCTAAAAAAGTTGATATAATTATCTTCTTCATAAAAGATAATTTAATAGATCATTTAAAATTTCTTTATTAAAAGATTATAACGGTAACGATCATTGGGCCTAATAAATGCTAAAAAAGTTGACATAATTATCTTCTTTGTAAAAAGATAATTTAATAGATCATTTAAAATTTCTTTATAAAAGATCATAATGGTAACAATCATTGGGCCTAATAAATGCTAAAAAAGTTGACATAATTATCTTCTTTGTAAAAGATAATTTACTATAAAATTTAAAATTTCTTATTAAAAGATCATAACGGTAACGATCATTGGGCCTAATAAATGCTAAAAAAGTTGACATAATTATCTTCTTTGAAAAAGATAATTTAATAGATCATTTAAAATTTCTTTATTAAAAGATCATAATGGTAACAATCATTCGGCATAATAAATGCTAAAAAAGTTGATATAATTATCTTTTTTGTAAAATATAATTTAATAGATCATTTAAAATTTCTTTATTAAAAGATTATAACGGTAACAATAATTGGGCATAACAAATGCTAAAAAAGTTGATATAATTATCTTCTTCATAAAAGATAATTTAATAGATCATTTAAAATTTCTTTATTAAAAGATTATAACGGTAACGATCATTGGGCCTAATAAATGCTAAAAAAGTTGACATAATTATCTTCTTTGAAAAAGATAATTTAATAGATCATTTAAAATTTCTTTATTAAAAGATTATAACGGTAACGATAATTGGGCATAACAAATGCTAAAAAAGTTGATATAATTATCTTCGTCGTAAAAGATAATTTAATAGATCATTTAAAATTTCTTTATTAAAAGATTATAACGGTAACGATCATTGGGCGTAATAAATGCTAAAAAAGTTGACATAATTATCTTCTTTGTAAAAAGATAATTTAATAGATCATTTAAAATTTCTTTATTAAAAGATTATAACGGTAACGATCATTGGGCCTAATAAATGCTAAAAAAGTTGACATAATTATCTTCTTTGAAAAAGATAATTTAATAGATCATTTAAAATTTCTTTATTAAAAGATTATAACGGTAACGATAATTGGGCATAACAAATGCTAAAAAAGTTGATATAATTATCTTCGTCGTAAAAGATAATTTAATAGATCATTTAAAATTTCTTTATTAAAAGATTATAACGGTAACGATCATTGGGCGTAATAAATGCTAAAAAAGTTGACATAATTATCTTCTTTGTAAAAAGATAATTTAATAGATCATTTAAAATTTCTTTATTAAAAGATTATAACGGTAACGATAATTGGGCATAACAAATGCTAAAAAAGTTGATATAATTATCTTCGTCGTAAAAGATAATTTAATAGATCATTTAAAATTTCTTTATTAAAAGATTATAACGGTAACGATCATTGGGCGTAATAAATGCTAAAAAAGTTGACATAATTATCTTCTTTGTAAGAGATAATTTACTATAAAATTTAAAATTTCTTATTAAAAGATCATAACGGTAACGATCATTGGGCCTAATAAGTGCTAAAAAAGTTGACATAATTATCTTCTTTGTAAAAGATAATTTAATAGATCATTTAAAATTTCTTTATTAAAAGATTATAACGGTAACGATAATTGGGCATAACAAATGCTAAAAAAGTTGATATAATTATCTTCTTCATAAAAGATAATTTAATAGATCATTTAAAATTTCTTTATTAAAAGATTATAATGGTAACGATCATTGGGCGTAATATATGCTAAAAAAGTTGACATAATTATCTTCTTTGTAAAAAGATAATTTAATAGATCATTTAAAATTTCTTTATTAAAAGATCATAATGGTAACAATCATTCGGCCTAATAAATGCTAAAAAAGTTGATATAATTATCTTCTTCGTAAAAGATAATTTAATAGATCATTTAAAATTTCTTTATTGAAAGATTATAACGGTAACGATCATTGGGCGTAATAAATGCTAAAAAAGTTGATATAATTATCTTCTTTGTAAAAGATAAGTTACTAGATAATTTAAAATTTCTAATTACAAGATCATAACGGTAACGATCATTGGGCCTAATAAATGCTAAAAAAGTTGACATAATTATCTTATTTGTAAAAGATAATTTACTATAAAATTTAAAATTTCTTATTAAAAGATCATAACGGTAACGATCATTGGGCCTAATAAATGCTAAAAAAGTTGACATAATTATCTTCTTTGAAAAAGATAATTTAATAGATCATTTAAAATTTCTTTATTAAAAGATTATAACGGTAACGATAATTGGGCATAACAAATGCTAAAAAAGTTGATATAATTATCTTCGTCGTAAAAGATAATTTAATAGATCATTTAAAATTTCTTTATTAAAAGATTATAACGGTAACGATCATTGGGCGTAATAAATGCTAAAAAAGTTGACATAATTATCTTCTTTGTAAGAGATAATTTACTATAAAATTTAAAATTTCTTATTAAAAGATCATAACGGTAACGATCATTGGGCCTAATAAATGCTAAAAAAGTTGACATAATTATCTTCTTTGTAAAAGATAATTTAATAGATCATTTAAAATTTCTTTATTAAAAGATTATAACGGTAACGATAATTGGGCATAACAAATGCTAAAAAAGTTGATATAATTATCTTCTTCGTAAAAGATAATTTAATAGATCATTTAAAATTTCTTTATTAAAAATTATAACGGTAACGATCATTGGGCCTAATAAATGCTAAAAAAGTTGACATAATTATCTTCTTTGTAAAAGATAATTTAATAGATCATTTAAAATTTCTTTATAAAAGATCATAATGGTAACAATCATTGGGCCTAATAAATGCTAAAAAAGTTGACATAATTATCTTCTTTGTAAAAGATAATTTACTATAAAATTTAAAATTTCTTATTAAAAGATCATAACGGTAACGATCATTGGGCCTAATAAATGCTAAAAAAGTTGACATAATTATCTTCTTTGAAAAAGATAATTTAATAGATCATTTAAAATTTCTTTATTAAAAGATCATAATGGTAACAATCATTCGGCATAATAAATGCTAAAAAAGTTGATATAATTATCTTTTTTGTAAAGTATAATTTAATAGATCATTTAAAATTTCTTTATTAAAAGATTATAACGGTAACAATAATTGGGCATAACAAATGCTAAAAAAGTTGATATAATTATCTTCTTCATAAAAGATAATTTAATAGATCATTTAAAATTTCTTTATTAAAAGATTATAACGGTAACGATCATTGGGCCTAATAAATGCTAAAAAAGTTGACATAATTATCTTCTTTGAAAAAGATAATTTAATAGATCATTTAAAATTTCTTTATTAAAAGATTATAACGGTAACGATAATTGGGCATAACAAATGCTAAAAAAGTTGATATAATTATCTTCGTCGTAAAAGATAATTTAATAGATCATTTAAAATTTCTTTATTAAAAGATTATAACGGTAACGATCATTGGGCGTAATAAATGCTAAAAAAGTTGACATAATTATCTTCTTTGTAAAAAGATAATTTAATAGATCATTTAAAATTTCTTTATTAAAAGATTATAACGGTAACGATCATTGGGCCTAATAAATGCTAAAAAAGTTGACATAATTATCTTCTTTGAAAAAGATAATTTAATAGATCATTTAAAATTTCTTTATTAAAAGATTATAACGGTAACGATAATTGGGCATAACAAATGCTAAAAAAGTTGATATAATTATCTTCGTCGTAAAAGATAATTTAATAGATCATTTAAAATTTCTTTATTAAAAGATTATAACGGTAACGATCATTGGGCGTAATAAATGCTAAAAAAGTTGACATAATTATCTTCTTTGTAAAAAGATAATTTAATAGATCATTTAAAATTTCTTTATTAAAAGATTATAACGGTAACGATAATTGGGCATAACAAATGCTAAAAAAGTTGATATAATTATCTTCGTCGTAAAAGATAATTTAATAGATCATTTAAAATTTCTTTATTAAAAGATTATAACGGTAACGATCATTGGGCGTAATAAATGCTAAAAAAGTTGACATAATTATCTTCTTTGTAAGAGATAATTTACTATAAAATTTAAAATTTCTTATTAAAAGATCATAACGGTAACGATCATTGGGCCTAATAAGTGCTAAAAAAGTTGACATAATTATCTTCTTTGTAAAAGATAATTTAATAGATCATTTAAAATTTCTTTATTAAAAGATTATAACGGTAACGATAATTGGGCATAACAAATGCTAAAAAAGTTGATATAATTATCTTCTTCATAAAAGATAATTTAATAGATCATTTAAAATTTCTTTATTAAAAGATTATAATGGTAACGATCATTGGGCGTAATATATGCTAAAAAAGTTGACATAATTATCTTCTTTGTAAAAAGATAATTTAATAGATCATTTAAAATTTCTTTATTAAAAGATCATAATGGTAACAATCATTCGGCCTAATAAATGCTAAAAAAGTTGATATAATTATCTTCTTCGTAAAAGATAATTTAATAGATCATTTAAAATTTCTTTATTGAAAGATTATAACGGTAACGATCATTGGGCGTAATAAATGCTAAAAAAGTTGATATAATTATCTTCTTTGTAAAAGATAAGTTACTAGATAATTTAAAATTTCTAATTACAAGATCATAACGGTAACGATCATTGGGCCTAATAAATGCTAAAAAAGTTGACATAATTATCTTATTTGTAAAAGATAATTTACTATAAAATTTAAAATTTCTTATTAAAAGATCATAACGGTAACGATCATTGGGCCTAATAAATGCTAAAAAAGTTGACATAATTATCTTCTTTGAAAAAGATAATTTAATAGATCATTTAAAATTTCTTTATTAAAAGATTATAACGGTAACGATAATTGGGCATAACAAATGCTAAAAAAGTTGATATAATTATCTTCGTCGTAAAAGATAATTTAATAGATCATTTAAAATTTCTTTATTAAAAGATTATAACGGTAACGATCATTGGGCGTAATAAATGCTAAAAAAGTTGACATAATTATCTTCTTTGTAAGAGATAATTTACTATAAAATTTAAAATTTCTTATTAAAAGATCATAACGGTAACGATCATTGGGCCTAATAAATGCTAAAAAAGTTGACATAATTATCTTCTTTGTAAAAGATAATTTAATAGATCATTTAAAATTTCTTTATTAAAAGATTATAACGGTAACGATAATTGGGCATAACAAATGCTAAAAAAGTTGATATAATTATCTTCTTCGTAAAAGATAATTTAATAGATCATTTAAAATTTCTTTATTAAAAATTATAACGGTAACGATCATTGGGCCTAATAAATGCTAAAAAAGTTGACATAATTATCTTCTTTGTAAAAGATAATTTAATAGATCATTTAAAATTTCTTTATAAAAGATCATAATGGTAACAATCATTGGGCCTAATAAATGCTAAAAAAGTTGACATAATTATCTTCTTTGTAAGAGATAATTTACTATAAAATTTAAAATTTCTTATTAAAAGATCATAACGGTAACGATCATTGGGCCTAATAAATGCTAAAAAATTTGACATAATTATCTTCTTTGTGAAAGATAATTTAATAGATCATTTAAAATTTCTTTATTAAAAGATTATAACGGTAACGATAATTGGGCATAACAAATGCTAAAAAAGTTGATATAATTATCTTCTTCATAAAAGATAATTTAATAGATCATTTAAAATTTCTTTATTAAAAGATTATAACGGTAACGATCATTGGGCCTAATAAATGCTAAAAAAGTTGACATAATTATCTTCTTTGTAAAAAGATAATTTAATAGATCATTTAAAATTTCTTTATAAAAGATCATAATGGTAACAATCATTGGGCCTAATAAATGCTAAAAAAGTTGACATAATTATCTTCTTTGTAAAAGATAATTTACTATAAAATTTAAAATTTCTTATTAAAAGATCATAACGGTAACGATCATTGGGCCTAATAAATGCTAAAAAAGTTGACATAATTATCTTCTTTGAAAAAGATAATTTAATAGATCATTTAAAATTTCTTTATTAAAAGATCATAATGGTAACAATCATTCGGCATAATAAATGCTAAAAAAGTTGATATAATTATCTTTTTTGTAAAATATAATTTAATAGATCATTTAAAATTTCTTTATTAAAAGATTATAACGGTAACAATAATTGGGCATAACAAATGCTAAAAAAGTTGATATAATTATCTTCTTCATAAAAGATAATTTAATAGATCATTTAAAATTTCTTTATTAAAAGATTATAACGGTAACGATCATTGGGCCTAATAAATGCTAAAAAAGTTGACATAATTATCTTCTTTGAAAAAGATAATTTAATAGATCATTTAAAATTTCTTTATTAAAAGATTATAACGGTAACGATAATTGGGCATAACAAATGCTAAAAAAGTTGATATAATTATCTTCGTCGTAAAAGATAATTTAATAGATCATTTAAAATTTCTTTATTAAAAGATTATAACGGTAACGATCATTGGGCGTAATAAATGCTAAAAAAGTTGACATAATTATCTTCTTTGTAAAAAGATAATTTAATAGATCATTTAAAATTTCTTTATTAAAAGATTATAACGGTAACGATCATTGGGCCTAATAAATGCTAAAAAAGTTGACATAATTATCTTCTTTGAAAAAGATAATTTAATAGATCATTTAAAATTTCTTTATTAAAAGATTATAACGGTAACGATAATTGGGCATAACAAATGCTAAAAAAGTTGATATAATTATCTTCGTCGTAAAAGATAATTTAATAGATCATTTAAAATTTCTTTATTAAAAGATTATAACGGTAACGATCATTGGGCGTAATAAATGCTAAAAAAGTTGACATAATTATCTTCTTTGTAAAAAGATAATTTAATAGATCATTTAAAATTTCTTTATTAAAAGATTATAACGGTAACGATAATTGGGCATAACAAATGCTAAAAAAGTTGATATAATTATCTTCGTCGTAAAAGATAATTTAATAGATCATTTAAAATTTCTTTATTAAAAGATTATAACGGTAACGATCATTGGGCGTAATAAATGCTAAAAAAGTTGACATAATTATCTTCTTTGTAAGAGATAATTTACTATAAAATTTAAAATTTCTTATTAAAAGATCATAACGGTAACGATCATTGGGCCTAATAAGTGCTAAAAAAGTTGACATAATTATCTTCTTTGTAAAAGATAATTTAATAGATCATTTAAAATTTCTTTATTAAAAGATTATAACGGTAACGATAATTGGGCATAACAAATGCTAAAAAAGTTGATATAATTATCTTCTTCATAAAAGATAATTTAATAGATCATTTAAAATTTCTTTATTAAAAGATTATAATGGTAACGATCATTGGGCGTAATATATGCTAAAAAAGTTGACATAATTATCTTCTTTGTAAAAAGATAATTTAATAGATCATTTAAAATTTCTTTATTAAAAGATCATAATGGTAACAATCATTCGGCCTAATAAATGCTAAAAAAGTTGATATAATTATCTTCTTCGTAAAAGATAATTTAATAGATCATTTAAAATTTCTTTATTGAAAGATTATAACGGTAACGATCATTGGGCGTAATAAATGCTAAAAAAGTTGATATAATTATCTTCTTTGTAAAAGATAAGTTACTAGATAATTTAAAATTTCTAATTACAAGATCATAACGGTAACGATCATTGGGCCTAATAAATGCTAAAAAAGTTGACATAATTATCTTATTTGTAAAAGATAATTTACTATAAAATTTAAAATTTCTTATTAAAAGATCATAACGGTAACGATCATTGGGCCTAATAAATGCTAAAAAAGTTGACATAATTATCTTCTTTGAAAAAGATAATTTAATAGATCATTTAAAATTTCTTTATTAAAAGATTATAACGGTAACGATAATTGGGCATAACAAATGCTAAAAAAGTTGATATAATTATCTTCGTCGTAAAAGATAATTTAATAGATCATTTAAAATTTCTTTATTAAAAGATTATAACGGTAACGATCATTGGGCGTAATAAATGCTAAAAAAGTTGACATAATTATCTTCTTTGTAAGAGATAATTTACTATAAAATTTAAAATTTCTTATTAAAAGATCATAACGGTAACGATCATTGGGCCTAATAAATGCTAAAAAAGTTGACATAATTATCTTCTTTGTAAAAGATAATTTAATAGATCATTTAAAATTTCTTTATTAAAAGATTATAACGGTAACGATAATTGGGCATAACAAATGCTAAAAAAGTTGATATAATTATCTTCTTCGTAAAAGATAATTTAATAGATCATTTAAAATTTCTTTATTAAAAATTATAACGGTAACGATCATTGGGCCTAATAAATGCTAAAAAAGTTGACATAATTATCTTCTTTGTAAAAGATAATTTAATAGATCATTTAAAATTTCTTTATAAAAGATCATAATGGTAACAATCATTGGGCCTAATAAATGCTAAAAAAGTTGACATAATTATCTTCTTTGTAAGAGATAATTTACTATAAAATTTAAAATTTCTTATTAAAAGATCATAACGGTAACGATCATTGGGCCTAATAAATGCTAAAAAATTTGACATAATTATCTTCTTTGTGAAAGATAATTTAATAGATCATTTAAAATTTCTTTATTAAAAGATTATAACGGTAACGATAATTGGGCATAACAAATGCTAAAAAAGTTGATATAATTATCTTCTTCATAAAAGATAATTTAATAGATCATTTAAAATTTCTTTATTAAAAGATTATAACGGTAACGATCATTGGGCCTAATAAATGCTAAAAAAGTTGACATAATTATCTTCTTTGTAAAAAGATAATTTAATAGATCATTTAAAATTTCTTTATAAAAGATCATAATGGTAACAATCATTGGGCCTAATAAATGCTAAAAAAGTTGACATAATTATCTTCTTTGTAAAAGATAATTTACTATAAAATTTAAAATTTCTTATTAAAAGATCATAACGGTAACGATCATTGGGCCTAATAAATGCTAAAAAAGTTGACATAATTATCTTCTTTGAAAAAGATAATTTAATAGATCATTTAAAATTTCTTTATTAAAAGATCATAATGGTAACAATCATTCGGCATAATAAATGCTAAAAAAGTTGATATAATTATCTTTTTTGTAAAATATAATTTAATAGATCATTTAAAATTTCTTTATTAAAAGATTATAACGGTAACAATAATTGGGCATAACAAATGCTAAAAAAGTTGATATAATTATCTTCTTCATAAAAGATAATTTAATAGATCATTTAAAATTTCTTTATTAAAAGATTATAACGGTAACGATCATTGGGCCTAATAAATGCTAAAAAAGTTGACATAATTATCTTCTTTGAAAAAGATAATTTAATAGATCATTTAAAATTTCTTTATTAAAAGATTATAACGGTAACGATAATTGGGCATAACAAATGCTAAAAAAGTTGATATAATTATCTTCGTCGTAAAAGATAATTTAATAGATCATTTAAAATTTCTTTATTAAAAGATTATAACGGTAACGATCATTGGGCGTAATAAATGCTAAAAAAGTTGACATAATTATCTTCTTTGTAAAAAGATAATTTAATAGATCATTTAAAATTTCTTTATTAAAAGATTATAACGGTAACGATCATTGGGCCTAATAAATGCTAAAAAAGTTGACATAATTATCTTCTTTGAAAAAGATAATTTAATAGATCATTTAAAATTTCTTTATTAAAAGATTATAACGGTAACGATAATTGGGCATAACAAATGCTAAAAAAGTTGATATAATTATCTTCGTCGTAAAAGATAATTTAATAGATCATTTAAAATTTCTTTATTAAAAGATTATAACGGTAACGATCATTGGGCGTAATAAATGCTAAAAAAGTTGACATAATTATCTTCTTTGTAAAAAGATAATTTAATAGATCATTTAAAATTTCTTTATTAAAAGATTATAACGGTAACGATAATTGGGCATAACAAATGCTAAAAAAGTTGATATAATTATCTTCGTCGTAAAAGATAATTTAATAGATCATTTAAAATTTCTTTATTAAAAGATTATAACGGTAACGATCATTGGGCGTAATAAATGCTAAAAAAGTTGACATAATTATCTTCTTTGTAAGAGATAATTTACTATAAAATTTAAAATTTCTTATTAAAAGATCATAACGGTAACGATCATTGGGCCTAATAAGTGCTAAAAAAGTTGACATAATTATCTTCTTTGTAAAAGATAATTTAATAGATCATTTAAAATTTCTTTATTAAAAGATTATAACGGTAACGATAATTGGGCATAACAAATGCTAAAAAAGTTGATATAATTATCTTCTTCATAAAAGATAATTTAATAGATCATTTAAAATTTCTTTATTAAAAGATTATAATGGTAACGATCATTGGGCGTAATATATGCTAAAAAAGTTGACATAATTATCTTCTTTGTAAAAAGATAATTTAATAGATCATTTAAAATTTCTTTATTAAAAGATCATAATGGTAACAATCATTCGGCCTAATAAATGCTAAAAAAGTTGATATAATTATCTTCTTCGTAAAAGATAATTTAATAGATCATTTAAAATTTCTTTATTGAAAGATTATAACGGTAACGATCATTGGGCGTAATAAATGCTAAAAAAGTTGATATAATTATCTTCTTTGTAAAAGATAAGTTACTAGATAATTTAAAATTTCTAATTACAAGATCATAACGGTAACGATCATTGGGCCTAATAAATGCTAAAAAAGTTGACATAATTATCTTATTTGTAAAAGATAATTTACTATAAAATTTAAAATTTCTTATTAAAAGATCATAACGGTAACGATCATTGGGCCTAATAAATGCTAAAAAAGTTGACATAATTATCTTCTTTGAAAAAGATAATTTAATAGATCATTTAAAATTTCTTTATTAAAAGATTATAACGGTAACGATAATTGGGCATAACAAATGCTAAAAAAGTTGATATAATTATCTTCGTCGTAAAAGATAATTTAATAGATCATTTAAAATTTCTTTATTAAAAGATTATAACGGTAACGATCATTGGGCGTAATAAATGCTAAAAAAGTTGACATAATTATCTTCTTTGTAAGAGATAATTTACTATAAAATTTAAAATTTCTTATTAAAAGATCATAACGGTAACGATCATTGGGCCTAATAAATGCTAAAAAAGTTGACATAATTATCTTCTTTGTAAAAGATAATTTAATAGATCATTTAAAATTTCTTTATTAAAAGATTATAACGGTAACGATAATTGGGCATAACAAATGCTAAAAAAGTTGATATAATTATCTTCTTCGTAAAAGATAATTTAATAGATCATTTAAAATTTCTTTATTAAAAATTATAACGGTAACGATCATTGGGCCTAATAAATGCTAAAAAAGTTGACATAATTATCTTCTTTGTAAAAGATAATTTAATAGATCATTTAAAATTTCTTTATAAAAGATCATAATGGTAACAATCATTGGGCCTAATAAATGCTAAAAAAGTTGACATAATTATCTTCTTTGTAAAAGATAATTTACTATAAAATTTAAAATTTCTTATTAAAAGATCATAACGGTAACGATCATTGGGCCTAATAAATGCTAAAAAAGTTGACATAATTATCTTCTTTGAAAAAGATAATTTAATAGATCATTTAAAATTTCTTTATTAAAAGATCATAATGGTAACAATCATTCGGCATAATAAATGCTAAAAAAGTTGATATAATTATCTTTTTTGTAAAGTATAATTTAATAGATCATTTAAAATTTCTTTATTAAAAGATTATAACGGTAACAATAATTGGGCATAACAAATGCTAAAAAAGTTGATATAATTATCTTCTTCATAAAAGATAATTTAATAGATCATTTAAAATTTCTTTATTAAAAGATTATAACGGTAACGATCATTGGGCCTAATAAATGCTAAAAAAGTTGACATAATTATCTTCTTTGAAAAAGATAATTTAATAGATCATTTAAAATTTCTTTATTAAAAGATTATAACGGTAACGATAATTGGGCATAACAAATGCTAAAAAAGTTGATATAATTATCTTCGTCGTAAAAGATAATTTAATAGATCATTTAAAATTTCTTTATTAAAAGATTATAACGGTAACGATCATTGGGCGTAATAAATGCTAAAAAAGTTGACATAATTATCTTCTTTGTAAAAAGATAATTTAATAGATCATTTAAAATTTCTTTATTAAAAGATTATAACGGTAACGATCATTGGGCCTAATAAATGCTAAAAAAGTTGACATAATTATCTTCTTTGAAAAAGATAATTTAATAGATCATTTAAAATTTCTTTATTAAAAGATTATAACGGTAACGATAATTGGGCATAACAAATGCTAAAAAAGTTGATATAATTATCTTCGTCGTAAAAGATAATTTAATAGATCATTTAAAATTTCTTTATTAAAAGATTATAACGGTAACGATCATTGGGCGTAATAAATGCTAAAAAAGTTGACATAATTATCTTCTTTGTAAAAAGATAATTTAATAGATCATTTAAAATTTCTTTATTAAAAGATTATAACGGTAACGATAATTGGGCATAACAAATGCTAAAAAAGTTGATATAATTATCTTCGTCGTAAAAGATAATTTAATAGATCATTTAAAATTTCTTTATTAAAAGATTATAACGGTAACGATCATTGGGCGTAATAAATGCTAAAAAAGTTGACATAATTATCTTCTTTGTAAGAGATAATTTACTATAAAATTTAAAATTTCTTATTAAAAGATCATAACGGTAACGATCATTGGGCCTAATAAGTGCTAAAAAAGTTGACATAATTATCTTCTTTGTAAAAGATAATTTAATAGATCATTTAAAATTTCTTTATTAAAAGATTATAACGGTAACGATAATTGGGCATAACAAATGCTAAAAAAGTTGATATAATTATCTTCTTCATAAAAGATAATTTAATAGATCATTTAAAATTTCTTTATTAAAAGATTATAATGGTAACGATCATTGGGCGTAATATATGCTAAAAAAGTTGACATAATTATCTTCTTTGTAAAAAGATAATTTAATAGATCATTTAAAATTTCTTTATTAAAAGATCATAATGGTAACAATCATTCGGCCTAATAAATGCTAAAAAAGTTGATATAATTATCTTCTTCGTAAAAGATAATTTAATAGATCATTTAAAATTTCTTTATTGAAAGATTATAACGGTAACGATCATTGGGCGTAATAAATGCTAAAAAAGTTGATATAATTATCTTCTTTGTAAAAGATAAGTTACTAGATAATTTAAAATTTCTAATTACAAGATCATAACGGTAACGATCATTGGGCCTAATAAATGCTAAAAAAGTTGACATAATTATCTTATTTGTAAAAGATAATTTACTATAAAATTTAAAATTTCTTATTAAAAGATCATAACGGTAACGATCATTGGGCCTAATAAATGCTAAAAAAGTTGACATAATTATCTTCTTTGAAAAAGATAATTTAATAGATCATTTAAAATTTCTTTATTAAAAGATTATAACGGTAACGATAATTGGGCATAACAAATGCTAAAAAAGTTGATATAATTATCTTCGTCGTAAAAGATAATTTAATAGATCATTTAAAATTTCTTTATTAAAAGATTATAACGGTAACGATCATTGGGCGTAATAAATGCTAAAAAAGTTGACATAATTATCTTCTTTGTAAGAGATAATTTACTATAAAATTTAAAATTTCTTATTAAAAGATCATAACGGTAACGATCATTGGGCCTAATAAATGCTAAAAAAGTTGACATAATTATCTTCTTTGTAAAAGATAATTTAATAGATCATTTAAAATTTCTTTATTAAAAGATTATAACGGTAACGATAATTGGGCATAACAAATGCTAAAAAAGTTGATATAATTATCTTCTTCGTAAAAGATAATTTAATAGATCATTTAAAATTTCTTTATTAAAAATTATAACGGTAACGATCATTGGGCCTAATAAATGCTAAAAAAGTTGACATAATTATCTTCTTTGTAAAAGATAATTTAATAGATCATTTAAAATTTCTTTATAAAAGATCATAATGGTAACAATCATTGGGCCTAATAAATGCTAAAAAAGTTGACATAATTATCTTCTTTGTAAGAGATAATTTACTATAAAATTTAAAATTTCTTATTAAAAGATCATAACGGTAACGATCATTGGGCCTAATAAATGCTAAAAAATTTGACATAATTATCTTCTTTGTGAAAGATAATTTAATAGATCATTTAAAATTTCTTTATTAAAAGATTATAACGGTAACGATAATTGGGCATAACAAATGCTAAAAAAGTTGATATAATTATCTTCTTCATAAAAGATAATTTAATAGATCATTTAAAATTTCTTTATTAAAAGATTATAACGGTAACGATCATTGGGCCTAATAAATGCTAAAAAAGTTGACATAATTATCTTCTTTGTAAAAAGATAATTTAATAGATCATTTAAAATTTCTTTATAAAAGATCATAATGGTAACAATCATTGGGCCTAATAAATGCTAAAAAAGTTGACATAATTATCTTCTTTGTAAAAGATAATTTACTATAAAATTTAAAATTTCTTATTAAAAGATCATAACGGTAACGATCATTGGGCCTAATAAATGCTAAAAAAGTTGACATAATTATCTTCTTTGAAAAAGATAATTTAATAGATCATTTAAAATTTCTTTATTAAAAGATCATAATGGTAACAATCATTCGGCATAATAAATGCTAAAAAAGTTGATATAATTATCTTTTTTGTAAAATATAATTTAATAGATCATTTAAAATTTCTTTATTAAAAGATTATAACGGTAACAATAATTGGGCATAACAAATGCTAAAAAAGTTGATATAATTATCTTCTTCATAAAAGATAATTTAATAGATCATTTAAAATTTCTTTATTAAAAGATTATAACGGTAACGATCATTGGGCCTAATAAATGCTAAAAAAGTTGACATAATTATCTTCTTTGAAAAAGATAATTTAATAGATCATTTAAAATTTCTTTATTAAAAGATTATAACGGTAACGATAATTGGGCATAACAAATGCTAAAAAAGTTGATATAATTATCTTCGTCGTAAAAGATAATTTAATAGATCATTTAAAATTTCTTTATTAAAAGATTATAACGGTAACGATCATTGGGCGTAATAAATGCTAAAAAAGTTGACATAATTATCTTCTTTGTAAGAGATAATTTACTATAAAATTTAAAATTTCTTATTAAAAGATCATAACGGTAACGATCATTGGGCCTAATAAATGCTAAAAAAGTTGACATAATTATCTTCTTTGTAAAAGATAATTTAATAGATCATTTAAAATTTATTTATTAAAAGATTATAACGGTAACGATAATTGGGCATAACAAATGCTAAAAAAGTTGATATAATTATCTTCTTCGTAAAAGATAATTTAATAGATCATTTAAAATTTCTTTATTAAAAATTATAACGGTAACGATCATTGGGCCTAATAAATGCTAAAAAAGTTGACATAATTATCTTCTTTGTAAAAGATAATTTAATAGATCATTTAAAATTTCTTTATAAAAGATCATAATGGTAACAATCATTGGGCCTAATAAATGCTAAAAAAGTTGACATAATTATCTTCTTTGTAAGAGATAATTTACTATAAAATTTAAAATTTCTTATTAAAAGATCATAACGGTAACGATCATTGGGCCTAATAAATGCTAAAAAAGTTGACATAATTATCTTCTTTGTGAAAGATAATTTAATAGATCATTTAAAATTTCTTTATTAAAAGATTATAACGGTAACGATAATTGGGCATAACAAATGCTAAAAAAGTTGATATAATTATCTTCTTCATAAAAGATAATTTAATAGATCATTTAAAATTTCTTTATTAAAAGATTATAACGGTAACGATCATTGGGCCTAATAAATGCTAAAAAAGTTGACATAATTATCTTCTTTGTAAAAAGATAATTTAATAGATCATTTAAAATTTCTTTATAAAAGATCATAATGGTAACAATCATTGGGCCTAATAAATGCTAAAAAAGTTGACATAATTATCTTCATTGTAAAAGATAATTTACTATAAAATTTAAAATTTCTTATTAAAAGATCATAACGGTAACGATCATTGGGCCTAATAAATGCTAAAAAAGTTGACATAATTATCTTCTTTGAAAAAGATAATTTAATAGATCATTTAAAATTTCTTTATTAAAAGATCATAATGGTAACAATCATTCGGCATAATAAATGCTAAAAAAGTTGATATAATTATCTTCTTTGTAAAATATAATTTAATAGATCATTTAAAATTTCTTTATTAAAAGATTATAACGGTAACAATAATTGGGCATAACAAATGCTAAAAAAGTTGATATAATTATCTTCTTCATAAAAGATAATTTAATAGATCATTTAAAATTTCTTTATTAAAAGATTATAACGGTAACGATCATTGGGCGTAATATATGCTAAAAAAGTTGACATAATTATCTTCTTTGTAAAAAGATAATTTAATAGATCATTTAAAATTTCTTTATTAAAAGATCATAATGGTAACAATCATTCGGCCTAATAAATGCTAAAAAAGTTGATATAATTATCTTCTTCGTAAAAGATAATTTAATAGATCATTTAAAATTTCTTTATTAACAGATTATAACGGTAACGATCATTGGGCGTAATAAATGCTAAAAAAGTTGATATAATTATCTTCTTTGTAAAAGATAAGTTACTAGGTAATTTAAAATTTCTAATTACAAGATCATAACGGTAACGATCATTGGGCCTAATAAATGCTAAAAAAGTTGACATAATTATCTTATTTGTAAAAGATAATTTACTATAAAATTTAAAATTTCTTATCAAAAGATTATAACGGTAACGGTCATTGGGCCTAATAAATGCTAAAAAAGTTGACATAATTATCTTCTTTGAAAAAGATAATTTAATAAATCATTTAAAATTTCTTTAAAAAAGATCATAACGGTAACGATCATTGGGCCTAAGAAATGCTTAAAAAGTTGACATAATTATCTTCTTTGTAAAAGATAATTTACTAGACAATTTAAAATTTTTTATTAAAAGATCATAACGGTAACGATCATTGAGCCTAATAAATGCTAAAAAAGTTGACATAATTATCTTCTTTGTAAAAGATAATTTAATAGATCATTTAAAATTTCTTTATAAAAGATCATAATGGTAACAATCATTGGGCCTAATAAATGCTAAAAAAGTTTACATAATTATCTTCTTTGTAAGAGATAATTTACTATAAAATTTAAAATTTCTTATTAAAAGATCATAACGGTAACGATCATTGGGCCTAATAAGTGCTAAAAAAGTTGACATAATTATCTTCTTTGTAAAAGATAATTTAATAGATCATTTAAAATTTCTTTATTAAAAGATTATAACGGTAACGATAATTGGGCATAACAAATGCTAAAAAAGTTGATATAATTATCTTCTTCATAAAAGATAATTTAATAGATCATTTAAAATTTCTTTATTAAAAGATTATAACGGTAACGATCATTGGGCCTAATAAATGCTAAAAAAGTTGACATAATTATCTTCTTTGTAAAAAGATAATTTAATAGATCATTTAAAATTTCTTTATAAAAGATCATAATGGTAACAATCATTGGGCCTAATAAATGCTAAAAAAGTTGACATAATTATCTTCTTTGTAAAAGATAATTTACTATAAAATTTAAAATTTCTTATTAAAAGATCATAACGGTAACGATCATTGGGCCTAATAAATGCTAAAAAAGTTGACATAATTATCTTCTTTGAAAAAGATAATTTAATAGATCATTTAAAATTTCTTTATTAAAAGATCATAATGGTAACAATCATTCGGCATAATAAATGCTAAAAAAGTTGATATAATTATCTTCTTTGTAAAATATAATTTAATAGATCATTTAAAATTTCTTTATTAAAAGATTATAACGGTAACGATAATTGGGCATAACAAATGCTAAAAAAGTTGATATAATTATCTTCTTCATAAAAGATAATTTAATAGATCATTTAAAATTTCTTTATTAAAAGATTATAACGGTAACGATCATTGGGCGTAATATATGCTAAAAAAGTTGACATAATTATCTTCTTTGTAAAAAGATAATTTAATAGATCATTTAAAATTTCTTTATTAAAAGATCATAATGGTAACAATCATTCGGCCTAATAAATGCTAAAAAAGTTGATATAATTATCTTCTTCGTAAAAGATAATTTAATAGATCATTTAAAATTTCTTTATTGAAAGATTATAACGGTAACGATCATTGGGCGTAATAAATGCTAAAAAAGTTGATATAATTATCTTCTTTGTAAAAGATAAGTTACTAGATAATTTAAAATTTCTAATTACAAGATCATAACGGTAACGATCATTGGGCCTAATAAATGCTAAAAAAGTTGACATAATTATCTTATTTGTAAAAGATAATTTACTATAAAATTTAAAATTTCTTATTAAAAGATCATAACGGTAACGATCATTGGGCCTAATAAATGCTAAAAAAGTTGACATAATTATCTTCTTTGAAAAAGATAATTTAATAGATCATTTAAAATTTCTTTATTAAAAGATTATAACGGTAACGATAATTGGGCATAACAAATGCTAAAAAAGTTGATATAATTATCTTCGTCGTAAAAGATAATTTAATAGATCATTTAAAATTTCTTTATTAAAAGATTATAACGGTAACGATCATTGGGCGTAATAAATGCTAAAAAAGTTGACATAATTATCTTCTTTGTAAGAGATAATTTACTATAAAATTTAAAATTTCTTATTAAAAGATCATAACGGTAACGATCATTGGGCCTAATAAATGCTAAAAAAGTTGACATAATTATCTTCTTTGTAAAAGATAATTTAATAGATCATTTAAAATTTCTTTATTAAAAGATTATAACGGTAACGATAATTGGGCATAACAAATGCTAAAAAAGTTGATATAATTATCTTCTTCGTAAAAGATAATTTAATAGATCATTTAAAATTTCTTTATTAAAAATTATAACGGTAACGATCATTGGGCCTAATAAATGCTAAAAAAGTTGACATAATTATCTTCTTTGTAAAAGATAATTTAATAGATCATTTAAAATTTCTTTATAAAAGATCATAATGGTAACAATCATTGGGCCTAATAAATGCTAAAAAAGTTGACATAATTATCTTCTTTGTAAGAGATAATTTACTATAAAATTTAAAATTTCTTATTAAAAGATCATAACGGTAACGATCATTGGGCCTAATAAATGCTAAAAAATTTGACATAATTATCTTCTTTGTGAAAGATAATTTAATAGATCATTTAAAATTTCTTTATTAAAAGATTATAACGGTAACGATAATTGGGCATAACAAATGCTAAAAAAGTTGATATAATTATCTTCTTCATAAAAGATAATTTAATAGATCATTTAAAATTTCTTTATTAAAAGATTATAACGGTAACGATCATTGGGCCTAATAAATGCTAAAAAAGTTGACATAATTATCTTCTTTGTAAAAAGATAATTTAATAGATCATTTAAAATTTCTTTATAAAAGATCATAATGGTAACAATCATTGGGCCTAATAAATGCTAAAAAAGTTGACATAATTATCTTCTTTGTAAAAGATAATTTACTATAAAATTTAAAATTTCTTATTAAAAGATCATAACGGTAACGATCATTGGGCCTAATAAATGCTAAAAAAGTTGACATAATTATCTTCTTTGAAAAAGATAATTTAATAGATCATTTAAAATTTCTTTATTAAAAGATCATAATGGTAACAATCATTCGGCATAATAAATGCTAAAAAAGTTGATATAATTATCTTTTTTGTAAAATATAATTTAATAGATCATTTAAAATTTCTTTATTAAAAGATTATAACGGTAACAATAATTGGGCATAACAAATGCTAAAAAAGTTGATATAATTATCTTCTTCATAAAAGATAATTTAATAGATCATTTAAAATTTCTTTATTAAAAGATTATAACGGTAACGATCATTGGGCCTAATAAATGCTAAAAAAGTTGACATAATTATCTTCTTTGAAAAAGATAATTTAATAGATCATTTAAAATTTCTTTATTAAAAGATTATAACGGTAACGATAATTGGGCATAACAAATGCTAAAAAAGTTGATATAATTATCTTCGTCGTAAAAGATAATTTAATAGATCATTTAAAATTTCTTTATTAAAAGATTATAACGGTAACGATCATTGGGCGTAATAAATGCTAAAAAAGTTGACATAATTATCTTCTTTGTAAGAGATAATTTACTATAAAATTTAAAATTTCTTATTAAAAGATCATAACGGTAACGATCATTGGGCCTAATAAATGCTAAAAAAGTTGACATAATTATCTTCTTTGTAAAAGATAATTTAATAGATCATTTAAAATTTATTTATTAAAAGATTATAACGGTAACGATAATTGGGCATAACAAATGCTAAAAAAGTTGATATAATTATCTTCTTCGTAAAAGATAATTTAATAGATCATTTAAAATTTCTTTATTAAAAATTATAACGGTAACGATCATTGGGCCTAATAAATGCTAAAAAAGTTGACATAATTATCTTCTTTGTAAAAGATAATTTAATAGATCATTTAAAATTTCTTTATAAAAGATCATAATGGTAACAATCATTGGGCCTAATAAATGCTAAAAAAGTTGACATAATTATCTTCTTTGTAAGAGATAATTTACTATAAAATTTAAAATTTCTTATTAAAAGATCATAACGGTAACGATCATTGGGCCTAATAAATGCTAAAAAAGTTGACATAATTATCTTCTTTGTGAAAGATAATTTAATAGATCATTTAAAATTTCTTTATTAAAAGATTATAACGGTAACGATAATTGGGCATAACAAATGCTAAAAAAGTTGATATAATTATCTTCTTCATAAAAGATAATTTAATAGATCATTTAAAATTTCTTTATTAAAAGATTATAACGGTAACGATCATTGGGCCTAATAAATGCTAAAAAAGTTGACATAATTATCTTCTTTGTAAAAAGATAATTTAATAGATCATTTAAAATTTCTTTATAAAAGATCATAATGGTAACAATCATTGGGCCTAATAAATGCTAAAAAAGTTGAC
Organism: Psophocarpus tetragonolobus; assembly: GCA_037954015.1. Taxonomy (NCBI): domain Eukaryota; kingdom Viridiplantae; phylum Streptophyta; class Magnoliopsida; order Fabales; family Fabaceae; genus Psophocarpus; species Psophocarpus tetragonolobus. Next base: position 56,951,956 of record CM075688.1, on the reverse strand, counting down.
ATAATTATCTTCATTGTAAAAGATAATTTACTATAAAATTTAAAATTTCTTATTAAAAGATCATAACGGTAACGATCATTGGGCCTAATAAATGCTAAAAAAGTTGACATAATTATCTTCTTTGAAAAAGATAATTTAATAGATCATTTAAAATTTCTTTATTAAAAGATCATAATGGTAACAATCATTCGGCATAATAAATGCTAAAAAAGTTGATATAATTATCTTCTTTGTAAAATATAATTTAATAGATCATTTAAAATTTCTTTATTAAAAGATTATAACGGTAACAATAATTGGGCATAACAAATGCTAAAAAAGTTGATATAATTATCTTCTTCATAAAAGATAATTTAATAGATCATTTAAAATTTCTTTATTAAAAGATTATAACGGTAACGATCATTGGGCGTAATATATGCTAAAAAAGTTGACATAATTATCTTCTTTGTAAAAAGATAATTTAATAGATCATTTAAAATTTCTTTATTAAAAGATCATAATGGTAACAATCATTCGGCCTAATAAATGCTAAAAAAGTTGATATAATTATCTTCTTCGTAAAAGATAATTTAATAGATCATTTAAAATTTCTTTATTAACAGATTATAACGGTAACGATCATTGGGCGTAATAAATGCTAAAAAAGTTGATATAATTATCTTCTTTGTAAAAGATAAGTTACTAGGTAATTTAAAATTTCTAATTACAAGATCATAACGGTAACGATCATTGGGCCTAATAAATGCTAAAAAAGTTGACATAATTATCTTATTTGTAAAAGATAATTTACTATAAAATTTAAAATTTCTTATCAAAAGATTATAACGGTAACGGTCATTGGGCCTAATAAATGCTAAAAAAGTTGACATAATTATCTTCTTTGAAAAAGATAATTTAATAAATCATTTAAAATTTCTTTAAAAAAGATCATAACGGTAACGATCATTGGGCCTAAGAAATGCTTAAAAAGTTGACATAATTATCTTCTTTGTAAAAGATAATTTACTAGACAATTTAAAATTTTTTATTAAAAGATCATAACGGTAACGATCATTGAGCCTAATAAATGCTAAAAAAGTTGACATAATTATCTTCTTTGTAAAAGATAATTTAATAGATCATTTAAAATTTCTTTATAAAAGATCATAATGGTAACAATCATTGGGCCTAATAAATGCTAAAAAAGTTTACATAATTATCTTCTTTGTAAGAGATAATTTACTATAAAATTTAAAATTTCTTATTAAAAGATCATAACGGTAACGATCATTGGGCCTAATAAGTGCTAAAAAAGTTGACATAATTATCTTCTTTGTAAAAGATAATTTAATAGATCATTTAAAATTTCTTTATTAAAAGATTATAACGGTAACGATAATTGGGCATAACAAATGCTAAAAAAGTTGATATAATTATCTTCTTCATAAAAGATAATTTAATAGATCATTTAAAATTTCTTTATTAAAAGATTATAACGGTAACGATCATTGGGCCTAATAAATGCTAAAAAAGTTGACATAATTATCTTCTTTGTAAAAAGATAATTTAATAGATCATTTAAAATTTCTTTATAAAAGATCATAATGGTAACAATCATTGGGCCTAATAAATGCTAAAAAAGTTGACATAATTATCTTCTTTGTAAAAGATAATTTACTATAAAATTTAAAATTTCTTATTAAAAGATCATAACGGTAACGATCATTGGGCCTAATAAATGCTAAAAAAGTTGACATAATTATCTTCTTTGAAAAAGATAATTTAATAGATCATTTAAAATTTCTTTATTAAAAGATCATAATGGTAACAATCATTCGGCATAATAAATGCTAAAAAAGTTGATATAATTATCTTCTTTGTAAAATATAATTTAATAGATCATTTAAAATTTCTTTATTAAAAGATTATAACGGTAACGATAATTGGGCATAACAAATGCTAAAAAAGTTGATATAATTATCTTCTTCATAAAAGATAATTTAATAGATCATTTAAAATTTCTTTATTAAAAGATTATAACGGTAACGATCATTGGGCGTAATATATGCTAAAAAAGTTGACATAATTATCTTCTTTGTAAAAAGATAATTTAATAGATCATTTAAAATTTCTTTATTAAAAGATCATAATGGTAACAATCATTCGGCCTAATAAATGCTAAAAAAGTTGATATAATTATCTTCTTCGTAAAAGATAATTTAATAGATCATTTAAAATTTCTTTATTGAAAGATTATAACGGTAACGATCATTGGGCGTAATAAATGCTAAAAAAGTTGATATAATTATCTTCTTTGTAAAAGATAAGTTACTAGATAATTTAAAATTTCTAATTACAAGATCATAACGGTAACGATCATTGGGCCTAATAAATGATAAAAAAGTTGACATAATTATCTTATTTGTAAAAGATAATTTACTATAAAATTTAAAATTTCTTATTAAAAGATCATAACGGTAACGATCATTGGGCCTAATAAATGCTAAAAAAGTTGACATAATTATCTTCTTTGAAAAAGATAATTTAATAGATCATTTAAAATTTCTTTATTAAAAGATTATAACGGTAACGATAATTGGGCATAACAAATGCTAAAAAAGTTGATATAATTATCTTCGTCGTAAAAGATAATTTAATAGATCATTTAAAATTTCTTTATTAAAAGATTATAACGGTAACGATCATTGGGCGTAATAAATGCTAAAAAAGTTGACATAATTATCTTCTTTGTAAGAGATAATTTACTATAAAATTTAAAATTTCTTATTAAAAGATCATAACGGTAACGATCATTGGGCCTAATAAATGCTAAAAAAGTTGACATAATTATCTTCTTTGTAAAAGATAATTTAATAGATCATTTAAAATTTCTTTATTAAAAGATTATAACGGTAACGATAATTGGGCATAACAAATGCTAAAAAAGTTGATATAATTATCTTCTTCGTAAAAGATAATTTAATAGATCATTTAAAATTTCTTTATTAAAAATTATAACGGTAACGATCATTGGGCCTAATAAATGCTAAAAAAGTTGACATAATTATCTTCTTTGTAAAAGATAATTTAATAGATCATTTAAAATTTCTTTATAAAAGATCATAATGGTAACAATCATTGGGCCTAATAAATGCTAAAAAAGTTGACATAATTATCTTCTTTGTAAGAGATAATTTACTATAAAATTTAAAATTTCTTATTAAAAGATCATAACGGTAACGATCATTGGGCCTAATAAATGCTAAAAAAGTTGACATAATTATCTTCTTTGTGAAAGATAATTTAATCGATCATTTAACATTTCTTTATTAAAAGATTATAACGGTAACGATAATTGGGCATAACAAATGCTAAAAAAGTTGATATAATTATCTTCTTCATAAAAGATAATTTAATAGATCATTTAAAATTTCTTTATTAAAAGATTATAACGGTAACGATCATTGGGCCTAATAAATGCTAAAAAAGTTGACATAATTATCTTCTTTGTAAAAAGATAATTTAATAGATCATTTAAAATTTCTTTATAAAAGATCATAATGGTAACAATCATTGGGCCTAATAAATGCTAAAAAAGTTGACATAATTATCTTCTTTGTAAAAGATAATTTACTATAAAATTTAAAATTTCTTATTAAAAGATCATAACGGTAACGATCATTGGGCCTAATAAATGCTAAAAAAGTTGACATAATTATCTTCTTTGAAAAAGATAATTTAATAGATCATTTAAAATTTCTTTATTAAAAGATCATAATGGTAACAATCATTCGGCATAATAAATGCTAAAAAAGTTGATATAATTATCTTCTTTGTAAAATATAATTTAATAGATCATTTAAAATTTCTTTATTAAAAGATTATAACGGTAACAATAATTGGGCATAACAAATGCTAAAAAAGTTGATATAATTATCTTCTTCATAAAAGATAATTTAATAGATCATTTAAAATTTCTTTATTAAAAGATTATAACGGTAACGATCATTGGGCGTAATATATGCTAAAAAAGTTGACATAATTATCTTCTTTGTAAAAAGATAATTTAATAGATCATTTAAAATTTCTTTATTAAAAGATCATAACGGTAACGATCATTGGGCCTAATAAATGCTAAAAAAGTTGACATAATTATCTTCTTTGAAAAAGATAATTTAATAGATCATTTAAAATTTCTGTATTAAAAGATTATAACGGTAACGATAATTGGGCATAACAAATGCTAAAAAAGTTGATATAATTATCTTCGTCGTAAAAGATAATTTAATAGATCATTTAAAATTTCTTTATTAAAAGATTATAACGGTAACGATCATTGGGCCTAATAAATGCTAAAAAAGTTGACATAATTATCTTATTTGTAAAAGATAATTTACTATAAAATTTAAAATTTCTTATTAAAAGATCATAACGGTAACGATCATTGGGCCTAATAAATGCTAAAAAAGTTGACATAATTATCTTCTTTGAAAAAGATAATTTAATAGATCATTTAAAATTTCTTTATTAAAAGATCATAATGGTAACAATCATTCGACCTAATAAATGCTAAAAAAGTTGATATAATTATCTTCTTCGTAAAAGATAATTTAATAGATCATTTAAAATTTCTTTATTAACAGATTATAACGGTAACGATCATTGGGCGTAATAAATGCTAAAAAAGTTGATATAATTATCTTCTTTGTAAAAGATAAGTTACTAGATAATTTAAAATTTCTAATTACAAGATCATAACGGTAACGATCATTGGGCCTAATAAATGCTAAAAAAGTTGACATAATTATCTTATTTGTAAAAGATAATTTACTATAAAATTTAAAATTTCTTATTAAAAGATCATAACGGTAACGATCATTGGGCCTAATAAATGCTAAAAAAGTTGACATAATTATCTTATTTGAAAAAGATAATTTAATAGATCATTTAAAATTTCTTTATTAAAAGATTATAACGGTAACGATAATTGGGCATAACAAATGCTAAAAAAGTTGATATAATTATCTTCGTCGTAAAAGATAATTTAATAGATCATTTAAAATTTCTTTATTAAAAGATTATAACGGTAACGATCATTGGGCCTAATAAATGCTAAAAAAGTTGACATAATTATCTTATTTGTAAAAGATAATTTACTATAAAATTTAAAATTTCTTATTAAAAGATCATAACGGTAACGATCATTGGGCCTAATAAATGCTAAAAAAGTTGACATAATTATCTTCTTTGAAAAAGATAATTTAATAGATCATTTAAAATTTCTTTATTAAAAGATCATAATGGTAACAATCATTCGACCTAATAAATGCTAAAAAAGTTGATATAATTATCTTCTTCGTAAAAGATAATTTAATAGATCATTTAAAATTTCTTTATTAAAAGATTATAACGGTAACGATCATTGGGCGTAATAAATGCTAAAAAAGTTGATATAATTATCTTCTTTGTAAAAGATAAGTTACTAGATAATTTAAAATTTCTAATTACAAGATTATAACGGTAACGATCATTGGGCCTAATAAATGCTAAAAAAGTTGACATAATTATCTTCTTTGTAAAAAGATAATTTAATAGATCATTTAAAATTTCTTTATAAAAGATCATAATGGTAACAATCATTGGGCCTAATAAATGCTAAAAAAGTTGACATAATTATCTTCTTTGTAAAAGATAATTTACTATAAAATTTAAAATTTCTTATTAAAAGATCATAACGGTAACGATCATTGGGCCTAATAAATGCTAAAAAAGTTGACATAATTATCTTCTTTGAAAAAGATAATTTAATAGATCATTTAAAATTTCTTTATTAAAAGATCATAATGGTAACAATCATTCGGCATAATAAATGCTAAAAAAGTTGATATAATTATCTTCTTTGTAAAATATAATTTAATAGATCATTTAAAATTTCTTTATTAAAAGATTATAACGGTAACAATAATTGGGCATAACAAATGCTAAAAAAGTTGATATAATTATCTTCTTCATAAAAGATAATTTAATAGATCATTTAAAATTTCTTTATTAAAAGATTATAACGGTAACGATCATTGGGCGTAATATATGCTAAAAAAGTTGACATAATTATCTTCTTTGTAAAAAGATAATTTAATAGATCATTTAAAATTTCTTTATTAAAAGATCATAACGGTAACGATCATTGGGCCTAATAAATGCTAAAAAAGTTGACATAATTATCTTCTTTGAAAAAGATAATTTAATAGATCATTTAAAATTTCTTTATTAAAAGATTATAACGGTAACGATAATTGGGCATAACAAATGCTAAAAAAGTTGATATAATTATCTTCGTCGTAAAAGATAATTTAATAGATCATTTAAAATTTCTTTATTAAAAGATTATAACGGTAACGATCATTGGGCCTAATAAATGCTAAAAAAGTTGACATAATTATCTTATTTGTAAAAGATAATTTACTATAAAATTTAAAATTTCTTATTAAAAGATCATAACGGTAACGATCATTGGGCCTAATAAATGCTAAAAAAGTTGACATAATTATCTTCTTTGAAAAAGATAATTTAATAGATCATTTAAAATTTCTTTATTAAAAGATCATAATGGTAACAATCATTCGACCTAATAAATGCTAAAAAAGTTGATATAATTATCTTCTTCGTAAAAGATAATTTAATAGATCATTTAAAATTTCTTTATTAAAAGATTATAACGGTAACGATCATTGGGCGTAATAAATGCTAAAAAAGTTGATATAATTATCTTCTTTGTAAAAGATAAGTTACTAGATAATTTAAAATTTCTAATTACAAGATCATAACGGTAACGATCATTGGGCCTAATAAATGCTAAAAAAGTTGACATAATTATCTTATTTGTAAAAGATAATTTACTATAAAATTTAAAATTTCTTATTAAAAGATCATAACGGTAACGATCATTGGGCCTAATAAATGGTAAAAAAGTTGACATAATTATCTTATTTGAAAAAGATAATTTAATAGATCATTTAAAATTTCTTTATTAAAAGATTATAACGGTAACGATAATTGGGCATAACAAATGCTAAAAAAGTTGATATAATTATCTTCGTCGTAAAAGATAATTTAATAGATCATTTAAAATTTCTTTATTAAAAGATTATAACGGTAACGATCATTGGGCCTAATAAATGCTAAAAAAGTTGACATAATTATCTTATTTGTAAAAGATAATTTACTATAAAATTTAAAATTTCTTATTAAAAGATCATAACGGTAACGATCATTGGGCCTAATAAATGCTAAAAAAGTTGACATAATTATCTTCTTTGAAAAAGATAATTTAATAGATCATTTAAAATTTCTTTATTAAAAGATCATAATGGTAACAATCATTCGACCTAATAAATGCTAAAAAAGTTGATATAATTATCTTCTTCGTAAAAGATAATTTAATAGATCATTTAAAATTTCTTTATTAAAAGATTATAACGGTAACGATCATTGGGCGTAATAAATGCTAAAAAAGTTGATATAATTATCTTCTTTGTAAAAGATAAGTTACTAGATAATTTAAAATTTCTAATTACAAGATCATAACGGTAACGATCATTGGGCCTAATAAATGCTAAAAAAGTTGACATAATTATCTTATTTGTAAAAGATAATTTACTATAAAATTTAAAATTTCTTATTAAAAGATCATAACGGTAACGATCATTGGGCCTAATAAATGCTAAAAAAGTTGACATAATTATCTTCTTTGAAAAAGATAATTTAATAGATCATTTAAAATTTCTTTATTAAAAGATCATAACGGTAACGATAATTGGGCATAACAAATGCTAAAAAAGTTGATATAATTATCTTCGTCGTAAAAGATAATTTAATAGATCATTTAAAATTTCTTTATTAAAAGATTATAACGGTAACGATCATTGGGCCTAATAAATGCTAAAAAAGTTGACATAATTATCTTATTTGTAAAAGATAATTTACTATAAAATTTAAAATTTCTTATTAAAAGATCATAACGGTAACGATCATTGGGCCTAATAAATGCTAAAAAAGTTGACATAATTATCTTCTTTGAAAAAGATAATTTAATAGATCATTTAAAATTTCTTTATTAAAAGATCATAATGGTAACAATCATTCGACCTAATAAATGCTAAAAAAGTTGATATAATTATCTTCTTCGTAAAAGATAATTTAATAGATCATTTAAAATTTCTTTATTAAAAGATTATAACGGTAACGATCATTGGGCGTAATAAATGCTAAAAAAGTTGATATAATTATCTTCTTTGTAAAATATAAGTTACTAGATAATTTAAAATTTCTAATTACAAGATCATAACGGTAACGATCATTGGGCCTAATAAATGCTAAAAAAGTTGACATAATTATCTTATTTGTAAAAGATAATTTACTATAAAATTTAAAATTTCTTATTAAAAGATCATAACGGTAACGATCATTGGGCCTAATAAATGCTAAAAAAGTTGACATAATTATCTTCTTTGAAAAAGATAATTTAATAGATCATTTAAAATTTCTTTATTAAAAGATTATAACGGTAACGATAATTGGGCAGAACAAATGCTAAAAAAGTTGATATAATTATCTTCTTCATAAAAGATAATTTAATAGATCATTTAAAATTTCTTTATTAAAAGATTATAACGGTAACGATCATTGGGCGTAATATATGCTAAAAAAGTTGACATAATTATCTTCTTTGTAAAAAGATAATTTAATAGATCATTTAAAATTTCTTTATTAAAAGATCATAATGGTAACAATCATTCGGCCTAATAAATGCTAAAAAAGTTGATATAATTATCTTCTTCGTAAAAGATAATTTAATAGATCATTTAAAATTTCTTTATTAAAAGATTATAACGGTAACGATCATTGGGCGTAATAAATGCTAAAAAAGTTGATATAATTATCTTCTTTGTAAAAGATAAGTTACTAGATAATTTAAAATTTCTAATTACAAGATCATAACGGTAACGATCATTGGGCCTAATAAATGCTAAAAAAGTTGACATAATTATCTTATTTGTAAAAGATAATTTACTATAAAATTTAAAATTTCTTATTAAAAGATCATAACGGTAACGATCATTGGGCCTAATAAATGGTAAAAAAGTTGACATAATTATCTTATTTGAAAAAGATAATTTAATAGATCATTTAAAATTTCTTTATTAAAAGATTATAACGGTAACGATAATTGGGCATAACAAATGCTAAAAAAGTTGATATAATTATCTTCGTCGTAAAAGATAATTTAATAGATCATTTAAAATTTCTTTATTAAAAGATTATAACGGTAACGATCATTGGGCCTAATAAATGCTAAAAAAGTTGACATAATTATCTTATTTGTAAAAGATAATTTACTATAAAATTTAAAATTTCTTATTAAAAGATCATAACGGTAACGATCATTGGGCCTAATAAATGCTAAAAAAGTTGACATAATTATCTTCTTTGAAAAAGATAATTTAATAGATCATTTAAAATTTCTTTATTAAAAGATCATAATGGTAACAATCATTCGACCTAATAAATGCTAAAAAAGTTGATATAATTATCTTCTTCGTAAAAGATAATTTAATAGATCATTTAAAATTTCTTTATTAAAAGATTATAACGGTAACGATCATTGGGCGTAATAAATGCTAAAAAAGTTGATATAATTATCTTCTTTGTAAAAGATAAGTTACTAGATAATTTAAAATTTCTAATTACAAGATCATAACGGTAACGATCATTGGGCCTAATAAATGCTAAAAAAGTTGACATAATTATCTTATTTGTAAAAGATAATTTACTATAAAATTTAAAATTTCTTATTAAAAGATCATAACGGTAACGATCATTGGGCCTAATAAATGCTAAAAAAGTTGACATAATTATCTTCTTTGAAAAAGATAATTTAATAGATCATTTAAAATTTCTTTATTAAAAGATTATAACGGTAACGATAATTGGGCATAACAAATGCTAAAAAAGTTGATATAATTATCTTCGTCGTAAAAGATAATTTAATAGATCATTTAAAATTTCTTTATTAAAAGATTATAACGGTAACGATCATTGGGCCTAATAAATGCTAAAAAAGTTGACATAATTATCTTATTTGTAAAAGATAATTTACTATAAAATTTAAAATTTCTTATTAAAAGATCATAACGGTAACGATCATTGGGCCAAATAAATGCTAAAAAAGTTGACATAATTATCTTCTTTGAAAAAGATAATTTAATAGATCATTTAAAATTTCTTTATTAAAAGATCATAATGGTAACAATCATTCGACCTAATAAATGCTAAAAAAGTTGATATAATTATCTTCTTCGTAAAAGATAATTTAATAGATCATTTAAAATTTCTTTATTAAAAGATTATAACGGTAACGATCACTGGGCGTAATAAATGCTAAAAAAGTTGATATAATTATCTTCTTTGTAAAAGATAAGTTACTAGATAATTTAAAATTTCTAATTACAAGATCATAACGGTAACGATCATTGGGCCTAATAAATGCTAAAAAAGTTGACATAATTATCTTATTTGTAAAAGATAATTTACTATAAAATTTAAAATTTCTTATTAAAAGATCATAACGGTAACGATCATTGGGCCTAATAAATGCTAAAAAAGTTGACATAATTATCTTCTTTGAAAAAGATAATTTAATAGATCATTTAAAATTTCTTTATTAAAAGATTATAACGGTAACGATAATTGGGCATAACAAATGCTAAAAAAGTTGATATAATTATCTTCGTCGTAAAAGATAATTTAATAGATCATTTAAAATTTCTTTATTAAAAGATTATAACGGTAACGATCATTGGGCCTAATAAATGCTAAAAAAGTTGACATAATTATCTTATTTGTAAAAGATAATTTACTATAAAATTTAAAATTTCTTATTAAAAGATCATAACGGTAACGATCATTGGGCCTAATAAATGCTAAAAAAGTTGACATAATTATCTTCTTTGAAAAAGATAATTTAATAGATCATTTAAAATTTCTTTATTAAAAGATCATAATGGTAACAATCATTCGACCTAATAAATGCTAAAAAAGTTGATATAATTATCTTCTTCGTAAAAGATAATTTAATAGATCATTTAAAATTTCTTTATTAAAAGATTATAACGGTAACGATCATTGGGCGTAATAAATGCTAAAAAAGTTGATATAATTATCTTCTTTGTAAAAGATAAGTTACTAGATAATTTAAAATTTCTAATTACAAGATCATAACGGTAACGATCATTGGGCCTAATAAATGCTAAAAAAGTTGACATAAATATCTTATTTGTAAAAGATAATTTACTATAAAATTTAAAATTTCTTATTAAAAGATCATAACGGTAACGATCATTGGGCCTAATAAATGCTAAAAAAGTTGACATAATTATCTTCTTTGAAAAAGATAATTTAATAGATCATTTAAAATTTCTTTATTAAAAGATTATAACGGTAACGATAATTGGGCATAACAAATGCTAAAAAAGTTGATATAATTATCTTCGTCGTAAAAGATAATTTAATAGATCATTTAAAATTTCTTTATTAAAAGATTATAACGGTAACGATCATTGGGCCTAATAAATGCTAAAAAAGTTGACATAATTATCTTATTTGTAAAAGATAATTTACTATAAAATTTAAAATTTCTTATTAAAAGATCATAACGGTAACGATCATTGGGCCAAATAAATGCTAAAAAAGTTGACATAATTATCTTCTTTGAAAAAGATAATTTAATAGATCATTTAAAATTTCTTTATTAAAAGATCATAATGGTAACAATCATTCGACCTAATAAATGCTAAAAAAGTTGATATAATTATCTTCTTCGTAAAAGATAATTTAATAGATCATTTAAAATTTCTTTATTAAAAGATTATAACGGTAACGATCACTGGGCGTAATAAATGCTAAAAAAGTTGATATAATTATCTTCTTTGTAAAAGATAAGTTACTAGATAATTTAAAATTTCTAATTACAAGATCATAACGGTAACGATCATTGGGCCTAATAAATGCTAAAAAAGTTGACATAATTATCTTATTTGTAAAAGATAATTTACTATAAAATTTAAAATTTCTTATTAAAAGATCATAACGGTAACGATCATTGGGCCTAATAAATGCTAAAAAAGTTGACATAATTATCTTCTTTGAAAAAGATAATTTAATAGATCATTTAAAATTTCTTTATTAAAAGATTATAACGGTAACGATAATTGGGCATAACAAATGCTAAAAAAGTTGATATAATTATCTTCGTCGTAAAAGATAATTTAATAGATCATTTAAAATTTCTTTATTAAAAGATTATAACGGTAACGATCATTGGGCCTAATAAATGCTAAAAAAGTTGACATAATTATCTTATTTGTAAAAGATAATTTACTATAAAATTTAAAATTTCTTATTAAAAGATCATAACGGTAACGATCATTGGGCCTAATAAATGCTAAAAAAGTTGACATAATTATCTTCTTTGAAAAAGATAATTTAATAGATCATTTAAAATTTCTTTATTAAAAGATCATAATGGTAACAATCATTCGACCTAATAAATGCTAAAAAAGTTGATATAATTATCTTCTTCGTAAAAGATAATTTAATAGATCATTTAAAATTTCTTTATTAAAAGATTATAACGGTAACGATCATTGGGCGTAATAAATGCTAAAAAAGTTGATATAATTATCTTCTTTGTAAAAGATAAGTTACTAGATAATTTAAAATTTCTAATTACAAGATCATAACGGTAACGATCATTGGGCCTAATAAATGCTAAAAAAGTTGACATAAATATCTTATTTGTAAAAGATAATTTACTATAAAATTTAAAATTTCTTATTAAAAGATCATAACGGTAACGATCATTGGGCCTAATAAATGCTAAAAAAGTTGACATAATTATCTTCTTTGAAAAAGATAATTTAATAGATCATTTAAAATTTCTTTATTAAAAGATTATAACGGTAACGATAATTGGGCATAACAAATGCTAAAAAAGTTGATATAATTATCTTCTTCATAAAAGATAATTTAATAGATCATTTAAAATTTCTTTATTAAAAGATTATAACGGTAACGATCATTGGGCGTAATATATGCTAAAAAAGTTGACATAATTATCTTCTTTGTAAAAAGATAATTTAATAGATCATTTAAAATTTCTTTATTAAAAGATCATAATGGTAACAATCATTCGGCCTAATAAATGCTAAAAAAGTTGATATAATTATCTTCTTCGTAAAAGATAATTTAATAGGTCATTTAAAATTTCTTTATTAAAAGATTATAACGGTAACGATCATTGGGCGTAATAAATGCTAAAAAAGTTGATATAATTATCTTCTTTGTAAAAGATAAGTTACTAGATAATTTAAAATTTCTAATTACAAGATCATAACGGTAACGATCATTGGGCCTAATAAATGCTAAAAAAGTTGACATAATTATCTTATTTGTAAAAGATAATTTACTATAAAATTTAAAATTTCTTATTAAAAGATCATAACGGTAACGATCATTGGGCCTAATAAATGCTAAAAAAGTTGACATAATTATCTTCTTTGAAAAAGATAATTTAATAGATCATTTAAAATTTCTTTATTAAAAGATTATAACGGTAACGATAATTGGGCATAACAAATGCTAAAAAAGTTGATATAATTATCTTCGTCGTAAAAGATAATTTAATAGATCATTTAAAATTTCTTTATTAAAAGATTATAACGGTAACGATCATTGGGCCTAATAAATGCTAAAAAAGTTGACATAATTATCTTATTTGTAAAAGATAATTTACTATAAAATTTAAAATTTCTTATTAAAAGATCATAACGGTAACGATCATTGGGCCTAATAAATGCTAAAAAAGTTGACATAATTATCTTCTTTGAAAAAGATAATTTAATAGATCATTTAAAATTTCTTTATTAAAAGATTATAACGGTAACGATAATTGGGCATAACAAATGCTAAAAAAGTTGATATAATTATCTTCGTCGTAAAAGATAATTTAATAGATCATTTAAAATTTCTTTATTAAAAGATTATAACGGTAACGATCATTGGGCCTAATAAATGCTAAAAAAGTTGACATAATTATCTTATTTGTAAAAGATAATTTACTATAAAATTTAAAATTTCTTATTAAAAGATCATAACGGTAACGATCATTGGGCCTAATAAATGCTAAAAAAGTTGACATAATTATCTTCTTTGAAAAAGATAATTTAATAGATCATTTAAAATTTCTTTATTAAAAGATCATAATGGTAACAATCATTCGACCTAATAAATGCTAAAAAAGTTGATATAATTATCTTCTTCGTAAAAGATAATTTAATAGATCATTTAAAATTTCTTTATTAAAAGATTATAACGGTAACGATCATTGGGCGTAATAAATGCTAAAAAAGTTGATATAATTATCTTCTTTGTAAAAGATAAGTTACTAGATAATTTAAAATTTCTAATTACAAGATCATAACGGTAACGATCATTGGGCCTAATAAATGCTAAAAAAGTTGACATAATTATCTTATTTGTAAAAGATAATTTACTATAAAATTTAAAATTTCTTATTAAAAGATCATAACGGTAACGATCATTGGGCCTAATAAATGCTAAAAAAGTTGACATAATTATCTTCTTTGAAAAAGATAATTTAATAGATCATTTAAAATATCTTTATTAAAAGATCATAATGGTAACAATCATTCGACCTAATAAATGCTAAAAAAGTTGATATAATTATCTTCTTCGTAAAAGATAATTTAATAGATCATTTAAAATTTCTTTATTAAAAGATTATAACGGTAACGATCATTGGGCGTAATAAATGCTAAAAAAGTTGATATAATTATCTTCTTTGTAAAAGATAAGTTACTAGATAATTTAAAATTTCTAATTACAAGATCATAACGGTAACGATCATTGGGCCTAATAAATGCTAAAAAAGTTGACATAATTATCTTATTTGTAAAAGATAATTTACTATAAAATTTAAAATTTCTTATTAAAAGATCATAACGGTAACGATCATTGGGCCTAATAAATGCTAAAAAAGTTGACATAATTATCTTCTTTGAAAAAGATAATTTAATAGATCATTTAAAATTTCTTTATTAAAAGATTATAACGGTAACGATAATTGGGCATAACAAATGCTAAAAAAGTTGATATAATTATCTTCTTCATAAAAGATAATTTAATAGATCATTTAAAATTTCTTTATTAAAAGATTATAACGGTAACGATCATTGGGCGTAATATATGCTAAAAAAGTTGACATAATTATCTTCTTTGTAAAAAGATAATTTAATAGATCATTTAAAATTTCTTTATTAAAAGATCATAATGGTAATAATCATTCGGCCTAATAAATGCTAAAAAAGTTGATATAATTATCTTCTTCGTAAAAGATAATTTAATAGATCATTTAAAATTTCTTTATTAAAAGATTATAACGGTAACGATCATTGGGCGTAATAAATGCTAAAAAAGTTGATATAATTATCTTCTTTGTAAAAGATAAGTTACTAGATAATTTAAAATTTCTAATTACAAGATCATAACGGTAACGATCATTGGGCCTAATAAATGCTAAAAAAGTTGACATAATTATCTTATTTGTAAAAGATAATTTACTATAAAATTTAAAATTTCTTATTAAAAGATCATAACGGTAACGATCATTGGGCCTAATAAATGCTAAAAAAGTTGACATAATTATCTTCTTTGAAAAAGATAATTTAATAGATCATTTAAAATTTCTTTATTAAAAGATTATAACGGTAACGATAATTGGGCATAACAAATGCTAAAAAAGTTGATATAATTATCTTCGTCGTAAAAGATAATTTAATAAATAATTTAAAATTTCTTTATTAAAAGATTATAACGGTAACGATCATTGGGCCTAATAAATGCTAAAAAAGTTGACATAATTATCTTATTTGTAAAAGATAATT
Source organism: Psophocarpus tetragonolobus (assembly GCA_037954015.1). Taxonomy (NCBI): domain Eukaryota; kingdom Viridiplantae; phylum Streptophyta; class Magnoliopsida; order Fabales; family Fabaceae; genus Psophocarpus; species Psophocarpus tetragonolobus. Next base: position 56,935,955 of record CM075688.1, on the reverse strand, counting down.
TACTATGAAATTTAAAATTTCTTATTAAAGGATCATAACGGTAACGATCATTGGGCCTAATAAATGCTAAAAAAGTTGACATAATTATCTTCTTTGAAAAAGATAATTTAATAGATCATTTAAAATTTCTTTATTAAAAGATCATAATGGTAACAATCATTCGACCTAATAAATGCTAAAAAAGTTGATATAATTATCTTCTTCGTAAAAGATAACTTAATAGATCATTTAGAATTTCTTTATTAAAAGATTATAACGGTAACGATCATTGGGCGTAATAAATGCTAAAAAAGTTGATATAATTATCTTCTTTGTAAAAGATAAGTTACTAGATAATTTAAAATTTCTAATTACAAGATCATAACGGTAACGATCATCGGGCCTAATAAATGCTAAAAAAGTTGACATAATTATCTTATTTGTAAAAGATAATTTACTATAAAATTTAAAATTTCTTATTAAAAGATCATAACGGTAACGATCATTGGGCCTAATAAATGCTAAAAAAGTTGACATAATTATCTTCTTTGAAAAAGATAATTTAATAGATCATTTAAAATTTCTTTATTAAAAGATTATAACGGTAACGATAATTGGGCATAACAAATGCTAAAAAAGTTGATATAATTATCTTCGTCGTAAAAGATAATTTAATAGATCATTTAAAATTTCTTTATTAAAAGATTATAACGGTAACGATCATTGGGCCTAATAAATGCTAAAAAAGTTGACATAATTATCTTATTTGTAAAAGATAATTTACTATAAAATTTAAAATTTCTTATTAAAAGATCATAACGGTAACGATCATTGGGCCTAATAAATGCTAAAAAAGTTGACATAATTATCTTCTTTGAAAAAGATAATTTAATAGATCATTTAAAATTTCTTTATTAAAATATCATAATGGTAACAATCATTCGACCTAATAAATGCTAAAAAAGTTGATATAATTATCTTCTTCGTAAAAGATAATTTAATAGATCATTTAAAATTTCTTTATTAAAAGATTATAACGGTAACGATCATTGGGCGTAATAAATGCTAAAAAATTGATATAATTATCTTCTTTGTAAAAGATAAGTTACTAGATAATTTAAAATTTCTAATTACAAGATCATAACGGTAACGATCATTGGGCCTAATAAATGCTAAAAAAGTTGACATAATTATCTTATTTGTAAAAGATAATTTACTATAAAATTTAAAATTTCTTATTAAAAGATCATAACGGTAACGATCATTGGGCCTAATAAATGCTAAAAAAGTTAACATAATTATCTTCTTTGAAAAAGATAATTTAATAGATCATTTAAAATTTCTTTATTAAAAGATTATAACGGTAACGATAATTGGGCATAACAAATGCTAAAAAAGTTGATATAATTATCTTCGTCGTAAAAGATAATTTAATAGATCATTTAAAATTTCTTTATTAAAAGATTATAACGGTAACGATCATTGGGCCTAATAAATGCTAAAAAAGTTGACATAATTATCTTATTTGTAAAAGATAATTTACTATGAAATTTAAAATTTCTTATTAAAGGATCATAACGGTAACGATCATTGGGCCTAATAAATGCTAAAAAAGTTGACATAATTATCTTCTTTGAAAAAGATAATTTAATAGATCATTTAAAATTTCTTTATTAAAAGATCATAATGGTAACAATCATTCGACCTAATAAATGCTAAAAAAGTTGATATAATTATCTTCTTCGTAAAAGATAATTTAATAGATCATTTAGAATTTCTTTATTAAAAGATTATAACGGTAACGATCATTGGGCGTAATAAATGCTAAAAAAGTTGATATAATTATCTTCTTTGTAAAAGATAAGTTACTAGATAATTTAAAATTTCTAATTACAAGATCATAACGGTAACGATCATCGGGCCTAATAAATGCTAAAAAAGTTGACATAATTATCTTATTTGTAAAAGATAATTTACTATAAAATTTAAAATTTCTTATTAAAAGATCATAACGGTAACGATCATTGGGCCTAATAAATGCTAAAAAAGTTGACATAATTATCTTCTTTGAAAAAGATAATTTAATAGATCATTTAAAATTTCTTTATTAAAAGATTATAACGGTAACGATAATTGGGCATAACAAATGCTAAAAAAGTTGATATAATTATCTTCGTCGTAAAAGATAATTTAATAGATCATTTAAAATTTCTTTATTAAAATATTATAACGGTAACGATCATTGGGCCTAATAAATGCTAAAAAAGTTGACATAATTATCTTATTTGTAAAAGATAATTTACTATAAAATTTAAAATTTCTTATTAAAAGATCATAACGGTAACGATCATTGGGCCTAATAAATGCTAAAAAAGTTGACATAATTATCTTCTTTGAAAAAGATAATTTAATAGATCATTTAAAATTTCTTTATTAAAATATCATAATGGTAACAATCATTCGACCTAATAAATGCTAAAAAAGTTGATATAATTATCTTCTTCGTAAAAGATAATTTAATAGATCATTTAGAATTTCTTTATTAAAAGATTATAACGGTAACGATCATTGGGCGTAATAAATGCTAAAAAAGTTGATATAATTATCTTCTTTGTAAAAGATAAGTTACTAGATAATTTAAAATTTCTAATTACAAGATCATAACGGTAACGATCATCGGGCCTAATAAATGCTAAAAAAGTTGACATAATTATCTTATTTGTAAAAGATAATTTACTATAAAATTTAAAATTTCTTATTAAAAGATCATAACGGTAACGATCATTGGGCCTAATAAATGCTAAAAAAGTTGACATAATTATCTTCTTTGAAAAAGATAATTTAATAGATCATTTAAAATTTCTTTATTAAAAGATTATAACGGTAACGATAATTGGGCATAACAAATGCTAAAAAAGTTGATATAATTATCTTCGTCGTAAAAGATAATTTAATAGATCATTTAAAATTTCTTTATTAAAAGATTATAACGGTAACGATCATTGGGCCTAATAAATGCTAAAAAAGTTGACATAATTATCTTATTTGTAAAAGATAATTTACTATAAAATTTAAAATTTCTTATTAAAAGATCATAACGGTAACGATCATTGGGCCTAATAAATGCTAAAAAAGTTGACATAATTATCTTCTTTGAAAAAGATAATTTAATAGATCATTTAAAATTTCTTTATTAAAATATCATAATGGTAACAATCATTCGACCTAATAAATGCTAAAAAAGTTGATATAATTATCTTCTTCGTAAAAGATAATTTAATAGATCATTTAAAATTTCTTTATTAAAAGATTATAACGGTAACGATCATTGGGCGTAATAAATGCTAAAAAATTGATATAATTATCTTCTTTGTAAAAGATAAGTTACTAGATAATTTAAAATTTCTAATTACAAGATCATAACGGTAACGATCATCGGTCCTAATAAATGCTAAAAAAGTTGACATAATTATCTTATTTGTAAAAGATAATTTACTATAAAATTTAAAATTTCTTATTAAAAGATCATAACGGTAACGATCATTGGGCCTAATAAATGCTAAAAAAGTTGACATAATTATCTTCTTTGAAAAAGATAATTTAATAGATCATTTAAAATTTCTTTATTAAAAGATTATAACGGTAACGATAATTGGGCATAACAAATGCTAAAAAAGTTGATATAATTATCTTCGTCGTAAAAGATAATTTAATAGATCATTTAAAATTTCTTTATTAAAAGATTATAACGGTAACGATCATTGGGCCTAATAAATGCTAAAAAAGTTGACATAATTATCTTATTTGTAAAAGATAATTTACTATAAAATTTAAAATTTCTTATTAAAAGATCATAACGGTAACGATCATTGGGCCTAATAAATGCTAAAAAAGTTGACATAATTATCTTCTTTGAAAAAGATAATTTAATAGATCATTTAAAATTTCTTTATTAAAAGATCATAATGGTAACAATCATTCGACCTAATAAATGCTAAAAAAGTTGATATAATTATCTTCTTCGTAAAAGATAATTTAATAGATCATTTAGAATTTCTTTATTAAAAGATTATAACGGTAACGATCATTGGGCGTAATAAATGCTAAAAAAGTTGATATAATTATCTTCTTTGTAAAAGATAAGTTACTAGATAATTTAAAATTTCTAATTACAAGATCATAACGGTAACGATCATCGGGCCTAATAAATGCTAAAAAAGTTGACATAATTATCTTATTTGTAAAAGATAATTTACTATAAAATTTAAAATTTCTTATTAAAAGATCATAACGGTAACGATCATTGGGCCTAATAAATGCTAAAAAAGTTGACATAATTATCTTCTTTGAAAAAGATAATTTAATAGATCATTTAAAATTTCCTTATTAAAAGATTATAACGGTAACGATAATTGGGCATAACAAATGCTAAAAAAGTTGATATAATTATCTTCGTCGTAAAAGATAATTTAATAGATCATTTAAAATTTCTTTATTAAAAGATTATAACGGTAACGATCATTGGGCCTAATAAATGCTAAAAAAGTTGACATAATTATCTTATTTGTAAAAGATAATTTACTATAAAATTTAAAATTTCTTATTAAAAGATCATAACGGTAACGATCATTGGGCCTAATAAATGCTAAAAAAGTTGACATAATTATCTTCTTTGAAAAAGATAATTTAATAGATCATTTAAAATTTCTTTATTAAAATATCATAATGGTAACAATCATTCGACCTAATAAATGCTAAAAAAGTTGATATAATTATCTTCTTCGTAAAAGATAATTTAATAGATCATTTAAAATTTCTTTATTAAAAGATTATAACGGTAACGATCATTGGGCGTAATAAATGCTAAAAAATTGATATAATTATCTTCTTTGTAAAAGATAAGTTACTAGATAATTTAAAATTTCTAATTACAAGATCATAACGGTAACGATCATCGGTCCTAATAAATGCTAAAAAAGTTGACATAATTATCTTATTTGTAAAAGATAATTTACTATAAAATTTAAAATTTCTTATTAAAAGATCATAACGGTAACGATCATTGGGCCTAATAAATGCTAAAAAAGTTGACATAATTATCTTCTTTGAAAAAGATAATTTAATAGATCATTTAAAATTTCTTTATTAAAAGATTATAACGGTAACGATAATTGGGCATAACAAATGCTAAAAAAGTTGATATAATTATCTTCGTCGTAAAAGATAATTTAATAGATCATTTAAAATTTCTTTATTAAAAGATTATAACGGTAACGATCATTGGGCCTAATAAATGCTAAAAAAGTTGACATAATTATCTTATTTGTAAAAGATAATTTACTATAAAATTTAAAATTTCTTATTAAAAGATCATAACGGTAACGATCATTGGGCCTAATAAATGCTAAAAAAGTTGACATAATTATCTTCTTTGAAAAAGATAATTTAATAGATCATTTAAAATTTCTTTATTAAAAGATCATAATGGTAACAATCATTCGACCTAATAAATGCTAAAAAAGTTGATATAATTATCTTCTTCGTAAAAGATAATTTAATAGATCATTTAGAATTTCTTTATTAAAAGATTATAACGGTAACGATCATTGGGCGTAATAAATGCTAAAAAAGTTGATATAATTATCTTCTTTGTAAAAGATAAGTTACTAGATAATTTAAAATTTCTAATTACAAGATCATAACGGTAACGATCATCGGGCCTAATAAATGCTAAAAAAGTTGACATAATTATCTTATTTGTAAAAGATAATTTACTATAAAATTTAAAATTTCTTATTAAAAGATCATAACGGTAACGATCATTGGGCCTAATAAATGCTAAAAAAGTTGACATAATTATCTTCTTTGAAAAAGATAATTTAATAGATCATTTAAAATTTCCTTATTAAAAGATTATAACGGTAACGATAATTGGGCATAACAAATGCTAAAAAAGTTGATATAATTATCTTCGTCGTAAAAGATAATTTAATAGATCATTTAAAATTTCTTTATTAAAAGATTATAACGGTAACGATCATTGGGCCTAATAAATGCTAAAAAAGTTGACATAATTATCTTATTTGTAAAAGATAATTTACTATAAAATTTAAAATTTCTTATTAAAAGATCATAACGGTAACGATCATTGGGCCTAATAAATGCTAAAAAAGTTGACATAATTATCTTCTTTGAAAAAGATAATTTAATAGATCATTTAAAATTTCTTTATTAAAATATCATAATGGTAACAATCATTCGACCTAATAAATGCTAAAAAAGTTGATATAATTATCTTCTTCGTAAAAGATAATTTAATAGATCATTTAAAATTTCTTTATTAAAAGATTATAACGGTAACGATCATTGGGCGTAATAAATGCTAAAAAATTGATATAATTATCTTCTTTGTAAAAGATAAGTTACTAGATAATTTAAAATTTCTAATTACAAGATCATAACGGTAACGATCATTGGGCCTAATAAATGCTAAAAAAGTTGACATAATTATCTTATTTGTAAAAGATAATTTACTATAAAATTTAAAATTTCTTATTAAAAGATCATAACGGTAACGATCATTGGGCCTAATAAATGCTAAAAAAGTTAACATAATTATCTTCTTTGAAAAAGATAATTTAATAGATCATTTAAAATTTCTTTATTAAAAGATTATAACGGTAACGATAATTGGGCATAACAAATGCTAAAAAAGTTGATATAATTATCTTCTTCGTAAAAGATAATTTAATAGATCATTTAAAATTTCTTTATTAAAAGATTATAACGGTAACGATCATTGGGCCTAATAAATGCTAAAAAAGTTGACATAATTATCTTCTTTGTAAGAGATAATTTACTATAAAATTTAAAATTTCTTATTAAAAGATCATAACGGTAACGATCATTGGGCCTAATAAATGCTAAAAAAGTTGACATAATTATCTTCTTTGAAAAAGATAATTTAATAGATCATTTAAAATTTCTTTATTAAAAGATCATAATGGTAACAATCATTCGGCCTAATAAATGCTAAAAAAGTTGATATAATTATCTTCTTTGTAAAAGATAATTTAATAGATCATTTAAAATTTCTTTATTAAAAGATTATAACGGTAACGATAATTGGGCATAACAAATGCTAAAAAAGGGTATATAATTATCTTCTTCATAAAAGATAATTTAATAGATCATTTAAAATTTCTTTATTAAAACATTATAACGGTAACGATCATTGGGCGTAATAAATGCTAAAAAAGTTGACATAATTATCTTCTTTGTAAAAGATAATTTAATAGATCATTTAAAATTTCTTTATTAAAAGATTATAACGGTAACGATAATTGGGCATAACAAATGATAAAAAAGTTGATATAATTATCTTCTTCATAAAAGATAATTTAATAGATCATTTAAAATTTCTTTATTAAAAGATTATAACGGTAACGATCATTGGGCGTAATAAATGCTAAAAAAGTTGACATAATTATCTTCTTTGTAAAAAGATAATTTAATAGATCATTTAAAATTTCTTTATAAAAGATCATAATGGTAACAATCATTGGGCCTAATAAATGCTAAAAAAGTTGACATAATTATCTTCTTTGTAAAAGATAATTTACTATAAAATTTAAAATTTCTTATTAAAAGATCATAACGGTAACGATCATTGGGCCTAATAAATGCTAAAAAAGTTGACATAATTATCTTATTTGTAAAAGATAATTTAATAGATCATTTAAAATTTCTTTATTAAAAGATTATAACGGTAACGATAATTGGGCATAACAAATGCTAAAAAAGTTGATATAATTATCTTCTTCGTAAAAGATAATTTAATAGATCATTTAAAATTTCTTTATTAAAAATTATAACGGTAACGATCATTGGGCCTAATAAATGCTAAAAAAGTTGACATAATTATCTTCTTTGTAAAAGATAATTTAATAGATCATTTAAAATTTCTTTATAAAAGATCATAATGGTAACAATCATTGGGCCTAATAAATGCTAAAAAAGTTGACATAATTATCTTCTTTGTAAGAGATAATTTACTATAAAATTTAAAATTTCTTATTAAAAGATCATAACGGTAACGATCATTGGGCCTAATAAATGCTAAAAAAGTTGACATAATTATGTTCTTTGTAAAAATATAATTTAATAGATCATTTAAAATTTCTTTATTAAAAGATTATAACGGTAACGATCATTGGGCGTAATAAATGCTAAAAAAGTTGATATAATTATCTTCTTCATAAAAGATAATTTAATAGATCAGTTAAAATTTCTTTATTAAAAGATTATAACGGTAACGATCATTGGGCGTAATAAATGCTAAAAAAGTTGACATAATTATCTTCTTTGTAAAAAGATAATTTAATAGATCATTTAAAATTTCTTTATTAAAAGATCATAATGGTAACAATCATTCGGCCTAATAAATGCTAAAAAAGTTAATATAATTATCTTCTTCGTAAAAGATAATTTAATAGATCATTTAAAATTTCTTTATTAAAAGATTATAACGGTAACGATCATTGGGCGTAATAAATGCTAAAAAAGTTGATATAATTATCTTCTTTGTAAAAGATAAGTTACTAGATAATTTAAAATTTCTAATTACAAGATCATAACGGTAACGATCATTGTGCCTAATAAATGCTAAACAAGTTGACATAATTATCTTATTTGTAAAAGATAATTTACTATAAAATTTAAAATTTCTTATTAAAAGATCATAACGGTAACGATCATTGGGCCTAATAAATGCTAAAAAAGTTGACATAATTATCATCTTTGAAAAAGATAATTTAATAGATCATTTAAAATTTCTTTATTAAAAGATCATAACGGTAACGATCATTGGGCCTAAGAAATGCTTAAAAAGTTGACATAATTATCTTCTTTGTAAAAGATAATTTACTAGACAATTTAAAATTTTTTATTAAAAGATCATAACGGTAACGATCATTGAGCCTAATAAATGCTAAAAAAGTTGACATAATTATCTTCTTTGTGAGAGATAATTTACTATAAATTTTAAAATTTCTTATTAAAAGATCATAACGGTAACGATCATTGGGCCTAATAAATGCTAAAAAAGTTGACATAATTATCTTCTTTGTAAAAGATAATTTAATAGATCATTTAAAATTTCTTTATTAAAAGATTATAATGGTAACAATCATTCGACCTAATAAATGCTAAAAAAGTTGATATAATTATCTTCTTCGTAAAAGATAATTTAATAGATCATTTAAAATTTCTTTATTAAAAGATTATAACGGTAACGATCATTGGGCGTAATAAATGCTAAAAAATTGATATAATTATCTTCTTTGTAAAAGATAAGTTACTAGATAATTTAAAATTTCTAATTACAAGATCATAACGGTAACGATCATTGGGCCTAATAAATGCTAAAAAAGTTGACATAATTATCTTATTTGTAAAAGATAATTTACTATAAAATTTAAAATTTCTTATTAAAAGATCATAACGGTAACGATCATTGGGCCTAATAAATGCTAAAAAAGTTGACATAATTATCATCTTTGAAAAAGATAATTTAATAGATCATTTAAAATTTCTTTATTAAAAGATCATAACGGTAACGATCATTGGGCCTAAGAAATGCTTAAAAAGTTGACATAATTATCTTCTTTGTAAAAGATAATTTACTAGACAATTTAAAATTTTTTATTAAAAGATCATAACGGTAACGATCATTGAGCCTAATAAATGCTAAAAAAGTTGACATAATTATCTTCTTTGTGAGAGATAATTTACTATAAATTTTAAAATTTCTTATTAAAAGATCATAACGGTAACGATCATTGGGCCTAATAAATGCTAAAAAAGTTGACATAATTATCTTCTTTGTAAAAGATAATTTAATAGATCATTTAAAATTTCTTTATTAAAAGATTATAACGGTAACGATCATTGGGCGTAATAAATGCTAAAAAAGTTGATATAATTATCTTCTTCATAAAAGATAATTTAATAGATCAGTTAAAATTTCTTTATTAAAAGATTATAACGGTAACGATCATTGGGCGTAATAAATGCTAAAAAAGTTGACATAATTATCTTCTTTGTAAAAAGATAATTTAATAGATCATTTAAAATTTCTTTATTAAAAGATCATAATGGTAACAATCATTCGGCCTAATAAATGCTAAAAAAGTTAATATAATTATCTTCTTCGTAAAAGATAATTTAATAGATCATTTAAAATTTCTTTATTAAAAGATTATAACGGTAACGATCATTGGGCGTAATAAATGCTAAAAAAGTTGATATAATTATCTTCTTTGTAAAAGATAAGTTACTAGATAATTTAAAATTTCTAATTACAAGATCATAACGGTAACGATCATTGTGCCTAATAAATGCTAAAAAAGTTGACATAATTATCTTATTTGTAAAAGATAATTTACTATAAAATTTAAAATTTCTTATTAAAAGATCATAACGGTAACGATCATTGGGCCTAATAAATGCTAAAAAAGTTGACATAATTATCATCTTTGAAAAAGATAATTTAATAGATCATTTAAAATTTCTTTATTAAAAGATCATAACGGTAACGATCATTGGGCCTAAGAAATGCTTAAAAAGTTGACATAATTATCTTCTTTGTAAAAGATAATTTACTAGACAATTTAAAATTTTTTATTAAAAGATCATAACGGTAACGATCATTGAGCCTAATAAATGCTAAAAAAGTTGACATAATTATCTTCTTTGTGAGAGATAATTTACTATAAATTTTAAAATTTCTTATTAAAAGATCATAACGGTAACGATCATTGGGCCTAATAAATGCTAAAAAAGTTGACATAATTATCTTCTTTGTAAAAGATAATTTAATAGATCATTTAAAATTTCTTTATTAAAAGATTATAACGGTAACGATAATTGGCATAACTAATGCTAAAAAATTTGATATAATTATCTTCTTCGTAAAAGATAATTTAATAGATCATTTAAAATTTCTTTATTAAAAGATTATAACGGTAACGATCATTGGGCCTAATAAATGCTAAAAAAGTTGACATAATTATCTTCTTTGTAAGAGATAATTTACTATAAAATTTAAAATTTCTTATTAAAAGATCATAACGGTAACGATCATTGGGCCTAATAAATGCTAAAAAAGTTGACATAATTATCTTCTTTGTAAAAGATAATTTAATAGATCATTTAAAATTTCTTTATTAAAAGATTATAACGGTAACGATAATTGGCATAACAAATGCTAAAAAAGTTGACATAATTATCTTCTTTGTAAGAGATAATTTACTATAAAATTTAAAATTTCTTATTAAAAGATCATAACGGTAACGATCATTGGGCCTAATAAATGCTAAAAAAGTTGACATAATTATCTTCTTTGAAAAAGATAATTTAATAGATCATTTAAAATTTCTTTATTAAAAGATCATAATGGTAACAATCATTCGGCCTAATAAATGCTAAAAAAGTTGATATAATTATCTTCTTTGTAAAAGATAATTTAATAGATCATTTAAAATTTCTTTATTAAAAGATTATAACGGTAACGATAATTGGGCATAACAAATGCTAAAAAAGGGTATATAATTATCTTCTTCATAAAAGATAATTTAATAGATCATTTAAAATTTCTTTATTAAAACATTATAACGGTAACGATCATTGGGCGTAATAAATGCTAAAAAAGTTGACATAATTATCTTCTTTGTAAAAGATAATTTAATAGATCATTTAAAATTTCTTTATTAAAAGATTATAACGGTAACGATCATTGGGCCTAATAAATGCTAAAAAAGTTGACATAATTATCTTCTTTGTAAGAGATAATTTACTATAAAATTTAAAATTTCTTATTAAAAGATCATAACGGTAACGATCATTGGGCCTAATAAATGCTAAAAAAGTTGACATAATTATCTTCTTTGAAAAAGATAATTTAATAGATCATTTAAAATTTCTTTATTAAAAGATCATAATGGTAACAATCATTCGGCCTAATAAATGCTAAAAAAGTTGATATAATTATCTTCTTTGTAAAAGATAATTTAATAGATCATTTAAAATTTCTTTATTAAAAGATTATAACGGTAACGATAATTGGGCATAACAAATGCTAAAAAAGGGTATATAATTATCTTCTTCATAAAAGATAATTTAATAGATCATTTAAAATTTCTTTATTAAAACATTATAACGGTAACGATCATTGGGCGTAATAAATGCTAAAAAAGTTGACATAATTATCTTCTTTGTAAAAGATAATTTAATAGATCATTTAAAATTTCTTTATTAAAAGATTATAACGGTAACGATAATTGGGCATAACAAATGATAAAAAAGTTGATATAATTATCTTCTTCATAAAAGATAATTTAATAGATCATTTAAAATTTCTTTATTAAAAGATTATAACGGTAACGATCATTGGGCGTAATAAATGCTAAAAAAGTTGACATAATTATCTTCTTTGTAAAAAGATAATTTAATAGATCATTTAAAATTTCTTTATAAAAGATCATAATGGTAACAATCATTGGGCCTAATAAATGCTAAAAAAGTTGACATAATTATCTTCTTTGTAAAAGATAATTTACTATAAAATTTAAAATTTCTTATTAAAAGATCATAACGGTAACGATCATTGGGCCTAATAAATGCTAAAAAAGTTGACATAATTATCTTATTTGTAAAAGATAATTTAATAGATCATTTAAAATTTCTTTATTAAAAGATTATAACGGTAACGATAATTGGGCATAACAAATGCTAAAAAAGTTGATATAATTATCTTCTTCGTAAAAGATAATTTAATAGATCATTTAAAATTTCTTTATTAAAAATTATAACGGTAACGATCATTGGGCCTAATAAATGCTAAAAAAGTTGACATAATTATCTTCTTTGTAAAAGATAATTTAATAGATCATTTAAAATTTCTTTATAAAAGATCATAATGGTAACAATCATTGGGCCTAATAAATGCTAAAAAAGTTGACATAATTATCTTCTTTGTAAGAGATAATTTACTATAAAATTTAAAATTTCTTATTAAAAGATCATAACGGTAACGATCATTGGGCCTAATAAATGCTAAAAAAGTTGACATAATTATGTTCTTTGTAAAAATATAATTTAATAGATCATTTAAAATTTCTTTATTAAAAGATTATAACGGTAACGATCATTGGGCGTAATAAATGCTAAAAAAGTTGATATAATTATCTTCTTCATAAAAGATAATTTAATAGATCAGTTAAAATTTCTTTATTAAAAGATTATAACGGTAACGATCATTGGGCGTAATAAATGCTAAAAAAGTTGACATAATTATCTTCTTTGTAAAAAGATAATTTAATAGATCATTTAAAATTTCTTTATTAAAAGATCATAATGGTAACAATCATTCGGCCTAATAAATGCTAAAAAAGTTAATATAATTATCTTCTTCGTAAAAGATAATTTAATAGATCATTTAAAATTTCTTTATTAAAAGATTATAACGGTAACGATCATTGGGCGTAATAAATGCTAAAAAAGTTGATATAATTATCTTCTTTGTAAAAGATAAGTTACTAGATAATTTAAAATTTCTAATTACAAGATCATAACGGTAACGATCATTGTGCCTAATAAATGCTAAACAAGTTGACATAATTATCTTATTTGTAAAAGATAATTTACTATAAAATTTAAAATTTCTTATTAAAAGATCATAACGGTAACGATCATTGGGCCTAATAAATGCTAAAAAAGTTGACATAATTATCATCTTTGAAAAAGATAATTTAATAGATCATTTAAAATTTCTTTATTAAAAGATCATAACGGTAACGATCATTGGGCCTAAGAAATGCTTAAAAAGTTGACATAATTATCTTCTTTGTAAAAGATAATTTACTAGACAATTTAAAATTTTTTATTAAAAGATCATAACGGTAACGATCATTGAGCCTAATAAATGCTAAAAAAGTTGACATAATTATCTTCTTTGTGAGAGATAATTTACTATAAATTTTAAAATTTCTTATTAAAAGATCATAACGGTAACGATCATTGGGCCTAATAAATGCTAAAAAAGTTGACATAATTATCTTCTTTGTAAAAGATAATTTAATAGATCATTTAAAATTTCTTTATTAAAAGATTATAACGGTAACGATAATTGGCATAACTAATGCTAAAAAATTTGATATAATTATCTTCTTCGTAAAATATAATTTAATAGATCATTTAAAATTTCTTTATTAAAAGATTATAACGGTAACGATCATTGGGCCTAATAAATGCTAAAAAAGTTGACATAATTATCTTCTTTGTAAGAGATAATTTACTATAAAATTTAAAATTTCTTATTAAAAGATCATAACGGTAACGATCATTGGGCCTAATAAATGCTAAAAAAGTTGACATAATTATCTTCTTTGTAAAAGATAATTTAATAGATCATTTAAAATTTCTTTATTAAAAGATTATAACGGTAACGATAATTGGCATAACAAATGCTAAAAAAGTGGACATAATTATCTTCTTTGTAAGAGATAATTTACTATAAAATTTAAAATTTCTTATTAAAAGATCATAACGGTAACGATCATTGGGCCTAATAAATGCTAAAAAAGTTGACATAATTATCTTCTTTGAAAAAGATAATTTAATAGATCATTTAAAATTTCTTTATTAAAAGATCATAATGGTAACAATCATTCGGCCTAATAAATGCTAAAAAAGTTGATATAATTATCTTCTTTGTAAAAGATAATTTAATAGATCATTTAAAATTTCTTTATTAAAAGATTATAACGGTAACGATAATTGGGCATAACAAATGCTAAAAAAGGGTATATAATTATCTTCTTCATAAAAGATAATTTAATAGATCATTTAAAATTTCTTTATTAAAACATTATAACGGTAACGATCATTGGGCGTAATAAATGCTAAAAAAGTTGACATAATTATCTTCTTTGTAAAAGATAATTTAATAGATCATTTAAAATTTCTTTATTAAAAGATTATAACGGTAACGATAATTGGGCATAACAAATGATAAAAAAGTTGATATAATTATCTTCTTCATAAAAGATAATTTAATAGATCATTTAAAATTTCTTTATTAAAAGATTATAACGGTAACGATCATTGGGCGTAATAAATGCTAAAAAAGTTGACATAATTATCTTCTTTGTAAAAAGATAATTTAATAGATCATTTAAAATTTCTTTATAAAAGATCATAATGGTAACAATCATTGGGCCTAATAAATGCTAAAAAAGTTGACATAATTATCTTCTTTGTAAAAGATAATTTACTATAAAATTTAAAATTTCTTATTAAAAGATCATAACGGTAACGATCGTTGGGCCTAATAAATGCTAAAAAAGTTGACATAATTATCTTATTTGTAAAAGATAATTTAATAGATCATTTAAAATTTCTTTATTAAAAGATTATAACGGTAACGATAATTGGGCATAACAAATGCTAAAAAAGTTGATATAATTATCTTCTTCGTAAAAGATAATTTAATAGATCATTTAAAATTTCTTTATTAAAAATTATAACGGTAACGATCATTGGGCCTAATAAATGCTAAAAAAGTTGACATAATTATCTTCTTTGTAAAAGATAATTTAATAGATCATTTAAAATTTCTTTATAAAAGGTCATAATGGTAACAATCATTGGGCCTAATAAATGCTAAAAAAGTTGACATAATTATCTTCTTTGTAAGAGATAATTTACTATAAAATTTAAAATTTCTTATTAAAAGATCATAACGGTAACGATCATTGGGCCTAATAAATGCTAAAAAAGTTGACATAATTATGTTCTTTGTAAAAAGATAATTTAATAGATCATTTAAAATTTCTTTATTAAAAGATTATAACGGTAACGATTATTGGGCGTAATAAATGCTAAAAAAGTTGATATAATTATCTTCTTCATAAAAGATAATTTAATAGATCAGTTAAAATTTCTTTATTAAAAGATTATAACGGTAACGATCATTGGGCGTAATAAATGCTAAAAAAGTTGACATAATTATCTTCTTTGTAAAAAGATAATTTAATAGATCATTTAAAATTTCTTTATTAAAAGATCATAATGGTAACAATCATTCGGCCTAATAAATGCTAAAAAAGTTAATATAATTATCTTCTTCGTAAAAGATAATTTAATAGATCATTTAAAATTTCTTTATTAAAAGATTATAACGGTAACGATCATTGGGCGTAATAAATGCTAAAAAAGTTGATATAGTTATCTTCTTTGTAAAAGATAAGTTACTAGATAATTTAAAATTTCTAATTACAAGATCATAACGGTAACGATCATTGTGCCTAATAAATGCTAAAAAAGTTGACATAATTATCTTATTTGTAAAAGATAATTTACTATAAAATTTAAAATTTCTTATTAAAAGATCATAACGGTAACGATCATTGGGCCTAATAAATGCTAAAAAAGTTGACATAATTATCATCTTTGAAAAAGATAATTTAATAGATCATTTAAAATTTCTTTATTAAAAGATCATAACGGTAACGATCATTGGGCCTAAGAAATGCTTAAAAAGTTGACATAATTATCTTCTTTGTAAAAGATAATTTACTAGACAATTTAAAATTTTTGATTAAAAGATCATAACGGTAACGATCATTGAGCCTAATAAATGCTAAAAAAGTTGACATAATTATCTTCTTTGTGAGAGATAATTTACTATAAATTTTAAAATTTCTTATTAAAAGATCATAACGGTAACGATCATTGGGCCTAATAAATGCTAAAAAAGTTGACATAATTATCTTCTTTGTAAAAGATAATTTAATAGATCATTTAAAATTTCTTTATTAAAAGATTATAACGGTAACGATAATTGGCATAACTAATGCTAAAAAATTTGATATAATTATCTTCTTCGTAAAAGATAATTTAATAGATCATTTAAAATTTCTTTATTAAAAGATTATAACGGTAACGATCATTGGGCCTAATAAATGCTAAAAAAGTTGACATAATTATCTTCTTTGTAAGAGATAATTTACTATAAAATTTAAAATTTCTTATTAAAAGATCATAACGGTAACGATCATTGGGCCTAATAAATGCTAAAAAAGTTGACATAATTATCTTCTTTGTAAAAGATAATTTAATAGATCATTTAAAATTTCTTTATTAAAAGATTATAACGGTAACGATAATTGGCATAACAAATGCTAAAAAAGTTGATATAATTATCTTCTTCGTAAAAGATAATTTAATAGATCATTTAAAATTTCTTTATTAAAAATTATAACGGTAACGATCATTCGGCCTAATAAATGCTAAAAAAGTTGACATAATTATCTTCTTTGTAAAATATAATTTAATAGATCATTTAAAATTTCTTTATAAAAGATCATAATGGTAACAATCATTGGGCCTAATAAATGCTAAAAAAGTTGACATAATTATCTTCTTTGTAAGAGATAATTTACTATAAAATTTAAAATTTCTTATTAAAAGATCATAACGGTAACAATCATTGGGCCTAATAAATGCTAAAAAAGTTGACATAATTATCTTCTTTGAAAAAGATAATTTAATAGATCATTTAAAATTTCTTTATTAAAAGATTATAACGGTAACGATAATTGGGCATAACAAATGATAAAAAAGTTGATATAATTATCTTCTTCATAAAAGATAATTTAATAGATCATTTAAAATTTCTTTATTAAAAGATTATAACGGTAACGATCATTGGGCGTAATAAATGCTAAAAAAGTTGACATAATTATCTTCTTGGTAAAAAGATAATTTAATAGATCATTTAAAATTTCTTTATAAAAGATCATAATGGTAACAATCATTGGGCCTAATAAATGCTAAAAAAGTTGACATAATTATCTTCTTTGTAAAAGATAATTTACTATAAAATTTAAAATTTCTTATTAAAAGATCATAACGGTAACGATCATTGGGCCTAATAAATGCTAAAAAAGTTGACATAATTATCTTATTTGTAAAAGATAATTTAATAGATCATTTAAAATTTCTTTATTAAAAGATTATAACGGTAACGATAATTGGGCATAACAAATGCTAAAAAAGTTGATATAATTATCTTCTTCGTAAAAGATAATTTAATAGATCATTTAAAATTTTTTTATTAAAAATTATAACGGTAACGATCATTGGGCCTAATAAATGCTAAAAAAGTTGACATAATTATCTTCTTTGTAAAAAGATAATTTAATAGATCATTTAAAATTTCTTTATTAAAAGATCATAATGGTAACAATCATTCGGCCTAATAAATGCTAAAAAAGTTAATATAATTATCTTCTTCGTAAAAGATAATTTAATAGATCATTTAAAATTTCTTTATTAAAACATTATAACGGTAACGATCATTGGGCGTAATAAATGCTAAAAAAGTTGACATAATTATCTTCTTTGTAAAAGATAATTTAATAGATCATTTAAAATTTCTTTATTAAAAGATTATAACGGTAACGATAATTGGGCATAACAAATGATAAAAAAGTTGATATAATTATCTTCTTCATAAAAGATAATTTAATAGATCATTTAAAATTTCTTTATTAAAAGATTATAACGGTAACGATCATTGGGCGTAATAAATGCTAAAAAAGTTGACATAATTATCTTCTTTGTAAAAAGATAATTTAATAGATCATTTAAAATTTCTTTATAAAAGATCATAATGGTAACAATCATTGGGCCTAATAAATGCTAAAAAAGTTGACATAATTATCTTCTTTGTAAAAGATAATTTACTATAAAATTTAAAATTTCTTATTAAAAGATCATAACGGTAACGATCATTGGGCCTAATAAATGCTAAAAAAGTTGACATAATTATCTTATTTGTAAAAGATAATTTAATAGATCATTTAAAATTTCTTTATTAAAAGATTATAACGGTAACGATAATTGGGCATAACAAATGCTAAAAAAGTTGATATAATTATCTTCTTCGTAAAAGATAATTTAATAGATCATTTAAAATTTTTTTATTAAAAATTATAACGGTAACGATCATTGGGCCTAATAAATGCTAAAAAAGTTGACATAATTATCTTCTTTGTAAAAAGATAATTTAATAGATCATTTAAAATTTCTTTATTAAAAGATCATAATGGTAACAATCATTCGGCCTAATAAATGCTAAAAAAGTTAATATAATTATCTTCTTCGTAAAAGATAATTTAATAGATCATTTAAAATTTCTTTATTAAAACATTATAACGGTAACGATCATTGGGCGTAATAAATGCTAAAAAAGTTGACATAATTATCTTCTTTGTAAAAGATAATTTAATAGATCATTTAAAATTTCTTTATTAAAAGATTATAACGGTAACGATAATTGGGCATAACAAATGATAAAAAAGTTGATATAATTATCTTCTTCATAAAAGATAATTTAATAGATCATTTAAAATTTCTTTATTAAAAGATTATAACGGTAACGATCATTGGGCGTAATAAATGCTAAAAAAGTTGACATAATTATCTTCTTTGTAAAAAGATAATTTAATAGATCATTTAAAATTTCTTTATAAAAGATCATAATGGTAACAATCATTGGGCCTAATAAATGCTAAAAAAGTTGACATAATTATCTTCTTTGTAAAAGATAATTTACTATAAAATTTAAAATTTCTTATTAAAAGATCATAACGGTAACGATCATTGGGCCTAATAAATGCTAAAAAAGTTGACATAATTATCTTATTTGTAAAAGATAATTTAATAGATCATTTAAAATTTCTTTATTAAAAGATTATAACGGTAACGATAATTGGGCATAACAAATGCTAAAAAAGTTGATATAATTATCTTCTTCGTAAAAGATAATTTAATAGATCATTTAAAATTTCTTTATTAAAAATTATAACGGTAACGATCATTGGGCCTAATAAATGCTAAAAAAGTTGACATAATTATCTTCTTTGTAAAAGATAATTTAATAGATCATTTAAAATTTCTTTATAAAAGATCATAATGGTAACAATCATTGGGCCTAATAAATGACAAAAAAGTTGACATAATTATCTTCTTTGTAAGAGATAATTTACTATAAAATTTAAAATTTCTTATTAAAAGATCATAACGGTAACGATCATTGGGCCTAATAAATGCTAAAAAAGTTGACATAATTATCTTCTTTGTGAAAGATAATTTAATAGATCATTTAAAATTTCTTTATTAAAAGATTATAACGGTAACGATAATTGGGCATAACAAATGCTAAAAAAGTTGATATAATTATCTTCTTCATAAAAGATAATTTAATAGATCATTTAAAATTTCTTTATTAAAAGATTATAACGGTAACGATCATTGGCCTAATAAATGCTAAAAAAGTTGACATAATTATCTTCTTTGTAAAAAGATAATTTAATAGATCATTTAAAATTTCTTTATAAAAGATCATAATGGTAACAATCATTGGGCCTAATAAATGCTAAAAAAGTTGACATAATTATCTTCTTTGTAAAAGATAATTTACTATAAAATTTAAAATTTCTTATTAAAAGATCATAACGGTAACGATCATTGGGCCTAATAAATGCTAAAAAAGTTGACATAATTATGTTCTTTGTAAAAAGATAATTTAATAGATCATTTAAAATTTCTTTATTAAAAGATTATAACGGTAACGATCATTGGGCGTAATAAATGCTAAAAAAGTTGATATAATTATCTTCTTCATAAAAGATAATTTAATAGATCAGTTAAAATTTCTTTATTAAAAGATTATAACGGTAACGATCATTGGGCGTAATAAATGCTAAAAAAGTTGACATAATTATCTTCTTTGTAAAAAGATAATTTAATAGATCATTTAAAATTTCTTTATTAAAAGATCATAATGGTAACAATCATTCGGCCTAATAAATGCTAAAAAAGTTAATATAATTATCTTCTTCGTAAAAGATAATTTAATAGATCATTTAAAATTTCTTTATTAAAAGATTATAACGGTAACGATCATTGGGCGTAATAAATGCTAAAAAAGTTGATATAATTATCTTCTTTGTAAAAGATAAGTTACTAGATAATTTAAAATTTCTAATTACAAGATCATAACGGTAACGATCATTGTGCCTAATAAATGCTAAAAAAGTTGACATAATTATCTTATTTGTAAAAGATAATTTACTATAAAATTTAAAATTTCTTATTAAAAGATCATAACGGTAACGATCATTGGGCATAATAAATGCTAAAAAAGTTGACATAATTATCATCTTTGAAAAAGATAATTTAATAGATCATTTAAAATTTCTTTATTAAAAGATCATAACGGTAACGATCATTGGGCCTAAGAAATACTTAAAAAGTTAACATAATTATCTTCTTTGTAAAAGATAATTTACTAGACAATTTAAAATTTTTTATTAAAAGATCATCACGGTAACGATCATTGAGCCTAATAAATGCTAAAAAAGTTGACATAATTATCTTCTTTGTGAGAGATAATTTACTATAAATTTTAAAATTTCTTATTAAAAGATCATAACGGTAACGATCATTGGGCCTAATAAATGCTAAAAAAGTTGACATAATTATCTTCTTTGTAAAAGATAATTTAATAGATCATTTAAAATTTCTTTATTAAAAGATTATAACGGTAACGATAATTGGCATAACAAATGCTAAAAAATTTGATATAATTATCTTCTTCGTAAAAGATAATTTAATAGATCATTTAAAATTTCTTTATTAAAAGATTATAACGGTAACGATCATTGGGCCTAATAAATGCTAAAAAAGTTGACATAATTATCTTCTTTGTAAGAGATAATTTACTATAAAATTTAAAATTTCTTATTAAAAGATCATAACGGTAACGATCATTGGGCCTAATAAATGCTAAAAAAGTTGACATAATTATCTTCTTTGTAAAAGATAATTTAATAGATCATTTAAAATTTCTTTATTAAAAGATTATAACGGTAACGATAATTGGCATAACAAATGCTAAAAAAGTTGATATAATTATCTTCTTCGTAAAAGATAATTTAATAGATCATTTAAAATTTCTTTATTAAAAATTATAACGGTAACGATCATTCGGCCTAATAAATGCTAAAAAAGTTGACATAATTATCTTCTTTGTAAAAGATAATTTACTAGACAATTTAAAATTTTTTATTAAAAGATCATAACGGTAACGATCATTGAGCCTAATAAATGCTAAAAAAGTTGACATAATTATCTTCTTTGTAAGAGATAATTTACTATAAATTTTAAAATTTCTTATTAAAAGATCATAACGGTAACGATCATTGGGCCTAATAAATGCTAAAAAAGTTGACATAATTATCTTCTTTGTGAAAGATAATTTAATAGATCATTTAAAATTTCTTTATTAAAAGATTATAACGGTAACGATCATTGGGCCTAATAAATGCTAAAAAAGTTGACATAATTATCTTCTTTGTAAGAGATAATTTACTATAAAATTTAAAATTTCTTATTAAAAGATCATAACGGTAACGATCATTGGGCCTAATAAATGCTAAAAAAGTTGACATAATTATCTTCTTTGTAAAAGATAATTTAATAGATCATTTAAAATTTCTTTATTAAAAGATTATAACGGTAACGATAATTGGGCATAACAAATGCTAAAAAAGTTGATATAATTATCTTCTTCGTAAAAGATAATTTAATAGATCATTTAAAATTTCTTTATTAAAAATTATAACGGTAACGATCATTGGGCCTAATAAATGCTAAAAAAGTTGACATAATTATCTTCTTTGTAAAAGATAATTTAATAGATCATTTAAAATTTCTTTATAAAAGATCATAATGGTAACAATCATTGGGCCTAAGAAATGCTAAAAAAGTTGACATAATTATCTTCTTTGTAAGAGATAATTTACTATAAAATTTAAAATTTCTTATTAAAAGATCATAACGGTAACGATCATTGGGCCTAATAAATGCTAAAAAAGTTGACATAATTATCTTCTTTGTAAAAGATAATTTAATAGATCATTTAAAATTTCTTTATTAAAAGATTATAACGGTAACGATAATTGGGCATAACAAATGCTAAAAAAGTTGATATAATTATCTTCTTCGTAAAAGATAATTTAATAGATCATTTAAAATTTCTTTATTAAAAATTATAACGGTAACGATCATTGGGCCTAATAAATGCTAAAAAAGTTGACATAATTATCTTCTTTGTAAGAGATAATTTACTATAAAATTTAAAATTTCTTATTAAAAGATCATAACGGTAACGATCATTGGGCCTAATAAATGCTTAACAAGTTGACATAATTATCTTCTTTGTAAAAGATAATTTAATAGATCATTTAAAATTTCTTTATTAAAAGATTATAACGGTAACGATAATTGGGCATAACAAATGCTAAAAAAGTTGATATAATTATCTTCTTTGTAAAAGATAAGTTACTAGATAATTTAAAATTTCTAATTACAAGATCATAACGGTAACGATCATTGGGCCTAAGAAATGCTTAAAAAGTTGACATAATTATCTTCTTTGTAAAAGATAATTTACTAGACAATTTAAAATTTTTTATTAAAAGATCATAACGGTAACGATCATTGAGCCTAATAAATGCTAAAAAAGTTGACATAATTATCTTCTTTGTAAGAGATAATTTACTATAAATTTTAAAATTTCTTATTAAAAGATCATAACGGTAATGATCATTGAGCCTAATAAATGCTAAAAAAGTTGACATAATTATCTTCTTTGTAAAAGATAATTTAATAGATCATTTAAAATTTCTTTATTAAAAGATTATAACGGTAACGATAATTGGGCATAACAAATGCTAAAAAATTTGATATAATTATCTTCTTCGTAAAAGATAATTTAATAGATCATTTAAAAATTCTTTATTAAAAGATTATAACGGTAACGATCATTGGGCGTAATAAATGCTAAAAAAGTTGACATAATTATCTTCTTTGTAAAAGATAATTTAATAGATCATTTAAAATTTCTTTATAAAAGATCATAATGGTAACAATCATTGGGTCTAATAAATGCTAAAAAAGTTGACATAATTATCTTCTTTGTAAAAGATAATTTACTATAAAAGTTAAAATTTCTTATTAAAAGATCATAACGGTAACGATCATTGGGCCTAATAAATGCTAAAAAAGTTGACATAATTATCTTCTTTGAAAAAGATAATTTAATAGATCATTTAAAATTTCTTTATTAAAAGATCATAACGGTAACGATCATTGGGCCTAAGAAATGCTTAAAAAGTTGACATAATTATCTTCTTTGTAAAAGATAATTTACTAGACAATTTAAAATTTTTTATTAAAAGATCATAATGGTAACGATCATTGAGCCTAATAAATGCTAAAAAAGTTGACATAATTATCTTCTTTGTGAGAGATAATTTACTATAAATTTTAAAATTTCTTATTAAAAGATCATAACGGTAACGATCATTGGGCCTAATAAATGCTAAAAAAGTTGACATAATTATCTTCTTTGTAAAATATAATTTAATAGATCATTTAAAATGTCTTTATTAAAAGATTATAACGGTAACGATAATTGGGCATAACAAATGCTAAAAAATTTGATATAATTATCTTCTTCGTAAAAGATAATTTAATAGATCATTTAAAATTTCTTTATTAAAAGATTATAACGGTAACGATCATTGGGCCTAATAAATGCTAAAAAAGTTGACATAATTATCTTCTTTGTAAGAGATAATTTACTATAAAATTTAAAATTTCTTATTAAAAGATCATAACGGTAACGATCATTGGGCCTAATAAATGCTAAAAAAGTTGACATAATTATCTTCTTTGTAAAAGATAATTTAATAGATCATTTAAAATTTCTTTATTAAAAGATTATAACGGTAACGATAATTGGGCATAACAAATGCTAAAAAAGTTGATATAATTATCTTCTTCGTAAAAGATAATTTAATAGATCATTTAAAATTTCTTTATTAAAAATTATAACGGTAACGATCATTGGGCCTAATAAATGCTAAAAAAGTTGACATAATTATCTTCTTTGTAAAAGATAATTTAATAGATCATTTAAAATTTCTTTATAAAAGATCATAATGGTAACAATCATTGGGCCTAATAAATGCTAAAAAAGTTGACATAATTATCTTCTTTGTAAGAGATAATTTACTATAAAATTTAAAATTTCTTATTAAAAGATCATAATGGTAACGATCATTGGGCCTAATAAATGCTAAAAAAGTTGACATAATTATCTTCTTTGTGAAAGATAATTTAATAGATCATTTAAAATTTCTTTATTAAAAGATTATAACGGTAACGATAATTGGGCATAACAAATGCTAAAAAAGTTGATATAATTATCTTCTTCATAAAAGATAATTTAATAGATCATTTAAAATTTCTTTATTAAAAGATTATAACGGTAACGATCATTGGGGCTAATAAATGCTAAAAAAGTTGACATAATTATCTTCTTTGTAAAAAGATAATTTAATAGATCATTTAAAATTTCTTTATAAAAGATCATAATGGTAACAATCATTGGGCCTAATAAATGCTAAAAAAGTTGACATAATTATCTTCTTTGTAAGAGATAATTTACTATAAAATTTAAAATTTCTTATTAAAAGATCATAACGGTAACGATCATTGGGCCTAATAAATGCTAAAAAAGTTGACATAATTATCTTCTTTGTAAAAGATAATTTAATAGATCATTTAAAATTTCTTTATAAAAGATCATAATGGTAACAATCATTGGGCCTAATAAATGCTAAAAAAGTTGACATAATTATCTTCTTTGTAAGAGATAATTTACTATAAAATTTAAAATTTCTTATTAAAAGATCATAATGGTAACGATCATTGGGCCTAATAAATGCTAAAAAAGTTGACATAATTATCTTCTTTGTGAAAGATAATTTAATAGATCATTTAAAATTTCTTTATTAAAAGATTATAACGGTAACGATAATTGGGCATAACAAATGCTAAAAAAGTTGATATAATTATCTTCTTCATAAAAGATAATTTAATAGATCATTTAAAATTTCTTTATTAAAAGATTATAACGGTAACGATCATTGGGGCTAATAAATGCTAAAAAAGTTGACATAATTATCTTCTTTGTAAAAAGATAATTTAATAGATCATTTAAAATTTCTTTATAAAAGATCATAATGGTAACAATCATTGGGCCTAATAAATGCTAAAAAAGTTGACATAATTATCTTCTTTGTAAGAGATAATTTACTATAAAATTTAAAATTTCTTATTAAAAGATCATAACGGTAACGATCATTGGGCCTAATAAATGCTAAAAAAGTTGACATAATTATCTTCTTTGTAAAAGATAATTTAATAGATCATTTAAAATTTCTTTATTAAAAGATTATAACGGTAACGATAATTGGGCATAACAAATGCTAAAAAAGTTGATATAATTATCTTCTTTGTAAAAGATAAGTTACTAGATAATTTAAAATTTCTAATTACAAGATCATAACGGTAACGATCATTGGGCCTAAGAAATGCTTAAAAAGTTGACATAATTATCTTCTTTGTAAAAGATAATTTACTAGAAAATTTAAAATTTTTTATTAAAAGATCATAACGGTAACGATCATTGAGCCTAATAAATGCTAAAAAAGTTGACATAATTATCTTCTTTGTAAGAGATAATTTACTATAAATTTTAAAATTTCTTATTAAAAGATCATAACGGTAACGATCATTGAGCCTAATAAATGCTAAAAAAGTTGACATAATTATCTTCTTTGTAAAAGATAATTTAATAGATCATTTAAAATTTCTTTATTAAAAGATTATAACGGTAACGATAATTGGGCATAACAAATGCTAAAAAATTTGATATAATTATCTTCTTCGTAAAAGATAATTTAATAGATCATTTAAAAATTCTTTATTAAAAGATTATAACGGTAACGATCATTGGGCGTAATAAATGCTAAAAAAGTTGACATAATTATCTTCTTTGTAAAAGATAATTTAATAGATCATTTAAAATTTTTTATTAAAAGATCATAACGGTAACGATCATTGAGCCTAATAAATGCTAAAAAAGTTGACATAATTATCTTCTTTGTAAAAGATAATTTAATAGATCATTTAAAATTTCTTTATAAAAGATCATAATGGTAACAATCATTGGGCCTAATAAATGCTAAAAAAGTTTACATAATTATCTTCTTTGTAAGAGATAATTTACTATAAAATTTAAAATTTCTTATTAAAAGATCATAACGGTAACGATCATTGGGCCTAATAAGTGCTAAAAAAGTTGACATAATTATCTTCTTTGTAAAAGATAATTTAATAGATCATTTAAAATTTGTTTATTAAAAGATTATAACGGTAACGATAATTGGGCATAACAAATGCTAAAAAAGTTGATATAATTATCTTCTTCGTAAAAGATAATTTAATAGATCATTTAAAATTTCTTTATTAACAGATTATAACGGTAACGATCATTGGGCGTAATAAATGCTAAAAAAGTTGATATAATTATCTTCTTTGTAAAAGATAAGTTACTAGGTAATTTAAAATTTCTAATTACAAGATCATAACGGTAACGATCATTGGGCCTAATAAATGCTAAAAAAGTTGACATAATTATCTTATTTGTAAAAGATAATTTACTATAAAATTTAAAATTTCTTATCAAAAGATTATAACGGTAACGGTCATTGGGCCTAATAAATGCTAAAAAAGTTGACATAATTATCTTCTTTGAAAAAGATAATTTAATAGATCATTTAAAATTTCTTTAAAAAAGATCATAACGGTAACGATCATTGGGCCTAAGAAATGCTTAAAAAGTTGACATAATTATCTTCTTTGTAAAAGATAATTTACTAGACAATTTAAAATTTTTTATTAAAAGATCATAACGGTAACGATCATTGAGCCTAATAAATGCTAAAAAAGTTGACATAATTATCTTCTTTGTAAAAGATAATTTAATAGATCATTTAAAATTTCTTTATAAAAGATCATAATGGTAACAATCATTGGGCCTAATAAATGCTAAAAAAGTTTACATAATTATCTTCTTTGTAAGAGATAATTTACTATAAAATTTAAAATTTCTTATTAAAAGATCATAACGGTAACGATCATTGGGCCTAATAAATGCTAAAAAAGTTGACATAATTATCTTCTTTGTGAAAGATAATTTAATAGATCATTTAAAATTTCTTTATTAAAAGATTATAACGGTAACGATAATTGGGCATAACAAATGCTAAAAAATTTGATATAATTATCTTCTTCGTAAAAGATAATTTAATAGATCATTTAAAAATTCTTTATTAAAAGATTATAACGGTAACGATCGTTGGGCGTAATAAATGCTAAAAAAGTTGACATAATTATCTTCTTTGTAAAAGATAATTTAATAGATCATTTAAAATTTCTTTATAAAAGATCATAATGGTAACAATCATTGGGTCTAATAAATGCTAAAAAAGTTGACATAATTATCTTCTTTGTAAAAGATAATTTACTATAAAAGTTAAAATTTCTTATTAAAAGATCATAACGGTAACGATCATTGGGCCTAATAAATGCTAAAAAAGTTGACATAATTATCTTCTTTGAAAAAGATAATTTAATAGATCATTTAAAATTTCTTTATTAAAAGATCATAACGGTAACGATCATTGGGCCTAAGAAATGCTTAAAAAGTTGACATAATTATCTTCTTTGTAAAAGATAATTTACTAGACAATTTAAAATTTTTTATTAAAAGATCATAACGGTAACGATCATTGAGCCTAATAAATGCTAAAAAAGTTGACATAATTATCTTCTTTGTGAGAGATAATTTACTATAAATTTTAAAATTTCTTATTAAAAGATCATAACGGTAACGATCATTGGGCCTAATAAATGCTAAAAAAGTTGACATAATTATCTTCTTTGTAAAATATAATTTAATAGATCATTTAAAATTTCTTTATTAAAAGATTATAACGGTAACGATAATTGGGCATAACAAATGCTAAAAAATTTGATATAATTATCTTCTTCGTAAAAGATAATTTAATAGATCATTTAAAATTTCTTTATTAAAAGATTATAACGGTAACGATCATTGGGCCTAATAAATGCTAAAAAAGTTGACATAATTATCTTCTTTGTAAGAGATAATTTACTATAAAATTTAAAATTTCTTATTAAAAGATCATAACGGTAACGATCATTGGGCCTAATAAATGCTAAAAAAGTTGACATAATTATCTTCTTTGTAAAAGATAATTTAATAGATCATTTAAAATTTCTTTATTAAAAGATTATAACGGTAACGATAATTGGGCATAACAAATGCTAAAAAAGTTGATATAATTATCTTCTTCGTAAAAGATAATTTAATAGATCATTTAAAATTTCTTTATTAAAAATTATAACGGTAACGATCATTGGGCCTAATAAATGCTAAAAAAGTTGACATAATTATCTTCTTTGTAAAAGATAATTTAATAGATCATTTAAAATTTCTTTATAAAAGATCATAATGGTAACAATCATTGGGCCTAATAAATGCTAAAAAAGTTGACATAATTATCTTCTTTGTAAGAGATAATTTACTATAAAATTTAAAATTTCTTATTAAAAGATCATAATGGTAACGATCATTGGGCCTAATAAATGCTAAAAAAGTTGACATAATTATCTTCTTTGTGAAAGATAATTTAATAGATCATTTAAAATTTCTTTATTAAAAGATTATAACGGTAACGATAATTGGGCATAACAAATGCTAAAAAAGTTGATATAATTATCTTCTTCATAAAAGATAATTTAATAGATCATTTAAAATTTCTTTATTAAAAGATTATAACGGTAACGATCATTGGGGCTAATAAATGCTAAAAAAGTTGACATAATTATCTTCTTTGTAAAAAGATAATTTAATAGATCATTTAAAATTTCTTTATAAAAGATCATAATGGTAACAATCATTGGGCCTAATAAATGCTAAAAAAGTTGACATAATTATCTTCTTTGTAAGAGATAATTTACTATAAAATTTAAAATTTCTTATTAAAAGATCATAACGGTAACGATCATTGGGCCTAATAAATGCTAAAAAAGTTGACATAATTATCTTCTTTGTAAAAGATAATTTAATAGATCATTTAAAATTTCTTTATTAAAAGATTATAACGGTAACGATAATTGGGCATAAGAAATGCTAAAAAAGTTGATATAATTATCTTCTTTGTAAAAGATAAGTTACTAGATAATTTAAAATTTCTAATTACAAGATCATAACGGTAACGATCATTGGGCCTAAGAAATGCTTAAAAAGTTGACATAATTATCTTCTTTGTAAAAGATAATTTACTAGACAATTTAAAATTTTTTATTAAAAGATCATAACGGTAACGATCATTGAGCCTAATAAATGCTAAAAAAGTTGACATAATTATCTTCTTTGTAAGAGATAATTTACTATAAATTTTAAAATTTCTTATTAAAAGATCATAACGGTAACGATCATTGAGCCTAATAAATGCTAAAAAAGTTGACATAATTATCTTCTTTGTAAAAGATAATTTAATAGATCATTTAAAATTTCTTTATTAAAAGATTATAACGGTAACGATAATTGGGCATAACAAATGCTAAAAAATTTGATATAATTATCTTCTTCGTAAAAGATAATTTAATAGATCATTTAAAAATTCTTTATTAAAAGATTATAACGGTAACGATCATTGGGCGTAATAAATGCTAAAAAAGTTGACATAATTATCTTCTTTGTAAAAGATAATTTAATAGATCATTTAAAATTTTTTATTAAAAGATCATAACGGTAACGATCATTGAGCCTAATAAATGCTAAAAAAGTTGACATAATTATCTTCTTTGTAAAAGATAATTTAATAGATCATTTAAAATTTCTTTATAAAAGATCATAATGGTAACAATCATTGGGCCTAATAAATGCTAAAAAAGTTTACATAATTATCTTCTTTGTAAGAGATAATTTACTATAAAATTTAAAATTTCTTATTAAAAGATCATAACGGTAACGATCATTGGGCCTAATAAGTGCTAAAAAAGTTGACATAATTATCTTCTTTGTAAAAGATAATTTAATAGATCATTTAAAATTTGTTTATTAAAAGATTATAACGGTAACGATGATTGGGCATAACAAATGCTAAAAAAGTTGATATAATTATCTTCTTCGTAAAAGATAATTTAATAGATCATTTAAAATTTCTTTATTAACAGATTATAACGGTAACGATCATTGGGCGTAATAAATGCTAAAAAAGTTGATATAATTATCTTCTTTGTAAAAGATAAGTTACTAGGTAATTTAAAATTTCTAATTACAAGATCATAACGGTAACGATCATTGGGCCTAATAAATGCTAAAAAAGTTGACATAATTATCTTATTTGTAAAAGATAATTTACTATAAAATTTAAAATTTCTTATCAAAAGATTATAACGGTAACGGTCATTGGGCCTAATAAATGCTAAAAAAGTTGACATAATTATCTTCTTTGAAAAAGATAATTTAATAGATCATTTAAAATTTCTTTAAAAAAGATCATAACGGTAACGATCATTGGGCCTAAGAAATGCTCAAAAAGTTGACATAATTATCTTCTTTGTAAAAGATAATTTACTAGACAAGTTAAAATTTTTTATTAAAAGATCATAACGGTAACGATCATTGAGCCTAATAAATGCTAAAAAAGTTGACATAATTATCTTCTTTGTAAAAGATAATTTAATAGATCATTAAAAATTTCTTTATAAAAGATCATAATGGTAACAATCATTGGGCCTAATAAATGCTAAAAAAGTTTACATAATTATCTTCTTTGTAAGAGATAATTTACTATAAAATTTAAAATTTCTTATTAAAAGATCATAACGGTAACGATCATTGGGCCTAATAAATGCTAAAAAAGTTGACATAATTATCTTCTTTGTGAAAGATAATTTAATAGATCATTTAAAATTTCTTTATTAAAAGATTATAACGGTAACGATAATTGGGCATAACAAATGCTAAAAAAGTTGATATAATTATCTTCTTCATAAAAGATAATTTAATAGATCATTTAAAATTTCTTTATTAAAAGATTATAACGGTAACGATCATTGGGGCTAATAAATGCTAAAAAAGTTGACATAATTATCTTCTTTGTAAAAAGATAATTTAATAGATCATTTAAAATTTCTTTATAAAAGATCATAATGGTAACAATCATTGGGCCTAATAAATGCTAAAAAAGTTGACATAATTATCTTCTTTGTAAGAGATAATTTACTATAAAATTTAAAATTTCTTATTAAAAGATCATAACGGTAACGATCATTGGGCCTAATAAATGCTAAAAAAGTTGACATAATTATCTTCTTTGTAAAAGATAATTTAATAGATCATTTAAAATTTCTTTATTAAAAGATTATAACGGTAACGATAATTGGGCATAACAAATGCTAAAAAAGTTGATATAATTATCTTCTTTGTAAAAGATAAGTTACTAGATAATTTAAAATTTCTAATTACAAGATCATAACGGTAACGATCATTGGGCCTAAGAAATGCTTAAAAAGTTGACATAATTATCTTCTTTGTAAAAGATAATTTACTAGACAATTTAAAATTTTTTATTAAAAGATCATAACGGTAACGATCATTGAGCCTAATAAATGCTAAAAAAGTTGACATAATTATCTTCTTTGTAAGAGATAATTTACTATAAATTTTAAAATTTCTTATTAAAAGATCATAACGGTAACGATCATTGAGCCTAATAAATGCTAAAAAAGTTGACATAATTATCTTCTTTGTAAAAGATAATTTAATAGATCATTTAAAATTTCTTTATTAAAAGATTATAACGGTAACGATAATTGGGCATAACAAATGCTAAAAAATTTGATATAATTATCTTCTTCGTAAAAGATAATTTAATAGATCATTTAAAAATTCTTTATTAAAAGATTATAACGGTAACGATCATTGGGCGTAATAAATGCTAAAAAAGTTGACATAATTATCTTCTTTGTAAAAGATAATTTAATAGATCATTTAAAATTTTTTATTAAAAGATCATAACGGTAACGATCATTAAGCCTAATAAATGCTAAAAAAGTTGACATAATTATCTTCTTTGTAAAAGATAATTTAATAGATCATTTAAAATTTCTTTATAAAAGATCATAATGGTAACAATCATTGGGCCTAATAAATGCTAAAAAAGTTTACATAATTATCTTCTTTGTAAGAGATAATTTACTATAAAATTTAAAATTTCTTATTAAAAGATCATAACGGTAACGATCATTGGGCCTAATAAGTGCTAAAAAAGTTGACATAATTATCTTCTTTGTAAAAGATAATTTAATAGATCATTTAAAATTTGTTTATTAACAGATTATAACGGTAACGATCATTGGGCGTAATAAATGCTAAAAAAGTTGATATAATTATCTTCTTTGTAAAAGATAAGTTACTAGGTAATTTAAAATTTCTAATTACAAGATCATAACGGTAACGATCATTGGGCCTAATAAAGGCTAAAAAAGTTGACATAATTATCTTATTTGTAAAAGATAATTTACTATAAAATTTAAAATTTCTTATCAAAAGATTATAACGGTAACGGTCATTGGGCCTAATAAATGCTAAAAAAGTTGACATAATTATCTTCTTTGAAAAAGATAATTTAATAGATCATTTAAAATTTCTTTAAAAAAGATCATAACGGTAACGATCATTGGGCCTAAGAAATGCTTAAAAAGTTGACATAATTATCTTCTTTGTAAAAGATAATTTACTAGACAATTTAAAATTTTTTATTAAAAGATCATAACGGTAACGATCATTGAGCCTAATAAATGCTAAAAAAGTTGACATAATTATCTTCTTTGTAAAAGATAATTTAATAGATCATTTAAAATTTCTTTATAAAAGATCATAATGGTAACAATCATTGGGCCTAATAAATGCTAAAAAAGTTTACATAATTATCTTCTTTGTAAGAGATAATTTACTATAAAATTTAAAATTTCTTATTAAAAGATCATAACGGTAACGATCATTGGGCCTAATAAATGCTAAAAAAGTTGACATAATTATCTTCTTTGTGAAAGATAATTTAATAGATCATTTAAAATTTCTTTATTAAAAGATTATAACGGTAACGATAATTGGGCATAACAAATGCTAAAAAATTTGATATAATTATCTTCTTCGTAAAAGATAATTTAATAGATCATTTAAAAATTCTTTATTAAAAGATTATAACGGTAACGATCGTTGGGCGTAATAAATGCTAAAAAAGTTGACATAATTATCTTCTTTGTAAAAGATAATTTAATAGATCATTTAAAATTTCTTTATAAAAGATCATAATGGTAACAATCATTGGGTCTAATAAATGCTAAAAAAGTTGACATAATTATCTTCTTTGTAAAAGATAATTTACTATAAAAGTTAAAATTTCTTATTAAAAGATCATAACGGTAACGATCATTGGGCCTAATAAATGCTAAAAAAGTTGACATAATTATCTTCTTTGAAAAAGATAATTTAATAGATCATTTAAAATTTCTTTATTAAAAGATCATAACGGTAACGATCATTGGGCCTAAGAAATGCTTAAAAAGTTGACATAATTATCTTCTTTGTAAAAGATAATTTACTAGACAATTTAAAATTTTTTATTAAAAGATCATAACGGTAACGATCATTGAGCCTAATAAATGCTAAAAAAGTTGACATAATTATCTTCTTTGTGAGAGATAATTTACTATAAATTTTAAAATTTCTTATTAAAAGATCATAACGGTAACGATCATTGGGCCTAATAAATGCTAAAAAAGTTGACATAATTATCTTCTTTGTAAAATATAATTTAATAGATCATTTAAAATTTCTTTATTAAAAGATTATAACGGTAACGATAATTGGGCATAACAAATGCTAAAAAATTTGATATAATTATCTTCTTCGTAAAAGATAATTTAATAGATCATTTAAAATTTCTTTATTAAAAGATTATAACGGTAACGATCATTGGGCCTAATAAATGCTAAAAAAGTTGACATAATTATCTTCTTTGTAAGAGATAATTTACTATAAAATTTAAAATTTCTTATTAAAAGATCATAACGGTAACGATCATTGGGCCTAATAAATGCTAAAAAAGTTGACATAATTATCTTCTTTGTAAAAGATAATTTAATAGATCATTTAAAATTTCTTTATTAAAAGATTATAACGGTAACGATAATTGGGCATAACAAATGCTAAAAAAGTTGATATAATTATCTTCTTCGTAAAAGATAATTTAATAGATCATTTAAAATTTCTTTATTAAAAATTATAACGGTAACGATCATTGGGCCTAATAAATGCTAAAAAAGTTGACATAATTATCTTCTTTGTAAAAGATAATTTAATAGATCATTTAAAATTTCTTTATAAAAGATCATAATGGTAACAATCATTGGGCCTAATAAATGCTAAAAAAGTTGACATAATTATCTTCTTTGTAAGAGATAATTTACTATAAAATTTAAAATTTCTTATTAAAAGATCATAATGGTAACGATCATTGGGCCTAATAAATGCTAAAAAAGTTGACATAATTATCTTCTTTGTGAAAGATAATTTAATAGATCATTTAAAATTTCTTTATTAAAAGATTATAACGGTAACGATAATTGGGCATAACAAATGCTAAAAAAGTTGATATAATTATCTTCTTCATAAAAGATAATTTAATAGATCATTTAAAATTTCTTTATTAAAAGATTATAACGGTAACGATCATTGGGGCTAATAAATGCTAAAAAAGTTGACATAATTATCTTCTTTGTAAAAAGATAATTTAATAGATCATTTAAAATTTCTTTATAAAAGATCATAATGGTAACAATCATTGGGCCTAATAAATGCTAAAAAAGTTGACATAATTATCTTCTTTGTAAGAGATAATTTACTATAAAATTTAAAATTTCTTATTAAAAGATCATAACGGTAACGATCATTGGGCCTAATAAATGCTAAAAAAGTTGACATAATTATCTTCTTTGTAAAAGATAATTTAATAGATCATTTAAAATTTCTTTATTAAAAGATTATAACGGTAACGATAATTGGGCATAAGAAATGCTAAAAAAGTTGATATAATTATCTTCTTTGTAAAAGATAAGTTACTAGATAATTTAAAATTTCTAATTACAAGATCATAACGGTAACGATCATTGGGCCTAAGAAATGCTTAAAAAGTTGACATAATTATCTTCTTTGTAAAAGATAATTTACTAGACAATTTAAAATTTTTTATTAAAAGATCATAACGGTAACGATCATTGAGCCTAATAAATGCTAAAAAAGTTGACATAATTATCTTCTTTGTAAGAGATAATTTACTATAAATTTTAAAATTTCTTATTAAAAGATCATAACGGTAACGATCATTGAGCCTAATAAATGCTAAAAAAGTTGACATAATTATCTTCTTTGTAAAAGATAATTTAATAGATCATTTAAAATTTCTTTATTAAAAGATTATAACGGTAACGATAATTGGGCATAACAAATGCTAAAAAATTTGATATAATTATCTTCTTCGTAAAAGATAATTTAATAGATCATTTAAAAATTCTTT
The DNA here is from genome assembly GCA_037954015.1 of Psophocarpus tetragonolobus. Taxonomy (NCBI): domain Eukaryota; kingdom Viridiplantae; phylum Streptophyta; class Magnoliopsida; order Fabales; family Fabaceae; genus Psophocarpus; species Psophocarpus tetragonolobus. The sequence continues at coordinate 56,899,257 of CM075688.1, read as the reverse complement.
ATTAAAAGATTATAACGGTAACGATCATTGGGCGTAATAAATGCTAAAAAAGTTGACATAATTATCTTCTTTGTAAAAGATAATTTAATAGATCATTTAAAATTTTTTATTAAAAGATCATAACGGTAACGATCATTGAGCCTAATAAATGCTAAAAAAGTTGACATAATTATCTTCTTTGTAAAAGATAATTTAATAGATCATTTAAAATTTCTTTATAAAAGATCATAATGGTAACAATCATTGGGCCTAATAAATGCTAAAAAAGTTTACATAATTATCTTCTTTGTAAGAGATAATTTACTATAAAATTTAAAATTTCTTATTAAAAGATCATAACGGTAACGATCATTGGGCCTAATAAGTGCTAAAAAAGTTGACATAATTATCTTCTTTGTAAAAGATAATTTAATAGATCATTTAAAATTTGTTTATTAAAAGATTATAACGGTAACGATGATTGGGCATAACAAATGCTAAAAAAGTTGATATAATTATCTTCTTCGTAAAAGATAATTTAATAGATCATTTAAAATTTCTTTATTAACAGATTATAACGGTAACGATCATTGGGCGTAATAAATGCTAAAAAAGTTGATATAATTATCTTCTTTGTAAAAGATAAGTTACTAGGTAATTTAAAATTTCTAATTACAAGATCATAACGGTAACGATCATTGGGCCTAATAAATGCTAAAAAAGTTGACATAATTATCTTATTTGTAAAAGATAATTTACTATAAAATTTAAAATTTCTTATCAAAAGATTATAACGGTAACGGTCATTGGGCCTAATAAATGCTAAAAAAGTTGACATAATTATCTTCTTTGAAAAAGATAATTTAATAGATCATTTAAAATTTCTTTAAAAAAGATCATAACGGTAACGATCATTGGGCCTAAGAAATGCTCAAAAAGTTGACATAATTATCTTCTTTGTAAAAGATAATTTACTAGACAAGTTAAAATTTTTTATTAAAAGATCATAACGGTAACGATCATTGAGCCTAATAAATGCTAAAAAAGTTGACATAATTATCTTCTTTGTAAAAGATAATTTAATAGATCATTAAAAATTTCTTTATAAAAGATCATAATGGTAACAATCATTGGGCCTAATAAATGCTAAAAAAGTTTACATAATTATCTTCTTTGTAAGAGATAATTTACTATAAAATTTAAAATTTCTTATTAAAAGATCATAACGGTAACGATCATTGGGCCTAATAAATGCTAAAAAAGTTGACATAATTATCTTCTTTGTGAAAGATAATTTAATAGATCATTTAAAATTTCTTTATTAAAAGATTATAACGGTAACGATAATTGGGCATAACAAATGCTAAAAAAGTTGATATAATTATCTTCTTCATAAAAGATAATTTAATAGATCATTTAAAATTTCTTTATTAAAAGATTATAACGGTAACGATCATTGGGGCTAATAAATGCTAAAAAAGTTGACATAATTATCTTCTTTGTAAAAAGATAATTTAATAGATCATTTAAAATTTCTTTATAAAAGATCATAATGGTAACAATCATTGGGCCTAATAAATGCTAAAAAAGTTGACATAATTATCTTCTTTGTAAGAGATAATTTACTATAAAATTTAAAATTTCTTATTAAAAGATCATAACGGTAACGATCATTGGGCCTAATAAATGCTAAAAAAGTTGACATAATTATCTTCTTTGTAAAAGATAATTTAATAGATCATTTAAAATTTCTTTATTAAAAGATTATAACGGTAACGATAATTGGGCATAACAAATGCTAAAAAAGTTGATATAATTATCTTCTTTGTAAAAGATAAGTTACTAGATAATTTAAAATTTCTAATTACAAGATCATAACGGTAACGATCATTGGGCCTAAGAAATGCTTAAAAAGTTGACATAATTATCTTCTTTGTAAAAGATAATTTACTAGACAATTTAAAATTTTTTATTAAAAGATCATAACGGTAACGATCATTGAGCCTAATAAATGCTAAAAAAGTTGACATAATTATCTTCTTTGTAAGAGATAATTTACTATAAATTTTAAAATTTCTTATTAAAAGATCATAACGGTAACGATCATTGAGCCTAATAAATGCTAAAAAAGTTGACATAATTATCTTCTTTGTAAAAGATAATTTAATAGATCATTTAAAATTTCTTTATTAAAAGATTATAACGGTAACGATAATTGGGCATAACAAATGCTAAAAAATTTGATATAATTATCTTCTTCGTAAAAGATAATTTAATAGATCATTTAAAAATTCTTTATTAAAAGATTATAACGGTAACGATCATTGGGCGTAATAAATGCTAAAAAAGTTGACATAATTATCTTCTTTGTAAAAGATAATTTAATAGATCATTTAAAATTTTTTATTAAAAGATCATAACGGTAACGATCATTAAGCCTAATAAATGCTAAAAAAGTTGACATAATTATCTTCTTTGTAAAAGATAATTTAATAGATCATTTAAAATTTCTTTATAAAAGATCATAATGGTAACAATCATTGGGCCTAATAAATGCTAAAAAAGTTTACATAATTATCTTCTTTGTAAGAGATAATTTACTATAAAATTTAAAATTTCTTATTAAAAGATCATAACGGTAACGATCATTGGGCCTAATAAGTGCTAAAAAAGTTGACATAATTATCTTCTTTGTAAAAGATAATTTAATAGATCATTTAAAATTTGTTTATTAACAGATTATAACGGTAACGATCATTGGGCGTAATAAATGCTAAAAAAGTTGATATAATTATCTTCTTTGTAAAAGATAAGTTACTAGGTAATTTAAAATTTCTAATTACAAGATCATAACGGTAACGATCATTGGGCCTAATAAAGGCTAAAAAAGTTGACATAATTATCTTATTTGTAAAAGATAATTTACTATAAAATTTAAAATTTCTTATCAAAAGATTATAACGGTAACGGTCATTGGGCCTAATAAATGCTAAAAAAGTTGACATAATTATCTTCTTTGAAAAAGATAATTTAATAGATCATTTAAAATTTCTTTAAAAAAGATCATAACGGTAACGATCATTGGGCCTAAGAAATGCTTAAAAAGTTGACATAATTATCTTCTTTGTAAAAGATAATTTACTAGACAATTTAAAATTTTTTATTAAAAGATCATAACGGTAACGATCATTGAGCCTAATAAATGCTAAAAAAGTTGACATAATTATCTTCTTTGTAAAAGATAATTTAATAGATCATTTAAAATTTCTTTATAAAAGATCATAATGGTAACAATCATTGGGCCTAATAAATGCTAAAAAAGTTTACATAATTATCTTCTTTGTAAGAGATAATTTACTATAAAATTTAAAATTTCTTATTAAAAGATCATAACGGTAACGATCATTGGGCCTAATAAATGCTAAAAAAGTTGACATAATTATCTTCTTTGTGAAAGATAATTTAATAGATCATTTAAAATTTCTTTATTAAAAGATTATAACGGTAACGATAATTGGGCATAACAAATGCTAAAAAAGTTGATATAATTATCTTCTTCATAAAAGATAATTTAATAGATCATTTAAAATTTCTTTATTAAAAGATTATAACGGTAACGATCATTGGGGCTAATAAAAGCTAAAAAAGTTGACATAATTATCTTCTTTGTAAAAAGATAATTTAATAGATCATTTAAAATTTCTTTATAAAAGATCATAATGGTAACAATCATTGGGCCTAATAAATGCTAAAAAAGTTGACATAATTATCTTCTTTGTAAGAGATAATTTACTATAAAATTTAAAATTTCTTATTAAAAGATCATAACGGTAACGACCATTGGGCCTAATAAATGCTAAAAAAGTTGACATAATTATATTCTTTGTAAAAGATAATTTAATAGATCATTTAAAATTTGTTTATTAAAAGATTATAACGGTAACGATAATTGGGCATAACAAATGCTAAAAAAGTTGATATAATTATCTTCTTCGTAAAAGATAATTTAATAGATCATTTAAAATTTCTTTATTAACAGATTATAACGGTAACGATCATTGGGCGTAATAAATGCTAAAAAAGTTGATATAATTATCTTCTTTGTAAAAGATAAGTTACTAGGTAATTTAAAATTTCTAATTACAAGATCATAACGGTAACGATCATTGGGCCTAATAAATGCTAAAAAAGTTGACATAATTATCTTATTTGTAAAAGATAATTTACTATAAAATTTAAAATTTCTTATCAAAAGATTATAACGGTAACGGTCATTGGGCCTAATAAATGCTAAAAAAGTTGACATAATTATCTTCTTTGAAAAAGATAATTTAATAGATCATTTAAAATTTCTTTAAAAAAGATCATAACGGTAACGATCATTGGGCCTAAGAAATGCTTAAAAAGTTGACATAATTATCTTCTTTGTAAAAGATAATTTACTAGACAATTTAAAATTTTTTATTAAAAGATCATAACGGTAACGATCATTGAGCCTAATAAATGCTAAAAAAGTTGACATAATTATCTTCTTTGTAAAAGATAATTTAATAGATCATTTAAAATTTCTTTATAAAAGATCATAATGGTAACAATCATTGGGCCTAATAAATGCTAAAAAAGTTTACATAATTATCTTCTTTGTAAGAGATAATTTACTATAAAATTTAAAATTTCTTATTAAAAGATCATAACGGTAACGATCATTGGGCCTAATAAATGCTAAAAAAGTTGACATAATTATCTTCTTTGTGCAAGATAATTTAATAGATCATTTAAAATTTCTTTATTAAAAGATTATAACGGTAACGATAATTGGGCATAACAAATGCTAAAAAAGTTGATATAATTATCTTCTTCATAAAAGATAATTTAATAGATCATTTAAAATTTCTTTATTAAAAGATTATAACGGTAACGATCATTGGGGCTAATAAATGCTAAAAAAGTTGACATAATTATCTTCTTTGTAAAAGGATAATTTAATAGATCATTTAAAATTTCTTTAGAAAAGATCATAATGGTAACAATCATTGGGCCTAATAAATGCTACAAAAGTTGACATAATTATCTTCTTTGTAAGAGATAATTTACTATAAAATTTAAAATTTCTTATTAAAAGATCATAACGGTAACGATCATTGGGCCTAATAAATGCTAAAAAAGTTGACTTAATTATCTTCTTTGTAAAAGATAATTTAATAGATCATTTAAAATTTCTTTATTAAAAGATTATAACGGTAACGATAATTGGGCATAACAAATGCTAAAAAAGTTGATATAATTATCTTCTTCGTAAAAGATAATTTAATAGATCATTTAAAATTTCTTTATTAAAAATTATAACGGTAACGATCATTGGGCCTAATAAATGCTAAAAAAGTTGACATAATTATCTTCTTTGTAAAAGATAATTTAATAGATCATTTAAAATTTCTTTATCAAAGATCATAATGGTAACAATCATTGGGCCTAATAAATGCTAAAAAAGTTGACATAATTATCTTCTTTGTAAGAGATAATTTACTATAAAATTTAAAATTTCTTATTAAAAGATCATAACGGTAACGATCATTGGGCCTAATAAATGCTAAAAAAGTTGACATAATTATCTTCTTTGTGAAAGATAATTTAATAGATCATTTAAAATTTCTTTATTAAAAGATTATAACGGTAACGATAATTGGGCATAACAAATGGTAAAAAAGTTGATATAATTATCTTCTTCATAAAAGATAATTTAATAGATCATTTAAAATTTCTTTATTAAAAGATTATAACGGTAACGATAATTGGGCATAACAAATGCTAAAAAAGTTGATATAATTATCTTCTTCGTAAAAGATAATTTAATAGATCATTTAAAATTTCTTTATTAAAAATTATAACGGTAACGATCATTGGGCCTAATAAATGCTAAAAAAGTTGACATAATTATCTTCTTTGTAAAAGATAATTTAATAGATCATTTAAAATTTCTTTATAAAAGATCATAATGGTAACAATCATTGGGCCTAATAAATGCTAAAAAAGTTGACATAATTATCTTCTTTGTAAAAGATAATTTAATAGATCATTTAAAATTTCTTTATTAAAAGATTATAACGGTAACGATAATTGGGCATAACAAATGCTAAAAAAGTTGATATAATTATCTTCTTCGTAAAAGATAATTTAATAGATCATTTAAAATTTCTTTATTAAAAATTATAACGGTAACGATCATTGGGCCTAATAAATGCTAAAAAAGTTGACATAATTATCTTCTTTGTAAAAGATAATTTAATAGATCATTTAAAATTTCTTTATAAAAGATCATAATGGTAACAATCATTGGGCCTAATAAATGCTAAAAAAGTTGACATAATTATCTTCTTTGTAAGAGATAATTTACTATAAAATTTAAAATTTCTTATTAAAAGATCATAACGGTAACGATCATTGGGCCTAATAAATGCTAAAAAAGTTGACATAATTATCTTCTTTGTGAAAGATAATTTAATAGATCATTTAAAATTTCTTTATTAAAAGATTATAACGGTAACGATAATTGGGCATAACAAATGCTAAAAAAATTGATATAATTATCTTCTTCATAAAAGATAATTTAATAGATCATTTAAAATTTCTTTATTAAAAGATTATAACGGTAACGATAATTGGGCATAACAAATGCTAAAAAAGTTGATATAATTATCTTCTTCGTAAAAGATAATTTAATAGATCATTTAAAATTTCTTTATTAAAAATTATAACGGTAACGATCATTGGGCCTAATAAATGCTAAAAAAGTTGACATAATTATCTTCTTTGTAAAAGATAATTTAATAGATCATTTAAAATTTCTTTATAAAAGATCATAATGGTAACAATCATTGGGCCTAATAAATGCTAAAAAAGTTGACATAATTATCTTCTTTGTAAGAGATAATTTACTATAAAATTTAAAATTTCTTATTAAAAGATCATAACGGTAACGATCATTGGGCCTAATAAATGCTAAAAAAGTTGACATAATTATCTTCTTTGTGAAAGATAATTTAATAGATCATTTAAAATTTCTTTATTAAAAGATTATAACGGTAACGATAATTGGGCATAACAAATGCTAAAAAAGTTGACATAATTATCTTCTTTGTAAAAGATAATTTAATAGATCATTTAAAATTTCTTTATTAAAAGATTATAACGGTAACGATAATTGGGCATAACAAATGCTAAAAAAGTTGATATAATTATCTTCTTCGTAAAAGATAATTTAATAGATCATTTAAAATTTCTTTATTAAAAATTATAACGGTAACGATCATTGGGCCTAATAAATGCTAAAAAAGTTGACATAATTATCTTCTTTGTAAAAGATAATTTAATAGATCATTTAAAATTTCTTTATAAAAGATCATAATGGTAACAATCATTGGGCCTAATAAATGCTAAAAAAGTTGACATAATTATCTTCTTTGTAAGAGATAATTTACTATAAAATTTAAAATTTCTTATTAAAAGATCATAACGGTAACGATCATTGGGCCTAATAAATGCTAAAAAAGTTGACATAATTATCTTCTTTGTGAAAGATAATTTAATAGATCATTTAAAATTTCTTTATTAAAAGATTATAACGGTAACGATAATTGGGCATAACAAATGCTAAAAAAGTTGATATAATTATCTTCTTCATAAAAGATAATTTAATAGATCATTTAAAATTTCTTTATTAAAAGATTATAACGGTAACGATCATTGGGGCTAATAAATGCTAAAAAAGTTGACATAATTATCTTCTTTGTAAAAAGATAATTTAATATATCATTTAAAATTTCTTTAGAAAAGATCATAATGGTAACAATCATTGGGCCTAATAAATGCTACAAAAGTTGACATAATTATCTTCTTTGTAAGAGATAATTTACTATAAAATTTAAAATTTCTTATTAAAAGATCATAACGGTAACGATCATTGGGCCTAATAAATGCTAAAAAAGTTGACTTAATTATCTTCTTTGTAAAAGATAATTTAATAGATCATTTAAAATTTCTTTATTAAAAGATTATAACGGTAACGATAATTGGGCATAACAAATGCTAAAAAAGTTGATATAATTATCTTCTTCGTAAAAGATAATTTAATAGATCATTTAAAATTTCTTTATTAAAAATTATAACGGTAACGATCATTGGGCCTAATAAATGCTAAAAAAGTTGACATAATTATCTTCTTTGTAAAAGATAATTTAATAGATCATTTAAAATTTCTTTATCAAAGATCATAATGGTAACAATCATTGGGCCTAATAAATGCTAAAAAAGTTGACATAATTATCTTCTTTGTAAGAGATAATTTACTATAAAATTTAAAATTTCTTATTAAAAGATCATAACGGTAACGATCATTGGGCCTAATAAATGCTAAAAAAGTTGACATAATTATCTTCTTTGTGAAAGATAATTTAATAGATCATTTAAAATTTCTTTATTAAAAGATTATAACGGTAACGATAATTGGGCATAACAAATGGTAAAAAAGTTGATATAATTATCTTCTTCATAAAAGATAATTTAATAGATCATTTAAAATTTCTTTATTAAAAGATTATAACGGTAACGATAATTGGGCATAACAAATGCTAAAAAAGTTGATATAATTATCTTCTTCGTAAAAGATAATTTAATAGATCATTTAAAATTTCTTTATTAAAAATTATAACGGTAACGATCATTGGGCCTAATAAATGCTAAAAAAGTTGACATAATTATCTTCTTTGTAAAAGATAATTTAATAGATCATTTAAAATTTCTTTATAAAAGATCATAATGGTAACAATCATTGGGCCTAATAAATGCTAAAAAAGTTGACATAATTATCTTCTTTGTAAAAGATAATTTAATAGATCATTTAAAATTTCTTTATTAAAAGATTATAACGGTAACGATAATTGGGCATAACAAATGCTAAAAAAGTTGATATAATTATCTTCTTCGTAAAAGATAATTTAATAGATCATTTAAAATTTCTTTATTAAAAATTATAACGGTAACGATCATTGGGCCTAATAAATGCTAAAAAAGTTGACATAATTATCTTCTTTGTAAAAGATAATTTAATAGATCATTTAAAATTTCTTTATAAAAGATCATAATGGTAACAATCATTGGGCCTAATAAATGCTAAAAAAGTTGACATAATTATCTTCTTTGTAAGAGATAATTTACTATAAAATTTAAAATTTCTTATTAAAAGATCATAACGGTAACGATCATTGGGCCTAATAAATGCTAAAAAAGTTGACATAATTATCTTCTTTGTGAAAGATAATTTAATAGATCATTTGAAATTTCTTTATTAAAAGATTATAACGGTAACGATAATTGGGCATAACAAATGCTAAAAAAGTTGATATAATTATCTTCTTCATAAAAGATAATTTAATAGATCATTTAAAATTTCTTTATTAAAAGATTATAACGGTAACGATAATTGGGCATAACAAATGCTAAAAAAGTTGATATAATTATCTTCTTCGTAAAAGATAATTTAATAGATCATTTAAAATTTCTTTATTAAAAATTATAACGGTAACGATCATTGGGCCTAATAAATGCTAAAAAAGTTGACATAATTATCTTCTTTGTAAAAGATAATTTAATAGATCATTTAAAATTTCTTTATAAAAGATCATAATGGTAACAATCATTGGGCCTAATAAATGCTAAAAAAGTTGACATAATTATCTTCTTTGTAAAAGATAATTTAATAGATCATTTAAAATTTCTTTATTAAAAGATTATAACGGTAACGATAATTGGGCATAACAAATGCTAAAAAAGTTGATATAATTATCTTCTTCGTAAAAGATAATTTAATAGATCATTTAAAATTTCTTTATTAAAAATTATAACGGTAACGATCATTGGGCCTAATAAATGCTAAAAAAGTTGACATAATTATCTTCTTTGTAAAAGATAATTTAATAGATCATTTAAAATTTCTTTATAAAAGATCATAATGGTAACAATCATTGGGCCTAATAAATGCTAAAAAAGTTGACATAATTATCTTCTTTGTAAGAGATAATTTACTATAAAATTTAAAATTTCTTATTAAAAGATCATAACGGTAACGATCATTGGGCCTAATAAATGCTAAAAAAGTTGACATAATTATCTTCTTTGTGAAAGATAATTTAATAGATCATTTGAAATTTCTTTATTAAAAGATTATAACGGTAACGATAATTGGGCATAACAAATGCTAAAAAAGTTGATATAATTATCTTCTTCATAAAAGATAATTTAATAGATCATTTAAAATTTCTTTATTAAAAGATTATAACGGTAACGATAATTGGGCATAACAAATGCTAAAAAAGTTGATATAATTATCTTCTTCGTAAAAGATAATTTAATAGATCATTTAAAATTTCTTTATTAAAAATTATAACGGTAACGATCATTGGGCCTAATAAATGCTAAAAAAGTTGACATAATTATCTTCTTTGTAAAAGATAATTTAATAGATCATTTAAAATTTCTTTATAAAAGATCATAATGGTAACAATCATTGGGCCTAATAAATGCTAAAAAAGTTGACATAATTATCTTCTTTGTAAGAGATAATTTACTATAAAATTTAAAATTTCTTATTAAAAGATCATAACGGTAACGATCATTGGGCCTAATAAATGCTAAAAAAGTTGACATAATTATCTTCTTTGTGAAAGATAATTTAATAGATCATTTAAAATTTCTTTATTAAAAGATTATAACGGTAACGATAATTGGGCATAACAAATGCTAAAAAAGTTGACATAATTATCTTCTTTGTAAAAGATAATTTAATAGATCATTTAAAATTTCTTTATTAAAAGATTATAACGGTAACGATAATTGGGCATAACAAATGCTAAAAAAGTTGATATAATTATCTTCTTCGTAAAAGATAATTTAATAGATCATTTAAAATTTCTTTATTAAAAATTATAACGGTAACGATCATTGGGCCTAATAAATGCTAAAAAAGTTGACATAATTATCTTCTTTGTAAAAGATAATTTAATAGATCATTTAAAATTTCTTTATAAAAGATCATAATGGTAACAATCATTGGGCCTAATAAATGCTAAAAAAGTTGACATAATTATCTTCTTTGTAAGAGATAATTTACTATAAAATTTAAAATTTCTTATTAAAAGATCATAACGGTAACGATCATTGGGCCTAATAAATGCTAAAAAAGTTGACATAATTATCTTCTTTGTGAAAGATAATTTAATAGATCATTTAAAATTTCTTTATTAAAAGATTATAACGGTAACGATAATTGGGCATAACAAATGCTAAAAAAGTTGATATAATTATCTTCTTCGTAAAAGATAATTTAATAGATCATTTAAAATTTCTTTATTAAAAATTATAACGGTAACGATCATTGGGCCTAATAAATGCTAAAAAAGTTGACATAATTATCTTCTTTGTAAAAGATAATTTAATAGATCATTTAAAATTTCTTTATAAAAGATCATAATGGTAACAATCATTGGGCCTAATAAATGCTAAAAAAGTTGACATAATTATCTTCTTTGTAAGAGATAATTTACTATAAAATTTAAAATTTCTTATTAAAAGATCATAACGGTAACGATCATTGGGCCTAATAAATGCTAAAAAAGTTGACATAATTATCTTCTTTGTGAAAGATAATTTAATAGATCATTTAAAATTTCTTTATTAAAAGATTATAACGGTAACGATAATTGGGCATAACAAATGCCAAAAAAGTTGATATAATTATCTTCTTCATAAAAGATAATTTAATAGATCATTTAAAATTTCTTTATTAAAAGATTATAACGGTAACGATCATTGGGGCTAATAAATGCTAAAAAAGTTGACATAATTATCTTCTTTGTAAAAAGATAATTTAATAGATCATTTAAAATTTCTTTATAAAAGATCATAATGGTAACAATCATTGGGCCTAATAAATGCTAAAAAAGTTGACATAATTATCTTCTTTGTAAGAGATAATTTACTATAAAATTTAAAATTTCTTATTAAAAGATCATAACGGTAACGATCATTGGGCCTAATAAATGCTAAAAAAGTTGACATAATTATCTTCTTTGTGAAAGATAATTTAATAGATCATTTAAAATTTCTTTATTAAAAGATTATAACGGTAACGATAATTGGGCATAACAAATGCTAAAAAGTTGACATAATTATCTTCTTTGTAAGAGATAATTTACTATAAAATTTAAAATTTCTTATTAAAAGATCATAACGGTAACGATCATTGGGCCTAATAAATGCTAAAAAAGTTGACATAATTATCTTCTTTGTAAAAGATAATTTAATAGATCATTTAAAATTTCTTTATTAAAAGATCATAACGGTAACAATCATTGGGCCTAATAAATGCTAAAAAGTTGACATAATTATCTTCTTTGTAAGAGATAATTTACTATAAAATTTAAAATTTCTTATTAAAAGATCATAACGGTAACGATCATTGGGCCTAATAAATGCTAAAAAAGTTGACATAATTATCTTCTTTGTAAAAGATAATTTAATAGATCATTTAAAATTTCTCATTAAAAGATCATAACGGTAACGATCATTGGGCCTAACAAATGCTAAAAAAGTTGACATAATTATCTTCTTTGTAAAAGATAATTTAATAGATCATTTAAAATTTCTTTATAAAAGATCATAATGGTAACAATCATTGGGCCTAATAAATGCTAAAAAAGTTGACATAATTATCTTCTTTGTAAGAGATAATTTACTATAAAATTTAAAATTTCTTATTAAAAGATCATAACGGTAACGATCATTGGGCCTAATAAATGCTAAAAAAGTTGACATAATTATCTTCTTTGTAAAAGATAATTTAATAGATCATTTAAAATTTCTTTATAAAAGATCATAATGGTAACAATCATTGGGCCTAATAAATGCTAAAAAAGTTGACATAATTATCTTCTTTGTAAGAGATAATTTACTATAAAATTTAAAATTTCTTATTAAAAGATCATAACGGTAACGATCATTGGGCCTAATAAATGCTAAAAAAGTTGACATAATTATCTTCTTTGTAAAAGATAATTTAATAGCTCATTTAAAATTTCTTTCAAAAAGATCATAACGGTAACGATCATTGGGCCTAAGAAATGCTTAAAAAGTTGACATAATTATCTTCTTTGTAAAAGATAATTTACTAGACAATTTAAAATTTTTTATTAAAAGATCATAACGGTAACGATCATTGGGCCTAATAAATGCTAAAAAACTTGACATAATTATCTTCTTTGTAAAAGATAATTTAATAGATCATTTAAAATTTCTTTATAAAAGATCATAATGGTAACAATCATTGGGCCTAATAAATGCTAAAAAAGTTGACATAATTATCTTCTTTGTAAGAGACAATTTACTATAAAATTTAAAATTTCTTATTAAAAGATCATCACGGTAACGATCATTGGGCCTAATAAATGCTAAAAAACTTGACATAATTATCTTCTTTGTAAAAGATAATTTAATAGATCATTTAAAATTTCTTTATAAAAGATCATAATGGTAACAATCATTGGGCCTAATAAATGCTAAAAAAGTTGACATAATTATCTTCTTTGTAAGAGATAATTTACTATAAAATTTAAAATTTCTTATTAAAAGATCATAACGGTAAAGATCATTGGGCCTAATAAATGCTAAAAAAGTTGACATAATTATCTTCTTTGTAAAAGATAATTTAATAGCTCATTTAAAATTTCTTTAAAAAAGATCATAACGGTAACGATCATTGGGCCTAAGAAATGCTTAAAAATTTGACATAATTATCTTCTTTGTAAAAGATAATTTACTAGACAATTTAAAATTTTTAATTAAAAGATCATAACGGTAACGATCATTGGGCCTAATAAATGCTAAAAAACTTGACATAATTATCTTCTTTGTAAAAGATAATTTAATAGATCATTTAAAATTTCTTTATAAAAGATCATAATGGTAACAATCATTGGGCCTAATAAATGCTAAAAAAGTTGACATAATTATCTTCTTTGTAAGAGACAATTTACTATAAAATTTAAAATTTCTTATTAAAAGATCATCACGGTAACGATCATTGGGCCTAATAAATGCTAAAAAACTTGACATAATTATCTTCTTTGTAAAAGATAATTTAATAGATCATTTAAAATTTCTTTATAAAAGATCATAATGGTAACAATCATTGGGCCTAATAAATGCTAAAAAAGTTGACATAATTATCTTCTTTGTAAGAGATAATTTACTATAAAATTTAAAATTTCTTATTAAAAGATCATAACGGTAAAGATCATTGGGCCTAATAAATGCTAAAAAAGTTGACATAATTATCTTCTTTGTAAAAGATAATTTAATAGCTCATTTAAAATTTCTTTAAAAAAGATCATAACGGTAACGATAATTGGGCCTAAGAAATGCTTAAAAATTTGACATAATTATCTTCTTTGTAAAAGATAATTTACTAGACAATTTAAAATTTTTAATTAAAAGATCATAACGGTAACGATCATTGGGCCTAATAAATGCTAAAAAACTTGACATAATTATCTTCTTTGTAAAAGATAATTTAATAGATCATTTAAAATTTCTTTATAAAAGATCATAATGGTAACAATCATTGGGCCTAATAAATGCTAAAAAGGTTGACATAATTATCTTCTTTGTAAGAGATAATTTACTATAAAATTTAAAATTTCTTATTAAAAGATCATAACGGTAACGATCATTGGGCCCAATAAATGCTAAAAAAGTTGACATAATTATCTTCTTTGTAAAAGATAATTTAATAGATCATTTAAAATTTCTTTATTAAAAGATCATAACGGTAACAATCATTGGGCCTAATAAATGCTAAAAAGTTGACATAATTATCTTCTTTGTAAGAGATAATTTACTATAAAATTTAAAATTTCTTATTAAAAGATCATAACGGTAACGATCATTGGGCCTAATAAATGCTAAAAAAGTTGACATAATTATCTTCTTTGTAAAAGATAATTTAATAGATCATTTAAAATTTCTTTATTAAAAGATCATAACGGTAACAATCATTGGGCCTAATAAATGCTAAAAAGTTGACATAATTATCTTCTTTGTAAGAGATAATTTACTATAAAATTTAAAATTTCTTATTAAAAGATCATAACGGTAACGATCATTGGGCCTAATAAATGCTAAAAAAGTTGACATAATTATCTTCTTTGTAAAAGATAATTTAATAGATCATTTAAAATTTCTCATTAAAAGATCATAACGGTAACGATCATTGGGCCTAACAAATGCTAAAAAAGTTGACATAATTATCTTCTTTGTAAAAGATAATTTAATAGATCATTTAAAATTTCTTTATAAAAGATCATAATGGTAACAATCATTGGGCCTAATAAATGCTAAAAAAGTTGACATAATTATCTTCTTTGTAAGAGATAATTTACTATAAAATTTAAAATTTCTTATTAAAAGATCATAACGGTAACGATCATTGGGCCTAATAAATGCTAAAAAAGTTGACATAATTATCTTCTCTGTAAAAGATAATTTAATAGATCATTTAAAATTTCTTTATAAAAGATCATAATGGTAACAATCATTGGGCCTAACAAATGCTAAAAAAGTTGACATAATTATCTTCTTTGTAAGAGATAATTTACTATAAAATTTAAAATTTCTTATTAAAAGATCATAACGGTAACGATCATTGGGCCTAATAAATGCTAAAAAAGTTGACATAATTATCTTCTTTGTAAAAGATAATTTAATAGCTCATTTAAAATTTCTTTCAAAAAGATCATAACGGTAACGATCATTGGGCCTAAGAAATGCTTAAAAAGTTGACATAATTATCTTCTTTGTAAAACATAATTTACTAGACAATTTAAAATTTTTTATTAAAAGATCATAACGGTAACGATCATTGGGCCTAATAAATGCTAAAAAACTTGACATAATTATCTTCTTTGTAAAAGATAATTTAATAGATCATTTAAAATTTCTTTATAAAAGATCATAATGGTAACAATCATTGGGCCTAATAAATGCTAAAAAAGTTGACATAATTATCTTCTTTGTAAGAGACAATTTACTATAAAATTTAAAATTTCTTATTAAAAGATCATCACGGTAACGATCATTGGGCCTAATAAATGCTAAAAAACTTGACATAATTATCTTCTTTGTAAAAGATAATTTAATAGATCATTTAAAATTTCTTTATAAAAGATCATAATGGTAACAATCATTGGGCCTAATAAATGCTAAAAAAGTTGACATAATTATCTTCTTTGTAAGAGATAATTTACTATAAAATTTAAAATTTCTTATTAAAAGATCATAACGGTAAAGATCATTGGGCCTAATAAATGCTAAAAAAGTTGACATAATTATCTTCTTTGTAAAAGATAATTTAATAGCTCATTTAAAATTTCTTTAAAAAATATCATAACGGTAACGATCATTGGGCCTAAGAAATGCTTAAAAATTTGACATAATTATCTTCTTTGTAAAAGATAATTTACTAGACAATTTAAAATTTTTAATTAAAAGATCATAACGGTAACGATCATTAGGCCTAATAAATGCTAAAAAACTTGACATAATTATCTTCTTTGTAAAAGATAATTTAATAGATCATTTAAAATTTCTTTATAAAAGATCATAATGGTAACAATCATTGGGCCTAATAAATGCTAAAAAGGTTGACATAATTATCTTCTTTGTAAGAGATAATTTACTATAAAATTTAAAATTTCTTATTAAAAGATCATAACGGTAACGATCATTGGGCCTAATAAATGCTAAAAAAGTTGACATAATTATCTTCTTTGTAAAAGATAATTTAATAGATCATTTAAAATTTCTTTATTAAAAGATCATAACGGTAACAATCATTGGGCCTAATAAATGCTAAAAAGTTGACATAATTATCTTCTTTGTAAGAGATAATTTACTATAAAATTTAAAATTTCTTATTAAAAGATCATAACGGTAACGATCATTGGGCCTAATAAATGCTAAAAAAGTTGACATAATTATCTTCTTTGTAAAAGATAATTTAATAGATCATTTAAAATTTCTTTATTAAAAGATCATAACGGTAACAATCATTGGGCCTAATAAATGCTAAAAAGTTGACATAATTATCTTCTTTGTAAGAGATAATTTACTATAAAATTTAAAATTTCTTATTAAAAGATCATAACGGTAACGATCATTGGGCCTAATAAATGCTAAAAAAGTTGACATAATTATCTTCTTTGTAAAAGATAATTTAATAGATCATTTAAAATTTCTCATTAAAAGATCATAACGGTAACGATCATTGGGCCTAACAAATGCTAAAAAAGTTGACATAATTATCTTCTTTGTAAAAGATAATTTAATAGATCATTTAAAATTTCTTTATAAAAGATCATAATGGTAACAATCATTGGGCCTAATAAATGCTAAAAAAGTTGACATAATTATCTTCTTTGTAAGAGATAATTTACTATAAAATTTAAAATTTCTTATTAAAAGATCATAACGGTAACGATCATTGGGCCTAATAAATGCTAAAAAAGTTGACATAATTATCTTCTTTGTAAAAGATAATTTAATAGATCATTTAAAATTTCTTTATAAAAGATCATAATGGTAACAATCATTGGGCCTAATAAATGCTAAAAAAGTTGACATAATTATCTTCTTTGTAAGAGATAATTTACTATAAAATTTAAAATTTCTTATTAAAAGATTATAACGGTAACGATCATTGGGCGTAATAAATGCTAAAAAAGTTGACATAATTATCTTCTTTGAAAAAGATAATTTAATAGATCATTTAAAATTTCTTTAAAAAAGATCATAACGGTAACGATCATTGGGCCTAATAAATGCTAAAAAACTTGACATAATTATCTTCTTTGTAAAAGATAATTTAATAGATCATTTAAAATTTCTTTATAAAAGATCATAATGGTAACAATCATTGGGCCTAATAAATGCTAAAAAAGTTGACATAATTATCTTCTTTGTAAGAGATAATTTACTATAAAATTTAAAATTTCTTATTAAAAGATCATAACGGTAACGATCATTGGGCCTAATAAATGCTAAAAAAGTTGACATAATTATCTTATTTGTAAAAGATAATTTAATAGATCATTTAAAATTTCTTTATTAAAAGATCATAATGGTAACAATCATTGGGCCTAATAAATGCTAAAAAGTTGACATAATTATCTTCTTTGTAAGAGATAATTTACTATAAAATTTAAAATTTCTTATTAAAAGATCATAACGGTAACGATCATTGGGCCTAATAAATGCTAAAAAAGTTGACATAATTATCTTCTTTGTAAAAGATAATTTAATAGATCATTTAAAATTTCTTTATTAAAAGATCATAACGGTAACAATCATTGGGCCTAATAAATGCTAAAAAGTTGACATAATTATCTTCTTTGTAAGAGATAATTTACTATAAAATTTAAAATTTCTTATTAAAAGATCATAACGGTAACGATCATTGGGCCTAATAAATGCTAAAAAAGTTGACATAATTATCTTCTTTGTAAAAGATAATTTAATAGATCATTTAAAATTTCTCATTAAAAGATCATAACGGTAACGATCATTGGGCCTAACAAATGCTAAAAAAGTTGACATAATTATCTTCTTTGAAAAAGATAATTTAATAGATCATTTAAAATTTCTTTATTAAAAGATTATAACGGTAACGATCATTGGGCGTAATAAATGCTAAAAAAGTTGACATAATTATCTTCTTTGAAAAAGATAATTTAATAGATCATTTAAAATTTCTTTAAAAAAGATCATAACGGTAACGATCATTGGGCCTAATAAATGCTAAAAAACTTGAGATAATTATCTTCTTTGTAAAAGATAATTTAATAGATCATTTAAAATTTCTTTATAAAAGATCATAATGGTAACAATCATTGGGCCTAATAAATGCTAAAAAAGTTGACATAATTATCTTCTTTGTAAGAGATAATTTACTATAAAATTTAAAATTTCTTATTAAAAGATCATAACGGTAACGATCATTGGGCCTAATAAATGCTAAAAAAGTTGACATAATTATCTTCTTTGTAAAAGATAATTTAATAGATCATTTAAAATTTCTCATTAAAAGATCATAACGGTAACGATAATTGGGCCTAACAAATGCTAAAAAAGTTGACATAATTATCTTCTTTGAAAAAGATAATTTAATAGATCATTTAAAATTTCTTTATTAAAAGATTATAACGGTAACGATCATTGGGCGTAATAAATGCTAAAAAAGTTGACATAATTATCTTCTTTGAAAAAGATAATTTAATAGATCATTTAAAATTTCTTTAAAAAAGATCATAACGGTAACGATCATTGGGCCTAATAAATGCTAAAAAACTTGACATAATTATCTTCTTTGTAAAAGATAATTTAATAGATCATTTAAAATTTCTTTATAAAAGATCATAATGGTAACAATCATTGGGCCTAATAAATGCTAAAAAAGTTGACATAATTATCTTCTTTGTAAGAGATAATTTACTATAAAATTTAAAATTTCTTATTAAAAGATCATAACGGTAACGATCATTGGGCCTAATAAATGCTAAAAAAGTTGACATAATTATCTTATTTGTAAAAGATAATTTAATAGATCATTTAAAATTTCTTTATTAAAAGATCATAATGGTAACAATCATTGGGCCTAATAAATGCTAAAAAGTTGACATAATTATCTTCTTTGTAAGAGATAATTTACTATAAAATTTAAAATTTCTTATTAAAAGATCATAACGGTAACGATCATTGGGCCTAATAAATGCTAAAAAAGTTGACATAATTATCTTCTTTGTAAAAGATAATTTAATAGATCATTTAAAATTTCTCATTAAAAGATCATAACGGTAACGATAATTGGGCCTAACAAATGCTAAAAAAGTTGACATAATTATCTTCTTTGAAAAAGATAATTTAATAGATCATTTAAAATTTCTTTATTAAAAGATTATAACGGTAACGATCATTGGGCGTAATAAATGCTAAAAAAGTTGACATAATTATCTTCTTTGAAAAAGATAATTTAATAGATCATTTAAAATTTCTTTAAAAAAGATCATAACGGTAACGATCATTGGGCCTAATAAATGCTAAAAAACTTGACATAATTATCTTCTTTGTAAAAGATAATTTAATAGATCATTTAAAATTTCTTTATAAAAGATCATAATGGTAACAATCATTGGGCCTAATAAATGCTAAAAAAGTTGACATAATTATCTTCTTTGTAAGAGATAATTTACTATAAAATTTAAAATTTCTTATTAAAAGATCATAACGGTAACGATCATTGGGCCTAATAAATGCTAAAAAAGTTGACATAATTATCTTATTTGTAAAAGATAATTTAATAGATCATTTAAAATTTCTTTATTAAAAGATCATAATGGTAACAATCATTGGGCCTAATAAATGCTAAAAAGTTGACATAATTATCTTCTTTGTAAGAGATAATTTACTATAAAATTTAAAATTTCTTATTAAAAGATCATAACGGTAACGATCATTGGGCCTAATAAATGCTAAAAAAGTTGACATAATTATCTTCTTTGTAAAAGATAATTTAATAGATCATTTAAAATTTCTCATTAAAAGATCATAACGGTAACGATCATTGGGCCTAACAAATGCTAAAAAAGTTGACATAATTATCTTCTTTGAAAAAGATAATTTAATAGATCATTTAAAATTTCTTTATTAAAAGATTATAACGGTAACGATCATTGGGCGTAATAAATGTTAAAAAAGTTGACATAATTATCTTCTTTGAAAAAGATAATTTAATAGATCATTTAAAATTTCTTTAAAAAAGATCATAACGGTAACGACCATTGGGCCTAAGAAATGCTTAAAAAGTTGACATAATTATCTTTGTAAAAGATAATTTACTAGACAATTTAAAATTTTTTATTCAAAGATCATAACGGTAACAATCATTGGGCCTAATAAATGCTAAAAATGTTGACATAATTATCTTCTTTGTAAAAGATAATTTAACAGATCATTTAAAATTTCTTTATAAAAGATCATAATGGTAACAATCATTGGGCCTAATAAATGCTAAAAAAGTTGACATAATTATCTTCTTTGTAAGAGATAATTTACTATAAAATTTAAAATTTCTTATTAAAAGATCATAACGGTAACGATCATTGGGCCTAATAAATGCTAAAAAAGTTGACATAATTATCTTCTTTGTAAAAGATAATTTAATAAATCATTTAAAATTTCTTTATTAAAAGATCATAACGGTAACAATCATTGGGCCTAATAAATGCTAAAAAGTTGACATAATTATCTTCTTTGTAAGAGATAATTTACTATAAAATTTAAAATTTCTTATTAAAAGATCATAACGGTAACGATCATTGGGCCTAATAAATGCTAAAAAAGTTGACATAATTATCTTCTTTGTAAAAGATAATTTAATAGATCATTTAAAATTTCTCATTAAAAGATCATAACGGTAACGATCATTGGGCCTAACAAATGCTAAAAAAGTTGACATAATTATCTTCTTTGAAAAAGATAATTTAATAGATCATTTAAAATTTCTTTATTAAAAGATTATAACGGTAACGATCATTGGGCGTAATAAATGCTAAAAAAGTTGACATAATTATCTTCTTTGTAAAAGATAATTTAATAGATCATTTAAAATTTCTTTATAAAAGATCATAATGGTAACAATCATTGGGCCTAATAAATGCTAAAAAAGTTGACATAATTATCTTCTTTGTAAGAGATAATTTACTATAAAATTTAAAATTTCTTATTAAAAGATCATAACGGTAACGATCATTGGGCCTAATAAATGCTAAAAAAGTTGACATAATTATCTTCTTTGTAAAAGATAATTTAATAGATCATTTAAAATTTCTCATTAAAAGATCATAACGGTAACGATCATTGGGCCTAACAAATGCTAAAAAAGTTGACATAATTATCTTCTTTGAAAAAGATAATTTAATAGATCATTTAAAATTTCTTTATTAAAAGATTAT
The DNA here is from genome assembly GCA_037954015.1 of Psophocarpus tetragonolobus. Classification (NCBI taxonomy): domain Eukaryota; kingdom Viridiplantae; phylum Streptophyta; class Magnoliopsida; order Fabales; family Fabaceae; genus Psophocarpus; species Psophocarpus tetragonolobus. The sequence continues at coordinate 56,877,166 of CM075688.1, read as the reverse complement.
AACGGTAACGATCATTGGGCGTAATAAATGCTAAAAAAGTTGACATAATTATCTTCTTTGAAAAAGATAATTTAATAGATCATTTAAAATTTCTTTAAAAAAGATCATAACGGTAACGATCATTGGGCCTAATAAATGCTAAAAAACTTGACATAATTATCTTCTTTGTAAAAGATAATTTAATAGATCATTTAAAATTTCTTTATAAAAGATCATAATGGTAACAATCATTGGGCCTAATAAATGCTAAAAAAGTTGACATAATTATCTTCTTTGTAAGAGATAATTTACTATAAAATTTAAAATTTCTTATTAAAAGATCATAACGGTAACGATCATTGGGCCTAATAAATGCTAAAAAAGTTGACATAATTATCTTCTTTGTAAAAGATAATTTAATAAATCATTTAAAATTTCTTTATTAAAAGATCATAACGGTAACAATCATTGGGCCTAATAAATGCTAAAAAGTTGACATAATTATCTTCTTTGTAAGAGATAATTTACTATAAAATTTAAAATTTCTTATTAAAAGATCATAACGGTAACGATCATTGGGCCTAATAAATGCTAAAAAAGTTGACATAATTATCTTCTTTGTAAAAGATAATTTAATAGATCATTTAAAATTTCTCATTAAAAGATCATAACGGTAACGATCATTGGGCCTAACAAATGCTAAAAAAGTTGACATAATTATCTTCTTTGAAAAAGATAATTTAATAGATCATTTAAAATTTCTTTATTAAAAGATTATAACGGTAACGATCATTGGGCGTAATAAATGCTAAAAAAGTTGACATAATTATCTTCTTTGTAAAAGATAATTTAATAGATCATTTAAAATTTCTTTATAAAAGATCATAATGGTAACAATCATTGGGCCTAATAAATGCTAAAAAAGTTGACATAATTATCTTCTTTGTAAGAGATAATTTACTATAAAATTTAAAATTTCTTATTAAAAGATCATAACGGTAACGATCATTGGGCCTAATAAATGCTAAAAAAGTTGACATAATTATCTTCTTTGTAAAAGATAATTTAATAGATCATTTAAAATTTCTCATTAAAAGATCATAACGGTAACGATCATTGGGCCTAACAAATGCTAAAAAAGTTGACATAATTATCTTCTTTGAAAAAGATAATTTAATAGATCATTTAAAATTTCTTTATTAAAAGATTATAACGGTAACGATCATTGGGCGTAATAAATGCTAAAAAAGTTGACATAATTATCTTCTTTGAAAAAGATAATTTAATAGATCATTTAAAATTTCTTTAAAAAAGATCATAACGGTAACGATCATTGGGCCTAATAAATGCTAAAAAACTTGACATAATTATCTTCTTTGTAAAAGATAATTTAATAGATCATTTAAAATTTCTTTATAAAAGATCATAATGGTAACAATCATTGGGCCTAATAAATGCTAAAAAAGTTGACATAATTATCTTCTTTGTAAGAGATAATTTACTATAAAATTTAAAATTTCTTATTAAAAGATCATAACGGTAACGATCATTGGGCCTAATAAATGCTAAAAAAGTTGACATAATTATCTTCTTTGTAAAAGATAATTTAATAGATCATTTAAAATTTCTCATTAAAAGATCATAACGGTAACGATCATTGGGCCTAACAAATGCTAAAAAAGTTGACATAATTATCTTCTTTGAAAAAGATAATTTAATAGATCATTTAAAATTTCTTTATTAAAAGATTATAACGGTAACGATCATTGGGCGTAATAAATGCTAAAAAAGTTGACATAATTATCTTCTTTGAAAAAGATAATTTAATAGATCATTTAAAATTTCTTTAAAAAAGATCATAACGGTAACGATCATTGGGCCTAATAAATGCTAAAAAACTTGACATAATTATCTTCTTTGTAAAAGATAATTTAATAGATCATTTAAAATTTCTTTATAAAAGATCATAATGGTAACAATCATTGGGCCTAATAAATGCTAAAAAAGTTGACATAATTATCTTCTTTGTAAGAGATAATTTACTATAAAATTTAAAATTTCTTATTAAAAGATCATAACGGTAACGATCATTGGGCCTAATAAATGCTAAAAAAGTTGACATAATTATCTTCTTTGAAAAAGATAATTTAATAGATCATTTAAAATTTCTTTAAAAAAGATCATAAGGGTAACGATCATTGGGCCTAATAAATGCTAAAAAACTTGACATAATTATCTTCTTTGTAAAAGATAATTTAATAGATCATTTAAAATTTCTTTATAAAAGATCATAATGGTAACAATCATTGGGCCTAATAAATGCTAAAAAAGTTGACATAATTATCTTCTTTGTAAGAGATAATTTACTATAAAATTTAAAATTTCTTATTAAAAGATCATAACGGTAACGATCATTGGGCCTAATAAATGCTAAAAAAGTTGACATAATTATCTTCTTTGTAAAAGATAATTTAATAGATCATTTAAAATTTCTTTATTAAAAGATCATAACGGTAACAATCATTGGGCCTAATAAATGCTAAAAAGTTGACATAATTATCTTCTTTGTAAGAGATAATTTACTATAAAATTTAAAATTTCTTATTAAAAGATCATAACGGTAACGATCATTGGGCCTAATAAATGCTAAAAAAGTTGACATAATTATCTTCTTTGTAAAAGATAATTTAATATATCATTTAAAATTTCTCATTAAAAGATCATAACGGTAACGATCATTGGGCCTAACAAATGCTAAAAAAGTTGACATAATTATCTTCTTTGGAAAAGATAATTTAATAGATCATTTAAAATTTCTTTATTAAAAGATTATAACGGTAACGATCATTGGGCGTAATAAATGCTAAAAAAGTTGACATAATTATCTTCTTTGAAAAAGATAATTTAATAGATCATTTAAAATTTCTTTAAAAAAGATCATAATGGTAACGATCATTGGGCCTAATAAATGCTAAAAAACTTGACATAATTATCTTCTTTGTAAAAGATAATTTAATAGATCATTTAAAATTTCTTTATAAAAGATCATAATGGTAACAATCATTGGGCCTAATAAATGCTAAAAAAGTTGACATAATTATCTTCTTTGTAAGAGATAATTTACTATAAAATTTAAAATTTCTTATTAAAAGATCATAACGGTAACGATCATTGGGCCTAATAAATGCTAAAAAAGTTGACATAATTATCTTCTTTGTAAAAGATAATTTAATAGATCATTTAAAATTTCTTTATTAAAAGATCATAACGGTAACAATCATTGGGCCTAATAAATGCTAAAAAGTTGACATAATTATCTTCTTTGTAAGAGATAATTTACTATAAAATTTAAAATTTCTTATTAAAAGATCATAACGGTAACGATCATTGGGCCTAATAAATGCTAAAAAAGTTGACATAATTATCTTCTTTGTAAAAGATAATTTAATATATCATTTAAAATTTCTCATTAAAAGATCATAACGGTAACGATCATTGGGCCTAACAAATGCTAAAAAAGTTGACATAATTATCTTCTTTGTAAGAGATAATTTACTATAAAATTTAAAATTTCTTATTAAAAGATCATAACGGTAACGATCATTGGGCCTAATAAATGCTAAAAAAGTTGACATAATTATCTTCTTTGTAAAAGATAATTTAATAGATCATTTAAAATTTCTTTATTAAAAGATCATAACGGTAACAATTATTGGGCCTAATAAATGCTAAAAAGTTGACACAATTATTTTCTTTGTAAGAGATAATTTACTATAAAATTTAAAATTTCTTATTAAAAGATCATAACGGTAACGATCATTGGGCCTAATAAATGCTAAAAAAGTTGACATAATTATCTTCTTTGAAAAAGATAATTTAATAGATCATTTAAAATTTCTTTAAAAAAGATCATAACGGTAACGATCATTGGGCCTAATAAATGCTAAAAAACTTGACATAATTATCTTCTTTGTAAAAGATAATTTAATAGATCATTTAAAATTTCTTTATAAAAGATCATAATGGTAACAATCATTGGGCCTAATAAATGCTAAAAAAGTTGACATAATTATCTTCTTTGTAAGAGATAATTTACTATAAAATTTAAAATTTCTTATTAAAAGATCATAACGGTAACGATCATTGGGCCTAATAAATGCTAAAAAAGTTGACATAATTATCTTCTTTGTAAAAGATAATTTAATAGATCATTTAAAATTTCTCATTAAAAGATCATAACGGTAACGATCATTGGGCCTAACAAATGCTAAAAAAGTTGACATAATTATCTTCTTTGAAAAAGATAATTTAATAGATCATTTAAAATTTCTTTATTGAAAGATTATAACGGTAACGATCATTGGGCGTAATAAATGCTAAAAAAGTTGACATAATTATCTTCTTTGAAAAAGATAATTTAATAGATCATTTAAAATTTCTTTAAAAAAGATCATAACGGTAACGATCATTGGGCCTAATAAATGCTAAAAAACTTGACATAATTATCTTCTTTGTAAAAGATAATTTAATAGATCATTTAAAATTTCTTTATAAAAGATCATAATGGTAACAATCATTGGGCCTAATAAATGCTAAAAAAGTTGACATAATTATCTTCTTTGTAAGAGATAATTTACTATAAAATTTAAAATTTCTTATTAAAAGATCATAACGGTAACGATCATTGGGCCTAATAAATGCTAAAAAAGTTGACATAATTATCTTCTTTGAAAAAGATAATTTAATAGATCATTTAAAATTTCTTTAAAAAAGATCATAACGGTAACGATCATTGGGCCTAATAAATGCTAAAAAACTTGACATAATTATCTTCTTTGTAAAAGATAATTTAATAGCTCATTTAAAATTTCTTTATAAAAGATCATAATGGTAACAATCATTGGGGCTAATAAATGCTAAAAAAGTTGACATAATTATCTTCTTTGTAAGAGATAATTTACTATAAAATTTAAAATTTCTTATTAAAAGATCATAACGGTAACGATCATTGGGCCTAATAAATGCTAAAAAAGTTGACATAATTATCTTCTTTGTAAAAGATAATTTAATAGATCATTTAAAATTTCTTTATTAAAAGATCATAACGGTAACAATCATTGGGCCTAATAAATGCTAAAAAGTTGACATAATTATCTTCTTTGTAAGAGATAATTTACTATAAAATTTAAAATTTCTTATTAAAAGATCATAACGGTAACGATCATTGGGCCTAATAAATGCTAAAAAAGTTGACATAATTATCTTCTTTGTAAAAGATAATTTAATAGATCATTTAAAATTTCTCATTAAAAGATCATAACGGTAACGATCATTGGGCCTAACAAATGCTAAAAAAGTTGACATAATTATCTTCTTTGAAAAAGATAATTTAATAGATCATTTAAAATTTCTTTATTAAAAGATTATAACGGTAACGATCATTGGGCGTAATAAATGCTAAAAAAGTTGACATAATTATCTTCTTTGAAAAAGATAATTTAATAGATCATTTAAAATTTCTTTAAAAAAGATCATAACGGTAACGATCATTGGGCCTAATAAATGCTAAAAAACTTGACATAATTATCTTCTTTGTAAAAGATAATTTAATAGATCATTTAAAATTTCTTTATAAAAGATCATAATGGTAACAATCATTGGGCCTAATAAATGCTAAAAAAGTTGACATAATTATCTTCTTTGTAAGAGATAATTTACTATAAAATTTAAAATTTCTTATTAAAAGATCATAACGGTAACGATCATTGGGCCTAATAAATGCTAAAAAAGTTGACATAATTATCTTCTTTGTAAAAGATAATTTAATAGATCATTTAAAATTTCTTTATTAAAAGATCATAACGGTAACAATCATTGGGCCTAATAAATGCTAAAAAGTTGACATAATTATCTTCTTTGTAAGAGATAATTTACTATAAAATTTAAAATTTCTTATTAAAACATCATAACGGTAACGATCATTGGGCCTAATAAATGCTAAAAAAGTTGACATAATTATCTTCTTTGTAAAAGATAATTTAATAGATCATTTAAAATTTCTCATTAAAAGATCATAACGGTAACGATCATTGGGCCTAACAAATGCTAAAAAAGTTGACATAATTATCTTCTTTGAAAAAGATAATTTAATAGATCATTTAAAATTTCTTTATTAAAAGATTATAACGGTAACGATCATTGGGCGTAATAAATGCTAAAAAAGTTGACATAATTATCTTCTTTGAAAAAGATAATTTAATAGATCATTTAAAATTTCTTTAAAAAAGATCATAACGGTAACGATCATTGGGCCTAATAAATGCTAAAAAACTTGACATAATTATCTTCTTTGTAAAAGATAATTTAATAGATCATTTAAAATTTCTTTATTAAAAGATCATAACGGTAACAATCATTGGGCCTAATAAATGCTAAAAAGTTGACATAATTATCTTCTTTGTAAGAGATAATTTACTATAAAATTTAAAATTTCTTATTAAAAGATCATAACGGTAACGATCATTGGGCCTAATAAATGCTAAAAAAGTTGACATAATTATCTTCTTTGTAAAAGATAATTTAATAGATCATTTAAAATTTCTCATTAAAAGATCATAACGGTAACGATCATTGGGCCTAACAAATGCTAAAAAAGTTGACATAATTATCTTCTTTGAAAAAGATAATTTAATAGATCATTTAAAATTTCTTTATTAAAAGATTATAACGGTAACGATCATTGGGCGTAATAAATGCTAAAAAAGTTGACATAATTATCTTCTTTGAAAAAGATAATTTAATAGATCATTTAAAATTTCTTTAAAAAAGATCATAACGGTAACGATCATTGGGCCTAATAAATGCTAAAAAACTTGACATAATTATCTTCTTTGTAAAAGATAATTTAATAGATCATTTAAAATTTCTTTATTAAAAGATCATAACGGTAACAATCATTGGGCCTAATAAATGCTAAAAAGTTGACATAATTATCTTCTTTGTAAGAGATAATTTACTATAAAATTTAAAATTTCTTATTAAAAGATCATAACGGTAACGATCATTGGGCCTAATAAATGCTAAAAAAGTTGACATAATTATCTTCTTTGTAAAAGATAATTTAATAGATCATTTAAAATTTCTCATTAAAAGATCATAACGGTAACGATCATTGGGCCTAACAAATGCTAAAAAAGTTGACATAATTATCTTCTTTGAAAAAGATAATTTAATAGATCATTTAAAATTTCTTTATTAAAAGATTATAACGGTAACGATCATTGGGCGTAATAAATGCTAAAAAAGTTGACATAATTATCTTCTTTGAAAAAGATAATTTAATAGATCATTTAAAATTTCTTTAAAAAAGATCATAACGGTAACGATCATTGGGCCTAATAAATGCTAAAAAACTTGACATAATTATCTTCTTTGTAAAAGATAATTTAATAGATCATTTAAAATTTCTTTATAAAAGATCATAATGGTAACAATCATTGGGCCTAATAAATGCTAAAAAAGTTGACATAATTATCTTCTTTGTAAGAGATAATTTACTATAAAATTTAAAATTTCTTATTAAAAGATCATAACGGTAACGATCATTGGGCCTAATAAATGCTAAAAAAGTTGACATAATTATCTTCTTTGAAAAAGATAATTTAATAGATCATTTAAAATTTCTTTAAAAAAGATCATAACGGTAACGATCATTGGGCCTAATAAATGCTAAAAAACTTGACATAATTATCTTCTTTGTAAAAGATAATTTAATAGCTCATTTAAAATTTCTTTATAAAAGATCATAATGGTAACAATCATTGGGCCTAATAAATGCTAAAAAAGTTGACATAATTATCTTCTTTGTAAGAGATAATTTACTATAAAATTTAAAATTTCTTATTAAAAGATCATAACGGTAACGATCATTGGGCCTAATAAATGCTAAACAAGTTGACATAATTATCTTCTTTGTAAAAGATAATTTAATAGATCATTTAAAATTTCTTTATTAAAAGATCATAACGGTAACAATCATTGGGCCTAATAAATGCTAAAAAGTTGACATAATTATCTTCTTTGTAAGAGATAATTTACTATAAAATTTAAAATTTCTTATTAAAAGATCATAACGGTAACGATCATTGGGCCTAATAAATGCTAAAAAAGTTGACATAATTATCTTCTTTGTAAAAGATAATTTAATAGATCATTTAAAATTTCTCATTAAAAGATCATAACGGTAACGATCATTGGGCCTAACAAATGCTAAAAAAGTTGACATAATTATCTTCTTTGAAAAAGATAATTTAATAGATCATTTAAAATTTCTTTATTAAAAGATTATAACGGTAACGATCATTGGGCGTAATAAATGCTAAAAAAGTTGACATAATTATCTTCTTTGAAAAAGATAATTTAATAGATCATTTAAAATTTCTTTAAAAAAGATCATAACGGTAACGATCATTGGGCCTAATAAATGCTAAAAAACTTGACATAATTATCTTCTTTGTAAAAGATAATTTAATAGATCATTTAAAATTTCTTTATAAAAGATCATAATGGTAACAATCATTGGGCCTAATAAATGCTAAAAAAGTTGACATAATTATCTTCTTTGTAAGAGATAATTTACTATAAAATTTAAAATTTCTTATTAAAAGATCATAACGGTAACGATCATTGGGCCTAATAAATGCTAAAAAAGTTGACATAATTATCTTCTTTGTAAAAGATAATTTAATAGATCATTTAAAATTTCTTTATTAAAAGATCATAACGGTAACAATCATTGGGCCTAATAAATGCTAAAAAAGTTGACATAATTATCTTCTTTGAAAAAGATAATTTAATAGATCATTTAAAATTTCTTTAAAAAAGATCATAACGGTAACGATCATTGGGCCTAATAAATGCTAAAAAACTTGACATAATTATCTTCTTTGTAAAAGATAATTTAATAGCTCATTTAAAATTTCTTTATAAAAGATCATAATGGTAACAATCATTGGGCCTAATAAATGCTAAAAAAGTTGACATAATTATCTTCTTTGTAAGAGATAATTTACTATAAAATTTAAAATTTCTTATTAAAAGATCATAACGGTAACGATCATTGGGCCTAATAAATGCTAAAAAAGATGACATAATTATCTTCTTTGTAAAAGGTAATTTAATAGATCATTTAAAATTTCTTTATTAAAAGATCATAACGGTAACAATCATTGGGCCTAATAAATGCTAAAAAGTTGACATAATTATCTTCTTTGTAAGAGATAATTTACTATAAAATTTAAAATTTCTTATTAAAAGATCATAACGGTAACGATCATTGGGCCTAATAAATGCTAAAAAAGTTGACATAATTATCTTCTTTGTAAAAGATAATTTAATAGATCATTTAAAATTTCTCATTAAAAGATCATAACGGTAACGATCATTGGGCCTAACAAATGCTAAAAAAGTTGACATAATTATCTTCTTTGAAAAAGATAATTTAATAGATCATTTAAAATTTCTTTATTAAAAGATTATAACGGTAACGATCATTGGGCGTAATAAATGCTAAAAAAGTTGACATAATTATCTTCTTTGAAAAAGATAATTTAATAGATCATTTAAAATTTCTTTAAAAAAGATCATAACGGTAACGATCATTGGGCCTAATAAATGCTAAAAAACTTGACATAATTATCTTCTTTGTAAAAGATAATTTAATAGCTCATTTAAAATTTCTTTATAAAAGATCATAATGGTAACAATCATTGGGCCTAATAAATGCTAAAAAGGTTGACATAATTATCTTCTTTGTAAGAGATAATTTACTATAAAATTTAAAATTTCTTATTAAAAGATCATAACGGTAACGATCATTGGGCCTAATAAATGCTAAAAAAGTTGACATAATTATCTTCTTTGTAAAAGATAATTTAATAGATCATTTAAAATTTCTTTATTAAAAGATCATAACGGTAACAATCATTGGGCCTAATAAATGCTAAAAAGTTGACATAATTATCTTCTTTGTAAGAGATAATTTACTATAAAATTTAAAATTTCTTATTAAAAGATCATAACGGTAACGATCATTGGGCCTAATAAATGCTAAAAAAGTTGACATAATTATCTTCTTTGTAAAAGATAATTTAATAGATCATTTAAAATTTCTCATTAAAAGATCATAACGGTAACGATCATTGGGCCTAACAAATGCTAAAAAAGTTGACATAATTATCTTCTTTGAAAAAGATAATTTAATAGATCATTTAAAATTTCTTTATTAAAAGATTATAACGGTAACGATCATTGGGCGTAATAAATGCTAAAAAAGTTGACATAATTATCTTCTTTGAAAAAGATAATTTAATAGATCATTTAAAATTTCTTTAAAAAAGATCATAACGGTAACGATCATTGGGCCTAATAAATGCTAAAAAACTTGACATAATTATCTTCTTTGTAAAAGATAATTTAATAGATCATTTAAAATTTCTTTATTAAAAGATCATAACGGTAACAATCATTGGGCCTAATAAATGCTAAAAAGTTGACATAATTATCTTCTTTGTAAGAGATAATTTACTATAAAATTTAAAATTTCTTATTAAAAGATCATAACGGTAACGATCATTGGGCCTAATAAATGCTAAAAAAGTTGACATAATTATCTTCTATGAAAAAGATAATTTAATAGATCATTTAAAATTTCTTTAAAAAAGATCATAACGGTAACGATCATTGGGCCTAATAAATGCTAAAAAACTTGACATAATTATCTTCTTTGTAAAAGATAATTTAATAGATCATTTAAAATTTCTTTATAAAAGATCATAATGGTAACAATCATTGGGCCTAATAAATGCTAAAAAAGTTGACATAATTATCTTCTTTGTAAGAGATAATTTACTATAAAATTTAAAATTTCTTATTAAAAGATCATAACGGTAACGATCATTGGGCCTAATAAATGCTAAAAAAGTTGACATAATTATCTTCTTTGTAAAAGATAATTTAATAGATCATTTAAAATTTCTCATTAAAAGATCATAACGGTAACGATCATTGGGCCTAACAAATGCTAAAAAAGTTGACATAATTATCTTCTTTGAAAAAGATAATTTAATAGATCATTTAAAATTTCTTTATTAAAAGATTATAACGGTAACGATCATTGGGCGTAATAAATGCTAAAAAAGTTGACATAATTATCTTCTTTGAAAAAGATAATTTAATAGATCATTTAAAATTTCTTTAAAAAAGATCATAACGGTAACGATCATTGGGCCTAATAAATGCTAAAAAACTTGACATAATTATCTTCTTTGTAAAAGATAATTTAATAGATCATTTAAAATTTCTTTATTAAAAGATCATAACGGTAACAATCATTGGGCCTAATAAATGCTAAAAAGTTGACATAATTATCTTCTTTGTAAGAGATAATTTACTATAAAATTTAAAATTTCTTATTAAAAGATCATAACGGTAACGATCATTGGGCCTAATAAATGCTAAAAAAGTTGACATAATTATCTTCTATGAAAAAGATAATTTAATAGATCATTTAAAATTTCTTTAAAAAAGATCATAACGGTAACGATCATTGGGCCTAATAAATGCTAAAAAACTTGACATAATTATCTTCTTTGTAAAAGATAATTTAATAGATCATTTAAAATTTCTTTATAAAAGATCATAATGGTAACAATCATTGGGCCTAATAAATGCTAAAAAAGTTGACATAATTATCTTCTTTGTAAGAGATAATTTACTATAAAATTTAAAATTTCTTATTAAAAGATCATAACGGTAACGATCATTGGGCCTAATAAATGCTAAAAAAGTTGACATAATTATCTTCTTTGAAAAAGATAATTTAATAGATCATTTAAAATTTCTTTAAAAAAGATCATAACGGTAACGATCATTGGGCCTAATAAATGCTAAAAAACTTGACATAATTATCTTCTTTGTAAAAGATAATTTAATAGCTCATTTAAAATTTCTTTATAAAAGATCATAATGGTAACAATCATTGGGCCTAATAAATGCTAAAAAAGTTGACATAATTATCTTCTTTGTAAGAGATAATTTACTATAAAATTTAAAATTTCTTATTAAAAGATCATAACGGTAACGATCATTGGGCCTAATAAATGCTAAAAAAGATGACATAATTATCTTCTTTGTAAAAGGTAATTTAATAGATCATTTAAAATTTCTTTATTAAAAGATCATAACGGTAACAATCATTGGGCCTAATAAATGCTAAAAAGTTGACATAATTATCTTCTTTGTAAGAGATAATTTACTATAAAATTTAAAATTTCTTATTAAAAGATCATAACGGTAACGATCATTGGGCCTAATAAATGCTAAAAAAGTTGACATAATTATCTTCTTTGTAAAAGATAATTTAATAGATCATTTAAAATTTCTCATTAAAAGATCATAACGGTAACGATCATTGGGCCTAACAAATGCTAAAAAAGTTGACATAATTATCTTCTTTGAAAAAGATAATTTAATAGATCATTTAAAATTTCTTTATTAAAAGATTATAACGGTAACGATCATTGGGCGTAATAAATGCTAAAAAAGTTGACATAATTATCTTCTTTGAAAAAGATAATTTAATAGATCATTTAAAATTTCTTTAAAAAAGATCATAACGGTAACGATCATTGGGCCTAATAAATGCTAAAAAACTTGACATAATTATCTTCTTTGTAAAAGATAATTTAATAGCTCATTTAAAATTTCTTTATAAAAGATCATAATGGTAACAATCATTGGGCCTAATAAATGCTAAAAAGGTTGACATAATTATCTTCTTTGTAAGAGATAATTTACTATAAAATTTAAAATTTCTTATTAAAAGATCATAACGGTAACGATCATTGGGCCTAATAAATGCTAAAAAAGTTGACATAATTATCTTCTTTGTAAAAGATAATTTAATAGATCATTTAAAATTTCTTTATTAAAAGATCATAACGGTAACAATCATTGGGCCTAATAAATGCTAAAAAGTTGACATAATTATCTTCTTTGTAAGAGATAATTTACTATAAAATTTAAAATTTCTTATTAAAAGATCATAACGGTAACGATCATTGGGCCTAATAAATGCTAAAAAAGTTGACATAATTATCTTCTTTGTAAAAGATAATTTAATAGATCATTTAAAATTTCTCATTAAAAGATCATAACGGTAACGATCATTGGGCCTAACAAATGCTAAAAAAGTTGACATAATTATCTTCTTTGAAAAAGATAATTTAATAGATCATTTAAAATTTCTTTATTAAAAGATTATAACGGTAACGATCATTGGGCGTAATAAATGCTAAAAAAGTTGACATAATTATCTTCTTTGAAAAAGATAATTTAATAGATCATTTAAAATTTCTTTAAAAAAGATCATAACGGTAACGATCATTGGGCCTAATAAATGCTAAAAAACTTGACATAATTATCTTCTTTGTAAAAGATAATTTAATAGATCATTTAAAATTTCTTTATTAAAAGATCATAACGGTAACAATCATTGGGCCTAATAAATGCTAAAAAGTTGACATAATTATCTTCTTTGTAAGAGATAATTTACTATAAAATTTAAAATTTCTTATTAAAAGATCATAACGGTAACGATCATTGGGCCTAATAAATGCTAAAAAAGTTGACATAATTATCTTCTATGAAAAAGATAATTTAATAGATCATTTAAAATTTCTTTAAAAAAGATCATAACGGTAACGATCATTGGGCCTAATAAATGCTAAAAAACTTGACATAATTATCTTCTTTGTAAAAGATAATTTAATAGATCATTTAAAATTTCTTTATAAAAGATCATAATGGTAACAATCATTGGGCCTAATAAATGCTAAAAAAGTTGACATAATTATCTTCTTTGTAAGAGATAATTTACTATAAAATTTAAAATTTCTTATTAAAAGATCATAACGGTAACGATCATTGGGCCTAATAAATGCTAAAAAAGTTGACATAATTATCTTCTTTGTAAAAGATAATTTAATAGATCATTTAAAATTTCTCATTAAAAGATCATAACGGTAACGATCATTGGGCCTAACAAATGCTAAAAAAGTTGACATAATTATCTTCTTTGAAAAAGATAATTTAATAGATCATTTAAAATTTCTTTATTAAAAGATTATAACGGTAACGATCATTGGGCGTAATAAATGCTAAAAAAGTTGACATAATTATCTTCTTTGAAAAAGATAATTTAATAGATCATTTAAAATTTCTTTAAAAAAGATCATAACGGTAACGATCATTGGGCCTAATAAATGCTAAAAAACTTGACATAATTATCTTCTTTGTAAAAGATAATTTAATAGCTCATTTAAAATTTCTTTATAAAAGATCATAATGGTAACAATCATTGGGCCTAATAAATGCTAAAAAGGTTGACATAATTATCTTCTTTGTAAGAGATAATTTACTATAAAATTTAAAATTTCTTATTAAAAGATCATAACGGTAACGATCATTGGGCCTAATAAATGCTAAAAAAGTTGACATAATTATCTTCTTTGTAAAAGATAATTTAATAGATCATTTAAAATTTCTTTATTAAAAGATCATAACGGTAACAATCATTGGGCCTAATAAATGCTAAAAAGTTGACATAATTATCTTCTTTGTAAGAGATAATTTACTATAAAATTTAAAATTTCTTATTAAAAGATCATAACGGTAACGATCATTGGGCCTAATAAATGCTAAAAAAGTTGACATAATTATCTTCTTTGTAAAAGATAATTTAATAGATCATTTAAAATTTCTCATTAAAAGATCATAACGGTAACGATCATTGGGCCTAACAAATGCTAAAAAAGTTGACATAATTATCTTCTTTGAAAAAGATAATTTAATAGATCATTTAAAATTTCTTTATTAAAAGATTATAACGGTAACGATCATTGGGCGTAATAAATGCTAAAAAAGTTGACATAATTATCTTCTTTGAAAAAGATAATTTAATAGATCATTTAAAATTTCTTTAAAAAAGATCATAACGGTAACGATCATTGGGCCTAATAAATGCTAAAAAACTTGACATAATTATCTTCTTTGTAAAAGATAATTTAATAGATCATTTAAAATTTCTTTATTAAAAGATCATAACGGTAACAATCATTGGGCCTAATAAATGCTAAAAAGTTGACATAATTATCTTCTTTGTAAGAGATAATTTACTATAAAATTTAAAATTTCTTATTAAAAGATCATAACGGTAACGATCATTGGGCCTAATAAATGCTAAAAAAGTTGACATAATTATCTTCTATGAAAAAGATAATTTAATAGATCATTTAAAATTTCTTTAAAAAAGATCATAACGGTAACGATCATTGGGCCTAATAAATGCTAAAAAACTTGACATAATTATCTTCTTTGTAAAAGATAATTTAATAGATCATTTAAAATTTCTTTATAAAAGATCATAATGGTAACAATCATTGGGCCTAATAAATGCTAAAAAAGTTGACATAATTATCTTCTTTGTAAGAGATAATTTACTATAAAATTTAAAATTTCTTATTAAAAGATCATAACGGTAACGATCATTGGGCCTAATAAATGCTAAAAAAGTTGACATAATTATCTTCTTTGTAAAAGATAATTTAATAGATCATTTAAAATTTCTCATTAAAAGATCATAACGGTAACGATCATTGGGCCTAACAAATGCTAAAAAAGTTGACATAATTATCTTCTTTGAAAAAGATAATTTAATAGATCATTTAAAATTTCTTTATTAAAAGATTATAACGGTAACGATCATTGGGCGTAATAAATGCTAAAAAAGTTGACATAATTATCTTCTTTGAAAAAGATAATTTAATAGATCATTTAAAATTTCTTTAAAAAAGATCATAACGGTAACGATCATTGGGCCTAATAAATGCTAAAAAACTTGACATAATTATCTTCTTTGTAAAAGATAATTTAATAGATCATTTAAAATTTCTTTATTAAAAGATCATAACGGTAACAATCATTGGGCCTAATAAATGCTAAAAAGTTGACATAATTATCTTCTTTGTAAGAGATAATTTACTATAAAATTTAAAATTTCTTATTAAAAGATCATAACGGTAACGATCATTGGGCCTAATAAATGCTAAAAAAGTTGACATAATTATCTTCTATGAAAAAGATAATTTAATAGATCATTTAAAATTTCTTTAAAAAAGATCATAACGGTAACGATCATTGGGCCTAATAAATGCTAAAAAACTTGACATAATTATCTTCTTTGTAAAAGATAATTTAATAGCTCATTTAAAATTTCTTTATAAAAGATCATAATGGTAACAATCATTGGGCCTAATAAATGCTAAAAAGGTTGACATAATTATCTTCTTTGTAAGAGATAATTTACTATAAAATTTAAAATTTCTTATTAAAAGATCATAACGGTAACGATCATTGGGCCTAATAAATGCTAAAAAAGTTGACATAATTATCTTCTTTGTAAAAGATAATTTAATAGATCATTTAAAATTTCTTTATTAAAAGATCATAACGGTAACAATCATTGGGCCTAATAAATGCTAAAAAGTTGACATAATTATCTTCTTTGTAAGAGATAATTTACTATAAAATTTAAAATTTCTTATTAAAAGATCATAACGGTAACGATCATTGGGCCTAATAAATGCTAAAAAAGTTGACATAATTATCTTCTTTGTAAAAGATAATTTAATAGATCATTTAAAATTTCTCATTAAAAGATCATAACGGTAACGATCATTGGGCCTAACAAATGCTAAAAAAGTTGACATAATTATCTTCTTTGAAAAAGATAATTTAATAGATCATTTAAAATTTCTTTATTAAAAGATTATAACGGTAACGATCATTGGGCGTAATAAATGCTAAAAAAGTTGACATAATTATCTTCTTTGAAAAAGATAATTTAATAGATCATTTAAAATTTCTTTAAAAAAGATCATAACGGTAACGATCATTGGGCCTAATAAATGCTAAAAAACTTGACATAATTATCTTCTTTGTAAAAGATAATTTAATAGATCATTTAAAATTTCTTTATTAAAAGATCATAACGGTAACAATCATTGGGCCTAATAAATGCTAAAAAGTTGACATAATTATCTTCTTTGTAAGAGATAATTTACTATAAAATTTAAAATTTCTTATTAAAAGATCATAACGGTAACGATCATTGGGCCTAATAAATGCTAAAAAAGTTGACATAATTATCTTCTATGAAAAAGATAATTTAATAGATCATTTAAAATTTCTTTAAAAAAGATCATAACGGTAACGATCATTGGGCCTAATAAATGCTAAAAAACTTGACATAATTATCTTCTTTGTAAAAGATAATTTAATAGATCATTTAAAATTTCTTTATAAAAGATCATAATGGTAACAATCATTGGGCCTAATAAATGCTAAAAAAGTTGACATAATTATCTTCTTTGTAAGAGATAATTTACTATAAAATTTAAAATTTCTTATTAAAAGATCATAACGGTAACGATCATTGGGCCTAATAAATGCTAAAAAAGTTGACATAATTATCTTCTTTGTAAAAGATAATTTAATAGATCATTTAAAATTTCTCATTAAAAGATCATAACGGTAACGATCATTGGGCCTAACAAATGCTAAAAAAGTTGACATAATTATCTTCTTTGAAAAAGATAATTTAATAGATCATTTAAAATTTCTTTATTAAAAGATTATAACGGTAACGATCATTGGGCGTAATAAATGCTAAAAAAGTTGACATAATTATCTTCTTTGAAAAAGATAATTTAATAGATCATTTAAAATTTCTTTAAAAAAGATCATAACGGTAACGATCATTGGGCCTAATAAATGCTAAAAAACTTGACATAATTATCTTCTTTGTAAAAGATAATTTAATAGATCATTTAAAATTTCTTTATTAAAAGATCATAACGGTAACAATCATTGGGCCTAATAAATGCTAAAAAGTTGACATAATTATCTTCTTTGTAAGAGATAATTTACTATAAAATTTAAAATTTCTTATTAAAAGATCATAACGGTAACGATCATTGGGCCTAATAAATGCTAAAAAAGTTGACATAATTATCTTCTATGAAAAAGATAATTTAATAGATCATTTAAAATTTCTTTAAAAAAGATCATAACGGTAACGATCATTGGGCCTAATAAATGCTAAAAAACTTGACATAATTATCTTCTTTGTAAAAGATAATTTAATAGATCATTTAAAATTTCTTTATAAAAGATCATAATGGTAACAATCATTGGGCCTAATAAATGCTAAAAAAGTTGACATAATTATCTTCTTTGTAAGAGATAATTTACTATAAAATTTAAAATTTCTTATTAAAAGATCATAACGGTAACGATCATTGGGCCTAATAAATGCTAAAAAAGTTGACATAATTATCTTCTTTGAAAAAGATAATTTAATAGATCATTTAAAATTTCTTTAAAAAAGATCATAACGGTAACGATCATTGGGCCTAATAAATGCTAAAAAACTTGACATAATTATCTTCTTTGTAAAAGATAATTTAATAGCTCATTTAAAATTTCTTTATAAAAGATCATAATGGTAACAATCATTGGGCCTAATAAATGCTAAAAAAGTTGACATAATTATCTTCTTTGTAAGAGATAATTTACTATAAAATTTAAAATTTCTTATTAAAAGATCATAACGGTAACGATCATTGGGCCTAATAAATGCTAAAAAAGTTGACATAATTATCTTCTTTGTAAAAGATAATTTAATAGATCATTTAAAATTTCTTTATTAAAAGATCATAACGGTAACAATCATTGGGCCTAATAAATGCTAAAAAGTTGACATAATTATCTTCTTTGTAAGAGATAATTTACTATAAAATTTAAAATTTCTTATTAAAAGATCATAACGGTAACGATCATTGGGCCTAATAAATGCTAAAAAAGTTGACATAATTATCTTCTTTGTAAAAGATAATTTAAT
Organism: Psophocarpus tetragonolobus; assembly: GCA_037954015.1. Taxonomy (NCBI): domain Eukaryota; kingdom Viridiplantae; phylum Streptophyta; class Magnoliopsida; order Fabales; family Fabaceae; genus Psophocarpus; species Psophocarpus tetragonolobus. The sequence goes on along the minus strand of CM075688.1, from coordinate 56,858,169 downwards.
AGATCATTTAAAATTTCTCATTAAAAGATCATAACGGTAACGATCATTGGGCCTAACAAATGCTAAAAAAGTTGACATAATTATCTTCTTTGAAAAAGATAATTTAATAGATCATTTAAAATTTCTTTATTAAAAGATTATAACGGTAACGATCATTGGGCGTAATAAATGCTAAAAAAGTTGACATAATTATCTTCTTTGAAAAAGATAATTTAATAGATCATTTAAAATTTCTTTAAAAAAGATCATAACGGTAACGATCATTGGGCCTAATAAATGCTAAAAAACTTGACATAATTATCTTCTTTGTAAAAGATAATTTAATAGATCATTTAAAATTTCTTTATAAAAGATCATAATGGTAACAATCATTGGGCCTAATAAATGCTAAAAAAGTTGACATAATTATCTTCTTTGTAAGAGATAATTTACTATAAAATTTAAAATTTCTTATTAAAAGATCATAACGGTAACGATCATTGGGCCTAATAAATGCTAAAAAAGTTGACATAATTATCTTCTTTGTAAAAGATAATTTAATAGATCATTTAAAATTTCTTTATTAAAAGATCATAACGGTAACAATCATTGGGCCTAATAAATGCTAAAAAAGTTGACATAATTATCTTCTTTAAAAAAGATAATTTAATAGATCATTTAAAATTTCTTTAAAAAAGATCATAACGGTAACGATCATTGGGCCTAATAAATGCTAAAAAACTTGACATAATTATCTTCTTTGTAAAAGATAATTTAATAGCTCATTTAAAATTTCTTTATAAAAGATCATAATGGTAACAATCATTGGGCCTAATAAATGCTAAAAAAGTTGACATAATTATCTTCTTTGTAAGAGATAATTTACTATAAAATTTAAAATTTCTTATTAAAAGATCATAACGGTAACGATCATTGGGCCTAATAAATGCTAAAAAAGTTGACATAATTATCTTCTTTGTAAAAGGTAATTTAATAGATCATTTAAAATTTCTTTATTAAAAGATCATAACGGTAACAATCATTGGGCCTAATAAATGCTAAAAAGTTGACATAATTATCTTCTTTGTAAGAGATAATTTACTATAAAATTTAAAATTTCTTATTAAAAGATCATAACGGTAACGATCATTGGGCCTAATAAATGCTAAAAAAGTTGACATAATTATCTTCTTTGTAAAAGATAATTTAATAGATCATTTAAAATTTCTCATTAAAAGATCATAACGGTAACGATCATTGGGCCTAACAAATGCTAAAAAAGTTGACATAATTATCTTCTTTGAAAAAGATAATTTAATAGATCATTTAAAATTTCTTTATTAAAAGATTATAACGGTAACGATCATTGGGCGTAATAAATGCTAAAAAAGTTGACATAATTATCTTCTTTGAAAAAGATAATTTAATAGATCATTTAAAATTTCTTTAAAAAAGATCATAACGGTAACGATCATTGGGCCTAATAAATGCTAAAAAACTTGACATAATTATCTTCTTTGTAAAAGATAATTTAATAGCTCATTTAAAATTTCTTTATAAAAGATCATAATGGTAACAATCATTGGGCCTAATAAATGCTAAAAAAGTTGACATAATTATCTTCTTTGTAAGAGATAATTTACTATAAAATTTAAAATTTCTTATTAAAAGATCATAACGGTAACGATCATTGGGCCTAATAAATGCTAAAAAAGTTGACATAATTATCTTCTTTGTAAAAGATAATTTAATAGATCATTTAAAATTTCTCATTAAAAGATCATAACGGTAACGATCATTGGGCCTAACAAATGCTAAAAAAGTTGACATAATTATCTTCTTTGTAAAAGATAATTTAATAGATCATTTAAAATTTCTTTATAAAAGATCATAATGGTAACAATCATTGGGCCTAATAAATGCTAAAAAAGTTGACATAATTATCTTCTTTGTAAAAGATAATTTAATAGATCATTTAAAATTTCTTTATTAAAAGATCATAACGGTAACAATCATTGGGCCTAATAAATGCTAAAAAGTTGACATAATTATCTTCTTTGTAAGAGATAATTTACTATAAAATTTAAAATTTCTTATTAAAAGATCATAACGGTAACGATCATTGGGCCTAATAAATGCTAAAAAAGTTGACATAATTATCTTCTATGAAAAAGATAATTTAATAGATCATTTAAAATTTCTTTAAAAAAGATCATAACGGTAACGATCATTGGGCCTAATAAATGCTAAAAAACTTGACATAATTATCTTCTTTGTAAAAGATAATTTAATAGATCATTTAAAATTTCTTTATAAAAGATCATAATGGTAACAATCATTGGGCCTAATAAATGCTAAAAAAGTTGACATAATTATCTTCTTTGTAAGAGATAATTTACTATAAAATTTAAAATTTCTTATTAAAAGATCATAACGGTAACGATCATTGGGCCTAATAAATGCTAAAAAAGTTGACATAATTATCTTCTTTGTAAAAGATAATTTAATAGATCATTTAAAATTTCTCATTAAAAGATCATAACGGTAACGATCATTGGGCCTAACAAATGCTAAAAAAGTTGACATAATTATCTTCTTTGAAAAAGATAATTTAATAGATCATTTAAAATTTCTTTATTAAAAGATTATAACGGTAACGATCATTGGGCGTAATAAATGCTAAAAAAGTTGACATAATTATCTTCTTTGAAAAAGATAATTTAATAGATCATTTAAAATTTCTTTAAAAAAGATCATAACGGTAACGACCATTGGGCCTAAGAAATGCTTAAAAAGTTGACATAATTATCTTTGTAAAAGATAATTTACTAGAAAATTTAAAATTTTTTATTCAAAGATCATAACGGTAACAATCATTGGGCCTAATAAATGCTAAAAATGTTGACATAATTATCTTCTTTGTAAAAGATAATTTAATAGATCATTTAAAATTTCTTTATAAAAGATCATAATGGTAACAATCATTGGGCCTAATAAATGCTAAAAAAGTTGACATAATTATCTTCTTTGTAAGAGATAATTTACTATAAAATTTAAAATTTCTTATTAAAAGATCATAACGGTAACGATCATTGGGCCTAATAAATGCTAAAAAAGTTGACATAATTATCTTCTTTGTAAAAGATAATTTAATAGATCATTTAAAATTTCTTTATTAAAAGATCATAACGGTAACAATCATTGGGCCTAATAAATGCTAAAAAGTTGACATAATTATCTTCTTTGTAAGAGATAATTTACTATAAAATTTAAAATTTCTTATTAAAAGATCATAACGGTAACGATCATTGGGCCTAATAAATGCTAAAAAAGTTGACATAATTATCTTCTTTGTAAAAGATAATTTAATAGATCATTTAAAATTTCTCATTAAAAGATCATAACGGTAACGATCATTGGGCCTAACAAATGCTAAAAAAGTTGACATAATTATCTTCTTTGAAAAAGATAATTTAATAGATCATTTAAAATTTCTTTATTAAAAGATTATAACGGTAACGATCATTGGGCGTAATAAATGCTAAAAAAGTTGACATAATTATCTTCTTTGAAAAAGATAATTTAATAGATCATTTAAAATTTCTTTAAAAAAGATCATAACGGTAACGATCATTGGGCCTAATAAATGCTAAAAAACTTGACATAATTATCTTCTTTGTAAAAGATAATTTAATAGATCATTTAAAATTTCTTTATAAAAGATCATAATGGTAACAATCATTGGGCCTAATAAATGCTAAAAAAGTTGACATAATTATCTTCTTTGTAAGAGATAATTTACTATAAAATTTAAAATTTCTTATTAAAAGATCATAACGGTAACGATCATTGGGCCTAATAAATGCTAAAAAAGTTGACATAATTATCTTCTTTGTAAAAGATAATTTAATAGATCATTTAAAATTTCTCATTAAAAGATCATAACGGTAACGATCATTGGGCCTAATAAATGCTAAAAAACTTGACATAATTATCTTCTTTGTAAAAGATAATTTAATAGCTCATTTAAAATTTCTTTATAAAAGATCATAATGGTAACAATCATTGGGCCTAATAAATGCTAAAAAAGTTGACATAATTATCTTCTTTGTAAGAGATAATTTACTATAAAATTTAAAATTTCTTATTAAAAGATCATAACGGTAACGATCATTGGGCCTAATAAATGCTAAAAAAGTTGACATAATTATCTTCTTTGTAAAAGATAATTTAATAGATCATTTAAAATTTCTCATTAAAAGATCATAACGGTAACGATCATTGGGCCTAACAAATGCTAAAAAAGTTGACATAATTATCTTCTTTGTAAAAGATAATTTAATAGATCATTTAAAATTTCTTTATAAAAGATCATAATGGTAACAATCATTGGGCCTAATAAATGCTAAAAAAGTTGACATAATTATCTTCTTTGTAAAAGATAATTTAATAGATCATTTAAAATTTCTTTATTAAAAGATCATAACGGTAACAATCATTGGGCCTAATAAATGCTAAAAAGTTGACATAATTATCTTCTTTGTAAGAGATAATTTACTATAAAATTTAAAATTTCTTATTAAAAGATCATAACGGTAACGATCATTGGGCCTAATAAATGCTAAAAAAGTTGACATAATTATCTTCTATGAAAAAGATAATTTAATAGATCATTTAAAATTTCTTTAAAAAAGATCATAACGGTAACGATCATTGGGCCTAATAAATGCTAAAAAACTTGACATAATTATCTTCTTTGTAAAAGATAATTTAATAGATCATTTAAAATTTCTTTATAAAAGATCATAATGGTAACAATCATTGGGCCTAATAAATGCTAAAAAAGTTGACATAATTATCTTCTTTGTAAGAGATAATTTACTATAAAATTTAAAATTTCTTATTAAAAGATCATAACGGTAACGATCATTGGGCCTAATAAATGCTAAAAAAGTTGACATAATTATCTTCTTTGTAAAAGATAATTTAATAGATCATTTAAAATTTCTCATTAAAAGATCATAACGGTAACGATCATTGGGCCTAACAAATGCTAAAAAAGTTGACATAATTATCTTCTTTGAAAAAGATAATTTAATAGATCATTTAAAATTTCTTTATTAAAAGATTATAACGGTAACGATCATTGGGCGTAATAAATGCTAAAAAAGTTGACATAATTATCTTCTTTGAAAAAGATAATTTAATAGATCATTTAAAATTTCTTTAAAAAAGATCATAACGGTAACGACCATTGGGCCTAAGAAATGCTTAAAAAGTTGACATAATTATCTTTGTAAAAGATAATTTACTAGAAAATTTAAAATTTTTTATTCAAAGATCATAACGGTAACAATCATTGGGCCTAATAAATGCTAAAAATGTTGACATAATTATCTTCTTTGTAAAAGATAATTTAATAGATCATTTAAAATTTCTTTATAAAAGATCATAATGGTAACAATCATTGGGCCTAATAAATGCTAAAAAAGTTGACATAATTATCTTCTTTGTAAGAGATAATTTACTATAAAATTTAAAATTTCTTATTAAAAGATCATAACGGTAACGATCATTGGGCCTAATAAATGCTAAAAAAGTTGACATAATTATCTTCTTTGTAAAAGATAATTTAATAGATCATTTAAAATTTCTTTATTAAAAGATCATAACGGTAACAATCATTGGGCCTAATAAATGCTAAAAAGTTGACATAATTATCTTCTTTGTAAGAGATAATTTACTATAAAATTTAAAATTTCTTATTAAAAGATCATAACGGTAACGATCATTGGGCCTAATAAATGCTAAAAAAGTTGACATAATTATCTTCTTTGTAAAAGATAATTTAATAGATCATTTAAAATTTCTCATTAAAAGATCATAACGGTAACGATCATTGGGCCTAACAAATGCTAAAAAAGTTGACATAATTATCTTCTTTGAAAAAGATAATTTAATAGATCATTTAAAATTTCTTTATTAAAAGATTATAACGGTAACGATCATTGGGCGTAATAAATGCTAAAAAAGTTGACATAATTATCTTCTTTGAAAAAGATAATTTAATAGATCATTTAAAATTTCTTTAAAAAAGATCATAACGGTAACGATCATTGGGCCTAATAAATGCTAAAAAACTTGACATAATTATCTTCTTTGTAAAAGATAATTTAATAGATCATTTAAAATTTCTTTATAAAAGATCATAATGGTAACAATCATTGGGCCTAATAAATGCTAAAAAAGTTGACATAATTATCTTCTTTGTAAGAGATAATTTACTATAAAATTTAAAATTTCTTATTAAAAGATCATAACGGTAACGATCATTGGGCCTAATAAATGCTAAAAAAGTTGACATAATTATCTTCTTTGTAAAAGATAATTTAATAGATCATTTAAAATTTCTCATTAAAAGATCATAACGGTAACGATCATTGGGCCTAACAAATGCTAAAAAAGTTGACATAATTATCTTCTTTGAAAAAGATAATTTAATAGATCATTTAAAATTTCTTTATAAAAGATTATAATGGTAACAATCATTGGGCCTAATAAATGCTAAAAAAGTTGACATAATTATCTTCTTTGTAAGAGATAATTTACTATAAAATTTAAAATTTCTTATTAAAAGATCATAACGGTAACGATCACTGGGCCTAATAAATGCTAAAAAAGTTGACATAATTATCTTCTTTGTAAAAGATAATTTAATAGATCATTTAAAATTTCTCATTAAAAGATCATAACGGTAACGATCATTGGGCCTAACAAATGCTAAAAAAGTTGACATAATTATCTTCTTTGAAAAAGATAATTTAATAGATCATTTAAAATTTCTTTATTAAAAGATTATAACGGTAACGATCATTGGGCGTAATAAATGCTAAAAAAGTTGACATAATTATCTTCTTTGAAAAAGATAATTTAATAGATCATTTAAAATTTCTTTAAAAAAGATCATAACGGTAACGATCATTGGGCCTAATAAATGCTAAAAAACTTGACATAATTATCTTCTTTGTAAAAGATAATTTAATAGATCATTTAAAATTTCTTTATAAAAGATCATAATGGTAACAATCATTGGGCCTAATAAATGCTAAAAAAGTTGACATAATTATCTTCTTTGTAAGAGATAATTTACTATAAAATTTAAAATTTCTTATTAAAAGATCATAACGGTAACGATCATTGGGCCTAATAAATGCTAAAAAAGTTGACATAATTATCTTCTTTGTAAAAGATAATTTAATAGATCATTTAAAATTTCTTTATTAAAAGATCATAACGGTAACAATCATTGGGCCTAATAAATGCTAAAAAAGTTGACATAATTATCTTCTTTGTAAAAGATAATTTAATAGATCATTTAAAATTTCTCATTAAAAGATCATAACGGTAACGATCATTGGGCCTAACAAATGCTAAAAAAGTTGACATAATTATCTTCTTTGAAAAAGATAATTTAATAGATCATTTAAAATTTCTTTATAAAAGATCATAACGGTAACAATCATTGGGCCTAATAAATGCTAAAAAGTTGATATAATTATCTTCTTTGTAAGAGATAATTTACTATAAAATTTAAAATTTCTTATTAAAAGATCATAACGGTAACGATCATTGGGCCTAATAAATGCTAAAAAAGTTGACATAATTATCTTCTTTGAAAAAGATAATTTAATAGATCATTTAAAATTTCTTTATTAAAAGATCATAACGGTAACAATCATTGGGCCTAATAAATGCTAAAAAGTTGACATAATTATCTTCTTTGTAAGAGATAATTTACTATAAAATTTAAAATTTCTTATTAAAAGATCATAACGGTAACGATCATTGGGCCTAATAAATGCTAAAAAAGTTGACATAATTATCTTCTTTGTAAAAGATAATTTAATAGATCATTTAAAATTTCTCATTAAAAGATCATAACGGTAACGATCATTGGGCCTAACAAATGCTAAAAAAGTTGACATAATTATCTTCTTTGAAAAAGATAATTTAATAGATCATTTAAAATTTCTTTATTAAAAGATTATAACGGTAACGATCATTGGGCGTAATAAATGCTAAAAAAGTTGACATAATTATCTTCTTTGAAAAAGATAATTTAATAGATCATTTAAAATTTCTTTAAAAAAGATCATAACGGTAACGATCATTGGGCCTAATAAATGCTAAAAAAGTTGACATAATTATCTTCTTTGAAAAAGATAATTTAATAGATCATTTAAAATTTCTTTATTAAAAGATTATAACGGTAACGATCATTGTGCGTAATAAATGCTAAAAAAGTTGACATAATTATCTTCTTTGAAAAAGATAATTTAATAGATCATTTAAAATTTCTTTAAAAAAGATCATAACGGTAACGATCATTGGGCCTAATAAATGCTAAAAAACTTGACATAATTATCTTCTTTGTAAAAGATAATTTAATAGATCATTTAAAATTTCTTTATAAAAGATCATAATGGTAACAATCATTGGGCCTAATAAATGCTAAAAAAGTTGACATAATTATCTTCTTTGTAAGAGATAATTTACTATAAAATTTAAAATTTCTTATTAAAAGATCATAACGGTAACGATCATTGGGCCTAATAAATGCTAAAAAAGTTGACATAATTATCTTCTTTGTAAAAGATAATTTAATAGATCATTTAAAATTTCTTTATTAAAAGATCATAACGGTAACAATCATTGGGCCTAATAAATGCTAAAAAGTTGACATAATTATCTTCTTTGTAAGAGATAATTTACTATAAAATTTAAAATTTCTTATTAAAAGATCATAACGGTAACGATCATTGGGCCTAATAAATGCTAAAAAAGTTGACATAATTATCTTCTTTGTAAAAGATAATTTAATAGATCATTTAAAATTTCTCATTAAAAGATCATAACGGTAACGATCATTGGGCCTAACAAATGCTAAAAAAGTTGACATAATTATCTTCTTTGAAAAAGATAATTTAATAGATCATTTAAAATTTCTTTATTAAAAGATTATAACGGTAACGATCATTGGGCGTAATAAATGCTAAAAAAGTTGACATAATTATCTTCTTTGAAAAAGATAATTTAATAGATCATTTAAAATTTCTTTAAAAAAGATCATAACGGTAACGATCATTGGGCCTAATAATTGCTAAAAAACTTGACATAATTATCTTCTTTGTAAAAGATAATTTAATAGATCATTTAAAATTTCTTTATAAAAGATCATAATGGTAACAATCATTGGGCCTAATAAATGCTAAAAAAGTTGAAATAATTATCTTCTTTGTAAGAGATAATTTACTATAAAATTTAAGATTTCTTATTAAAAGATCATAACGGTAACGATCATTGGGCCTAATAAATGTAAAAAAGTTGACATAATTATCTTCTTTGTAAAAGATAATTTAATAGATCATTTAAAATTTCTCATTAAAAGATCATAACGGTAACGATCATTGGGCCTAACAAATGCTAAAAAAGTTGACATAATTATCTTCTTTGAAAAAGATAATTTAATAGATCATTTAAAATTTCTTTATTAAAAGATTATAACGGTAACGACCATTGGGCGTAATAAATGCTAAAAAAGTTGACATAATTATCTTCTTTGAAAAAGATAATTTAATAGATCATTTAAAATTTCTTTAAAAAAGATCATAACGGTAACGATCATTGGGCCTAATAAATGCTAAAAAACTTGACATAATTATCTTCTTTGTAAAAGATAATTTAATAGATCATTTAAAATTTCTTTATAAAAGATCATAATGGTAACAATCATTGGGCCTAATAAATGCTAAAAAAGTTGACATAATTATCTTCTTTGTAAGAGATAATTTACTATAAAATTTAAAATTTCTTATTAAAAGATCATAACGGTAACGATCATTGGGCCTAATAAATGCTAAAAAAGTTGACATAATTATCTTCTTTGTAAAAGATAATTTAATAGATCATTTAAAATTTCTTTATTAAAAGATCATAACGGTAACAATCATTGGGCCTAATAAATGCTAAAAAGTTGACATAATTATCTTCTTTGTAAGAGATAATTTACTATAAAATTTAAAATTTCTTATTAAAAGATCATAACGGTAACGATCATTGGGCCTAATAAATGCTAAAAAAGTTGACATAATTATCTTCTTTGTAAAAGATAATTTAATAGATCATTTAAAATTTCTCATTAAAAGATCATAACGGTAACGATCATTGGGCCTAACAAATGCTAAAAAAATTGACATAATTATCTTCTTTGAAAAAGATAATTTAATAGATCATTTAAAATTTCTTTATTAAAAGATTATAACGGTAACGATCATTGGGCGTAATAAATGCTAAAAAAGTTGACATAATTATCTTCTTTGAAAAAGATAATTTAATAGATCATTTAAAATTTCTTTAAAAAAGATCATAACGGTAACGATCATTGGGCCTAATAAATGCTAAAAAACTTGACATAATTATCTTCTTTGTAAAAGATAATTTAATAGATCATTTAAAATTTCTTTATAAAAGATCATAATGGTAACAATCATTGGGCCTAATAAATGCTAAAAAAGTTGACATAATTATCTTCTTTGTAAGAGATAATTTACTATAAAATTTAAAATTTCTTATTAAAAGATCATAACGGTAACGATCATTGGGCCTAATAAATGCTAAAAAAGTTGACATAATTATCTTCTTTGTAAAAGATAATTTAATAGATCATTTAAAATTTCTTTATTAAAAGATCATAACGGTAACAATCATTGGGCCTAATAAATGCTAAAAAGTTGATATAATTATCTTCTTTGTAAGAGATAATTTACTATAAAATTTAAAATTTCTTATTAAAAGATCATAACGGTAACGATCATTGGGCCTAATAAATGCTAAAAAAGTTGACATAATTATCTTCTTTGAAAAAGATAATTTAATAGATCATTTAAAATTTCTTTATTAAAAGATCATAACGGTAACAATCATTGGGCCTAATAAATGCTAAAAAGTTGACATAATTATCTTCTTTGTAAGAGATAATTTACTATAAAATTTAAAATTTCTTATTAAAAGATCATAACGGTAACGATCATTGGGCCTAATAAATGCTAAAAAAGTTGACATAATTATCTTCTTTGTAAAAGATAATTTAATAGATCATTTAAAATTTCTCATTAAAAGATCATAACGGTAACGATCATTGGGCCTAACAAATGCTAAAAAAGTTGACATAATTATCTTCTTTGAAAAAGATAATTTAATAGATCATTTAAAATTTCTTTATTAAAAGATTATAACGGTAACGATCATTGGGCGTAATAAATGCTAAAAAAGTTGACATAATTATCTTCTTTGAAAAAGATAATTTAATAGATCATTTAAAATTTCTTTAAAAAAGATCATAACGGTAACGATCATTGGGCCTAATAAATGCTAAAAAAGTTGACATAATTATCTTCTTTGAAAAAGATAATTTAATAGATCATTTAAAATTTCTTTATTAAAAGATTATAACGGTAACGATCATTGTGCGTAATAAATGCTAAAAAAGTTGACATAATTATCTTCTTTGAAAAAGATAATTTAATAGATCATTTAAAATTTCTTTAAAAAAGATCATAACGGTAACGATCATTGGGCCTAATAAATGCTAAAAAACTTGACATAATTATCTTCTTTGTAAAAGATAATTTAATAGATCATTTAAAATTTCTTTATAAAAGATCATAATGGTAACAATCATTGGGCCTAATAAATGCTAAAAAAGTTGACATAATTATCTTCTTTGTAAGAGATAATTTACTATAAAATTTAAAATTTCTTATTAAAAGATCATAACGGTAACGATCATTGGGCCTAATAAATGCTAAAAAAGTTGACATAATTATCTTCTTTGTAAAAGATAATTTAATAGATCATTTAAAATTTCTTTATTAAAAGATCATAACGGTAACAATCATTGGGCCTAATAAATGCTAAAAAGTTGACATAATTATCTTCTTTGTAAGAGATAATTTACTATAAAATTTAAAATTTCTTATTAAAAGATCATAACGGTAACGATCATTGGGCCTAATAAATGCTAAAAAAGTTGACATAATTATCTTCTTTGTAAAAGATAATTTAATAGATCATTTAAAATTTCTCATTAAAAGATCATAACGGTAACGATCATTGGGCCTAACAAATGCTAAAAAAGTTGACATAATTATCTTCTTTGAAAAAGATAATTTAATAGATCATTTAAAATTTCTTTATTAAAAGATTATAACGGTAACGATCATTGGGCGTAATAAATGCTAAAAAAGTTGACATAATTATCTTCTTTGAAAAAGATAATTTAATAGATCATTTAAAATTTCTTTAAAAAAGATCATAACGGTAACGATCATTGGGCCTAATAATTGCTAAAAAACTTGACATAATTATCTTCTTTGTAAAAGATAATTTAATAGATCATTTAAAATTTCTTTATAAAAGATCATAATGGTAACAATCATTGGGCCTAATAAATGCTAAAAAAGTTGAAATAATTATCTTCTTTGTAAGAGATAATTTACTATAAAATTTAAGATTTCTTATTAAAAGATCATAACGGTAACGATCATTGGGCCTAATAAATGTAAAAAAGTTGACATAATTATCTTCTTTGTAAAAGATAATTTAATAGATCATTTAAAATTTCTCATTAAAAGATCATAACGGTAACGATCATTGGGCCTAACAAATGCTAAAAAAGTTGACATAATTATCTTCTTTGAAAAAGATAATTTAATAGATCATTTAAAATTTCTTTATTAAAAGATTATAACGGTAACGACCATTGGGCGTAATAAATGCTAAAAAAGTTGACATAATTATCTTCTTTGAAAAAGATAATTTAATAGATCATTTAAAATTTCTTTAAAAAAGATCATAACGGTAACGATCATTGGGCCTAATAAATGCTAAAAAACTTGACATAATTATCTTCTTTGTAAAAGATAATTTAATAGATCATTTAAAATTTCTTTATAAAAGATCATAATGGTAACAATCATTGGGCCTAATAAATGCTAAAAAAGTTGACATAATTATCTTCTTTGTAAGAGATAATTTACTATAAAATTTAAAATTTCTTATTAAAAGATCATAACGGTAACGATCATTGGGCCTAATAAATGCTAAAAAAGTTGACATAATTATCTTCTTTGTAAAAGATAATTTAATAGATCATTTAAAATTTCTTTATTAAAAGATCATAACGGTAACAATCATTGGGCCTAATAAATGCTAAAAAGTTGACATAATTATCTTCTTTGTAAGAGATAATTTACTATAAAATTTAAAATTTCTTATTAAAAGATCATAACGGTAACGATCATTGGGCCTAATAAATGCTAAAAAAGTTGACATAATTATCTTCTTTGTAAAAGATAATTTAATAGATCATTTAAAATTTCTCATTAAAAGATCATAACGGTAACGATCATTGGGCCTAACAAATGCTAAAAAAGTTGACATAATTATCTTCTTTGAAAAAGATAATTTAATAGATCATTTAAAATTTCTTTATTAAAAGATTATAACGGTAACGATCATTGGGCGTAATAAATGCTAAAAAAGTTGACATAATTATCTTCTTTGAAAAAGATAATTTAATAGATCATTTAAAATTTCTTTAAAAAAGATCATAACGGTAACGATCATTGGGCCTAATAAATGCTAAAAAAGTTGACATAATTATCTTCTTTGAAAAAGATAATTTAATAGATCATTTAAAATTTCTTTATTAAAAGATTATAACGGTAACGATCATTGTGCGTAATAAATGCTAAAAAAGTTGACATAATTATCTTCTTTGAAAAAGATAATTTAATAGATCATTTAAAATTTCTTTAAAAAAGATCATAACGGTAACGATCATTGGGCCTAATAAATGCTAAAAAACTTGACATAATTATCTTCTTTGTAAAAGATAATTTAATAGATCATTTAAAATTTCTTTATAAAAGATCATAATGGTAACAATCATTGGGCCTAATAAATGCTAAAAAAGTTGACATAATTATCTTCTTTGTAAGAGATAATTTACTATAAAATTTAAAATTTCTTATTAAAAGATCATAACGGTAACGATCATTGGGCCTAATAAATGCTAAAAAAGTTGACATAATTATCTTCTTTGTAAAAGATAATTTAATAGATCATTTAAAATTTCTTTATTAAAAGATCATAACGGTAACAATCATTGGGCCTAATAAATGCTAAAAAGTTGACATAATTATCTTCTTTGTAAGAGATAATTTACTATAAAATTTAAAATTTCTTATTAAAAGATCATAACGGTAACGATCATTGGGCCTAATAAATGCTAAAAAAGTTGACATAATTATCTTCTTTGTAAAAGATAATTTAATAGATCATTTAAAATTTCTCATTAAAAGATCATAACGGTAACGATCATTGGGCCTAACAAATGCTAAAAAAGTTGACATAATTATCTTCTTTGAAAAAGATAATTTAATAGATCATTTAAAATTTCTTTATTAAAAGATTATAACGGTAACGATCATTGGGCGTAATAAATGCTAAAAAAGTTGACATAATTATCTTCTTTGAAAAAGATAATTTAATAGATCATTTAAAATTTCTTTAAAAAAGATCATAACGGTAACGATCATTGGGCCTAATAATTGCTAAAAAACTTGACATAATTATCTTCTTTGTAAAAGATAATTTAATAGATCATTTAAAATTTCTTTATAAAAGATCATAATGGTAACAATCATTGGGCCTAATAAATGCTAAAAAAGTTGAAATAATTATCTTCTTTGTAAGAGATAATTTACTATAAAATTTAAGATTTCTTATTAAAAGATCATAACGGTAACGATCATTGGGCCTAATAAATGTAAAAAAGTTGACATAATTATCTTCTTTGTAAAAGATAATTTAATAGATCATTTAAAATTTCTCATTAAAAGATCATAACGGTAACGATCATTGGGCCTAACAAATGCTAAAAAAGTTGACATAATTATCTTCTTTGAAAAAGATAATTTAATAGATCATTTAAAATTTCTTTATTAAAAGATTATAACGGTAACGACCATTGGGCGTAATAAATGCTAAAAAAGTTGACATAATTATCTTCTTTGAAAAAGATAATTTAATAGATCATTTAAAATTTCTTTAAAAAAGATCATAACGGTAACGATCATTGGGCCTAATAAATGCTAAAAAACTTGACATAATTATCTTCTTTGTAAAAGATAATTTAATAGATCATTTAAAATTTCTTTATAAAAGATCATAATGGTAACAATCATTGGGCCTAATAAATGCTAAAAAAGTTGACATAATTATCTTCTTTGTAAGAGATAATTTACTATAAAATTTAAAATTTCTTATTAAAAGATCATAACGGTAACGATCATTGGGCCTAATAAATGCTAAAAAAGTTGACATAATTATCTTCTTTGTAAAAGATAATTTAATAGATCATTTAAAATTTCTTTATTAAAAGATCATAACGGTAACAATCATTGGGCCTAATAAATGCTAAAAAGTTGACATAATTATCTTCTTTGTAAGAGATAATTTACTATAAAATTTAAAATTTCTTATTAAAAGATCATAACGGTAACGATCATTGGGCCTAATAAATGCTAAAAAAGTTGACATAATTATCTTCTTTGTAAAAGATAATTTAATAGATCATTTAAAATTTCTCATTAAAAGATCATAACGGTAACGATCATTGGGCCTAACAAATGCTAAAAAAGTTGACATAATTATCTTCTTTGAAAAAGATAATTTAATAGATCATTTAAAATTTCTTTATTAAAAGATTATAACGGTAACGATCATTGGGCGTAATAAATGCTAAAAAAGTTGACATAATTATCTTCTTTGAAAAAGATAATTTAATAGATCATTTAAAATTTCTTTAAAAAAGATCATAACGGTAACGATCATTGGGCCTAATAAATGCTAAAAAACTTGACATAATTATCTTCTTTGTAAAAGATAATTTAATAGATCATTTAAAATTTCTTTATAAAAGATCATAATGGTAACAATCATTGGGCCTAATAAATGCTAAAAAAGTTGACATAATTATCTTCTTTGTAAGAGATCATTTACTATAAAATTTAAAATTTCTTATTAAAAGATCATAACGGTAACGATCATTGGGCCTAATAAATGCTAAAAAAGTTGACATAATTATCTTCTTTGTAAAAGATAATTTAATAGATCATTTAAAATTTCTCATTAAAAGATCATAACGGTAACGATCATTGGGCCTAACAAATGCTAAAAAAGTTGACATAATTATCTTCTTTGAAAAAGATAATTTAATAGATCATTTAAAATTTCTTTATTAAAAGATTATAACGGTAACGACCATTGGGCGTAATAAATGCTAAAAAAGTTGACATAATTATCTTCTTTGAAAAAGATAATTTAATAGATCATTTAAAATTTCTTTAAAAAAGATCATAACGGTAACGATCATTGGGCCTAATAAATGCTAAAAAACTTGACATAATTATCTTCTTTGTAAAAGATAATTTAATAGATCATTTAAAATTTCTTTATAAAAGATCATAATGGTAACAATCATTGGGCCTAATAAATGCTAAAAAAGTTGACATAATTATCTTCTTTGTAAGAGATAATTTACTATAAAATTTAAAATTTCTTATTAAAAGATCATAACGGTAACGATCATTGGGCCTAATAAATGCTAAAAAAGTTGACATAATTATCTTCTTTGTAAAAGATAATTTAATAGATCATTTAAAATTTATTTATTAAAAGATCATAACGGTAACAATCATTGGGCCTAATAAATGCTAAAAAGTTGACATAATTATCTTCTTTGTAAGAGATAATTTACTATAAAATTTAAAATTTCTTATTAAAAGATCATAACGGTAACGATCATTGGGCCTAATAAATGCTAAAAAAGTTGACATAATTATCTTCTTTGTAAAAGATAATTTAATAGATCATTTAAAATTTCTCATTAAAAGATCATAACGGTAACGATCATTGGGCCTAACAAATGCTAAACAAGTTGACATAATTATCTTCTTTGAAAAAGATAATTTAATAGATCATTTAAAATTTCTTTATTAAAAGATTATAACGGTAACGATCATTGGGCGTAATAAATGCTAAAAAAGTTGACATAATTATCTTCTTTGAAAAAGATAATTTAATAGATCATTTAAAATTTCTTTAAAAAAGATCATAACGGTAACGATCATTGGGCCTAATAAATGCTAAAAAACTTGACATAATTATCTTCTTTGTAAAAGATAATTTAATAGATCATTTAAAATTTCTTTATAAAAGATCATAATGGTAACAATCATTGGGCCTAATAAATGCTAAAAAAGTTGACATAATTATCTTCTTTGTAAGAGATAATTTACTATAAAATTTAAAATTTCTTATTAAAAGATCATAACGGTAACGATCATTGGGCCTAATAAATGCTAAAAAAGTTGACATAATTATCTTCTTTGTAAAAGATAATTTAATAGATCATTTAAAATTTCTCATTAAAAGATCATAACGGTAACGATCATTGGGCCTAACAAATGCTAAAAAAGTTGACATAATTATCTTCTTTGAAAAAGATAATTTAATAGATCATTTAAAATTTCTTTATTAAAAGATTATAACGGTAACGATCATTGGGCGTAATAAATGCTAAAAAAGTTGACATAATTATCTTCTTTGAAAAAGATAATTTAATAGATCATTTAAAATTTCTTTAAAAAAGATCATAACGGTAACGATCATTGGGCCTAATAAATGCTAAAAAACTTGACATAATTATCTTCTTTGTAAAAGATAATTTAATAGATCATTTAAAATTTCTTTATAAAAGATCATAATGGTAACAATCATTGGGCCTAATAAATGCTAAAAAAGTTGACATAATTATCTTCTTTGTAAGAGATAATTTACTATAAAATTTAAAATTTCTTATTAAAAGATCATAACGGTAACGATCATTGGGCCTAATAAATGCTAAAAAAGTTGACATAATTATCTTCTTTGTAAAAGATAATTTAATAGATCATTTAAAATTTCTTTATTAAAAGATCATAACGGTAACAATCATTGGGCCTAATAAATGCTAAAAAACTTGACATAATTATCTTCTTTGTAAAAGATAATTTAATAGATCATTTAAAATTTCTTTATAAAAGATCATAATGGTAACAATCATTGGGCCTAATAAATGCTAAAAAAGTTGACATAATTATCTTCTTTGTAAGAGATAATTTACTATAAAATTTAAAATTTCTTATTAAAAGATCATAACGGTAACGATCATTGGGCCTAATAAATGCTAAAAAAGTTGACATAATTATCTTCTTTGTAAAAGATAATTTAATAGATCATTTAAAATTTCTTTATAAAAGATCACAATGGTAACAATCATTGGGCCTAATAAATGCTAAAAAAGTTGACATAATTATCTTCTTTGTAAGAGATAATTTACTATAAAATTTAAAATTTCTTATTAAAAGATCATAACGGTAACGATCATTGGGCCTAATAAATGCTAAAAAAGTTGACATAATTATCTTCTTTGAAAAAGATAATTTAATAGATCATTTAAAATTTCTTTATTAAAAGATTATAACGGTAACGATCATTGGGCGTAATAAATGCTAAAAAAGTTGACATAATTATCTTCTTTGAAAAAGATAATTTAATAGATCATTTAAAATTTCTTTAAAAAAGATCATAACGGTAACGATCATTGGGCCTAATAAATGCTAAAAAACTTGACATAATTATCTTCTTTGTAAAAGATAATTTAATAGATCATTTAAAATTTCTTTATAAAAGATCATAATGGTAACAATCATTGGGCCTAATAAATGCTAAAAAAGTTGACATAATTATCTTCTTTGTAAGAGATAATTTACTATAAAATTTAAAATTTCTTATTAAAAGATCATAACGGTAACGATCATTGGGCCTAATAAATGCTAAAAAAGTTGACATAATTATCTTCTTTGTAAAAGATAATTTAATAGATCATTTAAAATTTCTTTATTAAAAGATCATAACGGTAACAATCATTGGGCCTAATAAATGCTAAAAAGTTGACATAATTATCTTCTTTGTAAGAGATAATTTACTATAAAATTTAAAATTTCTTATTAAAAGATCATAACGGTAACGATCATTGGGCCTAATAAATGCTAAAAAAGTTGACATAATTATCTTCTTTGTAAAAGATAATTTAATAGATCATTTAAAATTTCTCATTAAAAGATCATAACGGTAACGATCATTGGGCCTAACAAATGCTAAAAAAGTTGACATAATTATCTTCTTTGAAAAAGATAATTTAATAGATCATTTAAAATTTCTTTATTAAAAGATTATAACGGTAATGATCATTGGGCGTAATAAATGCTAAAAAAGTTGACATAATTATCTTCTTTGAAAAAGATAATTTAATAGATCATTTAAAATTACTTTAAAAAAGATCATAACGGTAACGACCATTGGGCCTAAGAAATGCTTAAAAAGTTGACATAATTATCTTCTTTGTAAAAGATAATTTACTAGACAATTTAAAATTTTTTATTCAAAGATCATAACGGTAACAATCATTGGGCCTAATCAATGCTAAAAATGTTGACATAATTATCTTCTTTGAAAAAGATAATTTAATAGATCATTTAAAATTTCTTTAAAAAAGATCATAACGGTAACGATCATTGGGCCTAATAAATGCTAAAAAACTTGACATAATTATCTTCTTTGTAAAAGATAATTTAATAGATCATTTAAAATTTCTTTATAAAAGATCATAATGGTAACAATCATTGGGCCTAATAAATGCTAAAAAAGTTGACATAATTATCTTCTTTGTAAGAGATAATTTACTATAAAATTTAAAATTTCTTATTAAAAGATCATAACGGTAACGATCATTGGGCCTAATAAATGCTAAAAAAGTTGACATAATTATCTTCTTTGTAAAAGATAATTTAATAGATCATTTAAAATTTCTCATTAAAAGATCATAACGGTAACGATCATTGGGCCTAACAAATGCTAAAAAAGTTGACATAATTATCTTCTTTGAAAAAGATAATTTAATAGATCATTTAAAATTTCTTTATTAAAAGATTATAACGGTAACGATCATTGGGCGTAATAAATGCTAAAAAAGTTGACATAATTATCTTCTTTGAAAAAGATAATTTAATAGATCATTTAAAATTTCTTTAAAAAAGATCATAACGGTAACGATCATTGGGCCTAATAAATGCTAAAAAACTTGACATAATTATCTTCTTTGTAAAAGATAATTTAATAGATCATTTAAAATTTCTTTATAAAAGATCATAATGGTAACAATCATTGGGCCTAATAAATGCTAAAAAAGTTGACATAATTATCTTCTTTGTAAGAGATAATTTACTATAAAATTTAAAATTTCTTATTAAAAGATCATAACGGTAACGATCATTGGGCCTAATAAATGCTAAAAAAGTTGACATAATTATCTTCTTTGTAAAAGATAATTTAATAGATCATTTAAAATTTCTTTATTAAAAGATCATAACGGTAACAATCATTGGGCCTAATAAATGCTAAAAAGTTGACATAATTATCTTCTTTGTAAGAGATAATTTACTATAAAATTTAAAATTTCTTATTAAAAGATCATAACGGTAACGATCATTGGGCCTAATAAATGCTAAAAAAGTTGACATAATTATCTTCTTTGTAAAAGATAATTTAATAGATCATTTAAAATTTCTCATTAAAAGATCATAACGGTAACGATCATTGGGCCTAACAAATGCTAAAAAAGTTGACATAATTATCTTCTTTGAAAAAGATAATTTAATAGATCATTTAAAATTTCTTTATTAAAAGATTATAACGGTAATGATCATTGGGCGTAATAAATGCTAAAAAAGTTGACATAATTATCTTCTTTGAAAAAGATAATTTAATAGATCATTTAAAATTACTTTAAAAAAGATCATAACGGTAACGACCATTGGGCCTAAGAAATGCTTAAAAAGTTGACATAATTATCTTCTTTGTAAAAGATAATTTACTAGACAATTTAAAATTTTTTATTCAAAGATCATAACGGTAACAATCATTGGGCCTAATCAATGCTAAAAATGTTGACATAATTATCTTCTTTGTAAAAGATAATTTAATAGATCATTTAAAATTTCTTTATAAAAGATCATAATGGTAACAATCATTGGGCCTAATAAATGCTAAAAAAGTTGACATAATTATCTTCTTTGTAAGAGATAATTTACTATAAAATTTAAAATTTCTTATTAAAAGATCATAACGGTAACGATCATTGGGCCTAATAAATGCTAAAAAAGTTGACATAATTATCTTCTTTGTAAAAGATAATTTAATAGATCATTTAAAATTTCTTTATTAAAAGATCATAACGGTAACAATCATTGGGCCTAATAAATGCTAAAAAGTTGACATAATTATCTTCTTTGTAAGAGATAATTTACTATAAAATTTAAAATTTCTTATTAAAAGATCATAACGGTAACGATCATTGGGCCTAATAAATGCTAAAAAAGTTGACATAATTATCTTCTTTGTAAAAGATAATTTAATAGATCATTTAAAATTTCTCATTAAAAGATCATAACGGTAACGATCATTGGGCCTAACAAATGCTAAAAAAATTGACATAATTATCTTCTTTGAAAAAGATAATTTAATAGATCATTTAAAATTTCTTTATTAAAAGATTATAACGGTAACGATCATTGGGCGTAATAAATGCTAAAAAAGTTGACATAATTATCTTCTTTGAAAAAGATAATTTAATAGATCATTTAAAATTTCTTTAAAAAAGATCATAACGGTAACGATCATTGGGCCTAATAAATGCTAAAAAACTTGACATAATTATCTTCTTTGTAAAAGATAATTTAATAGATCATTTAAAATTTCTTTATAAAAGATCATAATGGTAACAATCATTGGGCCTAATAAATGCTAAAAAAGTTGACATAATTATCTTCTTTGTAAGAGATAATTTACTATAAAATTTAAAATTTCTTATTAAAAGATCATAACGGTAACGATCATTGGGCCTAATAAATGCTAAAAAAGTTGACATAATTATCTTCTTTGTAAAAGATAATTTAATAGATCATTTAAAATTTCTTTATTAAAAGATCATAACGGTAACAATCATTGGGCCTAATAAATGCTAAAAAGTTGACATAATTATCTTCTTTGTAAGAGATAATTTACTATAAAATTTAAAATTTCTTATTAAAAGATCATAACGGTAACGATCATTGGGCCTAATAAATGCTAAAAAAGTTGACATAATTATCTTCTTTGTAAAAGATAATTTAATAGATCATTTAAAATTTCTCATTAAAAGATCATAACGGTAACGATCATTGGGCCTAACAAATGCTAAAAAAATTGACATAATTATCTTCTTTGAAAAAGATAATTTAATAGATCATTTAAAATTTCTTTATTAAAAGATTATAACGGTAACGATCATTGGGCGTAATAAATGCTAAAAAAGTTGACATAATTATCTTCTTTGAAAAAGATAATTTAATAGATCATTTAAAATTTCTTTAAAAAAGATCATAACGGTAACGATCATTGGGCCTAATAAATGCTAAAAAACTTGACATAATTATCTTCTTTGTAAAAGATAATTTAATAGATCATTTAAAGTTTCTTTATAAAAGATCATAATGGTAACAATCATTGGGCCTAATAAATGCTAAAAAAGTTGACATAATTATCTTCTTTGTAAGAGATAATTTACTATAAAATTTAAAATTTCTTATTAAAAGATCATAACGGTAACGATCATTGGGCCTAATAAATGCTAAAAAAGTTGACATAATTATCTTCTTTGTAAAAGATAATTTAATAGATCATTTAAAATTTCTCATTAAAAGATCATAACGGTAACGATCATTGGGCCTAACAAATGCTAAAAAAGTTGACATAATTATCTTCTTTGAAAAAGATAATTTAATAGATCATTTAAAATTTCTTTATTAAAAGATTATAACGGTAACGACCATTGGGCGTAATAAATGCTAAAAAAGTTGACATAATTATCTTCTTTGAAAAAGATAATTTAATAGATCATTTAAAATTTCTTTAAAAAAGATCATAACGGTAACGATCATTGAGCCTAATAAATGCTAAAAAACTTGACATAATTATCTTCTTTGTAAAAGATAATTTAATAGATCATTTAAAATTTCTTTATAAAAGATCATAATGGTAACAATCATTGGGCCTAATAAATGCTAAAAAAGTTGACATAATTATCTTCTTTGTAAGAGATAATTTACTATAAAATTTAAAATTTCTTATTAAAAGATCATAACGGTAACGATCATTGGGCCTAATAAATGCTAAAAAAGTTGACATAATTATCTTCTTTGTAAAAGATAATTTAATAGATCATTTAAAATTTCTTTATTAAAAGATCATAACGGTAACAATCATTGGGCCTAATAAATGCTAAAAAGTTGACATAATTATCTTCTTTGTAAGAGATAATTTACTATAAAATTTAAAATTTCTTACTAAAAGATCATAACGGTAACGATCATTTGGCCTAATAAATGCTAAAAAAGTTGACATAATTATCTTCTTTGTAAAAGATAATTTAATAGATCATTTAAAATTTCTCATTAAAAGATCATAACGGTAACGATCATTGGGCCTAACAAATGCTAAAAAAGTTGACATAATTATCTTCTTTGAAAAAGATAATTTAATAGATCATTTAAAATTTCTTTATTAAAAGATTATAACGGTAACGATCATTGGGCGTAATAAATGCTAAAAAAGTTCACATAATTATCTTCTTTGAAAAAGATAATTCAATAGATCATTTAAAATTTCTTTAAAAAAGATCATAACGGTAACGACCATTGGGCCTAAGAAATGCTTAAAAAGTTGACATAATTATCTTCTTTGTAAAAGATAATTTAATAGATCATTTAAAATTTCTTTATTAAAAGATTATAACGGTAACGATCATTGGGCGTAATAAATGCTAAAAAAGTTGACATAATTATCTTCTTTGAAAAAGATAATTTAATAGATCATTTAAAATTTCTTTATTAAAAGATTATAACGGTAACGACCATTGGGCGTAATAAATGCTAAAAAAGTTGACATAATTATCTTCTTTGAAAAAGATAATTTAATAGATCATTTAAAATTTCTTTAAAAAAGATCATAACGGTAACGATCATTGGGCCTAATAAATGCTAAAAAACTTGACATAATTATCTTCTTTGTAAAAGATAATTTAATAGATCATTTAAAATTTCTTTATAAAAGATCATAATGGTAACAATCATTGGGCCTAATAAATGCTAAAAAAGTTGACATAATTATCTTCTTTGTAAGAGATAATTTACTATAAAATTTAAAATTTCTTATTAAAAGATCATAACGGTAACGATCATTGGGCCTAATAAATGCTAAAAAAGTTGACATAATTATCTTCTTTGTAAAAGATAATTTAATAGATCATTTAAAATTTCTTTATTAAAAGATCATAACGGTAACAATCATTGGGCCTAATAAATGCTAAAAAGTTGACATAATTATCTTCTTTGTAAGAGATAATTTACTATAAAATTTAAAATTTCTTACTAAAAGATCATAACGGTAACGATCATTGGGCCTAATAAATGCTAAAAAAGTTGACATAATTATCTTCTTTGTAAAAGATAATTTAATAGATCATTTAAAATTTCTCATTAAAAGATCATAACGGTAACGATCATTGGGCCTAACAAATGCTAAAAAAGTTGACATAATTATCTTCTTTGAAAAAGATAATTTAATAGATCATTTAAAATTTCTTTATTAAAAGATTATAACGGTAACGATCATTGGGCGTAATAAATGCTAAAAAAGTTCACATAATTATCTTCTTTGAAAAAGATAATTCAATAGATCATTTAAAATTTCTTTAAAAAAGATCATAACGGTAACGACCATTGGGCCTAAGAAATGCTTAAAAAGTTGACATAATTATCTTCTTTGTAAAAGATAATTTAATAGATCATTTAAAATTTCTTTATTAAAAGATTATAACGGTAACGATCATTGGGCGTAATAAATGCTAAAAAAGTTGATATAATTATCTTCTTTGAAAAAGATAATTTAATAGATCATTTAAAATTTCTTTATTAAAAGATTATAACGGTAACGATCATTGGTCGTAATAAATGCTAAAAAAGTTGACATAATTATCTTCTTTGAAAAAGATAATTTAATAGATCATTTAAAATTTCTTTAAAAAAGATCATAACGGTAACGATCATTGGGCCTAATAAATGCTAAAAAACTTGACATAATTATCTTCTTTGTAAAAGATAATTTAATAGATCATTTAAAATTTCTTTATAAAAGATCATAATGGTAACAATCATTGGGCCTAATAAATGCTAAAAAAGTTGACATAATTATCTTCTTTGTAAGAGATAATTTACTATAAAATTTAAAATTTCTTATTAAAAGATCATAACGGTAACGATCATTGGGCCTAATAAATGCTAAAAAAGTTGACATAATTATCTTCTTTGTAAAAGATAATTTAATAGATCATTTAAAATTTCTCATTAAAAGATCATAACGGTAACGATCATTGGGCCTAACAAATGCTAAAAAAGTTGACATAATTATCTTCTTTGAAAAAGATAATTTAATAGATCATTTAAAATTTCTTTATTAAAAGATTATAACGGTAACGATCATTGGGCGTAATAGATGCTAAAAAAGTTGACATAATTATCTTCTTTGAAAAAGATAATTTAATAGATCATTTAAAATTTCTTTAAAAAAGATCATAACGGTAACGATCATTGGGCCTAATAAATGCTAAAAAAATTGACATAATTATCTTCTTTGTAAAAGATAATTTAATAGATCATTTAAAATTTCTTTATAAAAGATCATAATGGTAACAATCATTGGGCCTAATAAATGCTAAAAAAGTTGACATAATTATCTTCTTTGTAAGAGATAATTTACTATAAAATTTAAAATTTATTATTAAAAGATCATAACGGTAACGATCATTGGGCCTAATAAATGCTAAAAAAGTTGACATAATTATCTTCTTTGTAAAAGATAATTTAATAGATCATTTAAAATTTCTTTATTAAAAGATCATAACGGTAACAATCATTGGGCCTAATAAATGCTAAAAAGTTGACATAATTATCTTCTTTGTAAGAGATAATTTACTATAAAATTTAAAATTTCTTATTAAAAGATCATAACGGTAACGATCATTGGGCCTAATAAATGCTAAAAAAGTTGACATAATTATCTTCTTTGTAAAAGATAATTTAATAGATCATTTAAAATTTCTCATTAAAAGATCATAACGGTAACGATCATTGGGCCTAACAAATGCTAAAAAAGTTGACATAATTATCTTCTTTGAAAAAGATAATTTAATAGATCATTTAAAATTTCTTTATTAAAAGATTATAACGGTAACGATCATTGGGCGTAATAAATGCTAAAAAAGTTGACATAATTATCTTCTTTGAAAAAGATAATTTAATAGATCATTTAAAATTTCTTTAAAAAAGATCATAACGGTAACGACCATTGGGCCTAACAAATGCTTAAAAAGTTGACATAATTATCTTCTTTGTAAAAGATAATTTACTAGACAATTTAAAATTTTTTATTCAAAGATCATAACGGTAACAATCATTGGGCCTAATAAATGCTAAAAATGTTGACATAATTATCTTCTTTGTAAAAGATAATTTAATAGATCATTTAAAATTTCTTTATAAAAGATCATAATGGTAACAATCATTGGGCCTAATAAATGCTAAAAAAGTTGACATAATTATCTTCTTTGTAAGAGATAATTTACTATAAAATTTAAAATTTCTTATTAAAAGATCATAACGGTAACGATCATTGGGCCTAATAAATGCTAAAAAAGTTGACATAATTATCTTCTTTGTAAAAGATAATTTAATAGATCATTTAAAATTTCTTTATAAAAGATCACAATGGTAACAATCATTGGGCCTAATAAATGCTAAAAAAGTTGACATAATTATCTTCTTTGTAAGAGATAATTTACTATAAAATTTAAAATTTCTTATTAAAAGATCATAACGGTAAAGATCATTGGGCCTAATAAATGCTAAAAAAGTTGACATAATTATCTTCTTTGTAAAAGATAATTTAATAGCTCATTTAAAATTTCTTTCAAAAAGATCATAACGGTAAAGATCATTGGGCCTAAGAAATGCTTAAAAAGTTGACATAATTATCTTCTTTGTAAAAGATAATTTACTAGACAATTTAAAATTTTTTATTAAAAGATCATAACGGTAACGATCATTGGGCCTAATAAATGCTAAAAAACTTGACATAATTATCTTCTTTGTAAAAGATAATTTAATAGATCATTTAAAATTTCTTTATAAAAGATCATAATGGTAACAATCATTGGGCCTAATAAATGCTAAAAAAGTTGACATAATTATCTTCTTTGTAAGAGATAATTTACTATAAAATTTAAAATTTCTTATTAAAAGATCATAACGGTAAAGATCATTGGGCCTAATAAATGCTAAAAAAGTTGACATAATTATCTTCTTTGTAAAAGATAATTTAATAGCTCATTTAAAATTTCTTTAAAAAAGATCATAACGGTAACGATCATTGGGCCTAAGAAATGCTTAAAAATTTGACATAATTATCTCCTTTGTAAAAGATAATTTACTAGACAATTTAAAATTTTTTATTAAAAGATCATAACGGTAACGATCATTGGACCTAATAAATGCTAAAAAACTTGACATAATTATCTTCTTTGTAAAAGATAATTTAATAGATCATTTAAAATTTCTTTATAAAAGATCATAATGGTAACAATCATTGGGCCTAATAAATGCTAAAAAAGTTGACATAATTATCTTCTTTGTAAGAGATAATTTACTATAAAATTTAAAATTTCTTATTAAAAGATCATAACGGTAACGATCATTGGGCCTAATAAATGCTAAAAAAGTTGACATAATTATCTTCTTTGTAAAAGATAATTTAATAGATCATTTAAAATTTCTTTATTAAAAGATCATAACGGTAACAATCATTGGGCCTAATAAATGCTAAAAAGTTGACATAATTATCTTCTTTGTAAGAGATAATTTACTATAAAATTTAAAATTTCTTATTAAAAGATCATAACGGTAACGATCATTGGGCCTAATAAATGCTAAAAAAGTTGACATAATTATCTTCTTTGTAAAAGATAATTTAATAGATCATTTAAAATTTCTCATTAAAAGATCATAACGGTAACGATCATTGGGCCTAACAAATGCTAAAAAAGTTGACATAATTATCTTCTTTGAAAAAGATAATTTAATAGATCATTTAAAATTTCTTTATTAAAAGATTATAACGGTAACGATCATTGGGCGTAATAAATGCTAAAAAAGTTCACATAATTATCTTCTTTGTAAGAGATAATTTACTATAAAATTTAAAATTTCTTATTAAAAGATCATAACGGTAACGATCATTGGGCCTAATAAATGCTAGAAAAGTTGACATAATTATCTTCTTTGAAAAAGATAATTTAATAGATCATTTAAAATTTCTTTAAAAAAGATCATAACGGTAACGATCATTGGGCCTAAGAAATGCTTAAAAAGTTGACATAATTATCTTCTTTGTAAAAGATAATTTACTAGACAATTTAAAATTTTTTATTCAAAGATCATAACGGTAACAATCATTGGGCCTAATAAATGCTAAAAAAGTTGACATAATTATCTTCTTTGTAAAAGATAATTTAATAGATCATTTAAAATTTCTTTATAAAAGATCATAATGGTAACAATCATTGGGCCTAATAAATGCTAAAAAAGTTGACATAATTATCTTCTTTGTAAGAGATAATTTACTATAAAATTTAAAATTTCTTATTAAAAGATCATAACGGTAACGATCATTGGGCCTAATAAATGCTAAAAAAGTTGACATAATTATCTTCTTTGTAAAAGATAATTTAATAGATCATTTAAAATTTCTCATTAAAAGATCATAACGGTAACGATCATTGGGCCTAACAAATGCTAAAAAAGTTGACATAATTATCTTCTTTGAAAAAGATAATTTAATAGATCATTTAAAATTTCTTTATTAAAAGATTATAACGGTAACGATCATTGGGCGTAATAAATGCTAAAAAAGTTGACATAATTATCTTCTTTGAAAAAGATAATTTAATAGATCATTTAAAATTTCTTTAAAAAAGATCATAACGGTAACGACCATTGGGCCTAAGAAATGCTTAAAAAGTTGACATAATTATCTTCTTTGTAAAAGATAATTTACTAGACAATTTAAAATTTTTTATTCAAAGATCATAACGGTAACGATCATTGGGCCTAATAAATGCTAAAAATGTTGACATAATTATCTTCTTTGAAAAAGATAATTTAATAGATCATTTAAAATTTCTTTAAAAAAGATCATAACGGTAACGACCATTGGGCCTAAGAAATGCTTAAAAAGTTGACATAATTATCTTCTTTGTAAGAGATAATTTACTATAAAATTTAAAATTTCTTATTAAAAGATCATAACGGTAACGATCATTGGGCCTAATAAATGCTAAAAATGTTGACATAATTATCTTCTTTGTAAAAGATAATTTAATAGATCATTTAAAATTTCTTTATAAAAGATCATAATGGTAACAATCATTGGGCCTAATAAATGCTAAAAAAGTTGACATAATTATCTTCTTTGTAAGAGATAATTTACTATAAAATTTAAAATTTCTTATTAAAAGATCATAACGGTAACGATCATTGGGCCTAATAAATGCTAAAAAAGTTGACATAATTATCTTCTTTGTAAAAGATAATTTAATAGATCATTTAAAATTTCTTTATAAAAGATCATAATGGTAACAATCATTGGGCCTAATAAATGCTAAAAAAGTTGACATAATTATCTTCTTTGTAAGAGATAATTTACTATAAAATTTAAAATTTCTTATTAAAAGATCATAACGGTAACGATCATTGGGCCTAATAAATGCTAAAAAAGTTGACATAATTATCTTCTTTGTAAAAGATAATTTAATAGATCATTTAAAATTTCTTTATAAAAGATCATAATGGTAACAATCATTGGGCCTAATAAATGCTAAAAAAGTTGACATAATTATCTTCTTTGTAAGAGATAATTTACTATAAAATTTAAAATTTCTTATTAAAAGATCATAACGGTAAAGATCATTGGGCCTAATAAATGCTAAAAAAGTTGACATAATTATCTTCTTTGTAAAAGATAATTTAATAGCTCATTTAAAATTTCTTTCAAAAAGATCATAACGGTAACGATCATTGGGCCTAAGAAATGCTTAAAAAGTTGACATAATTATCTTCTTTGTAAAAGATAATTTACTAGACAATTTAAAATTTTTTATTAAAAGATCATAACGGTAACGATCATTGGGCCTAATAAATGCTAAAAAACTTGACATAATTATCTTCTTTGTAAAAGATAATTTAATAGATCATTTAAAATTTCTTTATAAAAGATCATAATGGTAACAATCATTGGGCCTAATAAATGCTAAAAAAGTTGACATAATTATCTTCTTTGTAAGAGATAATTTACTATAAAATTTAAAATTTCTTATTAAAAGATCATAACGGTAAAGATCATTGGGCCTAATAAATGCTAAAAAAGTTGACATAATTATCTTCTTTGTAAAAGATAATTTAATAGCTCATTTAAAATTTCTTTAAAAAAGATCATAACGGTAACGATCATTGGGCCTAAGAAATGCTTAAAAATTTGACATAATTATCTTCTTTGTAAAAGATAATTTACTAGACAATTTAAAATTTTTTATTAAAAGATCATAACGGTAACGATCATTGGGCCTAATAAATGCTAAAAAACTTGACATAATTATCTTCTTTGTAAAAGATAATTTAATAGATCATTTAAAATTTCTTTATAAAAGATCATAATGGTAACAATCATTGGGCCTAATAAATGCTAAAAAAGTTGACATAATTATCTTCTTTGTAAGAGATAATTTACTATAAAATTTAAAATTTCTTATTAAAAGATCATAACGGTAACGATCATTGGCCCTAATAAATGCTAAAAAAGTTGACATAATTATCTTCTTTGTAAAAGATAATTTAATAGATCATTTAAAATTTCTCATTAAAAGATCATAACGGTAACGAACATTGGGCCTAATAAATGCTAAAAAAGTTGACATAATTATCTTCTTTGAAAAAGATAATTTAATAGATCATTTAAAATTTCTTTAAAAAAGATTATAACGGTAACGATCATTGGGCCTAAGAAATGCTTAAAAAGTTGACATAATTATCTTCTTTGTAAAAGATAATTTACTAGACAATTTAAAATTTTTTATTAAAAGATCATAACGGTAACGATCATTGGGCCTAATAAATGCTAAAAAAGTTGACATAATTATCTTCTTTGTAAAAGATAATTTAATAAATCATTTAAAATTTCTTTATAAAAGATCATAATGGTAACAATCATTGGGCCTAATAAATGCTAAAAAAGTTGACATAATTATCTTCTTTGTACGAGATAATTTACTATAAAATTTAAAATTTCTTATTAAAAGATCATAACGGTAATGATCGTTGGCCCTAATAAATGCTAAAAAAGTTCACATAATTATCTTGTTTGTAAAAGATAATTTAATAGATGATTTAAAATTTCTTTATAAAAGATCATAATGGTAACAATCATTGGGCCTAATAAATGCTAAAAAAGTTGACATAATTATCTTCTTTGTAAGAGATAATTTACTATAAAATTTAAAATTTCTTATTAAAAGATCATAACGGTAACGATCATTGGGCCTAATAAATGCTAAAAAAGTTGACATAATTATCTTCTTTGTAAAAGATAATTTAATAGATCATTTAAAATTTCTTTATTAAAAGATCATAATGGTAACAATCATTGGGCCTAATAAATGCTAAAAAGTTGACATAATTATCTTCTTTGTGAGAGATAAATTACTATAAAATTTAAAATTTCTTATTAAAAGATCATAACGGTAACGATCATTGGGCCTAATAAATGCTAAAAAAGTTGACATAATTATCTTCTTTGTAAAAGATAATTTAATAGATCATTTAAAATTTCTCATTAAAAGATCATAACGGTAACGATCATTGGGCCTAACAAATGCTAAAAAAGTTGACATAATTATCTTCTTTGAAAAAGATAATTTAATAGATCATTTAAAATTTCTTTATTAAAAGATTATAACGGTAACGATCATTGGGCGTAATAAATGCTAAAAAAGTTGACATAATTATCTTCTTTGAAAAAGATAATTTAATAGATCATTTAAAATTTCTTTATAAAAGATCATAATGGTAACAATCATTGGGCCTAATAAATGCTAAAAAAGTTGACATAATTATCTTCTTTGTACGAGATAATTTACTATAAAATTTAAAATTTCTTATTAAAAGATCATAACGGTAATGATCATTGGCCCTAATAAATGCTAAAAAAGTTGACATAATTATCTTGTTTGTAAAAGATAATTTAATAGATCATTTAAAATTTCTTTATAAAAGATCATAATGGTAACAATCATTGGGCCTAATAAATGCTAAAAAAGTTGACATAATTATCTTCTTTGTAAGAGATAATTTACTATAAAATTTAAAATTTCTTATTAAAAGATCATAACGGTAACGATCATTGGGCCTAATAAATGCTAAAAAAGTTGACATAATTATCTTCTTTGTAAAAGATAATTTAATAGATCATTTAAAATTTCTTTATTAAAAGATCATAATGGTAACAATCATTGGGCCTAATAAATGCTAAAAAGTTGACATAATTATCTTCTTTGTGAGAGATAAATTACTATAAAATTTAAAATTTCTTATTAAAAGATCATAACGGTAACGATCATTGGGCCTAATAAATGCTAAAAAAGTTGACATAATTATCTTCTTTGTAAAAGATAATTTAATAGATCATTTAAAATTTCTCATTAAAAGATCATAACGGTAACGATCATTGGGCCTAACAAATGCTAAAAAAGTTGACATAATTATCTTCTTTGAAAAAGATAATTTAATAGATCATTTAAAATTTCTTTATTAAAAGATTATAACGGTAACGATCATTGGGCGTAATAAATGCTAAAAAAGTTGACATAATTATCTTCTTTGAAAAAGATAATTTAATAGATCATTTAAAATTTCTTTATAAAAGATCATAATGGTAACAATCATTGGGCCTAATAAATGCTAAAAAAGTTGACATAATTATCTTCTTTGTACGAGATAATTTACTATAAAATTTAAAATTTCTTATTAAAAGATCATAACGGTAATGATCATTGGCCCTAATAAATGCTAAAAAAGTTGACATAATTATCTTGTTTGTAAAAGATAATTTAATAGATCATTTAAAATTTCTTTATAAAAGATCATAATGGTAACAATCATTGGGCCTAATAAATGCTAAAAAAGTTGACATAATTATCTTCTTTGTAAGAGATAATTTACTATAAAATTTAAAATTTCTTATTAAAAGATCATAACGGTAACGATCATTGGGCCTAATAAATGCTAAAAAAGTTGACATAATTATCTTCTTTGTAAAAGATAATTTAATAGATCATTTAAAATTTCTTTATTAAAAGATCATAACGGTAACAATCATTGGGCCTAATAAATGCTAAAAAGTTGACATAATTATCTTCTTTGTAAGAGATAATTTACTATAAAATTTAAAATTTCTTATTAAAAGATCATAACGGTAACGATCATTGGGCCTAATAAATGCTAAAAAAGTTGACATAATTATCTTCTTTGTAAAAGATAATTTAATAGATCATTTAAAATTTCTCATTAAAAGATCATAACGGTAACGATCATTGGGCCTAACAAATGCTAAAAAATTTGACATAATTATCTTCTTTGAAAAAGATAATTTAATAGATCATTTAAAATTTTTTTAAAAAAGATCATAACGGTCCTAAGAAATTCTCAAAAAGTTGACATAATTATCTTCTTTGTAAAAGATAATTTACTAGACAATTTAAAATTTTTTATTAAAAGATTCTAACGGTAACGATTATTGAGCCTAATAAATGCTAAAAAAGTTGGCATAATTATCTTCTTTGTAAAAGATGATTTAATAGATCATTTAAAATTTCTCATTAAAAGATCATAACGGTAACGATCATTGGGCCTAACAAATGCTAAAAAAGTTGACATAATTATCTTCTTTGAAAAAGATAATTTAATAGATCATTTAAAATTTCTTTATTAAAAGATTATAACGGTAACGATCATTGGGCGTAATAAATGCTAAAAAAGTTGACATAATTATCTTCTTTGAAAAAGATAATTTAATAGATCATTTAAAATTTCTTTATAAAAGATCATAATGGTAACAATCATTGGGCCTAATAAATGCTAAAAAAGTTGACATAATTATCTTCTTTGTACGAGATAATTTACTATAAAATTTAAAATTTCTTATTAAAAGATCATAACGGTAATGATCATTGGCCCTAATAAATGCTAAAAAAGTTGACATAATTATCTTGTTTGTAAAAGATAATTTAATAGATCATTTAAAATTTCTTTATAAAAGATCATAATGGTAACAATCATTGGGCCTAATAAATGCTAAAAAAGTTGACATAATTATCTTCTTTGTAAGAGATAATTTACTATAAAATTTAAAATTTCTTATTAAAAGATCATAACGGTAACGATCATTGGGCCTAATAAATGCTAAAAAAGTTGACATAATTATCTTCTTTGTAAAAGATAATTTAATAGATCATTTAAAATTTCTTTATTAAAAGATCATAACGGTAACAATCATTGGGCCTAATAAATGCTAAAAAGTTGACATAATTATCTTCTTTGTAAGAGATAATTTACTATAAAATTTAAAATTTCTTATTAAAAGATCATAACGGTAACGATCATTGGGCCTAATAAATGCTAAAAAAGTTGACATAATTATCTTCTTTGTAAAAGATAATTTAATAGATCATTTAAAATTTCTCATTAAAAGATCATAACGGTAACGATCATTGGGCCTAACAAATGCTAAAAAATTTGACATAATTATCTTCTTTGAAAAAGATAATTTAATAGATCATTTAAAATTTTTTTAAAAAAGATCATAACGGTCCTAAGAAATTCTCAAAAAGTTGACATAATTATCTTCTTTGTAAAAGATAATTTACTAGACAATTTAAAATTTTTTATTAAAAGATTCTAACGGTAACGATTATTGAGCCTAATAAATGCTAAAAAAGTTGGCATAATTATCTTCTTTGTAAAAGATGATTTAATAGATCATTTAAAATTTCTTTATAAAAGATCATAACGGTAACGATCATTGGGCGTAATAAATGCTAAAAAAGTTGACATAATTATCTTCTTTGTAAGAGATAATTTACTATAAAATTTAAAATTTCTTATTAAAAGATCATAACGGTAACGATCATTGGGCCTAATAAATGCTAAAAAAGTTGACATAAATATCTTCTTTGAAAAAGATAATTTAATAGATCATTTAAAATTTCTTTAAAAAAGATCATAACGGTGACGATCATTGGGCCTAAGAAATGCTTAAAAAGTTGACATAATTATCTTCTTTGTAAAAGATAATTTACTAGACAATTTAAAATTTTTTATTCAAAGATCATAACGGTAACAATCATTGGGCCTAATAAATGCTAAAAAAGTTGACATAATTATCTTCTTTGTAAAAGATAATTTAATAGATCATTTAAAATTTCTTTATAAAAGATCATAATGGTAACAATCATTGGGCCTAATAAATGCTAAAAAAGTTGACATAATTATCTTCTTTGTAAGAGATAATTTACTATAAAATTTAAAATTTCTTATTAAAAGATCATAACGGTAACGATCATTGGGCCTAATAAATGCTAAAAAAGTTGACATAATTATCTTCTTTGTAAAAGATAATTTAATAGATCATTTAAAATTTCTTTATTAAAAGATCATAATGGTAACAATCATTGGGCCTAATAAATGCTAAAAAGTTGACATAATTATCTTCTTTGTGAGAGATAAATTACTATAAAATTTAAAATTTCTTATTAAAAGATCATAACGGTAACGATCATTGGGCCTAATAAATGCTAAAAAAGTTGACATAATTATCTTCTTTGTAAAAGATAATTTAATAGATCATTTAAAATTTCTCATTAAAAGATCATAACGGTAACGATCATTGGGCCTAACAAATGCTAAAAAAGTTGACATAATTATCTTCTTTGAAAAAGATAATTTAATAGATCATTTAAAATTTCTTTATTAAAAGATTATAACGGTAACGATCATTGGGCGTAATAAATGCTAAAAAAGTTGACATAATTATCTTCTTTGAAAAAGATAATTTAATAGATCATTTAAAATTTCTTTATCAAAGATCATAATGGTAACAATCATTGGGCCTAATAAATGCTAAAAAGTTGACATAATTATCTTCTTTGTGAGAGATAAATTACTATAAAATTTAAAATTTCTTATTAAAAGATCATAACGGTAACGATCATTGGCCCTAATAAATGCTAAAAAAGTTGACATAATTATCTTCTTTGTAAAAGATAATTTAATAGATCATTTAAAATTTCTCATTAAAAGATCATAACGGTAACGATCATTGGGCCTAACAAATGCTAAAAAAGTTGACATAATTATCTTCTTTGAAAAAGATAATTTAATAGATCATTTAAAATTTCTTTATTAAAAGATTATAACGGTAACGATCATTGGGCGTAATAAATGCTAAAAAAGTTGACATAATTATCTTCTTTGAAAAAGATAATTTAATAGATCATTTAAAATTTCTTTATAAAAGATCATAATGGTAACAATCATTGGGCCTAATAAATGCTAAAAAAGTTGACATAATTATCTTCTTTGTACGAGATAATTTACTATAAAATTTAAAATTTCTTATTAAAAGATCATAACGGTAATGATCATTGGCCCTAATAAATGCTAAAAAAGTTGACATAATTATCTTGTTTGTAAAAGATAATTTAATAGATCATTTAAAATTTCTTTATAAAAGATCATAATGGTAACAATCATTGGGCCTAATAAATGCTAAAAAAGTTGACATAATTATCTTCTTTGTAAGAGATAATTTACTATAAAATTTAAAATTTCTTATTAAAAGATCATAACGGTAACGATCATTGGGCCTAATAAATGCTAAAAAAGTTGACATAATTATCTTCTTTGTAAAAGATAATTTAATAGATCATTTAAAATTTCTTTATTAAAAGATCATAACGGTAACAATCATTGGGCCTAATAAATGCTAAAAAGTTGACATAATTATCTTCTTTGTAAGAGATAATTTACTATAAAATTTAAAATTTCTTATTAAAAGATCATAACGGTAACGATCATTGGGCCTAATAAATGCTAAAAAAGTTGACATAATTATCTTCTTTGTAAAAGATAATTTAATAGATCATTTAAAATTTCTCATTAAAAGATCATAACGGTAACGATCATTGGGCCTAACAAATGCTAAAAAATTTGACATAATTATCTTCTTTGAAAAAGATAATTTAATAGATCATTTAAAATTTTTTTAAAAAAGATCATAACGGTCCTAAGAAATTCTCAAAAAGTTGACATAATTATCTTCTTTGTAAAAGATAATTTACTAGACAATTTAAAATTTTTTATTAAAAGATTCTAACGGTAACGATTATTGAGCCTAATAAATGCTAAAAAAGTTGACATAATTATCTTCTTTGTAAAAGATAATTTAATAGATCATTTAAAATTTCTCATTAAAAGATCATAACGGTAACGATCATTGGGCCTAACAAATGCTAAAAAATTGACATAATTATCTTCTTTGAAAAAGATAATTTAATAGATCATTTAAAATTTCTTTATTAAAAGATTATAACGGTAACGATCATTTGGCGTAATAAATGCTAAAAAAGTTGACATAATTATCTTCTTTGTAAGAGATAATTTACTATAAAATTTAAAATTTCTTATTAAAAGATCATAACGGTAACGATCATTGGGCCTAATAAATGCTAAAAAAGTTGACATAATTATCTTCTTTGAAAAAGATAATTTAATAGATCATTTAAAATTTCTTTAAAAAAGATCATAACGGTAACGATCATTGGGCCTAAGAAATGCTTAAAAAGTTGACATAATTATCTTCTTTGTAAGAGATAATTTACTATAAAATTTAAAATTTCTTATTAAAACATCATAACGGTAACGATCATTGGGCCTAATAAATGCTAAAAAAGTTGACATAATTATCTTCTTTGTAAAAGATAATTTAATAGATCATTTAAAATTTCTTTATTAAAAGATGATAATGGTAACAATCATTGGGCCTAATAAATGCTAAAAAGTTGACATAATTATCTTCTTTGTGAGAGATAATTTACTATAAAATTTAAAATTTCTTATTAAAAGATGATAACGGTAACGATCATTGGGCCTAATAAATGCTAAAAAAGTTGACATAATTATCTTCTTTGTAAAAGATAATTTAATAGATCATTTAAAATTTCTCATTAAAAGATCATAACGGTAACGATCATTGGGCCTAACAAATGCTAAAAAAGTTGACATAATTATCTTCTTTGAAAAAGATAATTTAATAGATCATTTAAAATTTCTTTATTAAAAGATTATAACGGTAACGATCATTGGGCGTAATAAATGCTAAAAAAGTTGACATAATTATCTTCTTTGAAAAAGATAATTTAATAGATCATTTAAAATTTCTTTATAAAAGATCATAATGGTAACAATCATTGGGCCTAATAAATGCTAAAAAAGTTGACATAATTATCTTCTTTGTACGAGATAATTTACTATAAAATTTAAAATTTCTTATTAAAAGATCATAACGGTAATGATCATTGGCCCTAATAAATGCTAAAAAAGTTGACATAATTATCTTGTTTGTAAAAGATAATTTAATAGATCATTTAAAATTCTTTATAAAAGATCATAATGGTAACAATCATTGGGCCTAATAAATGCTAAAAAGTTGACATAATTATCTTCTTTGTAAGAGATAATTTACTATAAAATTTAAAATTTCTTATTAAAAGATCATAACGGTAACGATCATTGGGCCTAATAAATGCTAAAAAAGTTGACATAATTATCTTGTTTGTAAAAGATAATTTAATAGATCATTTAAAATTTCTTTATAAAAGATCATAATGGTAACAATCATTGGGCCTAATAAATGCTAAAAAAGTTGACATAATTATCTTCTTTGTAAGAGATAATTTACTATAAAATTTAAAATTTCTTATTAAAAGATCATAACGGTAACGATCATTGGGCCTAATAAATGCTAAAAAAGTTGACATAATTATCTTCTTTGTAAAAGATAATTTAATAGATCATTTAAAATTTCTTTATTAAAAGATCATAACGGTAACAATCATTGGGCCTAATAAATGCTAAAAAGTTGACATAATTATCTTCTTTGTAAGAGATAATTTACTATAAAATTTAAAATTTCTTATTAAAAGATCATAACGGTAACGATCATTGGGCCTAATAAATGCTAAAAAAGTTGACATAATTATCTTCTTTGTAAAAGATAATTTAATAGATCATTTAAAATTTCTCATTAAAAGATCATAACGGTAACGATCATTGGGCCTAACAAATGCTAAAAAATTTGACATAATTATCTTCTTTGAAAAAGATAATTTAATAGATCATTTAAAATTTTTTTAAAAAAGATCATAACGGTCCTAAGAAATTCTCAAAAAGTTGACATAATTATCTTCTTTGTAAAAGATAATTTACTAGACAATTTAAAATTTTTTATTAAAAGATTCTAACGGTAACGATTATTGAGCCTAATAAATGCTAAAAAAGTTGACATAATTATCTTCTTTGTAAAAAATAATTTAATAGATCATTTAAAATTTCTCATTAAAAGATCATAACGGTAACGATCATTGGGCCTAACAAATGCTAAAAAAGTTGACATAATTATCTTCTTTGAAAAAGATAATTTAATAGATCATTTAAAATTTCTTTATTAAAAGATTATAACGGTAACGATCATTTGGCGTAATAAATGCTAAAAAAGTTGACATAATTATCTTCTTTGTAAGAGATAATTTACTATAAAATTTAAAATTTCTTATTAAAAGATCATAACGGTAACGATCATTGGGCCTAATAAATGCTAAAAAAGTTGACATAATTATCTTCTTTGAAAAAGATAATTTAATAGATCATTTAAAATTTCTTTAAAAAAGATCATAACGGTAACGATCATTGGGCCTAAGAAATGCTTAAAAAGTTGACATAATTATCTTCTTTGTAAGAGATAATTTACTATAAAATTTAAAATTTCTTATTAAAACATCATAACGGTAACGATCATTGGGCCTAATAAATGCTAAAAAAGTTGACATAATTATCTTCTTTGTAAAAGATAATTTAATAGATCATTTAAAATTTCTTTATTAAAAGATGATAATGGTAACAATCATTGGGCCTAATAAATGCTAAAAAGTTGACATAATTATCTTCTTTGTGAGAGATAATTTACTATAAAATTTAAAATTTCTTATTAAAAGATGATAACGGTAACGATCATTGGGCCTAATAAATGCTAAAAAAGTTGACATAATTATCTTCTTTGTAAAAGATAATTTAATAGATCATTT
The DNA here is from genome assembly GCA_037954015.1 of Psophocarpus tetragonolobus. Classification (NCBI taxonomy): domain Eukaryota; kingdom Viridiplantae; phylum Streptophyta; class Magnoliopsida; order Fabales; family Fabaceae; genus Psophocarpus; species Psophocarpus tetragonolobus. The sequence goes on along the minus strand of CM075688.1, from coordinate 56,817,350 downwards.
AAAATTTCTCATTAAAAGATCATAACGGTAACGATCATTGGGCCTAACAAATGCTAAAAAAGTTGACATAATTATCTTCTTTGAAAAAGATAATTTAATAGATCATTTAAAATTTCTTTATTAAAAGATTATAACGGTAACGATCATTGGGCGTAATAAATGCTAAAAAAGTTGACATAATTATCTTCTTTGAAAAAGATAATTTAATAGATCATTTAAAATTTCTTTATAAAAGATCATAATGGTAACAATCATTGGGCCTAATAAATGCTAAAAAAGTTGACATAATTATCTTCTTTGTACGAGATAATTTACTATAAAATTTAAAATTTCTTATTAAAAGATCATAACGGTAATGATCATTGGCCCTAATAAATGCTAAAAAAGTTGACATAATTATCTTGTTTGTAAAAGATAATTTAATAGATCATTTAAAATTCTTTATAAAAGATCATAATGGTAACAATCATTGGGCCTAATAAATGCTAAAAAGTTGACATAATTATCTTCTTTGTAAGAGATAATTTACTATAAAATTTAAAATTTCTTATTAAAAGATCATAACGGTAACGATCATTGGGCCTAATAAATGCTAAAAAAGTTGACATAATTATCTTCTTTGTAAAAGATAATTTAATAGATCATTTAAAATTTCTCATTAAAAGATCATAACGGTAACGATCATTGGGCCTAACAAATGCTAAAAAAGTTGACATAATTATCTTCTTTGAAAAAGATAATTTAATAGATCATTTAAAATTTCTTTATTAAAAGATTATAACGGTAACGATCATTGGGCGTAATAAATGCTAAAAAAGTTGACATAATTATCTTCTTTGTAAGAGATAATTTACTATAAAATTTAAAATTTCTTATTAAAAGATCATAACGGTAACGATCATTGGGCCTAATAAATGCTAAAAAAGTTGACATAATTATCTTCTTTGAAAAAGATAATTTAATAGATCATTTAAAATTTCTTTAAAAAAGATCATAACGGTAACGATCATTGGGCCTAAGAAATGCTTAAAAAGTTGACATAATTATCTTCTTTGTAAAAGATAATTTACTAGACAATTTAAAATTTTTTATTCAAAGATCAGAACGGTAACAATCATTGGGCCTAATAAATGCTAAAAAAGTTGACATAATTATCTTCTTTGTAAAAGATAATTTAATAGATCATTTAAAATTTCTTTATAAAAGATCATAATGGTAACAATCATTGGGCCTAATAAATGCTAAAAAAGTTGACATAATTATCTTCTTTGTAAGAGATAATTTACTATAAAATTTAAAATTTCTTATTAAAAGATCATAACGGTAACGATCATTGGGCCTAATAAATGCTAAAAAAGTTGACATAATTATCTTCTTTGTAAAAGATAATTTAATAGATCATTTAAAATTTCTTTATTAAAAGATGATAATGGTAACAATCATTGGGCCTAATAAATGCTAAAAAGTTGACATAATTATCTTCTTTGTGAGAGATAATTTACTATAAAATTTAAAATTTCTTATTAAAAGATGATAACGGTAACGATCATTGGGCCTAATAAATGCTAAAAAAGTTGACATAATTATCTTCTTTGTAAAAGATAATTTAATAGATCATTTAAAATTTCTCATTAAAAGATCATAACGGTAACGATCATTGGGCCTAACAAATGCTAAAAAAGTTGACATAATTATCTTCTTTGAAAAAGATAATTTAATAGATCATTTAAAATTTCTTTATTAAAAGATTATAACGGTAACGATCATTGGGCGTAATAAATGCTAAAAAAGTTGACATAATTATCTTCTTTGAAAAAGATAATTTAATAGATCATTTAAAATTTCTTTATAAAAGATCATAATGGTAAGAATCATTGGGCCTAATAAACGCTAAAAAAGTTGACATAATTATCTTCTTTGTACGAGATAATTTACTATAAAATTTAAAATTTCTTATTAAAAGATCATAACGGTAACGATCATTGGGCCTAATAAATGCTAAAAAAGTTGACATAATTATCTTCTTTGTAAAAGATAATTTAACAGATCATTTAAAATTTCTCATTAAAAGATCATAACGGTAACGATCATTGGGCCTAACAAATGCTAAAAAAGTTGACATAATTATCTTCTTTGAAAAAGATAATTTAATAGATCATTTAAAATTTCTTTATTAAAAGATTATAACGGTAACGATCATTGGGCGTAATAAATGCTAAAAAAGTTGACATAATTATCTTCTTTGTAAGAGATAATTTACCATAAAATTTAAAATTTCTTATTAAAAGATCATAACGGTAACGATCATTGGGCCTAATAAATGCTAAAAAAGTTGACATAATTATCTTCTTTGAAAAAGATAATTTAATAGATCATTTAAAATTTCTTTAAAAAAGATCATAACGGTAACGATCATTGGGCCTAAGAAATGCTTAAAAAGTTGACATAATTATCTTCTTTGTAAAAGATAATTTACTAGACAATTTAAAATTTTTTATTCAAAGATCATAACGGTAACAATCATTGGGCCTAATAAATGCTAAAAAAGTTGACATAATTATCTTCTTTGTAAAAGATAATTTAATAGATCATTTAAAATTTCTTTATAAAAGATCATAATGGTAACAATCATTGGGCCTAATAAATGCTAAAAAAGTTGACATAATTATCTTCTTTGTAAGAGATAATTTACTATAAAATTTAAAATTTCTTATTAAAAGATCATAACGGTAACGATCATTGGGCCTAATAAATGCTAAAAAAGTTGACATAAATATCTTCTTTGAAAAAGATAATTTAATAGATCATTTAAAATTTCTTTAAAAAAGATCATAACGGTGACGATCATTGGGCCTAATAAATGCTAAAAAAGTTGACATAATTATCTTCTTTGTAAGAGATAATTTACTATAAAATTTAAAATTTCTTATTAAAAGATCATAACGGTAACGATCATTGGGCCTAATAAATGCTAAAAAAGTTGACATAATTATCTTCTTTGTAAAAGATAATTTAATAGCTCATTTAAAATTTCTTTAAAAAAGCTCATAACGGTAACGATCATTGGGCCTAAGAAATGCTTAAAAAGTTGACATAATTATCTTCTTTGTAAAAGATAATTTACTAGACAATTTAAAATTTTTTATTAAAAGATCATAACGATAACGATCATTGGGCCTAATAAATGCTAAAAAACTTGACATAATTATCTTCTTTGTAAAAGATAATTTAATAGATCATTTAAAATTTCTTTATTAAAAGATCATAACGGTAACAATCATTGGGCCTAATAAATGCTAAAAAGTTGACATAATTATCTTCTTTGTAAGAGATAATTTACTATAAAATTTAAAATTTCATATTAAAAGATCATAACGGTAACGATCATTGGGCCTAATAAATGCTAAAAAAGTTGACATAATTATCTTCTTTGTAAAAGATAATTTAATAGATCATTTAAAATTTCTCATTAAAAGATCATAACGGTAACGATCATTGGGCCTAACAAATGCTAAAAAAGTTGACATAATTATCTTCTTTGAAAAAGATAATTTAATAGATCATTTAAAATTTCTTTATTAAAAGATTATAACGGTAACGATCATTGGGCGTAATAAATGCTAAAAAAGTTGACATAATTATCTTCTTTGTAAGAGATAATTTACTATAAAATTTAAAATTTCTTATTAAAAGATCATAACGGTAACGATCATTGGGCCTAATAAATGCTAAAAAAGTTGACATAATTATCTTCTTTGAAAAAGATAATTTAATAGATCATTTAAAATTTCTTTAAAAAAGATCATAACGGTAACGATCATTGGGCCTAAGAAATGCTTAAAAAGTTGACATAATTATCTTCTTTGTAAAAGATAATTTACTAGACAATTTAAAATTTTTTATTCAAAGATCATAACGGTAACAATCATTGGGCCTAATAAATGCTAAAAAAGTTGACATAATTATCTTCTTTGTACGAGATAATTTACTATAAAATTTAAAATTTCTTATTAAAAGATCATAACGGTAATGATCATTGGCCCTAATAAATGCTAAAAAAGTTGACATAATTATCTTGTTTGTAAAAGATAATTTAATAGATCATTCAAAATTCTTTATAAAAGATCATAATGGTAACAATCATTGGGCCTAATAAATGCTAAAAAGTTGACATAATTATCTTCTTTGTAAGAGATAATTTACTATAAAATTTAAAATTTCTTATTAAAAGATCATAACGGTAACGATCATTGGGCCTAATAAATGCTAAAAAAGTTGACATAATTATCTTCTTTGTAAAAGATAATTTAACAGATCATTTAAAATTTCTCATTAAAAGATCATAACGGTAACGATCATTGGGCCTAACAAATGCTAAAAAAGTTGACATAATTATCTTCTTTGAAAAAGATAATTTAATAGATCATTTAAAATTTCTTTATTAAAAGATTATAACGGTAACGATCATTGGGCGTAATAAATGCTAAAAAAGTTGACATAATTATCTTCTTTGTAAGAGATAATTTACCATAAAATTTAAAATTTCTTATTAAAAGATCATAACGGTAACGATCATTGGGCCTAATAAATGCTAAAAAAGTTGACATAATTATCTTCTTTGAAAAAGATAATTTAATAGATCATTTAAAATTTCTTTAAAAAAGATCATAACGGTAACGATCATTGGGCCTAAGAAATGCTTAAAAAGTTGACATAATTATCTTCTTTGTAAAAGATAATTTACTAGACAATTTAAAATTTTTTATTCAAAGATCATAACGGTAACAATCATTGGGCCTAATAAATGCTAAAAAAGTTGACATAATTATCTTCTTTGTAAAAGATAATTTAATAGATCATTTAAAATTTCTTTATAAAAGATCATAATGGTAACAATCATTGGGCCTAATAAATGCTAAAAAAGTTGACATAATTATCTTCTTTGTAAGAGATAATTTACTATAAAATTTAAAATTTCTTATTAAAAGATCATAACGGTAACGATCATTGGGCCTAATAAATGCTAAAAAAGTTGACATAAATATCTTCTTTGAAAAAGATAATTTAATAGATCATTTAAAATTTCTTTAAAAAAGATCATAACGGTGACGATCATTGGGCCTAAGAAATGCTTAAAAAGTTGACATAATTATCTTCTTTGTAAAAGAAAATTTACTAGACAATTTAAAATTTTTTATTCAAAGATCATAACAGTAACAATCATTGGGCCTAATAAATGCTAAAAAAGTTGACATAATTATCTTCTTTGTAAAAGATAATTTAATAGATCATTTAAAATTTCTTTATAAAAGATCATAATGGTAACAATCATTGGGCCTAATAAATGCTAAAAAAGTTGACATAATTATCTTCTTTGTAAGAGATAATTTACTATAAAATTTAAAATTTCTTATTAAAAGATCATAACGGTAACGATCATTGGGCCTAATAAATGCTAAAAAAGTTGACATAATTATCTTCTTTGTAAAAGATAATTTAATAGATCATTTAAAATTTCTTTATAAAAGATCATAATGGTAACAATCATTGGGCCTAATAAATGCTAAAAAAGTTGACATAATTATCTTCTTTGTAAGAGATAATTTACTATAAAATTTAAAATTTCTTATTAAAAGATCATAACGGTAAAGATCATTGGGCCTAATAAATGCTAAAAAAGTTGACATAATTATCTTCTTTGTAAAAGATAATTTAATAGCTCATTTAAAATTTCTTTAAAAAAGCTCATAACGGTAACGATCATTGGGCCTAAGAAATGCTTAAAAAGTTGACATAATTATCTTCTTTGTAAAAGATAATTTACTAGACAATTTAAAATTTTTTATTAAAAGATCATAACGATAACGATCATTGGGCCTAATAAATGCTAAAAAACTTGACATAATTATCTTCTTTGTAAAAGATAATTTAATAGATCATTTAAAATTTCTTTATTAAAAGATCATAACGGTAACAATCATTGGGCCTAATAAATGCTAAAAAGTTGACATAATTATCTTCTTTGTAAGAGATAATTTACTATAAAATTTAAAATTTCATATTAAAAGATCATAACGGTAACGATCATTGGGCCTAATAAATGCTAAAAAAGTTGACATAATTATCTTCTTTGTAAAAGATAATTTAATAGATCATTTAAAATTTCTCATTAAAAGATCATAACGGTAACGATCATTGGGCCTAACAAATGCTAAAAAAGTTGACATAATTATCTTCTTTGAAAAAGATAATTTAATAGATCATTTAAAATTTCTTTATTAAAAGATTATAACGGTAACGATCATTGGGCGTAATAAATGCTAAAAAAGTTGACATAATTATCTTCTTTGTAAGAGATAATTTACTATAAAATTTAAAATTTCTTATTAAAAGATCATAACGGTAACGATCATTGGGCCTAATAAATGCTAAAAAAGTTGACATAATTATCTTCTTTGAAAAAGATAATTTAATAGATCATTTAAAATTTCTTTAAAAAAGATCATAACGGTAACGATCATTGGGCCTAAGAAATGCTTAAAAAGTTGACATAATTATCTTCTTTGTAAAAGATAATTTACTAGACAATTTAAAATTTTTTATTCAAAGATCATAACGGTAACAATCATTGGGCCTAATAAATGCTAAAAAAGTTGACATAATTATCTTCTTTGTAAAAGATAATTTAATAGATCATTTAAAATTTCTTTATAAAAGATCATAATGGTAACAATCATTGGGCCTAATAAATGCTAAAAAAGTTGACATAATTATCTTCTTTGTAAGAGATAATTTACTATAAAATTTAAAATTTCTTATTAAAAGATCATAACGGTAACGATCATTGGGCCTAATAAATGCTAAAAAAGTTGACATAATTATCTTCTTTGTAAAAGATAATTTAATAGATCATTTAAAATTTCTTTATAAAAGATCATAATGGTAACAATCATTGGGCCTAATAAATGCTAAAAAAGTTGACATAATTATCTTCTTTGAAAAAGATAATTTAATAGATCATTTAAAATTTCTTTAAAAAAGATCATAACGGTAACGATCATTGGGCCTAAGAAATGCTTAAAAAGTTGACATAATTATCTTCTTTGTAAAAGATAATTTACTAGACAATTTAAAATTTTTTATTAAAAGATCATAACGGTAACGATCATTGGGCCTAATAAATGCTAAAAAAGTTGACATAATTATCTTCTTTGTAAAAGATAATTTAATAAATCATTTAAAATTTCTTTATAAAAGATCATAATGGTAACAATCATTGGGCCTAATAAATGCTAAAAAAGTTGACATAATTATCTTCTTTGTACGAGATAATTTACTATAAAATTTAAAATTTCTTATTAAAAGATCATAACGGTAATGATCGTTGGCCCTAATAAATGCTAAAAAAGTTGACATAATTATCTTGTTTGTAAAAGATAATTTAATAGATCATTCAAAATTTCTTTATAAAAGATCATAATGGTAACAATCATTGGGCCTAATAAATGCTAAAAAAGTTGACATAATTATCTTCTTTGTAAGAGATAATTTACTATAAAATTTAAAATTTCTTATTAAAAGATCATAACGGTAACGATCATTGGCCCTAATAAATGCTAAAAAAGTTGACATAATTATCTTCTTTGTAAAAGATAATTTAATAGATCATTTAAAATTTCTCATTAAAAGATCATAACGGTAACGATCATTGGGCCTAACAAATGCTAAAAAAGTTGACATAATTATCTTCTTTGAAAAAGATAATTTAATAGATCATTTAAAATTTCTTTATTAAAAGATTATAACGGTAACGATCATTGGGCGTAATAAATGCTAAAAAAGTTGACATAATTATCTTCTTTGAAAAAGATAATTTAATAGATCATTTAAAATTTCTTTATAAAAGATCATAATGGTAACAATCATTGGGCCTAATAAATGCTAAAAAAGTTGACATAATTATCTTCTTTGTACGAGATAATTTACTATAAAATTTAAAATTTCTTATTAAAAGATCATAACGGTAATGATCATTGGCCCTAATAAATGCTAAAAAAGTTGACATAATTATCTTGTTTGTAAAAGATAATTTAATAGATCATTTAAAATTTCTTTATAAAAGATCATAATGGTAACAATCATTGGGCCTAATAAATGCTAAAAAAGTTGACATAATTATCTTCTTTGTAAGAGATAATTTACTATAAAATTTAAAATTTCTTATTAAAAGATCATAACGGTAACGATCATTGGGCCTAATAAATGCTAAAAAAGTTGACATAATTATCTTCTTTGTAAAAGATAATTTAATAGATCATTTAAAATTTCTTTATTAAAAGATCATAACGGTAACAATCATTGGGCCTAATAAATGCTAAAAAGTTGACATAATTATCTTCTTTGTAAGAGATAATTTACTATAAAATTTAAAATTTCTTATTAAAAGATCATAACGGTAACGATCATTGGGCCTAATAAATGCTAAAAAAGTTGACATAATTATCTTCTTTGTAAAAGATAATTTAATAGATCATTTAAAATTTCTCATTAAAAGATCATAACGGTAACGATCATTGGGCCTAACAAATGCTAAAAAATTTGACATAATTATCTTCTTTGAAAAAGATAATTTAATAGATCATTTAAAATTTTTTTAAAAAAGATCATAACGGTCCTAAGAAATTCTCAAAAAGTTGACATAATTATCTTCTTTGTAAAAGATAATTTACTAGACAATTTAAAATTTTTTATTAAAAGATTCTAACGGTAACGATTATTGAGCCTAATAAATGCTAAAAAAGTTGGCATAATTATCTTCTTTGTAAAAGATGATTTAATAGATCATTTAAAATTTCTTTATAAAAGATCATAACGGTAACGATCATTGGGCGTAATAAATGCTAAAAAAGTTGACATAATTATCTTCTTTGTAAGAGATAATTTACTATAAAATTTAAAATTTCTTATTAAAAGATCATAACGGTAACGATCATTGGGCCTAATAAATGCTAAAAAAGTTGACATAAATATCTTCTTTGAAAAAGATAATTTAATAGATCATTTAAAATTTCTTTAAAAAAGATCATAACGGTGACGATCATTGGGCCTAAGAAATGCTTAAAAAGTTGACATAATTATCTTCTTTGTAAAAGATAATTTACTAGACAATTTAAAATTTTTTATTCAAAGATCATAACGGTAACAATCATTGGGCCTAATAAATGCTAAAAAAGTTGACATAATTATCTTCTTTGTAAAAGATAATTTAATAGATCATTTAAAATTTCTTTATAAAAGATCATAATGGTAACAATCATTGGGCCTAATAAATGCTAAAAAAGTTGACATAATTATCTTCTTTGTAAGAGATAATTTACTATAAAATTTAAAATTTCTTATTAAAAGATCATAACGGTAACGATCATTGGGCCTAATAAATGCTAAAAAAGTTGACATAATTATCTTCTTTGTAAAAGATAATTTAATAGATCATTTAAAATTTCTTTATTAAAAGATCATAATGGTAACAATCATTGGGCCTAATAAATGCTAAAAAGTTGACATAATTATCTTCTTTGTGAGAGATAAATTACTATAAAATTTAAAATTTCTTATTAAAAGATCATAACGGTAACGATCATTGGGCCTAATAAATGCTAAAAAAGTTGACATAATTATCTTCTTTGTAAAAGATAATTTAATAGATCATTTAAAATTTCTCATTAAAAGATCATAACGGTAACGATCATTGGGCCTAACAAATGCTAAAAAAGTTGACATAATTATCTTCTTTGAAAAAGATAATTTAATAGATCATTTAAAATTTCTTTATTAAAAGATTATAACGGTAACGATCATTGGGCGTAATAAATGCTAAAAAAGTTGACATAATTATCTTCTTTGAAAAAGATAATTTAATAGATCATTTAAAATTTCTTTATAAAAGATCATAATGGTAACAATCATTGGGCCTAATAAATGCTAAAAAGTTGACATAATTATCTTCTTTGTGAGAGATAAATTACTATAAAATTTAAAATTTCTTATTAAAAGATCATAACGGTAACGATCATTGGCCCTAATAAATGCTAAAAAAGTTGACATAATTATCTTCTTTGTAAAAGATAATTTAATAGATCATTAAAATTTCTCATTAAAAGATCATAACGGTAACGATCATTGGGCCTAACAAATGCTAAAAAAGTTGACATAATTATCTTCTTTGAAAAAGATAATTTAATAGATCATTTAAAATTTCTTTATTAAAAGATTATAACGGTAACGATCATTGGGCGTAATAAATGCTAAAAAAGTTGACATAATTATCTTCTTTGAAAAAGATAATTTAATAGATCATTTAAAATTTCTTTATAAAAGATCATAATGGTAACAATCATTGGGCCTAATAAATGCTAAAAAAGTTGACATAATTATCTTCTTTGTACGAGATAATTTACTATAAAATTTAAAATTTCTTATTAAAAGATCATAACGGTAATGATCATTGGCCCTAATAAATGCTAAAAAAGTTGACATAATTATCTTGTTTGTAAAAGATAATTTAATAGATCATTTAAAATTTCTTTATAAAAGATCATAATGGTAACAATCATTGGGCCTAATAAATGCTAAAAAAGTTGACATAATTATCTTCTTTGTAAGAGATAATTTACTATAAAATTTAAAATTTCTTATTAAAAGATCATAACGGTAACGATCATTGGGCCTAATAAATGCTAAAAAAGTTGACATAATTATCTTCTTTGTAAAAGATAATTTAATAGATCATTTAAAATTTCTTTATTAAAAGATCATAACGGTAACAATCATTGGGCCTAATAAATGCTAAAAAGTTGACATAATTATCTTCTTTGTAAGAGATAATTTACTATAAAATTTAAAATTTCTTATTAAAAGATCATAACGGTAACGATCATTGGGCCTAATAAATGCTAAAAAAGTTGACATAATTATCTTCTTTGTAAAAGATAATTTAATAGATCATTTAAAATTTCTCATTAAAAGATCATAACGGTAACGATCATTGGGCCTAACAAATGCTAAAAAATTTGACATAATTATCTTCTTTGAAAAAGATAATTTAATAGATCATTTAAAATTTTTTTAAAAAAGATCATAACGGTCCTAAGAAATTCTCAAAAAGTTGACATAATTATCTTCTTTGTAAAAGATAATTTACTAGACAATTTAAAATTTTTTATTAAAAGATTCTAACGGTAACGATTATTGAGCCTAATAAATGCTAAAAAAGTTGGCATAATTATCTTCTTTGTAAAAGATGATTTAATAGATCATTTAAAATTTCTTTATAAAAGATCATAACGGTAACGATCATTGGGCGTAATAAATGCTAAAAAAGTTGACATAATTATCTTCTTTGTAAGAGATAATTTACTATAAAATTTAAAATTTCTTATTAAAAGATCATAACGGTAACGATCATTGGGCCTAATAAATGCTAAAAAAGTTGACATAAATATCTTCTTTGAAAAAGATAATTTAATAGATCATTTAAAATTTCTTTAAAAAAGATCATAACGGTGACGATCATTGGGCCTAAGAAATGCTTAAAAAGTTGACATAATTATCTTCTTTGTAAAAGATAATTTACTAGACAATTTAAAATTTTTTATTCAAAGATCATAACGGTAACAATCATTGGGCCTAATAAATGCTAAAAAAGTTGACATAATTATCTTCTTTGTAAAAGATAATTTAATAGATCATTTAAAATTTCTTTATAAAAGATCATAATGGTAACAATCATTGGGCCTAATAAATGCTAAAAAAGTTGACATAATTATCTTCTTTGTAAGAGATAATTTACTATAAAATTTAAAATTTCTTATTAAAAGATCATAACGGTAACGATCATTGGGCCTAATAAATGCTAAAAAAGTTGACATAATTATCTTCTTTGTAAAAGATAATTTAATAGATCATTTAAAATTTCTTTATAAAAGATCATAATGGTAACAATCATTGGGCCTAATAAATGCTAAAAAAGTTGACATAATTATCTTCTTTGTAAGAGATAATTTACTATAAAATTTAAAATTTCTTATTAAAAGATCATAACGGTAAAAATCATTGGGCCTAATAAATGCTAAAAAAGTTGACATAATTATCTTCTTTGTAAAAGATAATTTAATAGCTCATTTAAAATTTCTTTAAAAAAGCTCATAACGGTAACGATCATTGGGCCTAAGAAATGCTTAAAAAGTTGACATAATTATCTTCTTTGTAAAAGATAATTTACTAGACAATTTAAAATTTTTTATTAAAAGATCATAACGATAACGATCATTGGGCCTAATAAATGCTAAAAAACTTGACATAATTATCTTCTTTGTAAAAGATAATTTAATAGATCATTTAAAATTTCTTTATTAAAAGATCATAACGGTAACAATCATTGGGCCTAATAAATGCTAAAAAGTTGACATAATTATCTTCTTTGTAAGAGATAATTTACTATAAAATTTAAAATTTCTTATTAAAAGATCATAACGGTAACGATCATTGGGCCTAATAAATGCTAAAAAAGTTGACATAATTATCTTCTTTGTAAAAGATAATTTAATAGATCATTTAAAATTTCTCATTAAAAGATCATAACGGTAACGATCATTGGGCCTAACAAATGCTAAAAAAGTTGACATAATTATCTTCTTTGAAAAAGATAATTTAATAGATCATTTAAAATTTCTTTATTAAAAGATTATAACGGTAACGATCATTGGGCGTAATAAATGCTAAAAAAGTTGACATAATTATCTTCTTTGTAAGAGATAATTTACTATAAAATTTAAAATTTCTTATTAAAAGATCATAACGGTAATGATCGTTGGCCCTAATAAATGCTAAAAAAGTTGACATAATTATCTTGTTTGTAAAATATAATTTAATAGATCATTCAAAATTTCTTTATAAAAGATCATAATGGTAACAATCATTGGGCCTAATAAATGCTAAAAAAGTTGACATAATTATCTTCTTTGTAAGAGATAATTTACTATAAAATTTAAAATTTCTTATTAAAACATCATAACGGTAACGATCATTGGGCCTAATAAATGCTAAAAAAGTTGACATAATTATCTTCTTTGTAAAAGATAATTTAATAGATCATTTAAAATTTCTTTATTAAAAGATGATAATGGTAACAATCATTGGGCCTAATAAATGCTAAAAAGTTGACATAATTATCTTCTTTGTGAGAGATAATTTACTATAAAATTTAAAATTTCTTATTAAAAGATGATAACGGTAACGATCATTGGGCCTAATAAATGCTAAAAAAGTTGACATAATTATCTTCTTTGTAAAAGATAATTTAATAGATCATTTAAAATTTCTCATTAAAAGATCATAACGGTAACGATCATTGGGCCTAACAAATGCTAAAAAAGTTGACATAATTATCTTCTTTGAAAAAGATAATTTATTAGATCATTTAAAATTTCTTTATTAAAAGATTATAACGGTAACGATCATTGGGCGTAATAAATGCTAAAAAAGTTGACATAATTATCTTCTTTGAAAAAGATAATTTAATAGATCATTTAAAATTTCTTTATAAAAGATCATAATGGTAACAATCATTGGGCCTAATAAATGCTAAAAAAGTTGACATAATTATCTTCTTTGTACGAGATAATTTACTATAAAATTTAAAATTTCTTATTAAAAGATCATAACGGTAATGATCATTGGCCCTAATAAATGCTAAAAAAGTTGACATAATTATCTTGTTTGTAAAAGATAATTTAATAGATCATTTAAAATTCTTTATAAAAGATCATAATGGTAACAATCATTGGGCCTAATAAATGCTAAAAAGTTGACATAATTATCTTCTTTGTAAGAGATAATTTACTATAAAATTTAAAATTTCTTATTAAAAGATCATAACGGTAACGATCATTGGGCCTAATAAATGCTAAAAAAGTTGACATAATTATCTTCTTTGTAAAAGATAATTTAATAGATCATTTAAAATTTCTCATTAAAAGATCATAACGGTAACGATCATTGGGCCTAACAAATGCTAAAAAAGTTGACATAATTATCTTCTTTGAAAAAGATAATTTAATAGATCATTTAAAATTTCTTTATTAAAAGATTATAACGGTAACGATCATTGGGCGTAATAAATGCTAAAAAAGTTGACATAATTATCTTCTTTGTAAGAGATAATTTACTATAAAATTTAAAATTTCTTATTAAAAGATCATAACGGTAACGATCATTGGGCCTAATAAATGCTAAAAAAGTTGACATAATTATCTTCTTTGAAAAAGATAATTTAATAGATCATTTAAAATTTCTTTAAAAAAGATCATAACGGTAACGATCATTGGGCCTAAGAAATGCTTAAAAAGTTGACATAATTATCTTCTTTGTAAAAGATAATTTACTAGACAATTTAAAATTTTTTATTCAAAGATCAGAACGGTAACAATCATTGGGCCTAATAAATGCTAAAAAAGTTGACATAATTATCTTCTTTGTAAAAGATAATTTAATAGATCATTTAAAATTTCTTTATAAAAGATCATAATGGTAACAATCATTGGGCCTAATAAATGCTAAAAAAGTTGACATAATTATCTTCTTTGTAAGAGATAATTTACTATAAAATTTAAAATTTCTTATTAAAAGATCATAACGGTAACGATCATTGGGCCTAATAAATGCTAAAAAAGTTGACATAATTATCTTCTTTGTAAAAGATAATTTAATAGATCATTTAAAATTTCTTTATTAAAAGATGATAATGGTAACAATCATTGGGCCTAATAAATGCTAAAAAGTTGACATAATTATCTTCTTTGTGAGAGATAATTTACTATAAAATTTAAAATTTCTTATTAAAAGATGATAACGGTAACGATCATTGGGCCTAATAAATGCTAAAAAAGTTGACATAATTATCTTCTTTGTAAAAGATAATTTAATAGATCATTTAAAATTTCTCATTAAAAGATCATAACGGTAACGATCATTGGGCCTAACAAATGCTAAAAAAGTTGACATAATTATCTTCTTTGAAAAAGATAATTTAATAGATCATTTAAAATTTCTTTATTAAAAGATTATAACGGTAACGATCATTGGGCGTAATAAATGCTAAAAAAGTTGACATAATTATCTTCTTTGAAAAAGATAATTTAATAGATCATTTAAAATTTCTTTATAAAAGATCATAATGGTAACAATCATTGGGCCTAATAAATGCTAAAAAAGTTGACATAATTATCTTCTTTGTACGAGATAATTTACTATAAAATTTAAAATTTCTTATTAAAAGATCATAACGGTAATGATCATTGGCCCTAATAAATGCTAAAAAAGTTGACATAATTATCTTGTTTGTAAAAGATAATTTAATAGATCATTTAAAATTCTTTATAAAAGATCATAATGGTAACAATCATTGGGCCTAATAAATGCTAAAAAGTTGACATAATTATCTTCTTTGTAAGAGATAATTTACTATAAAATTTAAAATTTCTTATTAAAAGATCATAACGGTAACGATCATTGGGCCTAATAAATGCTAAAAAAGTTGACATAATTATCTTCTTTGTAAAAGATAATTTAATAGATCATTTAAAATTTCTCATTAAAAGATCATAACGGTAACGATCATTGGGCCTAACAAATGCTAAAAAAGTTGACATAATTATCTTCTTTGAAAAAGATAATTTAATAGATCATTTAAAATTTCTTTATTAAAAGATTATAACGGTAACGATCATTGGGCGTAATAAATGCTAAAAAAGTTGACATAATTATCTTCTTTGTAAGAGATAATTTACCATAAAATTTAAAATTTCTTATTAAAAGATCATAACGGTAACGATCATTGGGCCTAATAAATGCTAAAAAAGTTGACATAATTATCTTCTTTGAAAAAGATAATTTAATAGATCATTTAAAATTTCTTTAAAAAAGATCATAACGGTAACGATCATTGGGCCTAAGAAATGCTTAAAAAGTTGACATAATTATCTTCTTTGTAAAAGATAATTTACTAGACAATTTAAAATTTTTTATTCAAAGATCATAACGGTAACAATCATTGGGCCTAATAAATGCTAAAAAAGTTGACATAATTATCTTCTTTGTAAAAGATAATTTAATAGATCATTTAAAATTTCTTTATAAAAGATCATAATGGTAACAATCATTGGGCCTAATAAATGTTAAAAAAGTTGACATAATTATCTTCTTTGTAAGAGATAATTTACTATAAAATTTAAAATTTCTTATTAAAAGATCATAACGGTAACGATCATTGGGCCTAATAAATGCTAAAAAAGTTGACATAAATATCTTCTTTGAAAAAGATAATTTAATAGATCATTTAAAATTTCTTTAAAAAAGATCATAACGGTGACGATCATTGGGCCTAAGAAATGCTTAAAAAGTTGACATAATTATCTTCTTTGTAAAAGAAAATTTACTAGACAATTTAAAATTTTTTATTCAAAGATCATAACGGTAACAATCATTGGGCCTAATAAATGCTAAAAAAGTTGACATAATTATCTTCTTTGTAAAAGATAATTTAATAGATCATTTAAAATTTCTTTATAAAAGATCATAATGGTAACAATCATTGGGCCTAATAAATGCTAAAAAAGTTGACATAATTATCTTCTTTGTAAGAGATAATTTACTATAAAATTTAAAATTTCTTATTAAAAGATCATAACGGTAACGATCATTGGGCCTAATAAATGCTAAAAAAGTTGACATAATTATCTTCTTTGTAAAAGATAATTTAATAGATCATTTAAAATTTCTTTATAAAAGATCATAATGGTAACAATCATTGGGCCTAATAAATGCTAAAAAAGTTGACATAATTATCTTCTTTGTAAGAGATAATTTACTATAAAATTTAAAATTTCTTATTAAAAGATCATAACGGTAAAGATCATTGGGCCTAATAAATGCTAAAAAAGTTGACATAATTATCTTCTTTGTAAAAGATAATTTAATAGCTCATTTAAAATTTCTTTAAAAAAGCTCATAACGGTAACGATCATTGGGCCTAAGAAATGCTTAAAAAGTTGACATAATTATCTTCTTTGTAAAAGATAATTTACTAGACAATTTAAAATTTTTTATTAAAAGATCATAACGATAACGATCATTGGGCCTAATAAATGCTAAAAAACTTGACATAATTATCTTCTTTGTAAAAGATAATTTAATAGATCATTTAAAATTTCTTTATTAAAAGATCATAACGGTAACAATCATTGGGCCTAATAAATGCTAAAAAGTTGACATAATTATCTTCTTTGTAAGAGATAATTTACTATAAAATTTAAAATTTCATATTAAAAGATCATAACGGTAACGATCATTGGGCCTAATAAATGCTAAAAAAGTTGACATAATTATCTTCTTTGTAAAAGATAATTTAATAGATCATTTAAAATTTCTCATTAAAAGATCATAACGGTAACGATCATTGGGCCTAACAAATGCTAAAAAAGTTGACATAATTATCTTCTTTGAAAAAGATAATTTAATAGATCATTTAAAATTTCTTTATTAAAAGATTATAACGGTAACGATCATTGGGCGTAATAAATGCTAAAAAAGTTGACATAATTATCTTCTTTGTAAGAGATAATTTACTATAAAATTTAAAATTTCTTATTAAAAGATCATAACGGTAACGATCATTGGGCCTAATAAATGCTAAAAAAGTTGACATAATTATCTTCTTTGAAAAAGATAATTTAATAGATCATTTAAAATTTCTTTAAAAAAGATCATAACGGTAACGATCATTGGGCCTAAGAAATGCTTAAAAAGTTGACATAATTATCTTCTTTGTAAAAGATAATTTACTAGACAATTTAAAATTTTTTATTCAAAGATCATAACGGTAACAATCATTGGGCCTAATAAATGCTAAAAAAGTTGACATAATTATCTTGTTTGTAAAAGATAATTTAATAGATCATTTAAAATTCTTTATAAAAGATCATAATGGTAACAATCATTGGGCCTAATAAATGCTAAAAAGTTGACATAATTATCTTCTTTGTAAGACATAATTTACTATAAAATTTAAAATTTCTTATTAAAAGATCATAACGGTAACGATCATTGGGCCTAATAAATGCTAAAAAAGTTGACATAATTATCTTCTTTGTAAAAGATAATTTAATAGATCATTTAAAATTTCTCATTAAAAGATCATAACGGTAACGATCATTGGGCCTAACAAATGCTAAAAAAGTTGACATAATTATCTTCTTTGAAAAAGATAATTTAATAGATCATTTAAAATTTCTTTATTAAAAGATTATAACGGTAACGATCATTGGGCGTAATAAATGCTAAAAAAGTTGACATAATTATCTTCTTTGTAAGAGATAATTTACCATAAAATTTAAAATTTCTTATTAAAAGATCATAACGGTAACGATCATTGGGCCTAATAAATGCTAAAAAAGTTGACATAATTATCTTCTTTGAAAAAGATAATTTAATAGATCATTTAAAATTTCTTTAAAAAAGATCATAACGGTAACGATCATTGGGCCTAAGAAATGCTTAAAAAGTTGACATAATTATCTTCTTTGTAAAAGATAATTTACTAGACAATTTAAAATTTTTTATTCAAAGATCATAACGGTAACAATCATTGGGCCTAATAAATGCTAAAAAAGTTGACATAATTATCTTCTTTGTAAAAGATAATTTAATAGATCATTTAAAATTTCTTTATAAAAGATCATAATGGTAACAATCATTGGGCCTAATAAATGTTAAAAAAGTTGACATAATTATCTTCTTTGTAAGAGATAATTTACTATAAAATTTAAAATTTCTTATTAAAAGATCATAACGGTAACGATCATTGGGCCTAATAAATGCTAAAAAAGTTGACATAAATATCTTCTTTGAAAAAGATAATTTAATAGATCATTTAAAATTTCTTTAAAAAAGATCATAACGGTGACGATCATTGGGCCTAAGAAATGCTTAAAAAGTTGACATAATTATCTTCTTTGTAAAAGAAAATTTACTAGACAATTTAAAATTTTTTATTCAAAGATCATAACGGTAACAATCATTGGGCCTAATAAATGCTAAAAAAGTTGACATAATTATCTTCTTTGTAAAAGATAATTTAATAGATCATTTAAAATTTCTTTATAAAAGATCATAATGGTAACAATCATTGGGCCTAATAAATGCTAAAAAAGTTGACATAATTATCTTCTTTGTAAGAGATAATTTACTATAAAATTTAAAATTTCTTATTAAAAGATCATAACGGTAACGATCATTGGGCCTAATAAATGCTAAAAAAGTTGACATAATTATCTTCTTTGTAAAAGATAATTTAATAGATCATTTAAAATTTCTTTATAAAAGATCATAATGGTAACAATCATTGGGCCTAATAAATGCTAAAAAAGTTGACATAATTATCTTCTTTGTAAGAGATAATTTACTATAAAATTTAAAATTTCTTATTAAAAGATCATAACGGTAAAGATCATTGGGCCTAATAAATGCTAAAAAAGTTGACATAATTATCTTCTTTGTAAAAGATAATTTAATAGCTCATTTAAAATTTCTTTAAAAAAGCTCATAACGGTAACGATCATTGGGCCTAAGAAATGCTTAAAAAGTTGACATAATTATCTTCTTTGCAAAAGATAATTTACTAGACAATTTAAAATTTTTTATTAAAAGATCATAACGATAACGATCATTGGGCCTAATAAATGCTAAAAAACTTGACATAATTATCTTCTTTGTAAAAGATAATTTAATAGATCATTTAAAATTTCTTTATTAAAAGATCATAACGGTAACAATCATTGGGCCTAATAAATGCTAAAAAGTTGACATAATTATCTTCTTTGTAAGAGATAATTTACTATAAAATTTAAAATTTCATATTAAAAGATCATAACGGTAACGATCATTGGGCCTAATAAATGCTAAAAAAGTTGACATAATTATCTTCTTTGTAAAAGATAATTTAATAGATCATTTAAAATTTCTCATTAAAAGATCATAACGGTAACGATCATTGGGCCTAACAAATGCTAAAAAAGTTGACATAATTATCTTCTTTGAAAAAGATAATTTAATAGATCATTTAAAATTTCTTTATTAAAAGATTATAACGGTAACGATCATTGGGCGTAATAAATGCTAAAAAAGTTGACATAATTATCTTCTTTGTAAGAGATAATTTACTATAAAATTTAAAATTTCTTATTAAAAGATCATAACGGTAACGATCATTGGGCCTAATAAATGCTAAAAAAGTTGACATAATTATCTTCTTTGAAAAAGATAATTTAATAGATCATTTAAAATTTCTTTAAAAAAGATCATAACGGTAACGATCATTGGGCCTAAGAAATGCTTAAAAAGTTGACATAATTATCTTCTTTGTAAAAGATAATTTACTAGACAATTTAAAATTTTTTATTCAAAGATCATAACGGTAACAATCATTGGGCCTAATAAATGCTAAAAAAGTTGACATAATTATCTTCTTTGTAAAAGATAATTTAATAGATCATTTAAAATTTCTTTATAAAAGATCATAATGGTAACAATCATTGGGCCTAATAAATGCTAAAAAAGTTGACATAATTATCTTCTTTGTAAGAGATAATTTACTATAAAATTTAAAATTTCTTATTAAAAGATCATAACGGTAACGATCATTGGGCCTAATAAATGCTAAAAAAGTTGACATAATTATCTTCTTTGTAAAAGATAATTTAATAAATCATTTAAAATTTCTTTATAAAAGATCATAATGGTAACAATCATTGGGCCTAATAAATGCTAAAAAAGTTGACATAATTATCTTCTTTGTACGAGATAATTTACTATAAAATTTAAAATTTCTTATTAAAAGATCATAACGGTAAGGATCGTTGGCCCTAATAAATGCTAAAAAAGTTGACATAATTATCTTGTTTGTAAAAGATAATTTAATAGATCATTCAAAATTTCTTTATAAAAGATCATAATGGTAACAATCATTGGGCCTAATAAATGCTAAAAAAGTTGACATAATTATCTTCTTTGTAAAAGATAATTTAATAGATCATTTAAAATTTCTTTATAAAAGATCATAATGGTAACAATCATTGGGCCTAATAAATGCTAAAAAAGTTGACATAATTATCTTCTTTGTAAGAGATAATTTACTATAAAATTTAAAATTTCTTATTAAAAGATCATAACGGTAACGATCATTGGGCCTAATAAATGCTAAAAAAGTTGACATAATTATCTTCTTTGTAAAAGATAATTTAATAGATCATTTAAAATTTCTCATTAAAAGATCATAACGGTAACGATCATTGGGCCTAACAAATGCTAAAAAAGTTGACATAATTATCTTCTTTGAAAAAGATAATTTAATAGATCATTTAAAATTTCTTTATTAAAAGATTATAACGGTAACGATCATTGGGCGTAATAAATGCTAAAAAAGTTGACATAATTATCTTCTTTGAAAAAGATAATTTAATAGATCATTTAAAATTTCTTTATAAAAGATCATAATGGTAACAATCATTGGGCCTAATAAATGCTAAAAAAGTTGACATAATTATCTTCTTTGTACGAGATAATTTACTATAAAATTTAAAATTTCTTATTAAAAGATCATAACGGTAATGATCATTGGCCCTAATAAATGCTAAAAAAGTTGACATAATTATCTTGTTTGTAAAAGATAATTTAATAGATCATTTAAAATTCTTTATAAAAGATCATAATGGTAACAATCATTGGGCCTAATAAATGCTAAAAAGTTGACATAATTATCTTCTTTGTAAGAGATAATTTACTATAAAATTTAAAATTTCTTATTAAAAGATCATAACGGTAACGATCATTGGGCCTAATAAATGCTAAAAAAGTTGACATAATTATCTTCTTTGTAAAAGATAATTTAATAGATCATTTAAAATTTCTCATTAAAAGATCATAACGGTAACGATCATTGGGCCTAACAAATGCTAAAAAAGTTGACATAATTATCTTCTTTGAAAAAGATAATTTAATAGATCATTTAAAATTTCTTTATTAAAAGATTATAACGGTAACGATCATTGGGCGTAATAAATGCTAAAAAAGTTGACATAATTATCTTCTTTGTAAGAGATAATTTACTATAAAATTTAAAATTTCTTATTAAAAGATCATAACGGTAACGATCATTGGGCCTAATAAATGCTAAAAAAGTTGACATAATTATCTTCTTTGAAAAAGATAATTTAATAGATCATTTAAAATTTCTTTAAAAAAGATCATAACGGTAACGATCATTGGGCCTAAGAAATGCTTAAAAAGTTGACATAATTATCTTCTTTGTAAAAGATAATTTACTAGACAATTTAAAATTTTTTATTCAAAGATCATAACGGTAACAATCATTGGGCCTAATAAATGCTAAAAAAGTTGACATAATTATCTTCTTTGTAAAAGATAATTTAATAGATCATTTAAAATTTCTTTATAAAAGATCATAATGGTAACAATCATTGGGCCTAATAAATGTTAAAAAAGTTGACATAATTATCTTCTTTGTAAGAGATAATTTACTATAAAATTTAAAATTTCTTATTAAAAGATCATAACGGTAACGATCATTGGGCCTAATAAATGCTAAAAAAGTTGACATAATTATCTTCTTTGTAAAATATAATTTAATAGATCATTTAAAATTTCTTTATAAAAGATCATAAGGGTAACAATCATTGGGCCTAATAAATGCTAAAAAAGTTGACATAATTATCTTCTTTGTAAGAGATAATTTACTATAAAATTTAAAATTTCTTATTAAAAGATCATAACGGTAAAGATCATTGGGCCTAATAAATGCTAAAAAAGTTGACATAATTATCTTCTTTGTAAAAGATAATTTAATAGCTCATTTAAAATTTCTTTAAAAAAGATCATAACGGTAACGATCATTGGGCCTAAGAAATGCTTAAAAAGTTGACATAATTATCTTCTTTGTAAAAGATAATTTACTAGACAATTTAAAATTTTTTATGAAAAGATCATAACGATAACGATCATTGGGCCTAATAAATGCTAAAAAACTTGACATAATTATCTTCTTTGTAAAAGATAATTTAATAGATCATTTAAAATTTCTTTATTAAAAGATCATAACGGTAACAGTCATTGGGCCTAATAAATGCTAAAAAGTTGACATAATTATCTTCTTTGTAAGAGATAATTTACTATAAAATTTAAAATTTCTTATTAAAAGATCATAACGGTAACGATCATTGGGCCTAATAAATGCTAAAAAAGTTGACATAATTATCTTCTTTGAAAAAGATAATTTAATAGATCATTTAAAATTTCTTTATTAAAAGATTATAACGGTAACGATCATTGGGCGTAATAAATGCTAAAAAAGTTGACATAATTATCTTCTTTGTAAGAGATAATTTACTATAAAATTTAAAATTTCTTATTAAAAGATCATAACGGTAATGATCATTGGGCCTAATAAATGCTAAAAAAGTTGACATAATTATCTTCTTTGAAAAAGATAATTTAATAGATCATTTAAAATTTCTTTAAAAAAGATCATAACGGTAACGATCATTGGGCCTAAGAAATGCTTAAAAAGTTGACATAATTATCTTCTTTGTAAAAGATAATTTACTAGACAATTTAAAATTTTTTATTAAAAGATCATAACGGTAACGATCATTGGGCCTAATAAATGCTAAAAAAGTTGACATAATTATCTTCTTTGAAAAAGATAATTTAATAGATCATTTAAAATTTCTTTAAAAAAGATCATAACGGTAACGATCATTGGGCCTAAGAAATGCTTAAAAAGTTGACATAATTATCTTCTTTGTAAAAGATAATTTACTAGACAATTTAAAATTTTTTATTAAAAGATCATAACGGTAACGATCATTGGGCCTAATAAATGCTAAAAAAGTTGACATAATTATCTTCTTTGTAAAAGATAATTTAATAGATCATTTAAAATTTCTCATTAAAAGATCATAACGGTAACGATCATTGGGCCTAACAAATGCTAAAAAAGTTGACATAATTATCTTCTTTGAAAAAGATAATTTAATAGATCATTTAAAATTTCTTTATTAAAAGATTATAACGGTAACGATCATTGGGCGTAATAAATGCTAAAAAAGTTGACATAATTATCTTCTTTGTAAGAGATAATTTACTATAAAATTTAAAATTTCTTATTAAAAGATCATAACGGTAATGATCATTGGGCCTAATAAATGCTAAAAAAGTTGACATAATTATCTTCTTTGAAAAAGATAATTTAATAGATCATTTAAAATTTCTTTAAAAAAGATCATAACGATAACGATCATTGGGCCTAAGAAATGCTTAAAAAGTTGACATAATTATCTTCTTTGTAAAAGATAATTTACTAGACAATTTAAAATTTTTTATTAAAAGATCATAACGGTAACGATCATTGGGCCTAATAAATGCTAAAAAAGTTGACATAATTATCTTCTTTGTAAAAGATAATTTAATAAATCATTTAAAATTTCTTTATAAAAGATCATAATGGTAACAATCATTGGGCCTAATAAATGCTAAAAAAGTTGACATAATTATCTTCTTTGTACGAGATAATTTACTACAAAATTTAAAATTTCTTATTAAAAGATCATAACGGTAATGATCGTTGGCCCTAATAAATGCTAAAAAAGTTGACATAATTATCTTGTTTGTAAAAGATAATTTAATAGATCATTTAAAATTTCTTTATAAAAGATCATAATGGTAACAATCATTGGGCCTAATAAATGCTAAAAAAGTTGACATAATTATCTTCTTTGTAAGAGATAATTTACTATAAAATTTAAAATTTCTTATTAAAAGATCATAACGGTAACGATCATTGGGCCTAATAAATGCTAAAAAAGTTGACATAATTATCTTCTTTGTAAAAGATAATTTAATAGATCATTTAAAATTTCTTTATTAAAAGATGATAATGGTAACAATCATTGGGCCTAATAAATGCTAAAAAGTTGACATAATTATCTTCTTTGTGAGAGATAATTTACTATAAAATTTAAAATTTCTTATTAAAAGATGATAACGGTAACGATCATTGGGCCTAATAAATGCTAAAAAAGTTGACATAATTATCTTCTTTGTAAAAGATAATTTAATAGATCATTTAAAATTTCTCATTAAAAGATCATAACGGTAACGATCATTGGGCCTAACAAATGCTAAAAAAGTTGACATAATTATCTTCTTTGAAAAAGATAATTTAATAGATCATTTAAAATTTCTTTATTAAAAGATTATAACGGTAACGATCATTGGGCGTAATAAATGCTAAAAAAGTTGACATAATTATCTTCTTTGAAAAAGATAATTTAATAGATCATTTAAAATTTCTTTATAAAAGATCATAATGGTAACAATCATTGGGCCTAATAAATGCTAAAAAAGTTGACATAATTATCTTCTTTGTACGAGATAATTTACTATAAAATTTAAAATTTCTTATTAAAAGATCATAACGGTAATGATCATTGGCCCTAATAAATGCTAAAAAAGTTGACATAATTATCTTGTTTGTAAAAGATAATTTAATAGATCATTTAAAATTCTTTATAAAAGATCATAATGGTAACAATCATTGGGCCTAATAAATGCTAAAAAGTTGACATAATTATCTTCTTTGTAAGAGATAATTTACTATAAAATTTAAAATTTCTTATTAAAAGATCATAACGGTAACGATCATTGGGCCTAATAAATGCTAAAAAAGTTGACATAATTATCTTCTTTGTAAAAGATAATTTAATAGATCATTTAAAATTTCTCATTAAAAGATCATAACGGTAACGATCATTGGGCCTAACAAATGCTAAAAAAGTTGACATAATTATCTTCTTTGAAAAAGATAATTTAATAGATCATTTAAAATTTCTTTATTAAAAGATTATAACGGTAACGATCATTGGGCGTAATAAATGCTAAAAAAGTTGACATAATTATCTTCTTTGTAAGAGATAATTTACTATAAAATTTAAAATTTCTTATTAAAAGATCATAACGGTAACGATCATTGGGCCTAATAAATGCTAAAAAAGTTGACATAATTATCTTCTTTGAAAAAGATAATTTAATAGATCATTTAAAATTTCTTTAAAAAAGATCATAACGGTAACGATCATTGGGCCTAAGAAATGCTTAAAAAGTTGACATAATTATCTTCTTTGTAAAAGATAATTTACTAGACAATTTAAAATTTTTTATTCAAAGATCATAACGGTAACAATCATTGGGCCTAATAAATGCTAAAAAAGTTGACATAATTATCTTCTTTGTAAAAGATAATTTAATAGATCATTTAAAATTTCTTTATAAAAGATCATAATGGTAACAATCATTGGGCCTAATAAATGTTAAAAAAGTTGACATAATTATCTTCTTTGTAAGAGATAATTTACTATAAAATTTAAAATTTCTTATTAAAAGATCATAACGGTAACGATCATTGGGCCTAATAAATGCTAAAAAAGTTGACATAATTATCTTCTTTGTAAAATATAATTTAATAGATCATTTAAAATTTCTTTATAAAAGATCATAAGGGTAACAATCATTGGGCCTAATAAATGCTAAAAAAGTTGACATAATTATCTTCTTTGTAAGAGATAATTTACTATAAAATTTAAAATTTCTTATTAAAAGATCATAACGGTAAAGATCATTGGGCCTAATAAATGCTAAAAAAGTTGACATAATTATCTTCTTTGTAAAAGATAATTTAATAGCTCATTTAAAATTTCTTTAAAAAAGATCATAACGGTAACGATCATTGGGCCTAAGAAATGCTTAAAAAGTTGACATAATTATCTTCTTTGTAAAAGATAATTTACTAGACAATTTAAAATTTTTTATGAAAAGATCATAACGATAACGATCATTGGGCCTAATAAATGCTAAAAAACTTGACATAATTATCTTCTTTGTAAAAGATAATTTAATAGATCATTTAAAATTTCTTTATTAAAAGATCATAACGGTAACAGTCATTGGGCCTAATAAATGCTAAAAAGTTGACATAATTATCTTCTTTGTAAGAGATAATTTACTATAAAATTTAAAATTTCTTATTAAAAGATCATAACGGTAACGATCATTGGGCCTAATAAATGCTAAAAAAGTTGACATAATTATCTTCTTTGAAAAAGATAATTTAATAGATCATTTAAAATTTCTTTATTAAAAGATTATAACGGTAACGATCATTGGGCGTAATAAATGCTAAAAAAGTTGACATAATTATCTTCTTTGTAAGAGATAATTTACTATAAAATTTAAAATTTCTTATTAAAAGATCATAACGGTAATGATCATTGGGCCTAATAAATGCTAAAAAAGTTGACATAATTATCTTCTTTGAAAAAGATAATTTAATAGATCATTTAAAATTTCTTTAAAAAAGATCATAACGGTAACGATCATTGGGCCTAAGAAATGCTTAAAAAGTTGACATAATTATCTTCTTTGTAAAAGATAATTTACTAGACAATTTAAAATTTTTTATTAAAAGATCATAACGGTAACGATCATTGGGCCTAATAAATGCTAAAAAAGTTGACATAATTATCTTCTTTGAAAAAGATAATTTAATAGATCATTTAAAATTTCTTTAAAAAAGATCATAACGGTAACGATCATTGGGCCTAAGAAATGCTTAAAAAGTTGACATAATTATCTTCTTTGTAAAAGATAATTTACTAGACAATTTAAAATTTTTTATTAAAAGATCATAACGGTAACGATCATTGGGCCTAATAAATGCTAAAAAAGTTGACATAATTATCTTCTTTGTAAAAGATAATTTAATAGATCATTTAAAATTTCTCATTAAAAGATCATAACGGTAACGATCATTGGGCCTAACAAATGCTAAAAAAGTTGACATAATTATCTTCTTTGAAAAAGATAATTTAATAGATCATTTAAAATTTCTTTATTAAAAGATTATAACGGTAACGATCATTGGGCGTAATAAATGCTAAAAAAGTTGACATAATTATCTTCTTTGTAAGAGATAATTTACTATAAAATTTAAAATTTCTTATTAAAAGATCATAACGGTAATGATCATTGGGCCTAATAAATGCTAAAAAAGTTGACATAATTATCTTCTTTGAAAAAGATAATTTAATAGATCATTTAAAATTTCTTTAAAAAAGATCATAACGATAACGATCATTGGGCCTAAGAAATGCTTAAAAAGTTGACATAATTATCTTCTTTGTAAAAGATAATTTACTAGACAATTTAAAATTTTTTATTAAAAGATCATAACGGTAACGATCATTGGGCCTAATAAATGCTAAAAAAGTTGACATAATTATCTTCTTTGTAAAAGATAATTTAATAAATCATTTAAAATTTCTTTATAAAAGATCATAATGGTAACAATCATTGGGCCTAATAAATGCTAAAAAAGTTGACATAATTATCTTCTTTGTACGAGATAATTTACTACAAAATTTAAAATTTCTTATTAAAAGATCATAACGGTAATGATCGTTGGCCCTAATAAATGCTAAAAAAGTTGACATAATTATCTTGTTTGTAAAAGATAATTTAATAGATCATTTAAAATTTCTTTATAAAAGATCATAATGGTAACAATCATTGGGCCTAATAAATGCTAAAAAAGTTGACATAATTATCTTCTTTGTAAGAGATAATTTACTATAAAATTTAAAATTTCTTATTAAAAGATCATAACGGTAACGATCATTGGGCCTAATAAATGCTAAAAAAGTTGACATAATTATCTTCTTTGTAAAAGATAATTTAATAGATCATTTAAAATTTCTTTATTAAAAGATGATAATGGTAACAATCATTGGGCCTAATAAATGCTAAAAAGTTGACATAATTATCTTCTTTGTGAGAGATAATTTACTATAAAATTTAAAATTTCTTATTAAAAGATGATAACGGTAACGATCATTGGGCCTAATAAATGCTAAAAAAGTTGACATAATTATCTTCTTTGTAAAAGATAATTTAATAGATCATTTAAAATTTCTCATTAAAAGATCATAACGGTAACGATCATTGGGCCTAACAAATGCTAAAAAAGTTGACATAATTATCTTCTTTGAAAAAGATAATTTAATAGATCATTTAAAATTTCTTTATTAAAAGATTATAACGGTAACGATCATTGGGCGTAATAAATGCTAAAAAAGTTGACATAATTATCTTCTTTGAAAAAGATAATTTAATAGATCATTTAAAATTTCTTTATAAAAGATCATAATGGTAACAATCATTGGGCCTAATAAATGCTAAAAAAGTTGACATAATTATCTTCTTTGTACGAGATAATTTACTATAAAATTTAAAATTTCTTATTAAAAGATCATAACGGTAATGATCATTGGCCCTAATAAATGCTAAAAAAGTTGACATAATTATCTTGTTTGTAAAAGATAATTTAATAGATCATTTAAAATTCTTTATAAAAGATCATAATGGTAACAATCATTGGGCCTAATAAATGCTAAAAAGTTGACATAATTATCTTCTTTGTAAGAGATAATTTACTATAAAATTTAAAATTTCTTATTAAAAGATCATAACGGTAACGATCATTGGGCCTAATAAATGCTAAAAAAGTTGACATAATTATCTTCTTTGTAAAAGATAATTTAATAGATCATTTAAAATTTCTCATTAAAATATCATAACGGTAACGATCATTGGGCCTAACAAATGCTAAAAAAGTTGACATAATTATCTTCTTTGAAAAAGATAATTTAATAGATCATTTAAAATTTCTTTATTAAAAGATTATAACGGTAACGATCATTGGGCGTAATAAATGCTAAAAAAGTTGACATAATTATCTTCTTTGTAAGAGATAATTTACTATAAAATTTAAAATTTCTTATTAAAAGATCATAACGGTAACGATCATTGGGCCTAATAAATGCTAAAAAAGTTGACATAATTATCTTCTTTGAAAAAGATAATTTAATAGATCATTTAAAATTTCTTTAAAAAAGATCATAACGGTAACGATCATTGGGCCTAAGAAATGCTTAAAAAGTTGACATAATTATCTTCTTTGTAAAAGATAATTTACTAGACAATTTAAAATTTTTTATTCAAAGATCATAACGGTAACAATCATTGGGCCTAATAAATGCTAAAAAAGTTGACATAATTATCTTCTTTGAAAAAGATAATTTAATAGATCATTTAAAATTTCTTTATAAAAGATCATAATGGTAACAATCATTGGGCCTAATAAATGCTAAAAAGTTGACATAATTATCTTCTTTGTGAGAGATAAATTACTATAAAATTTAAAATTTCTTATTAAAAGATCATAACGGTAACGATCATTGGGCCTAATAAATGCTAAAAAAGTTGACATAATTATCTTCTTTGAAAAAGATAATTTAATAGATCATTTAAAATTTCTTTAAAAAAGATCATAACGGTAACGATCATTGGGCCTAAGAAATGCTTAAAAAGTTGACATAATTATCTTCTTTGTAAAAGATAATTTACTAGACAATTTAAAATTTTTTATTCAAAGATCATAACGGTAACAATCATTGGGCCTAATAAATGCTAAAAAAGTTGACATAATTATCTTCTTTGTAAAAGATAATTTAATAGATCATTTAAAATTTCTTTATAAAAGATCATAATGGTAACAATCATTGGGCCTAATAAATGCTAAAAAAGTTGACATAATTATCTTCTTTGTAAGAGATAATTTACTATAAAATTTAAAATTTCTTATTAAAAGATCATAACGGTAACGATCATTGGGCCTAATAAATGCTAAAAAAGTTGACATAATTATCTTCTTTGTAAAAGATAATTTAATAGATCATTTAAAATTTATTTATAAAAGATCATAAGGGTAACAATCATTGGGCCTAATAAATGCTAAAAAAGTTGACATAATTATCTTCTTTGTAAGAGATAATTTACTATAAAATTTAAAATTTCTTATTAAAAGATCATAACGGTAAAGATCATTGGGCCTAATAAATGCTAAAAAAGTTGACATAATTATCTTCTTTGTAAAAGATAATTTAATAGCTCATTTAAAATTTCTTTAAAAAAGATCATAACGGTAACGATCATTGGGCCTAAGAAATGCTTAAAAAGTTGACATAATTATCTTCTTTGTAAAAGATAATTTACTAGACAATTTAAAATTTTTTATTAAAAGATCATAACGATAACGATCATTGGGCCTAATAAATGCTAAAAAACTTGACATAATTATCTTCTTTGTAAAAGATAATTTAATAGATCATTTAAAATTTCTTTATTAAAAGATCATAACGGTAACAGTCATT
Organism: Psophocarpus tetragonolobus; assembly: GCA_037954015.1. Lineage (NCBI taxonomy): Eukaryota > Viridiplantae > Streptophyta > Magnoliopsida > Fabales > Fabaceae > Psophocarpus > Psophocarpus tetragonolobus. The sequence goes on along the minus strand of CM075688.1, from coordinate 56,785,899 downwards.
GGGCCTAATAAATGCTAAAAAGTTAACATAATTATCTTCTTTGTAAGAGATAATTTACTATAAAATTTAAAATTTCTTATTAAAAGATCATAACGGTAACGATCATTGGGCCTAATAAATGCTAAAAAAGTTGACATAATTATCTTCTTTGTAAAAGATAATTTAATAGATCATTTAAAATTTCTCATTAAAAGATCATAACGGTAACGATCATTGGGCCTAACAAATGCTAAAAAAGTTGACATAATTATCTTCTTTGAAAAAGATAATTTAATAGATCATTTAAAATTTCTTTATTAAAAGATTATAACGGTAACGATCATTGGGCGTAATAAATGCTAAAAAAGTTGACATAATTATCTTCTTTGTAAGAGATAATTTACTATAAAATTTAAAATTTCTTATTAAAAGATCATAACGGTAACGATCATTGGGCCTAATAAATGCTAAAAAAGTTGACATAATTATCTTCTTTGAAAAAGATAATTTAATAGATCATTTAAAATTTCTTTATTAAAAGATCATAACGGTAACAATCATTGGGCCTAATAAATGCTAAAAAGTTGACATAATTATCTTCTTTGTAAGAGATAATTTACTATAAAATTTAAAATTTCTTATTAAAAGATCATAACGGTAACGATCATTAGGCCTAATAAATGCTAAAAAAGTTGACATAATTATCTTCTTTGTAAAAGATAATTTAATAGATCATTTAAAATTTCTCATTAAAAGATCATAACGGTAACGATCATTGGGCCTAACAAATGCTAAAAAAGTTGACATAATTATCTTCTTTGAAAAAGATAATTTAATAGATCATTTAAAATTTCTTTATTAAAAGATTATAACGGTAACGATCATTGGGCGTAATAAATGCTAAAAAAGTTGACATAATTATCTTCTTTGTAAGAGATAATTTACTATAAAATTTAAAATTTCTTATTAAAAGATCATAACGGTAACGATCATTGGGCCTAATAAATGCTAAAAAAGTTGACATAATTATCTTCTTTGAAAAAGATAATTTAATAGATCATTTAAAATTTCTTTAAAAAAGATCATAACGGTAACGATCATTGGGGCTAAGAAATGCTTAAAAAGTTGACATAATTATCTTCTTTGTAAAAGATAATTTACTAGACAATTTAAAATTTTTTATTCAAAGATCATAACGGTAACAATCATTGGGCCTAATAAATGCTAAAAAAGTTGACATAATTATCTTCTTTGTAAAAGATAATTTAATAGATCATTTAAAATTTCTTTATAAAAGATCATAATGGTAACAATCATTGGGCCTAATAAATGCTAAAAAAGTTGACATAATTATCTTCTTTGTAAAAGATAATTTAATAGATCATTTAAAATTTCTCATTAAAAGATCATAACGGTAACGATCATTGGGCCTAATAAATGCTAAAAAAGTTGACATAATTATCTTCTTTGTAAAAGATAATTTAATAGATCATTTAAAATTTCTCATTAAAAGATCATAACGGTAACGATCATTGGGCCTAACAAATGCTAAAAAAGTTGACATAATTATCTTCTTTGAAAAAGATAATTTAATAGATCATTTAAAATTTCTTTATTAAAAGATTATAACGGTAACGATCATTGGGCGTAATAAATGCTAAAAAAGTTGACATAATTATCTTCTTTGTAAGAGATAATTTACTATAAAATTTAAAATTTCTTATTAAAAGATCATAACGGTAACGATCATTGGGCCTAATAAATGCTAAAAAAGTTGACATAATTATCTTCTTTGAAAAAGATAATTTAATAGATCATTTAAAATTTCTTTAAAAAAGATCATAACGGTAACGATCATTGGGGCTAAGAAATGCTTAAAAAGTTGACATAATTATCTTCTTTGTAAAAGATAATTTACTAGACAATTTAAAATTTTTTATTCAAAGATCATAACGGTAACAATCATTGGGCCTAATAAATGCTAAAAAAGTTGACATAATTATCTTCTTTGTAAAAGATAATTTAATAGATCATTTAAAATTTCTTTATAAAAGATCATAATGGTAACAATCATTGGGCCTAATAAATGCTAAAAAAGTTGACATAATTATCTTCTTTGTAAGAGATAATTTACTATAAAATTTAAAATTTCTTATTAAAAGATCATAACGGTAACGATCATTGGGCCTAATAAATGCTAAAAAAGTTGACATAATTATCTTCTTTGTAAAAGATAATTTAATAGATCATTTAAAATTTCTTTATAAAAGATCATAAGGGTAACAATCATTGGGCCTAATAAATGCTAAAAAAGTTGACATAATTATCTTCTTTGTAAGAGATAATTTACTATAAAATTTAAAATTTCTTATTAAAAGATCATAACGGTAAAGATCATTGGGCCTAATAAATGCTAAAAAAGTTGACATAATTATCTTCTTTGTAAAAGATAATTTAATAGCTCATTTAAAATTTCTTTATTAAAAGATTATAACGGTAACGATCATTGGGCGTAATAAATGCTAAAAAAGTTGACATAATTATCTTCTTTGTAAGAGATAATTTACTATAAAATTTAAAATTTCTTATTAAAAGATCATAACGGTAACGATCATTGGGCCTAATAAATGCTAAAAAAGTTGACATAATTATCTTCTTTGAAAAAGATAATTTAATAGATCATTTAAAATTTCTTTAAAAAAGATCATAACGGTAACGATCATTGGGGCTAAGAAATGCTTAAAAAGTTGACATAATTATCTTCTTTGTAAAAGATAATTTACTAGACAATTTAAAATTTTTTATTCAAAGATCATAACGGTAACAATCATTGGGCCTAATAAATGCTAAAAAAGTTGACATAATTATCTTCTTTGTAAAAGATAATTTAATAGATCATTTAAAATTTCTTTATAAAAGATCATAATGGTAACAATCATTGGGCCTAATAAATGCTAAAAAAGTTGACATAATTATCTTCTTTGTAAAAGATAATTTAATAGATCATTTAAAATTTCTCATTAAAAGATCATAACGGTAACGATCATTGGGCCTAATAAATGCTAAAAAAGTTGACATAATTATCTTCTTTGTAAAAGATAATTTAATAGATCATTTAAAATTTCTCATTAAAAGATCATAACGGTAACGATCATTGGGCCTAACAAATGCTAAAAAAGTTGACATAATTATCTTCTTTGAAAAAGATAATTTAATAGATCATTTAAAATTTCTTTATTAAAAGATTATAACGGTAACGATCATTGGGCGTAATAAATGCTAAAAAAGTTGACATAATTATCTTCTTTGTAAGAGATAATTTACTATAAAATTTAAAATTTCTTATTAAAAGATCATAACGGTAACGATCATTGGGCCTAATAAATGCTAAAAAAGTTGACATAATTATCTTCTTTGAAAAAGATAATTTAATAGATCATTTAAAATTTCTTTAAAAAAGATCATAACGGTAACGATCATTGGGGCTAAGAAATGCTTAAAAAGTTGACATAATTATCTTCTTTGTAAAAGATAATTTACTAGACAATTTAAAATTTTTTATTCAAAGATCATAACGGTAACAATCATTGGGCCTAATAAATGCTAAAAAAGTTGACATAATTATCTTCTTTGTAAAAGATAATTTAATAGATCATTTAAAATTTCTTTATAAAAGATCATAATGGTAACAATCATTGGGCCTAATAAATGCTAAAAAAGTTGACATAATTATCTTCTTTGTAAGAGATAATTTACTATAAAATTTAAAATTTCTTATTAAAAGATCATAACGGTAACGATCATTGGGCCTAATAAATGCTAAAAAAGTTGACATAATTATCTTCTTTGTAAAAGATAATTTAATAGATCATTTAAAATTTCTTTATAAAAGATCATAAGGGTAACAATCATTGGGCCTAATAAATGCTAAAAAAGTTGACATAATTATCTTCTTTGTAAGAGATAATTTACTATAAAATTTAAAATTTCTTATTAAAAGATCATAACGGTAAAGATCATTGGGCCTAATAAATGCTAAAAAAGTTGACATAATTATCTTCTTTGTAAAAGATAATTTAATAGCTCATTTAAAATTTCTTTAAAAAAGATCATAACGGTAACGATCATTGGGCCTAAGAAATGCTTAAAAAGTTGACATAATTATCTTCTTTGTAAAAGATAATTTACTAGACAATTTAAAATTTTTTATTCAAAGATCATAACGGTAACAATCATTGGGCCTAATAAATGCTAAAAAAGTTGACATAATTATCTTCTTTGTAAGAGATAATTTACTATAAAATTTAAAATTTCTTATTAAAAGATCATAACGGTAACGATCATTGGGCCTAATAAATGCTAAAAAAGTTGACATAATTATCTTCTTTGTAAAAGATAATTTAATAGATCATTTAAAATTTATTTATAAAAGATCATAAGGGTAACAATCATTGGGCCTAATAAATGCTAAAAAAGTTGACATAATTATCTTCTTTGTAAGAGATAATTTACTATAAAATTTAAAATTTCTTATTAAAAGATCATAACGGTAAAGATCATTGGGCCTAATAAATGCTAAAAAAGTTGACATAATTATCTTCTTTGTAAAAGATAATTTAATAGCTCATTTAAAATTTCTTTAAAAAAGATCATAACGGTAACGATCATTGGGCCTAAGAAATGCTTAAAAAGTTGACATAATTATCTTCTTTGTAAAAGATAATTTACTAGACAATTTAAAATTTTTTATTAAAAGATCATAACGATAACGATCATTGGGCCTAATAAATGCTAAAAAACTTGACATAATTATCTTCTTTGTAAAAGATAATTTAATAGATCATTTAAAATTTCTTTATTAAAAGATCATAACGGTAACAGTCATTGGGCCTAATAAATGCTAAAAAGTTAACATAATTATCTTCTTTGTAAGAGATAATTTACTATAAAATTTAAAATTTCTTATTAAAAGATCATAACGGTAACGATCATTGGGCCTAATAAATGCTAAAAAAGTTGACATAATTATCTTCTTTGTAAAAGATAATTTAATAGATCATTTAAAATTTCTCATTAAAAGATCATAACGGTAACGATCATTGGGCCTAACAAATGCTAAAAAAGTTGACATAATTATCTTCTTTGAAAAAGATAATTTAATAGATCATTTAAAATTTCTTTATTAAAAGATTATAACGGTAACGATCATTGGGCGTAATAAATGCTAAAAAAGTTGACATAATTATCTTCTTTGTAAGAGATAATTTACTATAAAATTTAAAATTTCTTATTAAAAGATCATAACGGTAACGATCATTGGGCCTAATAAATGCTAAAAAAGTTGACATAATTATCTTCTTTGAAAAAGATAATTTAATAGATCATTTAAAATTTCTTTATTAAAAGATCATAACGGTAACAATCATTGGGCCTAATAAATGCTAAAAAGTTGACATAATTATCTTCTTTGTAAGAGATAATTTACTATAAAATTTAAAATTTCTTATTAAAAGATCATAACGGTAACGATCATTAGGCCTAATAAATGCTAAAAAAGTTGACATAATTATCTTCTTTGTAAAAGATAATTTAATAGATCATTTAAAATTTCTCATTAAAAGATCATAACGGTAACGATCATTGGGCCTAACAAATGCTAAAAAAGTTGACATAATTATCTTCTTTGAAAAAGATAATTTAATAGATCATTTAAAATTTCTTTATTAAAAGATTATAACGGTAACGATCATTGGGCGTAATAAATGCTAAAAAAGTTGACATAATTATCTTCTTTGTAAGAGATAATTTACTATAAAATTTAAAATTTCTTATTAAAAGATCATAACGGTAACGATCATTGGGCCTAATAAATGCTAAAAAAGTTGACATAATTATCTTCTTTGAAAAAGATAATTTAATAGATCATTTAAAATTTCTTTAAAAAAGATCATAACGGTAACGATCATTGGGGCTAAGAAATGCTTAAAAAGTTGACATAATTATCTTCTTTGTAAAAGATAATTTACTAGACAATTTAAAATTTTTTATTCAAAGATCATAACGGTAACAATCATTGGGCCTAATAAATGCTAAAAAAGTTGACATAATTATCTTCTTTGTAAAAGATAATTTAATAGATCATTTAAAATTTCTTTATAAAAGATCATAATGGTAACAATCATTGGGCCTAATAAATGCTAAAAAAGTTGACATAATTATCTTCTTTGTAAAAGATAATTTAATAGATCATTTAAAATTTCTCATTAAAAGATCATAACGGTAACGATCATTGGGCCTAATAAATGCTAAAAAAGTTGACATAATTATCTTCTTTGTAAAAGATAATTTAATAGATCATTTAAAATTTCTCATTAAAAGATCATAACGGTAACGATCATTGGGCCTAACAAATGCTAAAAAAGTTGACATAATTATCTTCTTTGAAAAAGATAATTTAATAGATCATTTAAAATTTCTTTATTAAAAGATTATAACGGTAACGATCATTGGGCGTAATAAATGCTAAAAAAGTTGACATAATTATCTTCTTTGTAAGAGATAATTTACTATAAAATTTAAAATTTCTTATTAAAAGATCATAACGGTAACGATCATTGGGCCTAATAAATGCTAAAAAAGTTGACATAATTATCTTCTTTGAAAAAGATAATTTAATAGATCATTTAAAATTTCTTTAAAAAAGATCATAACGGTAACGATCATTGGGGCTAAGAAATGCTTAAAAAGTTGACATAATTATCTTCTTTGTAAAAGATAATTTACTAGACAATTTAAAATTTTTTATTCAAAGATCATAACGGTAACAATCATTGGGCCTAATAAATGCTAAAAAAGTTGACATAATTATCTTCTTTGTAAAAGATAATTTAATAGATCATTTAAAATTTCTTTATAAAAGATCATAATGGTAACAATCATTGGGCCTAATAAATGCTAAAAAAGTTGACATAATTATCTTCTTTGTAAGAGATAATTTACTATAAAATTTAAAATTTCTTATTAAAAGATCATAACGGTAACGATCATTGGGCCTAATAAATGCTAAAAAAGTTGACATAATTATCTTCTTTGTAAAAGATAATTTAATAGATCATTTAAAATTTCTTTATAAAAGATCATAAGGGTAACAATCATTGGGCCTAATAAATGCTAAAAAAGTTGACATAATTATCTTCTTTGTAAGAGATAATTTACTATAAAATTTAAAATTTCTTATTAAAAGATCATAACGGTAAAGATCATTGGGCCTAATAAATGCTAAAAAAGTTGACATAATTATCTTCTTTGTAAAAGATAATTTAATAGCTCATTTAAAATTTCTTTATTAAAAGATTATAACGGTAACGATCATTGGGCGTAATAAATGCTAAAAAAGTTGACATAATTATCTTCTTTGTAAGAGATAATTTACTATAAAATTTAAAATTTCTTATTAAAAGATCATAACGGTAACGATCATTGGGCCTAATAAATGCTAAAAAAGTTGACATAATTATCTTCTTTGAAAAAGATAATTTAATAGATCATTTAAAATTTCTTTAAAAAAGATCATAACGGTAACGATCATTGGGGCTAAGAAATGCTTAAAAAGTTGACATAATTATCTTCTTTGTAAAAGATAATTTACTAGACAATTTAAAATTTTTTATTCAAAGATCATAACGGTAACAATCATTGGGCCTAATAAATGCTAAAAAAGTTGACATAATTATCTTCTTTGTAAAAGATAATTTAATAGATCATTTAAAATTTCTTTATAAAAGATCATAATGGTAACAATCATTGGGCCTAATAAATGCTAAAAAAGTTGACATAATTATCTTCTTTGTAAAAGATAATTTAATAGATCATTTAAAATTTCTCATTAAAAGATCATAACGGTAACGATCATTGGGCCTAATAAATGCTAAAAAAGTTGACATAATTATCTTCTTTGTAAAAGATAATTTAATAGATCATTTAAAATTTCTCATTAAAAGATCATAACGGTAACGATCATTGGGCCTAACAAATGCTAAAAAAGTTGACATAATTATCTTCTTTGAAAAAGATAATTTAATAGATCATTTAAAATTTCTTTATTAAAAGATTATAACGGTAACGATCATTGGGCGTAATAAATGCTAAAAAAGTTGACATAATTATCTTCTTTGTAAGAGATAATTTACTATAAAATTTAAAATTTCTTATTAAAAGATCATAACGGTAACGATCATTGGGCCTAATAAATGCTAAAAAAGTTGACATAATTATCTTCTTTGAAAAAGATAATTTAATAGATCATTTAAAATTTCTTTAAAAAAGATCATAACGGTAACGATCATTGGGGCTAAGAAATGCTTAAAAAGTTGACATAATTATCTTCTTTGTAAAAGATAATTTACTAGACAATTTAAAATTTTTTATTCAAAGATCATAACGGTAACAATCATTGGGCCTAATAAATGCTAAAAAAGTTGACATAATTATCTTCTTTGTAAAAGATAATTTAATAGATCATTTAAAATTTCTTTATAAAAGATCATAATGGTAACAATCATTGGGCCTAATAAATGCTAAAAAAGTTGACATAATTATCTTCTTTGTAAGAGATAATTTACTATAAAATTTAAAATTTCTTATTAAAAGATCATAACGGTAACGATCATTGGGCCTAATAAATGCTAAAAAAGTTGACATAATTATCTTCTTTGTAAAAGATAATTTAATAGATCATTTAAAATTTCTTTATAAAAGATCATAAGGGTAACAATCATTGGGCCTAATAAATGCTAAAAAAGTTGACATAATTATCTTCTTTGTAAGAGATAATTTACTATAAAATTTAAAATTTCTTATTAAAAGATCATAACGGTAAAGATCATTGGGCCTAATAAATGCTAAAAAAGTTGACATAATTATCTTCTTTGTAAAAGATAATTTAATAGCTCATTTAAAATTTCTTTAAAAAAGATCATAACGGTAACGATCATTGGGCCTAAGAAATGCTTAAAAAGTTGACATAATTATCTTCTTTGTAAAAGATAATTTACTAGACAATTTAAAATTTTTTATTAAAAGATCATAACGATAACGATCATTGGGCCTAATAAATGCTAAAGAACTTGACATAATTATCTTCTTTGTAAAAGATAATTTAATAGATCATTTAAAATTTCTTTATTAAAAGATCAGAACGGTAACAGTCATTGGGCCTAATAAATGCTAAAAAGTTAACATAATTATCTTCTTTGTAAGAGATAATTTACTATAAAATTTAAAATTTCTTATTAAAAGATCATAACGGTAACGATCATTGGGCCTAATAAATGCTAAAAAAGTTGACATAATTATCTTCTTTGTAAAAGATAATTTAATAGATCATTTAAAATTTCTCATTAAAAGATCATAGGGCCTAACAAATGCTAAAAAAGTTGACATAATTATCTTCTTTGAAAAAGATAATTTAATAGATCATTTAAAATTTCTTTATTAAAAGATTATAACGGTAACAATCATTGGGCGTAATAAATGCTAAAAAAGTTGACATAATTATCTTCTTTGTAAGAGATAATTTACTATAAAATTTAAAATTTCTTATTAAAATATCATAACGGTAACGATCATTGGGCCTAATAAATGCTAAAAAAGTTGACATAATTATCTTCTTTGAAAAAGATAATTTAATAGATCATTTAAAATTTCTTTATTAAAAGATCATAACGGTAACAATCATTGGGCCTAATAAATGCTAAAAATTTGACATAATTATCTTCTTTGTAAGAGATAATTTACTATAAAATTTAAAATTTCTTATTAAAAGATCATAACGGTAACGATCATTGGGCCTAATAAATGCTAAAAAAGTTGACATAATTATCTTCTTTGTAAAAGATAATTTAATAGATCATTTAAAATTTCTCATTAAAAGATCATAACGGTAACGATCATTGGGCCTAACAAATGCTAAAAAAGTTGACATAATTATCTTCTTTGAAAAAGATAATTTAATAGATCATTTAAAATTTCTTTATTAAAAGATTATAACGGTAACGATCATTGGGCGTAATAAATGCTAAAAAAGTTGACATAATTATCTTCTTTGTAAGAGATAATTTACTATAAAATTTAAAATTTCTTATTAAAAGATCGTAACGGTAACGATCATTGGGCCTAATAAATGCTAAAAAAGTTGACATAATTATCTTCTTTGAAAAAGATAATTTAATAGATCATTTAAAATTTCTTTATTAAAAGATCATAACGGTAACAATCATTGGGCCTAATAAATGCTAAAAAGTTGACATAATTATCTTCTTTGTAAGAGATAATTTACTATAAAATTTAAAATTTCTTATTAAAAGATCATAACGGTAACGATCATTGGGCCTAATAAATGCTAAAAAAGTTGACATAATTATCTTCTTTGTAAAAGATAATTTAATAGATCATTTAAAATTTCTCATTAAAAGATCATAACGGTAACGATCATTGGGCCTAACAAATGCTAAAAAAGTTGACATAATTATCTTCTTTGAAAAAGATAATTTAATAGATCATTTAAAATTTCTTTATTAAAAGATTATAACGGTAACGATCATTGGGCGTAATAAATGCTAAAAAAGTTGACATAATTATCTTCTTTGTAAGAGATAATTTACTATAAAATTTAAAATTTCTTATTAAAAGATCATAACGGTAACGATCATTGCGCCTAATAAATGCTAAAAAAGTTGACATAGTTATCTTCTTTGAAAAAGATAATTTAATAGATCATTTAAAATTTCTTTAAAAAAGATCATAACGGTAACGATCATTGGGCCTAAGAAATGCTTAAAAAGTTGACATAATTATCTTCTTTGTAAAAGATAATTTACTAGACAATTTAAAATTTTTTATTCAAAGATCATAACGGTAACAATCATTGGGCCTAATAAATGCTAAAAAAGTTGACATAATTATCTTCTTTGTAAAAGATAATTTAATAGATTATTTAAAATTTCTTTATAAAAGATCATAATGGTAACAATCATTGGGCCTAATAAATGCTAAAAAAGTTGACATAATTATCTTCTTTGTAAGAGATAATTTACTATAAAATTTAAAATTTCTTATTAAAAGATCATAACGGTAACGATCATTGCGCCTAATAAATGCTAAAAAAGTTGACATAGTTATCTTCTTTGAAAAAGATAATTTAATAGATCATTTAAAATTTCTTTAAAAAAGATCATAACGGTAACGATCATTGGGCCTAAGAAATGCTTAAAAAGTTGACATAATTATCTTCTTTGTAAAAGATAATTTACTAGACAATTTAAAATTTTTTATTCAAAGATCATAACGGTAACAATCATTGGGCCTAATAAATGCTAAAAAAGTTGACATAATTATCTTCTTTGTAAAAGATAATTTAATAGCTCATTTAAAATTTCTTTAAAAAAGATCATAACGGTAACGATCATTGGGCCTAAGAAATGCTTAAAAAGTTGACATAATTATCTTCTTTGAAAAAGATAATTTAATAGATCATTTAAAATTTCTTTATTAAAAGATTATAACGGTAACGATCATTGGGCGTCATAAATGCTAAAAAAGTTGACATAATTATCTTCTTTGTAAGAGATAATTTACTATAAAATTTAAAATTTCTTATTAAAAGATCATAACGGTAACGATCATTGGGCCTAATAAATGCTAAAAAAGTTGACATAATTATCTTCTTTGAAAAAGATAATTTAATAGATCATTTAAAATTTCTTTATTAAAAGATCATAACGGTAACAATCATTGGGCCTAATAAATGCTAAAAAGTTGACATAATTATCTTCTTTGTAAGAGATAATTTACTATAAAATTTAAAATTTCTTATTAAAAGATCATAACGGTAACGATCATTGGGCCTAATAAATGCTAAAAAAGTTGACATAATTATCTTCTTTGTAAAAGATAATTTAATAGATCATTTAAAATTTCTCATTAAAAGATCATAACGGTAACGATCATTGGGCCTAACAAATGCTAAAAAAGTTGACATAATTATCTTCTTTGAAAAAGATAATTTAATAGATCATTTAAAATTTCTTTATTAAAAGATTATAACGGTAACGATCATTGGGCGTAATAAATGCTAAAAAAGTTGACATAATTATCTTCTTTGTAAGAGATAATTTACTATAAAATTTAAAATTTCTTATTAAAAGATCATAACGATAACGATCATTGGGCCTAATAAATGCTAAAAAAGTTGACATAATTATCTTCTTTGAAAAAGATAATTTAATAGATCATTTAAAATTTCTTTATTAAAAGATCATAACGGTAACAATCATTGGGCCTAATAAATGCTAAAAAGTTGACATAATTATCTTCTTTGTAAGAGATAATTTACTATAAAATTTAAAATTTCTTATTAAAAGATCATAACGGTAACGATCATTGGGCCTAATAAATGCTAAAAAAGTTGACATAATTATCTTCTTTGTAAAAGATAATTTAATAGATCATTTAAAATTTCTCATTAAAAGATCATAACGGTAACGATCATTGGGCCTAACAAATGCTAAAAAAGTTGACATAATTATCTTCTTTGAAAAAGATAATTTAATAGATCATTTAAAATTTCTTTATTAAAAGATTATAACGGTAACGATCATTGGGCGTAATAAATGCTAAAAAAGTTGACATAATTATCTTCTTTGTAAGAGATAATTTACTATAAAATTTAAAATTTCTTATTAAAAGATCATAACGGTAACGATCATTGCGCCTAATAAATGCTAAAAAAGTTGACATAGTTATCTTCTTTGAAAAAGATAATTTAATAGATCATTTAAAATTTCTTTAAAAAAGATCATAACGGTAACGATCATTGGGCCTAAGAAATGCTTAAAAAGTTGACATAATTATCTTCTTTGTAAAAGATAATTTACTAGACAATTTAAAATTTTTTATTCAAAGATCATAACGGTAACAATCATTGGGCCTAATAAATGCTAAAAAAGTTGACATAATTATCTTCTTTGTAAAAGATAATTTAATAGATTATTTAAAATTTCTTTATAAAAGATCATAATGGTAACAATCATTGGGCCTAATAAATGCTAAAAAAGTTGACATAATTATCTTCTTTGTAAGAGATAATTTACTATAAAATTTAAAATTTCTTATTAAAAGATCATAACGGTAACGATCATTGCGCCTAATAAATGCTAAAAAAGTTGACATAGTTATCTTCTTTGAAAAAGATAATTTAATAGATCATTTAAAATTTCTTTAAAAAAGATCATAACGGTAACGATCATTGGGCCTAAGAAATGCTTAAAAAGTTGACATAATTATCTTCTTTGTAAAAGATAATTTACTAGACAATTTAAAATTTTTTATTCAAAGATCATAACGGTAACAATCATTGGGCCTAATAAATGCTAAAAAAGTTGACATAATTATCTTCTTTGTAAAAGATAATTTAATAGCTCATTTAAAATTTCTTTAAAAAAGATCATAACGGTAACGATCATTGGGCCTAAGAAATGCTTAAAAAGTTGACATAATTATCTTCTTTGAAAAAGATAATTTAATAGATCATTTAAAATTTCTTTATTAAAAGATTATAACGGTAACGATCATTGGGCGTCATAAATGCTAAAAAAGTTGACATAATTATCTTCTTTGTAAGAGATAATTTACTATAAAATTTAAAATTTCTTATTAAAAGATCATAACGGTAACGATCATTGGGCCTAATAAATGCTAAAAAAGTTGACATAATTATCTTCTTTGAAAAAGATAATTTAATAGATCATTTAAAATTTCTTTATTAAAAGATCATAACGGTAACAATCATTGGGCCTAATAAATGCTAAAAAGTTGACATAATTATCTTCTTTGTAAGAGATAATTTACTATAAAATTTAAAATTTCTTATTAAAAGATCATAACGGTAACGATCATTGGGCCTAATAAATGCTAAAAAAGTTGACATAATTATCTTCTTTGTAAAAGATAATTTAATAGATCATTTAAAATTTCTCATTAAAAGATCATAACGGTAACGATCATTGGGCCTAACAAATGCTAAAAAAGTTGACATAATTATCTTCTTTGAAAAAGATAATTTAATAGATCATTTAAAATTTCTTTATTAAAAGATTATAACGGTAACGATCATTGGGCGTAATAAATGCTAAAAAAGTTGACATAATTATCTTCTTTGTAAGAGATAATTTACTATAAAATTTAAAATTTCTTATTAAAAGATCATAACGATAACGATCATTGGGCCTAATAAATGCTAAAAAAGTTGACATAATTATCTTCTTTGAAAAAGATAATTTAATAGATCATTTAAAATTTCTTTATTAAAAGATCATAACGGTAACAATCATTGGGCCTAATAAATGCTAAAAAGTTGACATAATTATCTTCTTTGTAAGAGATAATTTACTATAAAATTTAAAATTTCTTATTAAAAGATCATAACGGTAACGATCATTGGGCCTAATAAATGCTAAAAAAGTTGACATAATTATCTTCTTTGTAAAAGATAATTTAATAGATCATTTAAAATTTCTCATTAAAAGATCATAACGGTAACGATCATTGGGCCTAACAAATGCTAAAAAAGTTGACATAATTATCTTCTTTGAAAAAGATAATTTAATAGATCATTTAAAATTTCTTTATTAAAAGATTATAACGGTAACGATCATTGGGCGTAATAAATGCTAAAAAAGTTGACATAATTATCTTCTTTGTAAGAGATAATTTACTATAAAATTTAAAATTTCTTATTAAAAGATCATAACGGTAACGATCATTGCGCCTAATAAATGCTAAAAAAGTTGACATAGTTATCTTCTTTGAAAAAGATAATTTAATAGATCATTTAAAATTTCTTTAAAAAAGATCATAACGGTAACGATCATTGGGCCTAAGAAATGCTTAAAAAGTTGACATAATTATCTTCTTTGTAAAAGATAATTTACTAGACAATTTAAAATTTTTTATTCAAAGATCATAACGGTAACAATCATTGGGCCTAATAAATGCTAAAAAAGTTGACATAATTATCTTCTTTGTAAAAGATAATTTAATAGATTATTTAAAATTTCTTTATAAAAGATCATAATGGTAACAATCATTGGGCCTAATAAATGCTAAAAAAGTTGACATAATTATCTTCTTTGTAAGAGATAATTTACTATAAAATTTAAAATTTCTTATTAAAAGATCATAACGGTAACGATCATTGCGCCTAATAAATGCTAAAAAAGTTGACATAGTTATCTTCTTTGAAAAAGATAATTTAATAGATCATTTAAAATTTCTTTAAAAAAGATCATAACGGTAACGATCATTGGGCCTAAGAAATGCTTAAAAAGTTGACATAATTATCTTCTTTGTAAAAGATAATTTACTAGACAATTTAAAATTTTTTATTCAAAGATCATAACGGTAACAATCATTGGGCCTAATAAATGCTAAAAAAGTTGACATAATTATCTTCTTTGTAAAAGATAATTTAATAGCTCATTTAAAATTTCTTTAAAAAAGATCATAACGGTAACGATCATTGGGCCTAAGAAATGCTTAAAAAGTTGACATAATTATCTTCTTTGAAAAAGATAATTTAATAGATCATTTAAAATTTCTTTATTAAAAGATTATAACGGTAACGATCATTGGGCGTCATAAATGCTAAAAAAGTTGACATAATTATCTTCTTTGTAAGAGATAATTTACTATAAAATTTAAAATTTCTTATTAAAAGATCATAACGGTAACGATCATTGGGCCTAATAAATGCTAAAAAAGTTGACATAATTATCTTCTTTGAAAAAGATAATTTAATAGATCATTTAAAATTTCTTTATTAAAAGATCATAACGGTAACAATCATTGGGCCTAATAAATGCTAAAAAGTTGACATAATTATCTTCTTTGTAAGAGATAATTTACTATAAAATTTAAAATTTCTTATTAAAAGATCATAACGGTAACGATCATTGGGCCTAATAAATGCTAAAAAAGTTGACATAATTATCTTCTTTGTAAAAGATAATTTAATAGATCATTTAAAATTTCTCATTAAAAGATCATAACGGTAACGATCATTGGGCCTAACAAATGCTAAAAAAGTTGACATAATTATCTTCTTTGAAAAAGATAATTTAATAGATCATTTAAAATTTCTTTATTAAAAGATTATAACGGTAACGATCATTGGGCGTAATAAATGCTAAAAAAGTTGACATAATTATCTTCTTTGTAAGAGATAATTTACTATAAAATTTAAAATTTCTTATTAAAAGATCATAACGATAACGATCATTGGGCCTAATAAATGCTAAAAAAGTTGACATAATTATCTTCTTTGAAAAAGATAATTTAATAGATCATTTAAAATTTCTTTATTAAAAGATCATAACGGTAACAATCATTGGGCCTAATAAATGCTAAAAAGTTGACATAATTATCTTCTTTGTAAGAGATAATTTACTATAAAATTTAAAATTTCTTATTAAAAGATCATAACGGTAACGATCATTGGGCCTAATAAATGCTAAAAAAGTTGACATAATTATCTTCTTTGTAAAAGATAATTTAATAGATCATTTAAAATTTCTCATTAAAAGATCATAACGGTAACGATCATTGGGCCTAACAAATGCTAAAAAAGTTGACATAATTATCTTCTTTGAAAAAGATAATTTAATAGATCATTTAAAATTTCTTTATTAAAAGATTATAACGGTAACGATCATTGGGCGTAATAAATGCTAAAAAAGTTGACATAATTATCTTCTTTGTAAGAGATAATTTACTATAAAATTTAAAATTTCTTATTAAAAGATCATAACGGTAACGATCATTGGGCCTAATAAATGCTAAAAAAGTTGACATAATTATCTTCTTTGAAAAAGATAATTTAATAG
This sequence comes from Psophocarpus tetragonolobus, assembly GCA_037954015.1. Taxonomy (NCBI): domain Eukaryota; kingdom Viridiplantae; phylum Streptophyta; class Magnoliopsida; order Fabales; family Fabaceae; genus Psophocarpus; species Psophocarpus tetragonolobus. The sequence goes on along the minus strand of CM075688.1, from coordinate 56,768,983 downwards.
ATCATTTAAAATTTCTTTATTAAAAGATCATAACGGTAACAATCATTGGGCCTAATAAATGCTAAAAAGTTGACATAATTATCTTCTTTGTAAGAGATAATTTACTATAAAATTTAAAATTTCTTATTATAAGATCATAACGGTAACGATCATTGGGCCTAATAAATGCTAAAAAAGTTGACATAATTATCTTCTTTGTAAAAGATAATTTAATAGATCATTTAAAATTTCTCATTAAAAGATCATAACGGTAACGATCATTGGGCCTAACAAATGCTAAAAAAGTTGACATAATTATCTTCTTTGAAAAAGATAATTTAATAGATCATTTAAAATTTCTTTATTAAAAGATTATAACGGTAACGATCATTGGGCGTAATAAATGCTAAAAAAGTTGACATAATTATCTTCTTTGTAAGAGATAATTTACTATAAAATTTAAAATTTCTTATTAAAAGATCATAACGGTAACGATCATTGGGCCTAATAAATGCTAAAAAAGTTGACATAATTATCTTCTTTGAAAAAGATAATTTAATAGATCATTTAAAATTTCTTTAAAAAAGATCATAACGGTAACGATCATTGGGGCTAAGAAATGCTTAAAAAGTTGACATAATTATCTTCTTTGTAAAAGATAATTTACTAGACAATTTAAAATTTTTTATTCAAAGATCATAACGGTAACAATCATTGGGCCTAATAAATGCTAAAAAAGTTGACATAATTATCTTCTTTGTAAAAGATAATTTAATAGATCATTTAAAATTTCTTTATAAAAGATCATAATGGTAACAATCATTGGGCCTAATAAATGCTAAAAAAGTTGACATAATTATCTTCTTTGTAAGAGATAATTTACTATAAAATTTAAAATTTCTTATTAAAAGATCATAACGGTAACGATCATTGGGCCTAATAAATGCTAAAAAAGTTGACATAATTATCTTCTTTGTAAAAGATAATTTAATAGATCATTTAAAATTTCTTTATAAAAGATCATAAGGGTAACAATCATTGGGCCTAATAAATGCTAAAAAAGTTGACATAATTATCTTCTTTGTAAGAGATAATTTACTATAAAATTTAAAATTTCTTATTAAAAGATCATAACGGTAACGATCATTGGGCCTAATAAATGCTAAAAAAGTTGACATAATTATCTTCTTTGTAAGAGATAATTTACTATAAAATTTAAAATTTCTTATTAAAAGATCATAACGGTAACGATCATTGGGCCTAATAAATGCTAAAAAAGTTGACATAATTATCTTCTTTGAAAAAGATAATTTAATAGATCATTTAAAATTTCTTTAAAAAAGATCATAACGGTAACGATCATTGGGGCTAAGAAATGCTTAAAAAGTTGACATAATTATCTTCTTTGTAAAAGATAATTTACTAGACAATTTAAAATTTTTTATTCAAAGATCATAACGGTAACAATCATTGGGCCTAATAAATGCTAAAAAAGTTGACATAATTATCTTCTTTGTAAAAGATAATTTAATAGATCATTTAAAATTTCTTTATAAAAGATCATAATGGTAACAATCATTGGGCCTAATAAATGCTAAAAAAGTTGACATAATTATCTTCTTTGTAAGAGATAATTTACTATAAAATTTAAAATTTCTTATTAAAAGATCATAACGGTAACGATCATTGGGCCTAATAAATGCTAAAAAAGTTGACATAATTATCTTCTTTGTAAAAGATAATTTAATAGATCATTTAAAATTTCTTTATAAAAGATCATAAGGGTAACAATCATTGGGCCTAATAAATGCTAAAAAAGTTGACATAATTATCTTCTTTGTAAGAGATAATTTACTATAAAATTTAAAATTTCTTATTAAAAGATCATAACGGTAACGATCATTGGGCCTAATAAATGCTAAAAAAGTTGACATAATTATCTTCTTTGTAAAAGATAATTTAATAGATCATTTAAAATTTCTCATTAAAAGATCATAACGGTAACGATCATTGGGCCTAACAAATGCTAAAAAAGTTGACATAATTATCTTCTTTGAAAAAGATAATTTAATAGATCATTTAAAATTTCTTTAAAAAAGATCATAACGGTAACGATCATTGGGGCTAAGAAATGCTAAAAAAGTTGACATAATTATCTTCTTTGTAAGAGATAATTTACTATAAAATTTAAAATTTCTTATTAAAAGATCGTAACGGTAACGATCATTGGGCCTAATAAATGCTAAAAAAGTTGACATAATTATCTTCTTTGAAAAAGATAATTTAATAGATCATTTAAAATTTCTTTATTAAAAGATCATAACGGTAACAATCATTGGGCCTAATAAATGCTAAAAAGTTGACATAATTATCTTCTTTGTAAGAGATAATTTACTATAAAATTTAAAATTTCTTATTAAAAGATCATAACGGTAACGATCATTGGGCCTAATAAATGCTAAAAAAGTTGACATAATTATCTTCTTTGTAAAAGATAATTTAATAGATCATTTAAAATTTCTCATTAAAAGATCATAACGGTAACGATCATTGGGCCTAACAAATGCTAAAAAAGTTGACATAATTATCTTCTTTGAAAAAGATAATTTAATAGATCATTTAAAATTTCTTTATTAAAAGATTATAACGGTAACGATCATTGGGCGTAATAAATGCTAAAAAAGTTGACATAATTATCTTCTTTGTAAGAGATAATTTACTATAAAATTTAAAATTTCTTATTAAAAGATCATAACGGTAACGATCATTGCGCCTAATAAATGCTAAAAAAGTTGACATAGTTATCTTCTTTGAAAAAGATAATTTAATAGATCATTTAAAATTTCTTTAAAAAAGATCATAACGGTAACGATCATTGGGCCTAAGAAATGCTTAAAAAGTTGACATAATTATCTTCTTTGTAAAAGATAATTTACTAGACAATTTAAAATTTTTTATTCAAAGATCATAACGGTAACAATCATTGGGCCTAATAAATGCTAAAAAAGTTGACATAATTATCTTCTTTGTAAAAGATAATTTAATAGATTATTTAAAATTTCTTTATAAAAGATCATAATGGTAACAATCATTGGGCCTAATAAATGCTAAAAAAGTTGACATAATTATCTTCTTTGTAAGAGATAATTTACTATAAAATTTAAAATTTCTTATTAAAAGATCATAACGGTAACGATCATTGCGCCTAATAAATGCTAAAAAAGTTGACATAGTTATCTTCTTTGAAAAAGATAATTTAATAGATCATTTAAAATTTCTTTAAAAAAGATCATAACGGTAACGATCATTGGGCCTAAGAAATGCTTAAAAAGTTGACATAATTATCTTCTTTGTAAAAGATAATTTACTAGACAATTTAAAATTTTTTATTCAAAGATCATAACGGTAACAATCATTGGGCCTAATAAATGCTAAAAAAGTTGACATAATTATCTTCTTTGTAAAAGATAATTTAATAGCTCATTTAAAATTTCTTTAAAAAAGATCATAACGGTAACGATCATTGGGCCTAAGAAATGCTTAAAAAGTTGACATAATTATCTTCTTTGAAAAAGATAATTTAATAGATCATTTAAAATTTCTTTATTAAAAGATTATAACGGTAACGATCATTGGGCGTCATAAATGCTAAAAAAGTTGACATAATTATCTTCTTTGTAAGAGATAATTTACTATAAAATTTAAAATTTCTTATTAAAAGATCATAACGGTAACGATCATTGGGCCTAATAAATGCTAAAAAAGTTGACATAATTATCTTCTTTGAAAAAGATAATTTAATAGATCATTTAAAATTTCTTTATTAAAAGATCATAACGGTAACAATCATTGGGCCTAATAAATGCTAAAAAGTTGACATAATTATCTTCTTTGTAAGAGATAATTTACTATAAAATTTAAAATTTCTTATTAAAAGATCATAACGGTAACGATCATTGGGCCTAATAAATGCTAAAAAAGTTGACATAATTATCTTCTTTGTAAAAGATAATTTAATAGATCATTTAAAATTTCTCATTAAAAGATCATAACGGTAACGATCATTGGGCCTAACAAATGCTAAAAAAGTTGACATAATTATCTTCTTTGAAAAAGATAATTTAATAGATCATTTAAAATTTCTTTATTAAAAGATTATAACGGTAACGATCATTGGGCGTAATAAATGCTAAAAAAGTTGACATAATTATCTTCTTTGTAAGAGATAATTTACTATAAAATTTAAAATTTCTTATTAAAAGATCATAACGATAACGATCATTGGGCCTAATAAATGCTAAAAAAGTTGACATAATTATCTTCTTTGAAAAAGATAATTTAATAGATCATTTAAAATTTCTTTATTAAAAGATCATAACGGTAACAATCATTGGGCCTAATAAATGCTAAAAAGTTGACATAATTATCTTCTTTGTAAGAGATAATTTACTATAAAATTTAAAATTTCTTATTAAAAGATCATAACGGTAACGATCATTGGGCCTAATAAATGCTAAAAAAGTTGACATAATTATCTTCTTTGTAAAAGATAATTTAATAGATCATTTAAAATTTCTCATTAAAAGATCATAACGGTAACGATCATTGGGCCTAACAAATGCTAAAAAAGTTGACATAATTATCTTCTTTGAAAAAGATAATTTAATAGATCATTTAAAATTTCTTTATTAAAAGATTATAACGGTAACGATCATTGGGCGTAATAAATGCTAAAAAAGTTGACATAATTATCTTCTTTGTAAGAGATAATTTACTATAAAATTTAAAATTTCTTATTAAAAGATCATAACGGTAACGATCATTGGGCCTAATAAATGCTAAAAAAGTTGACATAATTATCTTCTTTGAAAAAGATAATTTAATAGATCATTTAAAATTTCTTTATTAAAAGATCATAACGGTAACAATCATTGGGCCTAATAAATGCTAAAAAGTTGACATAATTATCTTCTTTGTAAGAGATAATTTACTATAAAATTTAAAATTTCTTATTAAAAGATCATAACGGTAACGATCATTGGGCCTAATAAATGCTAAAAAAGTTGACATAATTATCTTCTTTGTAAAAGATAATTTAATAGATCATTTAAAATTTCTCATTAAAAGATCATAACGGTAACGATCATTGGGCCTAACAAATGCTAAAAAAGTTGACATAATTATCTTCTTTGAAAAAGATAATTTAATAGATCATTTAAAATTTCTTTATTAAAAGATTATAACGGTAACGATCATTGGGCGTAATAAATGCTAAAAAAGTTGACATAATTATCTTCTTTGTAAGAGATAATTTACTATAAAATTTAAAATTTCTTATTAAAAGATCATAACGGTAACGATCATTGGGCCTAATAAATGCTAAAAAAGTTGACATAATTATCTTCTTTGAAAAAGATAATTTAATTGATCATTTAAAATTTCTTTAAAAAAGATCATAACGGTAACGATCATTGGGGCTAAGAAATGCTTAAAAAGTTGACATAATTATCTTCTTTGTAAAAGATAATTTACTAGACAATTTAAAATTTTTTATTCAAAGATCATAACGGTAACAATCATTGGGCCTAATAAATGCTAAAAAAGTTGACATAATTATCTTCTTTGTAAAAGATAATTTAATAGATCATTTAAAATTTCTTTATAAAAGATCATAATGGTAACAATCATTGGGCCTAATAAATGCTAAAAAAGTTGACATAATTATCTTCTTTGTAAAAGATAATTTAATAGATCATTTAAAATTTCTCATTAAAAGATCATAACGGTAACGATCATTGGGCCTAATAAATGCTAAAAAAGTTGACATAATTATCTTCTTTGTAAAAGATAATTTAATAGATCATTTAAAATTTCTCATTAAAAGATCATAACGGTAACGATCATTGGGCCTAACAAATGCTAAAAAAGTTGACATAATTATCTTCTTTGAAAAAGATAATTTAATAGATCATTTAAAATTTCTTTATTAAAAGATTATAACGGTAACGATCATTGGGCGTAATAAATGCTAAAAAAGTTGACATAATTATCTTCTTTGTAAGAGATAATTTACTATAAAATTTAAAATTTCTTATTAAAAGATCATAACGGTAACGATCATTGGGCCTAATAAATGCTAAAAAAGTTGACATAATTATCTTCTTTGAAAAAGATAATTTAATAGATCATTTAAAATTTCTTTAAAAAAGATCATAACGGTAACGATCATTGGGGCTAAGAAATGCTTAAAAAGTTGACATAATTATCTTCTTTGTAAAAGATAATTTACTAGACAATTTAAAATTTTTTATTCAAAGATCATAACGGTAACAATCATTGGGCCTAATAAATGCTAAAAAAGTTGACATAATTATCTTCTTTGTAAAAGATAATTTAATAGATCATTTAAAATTTCTTTATAAAAGATCATAATGGTAACAATCATTGGGCCTAATAAATGCTAAAAAAGTTGACATAATTATCTTCTTTGTAAGAGATAATTTACTATAAAATTTAAAATTTCTTATTAAAAGATCATAACGGTAACGATCATTGGGCCTAATAAATGCTAAAAAAGTTGACATAATTATCTTCTTTGTAAAAGATAATTTAATAGATCATTTAAAATTTCTTTATAAAAGATCATAAGGGTAACAATCATTGGGCCTAATAAATGCTAAAAAAGTTGACATAATTATCTTCTTTGTAAGAGATAATTTACTATAAAATTTAAAATTTCTTATTAAAAGATCATAACGGTAAAGATCATTGGGCCTAATAAATGCTAAAAAAGTTGACATAATTATCTTCTTTGTAAAAGATAATTTAATAGCTCATTTAAAATTTCTTTAAAAAAGATCATAACGGTAACGATCATTGGGCCTAAGAAATGCTTAAAAAGTTGACATAATTATCTTCTTTGTAAAAGATAATTTACTAGACAATTTAAAATTTTTTATTAAAAGATCATAACGATAACGATCATTGGGCCTAATAAATGCTAAAAAACTTGACATAATTATCTTCTTTGTAAAAGATAATTTAATAGATCATTTAAAATTTCTTTATTAAAAGATCAGAACGGTAACAATCATTGGGCCTAATAAATGCTAAAAAGTTGACATAATTATCTTCTTTGTAAGAGATAATTTACTATAAAATTTAAAATTTCTTATTAAAAGATCATAACGGTAACGATCATTGGGCCTAATAAATGCTAAAAAAGTTGACATAATTATCTTCTTTGTAAAAGATAATTTAATAGATCATTTAAAATTTCTCATTAAAAGATCATAGGGCCTAACAAATGCTAAAAAAGTTGACATAATTATCTTCTTTGAAAAAGATAATTTAATAGATCATTTAAAATTTCTTTATTAAAAGATTATAACGGTAACAATCATTGGGCGTAATAAATGCTAAAAAAGTTGACATAATTATCTTCTTTGTAAGAGATAATTTACTATAAAATTTAAAATTTCTTATTAAAATATCATAACGGTAACGATCATTGGGCCTAATAAATGCTAAAAAAGTTGACATAATTATCTTCTTTGAAAAAGATAATTTAATAGATCATTTAAAATTTCTTTATTAAAAGATCATAACGGTAACAATCATTGGGCCTAATAAATGCTAAAAATTTGACATAATTATCTTCTTTGTAAGAGATAATTTACTATAAAATTTAAAATTTCTTATTAAAAGATCATAACGGTAACGATCATTGGGCCTAATAAATGCTAAAAAAGTTGACATAATTATCTTCTTTGTAAAAGATAATTTAATAGATCATTTAAAATTTCTCATTAAAAGATCATAACGGTAACGATCATTGGGCCTAACAAATGCTAAAAAAGTTGACATAATTATCTTCTTTGAAAAAGATAATTTAATAGATCATTTAAAATTTCTTTATTAAAAGATTATAACGGTAACGATCATTGGGCGTAATAAATGCTAAAAAAGTTGACATAATTATCTTCTTTGTAAGAGATAATTTACTATAAAATTTAAAATTTCTTATTAAAAGATCGTAACGGTAACGATCATTGGGCCTAATAAATGCTAAAAAAGTTGACATAATTATCTTCTTTGAAAAAGATAATTTAATAGATCATTTAAAATTTCTTTATTAAAAGATCATAACGGTAACAATCATTGGGCCTAATAAATGCTAAAAAGTTGACATAATTATCTTCTTTGTAAGAGATAATTTACTATAAAATTTAAAATTTCTTATTAAAAGATCATAATGGTAACGATCATTGGGCCTAATAAATGCTAAAAAAGTTGACATAATTATCTTCTTTGTAAAAGATAATTTAATAGATCATTTAAAATTTCTCATTAAAAGATCATAACGGTAACGATCATTGGGCCTAACAATTGCTAAAAAAGTTGACATAATTATCTTCTTTGAAAAAGATAATTTAATAGATCATTTAAAATTTCTTTATTAAAAGATTAAAACGGTAACGATCATTGGGCGTAATAAATGCTAAAAAAGTTGACATAATTATCTTCTTTGTAAGAGATAATTTACTATAAAATTTAAAATTTCTTATTAAAAGATCATAACGGTAACGATCATTGCGCCTAATAAATGCTAAAAAAGTTGACATAGTTATCTTCTTTGAAAAAGATAATTTAATAGATCATTTAAAATTTCTTTAAAAAAGATCATAACGGTAACGATCATTGGGCCTAAGAAATGCTTAAAAAGTTGACATAATTATCTTCTTTGTAAAAGATAATTTACTAGACAATTTAAAATTTTTTATTCAAAGATCATAACGGTAACAATCATTGGGCCTAATAAATGCTAAAAAAGTTGACATAATTATCTTCTTTGTAAAAGATAATTTAATAGATTATTTAAAATTTCTTTATAAAAGATCATAATGGTAACAATCATTGGGCCTAATAAATGCTAAAAAAGTTGACATAATTATCTTCTTTGTAAGAGATAATTTACTATAAAATTTAAAATTTCTTATTAAAAGATCATAACGGTAACGATCATTGCGCCTAATAAATGCTAAAAAAGTTGACATAGTTATCTTCTTTGAAAAAGATAATTTAATAGATCATTTAAAATTTCTTTAAAAAAGATCATAACGGTAACGATCATTGGGCCTAAGAAATGCTTAAAAAGTTGACATAATTATCTTCTTTGTAAAAGATAATTTACTAGACAATTTAAAATTTTTTATTCAAAGATCATAACGGTAACAATCATTGGGCCTAATAAATGCTAAAAAAGTTGACATAATTATCTTCTTTGTAAAAGATAATTTAATAGCTCATTTAAAATTTCTTTAAAAAAGATCATAACGGTAACGATCATTGGGCCTAAGAAATGCTTAAAAAGTTGACATAATTATCTTCTTTGAAAAAGATAATTTAATAGATCATTTAAAATTTCTTTATTAAAAGATTATAACGGTAACGATCATTGGGCGTCATAAATGCTAAAAAAGTTGACATAATTATCTTCTTTGTAAGAGATAATTTACTATAAAATTTAAAATTTCTTATTAAAAGATCATAACGGTAACGATCATTGGGCCTAATAAATGCTAAAAAAGTTGACATAATTATCTTCTTTGAAAAAGATAATTTAATAGATCATTTAAAATTTCTTTATTAAAAGATCATAACGGTAACAATCATTGGGCCTAATAAATGCTAAAAAGTTGACATAATTATCTTCTTTGTAAGAGATAATTTACTATAAAATTTAAAATTTCTTATTAAAAGATCATAACGGTAACGATCATTGGGCCTAATAAATGCTAAAAAAGTTGACATAATTATCTTCTTTGTAAAAGATAATTTAATAGATCATTTAAAATTTCTCATTAAAAGATCATAACGGTAACGATCATTGGGCCTAACAAATGCTAAAAAAGTTGACATAATTATCTTCTTTGAAAAAGATAATTTAATAGATCATTTAAAATTTCTTTATTAAAAGATTATAACGGTAACGATCATTGGGCGTAATAAATGCTAAAAAAGTTGACATAATTATCTTCTTTGTAAGAGATAATTTACTATAAAATTTAAAATTTCTTATTAAAAGATCATAACGATAACGATCATTGGGCCTAATAAATGCTAAAAAAGTTGACATAATTATCTTCTTTGAAAAAGATAATTTAATAGATCATTTAAAATTTCTTTATTAAAAGATCATAACGGTAACAATCATTGGGCCTAATAAATGCTAAAAAGTTGACATAATTATCTTCTTTGTAAGAGATAATTTACTATAAAATTTAAAATTTCTTATTAAAAGATCATAACGGTAACGATCATTGGGCCTAATAAATGCTAAAAAAGTTGACATAATTATCTTCTTTGTAAAAGATAATTTAATAGATCATTTAAAATTTCTCATTAAAAGATCATAACGGTAACGATCATTGGGCCTAACAAATGCTAAAAAAGTTGACATAATTATCTTCTTTGAAAAAGATAATTTAATAGATCATTTAAAATTTCTTTATTAAAAGATTATAACGGTAACGATCATTGGGCGTAATAAATGCTAAAAAAGTTGACATAATTATCTTCTTTGTAAGAGATAATTTACTATAAAATTTAAAATTTCTTATTAAAAGATCATAACGGTAACGATCATTGGGCCTAATAAATGCTAAAAAAGTTGACATAATTATCTTCTTTGAAAAAGATAATTTAATAGATCATTTAAAATTTCTTTAAAAAAGATCATAACGGTAACGATCATTGGGGCTAAGAAATGCTTAAAAAGTTGACATAATTATCTTCTTTGTAAAAGATAATTTACTAGACAATTTAAAATTTTTTATTCAAAGATCATAACGGTAACAATCATTGGGCCTAATAAATGCTAAAAAAGTTGACATAATTATCTTCTTTGAAAAAGATAATTTAATAGATCATTTAAAATTTCTTTATTAAAAGATCATAACGGTAACAATCATTGGGCCTAATAAATGCTAAAAAGTTGACATAATTATCTTCTTTGTAAGAGATAATTTACTATAAAATTTAAAATTTCTTATTAAAAGATCATAACGGTAACGATCATTGGGCCTAATAAATGCTAAAAAAGTTGACATAATTATCTTCTTTGTAAAAGATAATTTAATAGATCATTTAAAATTTCTCATTAAAAGATCATAACGGTAACGATCATTGGGCCTAACAAATGCTAAAAAAGTTGACATAATTATCTTCTTTGAAAAAGATAATTTAATAGATCATTTAAAATTTCTTTATTAAAAGATTATAACGGTAACGATCATTGGGCGTAATAAATGCTAAAAAAGTTGACATAATTATCTTCTTTGTAAGAGATAATTTACTATAAAATTTAAAATTTCTTATTAAAAGATCATAACGGTAACGATCATTGGGCCTAATAAATGCTAAAAAAGTTGACATAATTATCTTCTTTGAAAAAGATAATTTAATAGATCATTTAAAATTTCTTTAAAAAAGATCATAACGGTAACGATCATTGGGGCTAAGAAATGCTTAAAAAGTTGACATAATTATCTTCTTTGTAAAAGATAATTTACTAGACAATTTAAAATTTTTTATTCAAAGATCATAACGGTAACAATCATTGGGCCTAATAAATGCTAAAAAAGTTGACATAATTATCTTCTTTGTAAAAGATAATTTAATAGATCATTTAAAATTTCTTTATAAAAGATCATAATGGTAACAATCATTGGGCCTAATAAATGCTAAAAAAGTTGACATAATTATCTTCTTTGTAAAAGATAATTTAATAGATCATTTAAAATTTCTCATTAAAAGATCATAACGGTAACGATCATTGGGCCTAATAAATGCTAAAAAAGTTGACATAATTATCTTCTTTGTAAAAGATAATTTAATAGATCATTTAAAATTTCTCATTAAAAGATCATAACGGTAACGATCATTGGGCCTAACAAATGCTAAAAAAGTTGACATAATTATCTTCTTTGAAAAAGATAATTTAATAGATCATTTAAAATTTCTTTATTAAAAGATTATAACGGTAACGATCATTGGGCGTAATAAATGCTAAAAAAGTTGACATAATTATCTTCTTTGTAAGAGATAATTTACTATAAAATTTAAAATTTCTTATTAAAAGATCATAACGGTAACGATCATTGGGCCTAATAAATGCTAAAAAAGTTGACATAATTATCTTCTTTGAAAAAGATAATTTAATAGATCATTTAAAATTTCTTTAAAAAAGATCATAACGGTAACGATCATTGGGGCTAAGAAATGCTTAAAAAGTTGACATAATTATCTTCTTTGTAAAAGATAATTTACTAGACAATTTAAAATTTTTTATTCAAAGATCATAACGGTAACAATCATTGGGCCTAATAAATGCTAAAAAAGTTGACATAATTATCTTCTTTGTAAAAGATAATTTAATAGATCATTTAAAATTTCTTTATAAAAGATCATAATGGTAACAATCATTGGGCCTAATAAATGCTAAAAAAGTTGACATAATTATCTTCTTTGTAAAAGATAATTTAATAGATCATTTAAAATTTCTCATTAAAAGATCATAACGGTAACGATCATTGGGCCTAATAAATGCTAAAAAAGTTGACATAATTATCTTCTTTGTAAAAGATAATTTAATAGATCATTTAAAATTTCTCATTAAAAGATCATAACGGTAACGATCATTGGGCCTAACAAATGCTAAAAAAGTTGACATAATTATCTTCTTTGAAAAAGATAATTTAATAGATCATTTAAAATTTCTTTATTAAAAGATTATAACGGTAACGATCATTGGGCGTAATAAATGCTAAAAAAGTTGACATAATTATCTTCTTTGTAAGAGATAATTTACTATAAAATTTAAAATTTCTTATTAAAAGATCATAACGGTAACGATCATTGGGCCTAATAAATGCTAAAAAAGTTGACATAATTATCTTCTTTGAAAAAGATAATTTAATAGATCATTTAAAATTTCTTTAAAAAAGATCATAACGGTAACGATCATTGGGGCTAAGAAATGCTTAAAAAGTTGACATAATTATCTTCTTTGTAAAAGATAATTTACTAGACAATTTAAAATTTTTTATTCAAAGATCATAACGGTAACAATCATTGGGCCTAATAAATGCTAAAAAAGTTGACATAATTATCTTCTTTGTAAAAGATAATTTAATAGATCATTTAAAATTTCTTTATAAAAGATCATAATGGTAACAATCATTGGGCCTAATAAATGCTAAAAAAGTTGACATAATTATCTTCTTTGTAAGAGATAATTTACTATAAAATTTAAAATTTCTTATTAAAAGATCATAACGGTAACGATCATTGGGCCTAATAAATGCTAAAAAAGTTGACATAATTATCTTCTTTGTAAAAGATAATTTAATAGATCATTTAAAATTTCTTTATAAAAGATCATAAGGGTAACAATCATTGGGCCTAATAAATGCTAAAAAAGTTGACATAATTATCTTCTTTGTAAGAGATAATTTACTATAAAATTTAAAATTTCTTATTAAAAGATCATAACGGTAAAGATCATTGGGCCTAATAAATGCTAAAAAAGTTGACATAATTATCTTCTTTGTAAAAGATAATTTAATAGCTCATTTAAAATTTCTTTAAAAAAGATCATAACGGTAACGATCATTGGGCCTAAGAAATGCTTAAAAAGTTGACATAATTATCTTCTTTGTAAAAGATAATTTACTAGACAATTTAAAATTTTTTATTAAAAGATCATAACGATAACGATCATTGGGCCTAATAAATGCTAAAAAACTTGACATAATTATCTTCTTTGTAAAAGATAATTTAATAGATCATTTAAAATTTCTTTATTAAAAGATCAGAACGGTAACAATCATTGGGCCTAATAAATGCTAAAAAGTTGACATAATTATCTTCTTTGTAAGAGATAATTTACTATAAAATTTAAAATTTCTTATTAAAAGATCATAACGGTAACGATCATTGGGCCTAATAAATGCTAAAAAAGTTGACATAATTATCTTCTTTGTAAAAGATAATTTAATAGATCATTTAAAATTTCTCATTAAAAGATCATAGGGCCTAACAAATGCTAAAAAAGTTGACATAATTATCTTCTTTGAAAAAGATAATTTAATAGATCATTTAAAATTTCTTTATTAAAAGATTATAACGGTAACAATCATTGGGCGTAATAAATGCTAAAAAAGTTGACATAATTATCTTCTTTGTAAGAGATAATTTACTATAAAATTTAAAATTTCTTATTAAAATATCATAACGGTAACGATCATTGGGCCTAATAAATGCTAAAAAAGTTGACATAATTATCTTCTTTGAAAAAGATAATTTAATAGATCATTTAAAATTTCTTTATTAAAAGATCATAACGGTAACAATCATTGGGCCTAATAAATGCTAAAAATTTGACATAATTATCTTCTTTGTAAGAGATAATTTACTATAAAATTTAAAATTTCTTATTAAAAGATCATAACGGTAACGATCATTGGGCCTAATAAATGCTAAAAAAGTTGACATAATTATCTTCTTTGTAAAAGATAATTTAATAGATCATTTAAAATTTCTCATTAAAAGATCATAACGGTAACGATCATTGGGCCTAACAAATGCTAAAAAAGTTGACATAATTATCTTCTTTGAAAAAGATAATTTAATAGATCATTTAAAATTTCTTTATTAAAAGATTATAACGGTAACGATCATTGGGCGTAATAAATGCTAAAAAAGTTGACATAATTATCTTCTTTGTAAGAGATAATTTACTATAAAATTTAAAATTTCTTATTAAAAGATCGTAACGGTAACGATCATTGGGCCTAATAAATGCTAAAAAAGTTGACATAATTATCTTCTTTGAAAAAGATAATTTAATAGATCATTTAAAATTTCTTTATTAAAAGATCATAACGGTAACAATCATTGGGCCTAATAAATGCTAAAAAGTTGACATAATTATCTTCTTTGTAAGAGATAATTTACTATAAAATTTAAAATTTCTTATTAAAAGATCATAACGGTAACGATCATTGGGCCTAATAAATGCTAAAAAAGTTGACATAATTATCTTCTTTGTAAAAGATAATTTAATAGATCATTTAAAATTTCTCATTAAAAGATCATAACGGTAACGATCATTGGGCCTAACAAATGCTAAAAAAGTTGACATAATTATCTTCTTTGAAAAAGATAATTTAATAGATCATTTAAAATTTCTTTATTAAAAGATTATAACGGTAACGATCATTGGGCGTAATAAATGCTAAAAAAGTTGACATAATTATCTTCTTTGTAAGAGATAATTTACTATAAAATTTAAAATTTCTTATTAAAAGATCATAACGGTAACGATCATTGCGCCTAATAAATGCTAAAAAAGTTGACATAGTTATCTTCTTTGAAAAAGATAATTTAATAGATCATTTAAAATTTCTTTAAAAAAGATCATAACGGTAACGATCATTGGGCCTAAGAAATGCTTAAAAAGTTGACATAATTATCTTCTTTGTAAAAGATAATTTACTAGACAATTTAAAATTTTTTATTCAAAGATCATAACGGTAACAATCATTGGGCCTAATAAATGCTAAAAAAGTTGACATAATTATCTTCTTTGTAAAAGATAATTTAATAGATTATTTAAAATTTCTTTATAAAAGATCATAATGGTAACAATCATTGGGCCTAATAAATGCTAAAAAAGTTGACATAATTATCTTCTTTGTAAGAGATAATTTACTATAAAATTTAAAATTTCTTATTAAAAGATCATAACGGTAACGATCATTGGGCCTAATAAATGCTAAAAAAGTTGACATAATTATCTTCTTTGTAAAAGATAATTTAATAGATCATTTAAAATTTCTTTATAAAAGATCATAAGGGTAACAATCATTGGGCCTAATAAATGCTAAAAAAGTTGACATAATTATCTTCTTTGTAAGAGATAATTTACTATAAAATTTAAAATTTCTTATTAAAAGATCATAACGGTAAAGATCATTGGGCCTAATAAATGCTAAAAAAGTTGACATAATTATCTTCTTTGTAAAAGATAATTTAATAGCTCATTTAAAATTTCTTTAAAAAAGATCATAACGGTAACGATCATTGGGCCTAAGAAATGCTTAAAAAGTTGACATAATTATCTTCTTTGAAAAAGATAATTTAATAGATCATTTAAAATTTCTTTATTAAAAGATTATAACGGTAACGATCATTGGGCGTCATAAATGCTAAAAAAGTTGACATAATTATCTTCTTTGTAAGAGATAATTTACTATAAAATTTAAAATTTCTTATTAAAAGATCATAACGGTAACGATCATTGGGCCTAATAAATGCTAAAAAAGTTGACATAATTATCTTCTATGAAAAAGATAATTTAATAGATCATTTAAAATTTCTTTATTAAAAGATCATAACGGTAACAATCATTGGGCCTAATAAATGCTAAAAAGTTGACATAATTATCTTCTTTGTAAGAGATAATTTACTATAAAATTTAAAATTTCTTATTAAAAGATCATAACGGTAACGATCATTGGGCCTAATAAATGCTAAAAAAGTTGACATAATTATCTTCTTTGTAAAAGATAATTTAATAGATCATTTAAAATTTCTCATTAAAAGATCATAACGGTAACGATCATTGGGCCTAACAAATGCTAAAAAAGTTGACATAATTATCTTCTTTGAAAAAGATAATTTAATAGATCATTTAAAATTTCTTTATTAAAAGATTATAACGGTAACGATCATTGGGCGTAATAAATGCTAAAAAAGTTGACATAATTATCTTCTTTGTAAGAGATAATTTACTATAAAATTTAAAATTTCTTATTAAAAGATCATAACGATAACGATCATTGGGCCTAATAAATGCTAAAAAAGTTGACATAATTATCTTCTTTGAAAAAGATAATTTAATAGATCATTTAAAATTTCTTTATTAAAAGATCATAACGGTAACAATCATTGGGCCTAATAAATGCTAAAAAGTTGACATAATTATCTTCTTTGTAAGAGATAATTTACTATAAAATTTAAAATTTCTTATTAAAAGATCATAACGGTAACGATCATTGGGCCTAATAAATGCTAAAAAAGTTGACATAATTATCTTCTTTGTAAAAGATAATTTAATAGATCATTTAAAATTTCTCATTAAAAGATCATAACGGTAACGATCATTGGGCCTAACAAATGCTAAAAAAGTTGACATAATTATCTTCTTTGAAAAAGATAATTTAATAGATCATTTAAAATTTCTTTATTAAAAGATTATAACGGTAACGATCATTGGGCGTAATAAATGCTAAAAAAGTTGACATAATTATCTTCTTTGTAAGAGATAATTTACTATAAAATTTAAAATTTCTTATTAAAAGATCATAACGGTAACGATCATTGGGCCTAATAAATGCTAAAAAAGTTGACATAATTATCTTCTTTGAAAAAGATAATTTAATAGATCATTTAAAATTTCTTTATTAAAAGATCATAACGGTAACAATCATTGGGCCTAATAAATGCTAAAAAGTTGACATAATTATCTTCTTTGTAAGAGATAATTTACTATAAAATTTAAAATTTCTTATTAAAAGATCATAACGGTAACGATCATTGGGCCTAATAAATGCTAAAAAAGTTGACATAATTATCTTCTTTGTAAAAGATAATTTAATAGATCATTTAAAATTTCTCATTAAAAGATCATAACGGTAACGATCATTGGGCCTAACAAATGCTAAAAAAGTTGACATAATTATCTTCTTTGAAAAAGATAATTTAATAGATCATTTAAAATTTCTTTATTAAAAGATTATAACGGTAACGATCATTGGGCGTAATACATGCTAAAAAAGTTGACATAATTATCTTCTTTGTAAGAGATAATTTACTATAAAATTTAAAATTTCTTATTAAAAGATCATAACGGTAACGATCATTGGGCCTAATAAATGCTAAAAAAGTTGACATAATTATCTTCTTTGAAAAAGATAATTTAATAGATCATTTAAAATTTCTTTAAAAAAGATCATAACGGTAACGATCATTGGGCCTAAGAAATGCTTAAAAAGTTGACATAATTATCTTCTTTGTAAAAGATAATTTACTAGACAATTTAAAATTTTTTATTCAAAGATCATAACGGTAACAATCATTGGGCCTAATAAATGCTAAAAAAGTTGACATAATTATCTTCTTTGTAAAAGATAATTTAATAGATCATTTAAAATTTTTTTATAAAAGATCATAATGGTAACAATCATTGGGCCTAATAAATGCTAAAAAAGTTGACATAATTATCTTCTTTGTAAGAGATAATTTACTATAAAATTTAAAATTTCTTATTAAAAGATCATAACGGTAACGATCATTGGGCCTAATAAATGCTAAAAAAGTTGACATAATTATCTTCTTTGTAAAAGATAATTTAATAGATCATTTAAAATTTCTTTATAAAAGATCATAAGGGTAACAATCATTGGGCCTAATAAATGCTAAAAAAGTTGACATAATTATCTTCTTTGTAAGAGATAATTTACTATAAAATTTAAAATTTCTTATTAAAAGATCATAACGGTAAAGATCATTGGGCCTAATAAATGCTAAAAAAGTTGACATAATTATCTTGTTTGTAAAAGACAATTTAATAGCTCATTTAAAATTTCTTTAAAAAATATCATAACGGTAACGATCATTGGGCCTAAGAAATGCTTAAAAAGTTGACATAATTATCTTCTTTGTAAAAGATAATTTACTAGACAATTTAAAATTTTTTATTAAAAGATCATAACGATAACGATCATTGGGCCTAATAAATGCTAAATAACTTGACATAATTATCTTCTTTGTAAAAGATAATTTAATAGATCATTTAAAATTTCTTTATTAAAAGATCATAACGGTAACAATCATTGGGCCTAATAAATGCTAAAAAGTTGACATAATTATCTTCTTTGTAAGAGATAATTTACTATAAAATTTAAAATTTCTTATTAAAAGATCATAACGGTAACGATCATTGGGCCTAATAGATGCTAAAAAAGTTGACATAATTATCTTCTTTGTAAAAGATAATTTAATAGATCATTTAAAATTTCTCATTAAAAGATCATAACGGTAACGATCATTGGGCCTAACAAATGCTAAAAAAGTTGACATAATTATCTTCTTTGTAAAAGATAATTTAATAGATCATTTAAAATTTCTCATTAAAAGATCATAACGGTAACGATCATTGGGCCTAACAAATGCTAAAAAAGTTGACATAATTATCTTCTTTGAAAAAGATAATTTAATAGATCATTTAAAATTTCTTTATTAAAAGATTATAACGGTAACGATCATTGGGCGTAATAAATGCTAAAAAAGTTGACATAATTATCTTCTTTGTAAGAGATAATTTACTATAAAATTTAAAATTTCTTATTAAAAGATCATAACGGTAACGATCATTGGGCCTAATAAATGCTAAAAAAGTTGACATAATTATCTTCTTTGTAAAAGATAATTTAATAGATCATTTAAAATTTCTTTATTAAAAGATCATAACGGTAACAATCATTGGGCCTAATAAATGCTAAAAAGTTGACATAATTATCTTCTTTGTAAAAGATAATTTACTAGACAATTTAAATTTTTTTATTCAAAGATCATAACGGTAACAATCATTGGGCCTAATAAATGCTAAAAAACTTGACATAATTATCTTCTTTGTAAAAGATAATTTAATAGATCATTTAAAATTTCTTTATAAAAGATCATAATGGTAACAATCATTGGGCTTAATAAATGCTAAAAAAGTCGACATAATTATCTTCTTTGTAAGAGATAATTTACTATAAAATTTAAAATTTCTTATTAAAAGATCATAACGGTAACGATCATTGGCCCTAATAAATGCTAAAAAAGTTGACATAATTATCTTCTTTGTAAAAGATAATTTAATAGATCATTTAAAATTTCTCATTAAAAGATCATAACGGTAACGATCATTGGGCCTAATAAATGCTAAAAAAGTTGACATAATTATCTTCTTTGAAAAAGATAATTTAATAGATCATTTAAAATTTCTTTAAAAAAGATCATAACGGTAACGATCATTGGGCCTAAGAAATGCTTAAAAAGTTGACATAATTATCTTCTTTGTAAAAGATAATTTAATAGATCATTTAAAATTTCTCATTAAAAGATCATAACGGTAACGATCATTGGGCGTAATAAATACTAAAAAAGTTGACATAATTATCTTCTTTGAAAAAGATAATTTAATAGATCATTTAAAATTTCTTTATAAAAGATCATAATGGTAACAATCATTGGGCCTAATAAATGCTAAAAAAGTTGACATAATTATCTTCTTTGTACGAGATAATTTACTATAAAATTTAAAATTTCTTATTAAAAGATCATAACGGTAATGATCATTGGCCCTAATAAATGCTAAAAAAGTTGACATAATTATCTTGTTTGTAAAAGATAATTTAATAGATCATTTAAAATTTCTTTATAAAAGATCATAATGGTAACAATCATTGGGCCTAATAAATGCTAAAAAAGTTGACATAATTATCTTCTTTGTAAGAGATAATTTACTATAAAATTTAAAATTTCTTATTAAAAGATCATAACGGTAAAGATCATTGGGCCTAATAAATGCTAAAAAAGTTGACATAATTATCTTCTTTGTAAAAGATAATTTAATAGATCATTTAAAATTTCTTTATAAAAGATCATAATGGTAACAATCCTTGGGCCTAATAAATGCTAAAAAAGTTGACATAATTATCTTCTTTGTAAGAGATAATTTACTATAAAATTTAAAATTTCTTATTAAAAGATCATAACGGTAACGATCATTGGGCCTAATAAATGCTAAAAAAGTTGACATAATTATCTTCTTTGTAAAAGATAATTTACTAGACAATTTAAAATTTTTTATTCAAAGATCATAACGGTAACAATCATTGGGCCTAATAAATGCTAAAAAAGTTGACATAATTATCTTCTTTGTAAGAGATAATTTACTAGACAATTTAAAATTTTTTATTCAAAGATCATAACGGTAACAATCATTGGGCCTAATAAATGCTAAAAAAGTTGACATAATTATCTTCTTTGTAAGAGATAATTTACTATAAAATTTAAAATTTCTTATTAAAAGATCATAACGGTAACGATCATTGGGCCTAATAAATGCTAAAAAAGTTGACATAATTATCTTCTTTGTAAAAGATAATTTAATAGATCATTTAAAATTTCTTTATAAAAGATCATAATGGTAACAATCATTGGGCCTAATAAATGCTAAAAAAGTTGACATAATTATCTTCTTTGTAAGAGATAATTTACTATAAAATTTAAAATTTCTTATTAAAAGATCATAACGGTAAAGATCATTGGGCCTAATAAATGCTAAAAAAGTTGACATAATTATCTTCTTTGTAAAAGATAATTTAATAGCTCATTTAAAATTTCTTTAAAAAAGATCATAACGGTAACGATCATTGGGCCTAAGAAATGCTTAAAAAGTTGACATAATTATCTTCTTTGTAAAAGATAATTTACTAGACAATTTAAAATTTTTTATTAAAACATCATAACGATAACGATCATTGGGCCTAATAAATGCTAAAAAACTTGACATAATTATCTTCTTTGTAAAAGATAATTTAATAGATCATTTAAAATTTCTTTATAAAAGATCATAATGGTAACAATCATTGGGCCTAATAAATGCTAAAAAAGTTGACATAATTATCTTCTTTGTAAGATAATTTACTATAAAATTTAAAATTTCTTATTAAAAGATCATAACGGTAACGATCATTGGCCCTAATAAATGCTAAAAAAGTTGACATAATTATCTTCTTTGTAAAAGATAATTTAATAGATCATTTAAAATTTCTCATTAAAAGATCATAACGGTAACGATCATTGGGCCTAATAAATGCTAAAAAAGTTGACATAATTATCTTCTTTGAAAAAGATAATTTAATAGATCATTTAAAATTTCTTTAAAAAAGATCATAACGGTAACGATCATTGGGCCTAAGAAATGCTTAAAAAGTTGACATAATTATCTTCTTTGTAAAAGATAATTTAATAGATCATTTAAAATTTCTCATTAAAAGATCATAACGGTAACGATCATTGGGCGTAATAAATGCTAAAAAAGTTGACATAATTATCTTCTTTGAAAAAGATAATTTAATAGATCATTTAAAATTTCTTTATAAAAGATCATAATGGTAACAATCATTGGGCCTAATAAATGCTAAAAAAGTTGACATAATTATCTTCTTTGTACGAGATAATTTACTATAAAATTTAAAATTTCTTATTAAAAGATCATAACGGTAATGATCATTGGCCCTAATAAATGCTAAAAAAGTTGACATAATTATCTTGTTTGTAAAAGATAATTTAATAGATCATTTAAAATTTCTTTATAAAAGATCATAATGGTAACAATCATTGGGCCTAATAAATGCTAAAAAAGTTGACATAATTATCTTCTTTGTAAGAGATAATTTACTATAAAATTTAAAATTTCTTATTAAAAGATCATAACGGTAAAGATCATTGGGCCTAATAAATGCTAAAAAAGTTGACATAATTATCTTCTTTGTAAAAGATAATTTAATAGATCATTTAAAATTTCTTTATAAAAGATCATAATGGTAACAATCCTTGGGCCTAATAAATGCTAAAAAAGTTGACATAATTATCTTCTTTGTAAGAGATAATTTACTATAAAATTTAAAATTTCTTATTAAAAGATCATAACGGTAACGATCATTGGGCCTAATAAATGCTAAAAAAGTTGACATAATTATCTTCTTTGTAAAAGATAATTTACTAGACAATTTAAAATTTTTTATTCAAAGATCATAACGGTAACAATCATTGGGCCTAATAAATGCTAAAAAAGTTGACATAATTATCTTCTTTGTAAGAGATAATTTACTAGACAATTTAAAATTTTTTATTCAAAGATCATAACGGTAACAATCATTGGGCCTAATAAATGCTAAAAAAGTTGACATAATTATCTTCTTTGTAAGAGATAATTTACTATAAAATTTAAAATTTCTTATTAAAAGATCATAACGGTAACGATCATTGGGCCTAATAAATGCTAAAAAAGTTGACATAATTATCTTCTTTGTAAAAGATAATTTAATAGATCATTTAAAATTTCTTTATAAAAGATCATAATGGTAACAATCATTGGGCCTAATAAATGCTAAAAAAGTTGACATAATTATCTTCTTTGTAAGAGATAATTTACTATAAAATTTAAAATTTCTTATTAAAAGATCATAACGGTAAAGATCATTGGGCCTAATAAATGCTAAAAAAGTTGACATAATTATCTTCTTTGTAAAAGATAATTTAATAGCTCATTTAAAATTTCTTTAAAAAAGATCATAACGGTAACGATCATTGGGCCTAAGAAATGCTTAAAAAGTTGACATAATTATCTTCTTTGTAAAAGATAATTTACTAGACAATTTAAAATTTTTTATTCAAAGATCATAACGGTAACAATCATTGGGCCTAATAAATGCTAAAAAAGTTGACATAATTATCTTCTTTGTAAAAGATAATTTAATAGATCATTTAAAATTTCTTTATAAAAGATCATAATGGTAACAATCCTTGGGCCTAATAAATGCTAAAAAATTTGACATAATTATCTTCTTTGTAAGAGATAATTTACTATAAAATTTAAAATTTCTTATTAAAAGATCATAACGGTAACGATCATTGGGCCTAATAAATGCTAAAAAAGTTGACATAATTATCTTCTTTGTAAAAGATAATTTAATAGATCATTTAAAATTTCTTTATAAAAGATCATAATGGTAACAATCATTGGGCCTAATAAATGCTAAAAAAGTTGACATAATTATCTTCTTTGTAAGAGATAATTTACTATAAAATTTAAAATTTCTTATTAAAAGATCATAACGGTAAAGATCATTGGGCCTAATAAATGCTAAAAAAGTTGACATAATTATCTTCTTTGTAAAAGATAATTTAATAGCTCATTTAAAATTTCTTTAAAAAAGATCATAACGGTAACGATCATTGGGCCTAAGAAATGCTTAAAAAGTTGACATAATTATCTTCTTTGTAAAAGATAATTTACTAGACAATTTAAAATTTTTTATTAAAAGATCATAACGATAACGATCATTGGGCCTAATAAATGCTAAAAAACTTGACATAATTATCTTCTTTGTAAAAGATAATTTAATAGATCATTTAAAATTTCTTTATAAAAGATCATAATGGTAACAATCATTGGGCCTAATAAATGCTAAAAAAGTTGACATAATTATCTTCTTTGTAAGAGATAATTTACTATAAAATTTAAAATTTCTTATTAAAAGATCATAACGGTAACGATCATTGGCCCTAATAAATGCTAAAAAAGTTGACATAATTATCTTCTTTGTAAAAGATAATTTAATAGATCATTTAAAATTTCTCATTAAAAGATCATAACGGTAACGATCATTGGGCCTAATAAATGCTAAAAAAGTTGACATAATTATCTTCTTTGAAAAAGATAATTTAATAGATCATTTAAAATTTCTTTAAAAAAGATCATAACGGTAACGATCATTGGGCCTAAGAAATGCTTAAAAAGTTGACATAATTATCTTCTTTGTAAAAGATAATTTAATAGATCATTTAAAATTTCTCATTAAAAGATCATAACGGTAACGATCATTGGGCGTAATAAATGCTAAAAAAGTTGACATAATTATCTTCTTTGAAAAAGATAATTTAATAGATCATTTAAAATTTCTTTATAAAAGATCATAATGGTAACAATCATTGGGCCTAATAAATGCTAAAAAAGTTGACATAATTATCTTCTTTGTACGAGATAATTTACTATAAAATTTAAAATTTCTTATTAAAAGATCATAACGGTAATGATCATTGGCCCTAATAAATGCTAAAAAAGTTGACATAATTATCTTCTTTGTAAAAGATAATTTAATAGATCATTTAAAATTTCTTTATAAAAGATCATAATGGTAACAATCATTGGGCCTAATAAATGCTAAAAAAGTTGACATAATTATCTTCTTTGTAAGAGATAATTTACTATAAAATTTAAAATTTCTTATTAAAAGATCATAACGGTAACGATCATTGGGCCTAATAAATGCTAAAAAAGTTGACATAATTATCTTCTTTGTAAAAGATAATTTAATAAATCATTTAAAATTTCTTTATTAAAAGATCATAATGGTAACAATCATTGGGCCTAATAAATGCTAAAAAGTTGACATAATTATCTTCTTTGTAAGAGATAATTTACTATAAAATTTAAAATTTCTTATTAAAAGATCATAACGGTAACGATCATTGGGCCTAATAAATGCTAAAAAAGTTGACATAATTATCTTCTTTGTAAAAGATAATTTAATAGATCATTTAAAATTTCTCATTAAAAGATCATAACGGTAACGATCATTGGGCCTGACAAATGCTAAAAAAGTTGACATAATTATCTTCTTTGAAAAAAATAATTTAATAGATCATTTAAAATTTCTTTATTAAAAGATTATAACGGTAACGATCATTGGGCGTAATAAATGCTAAAAAAGTTGACATAATTATCTTCTTTGTAAGAGATAATTTACTATAAAATTTAAAATTTCTTATTAAAAGATCATAACGGTAACGATCATTGGGCCTAATAAATGCTAAAAAAGTTGACATAATTATCTTCTTTGAAAAAGATAATTTATTAGATCATTTAAAATTTCTTTAAAAAAGATCATAACGGTAACGATCATTGGGCCTAAGAAATGCTTAAAAAGTTGACATAATTATCTTCTTTGTAAAAGATAATTTACTAGACAATTTAAAATTTTTTATTCAAAGATCATAACGGTAACAATCATTGGGCCTAATAAATGCTAAAAAAGTTGACATAATTATCTTCTTTGTAAAAGATAATTTAATAGATCATTTAAAATTTCTTTATAAAAGATCATAATGGTAACAATCATTGGGCCTAATAAATGCTAAAAAAGTTGACATAATTATCTTCTTTGTAAGAGATAATTTACTATAAAATTTAAAATTTCTTATTAAAAGATCATAACGGTAACGATCATTGGGCCTAATAAATGCTAAAAAAGTTGACATAATTATCTTCTTTGTAAAAGATAATTTAATAGATCATTTAAAATTTCTTTATAAAAGATCATAATGGTAACAATCATTGGGCCTAATAAATGCTAAAAAAGTTGACATAATTATCTTCTTTGTAAGAGATAATTTACTATAAAATTTAAAATTTCTTATTAAAAGATCATAACGGTAACGATCATTGGGCCTAATAAATGCTAAAAAAGTTGACATAATTATCTTCTTTGTAAAAGATAATTTAATAGATCATTTAAAATTTCTTTATTAAAAGATCATAACGGTAACAATCATTGGGCCTAATAAATGCTAAAAAGTTGACATAATTATCTTCTTTGTAAAAGATAATTTACTAGACAATTTAAAATTTTTTATTCAAAGATCATAACGGTAACAATCATTGGGCCTAATAAATGCTAAAAAAGTTGACATAATTATCTTCTTTGTAAAAGATAATTTAATAGATCATTTAAAATTTCTTTATAAAAGATCATAATGGTAAGAATCCTTGGGCCTAATAAATGCTAAAAAAGTTGACATAATTATCTTCTTTGTAAGAGATAATTTACTATAAAATTTAAAATTTCTTATTAAAAGATCATAACGGTAACGATCATTGGGCCTAATAAATGCTAAAAAAGTTGACATAATTATCTTCTTTGTAAAAGATAATTTAATAGATCATTTAAAATTTCTTTATAAAAGATCATAATGGTAACAATCATTGGGCCTAATAAATGCTAAAAAAGTTGACATAATTATCTTCTTTGTAAGAGATAATTTACTATAAAATTTAAAATTTCTTATTAAAAGATCATAACGGTAAAGATCATTGGGCCTAATAAATGCTAAAAAAGTTGACATAATTATCTTCTTTGTAAAAGATAATTTAATAGCTCATTTAAAATTTCTTTAAAAAAGATCATAACGGTAACGATCATTGGGCCTAAGAAATGCTTAAAAAGTTGACATAATTATCTTCTTTGTAAAAGATAATTTACTAGACAATTTAAAATTTTTTATTAAAACATCATAACGATAACGATCATTGGGCCTAATAAATGCTAAAAAACTTGACATAATTATCTTCTTTGTAAAAGATAATTTAATAGATCATTTAAAATTTCTTTATAAAAGATCATAATGGTAACAATCATTGGGCCTAATAAATGCTAAAAAAGTTGACATAATTATCTTCTTTGTAAGAGATAATTTACTATAAAATTTAAAATTTCTTATTAAAAGATCATAACGGTAACGATCATTGGCCCTAATAAATGCTAAAAAAGTTGACATAATTATCTTCTTTGTAAAAGATAATTTAATAGATCATTTAAAATTTCTCATTAAAAGATCATAACGGTAACGATCATTGGGCCTAATAAATGCTAAAAAAGTTGACATAATTATCTTCTTTGAAAAAGATAATTTAATAGATCATTTAAAATTTTTTTAAAAAAGATCATAACGGTAACGATCATTGGGCCTAAGAAATGCTTAAAAAGTTGACATAATTATCTTCTTTGTAAAAGATAATTTAATAGATCATTTAAAATTTCTCATTAAAAGATCATAACGGTAACGATCATTGGGCGTAATAAATGCTAAAAAAGTTGACATAATTATCTTCTTTGAAAAAGATAATTTAATAGATCATTTAAAATTTCTTTATAAAAGATCATAATGGTAACAATCATTGGGCCTAATAAATGCTAAAAAAGTTGACATAATTATCTTCTTTGTACGAGATAATTTACTATAAAATTTAAAATTTCTTATTAAAAGATCATAACGGTAATGATCATTGGCCCTAATAAATGCTAAAAAAGTTGACATAATTATCTTGTTTGTAAAAGATAATTTAATAGATCATTTAAAATTTCTTTATAAAACATCATAATGGTAACAATCATTGGGCCTAATAAATGCTAAAAAAGTTGACATAATTATCTTCTTTGTAAGAGATAATTTACTATAAAATTTAAAATTTCTTATTAAAAGATCATAACGGTAACGATCATTGGGCCTAATAAATGCTAAAAAAGTTGACATAATTATCTTCTTTGTAAAAGATAATTTAATAGATCATTTAAAATTTCTTTATTAAAAGATCATAACGGTAACAATCATTGGGCCTAATAAATGCTTAAAAAGTTGACATAATTATCTTCTTTGTAAGAGATAATTTACTATAAAATTTAAAATTTCTTATTAAAAGATCATAACGGTAAAGATCATTGGGCCTAATAAATGCTAAAAAAGTTGACATAATTATCTTCTTTGTAAAAGATAATTTAATAGCTCATTTAAAATTTCTTTAAAAAAGATCATAACGGTAACGATCATTGGGCCTAAGAAATGCTTAAAAAGTTGACATAATTATCTTCTTTGTAAAAGATAATTTACTAGACAATTTAAAATTTTTTATTAAAACATCATAACGATAACGATCATTGGGCCTAATAAATGCTAAAAAAGTTGACATAATTATCTTCTTTGTAAAAGATAATTTAATAGATCATTTAAAATTTCTTTATAAAAGATCATAATGGTAACAATCATTGGGCCTAATAAATGCTAAAAAAGTTGACATAATTATCTTCTTTGTAAGAGATAATTTACTATAAAATTTAAAATTTCTTATTAAAAGATCATAACGGTAACGATCATTGGCCCTAATAAATGCTAAAAAAGTTGACATAATTATCTTCTTTGTAAAAGATAATTTAATAGATCATTTAAAATTTCTCATTAAAAGATCATAACGGTAACGATCATTGGGCCTAATAAATGCTAAAAAAGTTGACATAATTATCTTCTTTGAAAAAGATAATTTAATAGATCATTTAAAATTTTTTTAAAAAAGATCATAACGGTAACGATCATTGGGCCTAAGAAATGCTTAAAAAGTTGACATAATTATCTTCTTTGTAAAAGATAATTTAATAGATCATTTAAAATTTCTCATTAAAAGATCATAACGGTAACGATCATTGGGCGTAATAAATGCTAAAAAAGTTGACATAATTATCTTCTTTGAAAAAGATAATTTAATAGATCATTTAAAATTTCTTTATAAAAGATCATAATGGTAACAATCATTGGGCCTAATAAATGCTAAAAAAGTTGACATAATTATCTTCTTTGTACGAGATAATTTACTATAAAATTTAAAATTTCTTATTAAAAGATCATAACGGTAATGATCATTGGCCCTAATAAATGCTAAAAAAGTTGACATAATTATCTTGTTTGTAAAAGATAATTTAATAGATCATTTAAAATTTCTTTATAAAACATCATAATGGTAACAATCATTGGGCCTAATAAATGCTAAAAAAGTTGACATAATTATCTTCTTTGTAAGAGATAATTTACTATAAAATTTAAAATTTCTTATTAAAAGATCATAACGGTAACGATCATTGGGCCTAATAAATGCTAAAAAAGTTGACATAATTATCTTCTTTGTAAAAGATAATTTAATAGATCATTTAAAATTTCTTTATTAAAAGATCATAACGGTAACAATCATTGGGCCTAATAAATGCTTAAAAAGTTGACATAATTATCTTCTTTGTAAGAGATAATTTACTATAAAATTTAAAATTTCTTATTAAAAGATCATAACGGTAAAGATCATTGGGCCTAATAAATGCTAAAAAAGTTGACATAATTATCTTCTTTGTAAAAGATAATTTAATAGCTCATTTAAAATTTCTTTAAAAAAGATCATAACGGTAACGATCATTGGGCCTAAGAAATGCTTAAAAAGTTGACATAATTATCTTCTTTGTAAAAGATAATTTACTAGACAATTTAAAATTTTTTATTAAAACATCATAACGATAACGATCATTGGGCCTAATAAATGCTAAAAAACTTGACATAATTATCTTCTTTGTAAAAGAT
The DNA here is from genome assembly GCA_037954015.1 of Psophocarpus tetragonolobus. Taxonomy (NCBI): domain Eukaryota; kingdom Viridiplantae; phylum Streptophyta; class Magnoliopsida; order Fabales; family Fabaceae; genus Psophocarpus; species Psophocarpus tetragonolobus. Next base: position 56,738,866 of record CM075688.1, on the reverse strand, counting down.
AATTTAATAGATCATTTAAAATTTCTTTATAAAAGATCATAATGGTAACAATCATTGGGCCTAATAAATGCTAAAAAAGTTGACATAATTATCTTCTTTGTAAGAGATAATTTACTATAAAATTTAAAATTTCTTATTAAAAGATCATAACAGTAACGATCATTGGCCCTAATAAATGCTAAAAAAGTTGACATAATTATCTTCTTTGTAAAAGATAATTTAATAGATCATTTAAAATTTCTCATTAAAAGATCATAACGGTAACGATCATTGGGCCTAATAAATGCTAAAAAAGTTGACATAATTATCTTCTTTGAAAAAGATAATTTAATAGATCATTTAAAATTTTTTTAAAAAAGATCATAACGGTAACGATCATTGGGCCTAAGAAATGCTTAAAAAGTTGACATAATTATCTTCTTTGTAAAAGATAATTTAATAGATCATTTAAAATTTCTCATTAAAAGATCATAACGGTAACGATCATTGGGCGTAATAAATGCTAAAAAAGTTGACATAATTATCTTCTTTGAAAAAGATAATTTAATAGATCATTTAAAATTTCTTTATAAAAGATCATAATGGTAACAATCATTGGGCCTAATAAATGCTAAAAAAGTTGACATAATTATCTTCTTTGTACGAGATAATTTACTATAAAATTTAAAATTTCTTATTAAAAGATCATAACGGTAATGATCATTGGCCCTAATAAATGCTAAAAAAGTTGACATAATTATCTTGTTTGTAAAAGATAATTTAATAGATCATTTAAAATTTCTTTATAAAACATCATAATGGTAACAATCATTGGGCCTAATAAATGCTAAAAAAGTTGACATAATTATCTTCTTTGTAAGAGATAATTTACTATAAAATTTAAAATTTCTTATTAAAAGATCATAACGGTAACGATCATTGGGCCTAATAAATGCTAAAAAAGTTGACATAATTATCTTCTTTGTAAAAGATAATTTAATAGATCATTTAAAATTTCTTTATTAAAAGATCATAACGGTAACAATCATTGGGCCTAATAAATGCTTAAAAAGTTGACATAATTATCTTCTTTGTAAGAGATAATTTACTATAAAATTTAAAATTTCTTATTAAAAGATCATAACGGTAAAGATCATTGGGCCTAATAAATGCTAAAAAAGTTGACATAATTATCTTCTTTGTAAAAGATAATTTAATAGCTCATTTAAAATTTCTTTAAAAAAGATCATAACGGTAACGATCATTGGGCCTAAGAAATGCTTAAAAAGTTGACATAATTATCTTCTTTGTAAAAGATAATTTACTAGACAATTTAAAATTTTTTATTAAAAGATCATAACGATAACGATCATTGGGCCTAATAAATGCTAAAAAACTTGACATAATTATCTTCTTTGTAAAAGATAATTTAATAGATCATTTAAAATTTCTTTATAAAAGATCATAATGGTAACAATCATTGGGCCTAATAAATGCTAAAAAAGTTGACATAATTATCTTCTTTGTAAGAGATAATTTACTATAAAATTTAAAATTTCTTATTAAAAGATCATAACGGTAACGATCATTGGGCCTAATAAATGCTAAAAAAGTTGACATAATTATCTTCTTTGTAAAAGATAATTTAATAAATCATTTAAAATTTCTTTATTAAAAGATCATAATGGTAACAATCATTGGGCCTAATAAATGCTAAAAAGTTGACATAATTATCTTCTTTGTAAGAGATAATTTACTATAAAATTTAAAATTTCTTATTAAAAGATCATAACGGTAACGATCATTGGGCCTAATAAATGCTAAAAAAGTTGACATAATTATCTTCTTTGTAAAAGATAATTTAATAGATCATTTAAAATTTCTCATTAAAAGATCATAACGGTAACGATCATTGGGCCTAACAAATGCTAAAAAAGTTGACATAATTATCTTCTTTGAAAAAGATAATTTAATAGATCATTTAAAATTTCTTTATTAAAAGATTATAACGGTAACGATCATTGGGCGTAATAAATGCTAAAAAAGTTGACATAATTATCTTCTTTGTAAGAGATAATTTACTATAAAATTTAAAATTTCTTATTAAAAGATCATAACGGTAACGATCATTGGGCCTAATAAATGCTAAAAAAGTTGACATAATTATCTTCTTTGAAAAAGATAATTTAATAGATCATTTAAAATTTCTTTAAAAAAGATCATAACGGTAACGATCATTGGGCCTAAGAAATGCTTAAAAAGTTGACATAATTATCTTCTTTGTAAAAGATAATTTACTAGACAATTTAAAATTTTTTATTAAAAGATCATAACGATAACGATCATTGGGCCTAATAAATGCTAAAAAACTTGACATAATTATCTTCTTTGTAAAAGATAATTTAATAGATCATTTAAAATTTCTTTATAAAAGATCATAATGGTAACAATCATTGGGCCTAATAAATGCTAAAAAAGTTGACATAATTATCTTCTTTGTAAGAGATAATTTACTATAAAATTTAAAATTTCTTATTAAAAGATCATAACGGTAACGATCATTGGGCCTAATAAATGCTAAAAAAGTTGACATAATTATCTTCTTTGTAAAAGATAATTTAATAAATCATTTAAAATTTCTTTATTAAAAGATCATAATGGTAACAATCATTGGGCCTAATAAATGCTAAAAAGTTGACATAATTATCTTCTTTGTAAGAGATAATTTACTATAAAATTTAAAATTTCTTATTAAAAGATCATAACGGTAACGATCATTGGGCCTAATAAATGCTAAAAAAGTTGACATAATTATCTTCTTTGTAAAAGATAATTTAATAGATCATTTAAAATTTCTCATTAAAAGATCATAACGGTAACGATCATTGGGCCTAACAAATGCTAAAAAAGTTGACATAATTATCTTCTTTGAAAAAGATAATTTAATAGATCATTTAAAATTTCTTTATTAAAAGATTATAACGGTAACGATCATTGGGCGTAATAAATGCTAAAAAAGTTGACATAATTATCTTCTTTGTAAGAGATAATTTACTATAAAATTTAAAATTTCTTATTAAAAGATCATAACGGTAACGATCATTGGGCCTAATAAATGCTAAAAAAGTTGACATAATTATCTTCTTTGAAAAAGATAATTTAATAGATCATTTAAAATTTCTTTAAAAAAGATCATAACGGTAACGATCATTGGGCCTAAGAAATGCTTAAAAAGTTGACATAATTATCTTCTTTGTAAAAGATAATTTACTAGACAATTTAAAATTTTTTATTCAAAGATCATAACGGTAACAATCATTGGGCCTAATAAATGCTAAAAAAGTTGACATAATTATCTTCTTTGTAAAAGATAATTTAATAGATCATTTAAAATTTCTTTATAAAAGATCATAATGGTAACAATCATTGGGCCTAATAAATGCTAAAAAGTTGACATAATTATCTTCTTTGTAAGAGATAATTTACTATAAAATTTAAAATTTCTTATTAAAAGATCATAACGGTAACGATCATTGGGCCTAATAAATGCTAAAAAAGTTGACATAATTATCTTCTTTGTAAAAGATAATTTAATAGATCATTTAAAATTTCTCATTAAAAGATCATAACGGTAACGATCATTGGGCCTAACAAATGCTAAAAAAGTTGACATAATTATCTTCTTTGAAAAAGATAATTTAATAGATCATTTAAAATTTCTTTATTAAAAGATTATAACGGTAACGATCATTGGGCGTAATAAATGCTAAAAAAGTTGACATAATTATCTTCTTTGTAAGAGATAATTTACTATAAAATTTAAAATTTCTTATTAAAAGATCATAACGGTAACGATCATTGGGCCTAATAAATGCTAAAAAAGTTGACATAATTATCTTCTTTGAAAAAGATAATTTAATAGATCATTTAAAATTTCTTTAAAAAAGATCATAACGGTAACGATCATTGGGCCTAAGAAATGCTTAAAAAGTTGACATAATTATCTTCTTTGTAAAAGATAATTTACTAGACAATTTAAAATTTTTTATTCAAAGATCATAACGGTAACAATCATTGGGCCTAATAAATGCTAAAAAAGTTGACATAATTATCTTCTTTCTAAAAGATAATTTAATAGATCATTTAAAATTTCTTTATAAAAGATCATAATGGTAACAATCATTGGGCCTAATAAATGCTAAAAAAGTTGACATAATTATCTTCTTTGTAAGAGATAATTTACTATAAAATTTAAAATTTCTTATTAAAAGATCATAACGGTAACGATCATTGGGCCTAATAAATGCTAAAAAAGTTGACATAATTATCTTCTTTGTAAAAGATAATTTAATAGATCATTTAAAATTTCTTTATAAAAGATCATAATGGTAACAATCATTGGGCCTAATAAATGCTAAAAAAGTTGACATAATTATCTTCTTTGTAAGAGATAATTTACTATAAAATTTAAAATTTCTTATTAAAAGATCATAACGGTAAAGATCATTGGGCCTAATAAATGCTAAAAAAGTTGACATAATTATCTTCTTTGTAAAAGATAATTTAATAGCTCATTTAAAATTTCTTTAAAAAAGTTCATAACGGTAACGATCATTGGGCCTAAGAAATGCTTAAAAAGTTGACATAATTATCTTCTTTGTAAAAGATAATTTACTAGACAATTTAAAATTTTTTATTAAAAGATCATAACGATAACGATCATTGGGCCTAATAAATGCTAAAAAACTTGACATAATTATCTTCTTTGTAAAAGATAATTTAATAGATCATTTAAAATTTCTTTATAAAAGATCATAATGGTAACAATCATTGGGCCTAATAAATGCTAAAAAAGTTGACATAATTATCTTCTTTGTAAGAGATAATTTACTATAAAATTTAAAATTTCTTATTAAAAGATCATAACGGTAACGATCATTGGCCCTAATAAATGCTAAAAAAGTTGACATAATTATCTTCTTTGTAAAAGATAATTTAATAGATCATTTAAAATTTCTCATTAAAAGATCATAACGGTAACGATCATTGGGCCTAATAAATGCTAAAAAAGTTGACATAATTATCTTCTTTGAAAAAGATAATTTAATAGATCATTTAAAATTTTTTTAAAAAAGATCATAACGGTAACGATCATTGGGCCTAAGAAATGCTTAAAAAGTTGACATAATTATCTTCTTTGTAAAAGATAATTTAATAGATCATTTAAAATTTCTCATTAAAAGATCATAACGGTAACGATCATTGGGCGTAATAAATGCTAAAAAAGTTGACATAATTATCTTCTTTGAAAAAGATAATTTAATAGATCATTTAAAATTTCTTTATAAAAGATCATAATGGTAACAATCATTGGGCCTAATAAATGCTAAAAAAGTTGACATAATTATCTTCTTTGTACGAGATAATTTACTATAAAATTTAAAATTTCTTATTAAAAGATCATAACGGTAATGATCATTGGCCCTAATAAATGCTAAAAAAGTTGACATAATTATCTTCTTTGTAAAAGATAATTTAATAGATCATTTAAAATTTCTTTATAAAAGATCATAATGGTAACAATCATTGGGCCTAATAAATGCTAAAAAAGTTGACATAATTATCTTCTTTGTAAGAGATAATTTACTATAAAATTTAAAATTTCTTATTAAAAGATCATAACGGTAACGATCATTGGGCCTAATAAATGCTAAAAAAGTTGACATAATTATCTTCTTTGTAAAAGATAATTTAATAGATCATTTAAAATTTCTCATTAAAAGATCATAACGGTAACGATCATTGGGCCTAACAAATGCTAAAAAAGTTGACATAATTATCTTCTTTGAAAAAGATAATTTAATAGATCATTTAAAATTTCTTTATTAAAAGATTATAACGGTAACGATCATTGGGCGTAATAAATGCTAAAAAAGTTGACATAATTATCTTCTTTGTAAGAGATAATTTACTATAAAATTTAAAATTTCTTATTAAAAGATCATAACGGTAACGATCATTGGGCCTAATAAATGCTAAAAAAGTTGACATAATTATCTTCTTTGAAAAAGATAATTTAATAGATCATTTAAAATTTCTTTAAAAAAGATCATAACGGTAACGATCATTGGGCCTAAGAAATGCTTAAAAAGTTGACATAATTATCTTCTTTGTAAAAGATAATTTACTAGACAATTTAAAATTTTTTATTCAAAGATCATAACGGTAACAATCATTGGGCCTAATAAATGCTAAAAAAGTTGACATAATTATCTTCTTTGTAAAAGATAATTTAATAGATCATTTAAAATTTCTTTATAAAAGATCATAATGGTAACAATCATTGGGCCTAATAAATGCTAAAAAGTTGACATAATTATCTTCTTTGTAAGAGATAATTTACTATAAAATTTAAAATTTCTTATTAAAAGATCATAACGGTAACGATCATTGGGCCTAATAAATGCTAAAAAAGTTGACATAATTATCTTCTTTGTAAAAGATAATTTAATAGATCATTTAAAATTTCTCATTAAAAGATCATAACGGTAACGATCATTGGGCCTAACAAATGCTAAAAAAGTTGACATAATTATCTTCTTTGAAAAAGATAATTTAATAGATCATTTAAAATTTCTTTATTAAAAGATTATAACGGTAACGATCATTGGGCGTAATAAATGCTAAAAAAGTTGACATAATTATCTTCTTTGTAAGAGATAATTTACTATAAAATTTAAAATTTCTTATTAAAAGATCATAACGGTAACGATCATTGGGCCTAATAAATGCTAAAAAAGTTGACATAATTATCTTCTTTGAAAAAGATAATTTAATAGATCATTTAAAATTTCTTTAAAAAAGATCATAACGGTAACGATCATTGGGCCTAAGAAATGCTTAAAAAGTTGACATAATTATCTTCTTTGTAAAAGATAATTTACTAGACAATTTAAAATTTTTTATTCAAAGATCATAACGGTAACAATCATTGGGCCTAATAAATGCTAAAAAAGTTGACATAATTATCTTCTTTCTAAAAGATAATTTAATAGATCATTTAAAATTTCTTTATAAAAGATCATAATGGTAACAATCATTGGGCCTAATAAATGCTAAAAAAGTTGACATAATTATCTTCTTTGTAAGAGATAATTTACTATAAAATTTAAAATTTCTTATTAAAAGATCATAACGGTAACGATCATTGGGCCTAATAAATGCTAAAAAAGTTGACATAATTATCTTCTTTGTAAAAGATAATTTAATAGATCATTTAAAATTTCTTTATAAAAGATCATAATGGTAACAATCATTGGGCCTAATAAATGCTAAAAAAGTTGACATAATTATCTTCTTTGTAAGAGATAATTTACTATAAAATTTAAAATTTCTTATTAAAAGATCATAACGGTAAAGATCATTGGGCCTAATAAATGCTAAAAAAGTTGACATAATTATCTTCTTTGTAAAAGATAATTTAATAGCTCATTTAAAATTTCTTTAAAAAAGTTCATAACGGTAACGATCATTGGGCCTAAGAAATGCTTAAAAAGTTGACATAATTATCTTCTTTGTAAAAGATAATTTACTAGACAATTTAAAATTTTTTATTAAAAGATCATAACGATAACGATCATTGGGCCTAATAAATGCTAAAAAACTTGACATAATTATCTTCTTTGTAAAAGATAATTTAATAGATCATTTAAAATTTCTTTATAAAAGATCATAATGGTAACAATCATTGGGCCTAATAAATGCTAAAAAAGTTGACATAATTATCTTCTTTGTAAGAGATAATTTACTATAAAATTTAAAATTTCTTATTAAAAGATCATAACGGTAACGATCATTGGCCCTAATAAATGCTAAAAAAGTTGACATAATTATCTTCTTTGTAAAAGATAATTTAATAGATCATTTAAAATTTCTCATTAAAAGATCATAACGGTAACGATCATTGGGCCTAATAAATGCTAAAAAAGTTGACATAATTATCTTCTTTGAAAAAGATAATTTAATAGATCATTTAAAATTTTTTTAAAAAAGATCATAACGGTAACGATCATTGGGCCTAAGAAATGCTTAAAAAGTTGACATAATTATCTTCTTTGTAAAAGATAATTTAATAGATCATTTAAAATTTCTCATTAAAAGATCATAACGGTAACGATCATTGGGCGTAATAAATGCTAAAAAAGTTGACATAATTATCTTCTTTGAAAAAGATAATTTAATAGATCATTTAAAATTTCTTTATAAAAGATCATAATGGTAACAATCATTGGGCCTAATAAATGCTAAAAAAGTTGACATAATTATCTTCTTTGTACGAGATAATTTACTATAAAATTTAAAATTTCTTATTAAAAGATCATAACGGTAATGATCATTGGCCCTAATAAATGCTAAAAAAGTTGACATAATTATCTTCTTTGTAAAAGATAATTTAATAGATCATTTAAAATTTCTTTATAAAAGATCATAATGGTAACAATCATTGGGCCTAATAAATGCTAAAAAAGTTGACATAATTATCTTCTTTGTAAGAGATAATTTACTATAAAATTTAAAATTTCTTATTAAAAGATCATAACGGTAACGATCATTGGGCCTAATAAATGCTAAAAAAGTTGACATAATTATCTTCTTTGTAAAAGATAATTTAATAAATCATTTAAAATTTCTTTATTAAAAGATCATAATGGTAACAATCATTGGGCCTAATAAATGCTAAAAAGTTGACATAATTATCTTCTTTGTAAGAGATAATTTACTATAAAATTTAAAATTTCTTATTAAAAGATCATAACGGTAACGATCATTGGGCCTAATAAATGCTAAAAAAGTTGACATAATTATCTTCTTTGTAAAAGATAATTTAATAGATCATTTAAAATTTCTCATTAAAAGATCATAACGGTAACGATCATTGGGCCTAACAAATGCTAAAAAAGTTGACATAATTATCTTCTTTGAAAAAGATAATTTAATAGATCATTTAAAATTTCTTTATTAAAAGATTATAACGGTAACGATCATTGGGCGTAATAAATGCTAAAAAAGTTGACATAATTATCTTCTTTGTAAGAGATAATTTACTATAAAATTTAAAATTTCTTATTAAAAGATCATAACGGTAACGATCATTGGGCCTAATAAATGCTAAAAAAGTTGACATAATTATCTTCTTTGAAAAAGATAATTTAATAGATCATTTAAAATTTCTTTAAAAAAGATCATAACGGTAACGATCATTGGGCCTAAGAAATGCTTAAAAAGTTGACATAATTATGTTCTTTGTAAAAGATAATTTACTAGACAATTTAAAATTTTTTATTCAAAGATCATAACGGTAACAATCATTGGGCCTAATAAATGCTAAAAAAGTTGACATAATTATCTTCTTTGTAAAAGATAATTTAATAGATCATTTAAAATTTCTTTATAAAAGATCATAATGGTAACAATCATTGGGCCTAATAAATGCTAAAAAAGTTGACATAATTATCTTCTTTGTAAGAGATAATTTACTATAAAATTTAAAATTTCTTATTAAAAGATCATAACGGTAACGATCATTGGGCCTAATAAATGCTAAAAAAGTTGACATAATTATCTTCTTTGTAAAAGATAATTTAATAGATCATTTAAAATTTCTTTATAAAAGATCATAATGGTAACAATCATTGGGCCTAATAAATGCTAAAAAAGTTGACATAATTATCTTCTTTGTAAGAGATAATTTACTATAAAATTTAAAATTTCTTATTAAAAGATCATAACGGTAAAGATCATTGGGCCTAATAAATGCTAAAAACGTTGACATAATTATCTTCTTTGTAAAAGATAATTTAATAGCTCATTTAAAATTTCTTTAAAAAAGATCATAACGTTAACGATCATTGGGCCTAAGATATGCTTAAAAAGTTGACATAATTATGTTCTTTGTAAAAGATAATTTACTAGACAATTTAAAATTTTTTATTCAAAGATCATAACGGTAACAATCATTGGGCCTAATAAATGCTAAAAAAGTTGACATAATTATCTTCTTTGTAAAAGATAATTTAATAGATCATTTAAAATTTCTTTATAAAAGATCATAATGGTAACAATCATTGGGCCTAATAAATGCTAAAAAAGTTGACATAATTATCTTCTTTGTAAGAGATAATTTACTATAAAATTTAAAATTTCTTATTAAAAGATCATAACGGTAACGATCATTGGGCCTAATAAATGCTAAAAAAGTTGACATAATTATCTTCTTTGTAAAAGATAATTTAATAGATCATTTAAAATTTCTTTATAAAAGATCATAATGGTAACAATCATTGGGCCTAATAAATGCTAAAAAAGTTGACATAATTATCTTCTTTGTAAGAGATAATTTACTATAAAATTTAAAATTTCTTATTAAAAGATCATAACGGTAACGATCATTGGCCCTAATAAATGCTAAAAAAGTTGACATAATTATCTTCTTTGTAAAAGATAATTTAATAGATCATTTAAAATTTCTCATTAAAAGATCATAACGGTAACGATCATTGGGCCTAATAAATGCTAAAAAAGTTGACATAATTATCTTCTTTGAAAAAGATAATTTAATAGATCATTTAAAATTTTTTTAAAAAAGATCATAACGGTAACGATCATTGGGCCTAAGAAATGCTTAAAAAGTTGACATAATTATCTTCTTTGTAAAAGATAATTTAATAGATCATTTAAAATTTCTCATTAAAAGATCATAACGGTAACGATCATTGGGCGTAATAAATGCTAAAAAAGTTGACATAATTATCTTCTTTGAAAAAGATAATTTAATAGATCATTTAAAATTTCTTTATAAAAGATCATAATGGTAACAATCATTGGGCCTAATAAATGCTAAAAAAGTTGACATAATTATCTTCTTTGTACGAGATAATTTACTATAAAATTTAAAATTTCTTATTAAAAGATCATAACGGTAATGATCATTGGCCCTAATAAATGCTAAAAAAGTTGACATAATTATCTTGTTTGTAAAAGATAATTTAATAGATCATTTAAAATTTCTTTATAAAACATCATAATGGTAACAATCATTGGGCCTAATAAATGCTAAAAAAGTTGACATAATTATCTTCTTTGTAAGAGATAATTTACTATAAAATTTAAAATTTCTTATTAAAAGATCATAACGGTAACGATCATTGGGCCTAATAAATGCTAAAAAAGTTGACATAATTATCTTCTTTGTAAAAGATAATTTAATAGATCATTTAAAATTTCTTTATTAAAAGATCATAACGGTAACAATCATTGGGCCTAATAAATGCTAAAAAGTTGACATAATTATCTTCTTTGTAAAAGATAATTTACTAGACAATTTAAAATTTTTTATTCAAAGATCATAACGGTAACAATCATTGGGCCTAATAAATGCTAAAAAACTTGACATAATTATCTTCTTTGTAAAAGATAATTTAATAGATCATTTAAAATTTCTTTATAAAAGATCATAATGGTAACAATCATTGGGCCTAATAAATGCTAAAAAAGTTGACATAATTATCTTCTTTGTAAGAGATAATTTACTATAAAATTTAAAATTTCTTATTAAAAGATCATAACGGTAACGATCATTGGCCCTAATAAATGCTAAAAAAGTTGACATAATTATCTTTTTTGTAAAAGATAATTTAATAGATCATTTAAAATTTCTCATTAAAAGATCATAACGGTAACGATCATTGGGCCTAATAAATGCTAAAAAAGTTGACATAATTATCTTCTTTGAAAAAGATAATTTAATAGATCATTTAAAATTTTTTTAAAAAAGATCATAACGGTAACGATCATTGGGCCTAAGAAATGCTTAAAAAGTTGACATAATTATCTTCTTTGTAAAAGATAATTTAATAGATCATTTAAAATTTCTCATTAAAAGATCATAACGGTAACGATCATTGGGCGTAATAAATGCTAAAAAAGTTGACATAATTATCTTCTTTGAAAAAGATAATTTAATAGATCATTTAAAATTTCTTTATAAAAGATCATAATGGTAACAATCATTGGGCCTAATAAATGCTAAAAAAGTTGACATAATTATCTTCTTTGTACGAGATAATTTACTATAAAATTTAAAATTTCTTATTAAAAGATCATAACGGTAATGATCATTGGCCCTAATAAATGCTAAAAAAGTTGACATAATTATCTTGTTTGTAAAAGATAATTTAATAGATCATTTAAAATTTCTTTATAAAAGATCATAATGGTAACAATCATTGGGCCTAATAAATGCTAAAAAAGTTGACATAATTATCTTCTTTGTAAGAGATAATTTACTATAAAATTTAAAATTTCTTATTAAAAGATCATAACGGTAACGATCATTGGGCCTAATAAATGCTAAAAAAGTTGACATAATTATCTTCTTTGTAAAAGATAATTTAATAGATCATTTAAAATTTCTTTATTAAAAGATCATAACGGTAACAATCATTGGGCCTAATAAATGCTAAAAAGTTGACATAATTATCTTCTTTGTAAAAGATAATTTACTAGACAATTTAAAATTTTTTATTCAAAGATCATAACGGTAACAATCATTGGGCCTAATAAATGCTAAAAAACTTGACATAATTATCTTCTTTGTAAAAGATAATTTAATAGATCATTTAAAATTTCTTTATAAAAGATCATAATGGTAACAATCATTGGGCCTAATAAATGCTAAAAAAGTTGACATAATTATCTTCTTTGTAAGAGATAATTTACTATAAAATTTAAAATTTCTTATTAAAAGATCATAACGGTAATGATCATTGGCCCTAATAAATGCTAAAAAAGTTGACATAATTATCTTGTTTGTAAAAGATAATTTAATAGATCATTTAAAATTTCTTTATAAAAGATCATAATGGTAACAATCATTGGGCCTAATAAATGCTAAAAAAGTTGACATAATTATCTTCTTTGTAAGAGATAATTTACTATAAAATTTAAAATTTCTTATTAAAAGATCATAACGGTAACGATCATTGGGCCTAATAAATGCTAAAAAAGTTGACATAATTATCTTCTTTGTAAAAGATAATTTAATAGATCATTTAAAATTTCTTTATTAAAAGATCATAACGGTAACAATCATTGGGCCTAATAAATGCTAAAAAGTTGACATAATTATCTTCTTTGTAAAAGATAATTTACTAGACAATTTAAAATTTTTTATTCAAAGATCATAACGGTAACAATCATTGGGCCTAATAAATGCTAAAAAACTTGACATAATTATCTTCTTTGTAAAAGATAATTTAATAGATCATTTAAAATTTCTTTATAAAAGATCATAATGGTAACAATCATTGGGCCTAATAAATGCTAAAAAAGTTGACATAATTATCTTCTTTGTAAGAGATAATTTACTATAAAATTTAAAATTTCTTATTAAAAGATCATAACGGTAACGATCATTGAGCCTAATAAATGCTAAAAAAGTTGACATAATTATCTTCTTTGTAAAAGATAATTTAATAGATCATTTAAAATTTCTTTATAAAAGATCATAATGGTAACAATCATTGGGCCTAATAAATGCTAAAAAAGTTGACATAATTATCTTCTTTGTAAGAGATAATTTACTATAAAATTTAAAATTTCTTATTAAAAGATCATAACGGTAACGATCATTGGGCCTAATAAATGCTAAAAAAGTTGACATAATTATCTTCTTTGTAAAAGATAATTTAATAGATCATTTAAAATTTCTTTATTAAAAGATCATAACGGTAACAATCATTGGGCCTAATAAATGCTAAAAAGTTGACATAATTATCTTCTTTGTAAAAGATAATTTACTAGACAATTTAAAATTTTTTATTCAAAGATCATAACGGTAACAATCATTGGGCCTAATAAATGCTAAAAAACTTGACATAATTATCTTCTTTGTAAAAGATAATTTAATAGATCATTTAAAATTTCTTTATAAAAGATCATAATGGTAACAATCATTGGGCCTAATAAATGCTAAAAAAGTTGACATAATTATCTTCTTTGTAAGAGATAATTTACTAGAAAATTTAAAATTTCTTATTAAAAGATCATAACGGTAACGATCATTGGCCCTAATAAATGCTAAAAAAGTTGACATAATTATCTTCTTTGTAAAAGATAATTTAATAGATCATTTAAAATTTCTCATTAAAAGATCATAACGGTAACGATCATTGGGCCTAATAAATGCTAAAAAAGTTGACATAATTATCTTCTTTGAAAAAGATAATTTAATAGATCATTTAAAATTTCTTTAAAAAAGATCATAACGGTAACGATCATTGGGCCTAAGAAATGCTTAAAAAGTTGACATAATTATCTTCTTTGTAAAAGATAATTTAATAGATCATTTAAAATTTCTTATTAAAAGATCATAACGGTAACGATCATTGGGCGTAATAAATGCTAAAAAAGTTGACATAATTATCTTCTTTGAAAAAGATAATTTAATAGATCATTTAAAATTTCTTTATAAAAGATCATAATGGTAACAATCATTGGGCCTAATAAATGCTAAAAAAGTTGACATAATTATCTTCTTTGTACGAGATAATTTACTATAAAATTTAAAATTTCTTATTAAAAGATCATAACGGTAATGATCATTGGCCCTAATAAATGCTAAAAAAGTTGACATAATTATCTTGTTTGTAAAAGATAATTTAATAGATCATTTAAAATTTCTTTATAAAAGATCATAATGGTAACAATCATTGGGCCTAATAAATGCTAAAAAAGTTGACATAATTATCTTCTTTGTAAGAGATAATTTACTATAAAATTTAAAATTTCTTATTAAAAGATCATAACGGTAACGATCATTGGGCCTAATAAATGCTAAAAAAGTTGACATAATTATCTTCTTTGTAAAAGATAATTTAATAGATCATTTAAAATTTCTTTATTAAAAGATCATAATGGTAACAATCATTGGGCCTAATAAATGCTAAAAAGTTGACATAATTATCTTCTTTGTAAGAGATAATTTACTATAAAATTTAAAATTTCTTATTAAAAGATCATAACGGTAATGATCATTGGCCCTAATAAATGCTAAAAAAGTTGACATAATTATCTTGTTTGTAAAAGATAATTTAATAGATCATTTAAAATTTCTTTATAAAAGATCATAATGGTAACAATCATTGGGCCTAATAAATGCTAAAAAAGTTGACATAATTATCTTCTTTGTAAGAGATAATTTACTATAAAATTTAAAATTTCTTATTAAAAGATCATAACGGTAACAATCATTGGGCCTAATAAATGCTAAAAAACTTGACATAATTATCTTCTTTGTAAAAGATAATTTAATAGATCATTTAAAATTTCTTTATAAAAGATCATAATGGTAACAATCATTGGGCCTAATAAATGCTAAAAAAGTTGACATAATTATCTTCTTTGTAAGAGATAATTTACTATAAAATTTAAAATTTCTTATTAAAAGATCATAACGGTAATGATCATTGGCCCTAATAAATGCTAAAAAAGTTGACATAATTATCTTGTTTGTAAAAGATAATTTAATAGATCATTTAAAATTTCTTTATAAAAGATCATAATGGTAACAATCATTGGGCCTAATAAATGTTAAAAAGTTGACATAATTATCTTCTTTGTAAGAGATAATTTACTATAAAATTTAAAATTTCTTATTAAAAGATCATAACGGTAACAATCATTGGGCCTAATAAATGCTAAAAAACTTGACATAATTATCTTCTTTGTAAAAGATAATTTAATAGATCATTTAAAATTTCTTTATTAAAAGATCATAACGGTAACAATCATTGGGCCTAATAAATGCTAAAAAGTTGACATAATTATCTTCTTTGTAAGAGATAATTTACTAGACAATTTAAAATTTTTTATTCAAAGATCATAACGGTAACAATCATTGGGCCTAATAAATGCTAAAAAACTTGACATAATTATCTTCTTTGTAAAAGATAATTTAATAGATCATTTAAAATTTCTTTATAAAAGATCATAATGGTAACAATCATTGGGCCTAATAAATGCTAAAAAAGTTGACATAATTATCTTCTTTGTAAGAGATAATTTACTATAAAATTTAAAATTTCTTATTAAAAGATCATAACGGTAATGATCATTGGCCCTAATAAATGCTAAAAAAGTTGACATAATTATCTTCTTTGTAAAAGATAATTTAATAGATCATTTAAAATTTCTTTATTAAAAGATCATAATGGTAACAATCATTTGGCCTAATAAATGCTAAAAAAGTTGACATAATTATCTTCTTTGTAAGAGATAATTTACTATAAAATTTAAAATTTCTTATTAAAAGATCATAACGGTAACGATCATTGAGCCTAATAAATGCTAAAAAAGTTGACATAATTATCTTCTTTGTAAAAGATAATTTAATAGATCATTTAAAATTTCTTTATAAAAGATCATAATGGTAACAATCATTGGGCCTAATAAATGCTAAAAAAGTTGACATAATTATCTTCTTTGTAAGAGATAATTTACTATAAAATTTAAAATTTCTTATTAAAAGATCATAACGGTAACGATCATTGGGCCTAATAAATGCTAAAAAAGTTGACATAATTATCTTCTTTGTAAAAGATAATTTAATAGATCATTTAAAATTTCTTTATTAAAAGATCATAACGGTAACAATCATTGGGCCTAATAAATGCTAAAAAGTTGACATAATTATCTTCTTTGTAAAAGATAATTTACTAGACAATTTAAAATTTTTTATTCAAAGATCATAACGGTAACAATCATTGGGCCTAATAAATGCTAAAAAACTTGACATAATTATCTTCTTTGTAAAAGATAATTTAATAGATCATTTAAAATTTCTTTATAAAAGATCATAATGGTAACAATCATTGGGCCTAATAAATGCTAAAAAAGTTGACATAATTATCTTCTTTGTAAGAGATAATTTACTAGAAAATTTAAAATTTCTTATTAAAAGATCATAACGGTAACGATCATTGGCCCTAATAAATGCTAAAAAAGTTGACATAATTATCTTCTTTGTAAAAGATAATTTAATAGATCATTTAAAATTTCTCATTAAAAGATCATAACGGTAACGATCATTGGGCCTAATAAATGCTAAAAAAGTTGACATAATTATCTTCTTTGAAAAAGATAATTTAATAGATCATTTAAAATTTCTTTAAAAAAGATCATAACGGTAACGATCATTGGGCCTAAGAAATGCTTAAAAAGTTGACATAATTATCTTCTTTGTAAAAGATAATTTAATAGATCATTTAAAATTTCTTATTAAAAGATCATAACGGTAACGATCATTGGGCGTAATAAATGCTAAAAAAGTTGACATAATTATCTTCTTTGAAAAAGATAATTTAATAGATCATTTAAAATTTCTTTATAAAAGATCATAATGGTAACAATCATTGGGCCTAATAAATGCTAAAAAAGTTGACATAATTATCTTCTTTGTACGAGATAATTTACTATAAAATTTAAAATTTCTTATTAAAAGATCATAACGGTAATGATCATTGGCCCTAATAAATGCTAAAAAAGTTGACATAATTATCTTGTTTGTAAAAGATAATTTAATAGATCATTTAAAATTTCTTTATAAAAGATCATAATGGTAACAATCATTGGGCCTAATAAATGCTAAAAAAGTTGACATAATTATCTTCTTTGTAAGAGATAATTTACTATAAAATTTAAAATTTCTTATTAAAAGATCATAACGGTAACGATCATTGGGCCTAATAAATGCTAAAAAAGTTGACATAATTATCTTCTTTGTAAAAGATAATTTAATAGATCATTTAAAATTTCTTATTAAAAGATCATAACGGTAACGATCATTGGGCCTAATAAATGCTAAAAAAGTTGAAATAATTATCTTCTTTGTAAAAGATAATTTAATAGATCATTTAAAATTTCTTTATTAAAAGATCATAACGGTAACAATCATTGGGCCTAATAAATGCTAAAAAGTTGACATAATTATCTTCTTTGTAAAAGATAATTTACTAGACAATTTAAAATTTTTTATTCAAAGATCATAACGGTAACGATCATTGGGCCTAATAAATGCTAAAAAAGTATACATAATTATCTTCTTTGTAAAAGATAATTTAATAGATCATTTAAAATTTCTTTATAAAAGATCATAATGGTAACAATCATTGGGCCTAATAAATGCTAAAAAAGTTGACATAATTATCTTCTTTGTAAGAGATAATTTACTATAAAATTTAAAATTTCTTATTAAAAGATCATAACGGTAAAGATCATTGGGCCTAATAAATGCTAAAAAAGTTAACATAATTATCTTCTTTGTAAAAGATAATTTAATAGCTCATTTAAAATTTCTTTAAAAAAGATCATAACGGTAACGATCATTGGGCCTAAGAAATGCTTAAAAAGTTGACATAATTATCTTCTTTGTAAAAGATAATTTACTAGACAATTTAAAATTTTTTATTAAAAGATCATAACGATAACGATCATTGGGCCTAATAAATGCTAAAAAACTTGACATAATTATCTTCTTTGTAAAAGATAATTTAATAGATCATTTAAAATTTCTCATTAAAAGATCATAACGGTAACGATCATTGGGCCTAATAAATGCTAAAAAAGTTGACATAATTATCTTCTTTGAAAAAGATAATTTAATAGATCATTTAAAATTTCTTTAAAAAAGATCATAACGGTAACGATCATTGGGCCTAAGAAATGCTTAAAAAGTTGACATAATTATCTTCTTTGTAAAAGATAATTTAATAGATCATTTAAAATTTCTCATTAAAAGATCATAACGGTAACGATCATTGGGCGTAATAAATGCTAAAAAAGTTGACATAATTATCTTCTTTGAAAAAGATAATTTAATAGATCATTTAAAATTTCTTTATAAAAGATCATAATGGTAACAATTATTGGGCCTAATAAATGCTAAAAAAGTTGACATAATTATCTTCTTTGTACGAGATAATTTACTATAAAATTTAAAATTTCTTATTAAAAGATCATAACGGTAATGATCATTGGCCCTAATAAATGCTAAAAAAGTTGACATAATTATCTTGTTTGTAAAAGATAATTTAATAGATCATTTAAAATTTCTTTATAAAAGATCATAATGGTAACAATCATTGGGCCTAATAAATGCTAAAAAAGTTGACATAATTATCTTCTTTGTAAGAGATAATTTACTATAAAATTTAAAATTTCTTATTAAAAGATCATAACGGTAACGATCATTGGCCCTAATAAATGCTAAAAAAGTTGACATAATTATCTTCTTTGTAAAAGATAATTTAATAGATCATTTAAAATTTCTCATTAAAAGATCATAACGGTAACGATCATTGGGCCTAATAAATGCTAAAAAAGTTGACATAATTATCTTCTTTGAAAAAGATAATTTAATAGATCATTTAAAATTTCTTTAAAAAAGATCATAACGGTAACGATCATTGGGCCTAAGAAATGCTTAAAAAGTTGACATAATTATCTTCTTTGTAAAAGATAATTTAATAGATCATTTAAAATTTCTCATTAAAAGATCATAACGGTAACGATCATTGGGCGTAATAAATGCTAAAAAAGTTGACATAATTATCTTCTTTGAAAAAGATAATTTAATAGATCATTTAAAATTTCTTTATAAAAGATCATAATGGTAACAATCATTGGGCCTAATAAATGCTAAAAAAGTTGACATAATTATCTTCTTTGTACGAGATAATTTACTATAAAATTTAAAATTTCTTATTAAAAGATCATAACGGTAATGATCATTGGCCCTAATAAATGCTTAAAAAGTTGACATAATTATCTTCTTTGTAAAAGATAATTTACTAGACAATTTAAATTTTTTTATTAAAAGATCATAACGATAACGATCATTGGGCCTAATAAATGCTAAAAAACTTGACATAATTATCTTCTTTGTAAAAGATAATTTAATAGATCATTTAAAATTTCTTTATAAAAGATCATAATGGTAACAATCATTGGGCCTAATAAATGCTAAAAAAGTTGACATAATTATCTTCTTTGTAAGAGATAATTTACTATAAAATTTAAAATTTCTTATTAAAAGATCATAACGGTAACGATCATTGGCCCTAATAAATGCTAAAAAAGTTGACATAATTATCTTCTTTGTAAAAGATAATTTAATAGATCATTTAAAATTTCTCATTAAAAGATCATAACGGTAACGATCATTGGGCCTAATAAATGCTAAAAAAGTTGACATAATTATCTTCTTTGAAAAAGATAATTTAATAGATCATTTAAAATTTCTTTAAAAAAGATCATAACGGTAACGATCATTGGGCCTAAGAAATGCTTAAAAAGTTGACATAATTATCTTCTTTGTAAAAGATAATTTAATAGATCAGTTAAAATTTCTCATTAAAAGATCATAACGGTAACGATCATTGGGCGTAATAAATGCTAAAAAAGTTGACATAATTATCTTCTTTGAAAAAGATAATTTAATAGATCATTTAAAATTTCTTTATAAAAGATCATAATGGTAACAATCATTGGGCCTAATAAATGCTAAAAAAGTTGACATAATTATCTTCTTTGTACGAGATAATTTACTATAAAATTTAAAATTTCCTATTAAAAGATCATAACGGTAATGATCATTGGCCCTAATAAATGCTAAAAAAGTTGACATAATTATCTTGTTTGTAAAAGATAATTTAATAGATCATTTAAAATTTCTTTATAAAAGATCATAATGGTAACAATCATTGGGCCTAATAAATGCTAAAAAAGTTGACATAATTATCTTCTTTGTAAAAGATAATTTAATAGATCATTTAAAATTTCTCATTAAAAGATCATAACGGTAACGATCATTGGGCCTAATAAATGCTAAAAAAGTTGACATAATTATCTTCTTTGAAAAAGATAATTTAATAGATCATTTAAAATTTCTTTAAAAAAGATCATAACGGTAACGATCATTGGGCCTAAGAAATGCTTAAAAAGTTGACATAATTATCTTCTTTGTAAAAGATAATTTAATAGATCATTTAAAATTTCTCATTAAAAGATCATAACGGTAACGATCATTGGGCGTAATAAATGCTAAAAAAGTTGACATAATTATCTTCTTTGAAAAAGATAATTTAATAGATCATTTAAAATTTCTTTATAAAAGATCATAATGGTAACAATCATTGGGCCTAATAAATGCTAAAAAAGTTGACATAATTATCTTCTTTGTACGAGATAATTTACTATAAAATTTAAAATTTCTTATTAAAAGATCATAACGGTAATGATCATTGGCCCTAATAAATGCTAAAAAAGTTGACATAATTATCTTGTTTGTAAAAGATAATTTAATAGATCATTTAAAATTTCTTTATAAAAGATCATAATGGTAACAATCATTGGGCCTAATAAATGCTAAAAAAGTTGACATAATTATCTTCTTTGTAAGAGATAATTTACTATAAAATTTAAAATTTCTTATTAAAAGATCATAACGGTAACGATCATTGGGCCTAATAAATGCTAAAAAAGTTGACATAATTATCTTCTTTGTAAAAGATAATTTAATAGATCATTTAAAATTTCTTTATTAAAAGATCATAATGGTAACAATCATTGGGCCTAATAAATGCTAAAAAGTTGACATAATTATCTTCTTTGTAAGAGATAATTTACTATAAAATTTAAAATTTCTTATTAAAAGATCATAACGGTAACGATCATTGGGCCTAATAAATGCTAAAAAAGTTGACATAATTATCTTCTTTGTAAAAGATAATTTAATAGATCATTTAAAATTTCTCATTAAAAGATCATAACGGTAACGATCATTGGGCCTAATAAATGCTAAAAAAGTTGACATAATTATCTTGTTTGTAAAAGATAATTTAATAGATCATTTAAAATTTCTTTATAAAAGATCATAATGGTAACAATCATTGGGCCTAATAAATGCTAAAAAAGTTGACACAATTATCTTCTTTGTAAGAGATAATTTACTATAAAATTTAAAATTTCTTATTAAAAGATCATAACGGTAACGATCATTGGGCCTAATAAATGCTAAAAAAGTTGACATAATTATCTTCTTTGTAAAAGATAATTTAATAGATCATTTAAAATTTCTTTATAAAAGATCATAATGGTAACAATCATTGGGCCTAATAAATGCTAAAAAAGTTGACATAATTATCTTCTTTGTACGACATAATTTACTATAAAATTTAAAATTTCTTATTAAAAGATCATAACGGTAATGATCATTGGCCCTAATAAATGCTAAAAAAGTTGACATAATTATCTTGTTTGTAAAAGATAATTTAATAGATCATTTAAAATTTCTTTATAAAAGATCATAATGGTAACAATCATTGGGCCTAATAAATGCTAAAAAAGTTGACATAATTATCTTCTTTGTAAGAGATAATTTACTATAAAATTTAAAATTTCTTATTAAAAGATCATAACGGTAACGATCATTGGGCCTAATAAATGCTAAAAAAGTTGACATAATTATCTTCTTTGTAAAAGATAATTTAATAGATCATTTAAAATTTCTTTATTAAAAGATCATAATGGTAACAATCATTGGGCCTAATAAATGCTAAAAAGTTGACATAATTATCTTCTTTGTAAGAGATAATTTACTATAAAATTTAAAATTTCTTATTAAAAGATCATAACGGTAACGATCATTGGGCCTAACAAATGCTAAAAAAGTTGACATAATTATCTTCTTTGTAAAAGATAATTTAATAGATCATTTAAAATTTCTCATTAAAAGATCATAACGGTAACGATCATTGGGCCTAACAAATGCTAAAAAAGTTGACATAATTATCTTCTTTGAAAAAGATAATTTAATAGATCATTTAAAATTTCTTTATTAAAAGATTATAACGGTAACGATCATTGGGTGTAATAAATGCTAAAAAAGTTGACATAATTATCTTCTTTGAAAAAGATAATTTAATAGATCATTTAAAATTTCTTTAAAAAAGATCATAAAGGTAACGATCATTGGGCCTAACAAATGCTTAAAAAGTTGACATAATTATCTTCTTTGTAAAAGATAATTTACTAGACAATTTAAAATTTTTTATTCAAAGATCATAACGGTAACAATCATTGGGCCTAATAAATGCTAAAAAAGTTGACATAATTATCTTCTTTGTAAAAGATAATTTAATAGATCATTTAAAATTTCTTTATAAAAGATCATAATGGTAACAATCATTGGGCCTAATAAATGCTAAAAAAGTTGACATAATTATCTTCTTTGTAAGAGATAATTTACTATAAAATTTAAAATTTCTTATTAAAAGATCATAACTGTAACGATCATTGGGCCTAATAAATGCTAAAAAAGTTGACATAATTATCTTCTTTGTAAAAGATAATTTAATACATCATTTAAAATTTCTCATTAAAAGATCATAACGGTAACGATCATTGGGCCTAACAAATGCTAAAAAAGTTGACATAATTATCTTCTTTGAAAAAGATAATTTAATAGATCATTTAAAATTTCTTTATTAAAAGATTATAACGGTAACGATCATTGAGCGTAATAAATGCTAAAAAAGTTGACATAATTATCTTCTTTGTAAGAGATAATTTACTATAAAATTTAAAATTTCTTATTAAAAGATCATAACGGTAACGATCATTGGGCCTAATAAATGCTAAAAAAGTTGACATAATTATCTTCTTTGAAAAAGATAATTTAATAGATCATTTAAAATTTCTTTAAAAAAGATCATAACGGTAACGATCATTGGGCCTAAGAAATGCTAAAAAAGTTGACATAATTATCTTCTTTGAAAAAGATAATTTAATAGATCATTTAAAATTTCTTTATTAAAAGATTATAACGGTAACGATCATTGGGCGTAATAAATGCTAAAAAAGTTGACATAATTATCTTCTTTGAAAAAGATAATTTAATAGATCATTTAAAATTTCTTTATTGAAAGATCATAACGGTAACAATCATTGGGCCTAATAAATGCTAAAAAAGTTGACATAATTATCTTCTTTGTAAGAGATAATTTACTATAAAATTTAAAATTTCTTATTAAAAGATCATAACGGTAATGATCATTGGCCCTAATAAATGCTAAAAAAGTTGACATAATTATCTTGTTTGTAAAAGATAATTTAATAGATCATTTAAAATTTCTTTATAAAAGATCATAATGGTAACAATCATTGGGCCTAATAAATGCTAAAAAAGTTGACATAATTATCTTCTTTGTAAGAGATATTTTACTATAAAATTTAAAATTTCTTATTAAAAGATCATAACGGTAACGATCATTGGGCCTAATAAATGCTAAAAAAGTTGACATAATTATCTTCTTTGTAAAAGATAATTTAATAGATCATTTAAAATTTCTTTATTAAAAGATCATAACGGTAACAATCATTGGGCCTAATAAATGCTAAAAAGTTGACATAATTATCTTCTTTGTAAGAGATAATTTACTATAAAATTTAAAATTTCTTATTAAAAGATCATAACGGTAACGATCATTGGGCCTAATAAATGCTAAAAAAGTTGACATAATTATCTTCTTTGTAAAAGATAATTTAATAGATCATTTAAAATTTCTCATTAAAAGATCATAACGGTAACGATCATTGGGCCTAACAAATGCTAAAAAAGTTGACATAATTATCTTCTTTGAAAAAGATAATTTAATAGATCATTTAAAATTTCTTTATTAAAAGATTATAACGGTAACGATCATTGGGCGTAATAAATGCTAAAAAAGTTGACATAATTATCTTCTTTGTAAGAGATAATTTACTATAAAATTTAAAATTTCTTATTAAAAGATCATAATGGTAACGATCATTGGGCCTAATAAATGCTAAAAAAGTTGACATAATTATCTTCTTTGAAAAAGATAATTTAATAGATCATTTAAAATTTCTTTATTAAAAGATTATAACGGTAACGATCATTGGGTGTAATAAATGCTAAAAAAGTTGACATAATTATCTTCTTTGAAAAAGATAATTTAATAGATCGTTTAAAATTTCTTTAAAAAAGATCATAACGGTAACGATCATTGGGCCTAAGAAATGCTTAAAAAGTTGACATAATTATCTTCTTTGTAAAAGATAATTTACTAGACAATTTAAAATTTTTTATTCAAAGATCATAACGGTAACAATCATTGGGCCTAATAAATGCTAAAAAAGTTGACATAATTATCTTCTTTGAAAAAGATAATTTAATAGATCATTTAAAATTTCTTTATTAAAAGATTATAACGGTAACGATCATTGGGCGTAATAAATGCTAAAAAAGTTGACATAATTATCTTCTTTGTAAAAGATAATTTAATAGATCATTTAAAATTTCTTTATAAAAGATCATAATGGTAACAATCATTGGGCCTAATAAATGCTAAAAAAGTTGACATAATTATCTTCTTTGTAAGAGATAATTTACTATAAAATTTAAAATTTCTTATTAAAAGATCATAACGGTAACGATCATTGGGCCTAATAAATGCTAAAAAAGTTGACATAATTATCTTCTTTGAAAAAGATAATTTAATAGATCATTTAAAATTTCTCATTAAAAGATCATAACGGTAACGATCATTGGGCCTAACAAATGCTAAAAAAGTTGACATAATTATCTTCTTTGAAAAAGATAATTTAATAGATCATTTAAAATTTCTTTATTAAAAGATTATAACGGTAACGATCATTGAGCGTAATAAATGCTAAAAAAGTTGACATAATTATCTTCTTTGTAAGAGATAATTTACTATAAAATTTAAAATTTCTTATTAAAAGATCATAACGGTAACGATCATTGGGCCTAATAAATGCTAAAAAAGTTGACATAATTATCTTCTTTGTAAAAGATAATTTAATAGATCATTTAAAATTTCTTTATAAAAGATCATAATGGTAACAATCATTGGGCCTAATAAATGCTAAAAAAGTTGACATAATTATCTTCTTTGTAAGAGATAATTTACTATAAAATTTAAAATTTCTTATTAAAAGATCATAACGGTAACGATCATTGGGCCTAATAAATGCTAAAAAAGTTGACATAATTATCTTCTTTGTAAAAGATAATTTAATAGATCATTTAAAATTTCTCATTAAAAGATCATAACGGTAACGATCATTGGGCCTAACAAATGCTAAAAAAGTTGACATAATTATCTTCTTTGAAAAAGATAATTTAATAGATCATTTAAAATTTCTTTATTAAAAGATTATAACGGTAACGATCATTGAGCGTAATAAATGCTAAAAAAGTTGACATAATTATCTTCTTTGTAAGAGATAATTTACTATAAAATTTAAAATTTCTTATTAAAAGATCATAACGGTAACGATCATTGGGCCTAATAAATGCTAAAAAAGTTGACATAATTATCTTCTTTGAAAAAGATAATTTAATAGATCATTTAAAATTTCTTTAAAAAAGATCATAACGGTAACGATCATTGGGCCTAAGAAATGCTAAAAAAGTTGACATAATTATCTTCTTTGAAAAAGATAATTTAATAGATCATTTAAAATTTCTTTATTAAAAGATTATAACGGTAACGATCATTGGGCGTAATAAATGCTAAAAAAGTTGACATAATTATCTTCTTTGAAAAAGATAATTTAATAGATCATTTAAAATTTCTTTATTGAAAGATCATAACGGTAACAATCATTGGGCCTAATAAATGCTAAAAAAGTTGACATAATTATCTTCTTTGTAAGAGATAATTTACTATAAAATTTAAAATTTCTTATTAAAAGATCATAACGGTAATGATCATTGGCCCTAATAAATGCTAAAAAAGTTGACATAATTATCTTGTTTGTAAAAGATAATTTAATAGATCATTTAAAATTTCTTTATAAAAGATCATAATGGTAACAATCATTGGGCCTAATAAATGCTAAAAAAGTTGACATAATTATCTTCTTTGTAAGAGATAATTTACTATAAAATTTAAAATTTCTTATTAAAAGATCATAACGGTAACGATCATTGGGCCTAATAAATGCTAAAAAAGTTGACATAATTATCTTCTTTGTAAAAGATAATTTAATAGATCATTTAAAATTTCTCATTAAAAGATCATAACGGTAACGATCATTGGGCCTAACAAATGCTAAAAAAGTTGACATAATTATCTTCTTTGAAAAAGATAATTTAATAGATCATTTAAAATTTCTTTATTAAAAGATTATAACGGTAACGATCATTGGGCGTAATAAATGCTAAAAAAGTTGACATAATTACCTTCTTTGTAAGAGATAATTTACTATAAAATTTAAAATTTCTTATTAAAAGATCATAATGGTAACGATCATTGGGCCTAATAAATGCTAAAAAAGTTGACATAATTATCTTCTTTGAAAAAGATAATTTAATAGATCATTTAAAATTTCTTTAAAAAAGATCATAACGGTAACGATCATTGGGCCTAAGAAATGCTTAAAAAGTTGACATAATTATCTTCTTTGTAAAAGATAATTTACTAGACAATTTAAAATTTTTTATTCAAAGATCATAACGGTAACAATCATTGGGCCTAATAAATGCTAAAAAAGTTGACATAATTATCTTCTTTGAAAAAGATAATTTAATAGATCATTTAAAATTTCTTTATTAAAAGATTATAACGGTAACGATCATTGGGCGTAATAAATGCTAAAAAAGTTGACATAATTATCTTCTTTGTAAAAGATAATTTAATAGATCATTTAAAATTTCTTTATAAAAGATCATAATGGTAACAATCATTGGGCCTAATAAATGCTAAAAAAGTTGACATAATTATCTTCTTTGTAAGAGATAATTTACTATAAAATTTAAAATTTCTTATTAAAAGATCATAACGGTAAAGATCATTGGGCCTAATAAATGCTAAAAAAGTTGACATAATTATCTTCTTTGTAAAAGATAATTTAATAGCTCATTTAAAATTTCCTTAAAAAAGATCATAACGGTAACGATCATTGGGCCTAAGAAATGCTTAAAAAGTTGACATAATTATCTTCTTTGTAAAAGATAATTTACTAGACAATTTAAAATTTTTTATTAAAAGATCATAACGATAACGATCATTGGGCCTAATAAATGCTAAAAAACTTGACATAATTATCTTCTTTGTAAAAGATAATTTAATAGATCATTTAAAATTTCTTTATAAAAGATCATAATGGTAACAATCATTGGGCCTAATAAATGCTAAAAAAGTTGACATAATTATCTTCTTTGTAAAAGATAATTTAATACATCATTTAAAATTTCTTTATAAAAGATCATAATGGTAACAATCATTGGGCCTAATAAATGCTAAAAAAGTTGACATAATTATCTTTTTTGTAAGAGATAATTTACTATAAAATTTAAAATTTCTTATTAAAAGATCATAACGGTAACGATCATTGGCCCTAATAAATGCTAAAAAAGTTGACATAATTATCTTCTTTGTAAAAGATAATTTAATAGATCATTTAAAATTTCTCATTAAAAGATCATAACGGTAACGATCATTGGGCCTAATAAATGCTAAAAAAGTTGACATAATTATCTTCTTTGAAAAAGATAATTTAATAGATCATTTAAAATTTCTTTAAAAAAGATCATAACGGTAACGATCATTGGGCCTAAGAAATGCTTAAAAAGTTGACATAATTATCTTCTTTGTAAAAGATAATTTAATAGATCATTTAAAATTTCTCATTAAAAGATCATAACGGTAACGATCATTGGGCGTAATAAATGCTAAAAAAGTTGACATAATTATCTTCTTTGAAAAAGATAATTTAATAGATCATTTAAAATTTCTTTATAAAAGATCATAATGGTAACAATCATTGGGCCTAATAAATGCTAAAAAAGTTGACATAATTATCTTCTTTGTACGAGATAATTTACTATAAAATTTAAAATTTCTTATTAAAAGATCATAACGGTAATGATCATTGGCCCTAATAAATGCTAAAAAAGTTGACATAATTATCTTGTTTGTAAAAGATAATTTAATAGATCATTTAAAATTTCTTTATAAAAGATCATAATGGTAACAATCATTGGGCCTAATAAATGCTAAAAAAGTTGACATAATTATCTTCTTTGTAAGAGATAATTTACTATAAAATTTAAAATTTCTTATTAAAAGATCATAACGGTAACGATCATTGGGCCTAATAAATGCTAAAAAAGTTGACATAATTATCTTCTTTGTAAAAGATAATTTAATAGATCATTTAAAATTTCTTTATTAAAAGATCATAACGGTAACAATCATTGGGCCTAATAAATGCTAAAAAGTTGACATAATTATCTTCTTTGTAAAAGATAATTTACTAGACAATTTAAAATTTTTTATTCAAAGATCATAACGGTAACAATCATTGGGCCTAATAAATGCTAAAAAAGTTGAAATAATTATCTTCTTTGTAAAAGATAATTTAATAGATCATTTAAAATTTCTTTATAAAAGATCATAATGGTAACAATCATTGGGCCTAATAAATGCTAAAAAAGTTGACATAATTATCTTCTTTGTAAGAGATAATTTACTATAAAATTTAAAATTTCTTATTAAAAGATCATAACGGTAACGATCATTGGGCCTAATAAATGCTAAAAAAGTTGACATAATTATCTTCTTTGTAAAAGATAATTTAATAGATCATTTAAAATTTCTTTATAAAAGATCATAATGGTAACAATCATTGGGCCTAATAAATGCTAAAAAAGTTGACATAATTATCTTCTTTGTAAGAGATAATTTACTATAAAATTTAAAATTTCTTATTAAAAGATCATAACGGTAAAGATCATTGGGCCTAATAAATGCTAAAAAAGTTGACATAATTATCTTGTTTGTAAAAGATAATTTAATAGATCATTTAAAATTTCTTTATAAAAGATCATAATGGTAACAATCATTGGGCCTAATAAATGCTAAAAAAGTTGACATAATTATCTTCTTTGTAAGAGATAATTTACTATAAAATTTAAAATTTCTTATTAAAAGATCATAACGGTAACGATCATTGGGCCTAATAAATGCTAAAAAAGTTGACATAATTATCTTCTTTGTAAAAGATAATTTAATAGATCATTTAAAATTTCTTTATTAAAAGATCATAACGGTAACAATCATTGGGCCTAATAAATGCTAAAAAGTTGACATAATTATCTCCTTTGTAAGAGATAATTTACTATAAAATTTAAAATTTCTTATTAAAAGATCATAACGGTAACGATCATTGGGCCTAATAAATGCTAAAAAAGTTGACATAATTATCTTCTTTGTAAAAGATAATTTAATAGATCATTTAAAATTTCTCATTAAAAGATCATAACAGTAACGATCATTGGGCCTAACAAATGCTAAAAAAGTTGACATAATTATCTTCTTTGAAAAAGATAATTTAATAGATCATTTAAAATTTCTTTATTAAAAGATTATAACGGTAACGATCATTGGGCGTAATAAATGCTAAAAAAGTTGACATAATTATCTTCTTTGTAAGAGATAATTTACTATAAAATTTAAAATTTCTTATTAAAAGATCATAATGGTAACGATCATTGGGCCTAATAAATGCTAAAAAAGTTGACATAATTATCTTCTTTGAAAAAGATAATTTAATAGAACATTTAAAATTTCTTTAAAAAAGATCATAACGGTAACGATCATTGGGCCTAAGAAATGCTTAAAAAGTTGACATAATTATCTTCTTTGTAAAAGATAATTTACTAGACAATTTAAAATTTTTTATTCAAAGATCATAACGGTAACAATCATTGGGCCTAATAAATGCTAAAAAAGTTGACATAATTATCTTCTTTGAAAAAGATAATTTAATAGATCATTTAAAATTTCTTTATTAAAAGATTATAACGGTAACGATCATTGGGCGTAATAAATGCTAAAAAAGTTGACATAATTATCTTCTTTGTAAAAGATAATTTAATAGATCATTTAAAATTTCTTTATAAAAGATCATAATGGTAACAATCATTGGGCCTAATAAATGCTAAAAAAGTTGACATAATTATCTTCTTTGTAAGAGATAATTTACTATAAAATTTAAAATTTCTTATTAAAAGATCATAACGGTAAAGATCATTGGGCCTAATAAATGCTAAAAAAGTTGACATAATTATCTTCTTTGTAAAAGATAATTTAATAGCTCATTTAAAATTTCCTTAAAAAAGATCATAACGGTAACGATCATTGGGCCTAAGAAATGCTTAAAAAGTTGACATAATTATCTTCTTTGTAAAAGATAATTTACTAGACAATTTAAAATTTTTTATTAAAAGATCATAACGATAACGATCATTGGGCCTAATAAATGCTAAAAAACTTGACATAATTATCTTCTTTGTAAAAGATAATTTAATAGATCATTTAAAATTTCTTTATAAAAGATCATAATGGTAACAATCATTGGGCCTAATAAATGCTAAAAAAGTTGACATAATTATCTTCTTTGTAAGAGATAATTTACTATAAAATTTAAAATTTCTTATTAAAAGATCATAACGGTAACGATCATTGGCCCTAATAAATGCTAAAAAAGTTGACATAATTATCTTCTTTGTAAAAGATAATTTAATAGATCATTTAAAATTTCTCATTAAAAGATCATAACGGTAACGATCATTGGGCCTAATAAATTCTAAAAAAGTTGACATAATTATCTTCTTTGAAAAAGATAATTTAATAGATCATTTAAAATTTCTTTAAAAAAGATCATAACGGTAACGATCATTGGGCCTAAGAAATGCTTAAAAAGTTGACATAATTATCTTCTTTGTAAAAGATAATTTAATAGATCATTTAAAATTTCTCATTAAAAGATCATAACGGTAACGATCATTGGGCGTAATAAATGCTAAAAAAATTGACATAATTATATTCTTTGAAAAAGATAATTTAATAGATCATTTAAAATTTCTTTATAAAAGATCATAATGGTAACAATCATTGGGCCTAATAAATGCTAAAAAAGTTGACATAATTATCTTCTTTGTACGAGATAATTTACTATAAAATTTAAAATTTCTTATTAAAAGATCATAACGGTAATGATCATTGGCCCTAATAAATGCTAAAAAAGTTGACATAATTATCTTGTTTGTAAAAGATAATTTAATAGATCATTTAAAATTTCTTTATAAAAGATCATAATGGTAACAATCATTGGGCCTAATAAATGCTAAAAAAGTTGACATAATTATCTTCTTTGTAAGAGATAATTTACTATAAAATTTAAAATTTCTTATTAAAAGATCATAACGGTAACGATCATTGGGCCTAATAAATGCTAAAAAAGTTGACATAATTATCTTCTTTGTAAAAGATAATTTAATAGATCATTTAAAATTTCTTTATTAAAAGATCATAACGGTAACAATCATTGGGCCTAATAAATGCTAAAAAGTTGACATAATTATCTTCTTTGTAAAAGATAATTTACTAGACAATTTAAAATTTTTTATTCAAAGATCATAACGGTAACAATCATTGGGCCTAATAAATGCTAAAAAAGTTGACATAATTATCTTCTTTGTAAAAGATAATTTAATAGATCATTTAAAATTTCTTTATAAAAGATCATAATGGTAACAATCATTGGGCCTAATAAATGCTAAAAAAGTTGACGTAATTATCTTCTTTGTAAGAGATAATTTACTATAAAATTTAAAATTTCTTATTAAAAGATCATAACGGTAACGATCATTGGGCCTAATAAATGCTAAAAAAGTTGACATAATTATCTTCTTTGTAAAAGATAATTTAATAGATCATTTAAAATTTCTTTATAAAAGATCATAATGGTAACAATCATTGGGCCTAATAAATGCTAAAAAAGTTGACATAATTATCTTCTTTGTAAGAGATAATTTACTATAAAATTTAAAATTTCTTATTAAAAGATCATAACGGTAAAGATCATTGGGCCTAATAAATGCTAAAAAAGTTGACATAATTATCTTCTTTGTAAAAGATAATTTAATAGATCATTTAAAATTTCCTTAAAAAAGATCATAACGGTAACGATCATTGGGCCTAAGAAATGCTTAAAAAGTTGACATAATTATCTTCTTTGTAAAAGATAATTTACTAGACAATTTAAAATTTTTTATTAAAAGATCATAACGATAACGATCATTGGGCCTAATAAATGCTAAAAAACTTGACATAATTATCTTCTTTGTAAAAGATAATTTAATAGATCATTTAAAATTTCTTTATAAAAGATCATAATGGTAACAATCATTGGGCCTAATAAATGCTAAAAAAGTTGACATAATTATCTTCTTTGTAAGAGATAATTTACTATAAAATTTAAAATTTCTTATTAAAAGATCATAACGGTAACGATCATTGGCCCTAATAAATGCTAAAAAAGTTGACATAATTATCTTCTTTGTAAAAGATAATTTAATAGATCATTTAAAATTTCTCATTAAAAGATCATAACGGTAACGATCATTGGGCCTAATAAATGCTAAAAAAGTTGACATAATTATCTTCTTTGAAAAAGATAATTTAATAGATCATTTAAAATTTCTTTAAAAAAGATCATAACGGTAACGATCATTGGGCCTAAGAAATGCTTAAAAAGTTGACATAATTATCTTCTTTGTAAAAGATAATTTAATAGATCATTTAAAATTTCTCATTAAAAGATCATAACGGTAACGATCATTGGGCGTAATAAATGCTAAAAAAGTTGACATAATTATCTTCTTTGAAAAAGATAATTTAATAGATCATTTAAAATTTCTTTATAAAAGATCATAATGGTAACAATCATTGGGCCTAATAAATGCTAAAAAAGTTGACATAATTATCTTCTTTGTACGAGATAATTTACTATAAAATTTAAAATTTCTTATTAAAAGATCATAACGGTAATGATCATTGGCCCTAATAAATGCTAAAAAAGTTGACATAATTATCTTGTTTGTAAAAGATAATTTAATAGATCATTTAAAATTTCTTTATAAAAGATCATAATGGTAACAATCATTGGGCCTAATAAATGCTAAAAAAGTTGACATAATTATCTTCTTTGTAAGAGATAATTTACTATAAAATTTAAAATTTCTTATTAAAAGATCATAACGGTAACGATCATTGGGCCTAATAAATGCTAAAAAAGTTGACATAATTATCTTCTTTGTAAAAGATAATTTAATAGATCATTTAAAATTTCTTTATTAAAAGATCATAACGGTAACAATCATTGGGCCTAATAAATGCTAAAAAGTTGACATAATTATCTTCCTTGTAAAAGATAATTTACTAGACAATTTAAAATTTTTTATTCAAAGATCATAACGGTAACAATCATTGGGCCTAATAAATGCTAAAAAAGTTGACATAATTATCTTCTTTGTAAAAGATAATTTAATAGATCATTTAAAATTTCTTTATAAAAGATCATAATGGTAACAATCATTGGGCCTAATAAATGCTAAAAAAGTTGACATAATTATCTTCTTTGTAAGAGATAATTTACTATAAAATTTAAAATTTCTTATTAAAAGATCATAACGGTAACGATCATTGGGCCTAATAAATGCTAAAAAAGTTGACATAATTATCTTCTTTGAAAAAGATAATTTAATAGATCATTTAAAATTTCTTTAAAAAAGATCATAACGGTAACGATCATTGGGCCTAAGAAATGCTTAAAAAGTTGACATAATTATCTTCTTTGTAAAAGATAATTTAATAGATCATTTAAAATTTCTCATTAAAAGATCATAACGGTAACGATCATTGGGCGTAATAAATGCTAAAAAAGTTGACATAATTATCTTCTTTGAAAAAGATAATTTAATAGATCATTTAAAATTTCTTTATAAAAGATCATAATGGTAACAATCATTGGGCCTAATAAATGCTAAAAAAGTTGACATAATTATCTTCTTTGTACGAGATAATTTACTATAAAATTTAAAATTTCTTATTAAAAGATCATAACGGTAATGATCATTGGCCCTAATAAATGCTAAAAAAGTTGACATAATTATCTTGTTTGTAAAAGATAATTTAATAGATCATTTAAAATTTCTTTATAAAAGATCATAATGGTAACAATCATTGGGCCTAATAAATGCTAAAAAAGTTGACATAATTATCTTCTTTGTAAGAGATAATTTACTATAAAATTTAAAATTTCTTATTAAAAGATCATAACGGTAACGATCATTGGGCCTAATAAATGCTAAAAAAGTTGACATAATTATCTTCTTTGTAAAAGATAATTTAATAGATCATTTAAAATTTCTTTATTAAAAGATCATAACGGTAACAATCATTGGGCCTAATAAATGCTAAAAAGTTGACATAATTATCTTCCTTGTAAAAGATAATTTACTAGACAATTTAAAATTTTTTATTCAAAGATCATAACGGTAACAATCATTGGGCCTAATAAATGCTAAAAAAGTTGACATAATTATCTTCTTTGTAAAAGATAATTTAATAGATCATTTAAAATTTCTTTATAAAAGATCATAATGGTAACAATCATTGGGCCTAATAAATGCTAAAAAAGTTGACATAATTATCTTCTTTGTAAGAGATAATTTACTATAAAATTTAAAATTTCTTATTAAAAGATCATAACGGTAACGATCATTGGGCCTAATAAATGCTAAAAAAGTTGACATAATTATCTTCTTTGTAAAAGATAATTTAATAGATCATTTAAAATTTCTTTATAAAAGATCATAATGGTAACAATCATTGGGCCTAATAAATGCTAAAAAAGTTGACATAATTATCTTCTTTGTAAGAGATAATTTACTATAAAATTTAAAATTTCTTATTAAAAGATCATAACGGTAAAGATCATTGGGCCTAATAAATGCTAAAAAAGTTGACATAATTATCTTCTTTGTAAAAGATAATTTAATAGATCATTTAAAATTTCCTTAAAAAAGATCATAACGGTAACGATCATTGGGCCTAAGAAATGCTTAAAAAGTTGACATAATTATCTTCTTTGTAAAAGATAATTTACTAGACAATTTAAAATTTTTTATTAAAAGATCATAACGATAACGATCATTGGGCCTAATAAATGCTAAAAAACTTGACATAATTATCTTCTTTGTAAAAGATAATTTAATAGATCATTTAAAATTTCTTTATAAAAGATCATAATGGTAACAATCATTGGGCCTAATAAATGCTAAAAAAGTTGACATAATTATCTTCTTTGTAAGAGATAATTTACTATAAAATTTAAAATTTCTTATTAAAAGATCATAACGGTAACGATCATTGGCCCTAATAAATGCTAAAAAAGTTGACATAATTATCTTCTTTGTAAAAGATAATTTAATAGATCATTTAAAATTTCTCATTAAAAGATCATAACGGTAACGATCATTGGGCCTAATAAATGCTAAAAAAGTTGACATAATTATCTTCTTTGAAAAAGATAATTTAATAGATCATTTAAAATTTCTTTAAAAAAGATCATAACGGTAACGATCATTGGGCCTAAGAAATGCTTAAAAAGTTGACATAATTATCTTCTTTGTAAAAGATAATTTAATAGATCATTTAAAATTTCTCATTAAAAGATCATAACGGTAACGATCATTGGGCGTAATAAATGCTAAAAAAGTTGACATAATTATCTTCTTTGAAAAAGATAATTTAATAGATCATTTAAAATTTCTTTATAAAAGATCATAATGGTAACAATCATTGGGCCTAATAAATGCTAAAAAAGTTGACATAA
This sequence comes from Psophocarpus tetragonolobus, assembly GCA_037954015.1. Taxonomy (NCBI): domain Eukaryota; kingdom Viridiplantae; phylum Streptophyta; class Magnoliopsida; order Fabales; family Fabaceae; genus Psophocarpus; species Psophocarpus tetragonolobus. Next base: position 56,702,038 of record CM075688.1, on the reverse strand, counting down.
TTATCTTCTTTGTACGAGATAATTTACTATAAAATTTAAAATTTCTTATTAAAAGATCATAACGGTAATGATCATTGGCCCTAATAAATGCTAAAAAAGTTGACATAATTATCTTGTTTGTAAAAGATAATTTAATAGATCATTTAAAATTTCTTTATAAAAGATCATAATGGTAACAATCATTGGGCCTAATAAATGCTAAAAAAGTTGACATAATTATCTTCTTTGTAAGAGATAATTTACTATAAAATTTAAAATTTCTTATTAAAAGATCATAACGGTAACGATCATTGGGCCTAATAAATGCTAAAAAAGTTGACATAATTATCTTCTTTGTAAAAGATAATTTAATAGATCATTTAAAATTTCTTTATTAAAAGATCATAACGGTAACAATCATTGGGCCTAATAAATGCTAAAAAGTTGACATAATTATCTTCCTTGTAAAAGATAATTTACTAGACAATTTAAAATTTTTTATTCAAAGATCATAACGGTAACAATCATTGGGCCTAATAAATGCTAAAAAAGTTGACATAATTATCTTCTTTGTAAAAGATAATTTAATAGATCATTTAAAATTTCTTTATAAAAGATCATAATGGTAACAATCATTGGGCCTAATAAATGCTAAAAAAGTTGACATAATTATCTTCTTTGTAAGAGATAATTTACTATAAAATTTAAAATTTCTTATTAAAAGATCATAACGGTAACGATCATTGGGCCTAATAAATGCTAAAAAAGTTGACATAATTATCTTCTTTGTAAAAGATAATTTAATAGATCATTTAAAATTTCTTTATAAAAGATCATAATGGTAACAATCATTGGGCCTAATAAATGCTAAAAAAGTTGACATAATTATCTTCTTTGTAAGAGATAATTTACTATAAAATTTAAAATTTCTTATTAAAAGATCATAACGGTAAAGATCATTGGGCCTAATAAATGCTAAAAAAGTTGACATAATTATCTTCTTTGTAAAAGATAATTTAATAGCTCATTTAAAATTTCTTTAAAAAAGATCATAACGGTAACGATCATTGGGCCTAAGAAATGCTTAAAAAGTTGACATAATTATCTTCTTTGTAAAAGATAATTTAATAGATCATTTAAAATTTCTCATTAAAAGATCATAACGGTAACGATCATTGGCCTAATAAATGCTAAAAAAGTTGACATAATTATCTTCTTTGAAAAAGATAATTTAATAGATCATTTAAAATTTCTTTAAAAAAGATCATAACGGTAACGATCATTGGGCCTAAGAAATGCTTAAAAAGTTGACATAATTATCTTCTTTGTAAAAGATAATTTAATAGATCATTTAAAATTTCTCATTAAAAGATCATAACGGTAACGATCATTGGGCGTAATAAATGCTAAAAAAGTTGACATAATTATCTTCTTTGAAAAAGATAATTTAATAGATCATTTAAAATTTCTTTATAAAAGATCATAATGGTAACAATCATTGGGCCTAATAAATGCTAAAAAAGTTGACATAATTATCTTCTTTGTACGAGATAATTTACTATAAAATTTAAAATTTCTTATTAAAAGATCATAACGGTAATGATCATTGACCCTAATAAATGCTAAAAAAGTTGACATAATTATCTTGTTTGTAAAAGATAATTTAATAGATCATTTAAAATTTCTTTATAAAAGATCATAATGGTAACAATCATTGGGCCTAATAAATGCTAAAAAAGTTGACATAATTATCTTCTTTGTAAGAGATAATTTACTATAAAATTTAAAATTTCTTATTAAAAGATCATAACGGTAAAGATCATTGGGCCTAATAAATGCTAAAAAAGTTGACATAATTATCTTCTTTGTAAAAGATAATTTAATAGATCATTTAAAATTTCTCATTAAAAGATCATAACGGTAACGATCATTGGGCCTAATAAATGCTAAAAAAGTTGACATAATTATCTTCTTTGTAAAAGATAATTTAATAGATCATTTAAAATTTCTTTATTAAAAGATCATAACGGTAACAATCATTGGGCCTAATAAATGCTAAAAAGTTGACATAATTATCTTCTTTGTAAGAGATAATTTACTATAAAATTTAAAATTTCTTATTAAAAGATCATAACGGTAACGATCATTGGGCCTAATAAATGCTAAAAAAGTTGACATAATTATCTTCTTTGTAAAAGATAATTTAATAGATCATTTAAAATTTCTCATTAAAAGATCATAACGGTAACGATCATTGGGCCTAACAAATGCTAAAAAAGTTGACATAATTATCTTCTTTGAAAAAGATAATTTAATAGATCATTTAAAATTTCTTTATTAAAAGATTATAACGGTAACGATCATTGGGCGTAATAAATGCTAAAAAAGTTGACATAATTATCTTCTTTGTAAGAGATAATTTACTATAAAATTTAAAATTTCTTATTAAAAGATCATAATGGTAACGATCATTGGGCCTAATAAATGCTAAAAAAGTTGACATAATTATCTTCTTTGAAAAAGATAATTTAATAGATCATTTAAAATTTCTTTAAAAAAGATCATAACGGTAACGATCATTGGGCCTAAGAAATGCTTAAAAAGTTGACATAATTATCTTCTTTGTAAAAGATAATTTACTAGACAATTTAAAATTTTTTATTCAAAGATCATAACGGTAACAATCATTGGGCCTAATAAATGCTAAAAAAGTTGACATAATTATCTTCTTTGAAAAAGATAATTTAATAGATCATTTAAAATTTCTTTATTAAAAGATTATAACGGTAACGATCATTGGGCGTAATAAATGCTAAAAAAGTTGACATAATTATCTTCTTTGTAAAAGATAATTTAATAGATCATTTAAAATTTCTTTATAAAAGATCATAATGGTAACAATCATTGGGCCTAATAAATGCTAAAAAAGTTGACATAATTATCTTCTTTGTAAGAGATAATTTACTATAAAATTTAAAATTTCTTATTAAAAGATCATAACGGTAAAGATCATTGGGCCTAATAAATGCTAAAAAAGTTGACATAATTATCTTCTTTGTAAAAGATAATTTAATAGCTCATTTAAAATTTCCTTAAAAAAGATCATAACGGTAACGATCATTGGGCCTAAGAAATGCTTAAAAAGTTGACATAATTATCTTCTTTGTAAATGATAATTTACTAGACAATTTAAAATTTTTTATTAAAAGATCATAACGATAACGATCATTGGGCCTAATAAATGCTAAAAAACTTGACATAATTATCTTCTTTGTAAAAGATAATTTAATAGATCATTTAAAATTTCTTTATAAAAGATCATAATGGTAATAATCATTGGGCCTAATAAATGCTAAAAAAGTTGACATAATTATCTTCTTTGTAAGAGATAATTTACTATAAAATTTAAAATTTCTTATTAAAAGATCATAACGGTAACGATCATTGGCCCTAATAAATGCTAAAAAAGTTGACATAATTATCTTCTTTGTAAAAGATAATTTAATAGATCATTTAAAATTTCTCATTAAAAGATCATAACGGTAACGATCATTGGGCCTAATAAATGCTAAAAAAGTTGACATAATTATCTTCTTTGAAAAAGATAATTTAATAGATCATTTAAAATTTCTTTAAAAAAGATCATAACGGTAACGATCATTGGGCCTAAGAAATGCTTAAAAAGTTGACATAATTATCTTCTTTGTAAAAGATAATTTAATAGATCATTTAAAATTTCTCATTAAAAGATCATAACGGTAACGATCATTGGGCGTAATAAATGCTAAAAAAGTTGACATAATTATTTTCTTTGAAAAAGATAATTTAATAGATCATTTAAAATTTCTTTATAAAAGATCATAATGGTAACAATCATTGGGCCTAATAAATGCTAAAAAAGTTGACATAATTATCTTCTTTGTACGAGATAATTTATTATAAAATTTAAAATTTCTTATTAAAAGATCATAACGGTAATGATCATTGGCCCTAATAAATGCTAAAAAAGTTGACATAATTATCTTGTTTGTAAAAGATAATTTAATAGATCATTTAAAATTTCTTTATAAAAGATCATAATGGTAACAATCATTGGGCCTAATAAATGCTAAAAAAGTTGACATAATTATCTTCTTTGTAAGAGATAATTTACTATAAAATTTAAAATTTCTTATTAAAAGATCATAACGGTAACGATCATTGGGCCTAATAAATGCTAAAAAAGTTGACATAATTATCTTCTTTGTAAAAGATAATTTAATAGATCATTTAAAATTTCTTTATTAAAAGATCTTAACGGTAACAATCATTGGGCCTAATAAATGCTAAAAAGTTGACATAATTATCTTCTTTGTAAAAGATAATTTACTAGACAATTTAAAATTTTTTATTCAAAGATCATAACGGTAACAATCATTGGGCCTAATAAATGCTAAAAAAGTTGACATAATTATCTTCTTTGTAAAAGATAATTTAATAGATCATTTAAAATTTCTTTATAAAAGATCATAATGGTAACAATCATTGGGCCTAATAAATGCTAAAAAAGTTGACATAATTATCTTCTTTGTAAGAGATAATTTACTATAAAATTTAAAATTTCTTATTAAAAGATCATAACGGTAACGATCATTGGGCCTAATAAATGCTAAAAAAGTTGACATAATTATCTTCTTTGTAAAAGATAATTTAATAGATCATTTAAAATTTCTTTATAAAAGATCATAATGGTAACAATCATTGGGCCTAATAAATGCTAAAAAAGTTGACATAATTATCTTCTTTGTAAGAGATAATTTACTATAAAATTTAAAATTTCTTATTAAAAGATCATAACGGTAAAGATCATTGGGCCTAATAAATGCTAAAAAAGTTGACATAATTATCTTCTTTGTAAAAGATAATTTAATAGCTCATTTAAAATTTCTTTAAAAAAGATCATAACGGTAACGATCATTGGGCCTAAGAAATGCTTAAAAAGTTGACCTAATTATCTTCTTTGTAAAAGATAATTTAATAGATCATTTAAAATTTCTTTATTAAAAGATCATAACGGTAACAATCATTGGGCCTAATAAATGCTAAAAAGTTGACATAATTATCTTCTTTGTAAAAGATAATTTACTAGACAATTTAAAATTTTTTATTCAAAGATCATAACGGTAACAATCATTGGGCCTAATAAATGCTAAAAAAGTTGACATAATTATCTTCTTTGTAAAAGATAATTTAATAGATCATTTAAAATTTCTTTATAAAAGATCATAATGGTAACAATCATTGGGCCTAATAAATGCTAAAAAAGTTGACATAATTATCTTCTTTGTAAGAGATAATTTACTATAAAATTTAAAATTTCTTATTAAAAGATCATAACGGTAACGATCATTGGGCCTAATAAATGCTAAAAAAGTTGACATAATTATCTTCTTTGAAAAAGATAATTTAATAGATCATTTAAAATTTCTTTAAAAAAGATCATAACGGTAACGATCATTGGGCCTAAGAAATGCTTAAAAAGTTGACATAATTATCTTCTTTGTAAAAGATAATTTAATAGATCATTTAAAATTTCTCATTAAAAGATCATAACGGTAACGATCATTGGGCGTAATAAATGCTAAAAAAGTTGACATAATTATCTTCTTTGAAAAAGATAATTTAATAGATCATTTAAAATTTCTTTATAAAAGATCATAATGGTAACAATCATTGGGCCTAATAAATGCTAAAAAAGTTGACATAATTATCTTCTTTGTACGAGATAATTTACTATAAAATTTAAAATTTCTTATTAAAAGATCATAACGGTAATGATCATTGGCCCTAATAAATGCTAAAAACGTTGACATAATTATCTTGTTTGTAAAAGATAATTTAATAGATCATTTAAAATTTCTTTATAAAAGATCATAATGGTAACAATCATTGGGCCTAATAAATGCTAAAAAAGTTGACATAATTATCTTCTTTGTAAGAGATAATTTACTATAAAATTTAAAATTTCTTATTAAAAGATCATAACGGTAAAGATCATTGGGCCTAATAAATGCTAAAAAAGTTGACCTAATTATCTTCTTTGTAAAAGATAATTTAATAGATCATTTAAAATTTCTCATTAAAAGATCATAACGGTAACGATCATTGGGCCTAATAAATGCTAAAAAAGTTGACATAATTATCTTCTTTGTAAGAGATAATTTACTATAAAATTTAAAATTTCTTATTAAAAGATCATAACGGTAACGATCATTGGGCCTAATAAATGCTAAAAAAGTTGACATAATTATCTTCTTTGTAAAAGATAATTTAATAGATCATTTAAAATTTCTTTATAAAAGATCATAATGGTAACAATCATTGAGCCTAATAAATGCTAAAAAAGTTGACATAATTATCTTCTTTGTAAGAGATAATTTACTATAAAATTTAAAATTTCTTATTAAAAGATCATAACGGTAAAGATCATTGGGCCTAATAAATGCTAAAAAAGTTGACATAATTATCTTCTTTGTAAAAGATAATTTAATAGATCATTTAAAATTTCTTTATTAAAAGATCATAATGGTAACAATCATTGGGCCTAATAAATGCTAAAAAGTTGACATAATTATCTTCTTTGTAAGAGATAATTTACTATAAAATTTAAAATTTCTTATTAAAAGATCATAACGGTAACGATCATTGGGCCTAATAAATGCCAAAAAAGTTGACATAATTATCTTCTTTGTAAAAGATAATTTAATAGATCATTTAAAATTTCTCATTAAAAGATCATAACGGTAACGATCATTGGGCCTAATAAATGCTAAAAAAGTTGACATAATTATCTTCTTTGAAAAAGATAATTTAATAGATCATTTAAAATTTCTTTAAAAAAGATCATAACGGTAACGATCATTGGGCCTAAGAAATGCTTAAAAAGTTGACATAATTATCTTCTTTGTAAAAGATAATTTACTAGACAATTTAAAATTTTTTATTAAATGATAATAACGGTAACGATCATTGGGCCTAATAAATGCTAAAAAACTTGACATAATTATCTTCTTTGTAAAAGATAATTTAATAGATCATTTAAAATTTCTTTATAAAAGATCATAATGGTAACAATCATTGGGCCTAATAAATGCTAAAAAAGTTGACATAATTATCTTCTTTGTACGAGATAATTTACTATAAAATTTAAAATTTCTTATTAAAAGATCATAACGGTAATGATCATTGGCCCTAATAAATGCTAAAAAAGTTGACATAATTATCTTGTTTGTAAAAGATAATTTAATAGATCATTTAAAATTTCTTTATAAAAGATCATAATGGTAACAATCATTGGGCCTAATAAATGCTAAAAAAGTTGACATAATTATCTTCTTTGTAAGAGATAATTTACTATAAAATTTAAAATTTCTTATTAAAAGATCATAACGGTAACGATCATTAGGCCTAATAAATGCTAAAAAAGTTGACATAATTATCTTCTTTGTAAAAGATAATTTAATAGATCATTTAAAACTTCTTTATTAAAAGATCATAATGGTAACAATCATTGGGCCTAATAAATGCTAAAAAGTTGACATAATTATCTTCTTTGTAAGAGATAATTTACTATAAAATTTAAAATTTCTTATTAAAAGATCATAACGGTAACGATCATTGGGCCTAATAAATGCTAAAAAAGTTGACATAATTATCTTCTTTGTAAAAGATAATTTAATAGATCATTTAAAATTTCTCATTAAAAGATCATAACGGTAACGATCATTGGGCCTAATAAATGCTAAAAAAGTTGACATAATTATCTTCTTTGAAAAAGATAATTTAATAGATCATTTAAAACTTCTTTATTAAAAGATCATAATGGTAACAATCATTGGGCCTAATAAATGCTAAAAAGTTGACATAATTATCTTCTTTGTAAGAGATAATTTACTATAAAATTTAAAATTTCTTATTAAAAGATCATAACGGTAACGATCATTGGGCCTAATAAATGCTAAAAAAGTTGACATAATTATCTTCTTTGTAAAAGATAATTTAATAGATCATTTAAAATTTCTCATTAAAAGATCATAACGGTAACGATCATTGGGCCTAATAAATGCTAAAAAGTTGACATAATTATCTTCTTTGTAAAAGATAATTTACTAGACAATTTAAAATTTTTTATTCAAAGATCATAACGGTAACAATCATTGGGCCTAATAAATGCTAAAAAAGTTGACATAATTATCTTCTTTGTAAAAGATAATTTAATAGATCATTTAAAATTTCTTTATAAAAGATCATAATGGTAACAATCATTGGGCCTAATAAATGCTAAAAAAGTTGACATAATTATCTTCTTTGTAAGAGATAATTTACTATAAAATTTAAAATTTCTTATTAAAAGATCATAACGGTAACGATCATTGGGCCTAATAAATGCTAAAAAAGTTGACATAATTATCTTCTTTGAAAAAGATAATTTAATAGATCATTTAAAATTTCTTTAAAAAAGATCATAACGGTAACGATCATTGGGCCTAAGAAATGCTTAAAAAGTTGACATAATTATCTTCTTTGTAAAAGATAATTTAATAGATCATTTAAAATTTCTCATTAAAAGATCATAACGGTAACGATCATTGGGCGTAATAAATGCTAAAAAAGTTGACATAATTATCTTCTTTGAAAAAGATAATTTAATAGATCATTTAAAATTTCTTTATAAAAGATCATAATGGTAACAATCATTGGGCCTAATAAATGCTAAAAAAGTTGACATAATTATCTTCTTTGTACGAGATAATTTACTATAAAATTTAAAATTTCTTATTAAAAGATCATAACGGTAATGATCATTGGCCCTAATAAATGCTAAAAACGTTGACATAATTATCTTGTTTGTAAAAGATAATTTAATAGATCATTTAAAATTTCTTTATAAAAGATCATAATGGTAACAATCATTGGGCCTAATAAATGCTAAAAAAGTTGACATAATTATCTTCTTTGTAAGAGATAATTTACTATAAAATTTAAAATTTCTTATTAAAAGATCATAACGGTAAAGATCATTGGGCCTAATAAATGCTAAAAAAGTTGACATAATTATCTTCTTTGTAAAAGATAATTTAATAGATCATTTAAAATTTCTCATTAAAAGATCATAACGGTAACGATCATTGGGCCTAATAAATGCTAAAAAAGTTGACATAATTATCTTCTTTGTAAGAGATAATTTACTATAAAATTTAAAACTTCTTATTAAAAGATCATAACGGTAACGATCATTGGGCCTAATAAATGCTAAAAAAGTTGACATAATTATCTTCTTTGTAAAAGATAATTTAATAGATCATTTAAAATTTCTTTATAAAAGATCATAATGGTAACAATCATTGAGCCTAATAAATGCTAAAAAAGTTGACATAATTATCTTCTTTGTAAGAGATAATTTACTATAAAATTTAAAATTTCTTATTAAAAGATCATAACGGTAAAGATCATTGGGCCTAATAAATGCTAAAAAAGTTGACATAATTATCTTCTTTGTAAAAGATAATTTAATAGATCATTTAAAATTTCTTTATTAAAAGATCATAATGGTAACAATCATTGGGCCTAATAAATGCTAAAAAGTTGACATAATTATCTTCTTTGTAAGAGATAATTTACTATAAAATTTAAAATTTCTTATTAAAAGATCATAACGGTAACGATCATTGGGCCTAATAAATGCTAAAAAAGTTGACATAATTATCTTCTTTGTAAAAGATAATTTAATAGATCATTTAAAATTTCTCATTAAAAGATCATAACGGTAACGATCATTGGGCCTAATAAATGCTAAAAAAGTTGACATAATTATCTTCTTTGAAAAAGATAATTTAATAGATCATTTAAAATTTCTTTAAAAAAGATCATAACGGTAACGATCATTGGGCCTAAGAAATGCTTAAAAAGTTGACATAATTATCTTCTTTGTAAAAGATAATTTACTAGACAATTTAAAATTTTTTATTAAATGATCATAACGGTAACGATCATTGGGCCTAATAAATGCTAAAAAAGTTGACATAATTATCTTCTTTGTACGAGATAATTTACTATAAAATTTAAAATTTCTTATTAAAAGATCATAACGGTAATGATCATTGGCCCTAATAAATGCTAAAAAAGTTGACATAATTATCTTGTTTGTAAAAGATAATTTAATAGATCATTTAAAATTTCTTTATAAAAGATCATAATGGTAACAATCATTGGGCCTAATAAATGCTAAAAAAGTTGACATAATTATCTTCTTTGTAAGAGATAATTTACTATAAAATTTAAAATTTCTTATTAAAAGATCATAACGGTAACGATCATTAGGCCTAATAAATGCTAAAAAAGTTGACATAATTATCTTCTTTGTAAAAGATAATTTAATAGATCATTTAAAACTTCTTTATTAAAAGATCATAATGGTAACAATCATTGGGCCTAATAAATGCTAAAAAGTTGACATAATTATCTTCTTTGTAAGAGATAATTTACTATAAAATTTAAAATTTCTTATTAAAAGATCATAACGGTAACGATCATTAGGCCTAATAAATGCTAAAAAAGTTGACATAATTATCTTCTTTGTAAAAGATAATTTAATAGCTGATTTAAAATTTCTCATTAAAAGATCATAACGGTAACGATCATTGGGCCTAATAAATGCTAAAAAAGTTGACATAATTATCTTCTTTGAAAAAGATAATTTAATAGATCATTTAAAATTTCTTTAAAAAAGATCATAACGGTAACGATCATTGGGCCTAAGAAATGCTTAAAAAGTTGACATAATTATCTTCTTTGTAAAAGATAATTTAATAGATCATTTAAAATTTCTCATTAAAAGATCATAACGGTAACGATCATTGGGCGTAATAAATGCTAAAAAAGTTGACATAATTATCTTCTTTGAAAAAGATAATTTAATAGATCATTTAAAATTTCTTTATAAAAGATCATAATGGTAACAATCATTGGGCCTAATAAATGCTAAAAAAATTGACATAATTATCTTCTTTGTAAGAGATAATTTACTATAAAATTTAAAATTTCTTATTAAAAGATCATAACGGTAACGATCATTGGGCCTAATAAATGCTAAAAAAGTTGACATAATTATCTTCTTTGTAAAAGATAATTTAATAGATCATTTAAAATTTCTTTATAAAAGATCATAATGGTAACAATCATTGGGCCTAATAAATGCTAAAAAAGTTGACATAATTATCTTCTTTGTAACAGATAATTTACTATAAAATTTAAAATTTCTTATTAAAAGATCATAACGGTAAAGATCATTAGGCCTAATAAATGCTAAAAAAGTTGACATAATTATCTTCTTTGTAAAAGATAATTTAATAGCTGATTTAAAATTTCTTTAAAAAAGATCATAACGGTAACGATCATTGGGCCTAAGAAATGCTTAAAAAGTTGACATAATTATCCTCTTTGTAAAAGATAATTTACTAGACAATTTAAAATTTTTTATTAAAAGATCATAACGGTAACGATCATTGGGCCTAATAAATGCTAAAAAAGTTGACATAATTATCTTCTTTGTAAAAGATAATTTAATAGATCATTTAAAATTTCTTTATTAAAAGATCATAATGGTAACAATCATTGGGCCTAATAAATGCTAAAAAGTTGACATAATTATCTTCTTTGTAAGAGATAATTTACTATAAAATTTAAAATTTCTTATTAAAAGATCATAACGGTAACGATCATTGGGCCTAATAAATGCTAAAAAAGTTGACATAATTATCTTCTTTGTAAAAGATAATTTAATAGATCATTTAAAATTTCTCATTAAAAGATCATAACGGTAACGATCATTGGGCCTAACAAATGCTAAAAAAGTTGACATAATTATCTTCTTTGAAAAAGATAATTTAATAGATCATTTAAAATTTCTTTATTAAAAGATTATAACGGTAACGATCATTGGGCGTAATAAATGCTAAAAAAGTTGACATAATTATCTTCTTTGAAAAAGATAATTTAATAGATCATTTAAAATTTCTTTAAAAAAGATCATAACGGTAACGATCATTGGGCCTAATAAATGCTAAAAAACTTGACATAATTATCTTCGTTGTAAAAGATAATTTAATAGATCATTTAAAATTTCTTTATAAAAGATCATAATGGTAACAATCATTGGGCCTAATAAATGCTAAAAAAGTTGACATAATTATCTTCTTTGTAAGAGATAATTTACTATAAAATTTAAAATTTCTTATTAAAAGATCATAACGGTAACGATCATTGGGCCTAATAAATGCTAAAAAAGTTGACATAATTATCTTCTTTGAAAAAGATAATTTAATAGATCATTTAAAATTTCTTTATTAAAAGATTATAACGGTAACGATCATTGGGCGTAATAAATGCTAAAAAAGTTGACATAATTATCTTCTTTGAAAAAGATAATTTAATAGATCATTTAAAATTTCTTTATAAAAGATCATAATGGTAACAATCATTGGGCCTAATAAATGCTAAAAAAGTTGACATAATTATCTTCTTTGTAACAGATAATTTACTATAAAATTTAAAATTTCTTATTAAAAGATCATAACGGTAAAGATCATTGGGCCTAATAAATGCTAAAAAAGTTGACATAATTATCTTCTTTGTAAAAGATAATTTAATAGCTGATTTAAAATTTCTTTAAAAAAGATCATAACGGTAACGATCATTGGGCCTAAGAAATGCTTAAAAAGTTGACATAATTATCCTCTTTGTAAAAGATAATTTACTAGACAATTTAAAATTTTTTATTAAAAGATCATAACGGTAACGATCATTTGGCCTAATAAATGCTAAAAAAGTTGACATAATTATCTTCTTTGTAAAAGATAATTTAATAGATCATTTAAAATTTCTTTATTAAAAGATCATAATGGTAACAATCATTGGGCCTAATAAATGCTAAAAAGTTGACATAATTATCTTCTTTGTAAGAGATAATTTACTATAAAATTTAAAATTTCTTATTAAAAGATCATAACGGTAACGATCATTGGGCCTAATAAATGCTAAAAAAGTTGACATAATTATCTTCTTTGTAAAAGATAATTTAATAGATCATTTAAAATTTCTCATTAAAAGATCATAACGGTAACGATCATTGGGCCTAACAAATGCTAAAAAAGTTGACATAATTATCTTCTTTGAAAAAGATAATTTAATAGATCATTTAAAATTTCTTTATTAAAAGATTATAACGGTAACGATCATTGGGCGTAATAAATGCTAAAAAATTTGACATAATTATCTTCTTTGAAAAAGATAATTTAATAGATCATTTAAAATTTCTTTATAAAAGATCATAATGGTAACAATCATTGGGCCTAATAAATGCTAAAAAAGTTGACATAATTATCTTCTTTGTACGAGATAATTTACTATAAAATTTAAAATTTCTTATTAAAAGATCATAACGGTAATGATCATTGGCCCTAATAAATGCTAAAAAAGTTGACATAATTATCTTGTTTGTAAAAGATAATTTAATAGATCATTTAAAATTTCTTTATAAAAGATCATAATGGTAACAATCATTGGGCCTAATAAATGCTAAAAAAGTTGACATAATTATCTTCTTTGTAAGAGATAATTTACTATAAAATTTAAAATTTCTTATTAAAAGATCATAACGGTAACGATCATTGGGCCTAATAAATGCTAAAAAAGTTGACATAATTATCTTCTTTGTAAAAGATAATTTAATAGATCATTTAAAATTTCTTTATTAAAAGATCATAATGGTAACAATCATTGGGCCTAATAAATGCTAAAAAGTTGACATAATTATCTTCTTTGTAAGAGATAATTTACTATAAAATTTAAAATTTCTTATTAAAAGATCATAACGGTAACGATCATTGGGCCTAATAAATGCTAAAAAAGTTGACATAATTATCTTCTTTGAAAAAGATAATTTAATAGATCATTTAAAATTTCTTTAAAAAAGATCATAACGGTAACGATCATTGGGCCTAAGAAATGCTTAAAAAGTTGACATAATTATCTTCTTTGTAAAAGATAATTTAATAGATCATTTAAAATTTCTCATTAAAAGATCATAACGGTAACGATCATTGGGCATAATAAATGCTAAAAAAGTTGACATAATTATCTTCTTTGAAAAAGATAATTTAATAGATCATTTAAAATTTCTTTATAAAAGATCATAATGGTAACAATCATTGGGCCTAATAAATGCTAAAAAAGTTGACATAATTATCTTCTTTGTAAGAGATAATTTACTATAAAATTTAAAATTTCTTATTAAAAGATCATAACGGTAACGATCATTAGGCCTAATAAATGCTAAAAAAGTTGACATAATTATCTTCTTTGTAAAAGATAATTTAATAGATCATTTAAAACTTCTTTATTAAAAGATCATAATGGTAACAATCATTGGGCCTAATAAATGCTAAAAAGTTGACATAATTATCTTCTTTGTAAGAGATAATTTACTATAAAATTTAAAATTTCTTATTAAAAGATCATAACGGTAACGATCATTGGGCCTAATAAATGCTAAAAAAGTTGACATAATTATCTTCTTTGTAAAAGATAATTTAATAGATCATTTAAAATTTCTCATTAAAAGATCATAACGGTAACGATCATTGGGCCTAATAAATGCTAAAAAAGTTGACATAATTATCTTCTTTGAAAAAGATAATTTAATAGATCATTTAAAATTTCTTTAAAAAAGATCATAACGGTAACGATCATTGGGCCTAAGAAATGCTTAAAAAGTTGACATAATTATCTTCTTTGTAAAAGATAATTTAATAGATCATTTAAAATTTCTCATTAAAAGATCATAACGGTAACGATCATTGGGCGTAATAAATGCTAAAAAAGTTGACATAATTATCTTCTTTGAAAAAGATAATTTAATAGATCATTTAAAATTTCTTTATAAAAGATCATAATGGTAACAATCATTGGGCCTAATAAATGCTAAAAAAGTTGACATAATTATCTTCTTTGTAAGAGATAATTTACTATAAAATTTAAAATTTCTTATTAAAAGATCATAACGGTAACGATCATTGGGCCTAATAAATGCTAAAAAAGTTGACATAATTATCTTCTTTGTAAAAGATAATTTAATAGATCATTTAAAATTTCTTTATAAAAGATCATAATGGTAACAATCATTGGGCCTAATAAATGCTAAAAAAGTTGACATAATTATCTTCTTTGTAACAGATAATTTACTATAAAATTTAAAATTTCTTATTAAAAGATCATAACGGTAAAGATCATTAGGCCTAATAAATGCTAAAAAACTTGACATAATTATCTTCTTTGTAAAAGATAATTTAATAGCTGATTTAAAATTTCTTTAAAAAAGATCATAACGGTAACGATCATTGGGCCTTAGAAATGCTTAAAAAGTTGACATAATTATCCTCTTTGTAAAAGATAATTTACTAGACAATTTAAAATTTTTTATTAAAAGATCATAACGGTAACGATCATTGGGCCTAATAAATGCTAAAAAAGTTGACATAATTATCTTCTTTGTAAAAGATAATTTAATAGATCATTTAAAATTTCTTTATTAAAAGATCATAATGGTAACAATCATTGGGCCTAATAAATGCTAAAAAGTTGACATAATTATCTTCTTTGTAAGAGATAATTTACTATAAAATTTAAAATTTCTTATTAAAAGATCATAACGGTAACGATCATTGGGCCTAATAAATGCTAAAAAAGTTGACATAATTATCTTCTTTGTAAAAGATAATTTAATAGATCATTTAAAATTTCTCATTAAAAGATCATAACGGTAACGATCATTGGGCCTAACAAATGCTAAAAAAGTTGACATAATTATCTTCTTTGAAAAAGATAATTTAATAGATCATTTAAAATTTCTTTATTAAAAGATTATAACGGTAACGATCATTGGGCGTAATAAATGCTAAAAAAGTTGACATAATTATCTTCTTTGAAAAAGATAATTTAATAGATCATTTAAAATTTCTTTAAAAAAGATCATAACGGTAACGATCATTGGGCCTAATAAATGCTAAAAAACTTGACATAATTATCTTCTTTGTAAAAGATAATTTAATAGATCATTTAAAATTTCTTTATAAAAGATCATAATGGTAACAATCATTGGGCCTAATAAATGCTAAAAAAGTTGACATAATTATCTTCTTTGTAAGAGATAATTTACTATAAAATTTAAAATTTCTTATTAAAAGATCATAACGGTAACGATCATTGGGCCTAATAAATGCTAAAAAAGTTGACATAATTATCTTCTTTGTAAAAGATAATTTAATAGATCATTTAAAATTTCTTTATTAAAAGATCATAACGGTAACAATCATTGGGCCTAATAAATGCTAAAAAGTTGACATAATTATCTTCTTTGTAAGAGATAATTTACTATAAAATTTAAAATTTCTTATTAAAAGATCATAACGGTAACGATCATTGGGCCTAATAAATGCTAAAAAAGTTGACATAATTATCTTCTTTGTAAAAGATAATTTAATAGATCATTTAAAATTTCTCATTAAAAGATCATAACGGTAACGATCATTGGGCCTAACAAATGCTAAAAAAGTTGACATAATTATCTTCTTTGAAAAAGATAATTTAATAGATCATTTAAAATTTCTTTATTAAAAGATTATAACGGTAACGATCATTGGGCGTAATAAATGCTAAAAAAGTTGACATAATTATCTTCTTTGAAAAAGATAATTTAATAGATCATTTAAAATTTCTTTATAAACGATCATAATGGTAACAATCATTGGGCCTAATAAATGCTAAAAAAGTTGACATAATTATCTTCTTTGTAACAGATAATTTACTATAAAATTTAAAATTTCTTATTAAAAGATCATAACGGTAAAGATCATTGGGCCTAATAAATGCTAAAAAAGTTGACATAATTATCTTCTTTGTAAAAGATAATTTAATAGCTGATTTAAAATTTCTTTAAAAAAGATCATAACGGTAACGATCATTGGGCCTAAGAAATGCTTAAAAAGTTGACATAATTATCCTCTTTGTAAAAGATAATTTACTAGACAATTTAAAATTTTTTATTAAAAGATCATAACGGTAACGATCATTTGGCCTAATAAATGCTAAAAAAGTTGACATAATTATCTTCTTTGTAAAAGATAATTTAATAGATCATTTAAAATTTCTTTATTAAAAGATCATAATGGTAACAATCATTGGGCCTAATAAATGCTAAAAAGTTGACATAATTATCTTCTTTGTAAGAGATAATTTACTATAAAATTTAAAATTTCTTATTAAAAGATCATAACGGTAACGATCATTGGGCCTAATAAATGCTAAAAAAGTTGACATAATTATCTTCTTTGTAAAAGATAATTTAATAGATCATTTAAAATTTCTCATTAAAAGATCATAACGGTAACGATCATTGGGCCTAACAAATGCTAAAAAAGTTGACATAATTATCTTCTTTGAAAAAGATAATTTAATAGATCATTTAAAATTTCTTTATTAAAAGATTATAACGGTAACGATCATTGGGCGTAATAAATGCTAAAAAATTTGACATAATTATCTTCTTTGAAAAAGATAATTTAATAGATCATTTAAAATTTCTTTATAAAAGATCATAATGGTAACAATCATTGGGCCTAATAAATGCTAAAAAAGTTGACATAATTATCTTCTTTTTACGAGATAATTTACTATAAAATTTAAAATTTCTTATTAAAAGATCATAACGGTAATGATCATTGGCCCTAATAAATGCTAAAAAAGTTGACATAATTATCTTGTTTGTAAAAGATAATTTAATAGATCATTTAAAATTTCTTTATAAAAGATCATAATGGTAACAATCATTGGGCCTAATAAATGCTAAAAAAGTTGACATAATTATCTTCTTTGTAAGAGATAATTTACTATAAAATTTAAAATTTCTTATTAAAAGATCATAACGGTAACGATCATTGGGCCTAATAAATGCTAAAAAAGTTGACATAATTATCTTCTTTGTAAAAGATAATTTAATAGATCATTTAAAATTTCTTTATTAAAAGATCATAATGGTAACAATCATTGGGCCTAATAAATGCTAAAAAGTTGACATAATTATCTTCTTTGTAAGAGATAATTTACTATAAAATTTAAAATTTCTTATTAAAAGATCATAACGGTAACGATCATTGGGCCTAATAAATGCTAAAAAAGTTGACATAATTATCTTCTTTGTAAAAGATAATTTAATAGATCATTTAAAATTTCTTTATAAAAGATCATAATGGTAACAATCATTGGGCCTAATAAATGCTAAAAAAGTTGACATAATTATCTGCTTTGTAACAGATAATTTACTATAAAATTTAAAATTTCTTATTAAAAGATCATAACGGTAAAGATCATTGGGCCTAATAAATGCTAAAAAAGTTGACATAATTATCTTCTTTGAAAAAGATAATTTAATAGATCATTTAAAATTTCTCATTAAAAGATCATAACGGTAACGATCATTGGGCCTAACAAATGCTAAAAAAGTTGACATAATTATCTTCTTTGAAAAAGATAATTTAATAGATCATTTAAAATTTCTTTATTAAAAGATTATAACGGTAACGATCATTGGGCGTAATAAATGCTAAAAAATTTGACATAATTATCTTCTTTGAAAAAGATAATTTAATAGATCATGTAAAATTTCTTTATAAAAGATCATAATGGTAACAATCATTGGGCCTAATAAATGCTAAAAAAGTTGACATAATTATCTTCTTTGTACGAGATAATTTACTATAAAATTTAAAATTTCTTATTAAAAGATCATAACGGTAATGATCATTGGCCCTAATAAATGCTAAAAAAGTTGACATAATTATCTTGTTTGTAAAAGATAATTTAATAGATCATTTAAAATTTCTTTATAAAAGATCATAATGGTAACAATCATTGGGCCTAATAAATGCTAAAAAAGTTGACATAATTATCTTCTTTGTAAGAGATAATTTACTATAAAATTTAAAATTTCTTATTAAAAGATCATAACGGTAACGATCATTGGGCCTAATAAATGCTAAAAAAGTTGACATAATTATCTTCTTTGTAAAAGATAATTTAATAGATCATTTAAAATTTCTTTATTAAAAGATCATAATGGTAACAATCATTGGGCCTAATAAATGCTAAAAAGTTGACATAATTATCTTCTTTGTAAGAGATAATTTACTATAAAATTTAAAATTTCTTATTAAAAGATCATAACGGTAACGATCATTGGGCCTAATAAATGCTAAAAAAGTTGACATAATTATCTTCTTTGTAAAAGCTAATTTAATAGATCATTTAAAATTTCTTTATAAAAGATCATAATGGTAACAATCATTGGGCCTAATAAATGCTAAAAAAGTTGACATAATTATCTTCTTTGTAACAGATAATTTACTATAAAATTTAAAATTTCTTATTAAAAGATCATAACGGTAAAGATCATTGGGCCTAATAAATGCTAAAAAAGTTGACATAATTATCTTCTTTGAAAAAGATAATTTAATAGATCATTTAAAATTTCTCATTAAAAGATCATAACGGTAACGATCATTGGGCCTAACAAATGCTAAAAAAGTTGACATAATTATCTTCTTTGAAAAAGATAATTTAATAGATCATTTAAAATTTCTTTATTAAAAGATTATAACGGTAACGATCATTGGGCGTAATAAATGCTAAAAAATTTGACATAATTATCTTCTTTGAAAAAGATAATTTAATAGATCATTTAAAATTTCTTTATAAAAGATCATAATGGTAACAATCATTGGGCCTAATAAATGCTAAAAAAGTTGACATAATTATCTTCTTTGTACGAGATAATTTACTATAAAATTTAAAATTTCTTATTAAAAGATCATAACGGTAATGATCATTGGCCCTAATAAATGCTAAAAAAGTTGACATAATTATCTTGTTTGTAAAAGATAATTTAATAGATCATTTAAAATTTCTTTATAAAAGATCATAATGGTAACAATCATTGGGCCTAATAAATGCTAAAAAAGTTGACATAATTATCTTCTTTGTAAGAGATAATTTACTATAAAATTTAAAATTTCTTATTAAAAGATCATAACGGTAACGATCATTGGGCCTAATAAATGCTAAAAAAGTTGACATAATTATCTTCTTTGTAAAAGATAATTTAATAGATCATTTAAAATTTCTTTATTAAAAGATCATAATGGTAACAATCATTGGGCCTAATAAATGCTAAAAAGTTGACATAATTATCTTCTTTGTAAGAGATAATTTACTATAAAATTTAAAATTTCTTATTAAAAGATCATAACGGTAACGATCATTGGGCCTAATAAATGCTAAAAAAGTTGACATAATTATCTTCTTTGTAAAAGATAATTTAATAGATCATTTAAAATTTCTTTATAAAAGATCATAATGGTAACAATCATTGGGCCTAATAAATGCTAAAAAAGTTGACATAATTATCTGCTTTGTAACAGATAATTTACTATAAAATTTAAAATTTCTTATTAAAAGATCATAACGGTAAAGATCATTGGGCCTAATAAATGCTAAAAAAGTTGACATAATTATCTTCTTTGAAAAAGATAATTTAATAGATCATTTAAAATTTCTCATTAAAAGATCATAACGGTAACGATCATTGGGCCTAACAAATGCTAAAAAAGTTGACATAATTATCTTCTTTGAAAAAGATAATTTAATAGATCATTTAAAATTTCTTTATTAAAAGATTATAACGGTAACGATCATTGGGCGTAATAAATGCTAAAAAATTTGACATAATTATCTTCTTTGAAAAAGATAATTTAATAGATCATGTAAAATTTCTTTATAAAAGATCATAATGGTAACAATCATTGGGCCTAATAAATGCTAAAAAAGTTGACATAATTATCTTCTTTGTACGAGATAATTTACTATAAAATTTAAAATTTCTTATTAAAAGATCATAACGGTAATGATCATTGGCCCTAATAAATGCTAAAAAAGTTGACATAATTATCTTGTTTGTAAAAGATAATTTAATAGATCATTTAAAATTTCTTTATAAAAGATCATAATGGTAACAATCATTGGGCCTAATAAATGCTAAAAAAGTTGACATAATTATCTTCTTTGTAAGAGATAATTTACTATAAAATTTAAAATTTCTTATTAAAAGATCATAACGGTAACGATCATTGGGCCTAATAAATGCTAAAAAAGTTGACATAATTATCTTCTTTGTAAAAGATAATTTAATAGATCATTTAAAATTTCTTTATTAAAAGATCATAATGGTAACAATCATTGGGCCTAATAAATGCTAAAAAGTTGACATAATTATCTTCTTTGTAAGAGATAATTTACTATAAAATTTAAAATTTCTTATTAAAAGATCATAACGGTAACGATCATTGGGCCTAATAAATGCTAAAAAAGTTGACATAATTATCTTCTTTGTAAAAGCTAATTTAATAGATCATTTAAAATTTCTTTATAAAAGATCATAATGGTAACAATCATTGGGCCTAATAAATGCTAAAAAAGTTGACATAATTATCTTCTTTGTAACAGATAATTTACTATAAAATTTAAAATTTCTTATTAAAAGATCATAACGGTAAAGATCATTGGGCCTAATAAATGCTAAAAAAGTTGACATAATTATCTTCTTTGAAAAAGATAATTTAATAGATCATTTAAAATTTCTCATTAAAAGATCATAACGGTAACGATCATTGGGCCTAACAAATGCTAAAAAAGTTGACATAATTATCTTCTTTGAAAAAGATAATTTAATAGATCATTTAAAATTTCTTTATTAAAAGATTATAACGGTAACGATCATTGGGCGTAATAAATGCTAAAAAATTTGACATAATTATCTTCTTTGAAAAAGATAATTTAATAGATCATTTAAAATTTCTTTATAAAAGATCATAATGGTAACAATCATTGGGCCTAATAAATGCTAAAAAAGTTGACATAATTATCTTCTTTGTACGAGATAATTTACTATAAAATTTAAAATTTCTTATTAAAAGATCATAACGGTAATGATCATTGGCCCTAATAAATGCTAAAAAAGTTGACATAATTATCTTGTTTGTAAAAGATAATTTAATAGATCATTTAAAATTTCTTTATAAAAGATCATAATGGTAACAATCATTGGGCCTAATAAATGCTAAAAAAGTTGACATAATTATCTTCTTTGTAAGAGATAATTTACTATAAAATTTAAAATTTCTTATTAAAAGATCATAACGGTAACGATCATTGGGCCTAATAAATGCTAAAAAAGTTGACATAATTATCTTCTTTGTAAAAGATAATTTAATAGATCATTTAAAATTTCTTTATTAAAAGATCATAATGGTAACAATCATTGGGCCTAATAAATGCTAAAAAGTTGACATAATTATCTTCTTTGTAAGAGATAATTTACTATAAAATTTAAAATTTCTTATTAAAAGATCATAACGGTAACGATCATTGGGCCTAATAAATGCTAAAAAAGTTGACATAATTATCTTCTTTGTAAAAGATAATTTAATAGATCATTTAAAATTTCTTTATAAAAGATCATAATGGTAACAATCATTGGGCCTAATAAATGCTAAAAAAGTTGACATAATTATCTTCTTTGTAACAGATAATTTACTATAAAATTTAAAATTTCTTATTAAAAGATCATAACGGTAAAGATCATTGGGCCTAATAAATGCTAAAAAAGTTGACATAATTATCTTCTTTGAAAAAGATAATTTAATAGATCATTTAAAATTTCTCATTAAAAGATCATAACGGTAACGATCATTGGGCCTAACAAATGCTAAAAAAGTTGACATAATTATCTTCTTTGAAAAAGATAATTTAATAGATCATTTAAAATTTCTTTATTAAAAGATTATAACGGTAACGATCATTGGGCGTAATAAATGCTAAAAAATTTGACATAATTATCTTCTTTGAAAAAGATAATTTAATAGATCATGTAAAATTTCTTTATAAAAGATCATAATGGTAACAATCATTGGGCCTAATAAATGCTAAAAAAGTTGACATAATTATCTTCTTTGTACGAGATAATTTACTATAAAATTTAAAATTTCTTATTAAAAGATCATAACGGTAATGATCATTGGCCCTAATAAATGCTAAAAAAGTTGACATAATTATCTTGTTTGTAAAAGATAATTTAATAGATCATTTAAAATTTCTTTATAAAAGATCATAATGGTAACAATCATTGGGCCTAATAAATGCTAAAAAAGTTGACATAATTATCTTCTTTGTAAGAGATAATTTACTATAAAATTTAAAATTTCTTATTAAAAGATCATAACGGTAACGATCATTGGGCCTAATAAATGCTAAAAAAGTTGACATAATTATCTTCTTTGTAAAAGATAATTTAATAGATCATTTAAAATTTCTTTATTAAAAGATCATAATGGTAACAATCATTGGGCCTAATAAATGCTAAAAAGTTGACATAATTATCTTCTTTGTAAGAGATAATTTACTATAAAATTTAAAATTTCTTATTAAAAGATCATAACGGTAACGATCATTGGGCCTAATAAATGCTAAAAAAGTTGACATAATTATCTTCTTTGTAAAAGATAATTTAATAGATCATTTAAAATTTCTTTATAAAAGATCATAATGGTAACAATCATTGGGCCTAATAAATGCTAAAAAAGTTGACATAATTATCTTCTTTGTAACAGATAATTTACTATAAAATTTAAAATTTCTTATTAAAAGATCATAACGGTAAAGATCATTGGGCCTAATAAATGCTAAAAAAGTTGACATAATTATCTTCTTTGAAAAAGATAATTTAATAGATCATTTAAAATTTCTCATTAAAAGATCATAACGGTAACGATCATTGGGCCTAACAAATGCTAAAAAAGTTGACATAATTATCTTCTTTGAAAAAGATAATTTAATAGATCATTTAAAATTTCTTTATTAAAAGATTATAACGGTAACGATCATTGGGCGTAATAAATGCTAAAAAATTTGACATAATTATCTTCTTTGAAAAAGATAATTTAATAGATCATTTAAAATTTCTTTATAAAAGATCATAATGGTAACAATCATTGGGCCTAATAAATGCTAAAAAAGTTGACATAATTATCTTCTTTGTACGAGATAATTTACTATAAAATTTAAAATTTCTTATTAAAAGATCATAACGGTAATGATCATTGGCCCTAATAAATGCTAAAAAAGTTGACATAATTATCTTGTTTGTAAAAGATAATTTAATAGATCATTTAAAATTTCTTTATAAAAGATCATAATGGTAACAATCATTGGGCCTAATAAATGCTAAAAAAGTTGACATAATTATCTTCTTTGTAAGAGATAATTTACTATAAAATTTAAAATTTCTTATTAAAAGATCATAACGGTAACGATCATTGGGCCTAATAAATGCTAAAAAAGTTGACATAATTATCTTCTTTGTAAAAGATAATTTAATAGATCATTTAAAATTTCTTTATTAAAAGATCATAATGGTAACAATCATTGGGCCTAATAAATGCTAAAAAGTTGACATAATTATCTTCTTTGTAAGAGATAATTTACTATAAAATTTAAAATTTCTTATTAAAAGATCATAACGGTAACGATCATTGGGCCTAATAAATGCTAAAAAAGTTGACATAATTATCTTCTTTGTAAAAGATAATTTACTATAAAATTTAAAATTTCTTATTAAAAGATCATAACGGTAAAGATCATTGGGCCTAATAAATGCTAAAAAAGTTGACATAATTATCTTCTTTGAAAAAGATAATTTAATAGATCATTTAAAATTTCTCATTAAAAGATCATAACGGTAACGATCATTGGGCCTAACAAATGCTAAAAAAGTTGACATAATTATCTTCTTTGAAAAAGATAATTTAATAGATCATTTAAAATTTCTTTATTAAAAGATTATAACGGTAACGATCATTGGGCGTAATAAATGCTAAAAAATTTGACATAATTATCTTCTTTGAAAAAGATAATTTAATAGATCATTTAAAATTTCTTTATAAAAGATCATAATGGTAACAATCATTGGGCCTAATAAATGCTAAAAAAGTTGACATAATTATCTTCTTTGTACGAGATAATTTACTATAAAATTTAAAATTTCTTATTAAAAGATCATAACGGTAATGATCATTGGCCCTAATAAATGCTAAAAAAGTTGACATAATTATCTTGTTTGTAAAAGATAATTTAATAGATCATTTAAAATTTCTTTATAAAAGATCATAATGGTAACAATCATTGGGCCTAATAAATGCTAAAAAAGTTGACATAATTATCTTCTTTGTAAGAGATAATTTACTATAAAATTTAAAATTTCTTATTAAAAGATCATAACGGTAACGATCATTGGGCCTAATAAATGCTAAAAAAGTTGACATAATTATCTTCTTTGTAAAAGATAATTTAATAGATCATTTAAAATTTCTTTATTAAAAGATCATAATGGTAACAATCATTGGGCCTAATAAATGCTAAAAAGTTGACATAATTATCTTCTTTGTAAGAGATAATTTACTATAAAATTTAAAATTTCTTATTAAAAGATCATAACGGTAACGATCATTGGGCCTAATAAATGCTAAAAAAGTTGACATAATTATCTTCTTTGTAAAAGATAATTTAATAGATCATTTAAAATTTCTTTATAAAAGATCATAATGGTAACAATCATTGGGCCTAATAAATGCTAAAAAAGTTGACATAATTATCTTCTTTGTAACAGATAATTTACTATAAAATTTAAAATTTCTTATTAAAAGATCATAACGGTAAAGATCATTGGGCCTAATAAATGCTAAAAAAGTTGACATAATTATCTTCTTTGAAAAAGATAATTTAATAGATCATTTAAAATTTCTCATTAAAAGATCATAACGGTAACGATCATTGGGCCTAACAAATGCTAAAAAAGTTGACATAATTATCTTCTTTGAAAAAGATAATTTAATAGATCATTTAAAATTTCTTTATTAAAAGATTATAACGGTAACGATCATTGGGCGTAATAAATGCTAAAAAATTTGACATAATTATCTTCTTTGAAAAAGATAATTTAATAGATCATTTAAAATTTCTTTATAAAAGATCATAATGGTAACAATCATTGGGCCTAATAAATGCTAAAAAAGTTGACATAATTATCTTCTTTGTACGAGATAATTTACTATAAAATTTAAAATTTCTTATTAAAAGATCATAACGGTAATGATCATTGGCCCTAATAAATGCTAAAAAAGTTGACATAATTATCTTGTTTGTAAAAGATAATTTAATAGATCATTTAAAATTTCTTTATAAAAGATCATAATGGTAACAATCATTGGGCCTAATAAATGCTAAAAAAGTTGACATAATTATCTTCTTTGTAAGAGATAATTTACTATAAAATTTAAAATTTCTTATTAAAAGATCATAACGGTAACGATCATTGGGCCTAATAAATGCTAAAAAAGTTGACATAATTATCTTCTTTGTAAAAGATAATTTAATAGATCATTTAAAATTTCTTTATTAAAAGATCATAATGGTAACAATCATTGGGCCTAATAAATGCTAAAAAGTTGACATAATTATCTTCTTTGTAAGAGATAATTTACTATAAAATTTAAAATTTCTTATTAAAAGATCATAACGGTAACGATCATTAGGCCTAATAAATGCTAGAAAAGTTGACATAATTATCTTCTTTGTAAAAGATAATTTAATAGATCATTTAAAATTTCTTTATAAAAGATCATAATGGTAACAATCATTGGGCCTAATAAATGCTAAAAAAGTTGACATAATTATCTTCTTTGTAACAGATAATTTACTATAAAATTTAAAATTTCTTATTAAAAGATCATAACGGTAAAGATCATTGGGCCTAATAAATGCTAAAAAAGTTGACATAATTATCTTCTTTGTAAAAGATAATTTAATAGCTGATTTAAAATTTCTTTAAAAAAGATCATAACGGTAACGATCATTGGGCCTAAGAAATGCTTAAAAAGTTGACATAATTATCCTCTTTGTAAAAGATAATTTACTAGACAATTTAAAATTTTTTATTAAAAGATCATAACGGTAACGATCATTGGGCCTAATAAATGCTAAAAAAGTTGACATAATTATCTTCTTTGTAAAAGATAATTTAATAGATCATTTAAAATTTTTTTATTAAAAGATCATAATGGTAACAATCATTGGGCCTAATAAATGCTAAAAAGTTGACATAATTATCTTCTTTGTAAGAGATAATTTACTATAAAATTTAAAATTTCTTATTAAAAGATCATAACGGTAACGATCATTGGGCCTAATAAATGCTAAAAAAGTTGACATAATTATCTTCTTTGTAAAAGATAATTTAATAGATCATTTAAAATTTCTCATTAAAAGATCATAACGGTAACGATCATTGGGCCTAACAAATGCTAAAAAAGTTGACATAATTATCTTCTTTGAAAAAGATAATTTAATAGATCATTTAAAATTTCTTTATTAAAAGATCATAACGGTAACGATCATTGGGCCTAATAAATGCTAAAAAAGTTGACATAATTATCTTCTTTGTAAAAGATAATTTAATAGATCATTTAAAATTTCTCATTAAAAGATCATAACGGTAACGATCATTGGGCCTAATAAATGCTAAAAAAGTTGACATAATTATCTTCTTTGAAAAAGATAATTTAATAGATCATTTAAAATTTCTTTAAAAAAGATCATAACGGTAACGATCATTGGGCCTAAGAAATGCTTAAAAAGTTGACATAATTATCTTCTTTGAAAAAGATAATTTAATAGATCATTTAAAATTTCTTTATTAAAAGATCATAATGGTAACAATCATTGGGCCTAATAAATGCTAAAAAAGTTGACATAATTATCTTCTTTGTACGAGATAATTTACTATAAAATTTAAAATTTCTTATTAAAAGATCATAACGGTAATGATCATTGGCCCTAATAAATGCTAAAAAAGTTGACATAATTATCTTGTTTGTAAAAGATAATTTAATAGATCATTTAAAATTTCTTTATAAAAGATCATAATGGTAACAATCATTGGGCCTAATAAATGCTAAAAAAGTTGACATAATTATCTTCTTTGTAAGAGATAATTTACTATAAAATTTAAAATTTCTTATTAAAAGATCATAACGGTAACGATCATTGGGCCTAATAAATGCTAAAAAAGTTGACATAATTATCTTCTTTGTAAAAGATAATTTAATAGATCATTTAAAATTTCTTTATTAAAAGATCATAATGGTAACAATCATTGGGCCTAATAAATGCTAAAAAGTTGACATAATTATCTTCTTTGTAAGAGATAATTTACTATAAAATTTAAAATTTCTTATTAAAAGATCATAACGGTAACGATCATTAGGCCTAATAAATGCTAGAAAAGTTGACATAATTATCTTCTTTGTAAAAGATAATTTAATAGATCATTTAAAATTTCTTTATAAAAGATCATAATGGTAACAATCATTGGGCCTAATAAATGCTAAAAAAGTTGACATAATTATCTTCTTTGTAAGAGATAATTTACTATAAAATTTAAAATTTCTTATTAAAAGATCATAACGGTAACGATCATTGGGCCTAATAAATGCTAAAAAAGTTGACATAATTATCTTCTTTGTAAAAGATAATTTAATAGATCATTTAAAATTTCTCATTAAAAGATCATAACGGTAACGATCATTGGGCCTAACAAATGCTAAAAAAGTTGACATAATTATCTTCTTTGTAAAAGATAATTTAATAGATCATTTAAAATTTCTTTATTAAAAGATCATAATGGTAACAATCATTGGGCCTAATAAATGCTAAAAAGTTGACATAATTATCTTCTTTGTAAGAGATAATTTACTATAAAATTTAAAATTTCTTATTAAAAGATCATAACGGTAACGATCATTAGGCCTAATAAATGCTAGAAAAGTTGACATAATTATCTTCTTTGTAAAAGATAATTTAATAGATCATTTAAAATTTCTTTATAAAAGATCATAATGGTAACAATCATTGGGCCTAATAAATGCTAAAAAAGTTGACATAATTATCTTCTTTGTAACAGATAATTTACTATAAAATTTAAAATTTCTTATTAAAAGATCATAACGGTAAAGATCATTGGGCCTAATAAATGCTAAAAAAGTTGACATAATTATCTTCTTTGTAAAAGATAATTTAATAGCTGATTTAAAATTTCTTTAAAAAAGATCATAACGGTAACGATCATTGGGCCTAAGAAATGCTTAAAAAGTTGACATAATTATCCTCTTTGTAAAAGATAATTTACTAGACAATTTAAAATTTTTTATTAAAAGATCATAACGGTAACGATCATTGGGCCTAATAAATGCTAAAAAAGTTGACATAATTATCTTCTTTGTAAAAGATAATTTAATAGATCATTTAAAATTTCTTTATTAAAAGATCATAATGGTAACAATCATTGGGCCTAATAAATGCTAAAAAGTTGACATAATTATCTTCTTTGTAAGAGATAATTTACTATAAAATTTAAAATTTCTTATTAAAAGATCATAACGGTAACGATCATTGGGCCTAATAAATGCTAAAAAAGTTGACATACTTATCTTCTTTGTAAAAGATAATTTAATAGATCATTTAAAATTTCTCATTAAAAGATCATAACGGTAACGATCATTGGGCCTAACAAATGCTAAAAAAGTTGACATAATTATCTTCTTTGAAAAAGATAATTTAATAGATCATTTAAAATTTCTTTATTAAAAGATCATAACGGTAACGATCATTGGGCCTAATAAATGCTAAAAAAGTTGACATAATTATCTTCTTTGTAAAAGATAATTTAATAGATCATTTAAAATTTCTCATTAAAAGATCATAACGGTAACGATCATTGGGCCTAATAAATGCTAAAAAAGTTGACATAATTATCTTCTTTGAAAAAGATAATTTAATAGATCATTTAAAATTTCTTTAAAAAAGATCATAACGGTAACGATCATTGGGCCTAAGAAATGCTTAAAAAGTTGACATAATTATCTTCTTTGAAAAAGATAATTTAATAGATCATTTAAAATTTCTTTATTAAAAGATCATAATGGTAACAATCATTGGGCCTAATAAATGCTAAAAAGTTGACATAATTATCTTCTTTGTAAGAGATAATTTACTATAAAATTTAAAATTTCTTATTAAAAGATCATAACGGTAACGATCATTGGGCCTAATAAATGCTAAAAAAGTTGACATAATTATCTTCTTTGTAAAAGATAATTTAATAGATCATTTAAAATTTCTCATTAAAAGATCATAACGGTAACGATCATTGGGCCTAACAAATGCTAAAAAAGTTGACATAATTATCTTCTTTGAAAAAGATAATTTAATAGATCATTTAAAATTTCTTTATTAAAAGATTATAACGGTAACGATCATTGGGCGTAATAAATGCTAAAAAAGTTGACATAATTATCTTCTTTGAAAAAGATAATTTAATAGATCATTTAAAATTTCTTTATAAAAGATCATAATGGTAACAATCATTGGGCCTAATAAATGCTAAAAAGTTGACATAATTATCTTCTTTGTAAGAGATAATTTACTATAAAATTTAAAATTTCTTATTAAAAGATCATAACGGTAACGATCATTGGGCCTAATAAATGCTAAAAAAGTTGACATAATTATCTTCTTTGTAAAAGATAATTTAATAGATCATTTAAAATTTCTTTATTAAAAGATCATAATGGTAACAATCATTGGGCCTAATAAATGCTAAAAAGTTGACATAATTATCTTCTTTGTAAGAGATAATTTACTATAAAATTTAAAATTTCTTATTAAAAGATCATAACGGTAACGATCATTGGGCCTAATAAATGCTAAAAAAGTTGACATAATTATCTTCTTTGTAAAAGATAATTTAATAGATCATTTAAAATTTCTCATTAAAAGATCATAACGGTAACGATCATTGGGCCTAATAAATGCTAAAAAAGTTGACATAATTATCTTCTTTGAAAAAGATAATTTAATAGATCATTTAAAATTTCTTTAAAAAAGATCATAACGGTAACGATCATTGGGCCTAAGAAATGCTTAAAAAGTTGACATAATTATCTTCTTTGAAAAAGATAATTTAATAGATCATTTAAAATTTCTTTATTAAAAGATCATAATGGTAACAATCATTGGGCCTAATAAATGCTAAAAAGTTGACATAATTATCTTCTTTGTAAGAGATAATTTACTATAAAATTTAAAATTTCTTATTAAAAGATCATAACGGTAACGATCATTGGGCCTAATAAATGCTAAAAAAGTTGACATAATTATCTTCTTTGTAAAAGATAATTTAATAGATCATTTAAAATTTCTCATTAAAAGATCATAACGGTAACGATCATTGGGCCTAACAAATGCTAAAAAAGTTGACATAATTATCTTCTTTGAAAAAGATAATTTAATAGATCATTTAAAATTTCTTTATTAAAAGATTATAACGGTAACGATCATTGGGCGTAATAAATGCTAAAAAAGTTGACATAATTATCTTCTTTGAAAAAGATAATTTAATAGATCATTTAAAATTTCTTTATAAAAGATCATAATGGTAACAATCATTGGGCCTAATAAATACTAAAAAGTTGACATAATTATCTTCTTTGTAAGAGATAATTTACTATAAAATTTAAAATTTCTTATTAAAAGATCATAACGGTAACGATCATTGGGCCTAATAAATGCTAAAAAAGTTGACATAATTATCTTCTTTGTAAAAGATAATTTAATAGATCATTTAAAATTTCTTTATTAAAAGATCATAATGGTAACAATCATTGGGCCTAATAAATGCTAAAAAGTTGACATAATTATCTTCTTTGTAAGAGATAATTTACTATAAAATTTAAAATTTCTTATTAAAAGATCATAACGGTAACGATCATTGGGCCTAATAAATGCTAAAAAAGTTGACATAATTATCTTCTTTGTAAAAGATAATTTAATAGATCATTTAAAATTTCTTTATAAAAGATCATAATGGTAACAATCATTGGGCCTAATAAATGCTAAAAAAGTTGACATAATTATCTTCTTTGTAACAGATAATTTACTATAAAATTTAAAATTTCTTATTAAAAGATCATAACGGTAACGATCATTGGGCCTAATAAATGCTAAAAAAGTTGACATAATTATCTTCTTTGTAAAAGATAATTTAATAGATCATTTAAAATTTCTCATTAAAAGATCATAACGGTAACGATCATTGGGCCTAACAAATGCTAAAAAAGTTGACATAATTATCTTCTTTGAAAAAGATAATTTAATAGATCATTTAAAATTTCTTTATTAAAAGATCATAACGGTAACGATCATTGGGCCTAATAAATGCTAAAAAAGTTGACATAATTATCTTCTTTGTAAAAGATAATTTAATAGATCATTTAAAATTTCTCATTAAAAGATCATAACGGTAACGATCATTGGGCCTAATAAATGCTAAAAAAGTTGACATAATTATCTTCTTTGAAAAAGATAATTTAATAGATCATTTAAAATTTCTTTAAAAAAGATCATAACGGTAACGATCATTGGGCCTAAGAAATGCTTAAAAAGTTGACATAATTATCTTCTTTGAAAAAGATAATTTAATAGATCATTTAAAATTTCTTTATTAAAAGATCATAATGGTAACAATCATTGGGCCTAATAAATGCTAAAAAGTTGACATAATTATCTTCTTTGTAACAGATAATTTACTATAAAATTTAAAATTTCTTATTAAAAGATCATAACGGTAACGATCATTGGGCCTAATAAATGCTAAAAAAGTTGACATAATTATCTTCTTTGTAAAAGATAATTTAATAGATCATTTAAAATTTCTCATTAAAAGATCATAACGGTAACGATCATTGGGCCTAACAAATGCTAAAAAAGTTGACATAATTATCTTCTTTGAAAAAAATAATTTAATAGATCATTTAAAATTTCTTTATTAAAAGATTATAAGGGTAACGATCATTGGGCGTAATAAATGCTAAAAAAGTTGACATAATTATCTTCTTTGAAAAAGATAATTTAATAGATCATTTAAAATTTCTTTATAAAAGATCATAATGGTAACAATCATTGGGCCTAATAAATACTAAAAAGTTGACATAATTATCTTCTTTGTAAGAGATAATTTACTATAAAATTTAAAATTTCTTATTAAAAGATCATAACGGTAACGATCATTGGGCCTAATAAATGCTAAAAAAGTTGACATAATTATCTTCTTTGTAAAAGATAATTTAATAGATCATTTAAAATTTCTTTATTAAAAGATCATAATGGTAACAATCATTGGGCCTAATAAATGCTAAAAAGTTGACATAATTATCTTCTTTGTAAGAGATAATTTACTATAAAATTTAAAATTTCTTATTAAAAGATCATAACGGTAACGATCATTGGGCCTAATAAATGCTAAAAAAGTTGACATAATTATCTTCTTTGTAAAAGATAATTTAATAGATCATTTAAAATTTCTTTATTAAAAGATCATAATGGTAACAATCATTGGGCCTAATAAATGCTAAAAAGTTGACATAATTATCTTCTTTGTAAGAGATAATTTACTATAAAATTTAAAATTTCTTATTAAAAGATCATAACGGTAACGATCATTGGGCCTAATAAATGCTAAAAAAGTTGACATAATTATCTTCTTTGTAAAAGATAATTTAATAGATCATTTAAAATTTCTTTATAAAAGATCATAATGGTAACAATCATTGGGCCTAATAAATGCTAAAAAAGTTGACATAATTATCTTCTTTGTAACAGATAATTTACTATAAAATTTAAAATTTCTTATTAAAAGATCATAACGGTAACGATCATTGGGCCTAATAAATGCTAAAAAAGTTGACATAATTATCTTCTTTATAAAAGATAATTTAATAGATCATTTAAAATTTCTCATTAAAAGATCATAACGGTAACGATCATTGGGCCTAACAAATGCTAAAAAAGTTGACATAATTATCTTCTTTGAAAAAGATAATTTAATAGATCATTTAAAATTTCTTTATTAAAAGATCATAACGGTAACGATCATTGGGCCTAATAAATGCTAAAAAAGTTGACATAATTATCTTCTTTGTAAAAGATAATTTAATAGATCATTTAAAATTTCTCATTAAAAGATCATAACGGTAACGATCATTGGGCCTAATAAATGCTAAAAAAGTTGACATAATTATCTTCTTTGAAAAAGATAATTTAATAGATCATTTAAAATTTCTTTAAAAAAGATCATAACGGTAACGATCATTGGGCCTAAGAAATGCTTAAAAAGTTGACATAATTATCTTCTTTGAAAAAGATAATTTAATAGATCATTTAAAATTTCTTTATTAAAAGATCATAATGGTAACAATCATTGGGCCTAATAAATGCTAAAAAGTTGACATAATTATCTTCTTTGTAAGAGATAATTTACTATAAAATTTAAAATTTCTTATCAAAAGATCATAACGGTAACGATCATTGGGCCTAATAAATGCTAAAAAAGTTGACATAATTATCTTCTTTGTAAAAGATAATTTAATAGATCATTTAAAATTTCTCATTAAAAGATCATAACGGTAACGATCATTGGGCCTAACAAATGCTAAAAAAGTTGACATAATTATCTTCTTTAAAAAAGATAATTTAATAGATCATTTAAAATTTCTTTATTAAAAGATTATAACGGTAACGATCATTGGGCGTAATAAATGCTAAAAAAGTTGACATAATTATCTTCTTTGAAAAAGATAATTTAATAGATCATTTAAAATTTCTTTATAAAAGATCATAATGGTAACAATCATTGGGCCTAATAAATGCTAAAAAGTTGACATAATTATCTTCTTTGTAAGAGATAATTTACTATAAAATTTAAAATTTCTTATTAAAAGATCATAACGGTAACGATCATTGGGCCTAATCAATGCTAAAAAAGTTGACATAATTATCTTCTTTGTAAAAGATAATTTAATAGATCATTTAAAATTTCTTTATTAAAAGATCATAATGGTAACAATCATTGGGCCTAATAAATGCTAAAAAGTTGACATAATTATCTTCTTTGTAAGAGATAATTTACTATAAAATTTAAAATTTCTTATTAAAAGATCATAACGGTAACGATCATTGGGCCTAATAAATGCTAAAAAAGTTGACATAATTATCTTCTTTGTAAAAGATAATTTAATAGATCATTTAAAATTTCTCATTAAAAGATCATAACGGTAACGATCATTGGGCCTAATAAATGCTAAAAAAGTTGACATAATTATCTTCTTTGAAAAAGATAATTTAATAGATCATTTAAAATTTCTTTAAAAAAGATCATAACGGTAACGATCATTGGGCCTAAGAAATGCTTAAAAAGTTGACATAATTATCTTCTTTGAAAAAGATAATTTAATAGATCATTTAAAATTTCTTTATTAAAAGATCATAATGGTAACAATCATTGGGCCTAATAAATGCTAAAAAGTTGACATAATTATCTTCTTTGTAAGAGATAATTTACTATAAAATTTAAAATTTCTTATTAAAAGATCATAACGGTAACGATCATTGG
The DNA here is from genome assembly GCA_037954015.1 of Psophocarpus tetragonolobus. Taxonomy (NCBI): domain Eukaryota; kingdom Viridiplantae; phylum Streptophyta; class Magnoliopsida; order Fabales; family Fabaceae; genus Psophocarpus; species Psophocarpus tetragonolobus. The sequence goes on along the minus strand of CM075688.1, from coordinate 56,666,301 downwards.
GCCTAATAAATGCTAAAAAAGTTGACATAATTATCTTCTTTGTAAAAGATAATTTAATAGATCATTTAAAATTTCTCATTAAAAGATCATAACGGTAACGATCATTGGGCCTAACAAATGCTAAAAAAGTTGACATAATTATCTTCTTTGAAAAAGATAATTTAATAGATCATTTAAAATTTCTTTATTAAAAGATTATAACGGTAACGATCATTGGGCGTAATAAATGCTAAAAAAGTTGACATAATTATCTTCTTTGAAAAAGATAATTTAATAGATCATTTAAAATTTCTTTATAAAAGATCATAATGGTAACAATCATTGGGCCTAATAAATACTAAAAAGTTGACATAATTATCTTCTTTGTAAGAGATAATTTACTATAAAATTTAAAATTTCTTATTAAAAGATCATAACGGTAACGATCATTGGGCCTAATAAATGCTAAAAAAGTTGACATAATTATCTTCTTTGTAAAAGATAATTTAATAGATCATTTAAAATTTCTTTATTAAAAGATCATAATGGTAACAATCATTGGGCCTAATAAATGCTAAAAAGTTGACATAATTATCTTCTTTGTAAGAGATAATTTACTATAAAATTTAAAATTTCTTATTAAAAGATCATAACGGTAACGATCATTGGGCCTAATAAATGCTAAAAAAGTTGACATAATTATCTTCTTTGTAAAAGATAATTTAATAGATCATTTAAAATTTCTTTATTAAAAGATCATAATGGTAACAATCATTGGGCCTAATAAATGCTAAAAAAGTTGACATAATTATCTTCTTTGAAAAAGATAATTTAATAGATCATTTAAAATTTCTTTAAAAAAGATCATAACGGTAACGATCATTGGGCCTAAGAAATGCTTAAAAAGTTGACATAATTATCTTCTTTGAAAAAGATAATTTAGTAGATCATTTAAAATTTCTTTATTAAAAGATCATAATGGTAACAATCATTGGGCCTAATAAATGCTAAAAAGTTGACATAATTATCTTCTTTGTAAGAGATAATTTACTATAAAATTTAAAATTTCTTATTAAAAGATCATAACGGTAACGATCATTGGGCCTAATAAATGCTAAAAAAGTTGACATAATTATCTTCTTTGTAAAAGATAATTTAATAGATCATTTAAAATTTCTCATTAAAAGATCATAACGGTAACGATCATTGGGCCTAACAAATGCTAAAAAAGTTGACATAATTATCTTCTTTGAAAAAGATAATTTAATAGATCATTTAAAATTTCTTTATTAAAAGATTATAACGGTAACGATCATTGGGCGTAATAAATGCTAAAAAAGTTGACATAATTATCTTCTTTGAAAAAGATAATTTAATAGATCATTTAAAATTTCTTTATAAAAGATCATAATGGTAACAATCATTGGGCCTAATAAATACTAAAAAGTTGACATAATTATCTTCTTTGTAAGAGATAATTTACTATAAAATTTAAAATTTCTTATTAAAAGATCATAACGGTAACGATCATTGGGCCTAATAAATGCTAAAAAAGTTGACATAATTATCTTCTTTGTAAAAGATAATTTAATAGATCATTTAAAATTTCTTTATTAAAAGATCATAATGGTAACAATCATTGGGCCTAATAAATGCTAAAAAGTTGACATAATTATCTTCTTTGTAAGAGATAATTTACTATAAAATTTAAAATTTCTTATTAAAAGATCATAACGGTAACGATCATTGGGCCTAATAAATGCTAAAAAAGTTGACATAATTATCTTCTTTGTAAAAGATAATTTAATAGATCATTTAAAATTTCTTTATTAAAAGATCATAATGGTAACAATCATTGGGCCTAATAAATGCTAAAAAGTTGACATAATTATCTTCTTTGTAAGAGATAATTTACTATAAAATTTAAAATTTCTTATTAAAAGATCATAACGGTAACGATCATTGGGCCTAATAAATGCTAAAAAAGTTGACATAATTATCTTCTTTGTAAAAGATAATTTAATAGATCATTTAAAATTTCTTTATAAAAGATCATAATGGTAACAATCATTGGGCCTAATAAATGCTAAAAAAGTTGACATAATTATCTTCTTTGTAACAGATAATTTACTATAAAATTTAAAATTTCTTATTAAAAGATCATAACGGTAAAGATCATTGGGCCTAATAAATGCTAAAAAAGTTGACATAATTATCTTCTTTGTAAAAGATAATTTAATAGCTGATTTAAAATTTCTTTAAAAAAGATCGTAACGGTAACGATCATTGGGCGTAATAAATGCTTAAAAAGTTGACATAATTATCTTCTTTGAAAAAGATAATTTAATAGATCATTTAAAATTTCTTTATTAAAAGATCATAATGGTAACAATCATTGGGCCTAATAAATGCTAAAAAGTTGACATAATTATCTTCTTTGTAAGAGATAATTTACTATAAAATTTAAAATTTCTTATTAAAAGATCATAACGGTAACGATCATTGGGCCTAATAAATGCTAAAAAAGTTAACATAATTATCTTCTTTGTAAAAGATAATTTAATAGATCATTTAAAATTTCTCATTAAAAGATCATAACGGTAACGATCATTGGGCCTAACAAATGCTAAAAAAGTTGACATAATTATCTTCTTTGAAAAAGATAATTTAATAGATCATTTAAAATTTCTTTATTAAAAGATTATAACGGTAACGATCATTGGGCGTAATAAATGCTAAAAAAGTTGACATAATTATCTTCTTTGAAAAAGATAATTTAATAGATCATTTAAAATTTCTTTATAAAAGATCATAATGGTAACAATCATTGGGCCTAATAAATACTAAAAAGTTGACATAATTATCTTCTTTGTAAGAGATAATTTACTATAAAATTTAAAATTTCTTATTAAAAGATCATAACGGTAACGATCATTGGGCCTAATAAATGCTAAAAAAGTTGACATAATTATCTTCTTTGTAAAAGATAATTTAATAGATCATTTAAAATTTCTTTATTAAAAGATCATAATGGTAACAATCATTGGGCCTAATAAATGCTAAAAAGTTGACATAATTATCTTCTTTGTAAGAGATAATTTACTATAAAATTTAAAATTTCTTATTAAAAGATCATAACGGTAACGATCATTGGGCCTAATAAATGCTAAAAAAGTTGACATAATTATCTTCTTTGTAAAAGATAATTTAATAGATCATTTAAAATTTCTTTATAAAAGATCATAATGGTAACAATCATTGGGCCTAATAAATGCTAAAAAAGTTGACATAATTATCTTCTTTGTAACAGATAATTTACTATAAAATTTAAAATTTCTTATTAAAAGATCATAACGGTAAAGATCATTGGGCCTAATAAATGCTAAAAAAGTTGACATAATTATCTTCTTTGTAAAAGATAATTTAATAGCTGATTTAAAATTTCTTTAAAAAAGATCGTAACGGTAACGATCATTGGGCCTAAGAAATGCTTAAAAAGTTGACATAATTATCCTCTTTGTAAAAGATAATTTACTAGGCAATTTAAAATTTTTTATTAAAAGATCATAACGGTAACGATCATTGGGCCTAATAAATGCTAAAAAAGTTGACATAATTATCTTCTTTGTAAAAGATAATTTAATAGATCATTTAAAATTTCTTTATTAAAAGATCATAATGGTAACAATCATTGGGCCTAATAAATGCTAAAAAGTTGACATAATTATCTTCTTTGTAAGAGATAATTTACTATAAAATTTAAAATTTCTTATTAAAAGATCATAACGGTAACGATCATTGGGCCTAATAAATGCTAAAAAAGTTGACATAATTATCTTCTTTGTAAAAGATAATTTAATAGATCATTTAAAATTTCTCATTAAAAGATCATAACGGTAACGATCATTGGGCCTAATAAATGCTAAAAAAGTTGACATAATTATCTTCTTTGAAAAAGATAATTTAATAGATCATTTAAAATTTCTTTAAAAAAGATCATAACGGTAACGATCATTGGGCCTAAGAAATGCTTAAAAAGTTGACATAATTATCTTCTTTGAAAAAGATAATTTAATAGATCATTTAAAATTTCTTTATTAAAAGATCATAATGGTAACAATCATTGGGCCTAATAAATGCTAAAAAGTTGACATAATTATCTTCTTTGTAAGAGATAATTTACTATAAAATTTAAAATTTCTTATTAAAAGATCATAACGGTAACGATCATTGGGCCTAATAAATGCTAAAAAAGTTGACATAATTATCTTCTTTGTAAAAGATAATTTAATAGATCATTTAAAATTTCTCATTAAAAGATCATAACGGTAACGATCATTGGGCCTAACAAATGCTAAAAAAGTTGACATAATTATCTTCTTTGAAAAAGATAATTTAATAGATCATTTAAAATTTCTTTATTAAAAGATTATAACGGTAACGATCATTGGGCGTAATAAATGCTAAAAAAGTTGACATAATTATCTTCTTTGAAAAAGATAATTTAATAGATCATTTAAAATTTCTTTATAAAAGATCATAATGGTAACAATCATTGGGCCTAATAAATACTAAAAAGTTGACATAATTATCTTCTTTGTAAGAGATAATTTACTATAAAATTTAAAATTTCTTATTAAAAGATCATAACGGTAACGATCATTGGGCCTAATAAATGCTAAAAAAGTTGACATAATTATCTTCTTTGTAAAAGATAATTTAATAGATCATTTAAAATTTCTTTATTAAAAGATCATAATGGTAACAATCATTGGGCCTAATAAATGCTAAAAAGTTGACATAATTATCTTCTTTGTAAGAGATAATTTACTATAAAATTTAAAATTTCTTATTAAAAGATCATAACGGTAACGATCATTGGGCCTAATAAATGCTAAAAAAGTTGACATAATTATCTTCTTTGTAAAAGATAATTTAATAGATCATTTAAAATTTCTTTATTAAAAGATCATAATGGTAACAATCATTGGGCCTAATAAATGCTAAAAAGTTGACATAATTATCTTCTTTGTAAGAGATAATTTACTATAAAATTTAAAATTTCTTATTAAAAGATCATAACGGTAACGATCATTGGGCCTAATAAATGCTAAAAAAGTTGACATAATTATCTTCTTTGTAAAAGATAATTTAATAGATCATTTAAAATTTCTTTATAAAAGATCATAATGGTAACAATCATTGGGCCTAATAAATGCTAAAAAAGTTGACATAATTATCTTCTTTGTAACAGATAATTTACTATAAAATTTAAAATTTCTTATTAAAAGATCATAACGGTAAAGATCATTGGGCCTAATAAATGCTAAAAAAGTTGACATAATTATCTTCTTTGTAAAAGATAATTTAATAGCTGATTTAAAATTTCTTTAAAAAAGATCATAACGGTAACGATCATTGGGCCTAAGAAATGCTTAAAAAGTTGACATAATTATCCTCTTTGTAAAAGATAATTTACTAGACAATTTAAAATTTTTTATTAAAAGATCATAACGGTAACGATCATTGGGCCTAATAAATGCTAAAAAAGTTGACATAATTATCTTCTTTGTAAAAGATAATTTAATAGATCATTTAAAATTTCTTTATTAAAAGATCATAATGGTAACAATCATTGGGCCTAATAAATGCTAAAAAGTTGACATAATTATCTTCTTTGTAAGAGATAATTTACTATAAAATTTAAAATTTCTTATTAAAAGATCATAATGGTAACGATCATTGGGCCTAATAAATGCTAAAAAAGTTGACATAATTATCTTCTTTGTAAAAGATAATTTAATAGATCATTTAAAATTTCTCATTAAAAGATCATAACGGTAACGATCATTGGGCCTAACAAATGCTAAAAAAGTTGACATAATTATCTTATTTGAAAAAGATAATTTAATAGATCATTTAAAATTTCTTTATTAAAAAATCATAACGGTAACGATCATTGGGCCTAATAAATGCTAAAAAAGTTGACATAATTATCTTCTTTGTAAAAGATAATTTAATAGATCATTTAAAATTTCTCATTAAAAGATCATAACGGTAACGATCATTGGGCCTAATAAATGCTAAAAAAGTTGACATAATTATCTTCTTTGAAAAAGATAATTTAATAGATCATTTAAAATTTCTTTAAAAAAGATCATAACGGTAACGATCATTGGGCCTAAGAAATGCTTAAAAAGTTGACATAATTATCTTCTTTGAAAAAGATAATTTAATAGATCATTTAAAATTTCTTTATTAAAAGATCATAATGGTAACAATCATTGGGCCTAATAAATGCTAAAAAGTTGACATAATTATCTTCTTTGTAAGAGATAATTTACTATAAAATTTAAAATTTCTTATTAAAAGATCATAACGGTAACGATCATTGGGCCTAATAAATGCTAAAAAAGTTGACATAATTATCTTCTTTGTAAAAGATAATTTAATAGATCATTTAAAATTTCTCATTAAAAGATCATAACGGTAACGATCATTGGGCCTAACAAATGCTAAAAAAGTTGACATAATTATCTTCTTTGAAAAAGATAATTTAATAGATCATTTAAAATTTCTTTATTAAAAGATCATAACGGTAACGATCATTGGGCCTAATAAATGCTAAAAAAGTTGACATAATTATCTTCTTTGTAAAAGATAATTTAATAGATCATTTAAAATTTCTCATTAAAAGATCATAACGGTAACAATCATTGGGCCTAATAAATGCTAAAAAAGTTGACATAATTATCTTCTTTGAAAAAGATAATTTAATAGATCATTTAAAATTTCTTTAAAAAAGATCATAACGGTAACGATCATTGGGCCTAAGAAATGCTTAAAAAGTTGACATAATTATCTTCTTTGAAAAAGATAATTTAATAGATCATTTAAAATTTCTTTATTAAAAGATCATAATGGTAACAATCATTGGGCCTAATAAATGCTAAAAAGTTGACATAATTATCTTCTTTGTAAGAGATAATTTACTATAAAATTTAAAATTTCTTATTAAAAGATCATAACGGTAACGATCATTGGGCCTAATAAATGCTAAAAAAGTTGACATAATTATCTTCTTTGTAAAAGATAATTTAATAGATCATTTAAAATTTCTCATTAAAAGATCATAACGGTAACGATCATTGGGCCTAACAAATGCTAAAAAAGTTGACATAATTATCTTCTTTGAAAAAGATAATTTAATAGATCATTTAAAATTTCTTTATTAAAAGATTATAACGGTAACGATCATTGGGCGTAATAAATGCTAAAAAAGTTGACATAATTATCTTCTTTGAAAAAGATAATTTAATAGATCATTTAAAATTTCTTTATAAAAGATCATAATGGTAACAATCATTGGGCCTAATAAATGCTAAAAAGTTGACATAATTATCTTCTTTGTAAGAGATAATTTACTATAAAATTTAAAATTTCTTATTAAAAGATCATAACGGTAACGATCATTGGGCCTAATAAATGCTAAAAAAGTTGACATAATTATCTTCTTTGTAAAAGATAATTTAATAGATCATTTAAAATTTCTTTATAAAAGATAATAATGGTAACAATCATTGGGCCTAATAAATGCTAAAAAAGTTGACATAATTATCTTCTTTGTAACAGATAATTTACTATAAAATTTAAAATTTCTTATTAAAAGATCATAACGGTAAAGATCATTGGGCCTAATAAATGCTAAAAAAGTTGACATAATTATCTTCTTTGTAAAAGATAATTTAATAGCTGATTTAAAATTTCTTTAAAAAAGATCATAACGGTAACGATCATTGGGCCTAAGAAATGCTTAAAAAGTTGACATAATTATCCTCTTTGTAAAAGATAATTTACTAGACAATTTAAAATTTTTTATTAAAAGATCATAACGGTAACGATCATTGGGCCTAATAAATGCTAAAAAACTTGACATAATTATCTTCTTTGTAAAAGATAATTTAATAGATCATTTAAAATTTCTTTATAAAAGATCATAATGGTAACAATCATTGGGCCTAATAAATGGTAAAAAAGTTGACATAATTATCTTCTTTGTAAGAGATAATTTACTATAAAATTTAAAATTTCTTATTAAAAGATCATAACGGTAACGATCATTGGCCCTAATAAATGCTAAAAAAGTTGACATAATTATCTTCTTTGTAAAAGATAATTTAATAGATCATTTAAAATTTCTTTATTAAAAGATCATAATGGTAACAATCATTGGGCCTAATAAATGCTAAAAAGTTGACATAATTATCTTCTTTGTAAGAGATAATTTACTATAAAATTTAAAATTTCTTATTAAAAGATCATAACGGTAACGATCATTGGGCCTAATAACTGCTAAAAAAGTTGACATAATTATCTTCTTTGTAAAAGATAATTTAATAGATCATTTAAAATTTCTCATTAAAAGATCATAACGGTAACGATCATTGGGCCTAACAAATGCTAAAAAAGTTACATAATTATCTTCTTTGAAAAAGATAATTTAATAGATCATTTAAAATTTCTTTATTAAAAGATTATAACGGTAACGATCATTGGGCGTAATAAATGCTAAAAAAGTTGACATAATTATCTTCTTTGAAAAAGATAATTTAATAGATCATTTAAAATTTCTTTATAAAAGATCATAATGGTAACAATCATTGGGCCTAATAAATGCTAAAAAAGTTGACATAATTATCTTCTTTGTACGAGATAATTTACTATAAAATTTAAAATTTCTTATTAAAAGATCATAACGGTAATGATCATTGGCCCTAATAAATGCTAAAAAAGTTGACATAATTATCTTGTTTGTAAAAGATAATTTAATAGATCATTTAAAATTTCTTTATAAAAGATCATAATGGTAACAATCATTGGGCCTAATAAATGCTAAAAAAGTTGACATAATTATCTTCTTTGTAAGAGATAATTTACTATAAAATTTAAAATTTCTTATTAAAAGATCATAACGGTAACGATCATTGGGCCTAATAAATGCTAAAAAAGTTGACATAATTATCTTCTTTGTAAAAGATAATTTAATAGATCATTTAAAATTTCTTTATTAAAAGATCATAATGGTAACAATCATTGGGCCTAATAAATGCTAAAAAGTTGACATAATTATCTTCTTTGTAAGAGATAATTTACTATAAAATTTAAAATTTCTTATTAAAAGATCATAACGGTAACGATCATTGGGCCTAATAAATGCTAAAAAAGTTGACATAATTATCTTCTTTGTAAAAGATAATTTAATAGATCATTTAAAATTTCTCATTAAAAGATCATAACGGTAACGATCATTGGGCCTAACAAATGCTAAAAAAGTTGACATAATTATCTTCTTTGAAAAAGATAATTTAATAGATCATTTAAAATTTCTTTATTAAAAGATTATAACGGTAACGATCATTGGGCGTAATAAATGCTAAAAAATTTGACATAATTATCTTCTTTGAAAAAGATAATTTAATAGATCATTTAAAATTTCTTTATAAAAGATCATAATGGCAACAATCATTGGGCCTAATAAATGCTAAAAAAGTTGACATAATTATCTTCTTTGTACGAGATAATTTACTATAAAATTTAAAATTTCTTATTAAAAGATCATAACGGTAATGATCATTGGCCCTAATAAATGCTAAAAAAGTTGACATAATTATCTTGTTTGTAAAAGATAATTTAATAGATCATTTAAAATTTCTTTATAAAAGATCATAATGGTAACAATCATTGGGCCTAATAAATGCTAAAAAAGTTGACATAATTATCTTCTTTGTAAGAGATAATTTACTATAAAATTTAAAATTTCTTATTAAAAGATCATAACGGTAACGATCATTGGGCCTAATAAATGCTAAAAAAGTTGACATAATTATCTTCTTTGTAAAAGATAATTTAATAGATCATTTAAAATTTCTTTATTAAAAGATCATAATGGTAACAATCATTGGGCCTAATAAATGCTAAAAAGTTGACATAATTATCTTCTTTGTAAGAGATAATTTACTATAAAATTTAAAATTTCTTATTAAAAGATCATAACGGTAACGATCATTGGGCCTAATAAATGCTAAAAAAGTTGACATAATTATCTTCTTTGTAAAAGATAATTTAATAGATCATTTAAAATTTCTTTATTAAAAGATCATAATGGTAACAATCATTGGGCCTAATAAATGCTAAAAAGTTGACATAATTATCTTCTTTGTAAGAGATAATTTACTATAAAATTTAAAATTTCTTATTAAAAGATCATAACGGTAACGATCATTGGGCCTAATAAATGCTAAAAAAGTTGACATAATTATCTTCTTTGTAAAAGATAATTTAATAGATCATTTAAAATTTCTTTATAAAAGATCATAATGGTAACAATCATTGGGCCTAATAAATGCTAAAAAAGTTGACATAATTATCTTCTTTGTAACAGATAATTTACTATAAAATTTAAAATTTCTTATTAAAAGATCATAACGGTAAAGATCATTGGGCCTAATAAATGCTAAAAAAGTTGACATAATTATCTTCTTTGTAAAAGATAATTTAATAGCTGATTTAAAATTTCTTTAAAAAAGATCATAACGGTAACGATCATTGGGCCTAAGAAATGCTTAAAAAGTTGACATAATTATCCTCTTTGTAAAAGATAATTTACTAGACAATTTAAAATTTTTTATTAAAAGATCATAACGGTAACGATCATTGGGCCTAATAAATGCTAAAAAAGTTGACATAATTATCTTCTTTGTAAAAGATAATTTAATAGATCATTTAAAATTTCTTTATTAAAAGATCATAATGGTAACAATCATTGGGCCTAATAAATGCTAAAAAGTTGACATAATTATCTTCTTTGTAAGAGATAATTTACTATAAAATTTAAAATTTCTTATTAAAAGATCATAACGGTAACGATCATTGGGCCTAATAAATGCTAAAAAAATTGACATAATTATCTTCTTTGTAAAAGATAATTTAATAGATCATTTAAAATTTCTCATTAAAAGATCATAACGGTAACGATCATTGGGCCTAACAAATGCTAAAAAAGTTGACATAATTATCTTATTTGAAAAAGATAATTTAATAGATCATTTAAAATTTCTTTATTAAAAAATCATAACGGTAACGATCATTGGGCCTAATAAATGCTAAAAAAGTTGACATAATTATCTTCTTTGTAAAAGATAATTTAATAGATCATTTAAAATTTCTCATTAAAAGATCATAACGGTAACGATCATTGGGCCTAATAAATGCTAAAAAAGTTGACATAATTATCTTCTTTGAAAAAGATAATTTAATAGATCATTTAAAATTTCTTTAAAAAAGATCATAACGGTAACGATCATTGGGCCTAAGAAATGCTTAAAAAGTTGACATAATTATCTTCTTTGAAAAAGATAATTTAATAGATCATTTAAAATTTCTTTATTAAAAGATCATAATGGTAACAATCATTGGGCCTAATAAATGCTAAAAAGTTGACATAATTATCTTCTTTGTAAGAGATAATTTACTATAAAATTTAAAATTTCTTATTAAAAGATCATAACGGTAACGATCATTGGGCCTAATAAATGCTAAAAAAGTTGACATAATTATCTTCTTTGTAAAAGATAATTTAATAGATCATTTAAAATTTCTCATTAAAAGATCATAACGGTAACGATCATTGGGCCTAACAAATGCTAAAAAAGTTGACATAATTATCTTCTTTGAAAAAGATAATTTAATAGATCATTTAAAATTTCTTTATTAAAAGATCATAACGGTAACGATCATTGGGCCTAATAAATGCTAAAAAAGTTGACATAATTATCTTCTTTGTAAAAGATAATTTAATAGATCATTTAAAATTTCTCATTAAAAGATCATAACGGTAACGATCATTGGGCCTAATAAATGCTAAAAAAGTTGACATAATTATCTTCTTTGAAAAAGATAATTTAATAGATCATTTAAAATTTCTTTAAAAAAGATCATAACGGTAACGATCATTGGGCCTAAGAAATGCTTAAAAAGTTGACATAATTATCTTCTTTGAAAAAGATAATTTAATAGATCATTTAAAATTTCTTTATTAAAAGATCATAATGGTAACAATCATTGGGCCTAATAAATGCTAAAAAGTTGACATAATTATCTTCTTTGTAAGAGATAATTTACTATAAAATTTAAAATTTCTTATTAAAAGATCATAACGGTAACGATCATTGGGCCTAATAAATGCTAAAAAAGTTGACATAATTATCTTCTTTGTAAAAGATAATTTAATAGATCATTTAAAATTTCTCATTAAAAGATCATAACGGTAACGATCATTGGGCCTAACAAATGCTAAAAAAGTTGACATAATTATCTTCTTTGAAAAAGATAATTTAATAGATCATTTAAAATTTCTTTATTAAAAGATTATAACGGTAACGATCATTGGGCGTAATAAATGCTAAAAAAGTTGACATAATTATCTTCTTTGAAAAAGATAATTTAATAGATCATTTAAAATTTCTTTATAAAAGATCATAATGGTAACAATCATTGGGCCTAATAAATGCTAAAAAGTTGACATAATTATCTTCTTTGTAAGAGATAATTTACTATAAAATTTAAAATTTCTTATTAAAAGATCATAACGGTAACGATCATTGGGCCTAATAAATGCTAAAAAAGTTGACATAATTATCTTCTTTGTAAAAGATAATTTAATAGATCATTTAAAATTTCTTTATAAAAGATCATAATGGTAACAATCATTGGGCCTAATAAATGCTAAAAAAGTTGACATAATTATCTTCTTTGTAACAGATAATTTACTATAAAATTTAAAATTTCTTATTAAAAGATCATAACGGTAAAGATCATTGGGCCTAATAAATGCTAAAAAAGTTGACATAATTATCTTCTTTGTAAAAGATAATTTAATAGCTGATTTAAAATTTCTTTAAAAAAGATCATAACGGTAACGATCATTGGGCCTAAGAAATGCTTAAAAAGTTGACATAATTATCCTCTTTGTAAAAGATAATTTACTAGACAATTTAAAATTTTTTATTAAAAGATCATAACGGTAACGATCATTGGGCCTAATAAATGCTAAAAAACTTGACATAATTATCTTCTTTGTAAAAGATAATTTAATAGATCATTTAAAATTTCTTTATAAAAGATCATAATGGTAACAATCATTGGGCCTAATAAATGGTAAAAAAGTTGACATAATTATCTTCTTTGTAAGAGATAATTTACTATAAAATTTAAAATTTCTTATTAAAAGATCATAACGGTAACGATCATTGGCCCTAATAAATGCTAAAAAAGTTGACATAATTATCTTCTTTGTAAAAGATAATTTAATAGATCATTTAAAATTTCTTTATTAAAAGATCATAATGGTAACAATCATTGGGCCTAATAAATGCTAAAAAGTTGACATAATTATCTTCTTTGTAAGAGATAATTTACTATAAAATTTAAAATTTCTTATTAAAAGATCATAACGGTAACGATCATTGGGCCTAATAACTGCTAAAAAAGTTGACATAATTATCTTCTTTGTAAAAGATAATTTAATAGATCATTTAAAATTTCTCATTAAAAGATCATAACGGTAACGATCATTGGGCCTAACAAATGCTAAAAAAGTTACATAATTATCTTCTTTGAAAAAGATAATTTAATAGATCATTTAAAATTTCTTTATTAAAAGATTATAACGGTAACGATCATTGGGCGTAATAAATGCTAAAAAAGTTGACATAATTATCTTCTTTGAAAAAGATAATTTAATAGATCATTTAAAATTTCTTTATAAAAGATCATAATGGTAACAATCATTGGGCCTAATAAATGCTAAAAAAGTTGACATAATTATCTTCTTTGTACGAGATAATTTACTATAAAATTTAAAATTTCTTATTAAAAGATCATAACGGTAATGATCATTGGCCCTAATAAATGCTAAAAAAGTTGACATAATTATCTTGTTTGTAAAAGATAATTTAATAGATCATTTAAAATTTCTTTTTAAAAGATCATAATGGTAACAATCATTGGGCCTAATAAATGCTAAAAAAGTTGACATAATTATCTTCTTTGTAAGAGATAATTTACTATAAAATTTAAAATTTCTTATTAAAAGATCATAACGGTAACGATCATTGGGCCTAATAAATGCTAAAAAAGTTGACATAATTATCTTCTTTGTAAAAGATAATTTAATAGATCATTTAAAATTTCTTTATTAAAAGATCATAATGGTAACAATCATTGGGCCTAATAAATGCTAAAAAGTTGACATAATTATCTTCTTTGTAAGAGATAATTTACTATAAAATTTAAAATTTCTTATTAAAAGATCATAACGGTAACGATCATTGGGCCTAATAAATGCTAAAAAAGTTGACATAATTATCTTCTTTGTAAAAGATAATTTAATAGATCATTTAAAATTTCTCATTAAAAGATCATAACGGTAACGATCATTGGGCCTAACAAATGCTAAAAAAGTTGACATAATTATCTTCTTTGAAAAAGATAATTTAATAGATCATTTAAAATTTCTTTATTAAAAGATTATAACGGTAACGATCATTGGGCGTAATAAATGCTAAAAAATTTGACATAATTATCTTCTTTGAAAAAGATAATTTAATAGATCATTTAAAATTTCTTTATAAAAGATCATAATGGTAACAATCATTGGGCCTAATAAATGCTAAAAAAGTTGACATAATTATCTTCTTTGTACGAGATAATTTACTATAAAATTTAAAATTTCTTATTAAAAGATCATAACGGTAATGATCATTGGCCCTAATAAATGCTAAAAAAGTTGACATAATTATCTTGTTTGTAAAAGATAATTTAATAGATCATTTAAAATTTCTTTATAAAAGATCATAATGGTAACAATCATTGGGCCTAATAAATGCTAAAAAAGTTGACATAATTATCTTCTTTGTAAGAGATAATTTAATAGATCATTTAAAATTTCTTATTAAAAGATCATAACGGTAACGATCATTGGGCCTAATAAATGCTAAAAAAGTTGACATAATTATCTTCTTTGTAAAAGATAATTTAATAGATCATTTAAAATTTCTTTATTAAAAGATCATAATGGTAACAATCATTGGGCCTAATAAATGCTAAAAAGTTGACATAATTATCTTCTTTGTAAGAGATAATTTACTATAAAATTTAAAATTTCTTATTAAAAGATCATAACGGTAACGATCATTGGGCCTAATAAATGCTAAAAAAGTTGACATAATTATCTTCTTTGTAAAAGATAATTTAATAGATCATTTAAAATTTCTCATTAAAAGATCATAACGGTAACGATCATTGGGCCTAACAAATGCTAAAAAAGTTGACATAATTATCTTCTTTGAAAAAGATAATTTAATAGATCATTTAAAATTTCTTTATTAAAAGATTATAACGGTAACGATCATTGGGCGTAATAAATGCTAAAAAAGTTGACATAATTATCTTCTTTGAAAAAGATAATTTAATAGATCATTTAAAATTTCTTTATAAAAGATCATAATGGTAACAATCATTGGGCCTAATAAATGCTAAAAAGTTGACATAATTATCTTCTTTGGAAGAGATAATTTACTATAAAATTTAAAATTTCTTATTAAAAGATCATAACGGTAACGATCATTGGGCCTAATAAATGCTAAAAAAGTTGACATAATTATCTTCTTTGTAAAAGATAATTTAATAGATCATTTAAAATTTCTTTATAAAAGATCATAATGGTAACAATCATTGGGCCTAATAAATGCTAAAAAAGTTGACATAATTATCTTCTTTGTAACAGATAATTTACTATAAAATTTAAAATTTCTTATTAAAAGATCATAACGGTAAAGATCATTGGGCCTAATAAATGCTAAAAAAGTTGACATAATTATCTTCTTTGTAAAAGATAATTTAATAGCTGATTTAAAATTTCTTTAAAAAAGATCATAACGGTAACGATCATTGGGCCTAAGAAATGCTTAAAAAGTTGACATAATTATCCTCTTTGTAAAAGATAATTTACTAGACAATTTAAAATTTTTTATTAAAAGATCATAACGGTAACGATCATTGGGCCTAATAAATGCTAAAAAACTTGACATAATTATCTTATTTGTAAAAGATAATTTAATAGATCATTTAAAATTTCTTTATAAAAGATCATAATGGTAACAATCATTGGGCCTAATAAATGGTAAAAAAGTTGACATAATTATCTTCTTTGTAAGAGATAATTTACTATAAAATTTAAAATTTCTTATTAAAAGATCATAACGGTAACGATCATTGGCCCTAATAAATGCTAAAAAAGTTGACATAATTATCTTCTTTGTAAAAGATAATTTAATAGATCATTTAAAATTTCTTTATTAAAAGATCATAATGGTAACAATCATTGGGCCTAATAAATGCTAAAAAGTTGACATAATTATCTTCTTTGTAAGAGATAATTTACTATAAAATTTAAAATTTCTTATTAAAAGATCATAACGGTAACGATCATTGGGCCTAATAAATGCTAAAAAAGTTGACATAATTATCTTCTTTGTAAAAGATAATTTAATAGATCATTTAAAATTTCTCATTAAAAGATCATAACGGTAACGATCATTGGGCCTAACAAATGCTAAAAAAGTTGACATAATTATCTTCTTTGAAAAAGATAATTTAATAGATCATTTAAAATTTCTTTATTAAAAGATTATAACGGTAACGATCATTGGGCGTAATAAATGCTAAAAAAGTTGACATAATTATCTTCTTTGAAAAAGATAATTTAATAGATCATTTAAAATTTCTTTATAAAAGATCATAATGGTAACAATCATTGGGCCTAATAAATGCTATAAAGTTGACATAATTATCTTCTTTGTAAGAGATAATTTACTATAAAATTTAAAATTTCTTATTAAAAGATCATAACGGTAACGATCATTGGGCCTAATAAATGCTAAAAAAGTTGACATAATTATTTTCTTTGTAAAAGATAATTTAATAGATCATTTAAAATTTCTTTATAAAAGATCATAATGGTAACAATCATTGGGCCTAATAAATGCTAAAAAAGTTGACATAATTATCTTCTTTGTAACAGATAATTTACTATAAAATTTAAAATTTCTTATTAAAAGATCATAACGGTAAAGATCATTGGGCCTAATAAATGCTAAAAAAGTTGACATAATTATCTTCTTTGTAAAAGATAATTTAATAGCTGATTTAAAATTTCTTTAAAAAAGATCATAACGGTAACGATCATTGGGCCTAAGAAATGCTTAAAAAGTTGACATAATTATCCTCTTTGTAAAAGATAATTTACTAGACAATTTAAAATTTTTTATTAAAAGATCATAACGGTAACGATCATTGGGCCTAATAAATGCTAAAAAACTTGACATAATTATCTTCTTTGTAAAAGATAATTTAATAGATCATTTAAAATTTCTTTATAAAAGATCATAATGGTAACAATCATTGGGCCTAATAAATGGTAAAAAAGTTGACATAATTATCTTCTTTGTAAGAGATAATTTACTATAAAATTTAAAATTTCTTATTAAAAGATCATAACGGTAACGATCATTGGCCCTAATAAATGCTAAAAAAGTTGACATAATTATCTCCTTTGTAAAAGATAATTTAATAGATCATTTAAAATTTCTTTATTAAAAGATCATAATGGTAACAATCATTGGGCCTAATAAATGCTAAAAAGTTGACATAATTATCTTCTTTGTAAGAGATAATTTACTATAAAATTTAAAATTTCTTATTAAAAGATCATAACGGTAACGATCATTGGGCCTAATAAATGCTAAAAAAGTTGACATAATTATCTTCTTTGTAAAAGATAATTTAATAGATCATTTAAAATTTCTCATTAAAAGATCATAACGGTAACGATCATTGGGCCTAACAAATGCTAAAAAAGTTGACATAATTATCTTCTTTGAAAAAGATAATTTAATAGATCATTTAAAATTTCTTTATTAAAAGATTATAACGGTAACGATCATTGGGCGTAATAAATGCTAAAAAAGTTGACATAATTATCTTCTTTGAAAAAGATAATTTAATAGATCATTTAAAATTTCTTTATAAAAGATCATAATGGTAACAATCATTGGGCCTAATAAATGCTAAAAAAGTTGACATAATTATCTTCTTTGTACGAGATAATTTACTATAAAATTTAAAATTTCTTATTAAAAGATCATAACGGTAATGATCATTGGCCCTAATAAATGCTAAAAAAGTTGACATAATTATCTTGTTTGTAAAAGATAATTTAATAGATCATTTAAAATTTCTTTATAAAAGATCATAATGGTAACAATCATTGGGCCTAATAAATGCTAAAAAAGTTGACATAATTATCTTCTTTGTAAGAGATAATTTACTATAAAATTTAAAATTTCTTATTAAAAGATCATAACGGTAACGATCATTGGGCCTAATAAATGCTAAAAAAGTTGACATAATTATCTTCTTTGTAAAAGATAATTTAATAGATCATTTAAAATTTCTTTATTAAAAGATCATAATGGTAACAATCATTGGGCCTAATAAATGCTAAAAAGTTGACATAATTATCTTCTTTGTAAGAGATAATTTACTATAAAATTTAAAATTTCTTATTAAAAGATCATAACGGTAACGATCATTGGGCCTAATAAATGCTAAAAAAGTTGACATAATTATCTTCTTTGTAAAAGATAATTTAATAGATCATTTAAAATTTCTCATTAAAAGATCATAACGGTAACGATCATTGGGCCTAACAAATGCTAAAAAAGTTGACATAATTATCTTCTTTGAAAAAGATAATTTAATAGATCATTTAAAATTTCTTTATTAAAAGATTATAACGGTAACGATCATTGGGCGTAATAAATGCTAAAAAATTTGACATAATTATCTTCTTTGAAAAAGATAATTTAATAGATCATTTAAAATTTCTTTATAAAAGATCATAATGGTAACAATCATTGGGCCTAATAAATGCTAAAAAAGTTGACATAATTATCTTCTTTGTACGAGATAATTTACTATAAAATTTAAAATTTCTTATTAAAAGATCATAACGGTAATGATCATTGGCCCTAATAAATGCTAAAAAAGTTGACATAATTATCTTGTTTGTAAAAGATAATTTAATAGATCATTTAAAATTTCTTTATAAAAGATCATAATGGTAACAATCATTGGGCCTAATAAATGCTAAAAAAGTTGACATAATTATCTTCTTTGTAAGAGATAATTTACTATAAAATTTAAAATTTCTTATTAAAAGATCATAACGGTAACGATCATTGGGCCTAATAAATGCTAAAAAAGTTGACATAATTATCTTCTTTGTAAAAGATAATTTAATAGATCATTTAAAATTTCTTTATTAAAAGATCATAATGGTAACAATCATTGGGCCTAATAAATGCTAAAAAAGTTGACATAATTATCTTCTTTGTAAAAGATAATTTAATAGATCATTTAAAATTTCTTTATTAAAAGATCATAATGGTAACAATCATTGGGCCTAATAAATGCTAAAAAGTTGACATAATTATCTTCTTTGTAAGAGATAATTTACTATAAAATTTAAAATTTCTTATTAAAAGATCATAACGGTAACGATCATTGGGCCTAATAAATGCTAAAAAAGTTGACATAATTATCTTCTTTGTAAAAGATAATTTAATAGATCATTTAAAATTTCTTTATAAAAGATCATAATGGTAACAATCATTGGGCCTAATAAATGCTAAAAAAGTTGACATAATTATCTTCTTTGTAACAGATAATTTACTATAAAATTTAAAATTTCTTTTTAAAAGATCATAACGGTAAAGATCATTGGGCCTAATAAATGCTAAAAAACTTGACATAATTATCTTCTTTGTAAAAGATAATTTAATAGCTGATTTAAAATTTCTTTAAAAAAGATCATAACGGTAACGATCATTGGGCCTAGGAAATGCTTAAAAAGTTGACATAATTATCCTCTTTGTAAAAGATAATTTACTAGACAATTTAAAATTTTTTATTAAAAGATCATAACGGTAACGATCATTGGGCCTAATAAATGCTAAAAAACTTGACATAATTATCTTCTTTGTAAAAGATAATTTAATAGATCATTTAAAATTTCTTTATAAAAGATCATAATGGTAACAATCATTGGGCCTAATAAATGGTAAAAAAGTTGACATAATTATCTTCTTTGTAAGAGATAATTTACTATAAAATTTAAAATTTCTTATTAAAAGATCATAACGGTAACGATCATTGGCCCTAATAAATGCTAAAAAAGTTGACATAATTATCTTCTTTGTAAAAGATAATTTAATAGATCATTTAAAATTTCTTTATTAAAAGATCATAATGGTAACAATCATTGGGCCTAATAAATGCTAAAAAGTTGACATAATTATCTTCTTTGTAAGAGATAATTTACTATAAAATTTAAAATTTCTTATTAAAAGATCATAACGGTAACGATCATTGGGCCTAATAAATGCTAAAAAAGTTGACATAATTATCTTCTTTGTAAAAGATAATTTAAAAGATCATTTAAAATTTCTTTATAAAAGATCATAATGGTAACAATCATTGGGTCTAATAAATGGTAAAAAAGTTGACATAATTATCTTCTTTGTAAGAGATAATTTACTATAAAATTTAAAATTTCTTATTAAAAGATCATAACGGTAACGATCATTGGCCCTAATAAATGCTAAAAAAGTTGACATAATTATCTTCTTTGTAAAAGATAATTTAATAGATCATTTAAAATTTCTTTATTAAAAGATCACAATGGTAACAATCATTGGGCCTAATAAATGCTAAAAATTTGACATAATTATCTTCTTTGTAAGAGATAATTTACTATAAAATTTAAAATTTCTTATTAAAAGATCATAACGGTAACGATCATTGGGCCTAATAAATGCTAAAAAAGTTGACATAATTATCTTCTTTGTAAAAGATAATTTAATAGATCATTTAAAATTTCTCATTAAAAGATCATAACGGTAACGATCATTGGGCCTAACAAATGCTAAAAAAGTTGACATAATTATCTTCTTTGAAAAAGATAATTTAATAGATCATTTAAAATTTCTTTATTAAAAGATTATAACGGTAACGATCATTGGGCGTAATAAATGCTAAAAAAGTTGACATAATTATCTTCTTTGAAAAAGATAATTTAATAGATCATTTAAAATTTCTTTATAAAAGATCATAATGGTAACAATCATTGGGCCTAATAAATGCTAAAAAAGTTGACATAATTATCTTCTTTGTACGAGATAATTTACTATAAAATTTAAAATTTCTTATTAAAAGATCATAACGGTAATGATCATTGGCCCTAATAAATGCTAAAAAAGTTGACATAATTATCTTGTTTGTAAAAGATAATTTAATAGATCATTTAAAATTTCTTTATAAAAGATCATAATGGTAACAATCATTGGGCCTAATAAATGCTAAAAAAGTTGACATAATTATCTTCTTTGTAAGAGATAATTTACTATAAAATTTAAAATTTCTTATTAAAAGATCATAACGGTAACGATCATTGGGCCTAATAAATGCTAAAAAAGTTGACATAATTATCTTCTTTGTAAAAGATAATTTAATAGATCATTTAAAATTTCTTTATTAAAAGATCATAATGGTAACAATCATTGGGCCTAATAAATGCTAAAAAGTTGACATAATTATCTTCTTTGTAAGAGATAATTTACTATAAAATTTAAAATTTCTTATTAAAAGATCATAACGGTAACGATCATTGGGCCTAATAAATGCTAAAAAAGTTGACATAATTATCTTCTTTGTAAAAGATAATTTAATAGATCATTTAAAATTTCTTTATAAAAGATCATAATGGTAACAATCATTGGGCCTAATAAATGCTAAAAAAGTTGACATAATTATCTTCTTTGTAACAGATAATTTACTATAAAATTTAAAATTTCTTATTAAAAGATCATAACGGTAAAGATCATTGGGCCTAATAAATGCTAAAAAAGTTGACATAATTATCTTCTTTGAAAAAGATAATTTAATAGATCATTTAAAATTTCTCATTAAAAGATCATAACGGTAACGATCATTGGGCCTAACAAATGCTAAAAAAGTTGACATAATTATCTTCTTTGAAAAAGATAATTTAATAGATCATTTAAAATTTCTTTATTAAAAGATTATAACGGTAACGATCATTGGGCGTAATAAATGCTAAAAAATTTGACATAATTATCTTCTTTGAAAAAGATAATTTAATAGATCATTTAAAATTTCTTTATAAAAGATCATAATGGTAACAATCATTGGGCCTAATAAATGCTAAAAAAGTTGACATAATTATCTTCTTTGTACGAGATAATTTACTATAAAATTTAAAATTTCTTATTAAAAGATCATAACGGTAATGATCATTGGCCCTAATAAATGCTAAAAAAGTTGACATAATTATCTTGTTTGTAAAAGATAATTTAATAGATCATTTAAAATTTCTTTATAAAAGATCATAATGGTAACAATCATTGGGCCTAATAAATGCTAAAAAAGTTGACATAATTATCTTCTTTGTAAGAGATAATTTACTATAAAATTTAAAATTTCTTATTAAAAGATCATAACGGTAACGATCATTGGGCCTAATAAATGCTAAAAAAGTTGACATAATTATCTTCTTTGTAAAAGATAATTTAATAGATCATTTAAAATTTCTTTATTAAAAGATCATAATGGTAACAATCATTGGGCCTAATAAATGCTAAAAAGTTGACATAATTATCTTCTTTGTAAGAGATAATTTACTATAAAATTTAAAATTTCTTATTAAAAGATCATAACGGTAACGATCATTGGGCCTAATAAATGCTAAAAAAGTTGACATAATTATCTTCTTTGTAAAAGATAATTTAATAGATCATTTAAAATTTCTTTATAAAATATCATAATGGTAACAATCATTGGGCCTAATAAATGCTAAAAAAGTTGACATAATTATCTTCTTTGTAACAGATAATTTACTATAAAATTTAAAATTTCTTATTAAAAGATCATAACGGTAAAGATCATTGGGCCTAATAAATGCTAAAAAAGTTGACATAATTATCTTCTTTGAAAAAGATAATTTAATAGATCATTTAAAATTTCTCATTAAAAGATCATAACGGTAACGATCATTGGGCCTAACAAATGCTAAAAAAGTTGACATAATTATCTTCTTTGAAAAAGATAATTTAATAGATCATTTAAAATTTCTTTATTAAAAGATTATAACGGTAACGATCATTGGGTGTAATAAATGCTAAAAAATTTGACATAATTATCTTCTTTGAAAAAGATAATTTAATAGATCATTTAAAATTTCTTTATAAAAGATCATAATGGTAACAATCATTGGGCCTAATAAATGCTAAAAAAGTTGACATAATTATCTTCTTTGTACGAGATAATTTACTATAAAATTTAAAATTTCTTATTAAAAGATCATAACGGTAATGATCATTGGCCCTAATAAATGCTAAAAAAGTTGACATAATTATCTTGTTTGTAAAAGATAATTTAATAGATCATTTAAAATTTCTTTATAAAAGATCATAATGGTAACAATCATTGGGCCTAATAAATGCTAAAAAAGTTGACATAATTATCTTCTTTGTAAGAGATAATTTACTATAAAATTTAAAATTTCTTATTAAAAGATCATAACGGTAACGATCATTGGGCCTAATAAATGCTAAAAAAGTTGACATAATTATCTTCTTTGTAAAAGATAATTTAATAGATCATTTAAAATTTCTTTATTAAAAGATCATAATGGTAACAATCATTGGGCCTAATAAATGCTAAAAAAGTTGACATAATTATCTTCTTTGTAAAAGATAATTTAATAGATCATTTAAAATTTCTTTATTAAAAGATCATAATGGTAACAATCATTGGGCCTAATAAATGCTAAAAAGTTGACATAATTATCTTCTTTGTAAGAGATAATTTACTATAAAATTTAAAATTTCTTATTAAAAGATCATAACGGTAACGATCATTGGGCCTAATAAATGCTACAAAAGTTGACATAATTATCTTCTTTGTAAAAGATAATTTAATAGATCATTTAAAATTTCTTTATAAAAGATCATAATGGTAACAATCATTGGGCCTAATAAATGCTAAAAAAGTTGACATAATTATCTTCTTTGTAACAGATAATTTACTATAAAATTTAAAATTTCTTTTTAAAAGATCATAACGGTAAAGATCATTGGGCCTAATAAATGCTAAAAAAGTTGACATAATTATCTTCTTTGTAAAAGAT
This sequence comes from Psophocarpus tetragonolobus, assembly GCA_037954015.1. Classification (NCBI taxonomy): domain Eukaryota; kingdom Viridiplantae; phylum Streptophyta; class Magnoliopsida; order Fabales; family Fabaceae; genus Psophocarpus; species Psophocarpus tetragonolobus. The sequence goes on along the minus strand of CM075688.1, from coordinate 56,641,937 downwards.
AATTTAATAGCTGATTTAAAATTTCTTTAAAAAAGATCATAACGGTAACGATCATTGGGCCTAAGAAATGCTTAAAAAGTTGACATAATTATCCTCTTTGTAAAAGATAATTTACTAGACAATTTAAAATTTTTTATTAAAAGATCATAACGGTAACGATCATTGGGCCTAATAAATGCTAAAAAACTTGACATAATTATCTTCTTTGTAAAAGATAATTTAATAGATCATTTAAAATTTCTCATTAAAAGATCATAACGGTAACGATCATTGGGCCTAACAAATGCTAAAAAAGTTGACATAATTATCTTCTTTGAAAAAGATAATTTAATAGATCATTTAAAATTTCTTTATTAAAAGATTATAACGGTAACGATCATTGGGCGTAATAAATGCTAAAAAATTTGACATAATTATCTTCTTTGAAAAAGATAATTTAATAGATCATTTAAAATTTCTTTATAAAAGATCATAATGGTAACAATCATTGGGCCTAATAAATGCTAAAAAAGTTGACATAATTATCTTCTTTGTACGAGATAATTTACTATAAAATTTAAAATTTCTTATTAAAAGATCATAACGGTAATGATCATTGGCCCTAATAAATGCTAAAAAAGTTGACATAATTATCTTGTTTGTAAAAGATAATTTAATAGATCATTTAAAATTTCTTTATAAAAGATCATAATGGTAACAATCATTGGGCCTAATAAATGCTAAAAAAGTTGACATAATTATCTTCTTTGTAAGAGATAATTTACTATAAAATTTAAAATTTCTTATTAAAAGATCATAACGGTAACGATCATTGGGCCTAATAAATGCTAAAAAAGTTGACATAATTATCTTCTTTGTAAAAGATAATTTAATAGATCATTTAAAATTTCTTTATTAAAAGATCATAATGGTAACAATCATTGGGCCTAATAAATGCTAAAAAAGTTGACATAATTATCTTCTTTGTAAAAGATAATTTAATAGATCATTTAAAATTTCTTTATTAAAAGATCATAATGGTAACAATCATTGGGCCTAATAAATGCTAAAAAGTTGACATAATTATCTTCTTTGTAAGAGATAATTTACTATAAAATTTAAAATTTCTTATTAAAAGATCATAACGGTAACGATCATTGGGCCTAATAAATGCTAAAAAAGTTGACATAATTATCTTCTTTGTAAAAGATAATTTAATAGATCATTTAAAATTTCTTTATAAAAGATCATAATGGTAACAATCATTGGGCCTAATAAATGCTAAAAAAGTTGACATAATTATCTTCTTTGTAACAGATAATTTACTATAAAATTTAAAATTTCTTTTTAAAAGATCATAACGGTAAAGATCATTGGGCCTAATAAATGCTAAAAAAGTTGACATAATTATCTTCTTTGTAAAAGATAATTTAATAGCTGATTTAAAATTTCTTTAAAAAAGATCATAACGGTAACGATCATTGGGCCTAAGAAATGCTTAAAAAGTTGACATAATTATCCTCTTTGTAAAAGATAATTTACTAGACAATTTAAAATTTTTTATTAAAAGATCATAACGGTAACGATCATTGGGCCTAATAAATGCTAAAAAACTTGACATAATTATCTTCTTTGTAAAAGATAATTTAATAGATCATTTAAAATTTCTTTATAAAAGATCATAATGGTAACAATCATTGGGCCTAATAAATGGTAAAAAAGTTGACATAATTATCTTCTTTGTAAGAGATAATTTACTATAAAATTTAAAATTTCTTATTAAAAGATCATAACGGTAACGATCATTGGCCCTAATAAATGCTAAAAAAGTTGACATAATTATCTTCTTTGTAAAAGATAATTTAATAGATCATTTAAAATTTCTTTATTAAAAGATCATAATGGTAACAATCATTGGGCCTAATAAATGCTAAAAAGTTGACATAATTATCTTCTTTGTAAGAGATAATTTACTATAAAATTTAAAATTTCTTATTAAAAGATCATAACGGTAACGATCATTGGGCCTAATAAATGCTAAAAAAGTTGACATAATTATCTTCTTTGTAAAAGATAATTTAATAGATCATTTAAAATTTCTTTATAAAAGATCATAATGGTAACAATCATTGGGTCTAATAAATGGTAAAAAAGTTGACATAATTATCTTCTTTGTAAGAGATAATTTACTATAAAATTTAAAATTTCTTATTAAAAGATCATAACGGTAACGATCATTGGCCCTAATAAATGCTAAAAAAGTTGACATAATTATCTTCTTTGTAAAAGATAATTTAATAGATCATTTAAAATTTCTTTATTAAAAGATCACAATGGTAACAATCATTGGGCCTAATAAATGCTAAAAATTTGACATAATTATCTTCTTTGTAAGAGATAATTTACTATAAAATTTAAAATTTCTTATTAAAAGATCATAACGGTAACGATCATTGGGCCTAATAAATGCTAAAAAAGTTGACATAATTATCTTCTTTGTAAAAGATAATTTAATAGATCATTTAAAATTTCTCATTAAAAGATCATAACGGTAACGATCATTGGGCCTAACAAATGCTAAAAAAGTTGACATAATTATCTTCTTTGAAAAAGATAATTTAATAGATCATTTAAAATTTCTTTATTAAAAGATTATAACGGTAACGATCATTGGGCGTAATAAATGCTAAAAAAGTTGACATAATTATCTTCTTTGTAAAAGATAATTTAATAGATCATTTAAAATTTCTTTATTAAAAGATCATAATGGTAACAATCATTGGGCCTAATAAATGCTAAAAAGTTGACATAATTATCTTCTTTGTAAGAGATAATTTACTATAAAATTTAAAATTTCTTATTAAAAGATCATAACGGTAACGATCATTGGGCCTAATAAATGCTAAAAAAGTTGACATAATTATCTTCTTTGTAAAAGATAATTTAATAGATCATTTAAAATTTCTCATTAAAAGATCATAACGGTAACGATCATTGGGCCTAACAAATGCTAAAAAAGTTGACATAATTATCTTCTTTGTAAAAGATAATTTAATAGATCATTTAAAATTTCTTTATAAAAGATCATAATGGTAACAATCATTGGGTCTAATAAATGGTAAAAAAGTTGACATAATTATCTTCTTTGTAAGAGATAATTTACTATAAAATTTAAAATTTCTTATTAAAAGATCATAACGGTAACGATCATTGGCCCTAATAAATGCTAAAAAAGTTGACATAATTATCTTCTTTGTAAAAGATAATTTAATAGATCATTTAAAATTTCTTTATTAAAAGATCACAATGGTAACAATCATTGGGCCTAATAAATGCTAAAAATTTGACATAATTATCTTCTTTGTAAGAGATAATTTACTATAAAATTTAAAATTTCTTATTAAAAGATCATAACGGTAACGATCATTGGGCCTAATAAATGCTAAAAAAGTTGACATAATTATCTTCTTTGTAAAAGATAATTTAATAGATCATTTAAAATTTCTCATTAAAAGATCATAACGGTAACGATCATTGGGCCTAACAAATGCTAAAAAAGTTGACATAATTATCTTCTTTGAAAAAGATAATTTAATAGATCATTTAAAATTTCTTTATTAAAAGATTATAACGGTAACGATCATTGGGCGTAATAAATGCTAAAAAAGTTGACATAATTATCTTCTTTGAAAAAGATAATTTAATAGATCATTTAAAATTTCTTTATAAAAGATCATAATGGTAACAATCATTGGGCCTAATAAATGCTAAAAAAGTTGACATAATTATCTTCTTTGTACGAGATAATTTACTATAAAATTTAAAATTTCTTATTAAAAGATCATAACGGTAACGATCATTGGGCCTAATAAATGCTAAAAAAGTTGACATAATTATCTTCTTTGTAAAAGATAATTTAATAGATCATTTAAAATTTCTTTATTAAAAGATCATAATGGTAACAATCATTGGGCCTAATAAATGCTAAAAAGTTGACATAATTATCTTCTTTGTAAGAGATAATTTACTATAAAATTTAAAATTTCTTATTAAAAGATCATAACGGTAACGATCATTGGGCCTAATAAATGCTAAAAAAGTTGACATAATTATCTTCTTTGTAAAAGATAATTTAATAGATCATTTAAAATTTCTCATTAAAAGATCATAACGGTAACGATCATTGGGCCTAACAAATGCTAAAAAAGTTGACATAATTATCTTCTTTGAAAAAGATAATTTAATAGATCATTTAAAATTTCTTTATTAAAAGATTATAACGGTAACGATCATTGGGTGTAATAAATGCTAAAAAATTTGACATAATTATCTTCTTTGAAAAAGATAATTTAATAGATCATTTAAAATTTCTTTATAAAAGATCATAATGGTAACAATCATTGGGCCTAATAAATGCTAAAAAAGTTGACATAATTATCTTCTTTGTACGAGATAATTTACTATAAAATTTAAAATTTCTTATTAAAAGATCATAACGGTAATGATCATTGGCCCTAATAAATGCTAAAAAAGTTGACATAATTATCTTGTTTGTAAAAGATAATTTAATAGATCATTTAAAATTTCTTTATAAAAGATCATAATGGTAACAATCATTGGGCCTAATAAATGCTAAAAAAGTTGACATAATTATCTTCTTTGTAAGAGATAATTTACTATAAAATTTAAAATTTCTTATTAAAAGATCATAACGGTAACGATCATTGGGCCTAATAAATGCTAAAAAAGTTGACATAATTATCTTCTTTGTAAAAGATAATTTAATAGATCATTTAAAATTTCTTTATTAAAAGATCATAATGGTAACAATCATTGGGCCTAATAAATGCTAAAAAAGTTGACATAATTATCTTCTTTGTAAAAGATAATTTAATAGATCATTTAAAATTTCTTTATTAAAAGATCATAATGGTAACAATCATTGGGCCTAATAAATGCTAAAAAGTTGACATAATTATCTTCTTTGTAAGAGATAATTTACTATAAAATTTAAAATTTCTTATTAAAAGATCATAACGGTAACGATCATTGGGCCTAATAAATGCTAAAAAAGTTGACATAATTATCTTCTTTGTAAAAGATAATTTAATAGATCATTTAAAATTTCTTTATAAAAGATCATAATGGTAACAATCATTGGGCCTAATAAATGCTAAAAAAGTTGACATAATTATCTTCTTTGTAACAGATAATTTACTATAAAATTTAAAATTTCTTTTTAAAAGATCATAACGGTAAAGATCATTGGGCCTAATAAATGCTAAAAAAGTTGACATAATTATCTTCTTTGTAAAAGATAATTTAATAGCTGATTTAAAATTTCTTTAAAAAAGATCATAACGGTAACGATCATTGGGCCTAAGAAATGCTTAAAAAGTTGACATAATTATCCTCTTTGTAAAAGATAATTTACTAGACAATTTAAAATTTTTTATTAAAAGATCATAACGGTAACGATCATTGGGCCTAATAAATGCTAAAAAACTTGACATAATTATCTTCTTTGTAAAAGATAATTTAATAGATCATTTAAAATTTCTCATTAAAAGATCATAACGGTAACGATCATTGGGCCTAACAAATGCTAAAAAAGTTGACATAATTATCTTCTTTGAAAAAGATAATTTAATAGATCATTTAAAATTTCTTTATTAAAAGATTATAACGGTAACGATCATTGGGCGTAATAAATGCTAAAAAATTTGACATAATTATCTTCTTTGAAAAAGATAATTTAATAGATCATTTAAAATTTCTTTATAAAAGATCATAATGGTAACAATCATTGGGCCTAATAAATGCTAAAAAAGTTGACATAATTATCTTCTTTGTACGAGATAATTTACTATAAAATTTAAAATTTCTTATTAAAAGATCATAACGGTAATGATCATTGGCCCTAATAAATGCTAAAAAAGTTGACATAATTATCTTGTTTGTAAAAGATAATTTAATAGATCATTTAAAATTTCTTTATAAAAGATCATAATGGTAACAATCATTGGGCCTAATAAATGCTAAAAAAGTTGACATAATTATCTTCTTTGTAAGAGATAATTTACTATAAAATTTAAAATTTCTTATTAAAAGATCATAACGGTAACGATCATTGGGCCTAATAAATGCTAAAAAAGTTGACATAATTATCTTCTTTGTAAAAGATAATTTAATAGATCATTTAAAATTTCTTTATAAAAGATCATAATGGTAACAATCATTGGGCCTAATAAATGCTAAAAAAGTTGACATAATTATCTTCTTTGTAAGAGATAATTTACTATAAAATTTAAAATTTCTTATTAAAAGATCATAACGGTAACGATCATTGGGCCTAATAAATGCTAAAAAAGTTGACATAATTATCTTCTTTGTAAAAGATAATTTAATAGATCATTTAAAATTTCTTTATAAAAGATCATAATGGTAACAATCATTGGGCCTAATAAATGCTAAAAAAGTTGACATAATTATCTTCTTTGTAAGAGATAATTTACTATAAAATTTAAAATTTCTTATTAAAAGATCATAACGGTAACGATCATTGGCCCTAATAAATGCTAAAAAAGTTGACATAATTATCTTCTTTGTAAAAGATAATTTAATAGATCATTTAAAATTTCTTTATTAAAAGATCACAATGGTAACAATCATTGGGCCTAATAAATGCTAAAAATTTGACATAATTATCTTCTTTGTAAGAGATAATTTACTATAAAATTTAAAATTTCTTATTAAAAGATCATAACGGTAACGATCATTGGGCCTAATAAATGCTAAAAAAGTTGACATAATTATCTTCTTTGTAAAAGATAATTTAATAGATCATTTAAAATTTCTCATTAAAAGATCATAACGGTAACGATCATTGGGCCTAACAAATGCTAAAAAAGTTGACATAATTATCTTCTTTGAAAAAGATAATTTAATAGATCATTTAAAATTTCTTTATTAAAAGATTATAACGGTAACGATCATTGGGCGTAATAAATGCTAAAAAATTTGACATAATTATCTTCTTTGAAAAAGATAATTTAATAGATCATTTAAAATTTCTTTATAAAAGATCATAATGGTAACAATCATTGGGCCTAATAAATGCTAAAAAAGTTGACATAATTATCTTCTTTGTACGAGATAATTTACTATAAAATTTAAAATTTCTTATTAAAAGATCATAACGGTAATGATCATTGGCCCTAATAAATGCTAAAAAAGTTGACATAATTATCTTGTTTGTAAAAGATAATTTAATAGATCATTTAAAATTTCTTTATAAAAGATCATAATGGTAACAATCATTGGGCCTAATAAATGCTAAAAAAGTTGACATAATTATCTTCTTTGTAAGAGATAATTTACTATAAAATTTAAAATTTCTTATTAAAAGATCATAACGGTAACGATCATTGGGCCTAATAAATGCTAAAAAAGTTGACATAATTATCTTCTTTGTAAAAGATAATTTAATAGATCATTTAAAATTTCTTTATTAAAAGATCATAATGGTAACAATCATTGGGCCTAATAAATGCTAAAAAAGTTGACATAATTATCTTCTTTGTAAAAGATAATTTAATAGATCATTTAAAATTTCTTTATTAAAAGATCATAATGGTAACAATCATTGGGCCTAATAAATGCTAAAAAGTTGACATAATTATCTTCTTTGTAAGAGATAATTTACTATAAAATTTAAAATTTCTTATTAAAAGATCATAACGGTAACGATCATTGGGCCTAATAAATGCTAAAAAAGTTGACATAATTATCTTCTTTGTAAAAGATAATTTAATAGATCATTTAAAATTTCTTTATAAAAGATCATAATGGTAACAATCATTGGGCCTAATAAATGCTAAAAAAGTTGACATAATTATCTTCTTTGTAACAGATAATTTACTATAAAATTTAAAATTTCTTTTTAAAAGATCATAACGGTAAAGATCATTGGGCCTAATAAATGCTAAAAAAGTTGACATAATTATCTTCTTTGTAAAAGATAATTTAATAGCTGATTTAAAATTTCTTTAAAAAAGATCATAACGGTAACGATCATTGGGCCTAAGAAATGCTTAAAAAGTTGACATAATTATCCTCTTTGTAAAAGATAATTTACTAGACAATTTAAAATTTTTTATTAAAAGATCATAACGGTAACGATCATTGGGCCTAATAAATGCTAAAAAACTTGACATAATTATCTTCTTTGTAAAAGATAATTTAATAGATCATTTAAAATTTCTTTATAAAAGATCATAATGGTAACAATCATTGGGCCTAATAAATGGTAAAAAAGTTGACATAATTATCTTCTTTGTAAGAGATAATTTACTATAAAATTTAAAATTTCTTATTAAAAGATCATAACGGTAACGATCATTGGCCCTAATAAATGCTAAAAAAGTTGACATAATTATCTTCTTTGTAAAAGATAATTTAATAGATCATTTAAAATTTCTTTATTAAAAGATCATAATGGTAACAATCATTGGGCCTAATAAATGCTAAAAAGTTGACATAATTATCTTCTTTGTAAGAGATAATTTACTATAAAATTTAAAATTTCTTATTAAAAGATCATAACGGTAACGATCATTGGGCCTAATAAATGCTAAAAAAGTTGACATAATTATCTTCTTTGTAAAAGATAATTTAATAGATCATTTAAAATTTCTTTATAAAAGATCATAATGGTAACAATCATTGGGTCTAATAAATGGTAAAAAAGTTGACATAATTATCTTCTTTGTAAGAGATAATTTACTATAAAATTTAAAATTTCTTATTAAAAGATCATAACGGTAACGATCATTGGGCCTAATAAATGCTAAAAAAGTTGACATAATTATCTTCTTTGTAAAAGATAATTTAATAGATCATTTAAAATTTCTCATTAAAAGATCATAACGGTAACGATCATTGGGCCTAACAAATGCTCAAAAAGTTGACATAATTATCTTCTTTGAAAAAGATAATTTAATTGATCATTTAAAATTTCTTTATTAAAAGATTATAACGGTAACGATCATTGGGCGTAATAAATGCTAAAAAAGTTGACATAATTATCTTCTTTGAAAAAGATAATTTAATAGATCATTTAAAATTTCTTTATAAAAGATCATAATGGTAACAATCATTGGGCCTAATAAATGCTAAAAAAGTTGACATAATTATCTTCTTTGTACGAGATAATTTACTATAAAATTTAAAATTTCTTATTAAAAGATCATAACGGTAACGATCATTGGGCCTAATAAATGCTAAAAAAGTTGACATAATTATCTTCTTTGTAAAAGATAATTTAATAGATCATTTAAAATTTCTCATTAAAAGATCATAACGGTAACGATCATTGGGCCTAACAAATGCTCAAAAAGTTGACATAATTATCTTCTTTGAAAAAGATAATTTAATTGATCATTTAAAATTTCTTTATTAAAAGATTATAACGGTAACGATCATTGGGCGTAATAAATGCTAAAAAAGTTGACATAATTATCTTCTTTGAAAAAGATAATTTAATAGATCATTTAAAATTTCTTTATAAAAGATCATAATGGTAACAATCATTGGGCCTAATAAATGCTAAAAAAGTTGACATAATTATCTTCTTTGTACGAGATAATTTACTATAAAATTTAAAATTTCTTATTAAAAGATCATAACGGTAACGATCATTGGGCCTAATAAATGCTAAAAAAGTTGACATAATTATCTTCTTTGTAAAAGATAATTTAATAGATCATTTAAAATTTCTTTATTAAAAGATCATAATGGTAACAATCATTGGGCCTAATAAATGCTAAAAAGTTGACATAATTATCTTCTTTGTAAGAGATAATTTACTATAAAATTTAAAATTTCTTATTAAAAGATCATAACGGTAACGATCATTGGGCCTAATAAATGCTAAAAAAGTTGACATAATTATCTTCTTTGTAAAAGATAATTTAATAGATCATTTAAAATTTCTTTATAAAAGATCATAATGGTAACAATCATTGGGCCTAATAAATGCTAAAAAAGTTGACATAATTATCTTCTTTGTAAGAGATAATTTACTATAAAATTTAAAATTTCTTATTAAAAGATCATAACGGTAACGATCATTGGGCCTAATAAATGCTAAAAAAGTTGACATAATTATCTTCTTTGTAAAAGATAATTTAATAGATCATTTAAAATTTCTTTATTAAAAGATCATAATGGTAACAATCATTGGGCCTAATAAATGCTAAAAAGTTGACATAATTATCTTCTTTGTAAGAGATAATTTACTATAAAATTTAAAATTTCTTATTAAAAGATCATAACGGTAACGATCATTGGGCCTAATAAATGCTAAAAAAGTTGACATAATTATCTTCTTTGTAAAAGATAATTTAATAGATCATTTAAAATTTCTCATTAAAAGATCATAATGGTAACAATCATTGGGCCTAATAAATGCTAAAAAGTTGACATAATTATCTTCTTTGTAAGAGATAATTTACTATAAAATTTAAAATTTCTTATTAAAAGATCATAACGGTAACGATCATTGGGCCTAATAAATGCTAAAAAAGTTGACATAATTATCTTCTTTGTAAAAGATAATTTAATAGATCATTTAAAATTTCTTTATAAAAGATCATAATGGTAACAATCATTGGGCCTAATAAATGCTAAAAAAGTTGACATAATTATCTTCTTTGTAAGAGATAATTTACTATAAAATTTAAAATTTCTTATTAAAAGATCATAACGGTAACGATCATTGGGCCTAATAAATGCTAAAAAAGTTGACATAATTATCTTCTTTGTAAAAGATAATTTAATAGATCATTTAAAATTTCTTTATTAAAAGATCATAATGGTAACAATCATTGGGCCTAATAAATGCTAAAAAGTTGACATAATTATCTTCTTTGTAAGAGATAATTTACTATAAAATTTAAAATTTCTTATTAAAAGATCATAACGGTAACGATCATTGGGCCTAATAAATGCTAAAAAAGTTGACATAATTATCTTCTTTGTAAAAGATAATTTAATAGATCATTTAAAATTTCTTTATAAAAGATCATAATGGTAACAATCATTGGGCCTAATAAATGCTAAAAAAGTTGACATAATTATCTTCTTTGTAACAGATAATTTACTATAAAATTTAAAATTTCTTATTAAAAGATCATAACGGTAAAGATCATTGGGCCTAATAAATGCTAAAAAAGTTGACATAATTATCTTCTTTGTAAAAGATAATTTAATTGCTGATTTAAAATTTCCTTAAAAAAGATCATAACGGTAACGATCATTGGGCCTAAGGAATGCTTAAAAAGTTGACATAATTATCCTCTTTGTAAAAGATAATTTACTAGACAATTTAAAATTTTTTATTAAAAGATCATAACGGTAACGATCATTGGGCCTAATAAATGCTAAAAAAGTTGACATAATTATCTTCTTTGTAAAAGATAATTTAATAGATCATTTAAAATTTCTCATTAAAAGATCATAATGGTAACAATCATTCGGCCTAATAAATGCTAAAAAGTTGACATAATTATCTTCTTTGTAAGAGATAATTTACTATAAAATTTAAAATTTCTTATTAAAAGATCATAACGGTAACGATTATTGGGCCTAATAAATGCTAAAAAAGTTGACATAATTATCTTCTTTGTAAAAGATAATTTAATAGATCATTTAAAATTTCTTTATAAAAGATCATAATGGTAACAATCATTGGGCCTAATAAATGCTAAAAAAGTTGACATAATTATCTTCTTTGTAAGAGATAATTTACTATAAAATTTAAAATTTCTTATTAAAAGATCATAACGGTAACGATCATTGGGCCTAATAAATGCTAAAAAAGTTGACATAATTATCTTCTTTGTAAAAGATAATTTAATAGATCATTTAAAATTTCTTTATTAAAAGATCATAATGGTAACAATCATTGGGCCTAATAAATGCTAAAAAGTTGACATAATTATCTTCTTTGTAAGAGATAATTTACTATAAAATTTAAAATTTCTTATTAAAAGATCATAACGGTAACGATCATTGGGCCTAATAAATGCTAAAAAAGTTGACATAATTATCTTCTTTGTAAAAGATAATTTAATAGATCATTTCAAATTTCTTTATAAAAGATCATAATGGTAACAATCATTGGGCCTAATAAATGCTAAAAAAGTTGACATAATTATCTTCTTTGTAACAGATAATTTACTATAAAATTTAAAATTTCTTATTAAAAGATCATAACGGTAAAGATCATTGGGCCTAATAAATGCTAAAAAAGTTGACATAATTATCTTCTTTGTAAAAGATAATTTAATAGCTGATTTAAAATTTCCTTAAAAAAGATCATAACGGTAACGATCATTGGGCCTAAGAAATGCTTAAAAAGTTGACATAATTATCCTCTTTGTAAAAGATAATTTACTAGACAATTTAAAATTTTTTATTAAAAGATCATAACGGTAACGATCATTGGGCCTAATAAATGCTAAAAAAGTTGACATAATTATCTTCTTTGTAAAAGATAATTTAATAGATCATTTAAAATTTCTCATTAAAAGATCATAATGGTAACAATCATTCGGCCTAATAAATGCTAAAAAGTTGACATAATTATCTTCTTTGTAAGAGATAATTTACTATAAAATTTAAAATTTCTTATTAAAAGATCATAACGGTAACGATTATTGGGCCTAATAAATGCTAAAAAAGTTGACATAATTATCTTCTTTGTAAAAGATAATTTAATAGATCATTTAAAATTTCTTTATTAAAAGATCATAATGGTAACAATCATTGGGCCTAATAAATGCTAAAAAAGTTGACATAATTATCTTCTTTGTAAGAGATAATTTACTATAAAATTTAAAATTTCTTATTAAAAGATCATAACGGTAACGATCATTGGGCCTAATAAATGCTAAAAAAGTTGACATAATTATCTTCTTTGTAAAAGATAATTTAATAGATCATTTAAAATTTCTTTATTAAAAGATCATAATCGTAACAATCATTGGGCCTAATAAATGCTAAAAAAGTTGACATAATTATCTTCTTTGTAACAGATAATTTATTATAAAATTTAAAATTTCTTATTAAAAGATCATAACGGTTCATTTGGCCTAATAAATGCTAAAAAAGTTGACATAATTATCTTCTTTGTAAAAGATAATTTAATAGATCATTTCAAATTTCTTTATTAAAAGATCATAATGGTAACAATCATTGGGCCTAATAAATGCTAAAAAGTTGACATAATTATCTTCTTTGTAAGAGATAATTTACTATAAAATTTAAAATTTCTTAGTAAAAGATCATAACGGTAACAATCATTGGGCCTAATAAATGCTAAAAAAGTTGACATAATTATCTTCTTTGTAAAAGATAATTTAATAGATCATTTAAAATTTCTTTATAAAAGATCATAATGGTAACAATCATTGGGCCTAATAAATGCTAAAAAAGTTGACATAATTATCTTCTTTGTAACAGATAATTTACTATAAAATTTAAAATTTCTTATTAAAAGATCATAACGGTAAAGATCATTGGGCCTAATAAATGCTAAAAAAGTTGACATAATTATCTTCTTTGTAAAAGATAATTTAATAGCTGATTTAAAATTTCCTTAAAAAAGATCATAACGGTAACGATCATTGGGCCTAAGAAATGCTTAAAAAGTTGACATAATTATCCTCTTTGTAAAAGATAATTTACTAGACAATTTAAAATTTTTTATTAAAAGATCATAACGGTAACGATCATTGGGCCTAATAAATGCTAAAAAACTTGACATAATTATCTTCTTTGTAAAAGATAATTTAATAGATCATTTAAAATTTCTTTATAAAAGATCATAATGGTAACAATCATTGGGCCTAATAAATGGTAAAAAAGTTGACATAATTATCTTCTTTGTAAGAGATAATTTACTATAAAATTTAAAATTTCTTATTAAAAGATCATAACGGTAACGATCATTGGCCCTAATAAATGCTAAAAAAGTTGACATAATTATCTTCTTTGTAAAAGATAATTTAATAGATCATTTAAAATTTCTTTATTAAAAGATCATAATGGTAACAATCATTGGGCCTAATAAATGCTAAAAAGTTGACATAATTATCTTCTTTGTAAGAGATAATTTACTATAAAATTTAAAATTTCCTATTAAAAGATCATAACGGTAACGATCATTGGGCCTAATAAATGCTAAAAAAGTTGACATAATTATCTTCTTTGTAAAAGATAATTTAATAGATCATTTAAAATTTCTCATTAAAAGATCATAACGGTAACGATCATTGGGCGTAATAAATGCTAAAAAAGTTGACATAATTATCTTCTTTGAAAAAGATAATTTAATAGATCATTTAAAATTTCTTTATAAAAGATCATAATGGTAACAATCATTGGGCCTAATAAATGCTAAAAAAGTTGACATAATTATCTTCTTTGTACGAGATAATTTACTATAAAATTTAAAATTTCTTATTAAAAGATCATAACGGTAACGATCATTGGGCCTAATAAATGCTAAAAAAGTTGACATAATTACCTTCTTTGTAAAAGATAATTTAATAGATCATTTAAAATTTCTTTATTAAAAGATCATAATGGTAACAATCATTGGGCCTAATAAATGCTAAAAAGTTGACATAATTATCTTCTTTGTAAGAGATAATTTACTATAAAATTTAAAATTTCTTATTAAAAGATCATAACGGTAACGATCATTGGGCCTAATAAATGCTAAAAGAGTTGACATAATTATCTTCTTTGTAAAAGATAATTTAATAGATCATTTAAAATTTCTTTATAAAAGATCATAATGGTAACAATCATTGGGCCTAATAAATGCTAAAAAAGTTGACATAATTATCTTCTTTGTAAGAGATAATTTACTATAAAATTTAAAATTTCTTATTAAAAGATCATAACGGTAACGATCATTGGGCCTAATAAATGCTAAAAAAGTTGACATAATTATCTTCTTTGTAAAAGATAATTTAATAGATCATTTAAAATTTCTTTATTAAAAGATCATAATGGTAACAATCATTGGGCCTAATAAATGCTAAAAAGTTGACATAATTATCTTCTTTGTAAGAGATAATTTATTATAAAATTTAAAATTTCTTATTAAAAGATCATAACGGTAACGATCATTGGGCCTAATAAATGCTAAAAAAGTTGACATAATTATCTTCTTTGTAAAAGATAATTTAATAGATCATTTAAAATTTCTTTATAAAAGATCATAATGGTAACAATCATTGGGCCTAATAAATGCTAAAAAAGTTGACATAATTATCTTCTTTGTAACAGATAATTTACTATAAAATTTAAAATTTCTTATTAAAACATCATAACGGTAAAGATCATTGGGCCTAATAAATGCTAAAAAAGTTGACATAATTATCTTCTTTGTAAAAGATAATTTAATAGATCATTTAAAATTTCTTTATTAAAAGATCATAATGGTAACAATCATTGGGCCTAATAAATGCTAAAAAGTTGACATAATTATCTTCTTTGTAAGAGATAATTTACTATAAAATTTAAAATTTCTTATTAAAAGATCATAACGGTAACGATCATTGGGCCTAATAAATGCTAAAAAAGTTGACATAATTATCTTCTTTGTAAAAGATAATTTAATAGATCATTTCAAATTTCTTTATAAAAGATCATAATGGTAACAATCATTGGGCCTAATAAATGCTAAAAAAGTTGACATAATTATCTTCTTTGTAACAGATAATTTACTATAAAATTTAAAATTTCTTATTAAAAGATCATAACGGTAAAGATCATTGGGCCTAATAAATGCTAAAAAAGTTGACATAATTATCTTCTTTGTAAAAGATAATTTAATAGCTGATTTAAAATTTCCTTAAAAAAGATCATAACGGTAACGATCATTGGGCCTAAGAAATGCTTAAAAAGTTGACATAATTATCCTCTTTGTAAAAGATAATTTACTAGACAATTTAAAATTTTTTATTAAAAGATCATAACGGTAACGATCATTGGGCCTAATAAATGCTAAAAAAGTTGACATAATTATCTTCTTTGTAAAAGATAATTTAATAGATCATTTAAAATTTCTCATTAAAAGATCATAATGGTAACAATCATTCGGCCTAATAAATGCTAAAAAGTTGACATAATTATCTTCTTTGTAAGAGATAATTTACTATAAAATTTAAAATTTCTTATTAAAAGATCATAACGGTAACGATTATTGGGCCTAATAAATGCTAAAAAAGTTGACATAATTATCTTCTTTGTAAAAGATAATTTAATAGATCATTTAAAATTTCTTTATTAAAAGATCATAATGGTAACAATCATTGGGCCTAATAAATGCTAAAAAAGTTGACATAATTATCTTCTTTGTAAGAGATAATTTACTATAAAATTTAAAATTTCTTATTAAAAGATCATAACGGTAACGATCATTGGGCCTAATAAATGCTAAAAAAGTTGACATAATTATCTTCTTTGTAAAAGATAATTTAATAGATCATTTAAAATATCTTTATTAAAAGATCATAATCGTAACAATCATTGGGCCTAATAAATGCTAAAAAAGTTGACATAATTATCTTCTTTGTAACAGATAATTTATTATAAAATTTAAAATTTCTTATTAAAAGATCATAACGGTTCATTTGGCCTAATAAATGCTAAAAAAGTTGACATAATTATCTTCTTTGTAAAAGATAATTTAATAGATCATTTCAAATTTCTTTATTAAAAGATCATAATGGTAACAATCATTGGGCCTAATAAATGCTAAAAAGTTGACATAATTATCTTCTTTGTAAGAGATAATTTACTATAAAATTTAAAATTTCTTAGTAAAAGATCATAACGGTAACGATCATTGGGCCTAATAAATGCTAAAAAAGTTGACATAATTATCTTCTTTGTAAAAGATAATTTAATAGATCATTTAAAATTTCTCATTAAAAGATCATAATGGTAACAATCATTCGGCCTAATAAATGCTAAAAAGTTGACATAATTATCTTCTTTGTAAGAGATAATTTACTATAAAATTTAAAATTTCTTATTAAAAGATCATAACGGTAACGATTATTGGGCCTAATAAATGCTAAAAAAGTTGACATAATTATCTTCTTTGTAAAAGATAATTTAATAGATCATTTAAAATTTCTTTATTAAAAGATCATAATGGTAACAATCATTGGGCCTAATAAATGCTAAAAAAGTTGACATAATTATCTTCTTTGTAAGAGATAATTTACTATAAAATTTAAAATTTCTTATTAAAAGATCATAACGGTAACGATCATTGGGCCTAATAAATGCTAAAAAAGTTGACATAATTATCTTCTTTGTAAAAGATAATTTAATAGATCATTTAAAATATCTTTATTAAAAGATCATAATCGTAACAATCATTGGGCCTAATAAATGCTAAAAAAGTTGACATAATTATCTTCTTTGTAACAGATAATTTATTATAAAATTTAAAATTTCTTATTAAAAGATCATAACGGTTCATTTGGCCTAATAAATGCTAAAAAAGTTGACATAATTATCTTCTTTGTAAAAGATAATTTAATAGATCATTTCAAATTTCTTTATTAAAAGATCATAATGGTAACAATCATTGGGCCTAATAAATGCTAAAAAGTTGACATAATTATCTTCTTTGTAAGAGATAATTTACTATAAAATTTAAAATTTCTTAGTAAAAGATCATAACGGTAACGATCATTGGGCCTAATAAATGCTAAAAAAGTTGACATAATTATCTTCTTTGTAAAAGATAATTTAATAGATCATTTAAAATTTCTTTATAAAAGATCATAATGGTAACAATCATTGGGCCTAATAAATGCTAAAAAAGTTGACATAATTATCTTCTTTGTAACAGATAATTTACTATAAAATTTAAAATTTCTTATTAAAAGATCATAACGGTAAAGATCATTGGGCCTAATAAATGCTAAAAAAGTTGACATAATTATCTTCTTTGTAAAAGATAATTTAATAGCTGATTTAAAATTTCCTTAAAAAAGATCATAACGGTAACGATCATTGGGCCTAAGAAATGCTTAAAAAGTTGACATAATTATCCTCTTTGTAAAAGATAATTTACTAGACAATTTAAAATTTTTTATTAAAAGATCATAACGGTAACGATCATTGGGCCTAATAAATGCTAAAAAACTTGACATAATTATCTTCTTTGTAAAAGATAATTTAATAGATCATTTAAAATTTCTTTATAAAAGATCATAATGGTAACAATCATTGGGCCTAATAAATGGTAAAAAAGTTGACATAATTATCTTCTTTGTAAGAGATAATTTACTATAAAATTTAAAATTTCTTATTAAAAGATCATAACGGTAACGATCATTGGCCCTAATAAATGCTAAAAAAGTTGACATAATTATCTTCTTTGTAAAAGATAATTTAATAGATCATTTAAAATTTCTTTATTAAAAGATCATAATGGTAACAATCATTGGGCCTAATAAATGCTAAAAAGTTGACATAATTATCTTCTTTGTAAGAGATAATTTACTATAAAATTTAAAATTTCCTATTAAAAGATCATAACGGTAACGATCATTGGGCCTAATAAATGCTAAAAAAGTTGACATAATTATCTTCTTTGTAAAAGATAATTTAATAGATCATTTAAAATTTCTCATTAAAAGATCATAACGGTAACGATCATTGGGCGTAATAAATGCTAAAAAAGTTGACATAATTATCTTCTTTGAAAAAGATAATTTAATAGATCATTTAAAATTTCTTTATAAAAGATCATAATGGTAACAATCATTGGGCCTAATAAATGCTAAAAAAGTTGACATAATTATCTTCTTTGTACGAGATAATTTACTATAAAATTTAAAATTTCTTATTAAAAGATCATAACGGTAACGATCATTGGGCCTAATAAATGCTAAAAAAGTTGACATAATTATCTTCTTTGTAAAAGATAATTTAATAGATCATTTAAAATTTCTTTATTAAAAGATCATAATGGTAACAATCATTGGGCCTAATAAATGCTAAAAAGTTGACATAATTATCTTCTTTGTAAGAGATAATTTACTATAAAATTTAAAATTTCTTATTAAAAGATCATAACGGTAACGATCATTGGGCCTAATAAATGCTAAAAGAGTTGACATAATTATCTTCTTTGTAAAAGATAATTTAATAGATCATTTAAAATTTCTTTATAAAAGATCATAATGGTAACAATCATTGGGCCTAATAAATGCTAAAAAAGTTGACATAATTATCTTCTTTGTAAGAGATAATTTACTATAAAATTTAAAATTTCTTATTAAAAGATCATAACGGTAACGATCATTGGGCCTAATAAATGCTAAAAAAGTTGACATAATTATCTTCTTTGTAAAAGATAATTTAATAGATCATTTAAAATTTCTTTATTAAAAGATCATAATGGTAACAATCATTGGGCCTAATAAATGCTAAAAAGTTGACATAATTATCTTCTTTGTAAGAGATAATTTATTATAAAATTTAAAATTTCTTATTAAAAGATCATAACGGTAACGATCATTGGGCCTAATAAATGCTAAAAAAGTTGACATAATTATCTTCTTTGTAAAAGATAATTTAATAGATCATTTAAAATTTCTTTATAAAAGATCATAATGGTAACAATCATTGGGCCTAATAAATGCTAAAAAAGTTGACATAATTATCTTCTTTGTAACAGATAATTTACTATAAAATTTAAAATTTCTTATTAAAAGATCATAACGGTAAAGATCATTGGGCCTAATAAATGCTAAAAAAGTTGACATAATTATCTTCTTTGTAAAAGATAATTTAATAGATCATTTAAAATTTCTTTATTAAAAGATCATAATGGTAACAATCATTGGGCCTAATAAATGCTAAAAAGTTGACATAATTATCTTCTTTGTAAGAGATAATTTACTATAAAATTTAAAATTTCTTATTAAAAGATCATAACGGTAACGATCATTGGGCCTAATAAATGCTAAAAAAGTTGACATAATTATCTTCTTTGTAAAAGATAATTTAATAGATCATTTCAAATTTCTTTATAAAAGATCATAATGGTAACAATCATTGGGCCTAATAAATGCTAAAAAAGTTGACATAATTATCTTCTTTGTAACAGATAATTTACTATAAAATTTAAAATTTCTTATTAAAAGATCATAACGGTAAAGATCATTGGGCCTAATAAATGCTAAAAAAGTTGACATAATTATCTTCTTTGTAAAAGATAATTTAATAGATGATTTAAAATTTCCTTAAAAAAGATCATAACGGTAACGATCATTGGGCCTAAGAAATGCTTAAAAAGTTGACATAATTATCCTCTTTGTAAAAGATAATTTACTAGACAATTTAAAATTTTTTATTAAAAGATCATAACGGTAACGATCATTGGGCCTAATAAATGCTAAAAAAGTTGACATAATTATCTTCTTTGTAAAAGATAATTTAATAGATCATTTAAAATTTCTCATTAAAAGATCATAATGGTAACAATCATTCGGCCTAATAAATGCTAAAAAGTTGACATAATTATCTTCTTTGTAAGAGATAATTTACTATAAAATTTAAAATTTCTTATTAAAAGATCATAACGGTAACGATTATTGGGCCTAATAAATGCTAAAAAAGTTGACATAATTATCTTCTTTGTAAAAGATAATTTAATAGATCATTTAAAATTTCTTTATTAAAAGATCATAATGGTAACAATCATTGGGCCTAATAAATGCTAAAAAAGTTGACATAATTATCTTCTTTGTAAGAGATAATTTACTATAAAATTTAAAATTTCTTATTAAAAGATCATAACGGTAACGATCATTGGGCCTAATAAATGCTAAAAAAGTTGACATAATTATCTTCTTTGTAAGAGATAATTTACTATAAAATTTAAAATTTCTTATTAAAAGATCATAACGGTAAAGATCATTGGGCCTAATAAATGCTAAAAAAGTTGACATAATTATCTTCTTTGTAAGAGATAATTTACTATAAAATTTAAAATTTCTTATTAAAAGATCATAACGGTAACGATCATTGGGCCTAATAAATGCTAAAAAAGTTGACATAATTATCTTCTTTGTAAAAGATAATTTAATAGATCATTTAAAATTTCTTTATTAAAAGATCATAATGGTAACAATCATTGGGCCTAATAAATGCTAAAAAGTTGACATAATTATCTTCTTTGTAAGAGATAATTTATTATAAAATTTAAAATTTCTTATTAAAAGATCATAACGGTAACGATCATTGGGCCTAATAAATGCTAAAAAAGTTGACATAATTATCTTCTTTGTAAAAGATAATTTAATAGATCATTTAAAATTTCTTTATAAAAGATCATAATGGTAACAATCATTGGGCCTAATAAATGCTAAAAAAGTTGACATAATTATCTTCTTTGTAACAGATAATTTACTATAAAATTTAAAATTTCTTATTAAAAGATCATAACGGTAAAGATCATTGGGCCTAATAAATGCTAAAAAAGTTGACATAATTATCTTCTTTGTAAAAGATAATTTAATAGATCATTTAAAATTTCTTTATTAAAAGATCATAATGGTAACAATCATTGGGCCTAATAAATGCTAAAAAGTTGACATAATTATCTTCTTTGTAAGAGATAATTTACTATAAAATTTAAAATTTCTTATTAAAAGATCATAACGGTAACGATCATTGGGCCTAATAAATGCTAAAAAAGTTGACATAATTATCTTCTTTGTAAAAGATAATTTAATAGATCATTTCAAATTTCTTTATAAAAGATCATAATGGTAACAATCATTGGGCCTAATAAATGCTAAAAAAGTTGACATAATTATCTTCTTTGTAACAGATAATTTACTATAAAATTTAAAATTTCTTATTAAAAGATCATAACGGTAAAGATCATTGGGCCTAATAAATGCTAAAAAAGTTGACATAATTATCTTCTTTGTAAAAGATAATTTAATAGATGATTTAAAATTTCCTTAAAAAAGATCATAACGGTAACGATCATTGGGCCTAAGAAATGCTTAAAAAGTTGACATAATTATCCTCTTTGTAAAAGATAATTTACTAGACAATTTAAAATTTTTTATTAAAAGATCATAACGGTAACGATCATTGGGCCTAATAAATGCTAAAAAAGTTGACATAATTATCTTCTTTGTAAAAGATAATTTAATAGATCATTTAAAATTTCTCATTAAAAGATCATAATGGTAACAATCATTCGGCCTAATAAATGCTAAAAAGTTGACATAATTATCTTCTTTGTAAGAGATAATTTACTATAAAATTTAAAATTTCTTATTAAAAGATCATAACGGTAACGATTATTGGGCCTAATAAATGCTAAAAAAGTTGACATAATTATCTTCTTTGTAAAAGATAATTTAATAGATCATTTAAAATTTCTTTATTAAAAGATCATAATGGTAACAATCATTGGGCCTAATAAATGCTAAAAAAGTTGACATAATTATCTTCTTTGTAAGAGATAATTTACTATAAAATTTAAAATTTCTTATTAAAAGATCATAACGGTAACGATCATTGGGCCTAATAAATGCTAAAAAAGTTGACATAATTATCTTCTTTGTAAGAGATAATTTACTATAAAATTTAAAATTTCTTATTAAAAGATCATAACGGTAACGATCATTGGGCCTAATAAATGCTAAAAAAGTTGACATAATTATCTTCTTTGTAAAAGATAATTTAATAGATCATTTCAAATTTCTTTATAAAAGATCATAATGGTAACAATCATTGGGCCTAATAAATGCTAAAAAAGTTGACATAATTATCTTCTTTGTAACAGATAATTTACTATAAAATTTAAAATTTCTTATTAAAAGATCATAACGGTAAAGATCATTGGGCCTAATAAATGCTAAAAAAGTTGACATAATTATCTTCTTTGTAAAAGATAATTTAATAGCTGATTTAAAATTTCCTTAAAAAAGATCATAACGGTAACGATCATTGGGCCTAAGAAATGCTTAAAAAGTTGACATAATTATCCTCTTTGTAAAAGATAATTTACTAGACAATTTAAAATTTTTTATTAAAAGATCATAACGGTAACGATCATTGGGCCTAATAAATGCTAAAAAAGTTGACATAATTATCTTCTTTGTAAAAGATAATTTAATAGATCATTTAAAATTTCTCATTAAAAGATCATAATGGTAACAATCATTCGGCCTAATAAATGCTAAAAAGTTGACATAATTATCTTCTTTGTAAGAGATAATTTACTATAAAATTTAAAATTTCTTATTAAAAGATCATAACGGTAACGATTATTGGGCCTAATAAATGCTAAAAAAGTTGACATAATTATCTTCTTTGTAAAAGATAATTTAATAGATCATTTAAAATTCCTTTATTAAAAGATCATAATGGTAACAATCATTGGGCCTAATAAATGCTAAAAAAGTTGACATAATTATCTTCTTTGTAAGAGATAATTTACTATAAAATTTAAAATTTCTTATTAAAAGATCATAACGGTAACGATCATTGGGCCTAATAAATGCTAAAAAAGTTGACATAATTATCTTCTTTGTAAGAGATAATTTACTATAAAATTTAAAATTTCTTATTAAAAGATCATAACGGTAAAGATCATTGGGCCTAATAAATGCTAAAAAAGTTGACATAATTATCTTCTTTGTAAGAGATAATTTACTATAAAATTTAAAATTTCTTATTAAAAGATCATAACGGTAACGATCATTGGGCCTAATAAATGCTAAAAAAGTTGACATAATTATCTTCTTTGTAAAAGATAATTTAATAGATCATTTAAAATTTCTTTATTAAAAGATCATAATGGTAACAATCATTGGGCCTAATAAATGCTAAAAAGTTGACATAATTATCTTCTTTGTAAGAGATAATTTATTATAAAATTTAAAATTTCTTATTAAAAGATCATAACGGTAACGATCATTGGGCCTAATAAATGCTAAAAAAGTTGACATAATTATCTTCTTTGTAAAAGATAATTTAATAGATCATTTAAAATTTCTTTATAAAAGATCATAATGGTAACAATCATTGGGCCTAATAAATGCTAAAAAAGTTGACATAATTATCTTCTTTGTAACAGATAATTTACTATAAAATTTAAAATTTCTTATTAAAACATCATAACGGTAAAGATCATTGGGCCTAATAAATGCTAAAAAAGTTGACATAATTATCTTCTTTGTAAAAGATAATTTAATAGATCATTTAAAATTTCTTTATTAAAAGATCATAATGGTAACAATCATTGGGCCTAATAAATGCTAAAAAGTTGACATAATTATCTTCTTTGTAAGAGATAATTTACTATAAAATTTAAAATTTCTTATTAAAAGATCATAACGGTAACGATCATTGGGCCTAATAAATGCTAAAAAAGTTGACATAATTATCTTCTTTGTAAAAGATAATTTAATAGATCATTTCAAATTTCTTTATAAAAGATCATAATGGTAACAATCATTGGGCCTAATAAATGCTAAAAAAGTTGACATAATTATCTTCTTTGTAACAGATAATTTACTATAAAATTTAAAATTTCTTATTAAAAGATCATAACGGTAAAGATCATTGGGCCTAATAAATGCTAAAAAAGTTGACATAATTATCTTCTTTGTAAAAGATAATTTAATAGATGATTTAAAATTTCCTTAAAAAAGATCATAACGGTAACGATCATTGGGCCTAAGAAATGCTTAAAAAGTTGACATAATTATCCTCTTTGTAAAAGATAATTTACTAGACAATTTAAAATTTTTTATTAAAAGATCATAACGGTAACGATCATTGGGCCTAATAAATGCTAAAAAAGTTGACATAATTATCTTCTTTGTAAAAGATAATTTAATAGATCATTTAAAATTTCTCATTAAAAGATCATAATGGTAACAATCATTCGGCCTAATAAATGCTAAAAAGTTGACATAATTATCTTCTTTGTAAGAGATAATTTACTATAAAATTTAAAATTTCTTATTAAAAGATCATAACGGTAACGATTATTGGGCCTAATAAATGCTAAAAAAGTTGACATAATTATCTTCTTTGTAAAAGATAATTTAATAGATCATTTAAAATTTCTTTATTAAAAGATCATAATGGTAACAATCATTGGGCCTAATAAATGCTAAAAAAGTTGACATAATTATCTTCTTTGTAAGAGATAATTTACTATAAAATTTAAAATTTCTTATTAAAAGATCATAACGGTAACGATCATTGGGCCTAATAAATGCTAAAAAAGTTGACATAATTATCTTCTTTGTAAGAGATAATTTACTATAAAATTTAAAATTTCTTATTAAAAGATCATAACGGTAACGATCATTGGGCCTAATAAATGCTAAAAAAGTTGACATAATTATCTTCTTTGTAAAAGATAATTTAATAGATCATTTCAAATTTCTTTATAAAAGATCATAATGGTAACAATCATTGGGCCTAATAAATGCTAAAAAAGTTGACATAATTATCTTCTTTGTAACAGATAATTTACTATAAAATTTAAAATTTCTTATTAAAAGATCATAACGGTAAAGATCATTGGGCCTAATAAATGCTAAAAAAGTTGACATAATTATCTTCTTTGTAAAAGATAATTTAATAGCTGATTTAAAATTTCCTTAAAAAAGATCATAACGGTAACGATCATTGGGCCTAAGAAATGCTTAAAAAGTTGACATAATTATCCTCTTTGTAAAAGATAATTTACTAGACAATTTAAAATTTTTTATTAAAAGATCATAACGGTAACGATCATTGGGCCTAATAAATGCTAAAAAAGTTGACATAATTATCTTCTTTGTAAAAGATAATTTAATAGATCATTTAAAATTTCTCATTAAAAGATCATAATGGTAACAATCATTCGGCCTAATAAATGCTAAAAAGTTGACATAATTATCTTCTTTGTAAGAGATAATTTACTATAAAATTTAAAATTTCTTATTAAAAGATCATAACGGTAACGATTATTGGGCCTAATAAATGCTAAAAAAGTTGACATAATTATCTTCTTTGTAAAAGATAATTTAATAGATCATTTAAAATTCCTTTATTAAAAGATCATAATGGTAACAATCATTGGGCCTAATAAATGCTAAAAAAGTTGACATAATTATCTTCTTTGTAAGAGATAATTTACTATAAAATTTAAAATTTCTTATTAAAAGATCATAACGGTAACGATCATTGGGCCTAATAAATGCTAAAAAAGTTGACATAATTATCTTCTTTGTAAGAGATAATTTACTATAAAATTTAAAATTTCTTATTAAAAGATCATAACGGTAAAGATCATTGGGCCTAATAAATGCTAAAAAAGTTGACATAATTATCTTCTTTGTAAGAGATAATTTACTATAAAATTTAAAATTTCTTATTAAAAGATCATAACGGTAACGATCATTGGGCCTAATAAATGCTAAAAAAGTTGACATAATTATCTTCTTTGTAAAAGATAATTTAATAGATCATTTAAAATTTCTTTATTAAAAGATCATAATGGTAACAATCATTGGGCCTAATAAATGCTAAAAAGTTGACATAATTATCTTCTTTGTAAGAGATAATTTATTATAAAATTTAAAATTTCTTATTAAAAGATCATAACGGTAACGATCATTGGGCCTAATAAATGCTAAAAAAGTTGACATAATTATCTTCTTTGTAAAAGATAATTTAATAGATCATTTAAAATTTCTTTATAAAAGATCATAATGGTAACAATCATTGGGCCTAATAAATGCTAAAAAAGTTGACATAATTATCTTCTTTGTAACAGATAATTTACTATAAAATTTAAAATTTCTTATTAAAAGATCATAACGGTAAAGATCATTGGGCCTAATAAATGCTAAAAAAGTTGACATAATTATCTTCTTTGTAAAAGATAATTTAATAGATCATTTAAAATTTCTTTATTAAAAGATCATAATGGTAACAATCATTGGGCCTAATAAATGCTAAAAAGTTGACATAATTATCTTCTTTGTAAGAGATAATTTACTATAAAATTTAAAATTTCTTATTAAAAGATCATAACGGTAACGATCATTGGGCCTAATAAATGCTAAAAAAGTTGACATAATTATCTTCTTTGTAAAAGATAATTTAATAGATCATTTCAAATTTCTTTATAAAAGATCATAATGGTAACAATCATTGGGCCTAATAAATGCTAAAAAAGTTGACATAATTATCTTCTTTGTAACAGATAATTTACTATAAAATTTAAAATTTCTTATTAAAAGATCATAACGGTAAAGATCATTGGGCCTAATAAATGCTAAAAAAGTTGACATAATTATCTTCTTTGTAAAAGATAATTTAATAGATGATTTAAAATTTCCTTAAAAAAGATCATAACGGTAACGATCATTGGGCCTAAGAAATGCTTAAAAAGTTGACATAATTATCCTCTTTGTAAAAGATAATTTACTAGACAATTTAAAATTTTTTATTAAAAGATCATAACGGTAACGATCATTGGGCCTAATAAATGCTAAAAAAGTTGACATAATTATCTTCTTTGTAAAAGATAATTTAATAGATCATTTAAAATTTCTCATTAAAAGATCATAATGGTAACAATCATTCGGCCTAATAAATGCTAAAAAGTTGACATAATTATCTTCTTTGTAAGAGATAATTTACTATAAAATTTAAAATTTCTTATTAAAAGATCATAACGGTAACGATTATTGGGCCTAATAAATGCTAAAAAAGTTGACATAATTATCTTCTTTGTAAAAGATAATTTAATAGATCATTTAAAATTTCTTTATTAAAAGATCATAATGGTAACAATCATTGGGCCTAATAAATGCTAAAAAAGTTGACATAATTATCTTCTTTGTAAGAGATAATTTACTATAAAATTTAAAATTTCTTATTAAAAGATCATAACGGTAACGATCATTGGGCCTAATAAATGCTAAAAAAGTTGACATAATTATCTTCTTTGTAAGAGATAATTTACTATAAAATTTAAAATTTCTTATTAAAAGATCATAACGGTAACGATCATTGGGCCTAATAAATGCTAAAAAAGTTGACATAATTATCTTCTTTGTAAAAGATAATTTAATAGATCATTTCAAATTTCTTTATAAAAGATCATAATGGTAACAATCATTGGGCCTAATAAATGCTAAAAAAGTTGACATAATTATCTTCTTTGTAACAGATAATTTACTATAAAATTTAAAATTTCTTATTAAAAGATCATAACGGTAAAGATCATTGGGCCTAATAAATGCTAAAAAAGTTGACATAATTATCTTCTTTGTAAAAGATAATTTAATAGCTGATTTAAAATTTCCTTAAAAAAGATCATAACGGTAACGATCATTGGGCCTAAGAAATGCTTAAAAAGTTGACATAATTATCCTCTTTGTAAAAGATAATTTACTAGACAATTTAAAATTTTTTATTAAAAGATCATAACGGTAACGATCATTGGGCCTAATAAATGCTAAAAAAGTTGACATAATTATCTTCTTTGTAAAAGATAATTTAATAGATCATTTAAAATTTCTCATTAAAAGATCATAATGGTAACAATCATTCGGCCTAATAAATGCTAAAAAGTTGACATAATTATCTTCTTTGTAAGAGATAATTTACTATAAAATTTAAAATTTCTTATTAAAAGATCATAACGGTAACGATTATTGGGCCTAATAAATGCTAAAAAAGTTGACATAATTATCTTCTTTGTAAAAGATAATTTAATAGATCATTTAAAATTTCTTTATTAAAAGATCATAATGGTAACAATCATTGGGCCTAATAAATGCTAAAAAAGTTGACATAATTATCTTCTTTGTAAGAGATAATTTACTATAAAATTTAAAATTTCTTATTAAAAGATCATAACGGTAACGATCATTGGGCCTAATAAATGCTAAAAAAGTTGACATAATTATCTTCTTTGTAAAAGATAATTTAATAGATCATTTAAAATTTCTTTATTAAAAGATCATAATGGTAACAATCATTGGGCCTAATAAATGCTAAAAAAGTTGACATAATTATCTTCTTTGTAAGAGATAATTTACTATAAAATTTAAAATTTCTTATTAAAAGATCATAACGGTTCATTTGGCCTAATAAATGCTAAAAAAGTTGACATAATTATCTTCTTTGTAAAAGATAATTTAATAGATCATTTCAAATTTCTTTATTAAAAGATCATAATGGTAACAATCATTGGGCCTAATAAATGCTAAAAAGTTGACATAATTATCTTCTTTGTAAGAGATAATTTACTATAAAATTTAAAATTTCTTATTAAAAGATCATAACGGTAACGATCATTGGGCCTAATAAATGCTAAAAAAGTTGACATAATTATCTTCTTTGTAAAAGATAATTTAATAGATCATTTAAAATTTCTTTATAAAAGATCATAATGGTAACAATCATTGGGCCTAATAAATGCTAAAAAAGTTGACATAATTATCTTCTTTGTAACAGATAATTTACTATAAAATTTAAAATTTCTTATTAAAAGATCATAACGGTAAAGATCATTGGGCCTAATAAATGCTAAAAAAGTTGACATAATTATCTTCTTTGTAAAAGATAATTTAATAGCTGATTTAAAATTTCCTTAAAAAAGATCATAACGGTAACGATCATTGGGCCTAAGAAATGCTTAAAAAGTTGACATAATTATCCTCTTTGTAAAAGATAATTTACTAGACAATTTAAAATTTTTTATTAAAAGATCATAACGGTAACGATCATTGGGCCTAATAAATGCTAAAAAACTTGACATAATTATCTTCTTTGTAAAAGATAATTTAATAGATCATTTAAAATTTCTTTATAAAAGATCATAATGGTAACAATCATTGGGCCTAATAAATGGTAAAAAAGTTGACATAATTATCTTCTTTGTAAGAGATAATTTACTATAAAATTTAAAATTTCTTATTAAAAGATCATAACGGTAACGATCATTGGCCCTAATAAATGCTAAAAAAGTTGACATAATTATCTTCTTTGTAAAAGATAATTTACTATAAAATTTAAAATTTCTTATTAAAAGATCATAACGGTAACGATTATTGGGCCTAATAAATGCTAAAAAAGTTGACATAATTATCTTCTTTGTAAAAGATAATTTAATAGATCATTTAAAATTTCTTTATTAAAAGATCATAATGGTAACAATCATTGGGCCTAATAAATGCTAAAAAAGTTGACATAATTATCTTCTTTGTAAGAGATAATTTACTATAAAATTTAAAATTTCTTATTAAAAGATCATAACGGTAACGATCATTGGGCCTAATAAATGCTAAAAAAGTTGACATAATTATCTTCTTTGTAAGAGATAATTTACTATAAAATTTAAAATTTCTTATTAAAAGATCATAACGGTAACGATCATTGGGCCTAATAAATGCTAAAAAAGTTGACATAATTATCTTCTTTGTAAAAGATAATTTAATAGATCATTTCAAATTTCTTTATAAAAGATCATAATGGTAACAATCATTGGGCCTAATAAATGCTAAAAAAGTTGACATAATTATCTTCTTTGTAACAGATAATTTACTATAAAATTTAAAATTTCTTATTAAAAGATCATAACGGTAAAGATCATTGGGCCTAATAAATGCTAAAAAAGTTGACATAATTATCTTCTTTGTAAAAGATAATTTAATAGCTGATTTAAAATTTCCTTAAAAAAGATCATAACGGTAACGATCATTGGGCCTAAGAAATGCTTAAAAAGTTGACATAATTATCCTCTTTGTAAAAGATAATTTACTAGACAATTTAAAATTTTTTATTAAAAGATCATAACGGTAACGATCATTGGGCCTAATAAATGCTAAAAAAGTTGACATAATTATCTTCTTTGTAAAAGATAATTTAATAGATCATTTAAAATTTCTCATTAAAAGATCATAATGGTAACAATCATTCGGCCTAATAAATGCTAAAAAGTTGACATAATTATCTTCTTTGTAAGAGATAATTTACTATAAAATTTAAAATTTCTTATTAAAAGATCATAACGGTAACGATTATTGGGCCTAATAAATGCTAAAAAAGTTGACATAATTATCTTCTTTGTAAAAGATAATTTAATAGATCATTTAAAATTTCTTTATTAAAAGATCATAATGGTAACAATCATTGGGCCTAATAAATGCTAAAAAAGTTGACATAATTATCTTCTTTGTAAGAGATAATTTACTATAAAATTTAAAATTTCTTATTAAAAGATCATAACGGTAACGATCATTGGGCCTAATAAATGCTAAAAAAGTTGACATAATTATCTTCTTTGTAAAAGATAATTTAATAGATCATTTAAAATTTCTTTATTAAAAGATCATAATGGTAACAATCATTGGGCCTAATAAATGCTAAAAAAGTTGACATAATTATCTTCTTTGTAAGAGATAATTTACTATAAAATTTAAAATTTCTTATTAAAAGATCATAACGGTTCATTTGGCCTAATAAATGCTAAAAAAGTTGACATAATTATCTTCTTTGTAAAAGATAATTTAATAGATCATTTCAAATTTCTTTATTAAAAGATCATAATGGTAACAATCATTTGGCCTAATAAATGCTAAAAAGTTGACATAATTATCTTCTTTGTAAGAGATAATTTACTATAAAATTTAAAATTTCTTATTAAAAGATCATAACGGTAACGATCATTGGGCCTAATAAATGCTAAAAAAGTTGACATAATTATCTTCTTTGTAAAAGATAATTTAATAGATCATTTAAAATTTCTTTATAAAAGATCATAATGGTAACAATCATTGGGCCTAATAAATGCTAAAAAAGTTGACATAATTATCTTCTTTGTAACAGATAATTTACTATAAAATTTAAAATTTCTTATTAAAAGATCATAACGGTAAAGATCATTGGGCCTAATAAATGCTAAAAAAGTTTACATAATTATCTTC
Organism: Psophocarpus tetragonolobus; assembly: GCA_037954015.1. Taxonomy (NCBI): domain Eukaryota; kingdom Viridiplantae; phylum Streptophyta; class Magnoliopsida; order Fabales; family Fabaceae; genus Psophocarpus; species Psophocarpus tetragonolobus. Next base: position 56,609,883 of record CM075688.1, on the reverse strand, counting down.
TTTGTAAAAGATAATTTAATAGCTGATTTAAAATTTCCTTAAAAAAGATCATAACGGTAACGATCATTGGGCCTAAGAAATGCTTAAAAAGTTGACATAATTATCCTCTTTGTAAAAGATAATTTACTAGACAATTTAAAATTTTTTATTAAAAGATCATAACGGTAACGATCATTGGGCCTAATAAATGCTAAAAAACTTGACATAATTATCTTCTTTGTAAAAGATAATTTAATAGATCATTTAAAATTTCTTTATAAAAGATCATAATGGTAACAATCATTGGGCCTAATAAATGGTAAAAAAGTTGACATAATTATCTTCTTTGTAAGAGATAATTTACTATAAAATTTAAAATTTCTTATTAAAAGATCATAACGGTAACGATCATTGGCCCTAATAAATGCTAAAAAAGTTGACATAATTATCTTCTTTGTAAAAGATAATTTAATAGATCATTTAAAATTTCTTTATTAAAAGATCATAATGGTAACAATCATTGGGCCTAATAAATGCTAAAAAGTTGACATAATTATCTTCTTTGTAAGAGATAATTTACTATAAAATTTAAAATTTCTTATTAAAAGATCATAACGGTAACGATCATTGGGCCTAATAAATGCTAAAAAAGTTGACATAATTATCTTCTTTGTAAAAGATAATTTAATAGATCATTTAAAATTTCTCATTAAAAGATCATAACGGTAACGATCATTGGACCTAACAAATGCTAAAAAAGTTGACATAATTATCTTCTTTGAAAAAGATAATTTAATAGATCATTTAAAATTTCTTTATTAAAAGATTATAACGGTAACGATCATTGGGCGTAATAAATGCTAAAAAAGTTGACATAATTATCTTCTTTGAAAAAGATAATTTAATAGATCATTTAAAATTTCTTTATAAAAGATCATAATGGTAACAATCATTGGGCCTAATAAATGCTAAAAAAGTTGACATAATTATCTTCTTTGTACGAGATAATTTACTATAAAATTTAAAATTTCTTATTAAAAGATCATAACGGTAACGATCATTGGGCCTAATAAATGCTAAAAAAGTTGACATAATTATCTTCTTTGTAAAAGATAATTTAATAGATCATTTAAAATTTCTTTATTAAAAGATCATAATGGTAACAATCATTGGGCCTAATAAATGCTAAAAAGTTGACATAATTATCTTCTTTGTAAGAGATAATTTACTATAAAATTTAAAATTTCTTATTAAAAGATCATAACGGTAACGATCATTGGGCCTAATAAATGCTAAAAAAGTTGACATAATTATCTTCTTTGTAAAAGATAATTTAATAGATCATTTAAAATTTCTTTATAAAAGATCATAATGGTAACAATCATTGGGCCTAATAAATGCTAAAAAAGTTGACATAATTATCTTCTTTGTAAGAGATAATTTACTATAAAATTTAAAATTTCTTATTAAAAGATCATAACGGTAACGATCATTGGGCCTAATAAATGCTAAAAAAGTTGACATAATTATCTTCTTTGTAAAAGATAATTTAATAGATCATTTAAAATTTCTTTATTAAAAGATCATAATGGTAACAATCATTGGGCCTAATAAATGCTAAAAAGTTGACATAATTATCTTCTTTGTAAGAGATAATTTAGTATAAAATTTAAAATTTCTTATTAAAAGATCATAACGGTAACGATCATTGGGCCTAATAAATGCTAAAAAAGTTGACATAATTATCTTCTTTGTAAAAGATAATTTAATAGATCATTTAAAATTTCTTTATAAAAGATCATAATGGTAACAATCATTGGGCCTAATAAATGCTAAAAAAGTTGACATAATTATCTTCTTTGTAAGAGATAATTTACTATAAAATTTAAAATTTCTTATTAAAAGATCATAACGGTAACGATCATTGGGCCTAATAAATGCTAAAAAAGTTGACATAATTATCTTCTTTGTAAAAGATAATTTAATAGATCATTTAAAATTTCTTTATTAAAAGATCATAATGGTAACAATCATTGGGCCTAATAAATGCTAAAAAAGTTGACATAATTATCTTCTTTGTAAGAGATAATTTACTATAAAATTTAAAATTTCTTATTAAAAGATCATAACGGTTCATTTGGCCTAATAAATGCTAAAAAAGTTGACATAATTATCTTCTTTGTAAAAGATAATTTAATAGATCATTTCAAATTTCTTTATTAAAAGATCATAATGGTAACAATCATTGGGCCTAATAAATGCTAAAAAGTTGACATAATTATCTTCTTTGTAAGAGATAATTTACTATAAAATTTAAAATTTCTTATTAAAAGATCATAACGGTAACGATCATTGGGCCTAATAAATGCTAAAAAAGTTGACATAATTATCTTCTTTGTAAAAGATAATTTAATAGATCATTTAAAATTTCTTTATAAAAGATCATAATGGTAACAATCATTGGGCCTAATAAATGCTAAAAAAGTTGACATAATTATCTTCTTTGTAACAGATAATTTACTATAAAATTTAAAATTTCTTATTAAAAGATCATAACGGTAAAGATCATTGGGCCTAATAAATGCTAAAAAAGTTGACATAATTATCTTCTTTGTAAAAGATAATTTAATAGCTGATTTAAAATTTCCTTAAAAAAGATCATAACGGTAACGATCATTGGGCCTAAGAAATGCTTAAAAAGTTGACATAATTATCCTCTTTGTAAAAGATAATTTACTAGACAATTTAAAATTTTTTATTAAAAGATCATAACGGTAACGATCATTGGGCCTAATAAATGCTAAAAAACTTGACATAATTATCTTCTTTGTAAAAGATAATTTAATAGATCATTTAAAATTTCTTTATAAAAGATCATAATGGTAACAATCATTGGGCCTAATAAATGGTAAAAAAGTTGACATAATTATCTTCTTTGTAAGAGATAATTTACTATAAAATTTAAAATTTCTTATTAAAAGATCATAACGGTAACGATCATTGGCCCTAATAAATGCTAAAAAAGTTGACATAATTATCTTCTTTGTAAAAGATAATTTAATAGATCATTTAAAATTTCTTTATTAAAAGATCATAATGGTAACAATCATTGGGCCTAATAAATGCTAAAAAGTTGACATAATTATCTTCTTTGTAAGAGATAATTTACTATAAAATTTAAAATTTCTTATTAAAAGATCATAACGGTAACGATCATTGGGCCTAATAAATGCTAAAAAAGTTGACATAATTATCTTCTTTGTAAAAGATAATTTAATAGATCATTTAAAATTTCTCATTAAAAGATCATAACGGTAACGATCATTGGACCTAACAAATGCTAAAAAAGTTGACATAATTATCTTCTTTGAAAAAGATAATTTAATAGATCATTTAAAATTTCTTTATTAAAAGATTATAACGGTAACGATCATTGGGCGTAATAAATGCTAAAAAAGTTGACATAATTATCTTCTTTGAAAAAGATAATTTAATAGATCATTTAAAATTTCTTTATAAAAGATCATAATGGTAACAATCATTGGGCCTAATAAATGCTAAAAAAGTTGACATAATTATCTTCTTTGTACGAGATAATTTACTATAAAATTTAAAATTTCTTATTAAAAGATCATAACGGTAACGATCATTGGGCCTAATAAATGCTAAAAAAGTTGACATAATTATCTTCTTTGTAAAAGATAATTTAATAGATCATTTAAAATTTCTTTATTAAAAGATCATAATGGTAACAATCATTGGGCCTAATAAATGCTAAAAAGTTGACATAATTATCTTCTTTGTAAGAGATAATTTACTATAAAATTTAAAATTTCTTATTAAAAGATCATAACGGTAACGATCATTGGGCCTAATAAATGCTAAAAAAGTTGACATAATTATCTTCTTTGTAAAAGATAATTTAATAGATCATTTAAAATTTCTTTATAAAAGATCATAATGGTAACAATCATTGGGCCTAATAAATGCTAAAAAAGTTGACATAATTATCTTCTTTGTAAGAGATAATTTACTATAAAATTTAAAATTTCTTATTAAAAGATCATAACGGTAACGATCATTGGGCCTAATAAATGCTAAAAAAGTTGACATAATTATCTTCTTTGTAAAAGATAATTTAATAGATCATTTAAAATTTCTTTATTAAAAGATCATAATGGTAACAATCATTGGGCCTAATAAATGCTAAAAAGTTGACATAATTATCTTCTTTGTAAGAGATAATTTAGTATAAAATTTAAAATTTCTTATTAAAAGATCATAACGGTAACGATCATTGGGCCTAATAAATGCTAAAAAAGTTGACATAATTATCTTCTTTGTAAAAGATAATTTAATAGATCATTTAAAATTTCTTTATAAAATATCATAATGGTAACAATCATTGGGCCTAAAAATGCTAAAAAAGTTGACATAATTATCTTCTTTGTAACAGATAATTTACTATAAAATTTAAAATTTCTTATTAAAAGATCATAACGGTAAAGATCATTGGGCCTAATAAATGCTAAAAAAGTTGACATAATTATCTTCTTTGTAAAAGATAATTTAATAGCTGATTTAAAATTTCCTTAAAAAAGATCATAACGGTAACGATCATTGGGCCTAAGAAATGCTTAAAAAGTTGACATAATTATCCTCTTTGTAAAAGATAATTTACCAGACAATTTAAAATTTTTTATTAAAAGATCATAACGGTAACGATCATTGGGCCTAATAAATGCTAAAAAACTTGACATAATTATCTTCTTTGTAAAAGATAATTTAATAGATCATTTAAAATTTCTTTATAAAAGATCATAATGGTAACAATCATTGGGCCTAATAAATGGTAAAAAAGTTGACATAATTATCTTCTTTGTAAGAGATAATTTACTATAAAATTTAAAATTTCTTATTAAAAGATCATAACGGTAACGATCATTGGCCCTAATAAATGCTAAAAAAGTTGACATATTTATCTTCTTTGTAAAAGATAATTTAATAGATCATTTAAAATTTCTTTATTAAAAGATCATAATGGTAACAATCATTGGGCCTAATAAATGCTAAAAAGTTGACATAATTATCTTCTTTGTAAGAGATAATTTACTATAAAATTTAAAATTTCTTATTAAAATATCATAACGGTAACGATCATTGGGCCTAATAAATGCTAAAAAAGTTGACATAATTATCTTCTTTGTAAAAGATAATTTAATAGATCATTTAAAATTTCTCATTAAAAGATCATAACGGTAACGATCATTGGGCCTAACAAATGCTAAAAAAGTTGACATAATTATCTTCTTTGAAAAAGATAATTTAATAGATCATTTAAAATTTCTTTATTAAAAGATTATAACGGTAACGATCATTGGGCGTAATAAATGCTAAAAAAGTTGACATAATTATCTTCTTTGAAAAAGATAATTTAATAGATCATTTAAAATTTCTTTATAAAAGATCATAATGGTAACAATCATTGGGCCTAATAAATGCTAAAAAAGTTGACATAATTATCTTCTTTGTACGAGATAATTTACTATAAAATTTAAAATTTCTTATTAAAAGATCATAACGGTAACGATCATTGGGCCTAATAAATGCTAAAAAAGTTGACATAATTATCTTCTTTGTAAAAGATAATTTAATAGATCATTTAAAATTTCTTTATTAAAAGATCATAATGGTAACAATCATTGGGCCTAATAAATGCTAAAAAGTTGACATAATTATCTTCTTTGTAAGAGATAATTTACTATAAAATTTAAAATTTCTTATTAAAAGATCATAACGGTAACGATCATTGGGCGTAATAAATGCTAAAAAAGTTGACATAATTATCTTCTTTGTAATAGATAATTTAATAGATCATTTAAAATTTCTTTATTAAAAGATCATAATGGTAACAATCATTGGGCCTAATAAATGCTAAAAAGTTGACATAATTATCTTCTTTGTAAGAGATAATTTACTATAAAATTTAAAATTTCTTATTAAAAGATCATAACGGTAACGATCATTGGGCCTAATAAATGCTAAAAAAGTTGACATAATTATCTTCTTTGTAAAAGATAATTTAATAGATCATTTAAAATTTCTTTATTAAAAGATCATAATGGTAACAATCATTGGGCCTAATAAATGCTAAAAAGTTGACATAATTATCTTCTTTGTAAGAGATAATTTACTATAAAATTTAAAATTTCTTATTAAAAGATCATAACGGTAACGATCATTGGGCCTAATAAATGCTAAAAAAGTTGACATAATTATCTTCTTTGTAAAAGATAATTTAATAGATCATTTAAAATTTCTTTATTAAAAGATCATAATGGTAACAATCATTGGGCCTAATAAATGCTAAAAAGTTGACATAATTATCTTCTTTGTAAGAGATAATTTACTATAAAATTTAAAATTTCTTATTAAAAGATCATAACGGTAACGATCATTGGGCCTAATAAATGCTAAAAAAGTTGACATAATTATCTTCTTTGTAAAAGATAATTTAATAGATCATTTAAAATTTCTTTATAAAAGATCATAATGGTAACAATCATTGGGCCTAATAAATGCTAAAAAAGTTGACATAATTATCTTCTTTGTAAGAGATAATTTACTATAAAATTTAAAATTTCTTATTAAAAGATCATAACGGTAACGATCATTGGGCCTAATAAATGCTAAAAAAGTTGACATAATTATCTTCTTTGTAAAAGATAATTTAATAGATCATTTAAAATTTCTTTATTAAAAGATCATAATGGTAACAATCATTGGGCCTAATAAATGCTAAAAAGTTGACATAATTATCTTCTTTGTAAGAGATAATTTACTATAAAATTTAAAATTTCTTATTAAAAGATCATAACGGTAACGATCATTGGGCGTAATAAATGCTAAAAAAGTTGACATAATTATCTTCTTTGTAAAAGATAATTTAATAGATCATTTAAAATTTCTTTATAAAAGATCATAATGGTAACAATCATTGGGCCTAATAAATGCTAAAAAGTTGACATAATTATCTTCTTTGTAAGAGATAATTTACTATAAAATTTAAAATTTCTTATTAAAAGATCATAACGGTAACGATCATTGGGCCTAATAAATGCTAAAAAAGTTGACATAATTATCTTCTTTGTAAAAGATAATTTAATAGATCATTTAAAATTTCTTTATAAAAGATCATAATGGTAACAATCATTGGGCCTAATAAATGCTAAAAAAGTTGACATAATTATCTTCTTTGTAAGAGATAATTTACTATAAAATTTAAAATTTCTTATTAAAAGATCATAACGGTAACGATCATTGGGCCTAATAAATGCTAAAAAAGTTGACATAATTATCTTCTTTGTAAAAGATAATTTAATAGATCATTTAAAATTTCTTTATTAAAAGATCATAATGGTAACAATCATTGGGCCTAATAAATGCTAAAAAGTTGACATAATTATCTTCTTTGTAAGAGATAATTTACTATAAAATTTAAAATTTCTTATTAAAAGATCATAACGGTAACGATCATTGGGCCTAATAAATGCTAAAAAAGTTGACATAATTATCTTCTTTGTAAAAGATAATTTAATAGATCATTTAAAATTTCTTTATTAAAAGATCATAATGGTAACAATCATTGGGCCTAATAAATGCTAAAAAGTTGACATAATTATCTTCTTTGTAAGAGATAATTTACTATAAAATTTAAAATTTCTTATTAAAAGATCATAACGGTAACGATCATTGGGCCTAATAAATGCTAAAAAAGTTGACATAATTATCTTCTTTGTAAAAGATAATTTAATAGATCATTTAAAATTTCTTTATAAAAGATCATAATGGTAACAATCATTGGGCCTAATAAATGCTAAAAAAGTTGACATAATTATCTTCTTTGTAAGAGATAATTTACTATAAAATTTAAAATTTCTTATTAAAAGATCATAACGGTAAAGATCATTGGGCCTAATAAATGCTAAAAAAGTTGACATAATTATCTTCTTTGTAAAAGATAATTTAATAGCTGATTTAAAATTTCTTTAAAAAAGATCATAACGGTAACGATCATTGGGCCTAAGAAATGCTTAAAAAGTTGACATAATTATCCTCTTTGTAAAAGATAATTTACTAGACAATTTAAAATTTTTTATTAAAAGATCATAACGGTAACGATCATTGGGCCTAATAAATGCTAAAAAAGTTGACCTAATTATCTTCTTTGTAAAAGATAATTTAATAGATCATTTAAAATTTCTTTATTAAAAGATCATAATGGTAACAATCATTGGGCCTAATAAATGCTAAAAAAGTTGACATAATTATCTTCTTTGTAAGAGATAATTTACTATAAAATTTAAAATTTCTTATTAAAAGATCATAACGGTAACGATCATTGGGCCTAATAAATGCTAAAAAAGTTGACATAATTATCTTCTTTGTAAAAGATAATTTAATAGATCATTTAAAATTTCTTTATAAAAGATCATAATGGTAACAATCATTGGGCCTAATAAATGCTAAAAAAGTTGACATAATTATCTTCTTTGTAAGAGATAATTTACTATAAAATTTAAAATTTCTTATTAAAAGATCATAACGGTAACGATCATTGGGCCTAATAAATGCTAAAAAAGTTGACATAATTATCTTCTTTGTAAAAGATAATTTAATAGATCATTTAAAATTTCTTTATTAAAAGATCATAATGGTAACAATCATTGGGCCTAATAAATGCTAAAAAGTTGACATAATTATCTTCTTTGTAAGAGATAATTTACTATAAAATTTAAAATTTCTTATTAAAAGATCATAACGGTAACGATCATTGGGCCTAATAAATGCTAAAAAAGTTGACATAATTATCTTCTTTGTAAAAGATAATTTAATAGATCATTTAAAATTTCTTTATTAAAAGATCATAATGGTAACAATCATTGGGCCTAATAAATGCTAAAAAGTTGACATAATTATCTTCTTTGTAAGAGATAATTTACTATAAAATTTAAAATTTCTTATTAAAAGATCATAACGGTAACGATCATTGGGCCTAATAAATGCTAAAAAAGTTGACATAATTATCTTCTTTGTAAAAGATAATTTAATAGATCATTTAAAATTTCTTTATAAAAGATCATAATGGTAACAATCATTGGGCCTAATAAATGCTAAAAAAGTTGACATAATTATCTTCTTTGTAAGAGATAATTTACTATAAAATTTAAAATTTCTTATTAAAAGATCATAACGGTAACGATCATTGGGCCTAATAAATGCTAAAAAAGTTGACATAATTATCTTCTTTGTAAAAGATAATTTAATAGATCATTTAAAATTTCTTTATTAAAAGATCATAATGGTAACAATCATTGGGCCTAATAAATGCTAAAAAGTTGACATAATTATCTTCTTTGTAAGAGATAATTTACTATAAAATTTAAAATTTCTTATTAAAAGATCATAACGGTAACGATCATTGGGCGTAATAAATGCTAAAAAAGTTGACATAATTATCTTCTTTGTAAAAGATAATTTAATAGATCATTTAAAATTTCTTTATAAAACATCATAATGGTAACAATCATTGGGCCTAATAAATGCTAAAAAGTTGACATAATTATCTTCTTTGTAAGAGATAATTTACTATAAAATTTAAAATTTCTTATTAAAAGATCATAACGGTAACGATCATTGGGCCTAATAAATGCTAAAAAAGTTGACATAATTATCTTCTTTGTAAAAGATAATTTAATAGATCATTTAAAATTTCTTTATAAAAGATCATAATGGTAACAATCATTGGGCCTAATAAATGCTAAAAAAGTTGACATAATTATCTTCTTTGTAAGAGATAATTTACTATAAAATTTAAAATTTCTTATTAAAAGATCATAACGGTAACGATCATTGGGCCTAATAAATGCTAAAAAAGTTGACATAATTATCTTCTTTGTAAAAGATAATTTAATAGATCATTTAAAATTTCTTTATTAAAAGATCATAATGGTAACAATCATTGGGCCTAATAAATGCTAAAAAGTTGACATAATTATCTTCTTTGTAAGAGATAATTTACTATAAAATTTAAAATTTCTTATTAAAAGATCATAACGGTAACGATCATTGGGCCTAATAAATGCTAAAAAAGTTGACATAATTATCTTCTTTGTAAAAGATAATTTAATAGATCATTTAAAATTTCTTTATTAAAAGATCATAATGGTAACAATCATTGGGCCTAATAAATGCTAAAAAGTTGACATAATTATCTTCTTTGTAAGAGATAATTTACTATAAAATTTAAAATTTCTTATTAAAAGATCATAACGGTAACGATCATTGGGCCTAATAAATGCTAAAAAAGTTGACATAATTATCTTCTTTGTAAAAGATAATTTAATAGATCATTTAAAATTTCTTTATAAAAGATCATAATGGTAACAATCATTGGGCCTAATAAATGCTAAAAAAGTTGACATAATTATCTTCTTTGTAAGAGATAATTTACTATAAAATTTAAAATTTCTTATTAAAAGATCATAACGGTAAAGATCATTGGGCCTAATAAATGCTAAAAAAGTTGACATAATTATCTTCTTTGTAAAAGATAATTTAATAGCTGATTTAAAATTTCTTTAAAAAAGATCATAACGGTAACGATCATTGGGCCTAAGAAATGCTTAAAAAGTTGACATAATTATCCTCTTTGTAAAAGATAATTTACTAGACAATTTAAAATTTTTTATTCAAAGATCATAACGGTAACGATCATTGGGCCTAATAAATGCTAAAAAAGTTGACCTAATTATCTTCTTTGTAAAAGATAATTTAATAGATCATTTAAAATTTCTTTATTAAAAGATCATAATGGTAACAATCATTGGGCCTAATAAATGCTAAAAAAGTTGACATAATTATCTTCTTTGTAAGAGATAATTTACTATAAAATTTAAAATTTCTTATTAAAAGATCATAACGGTAACGATCATTGGGCCTAATAAATGCTAAAAAAGTTGACATAATTATCTTCTTTGTAAAAGATAATTTAATAGATCATTTAAAATTTCTTTATAAAAGATCATAATGGTAACAATCATTGGGCCTAATAAATGCTAAAAAAGTTGACATAATTATCTTCTTTGTAAGAGATAATTTACTATAAAATTTAAAATTTCTTATTAAAAGATCATAACGGTAACGATCATTGGGCCTAATAAATGCTAAAAAAGTTGACATAATTATCTTCTTTGTAAAAGATAATTTAATAGATCATTTAAAATTTCTTTATTAAAAGATCATAATGGTAACAATCATTGGGCCTAATAAATGCTAAAAAGTTGACATAATTATCTTCTTTGTAAGAGATAATTTACTATAAAATTTAAAATTTCTTATTAAAAGATCATAACGGTAACGATCATTGGGCCTAATAAATGCTAAAAAAGTTGACATAATTATCTTCTTTGTAAAAGATAATTTAATAGATCATTTAAAATTTCTTTATTAAAAGATCATAATGGTAACAATCATTGGGCCTAATAAATGCTAAAAAGTTGACATAATTATCTTCTTTGTAAGAGATAATTTACTATAAAATTTAAAATTTCTTATTAAAAGATCATAACGGTAACGATCATTGGGCCTAATAAATGCTAAAAAAGTTGACATAATTATCTTCTTTGTAAAAGATAATTTAATAGATCATTTAAAATTTCTTTATAAAAGATCATAATGGTAACAATCATTGGGCCTAATAAATGCTAAAAAAGTTGACATAATTATCTTCTTTGTAACAGATAATTTACTATAAAATTTAAAATTTCTTATTAAAAGATCATAACGGTAAAGATCATTGGGCCTAATAAATGCTAAAAAAGTTGACATAATTATCTTCTTTGTAAAAGATAATTTAATAGCTGATTTAAAATTTCTTTAAAAAAGATCATAACGGTAACGATCATTGGGCCTAAGAAATGCTTAAAAAGTTGACATAATTATCCTCTTTGTAAAAGATAATTTACTAGACAATTTAAAATTTTTTATTAAAAGATCATAACGGTAACGATCATTGGGCCTAATAAATGCTAAAAAAGTTGACCTAATTATCTTCTTTGTAAAAGATAATTTAATAGATCATTTAAAATTTCTTTATTAAAAGATCATAATGGTAACAATCATTGGGCCTAATAAATGCTAAAAAGTTGACATAATTATCTTCTTTGTAAGAGATAATTTACTATAAAATTTAAAATTTCTTATTAAAAGATCATAACGGTAACGATCATTGGGCCTAATAAATGCTAAAAAAGTTGACATAATTATCTTCTTTGTAAAAGATAATTTAATAGATCATTTAAAATTTCTCATTAAAAGATCATAACGGTAACGATCATTGGGCCTAACAAATGCTAAAAAAGTTGACATAATTATCTTCTTTGAAAAAGATAATTTAATAGATCATTTAAAATTTCTTTATTAAAAGATCATAACGGTAACGATCATTGGGCCTAATAAATGCTAAAAAAGTTGACATAATTATCTTCTTTGTAAAAGATAATTTAATAGATCATTTAAAATTTCTCATTAAAAGATCATAACGGTAATGATCATTGGGCCTAATAAATGCTAAAAAAGTTGACATAATTATCTTCTTTGAAAAAGATAATTTAATAGATCATTTAAAATTTCTTTAAAAAAGATCATAACGGTAACGATCATTGGGCCTAAGAAATGCTTAAAAAGTTGACATAATTATCTTCTTTGAAAAAGATAATTTAATAGATCATTTAAAATTTCTTTATTAAAAGATCATAATGGTAACAATCATTGGGCCTAATAAATGCTAAAAAGTTGACATAATTATCTTCTTTGTAAGAGATAATTTACTATAAAATTTAAAATTTCTTATTAAAAGATCATAACGGTAACGATCATTGGGCCTAATAAATGCTAAAAAAGTTGACATAATTATCTTCTTTGTAAAAGATAATTTAATAGATCATTTAAAATTTCTCATTAAAAGATCATAACGGTAACGATCATTGGGCCTAACAAATGCTAAAAAAGTTGACATAATTATCTTCTTTGAAAAAGATAATTTAATAGATCATTTAAAATTTCTTTATTAAAAGATCATAACGGTAACGATCATTGGGCCTAATAAATGCTAAAAAAGTTGACATAATTATCTTCTTTGTAGGAGATAATTTACTATAAAATTTAAAATTTCTTATTAAAAGATCATAACGGTAACGATCATTGGGCCTAATAAATGCTAAAAAAGTTGACATAATTATCTTCTTTGTAAAAGATAATTTAATAGATCATTTCAAATTTCTTTATTAAAAGATCATAATGGTAACAATCATTGGGCCTAATAAATGCTAAAAAGTTGACATAATTATCTTCTTTGTAAGAGATAATTTACTATAAAATTTAAAATTTCTTATTAAAAGATCATAACGGTAACGATCATTGGGCCTAATAAATGCTAAAAAAGTTGACATAATTATCTTCTTTGTAAAAGATAATTTAATAGATCATTTAAAATTTCTTTATAAAAGATCATAATGGTAACAATCATTGGGCCTAATAAATGCTAAAAAAGTTGACATAATTATCTTCTTTGTAACAGATAATTTACTATAAAATTTAAAATTTCTTATTAAAAGATCATAACGGTAAAGATCATTGGGCCTAATAAATGCTAAAAAAGTTGACATAATTATCTTCTTTGTAAAAGATAATTTAATAGATCATTTAAAATTTCTTTATTAAAAGATCATAATGGTAACAATCATTGGGCCTAATAAATGCTAAAAAGTTGACATAATTATCTTCTTTGTAAGAGATAATTTACTATAAAATTTAAAATTTCTTATTAAAAGATCATAACGGTAACGATCATTGGGCCTAATAAATGCTAAAAAAGTTGACATAATTATCTTCTTTGTAAAAGATAATTTAATAGATCATTTAAAATTTCTTTATTAAAAGATCATAATGGTAACAATCATTGGGCCTAATAAATGCTAAAAAGTTGACATAATTATCTTCTTTGTAAGAGATAATTTACTATAAAATTTAAAATTTCTTATTAAAAGATCATAACGGTAACGATCATTGGGCCTAATAAATGCTAAAAAAGTTGACATAATTATCTTCTTTGTAAAAGATAATTTAATAGATCATTTAAAATTTCTTTATAAAAGATCATAATGGTAACAATCATTGGGCCTAATAAATGCTAAAAAAGTTGACATAATTATCTTCTTTGTAACAGATAATTTACTATAAAATTTAAAATTTCTTATTAAAAGATCACAACGGTAAAGATCATTGGGCCTAATAAATGCTAAAAAAGTTGACATAATTATCTTCTTTGTAAAAGATAATTTAATAGCTGATTTAAAATTTCTTTAAAAAAGATCATAACGGTAACGATCATTGGGCCTAAGAAATGCTTAAAAAGTTGACATAATTATCCTCTTTGTAAAAGATAATTTACTAGACAATTTAAAATTTTTTATTAAAAGATCATAACGGTAACGATCATTGGGCCTAATAAATGCTAAAAAAGTTGACCTAATTATCTTCTTTGTAAAAGATAATTTAATAGATCATTTAAAATTTCTTTATTAAAAGATCATAATGGTAACAATCATTGGGCCTAATAAATGCTAAAAAGTTGACATAATTATCTTCTTTGTAAGAGATAATTTACTATAAAATTTAAAATTTCTTATTAAAAGATCATAACGGTAACGATCATTGGGCCTAATAAATGCTAAAAAAGTTGACATAATTATCTTCTTTGTAAAAGATAATTTAATAGATCATTTAAAATTTCTCATTAAAAGATCATAACGGTAACGATCATTGGGCCTAACAAATGCTAAAAAAGTTGACATAATTATCTTCTTTGAAAAAGATAATTTAATAGATCATTTAAAATTTCTTTATTAAAAGATCATAACGGTAACGATCATTGGGCCTAATAAATGCTAAAAAAGTTGACATAATTATCTTCTTTGAAAAAGATAATTTAATAGATCATTTAAAATTTCTTTAAAAAAGATCATAACGGTAACGATCATTGGGCCTAAGAAATGCTTAAAAAGTTGACATAATTATCTTCTTTGAAAAAGATAATTTAATAGATCATTTAAAATTTCTTTATTAAAAGATCATAATGGTAACAATCATTGGGCCTAATAAATGCTAAAAAGTTGACATAATTATCTTCTTTGTAAGAGATAATTTACTATAAAATTTAAAATTTCTTATTAAAAGATCATAACGGTAACGATCATTGGGCCTAATAAATGCTAAAAAAGTTGACATAATTATCTTCTTTGTAAAAGATAATTTAATAGATCATTTAAAATTTCTCATTAAAAGATCATAACGGTAACGATCATTGGGCCTAACAAATGCTAAAAAAGTTGACATAATTATCTTCTTTGAAAAAGATAATTTAATAGATCATTTAAAATTTGTTTATTAAAAGATCATAACGGTAACGATCATTGGGCCTAATAAATGCTAAAAAAGTTGACATAATTATCTTCTTTGTAGGAGATAATTTACTATAAAATTTAAAATTTCTTATTAAAAGATCATAACGGTAACGATCATTGGGCCTAATAAATGCTAAAAAAGTTGACATAATTATCTTCTTTGTAAAAGATAATTTAATAGATCATTTCAAATTTCTTTATTAAAAGATCATAATGGTAACAATCATTGGGCCTAATAAATGCTAAAAAGTTGACATAATTATCTTCTTTGTAAGAGATAATTTACTATAAAATTTAAAATTTCTTATTAAAAGATCATAACGGTAACGATCATTGGGCCTAATAAATGCTAAAAAAGTTGACATAATTATCTTCTTTGTAAAAGATAATTTAATAGATCATTTAAAATTTCTTTATAAAAGATCATAATGGTAACAATCATTGGGCCTAATAAATGCTAAAAAAGTTGACATAATTATCTTCTTTGTAACAGATAATTTACTCTAAAATTTAAAATTTCTTATTAAAAGATCATAACGGTAAAGATGATTGGGCCTAATAAATGCTAAAAAAGTTGACATAATTATCTTCTTTGTAAAAGATAATTTAATAGATCATTTAAAATTTCTTTATTAAAAGATCATAATGGTAACAATCATTGGGCCTAATAAATGCTAAAAAGTTGACATAATTATCTTCTTTGTAAGAGATAATTTACTATAAAATTTAAAATTTCTTATTAAAAGATCATAACGGTAACGATCATTGGGCCTAATAAATGCTAAAAAAGTTGACATAATTATCTTCTTTGTAAAAGATAATTTAATAGATCATTTAAAATTTCTCATTAAAAGATCATAACGTTAACGATCATTGGGCCTAACAAATGCTAAAAAAGTTGACATAATTATCTTCTTTGAAAAAGATAATTTAATAGATCATTTAAAATTTCTTTATTAAAAGATTATAACGGTAACGATCATTGGGCGTAATAAATGCTAAAAAAGTTGACATAATTATCTTCTTTGAAAAAGATAATTTAATAGATCATTTAAAATTTCTTTATAAAAGATCATAATGGTAACAATCATTGGGCCTAATAAATGCTAAAAAAGTTGACATAATTATCTTCTTTGTACGAGATAATTTACTATAAAATTTAAAATTTCTTATTAAAAGATCATAACGGTAACGATCATTGGGCCTAATAAGTGCTAAAAAAGTTGACATAATTATCTTCTTTGTAAAAGATAATTTAATAGATCATTTAAAATTTCTTTATTAAAAGATCATAATGGTAACAATCATTGGGCCTAATAAATGCTAAAAAGTTGACATAATTATGTTCTTTGTAAGAGATAATTTACTATAAAATTTAAAATTTCTTATTAAAAGATCATAACGGTAACGATCATTGGGCCTAATAAATGCTAAAAAAGTTGACATAATTATCTTCTTTGTAAAAGATAATTTAATAGATCATTTAAAATTTCTTTATAAAAGATCATAATGGTAACAATCATTGGGCCTAATAAATGCTAAAAAGTTGACATAATTATCTTCTTTGTAAGAGATAATTTACTATAAAATTTAAAATTTCTTATTAAAAGATCATAACGGTAACGATCATTGGGCCTAATAAGTGCTAAAAAAGTTGACATAATTATCTTCTTTGTAAAAGATAATTTAATAGATCATTTAAAATTTCTTTATAAAAGATCATAATGGTAACAATCATTGGGCCTAATAAATGCTAAAAAAGTTGACATAATTATCTTCTTTGTAAGAGATAATTTACTATAAAATTTAAAATTTCTTATTAAAAGATCATAACGGTAACGATCATTGGGCCTAATAAATGCTAAAAAAGTTGACATAATTATCTTCTTTGTAAAAGATAATTTAATAGATCATTTAAAATTTCTTTATTAAAAGATCATAATGGTAACAATCATTGGGCCTAATAAATGCTAAAAAGTTGACATAATTATGTTCTTTGTAAGAGATAATTTACTATAAAATTTAAAATTTCTTATTAAAAGATCATAACGGTAACGATCATTGGGCCTAATAAATGCTAAAAAAGTTGACATAATTATCTTCTTTGTAAAAGATAATTTAATAGATCATTTAAAATTTCTTTATAAAAGATCATAATGGTAACAATCATTGGGCCTAATAAATGCTAAAAAGTTGACATAATTATCTTCTTTGTAAGAGATAATTTACTATAAAATTTAAAATTTCTTATTAAAAGATCATAACGGTAACGATCATTGGGCCTAATAAATGCTAAAAAAGTTGACATAATTATCTTCTTTGTAAAAGATAATTTAATAGATCATTTAAAATTTCTTTATAAAAGATCATAATGGTAACAATCATTGGGCCTAATAAATGCTAAAAAAGTTGACATAATTATCTTCTTTGTAAGAGATAATTTACTATAAAATTTAGAATTTCTTATTAAAAGATCATAACGGTAACGATCATTGGGCCTAATAAATGCTAAAAAAGTTGACATAATTATCTTCTTTGTAAAAGATAATTTAATAGATCATTTAAAATTTCTTTATTAAAAGATCACAATGGTAACAATCATTGGGCCTAATAAATGCTAAAAAGTTGACATAATTATCTTCTTTGTAAGAGATAATTTACTATAAAATTTAAAATTTCTTATTAAAAGATCATAACGGTAACGATCATTGGGCCTAATAAATGCTAAAAAAGTTGACATAATTATCTTCTTTGTAAAAGATAATTTAATAGATCATTTAAAATTTCTTTATAAAAGATCATAATGGTAACAATCATTGGGCCTAATAAATGCTAAAAAAGTTGACATAATTATCTTCTTTGTAAGAGATAATTTACTATAAAATTTAAAATTTCTTATTAAAAGATCATAACGGTAACGATCATTGGGCCTAATAAATGCTAAAAAAGTTGACATAATTATCTTCTTTGTAAAAGATAATTTAATAGATCATTTCAAATTTCTTTATTAAAAGATCATAATGGTAACAATCATTGGGCCTAATAAATGCTAAAAAGTTGACATAATTATCTTCTTTGTAAGAGATAATTTACTATAAAATTTAAAATTTCTTATTAAAAGATCATAACGGTAACGATCATTGGGCCTAATAAATGCTAAAAAAGTTGACATAATTATCTTCTTTGTAAAAGATAATTTAATAGATCATTTAAAATTTCTTTATAAAAGATCATAATGGTAACAATCATTGGGCCTAATAAATGCTAAAAAAGTTGACATAATTATCTTCTTTGTAACAGATAATTTACTATAAAATTTAAAATTTCTTATTAAAAGATCATAACGGTAAAGATCATTGGGCATAATAAATGCTAAAAAAGTTGACATAATTATCTTCTTTGTAAAAGATAATTTAATAGCTGATTTAAAATTTCCTTAAAAAAGATCATAACGGTAACGATCATTGGGCCTAAGAAATGCTTAAAAAGTTGACATAATTATCCTCTTTGTAAAAGATAATTTACTAGACAATTTAAAATTTTTTATTAAAAGATCATAACGGTAACGATCATTGGGCCTAATAAATGCTAAAAAACTTGACATAATTATCTTCTTTGTAAAAGATAATTTAATAGATCATTTAAAATTTCTTTATAAAAGATCATAATGGTAACAATCATTGGGCCTAATAAATGGTAAAAAAGTTGACATAATTATCTTCTTTGTAAGAGATAATTTACTATAACATTTAAAATTTCTTATTAAAAGATCATAACGGTAAAGATCATTGGGCCTAATAAATGCTAAAAAGGTTGACATAATTATCTTCTTTGTAAAAGATAATTTAATAGATCATTTAAAATTTCTTTATAAAAGATCATAATGGTAACAATCATTGGGCCTAATAAATGCTAAAAAGTTGACATAATTATCTTCTTTGTAAGAGATAATTTACTATAAAATTTAAAATTTCTTATTAAAAGATCATAACGGTAACGATCATTGGGCCTAATAAATGCTAAAAAAGTTGACATAATTATCTTCTTTGTAAAAGATAATTTAATAGATCATTTAAAATTTCTTTATAAAAGATCATAATGGTAACAATCATTGGGCCTAATAAATGATAAAAAAGTTGACATAATTATCTTCTTTGTAAGAGATAATTTACTATAAAATTTAAAATTTCTTATTAAAAGATCATAACGGTAACGATCATTGGGCCTAATAAATGCTAAAAAAGTTGACATAATTATCTTCTTTGTAAAAGATAATTTAATAGCTGATTTAAAATTTCCTTAAAAAAAATCATAACGGTAACGATCATTGGGCCTAAGAAATGCTTAAAAAGTTGACATAATTATCCTCTTTGTAAAAGATAATTTACTAGACAATTTAAAATTTTTTATTAAAAGATCATAACGGTAACGATCATTGGGCCTAATAAATGCTAAAAAACTTGACATAATTATCTTCTTTGTAAAAGATAATTTAATAGATCATTTAAAATTTCTTTATAAAAGATCATAATGGTAACAATCATTGGGCCTAATAAATGGTAAAAAAGTTGACATAATTATCTTCTTTGTAAGAGATAATTTACTATAAAATTTAAAATTTCTTATTAAAAGATCATAACGGTAACGATCATTGGCCCTAATAAATGCTAAAAAAGTTGACATAATTATCTTCTTTGTAAAAGATAATTTAATAGATCATTTAAAATTTCTTTATGAAAGATCATAATGGTAACAATCATTGGGCCTAATAAATGCTAAAAAAGTTGACATAATTATCTTCTTTGTAAGAGATAATTTACTATAAAATTTAAAATTTCTTATTAAAAGATCATAACGGTAACGATCATTGGGCCTAATAAATGCTAAAAAAGTTGACATAATTATCTTCTTTGTAAAAGATAATTTAATAGATCATTTAAAATTTCTTTATAAAAGATCATAATGGTAACAATCATTGGGCCTAATAAATGCTAAAAAAGTTGACATAATTATCTTCTTTGTAACAGATAATTTACTATAAAATTTAAAATTTCTTATTAAAAGATCATAACGGTAAAGATCATTGGGCATAATAAATGCTAAAAAAGTTGACATAATTATCTTCTTTGTAAAAGATAATTTAATAGCTGATTTAAAATTTCCTTAAAAAAGATCATAACGGTAACGATCATTGGGCCTAAGAAATGCTTAAAAAGTTGACATAATTATCCTCTTTGTAAAAGATAATTTACTAGACAATTTAAAATTTTTTATTAAAAGATCATAACGGTAACGATCATTGGGCCTAATAAATGCTAAAAAACTTGACATAATTATCTTCTTTGTAAAAGATAATTTAATAGATCATTTAAAATTTCTTTATAAAAGATCATAATGGTAACAATCATTGGGCCTAATAAATGGTAAAAAAGTTGACATAATTATCTTCTTTGTAAGAGATAATTTACTATAACATTTAAAATTTCTTATTAAAAGATCATAACGGTAACGATCATTGGGCCTAATAAATGCTAAAAAAGTTGACATAAATATCTTCTTTGTAAAAGATAATTTAATAGATCATTTAAAATTTCTTTATAAAAGATCATAATGGTAACAATCATTGGGCCTAATAAATGCTAAAAAAGTTGACATAATTATCTTCTTTGTAACAGATAATTTACTATAAAATTTAAAATTTCTTATTAAAAGATCATAACGGTAAAGATCATTGGGCCTAATAAATGCTAAAAAAGTTGACATAATTATCTTCTTTGTAAAAGATAATTTAATAGCTGATTTAAAATTTCCTTAAAAAAGATCATAACGGTAACGATCATTGGGCCTAAGAAATGCTTAAAAAGTTGACATAATTATCCTCTTTGTAAAAGATAATTTACTAGACAATTTAAAATTTTTTATTAAAAGATCATAACGGTAACGATCATTGGGCCTAATAAATGCTAAAAAACTTGACATAATTATCTTCTTTGTAAAAGATAATTTAATAGATCATTTAAAATTTCTTTATAAAAGATCATAATGGTAACAATCATTGGGCCTAATAAATGGTAAAAAAGTTGACATAATTATCTTCTTTGTAAGAGATAATTTACTATAAAATTTAAAATTTCTTATTAAAAGATCATAACGGTAACGATCATTGGCCCTAATAAATGCTAAAAAGTTGACATAATTATCTTCTTTGTAAGAGATAATTTACTATAAAATTTAAAATTTCTTATTAAAAGATCATAACGGTAACGATCATTGGGCCTAATAAATGCTAAAAAAGTTGACATAATTATCTTCTTTGTAAAAGATAATTTAATAGATCATTTAAAATTTCTCATTAAAAGATCATAACGGTAACGATCATTGGGCCTAACAAATGCTAAAAAAGTTGACATAATTATCTTCTTTGAAAAAGATAATTTAATAGATCATTTAAAATTTCTTTATTAAAAGATCATAACGGTAACGATCATTGGGCCTAATAAATGCTAAAAAAGTTGACATAATTATCTTCTTTGTAGGAGATAATTTACTATAAAATTTAAAATTTCTTATTAAAAGATCATAACGGTAACGATCATTGGGCCTAATAAATGCTAAAAAAGTTGACCTAATTATCTTCTTTGTAAAAGATAATTTAATAGATCATTTCAAATTTCTTTATTAAAAGATCATAATGGTAACAATCATTGGGCCTAATAAATGCTAAAAAGTTGACATAATTATCTTCTTTGTAAGAGATAATTTACTATAAAATTTAAAATTTCTTATTAAAAGATCATAACGGTAACGATCATTGGGCCTAATAAATGCTAAAAAAGTTGACATAATTATCTTCTTTGTAAAAGATAATTTAATAGATCATTTAAAATTTCTTTATAAAAGATCATAATGGTAACAATCATTGGGCCTAATAAATGCTAAAAAAGTTGACATAATTATCTTCTTTGTAACAGATAATTTACTATAAAATTTAAAATTTCTTATTAAAAGATCATAACGGTAAAGATCATTGGGCCTAATAAATGCTAAAAAAGTTGACATAATTATCTTCTTTGTAAAAGATAATTTAATAGCTGATTTAAAATTTCCTTAAAAAAGATCATAACGGTAACGATCATTGGGCCTAAGAAATGCTTAAAAAGTTGACATAATTATCCTCTTTGTAAAAGATAATTTACTAGACAATTTAAAATTTTTTATTAAAAGATCATAACGGTAACGATCATTGGGCCTAATAAATGCTAAAAAACTTGACATAATTATCTTCTTTGTAAAAGATAATTTAATAGATCATTTAAAATTTCTTTATAAAAGATCATAATGGTAACAATCATTGGGCCTAATAAATGGTAAAAAAGTTGACATAATTATCTTCTTTGTAAGAGATAATTTACTATAAAATTTAAAATTTCTTATTAAAAGATCATAACGGTAACGATCATTGGCCCTAATAAATGCTAAAAAGTTGACATAATTATCTTCTTTGTAAGAGATAATTTACTATAAAATTTAAAATTTCTTATTAAAAGATCATAACGGTAACGATCATTGGGCCTAATAAATGCTAAAAAAGTTGACATAATTATCTTCTTTGTAAAAGATAATTTAATAGATCATTTAAAATTTCTCATTAAAAGATCATAACGGTAACGATCATTGGGCCTAACAAATGCTAAAAAAGTTGACATAATTATCTTCTTTGAAAAAGATAATTTAATAGATCATTTAAAATTTCTTTATTAAAAGATCATAACGGTAACGATCATTGGGCCTAATAAATGCTAAAAAAGTTGACATAATTATCTTCTTTGTAGGAGATAATTTACTATAAAATTTAAAATTTCTTATTAAAAGATCATAACGGTAACGATCATTGGGCCTAATAAATGCTAAAAAAGTTGACCTAATTATCTTCTTTGTAAAAGATAATTTAATAGATCATTTCAAATTTCTTTATTAAAAGATCATAATGGTAACAATCATTGGGCCTAATAAATGCTAAAAAGTTGACATAATTATCTTCTTTGTAAGAGATAATTTACTATAAAATTTAAAATTTCTTATTAAAAGATCATAACGGTAACGATCATTGGGCCTAATAAATGCTAAAAAAGTTGACATAATTATCTTCTTTGTAAAAGATAATTTAATAGATCATTTAAAATTTCTTTATAAAAGATCATAATGGTAACAATCATTGGGCCTAATAAATGCTAAAAAAGTTGACATAATTATCTTCTTTGTAACAGATAATTTACTATAAAATTTAAAATTTCTTATTAAAAGATCATAACGGTAAAGATCATTGGGCCTAATAAATGCTAAAAAAGTTGACATAATTATCTTCTTTGTAAAAGATAATTTAATAGATCATTTAAAATTTCTTTATTAAAAGATCATAATGGTAACAATCATTGGGCCTAATAAATGCTAAAAAGTTGACATAATTATCTTCTTTGTAAGAGATAATTTACTATAAAATTTAAAATTTCTTATTAAAAGATCATAACGGTAACGATCATTGGGCCTAATAAATGCTAAAAAAGTTGACATAATTATCTTCTTTGTAAAAGATAATTTAATAGATCATTTAAAATTTCTCATTAAAAGATCATAACGTTAACGATCATTGGGCCTAACAAATGCTAAAAAAGTTGACATAATTATCTTCTTTGAAAAAGATAATTTAATAGATCATTTAAAATTTCTTTATTAAAAGATTATAACGGTAACGATCATTGGGCGTAATAAATGCTAAAAAAGTTGACATAATTATCTTCTTTGAAAAAGATAATTTAATAGATCATTTAAAATTTCTTTATAAAAGATCATAATGGTAACAATCATTGGGCCTAATAAATGCTAAAAAAGTTGACATAATTATCTTCTTTGTACGAGATAATTTACTATAAAATTTAAAATTCTTATTAAAAGATCATAACGGTAACGATCATTGGGCCTAATAAATGCTAAAAAAGTTGACATAATTATCTTCTTTGTAAAAGATAATTTAATAGATCATTTAAAATTTCTTTATTAAAAGATCATAATGGTAACAATCATTGGGCCTAATAAATGCTAAAAAGTTGACATAATTATCTTCTTTGTAAGAGATAATTTACTATAAAATTTAAAATTTCTTATTAAAAGATCATAACGGTAACGATCATTGGGCCTAATAAATGCTAAAAAAGTTGACATAATTATCTTCTTTGTAAAAGATAATTTAATAGATCATTTAAAATTTCTCATTAAAAGATCATAACGGTAACGATCATTGGGCCTAACAAATGCTAAAAAAGTTGACATAATTATCTTCTTTGAAAAAGATAATTTAATAGATCATTTAAAATTTGTTTATTAAAAGATCATAACGGTAACGATCATTGGGCCTAATAAATGCTAAAAAAGTTGACATAATTATCTTCTTTGTAGGAGATAATTTACTATAAAATTTAAAATTTCTTATTAAAAGATCATAACGGTAACGATCATTGGGCCTAATAAATGCTAAAAAAGTTGACATAATTATCTTCTTTGTAAAAGATAATTTAATAGATCATTTCAAATTTCTTTATTAAAAGATCATAATGGTAACAATCATTGGGCCTAATAAATGCTAAAAAGTTGACATAATTATCTTCTTTGTAAGAGATAATTTACTATAAAATTTAAAATTTCTTATTAAAAGATCATAACGGTAACGATCATTGGGCCTAATAAATGCTAAAAAAGTTGACATAATTATCTTCTTTGTAAAAGATAATTTAATAGATCATTTAAAATTTCTTTATAAAAGATCATAATGGTAACAATCATTGGGCCTAATAAATGCTAAAAAAGTTGACATAATTATCTTCTTTGTAACAGATAATTTACTATAAAATTTAAAATTTCTTATTAAAAGATCATAACGGTAAAGATCATTGGGCCTAATAAATGCTAAAAAAGTTGACATAATTATCTTCTTTGTAAAAGATAATTTAATAGATCATTTAAAATTTCTTTATTAAAAGATCATAATGGTAACAATCATTGGGCCTAATAAATGCTAAAAAGTTGACATAATTATCTTCTTTGTAAGAGATAATTTACTATAAAATTTAAAATTTCTTATTAAAAGATCATAACGGTAACGATCATTGGGCCTAATAAATGCTAAAAAAGTTGACATAATTATCTTCTTTGTAAAAGATAATTTAATAGATCATTTAAAATTTCTCATTAAAAGATCATAACGTTAACGATCATTGGGCCTAACAAATGCTAAAAAAGTTGACATAATTATCTTCTTTGAAAAAGATAATTTAATAGATCATTTAAAATTTCTTTATTAAAAGATTATAACGGTAACGATCATTGGGCGTAATAAATGCTAAAAAAGTTGACATAATTATCTTCTTTGAAAAAGATAATTTAATAGATCATTTAAAATTTCTTTATAAAAGATCATAATGGTAACAATCATTGGGCCTAATAAATGCTAAAAAAGTTGACATAATTATCTTCTTTGTACGAGATAATTTACTATAAAATTTAAAATTTCTTATTAAAAGATCATAACGGTAACGATCATTGGGCCTAATAAATGCTAAAAAAGTTGACATAATTATCTTCTTTGTAAAAGATAATTTAATAGATCATTTAAAATTTCTTTATTAAAAGATCATAATGGTAACAATCATTGGGCCTAATAAATGCTAAAAAGTTGACATAATTATCTTCTTTGTAAGAGATAATTTACTATAAAATTTAAAATTTCTTATTAAAAGATCATAACGGTAACGATCATTGGGCCTAATAAATGCTAAAAAAGTTGACATAATTATCTTCTTTGTAAAAGATAATTTAATAGATCATTTAAAATTTCTTTATAAAAGATCATAATGGTAACAATCATTGGGCCTAATAAATGCTAAAAAAGTTGACATAATTATCTTCTTTGTAAGAGATAATTTACTATAAAATTTAAAATTTCTTATTAAAAGATCATAACGGTAACGATCATTGGGCCTAATAAATGCTAAAAAAGTTGACATAATTATCTTCTTTGTAAAAGATAATTTAATAGATCATTTAAAATTTCTTTATTAAAAGATCATAATGGTAACAATCATTGGGCCTAATAAATGCTAAAAAGTTGACATAATTATGTTCTTTGTAAGAGATAATTTACTATAAAATTTAAAATTTCTTATTAAAAGATCATAACGGTAACGATCATTGGGCCTAATAAATGCTAAAAAAGTTGACATAATTATCTTCTTTGTAAAAGATAATTTAATAGATCATTTAAAATTTCTTTATAAAAGATCATAATGGTAACAATCATTGGGCCTAATAAATGCTAAAAAGTTGACATAATTATCTTCTTTGTAAGAGATAATTTACTATAAAATTTAAAATTTCTTATTAAAAGATCATAACGGTAACGATCATTGGGCCTAATAAATGCTAAAAAAGTTGACATAATTATCTTCTTTGTAAAAGATAATTTAATAGATCATTTAAAATTTCTTTATAAAAGATCATAATGGTAACAATCATTGGGCCTAATAAATGCTAAAAAAGTTGACATAATTATCTTCTTTGTAAGAGATAATTTACTATAAAATTTAAAATTTCTTATTAAAAGATCATAACGGTAACGATCATTGGGCCTAATAAATGCTAAAAAAGTTGACATAATTATCTTCTTTGTAAAAGATAATTTAATAGATCATTTAAAATTTCTTTATTAAAAGATCATAATGGTAACAATCATTGGGCCTAATAAATGCTAAAAAGTTGACATAATTATGTTCTTTGTAAGAGATAATTTACTATAAAATTTAAAATTTCTTATTAAAAGATCATAACGGTAACGATCATTGGGCCTAATAAATGCTAAAAAAGTTGACATAATTATCTTCTTTGTAAAAGATAATTTAATAGATCATTTAAAATTTCTTTATAAAAGATCATAATGGTAACAATCATTGGGCCTAATAAATGCTAAAAAGTTGACATAATTATCTTCTTTGTAAGAGATAATTTACTATAAAATTTAAAATTTCTTATTAAAAGATCATAACGGTAACGATCATTGGGCCTAATAAATGCTAAAAAAGTTGACATAATTATCTTCTTTGTAAAAGATAATTTAATAGATCATTTAAAATTTCTTTATAAAAGATCATAATGGTAACAATCATTGGGCCTAATAAATGCTAAAAAAGTTGACATAATTATCTTCTTTGTAAGAGATAATTTACTATAAAATTTAGAATTTCTTATTAAAAGATCATAACGGTAACGATCATTGGGCCTAATAAATGCTAAAAAAGTTGACATAATTATCTTCTTTGTAAAAGATAATTTAATAGATCATTTAAAATTTCTTTATTAAAAGATCACAATGGTAACAATCATTGGGCCTAATAAATGCTAAAAAGTTGACATAATTATCTTCTTTGTAAGAGATAATTTACTATAAAATTTAAAATTTCTTATTAAAAGATCATAACGGTAACGATCATTGGGCCTAATAAATGCTAAAAAAGTTGACATAATTATCTTCTTTGTAAAAGATAATTTAATAGATCATTTAAAATTTCTTTATAAAAGATCATAATGGTAACAATCATTGGGCCTAATAAATGCTAAAAAAGTTGACATAATTATCTTCTTTGTAACAGATAATTTACTATAAAATTTAAAATTTCTTATTAAAAGATCATAACGGTAAAGATCATTGGGCATAATAAATGCTAAAAAAGTTGACATAATTATCTTCTTTGTAAAAGATAATTTAATAGCTGATTTAAAATTTCCTTAAAAAAGATCATAACGGTAACGATCATTGGGCCTAAGAAATGCTTAAAAAGTTGACATAATTATCCTCTTTGTAAAAGATAATTTACTAGACAATTTAAAATTTTTTATTAAAAGATCATAACGGTAACGATCATTGGGCCTAATAAATGCTAAAAAAGTTGACATAATTATCTTCTTTGTAAAAGATAATTTAATAGATCATTTAAAATTTCTTTATTAAAAGATCATAATGGTAACAATCATTGGGCCTAATAAATGCTAAAAAGTTGACATAATTATGTTCTTTGTAAGAGATAATTTACTATAAAATTTAAAATTTCTTATTAAAAGATCATAACGGTAACGATCATTGGGCCTAATAAATGCTAAAAAAGTTGACATAATTATCTTCTTTGTAAAAGATAATTTAATAGATCATTTAAAATTTCTTTATAAAAGATCATAATGGTAACAATCATTGGGCCTAATAAATGCTAAAAAGTTGACATAATTATCTTCTTTGTAAGAGATAATTTACTATAAAATTTAAAATTTCTTATTAAAAGATCATAACGGTAACGATCATTGGGCCTAATAAATGCTAAAAAAGTTGACATAATTATCTTCTTTGTAAAAGATAATTTAATAGATCATTTAAAATTTCTTTATAAAAGATCATAATGGTAACAATCATTGGGCCTAATAAATGCTAAAAAAGTTGACATAATTATCTTCTTTGTAAGAGATAATTTACTATAAAATTTAAAATTTCTTATTAAAAGATCATAACGGTAACGATCATTGGGCCTAATAAATGCTAAAAAAGTTGACATAATTATCTTCTTTGTAAAAGATAATTTAATAGATCATTTAAAATTTCTTTATTAAAAGATCATAATGGTAACAATCATTGGGCCTAATAAATGCTAAAAAGTTGACATAATTATGTTCTTTGTAAGAGATAATTTACTATAAAATTTAAAATTTCTTATTAAAAGATCATAACGGTAACGATCATTGGGCCTAATAAATGCTAAAAAAGTTGACATAATTATCTTCTTTGTAAAAGATAATTTAATAGATCATTTAAAATTTCTTTATAAAAGATCATAATGGTAACAATCATTGGGCCTAATAAATGCTAAAAAGTTGACATAATTATCTTCTTTGTAAGAGATAATTTACTATAAAATTTAAAATTTCTTATTAAAAGATCATAACGGTAACGATCATTGGGCCTAATAAATGCTAAAAAAGTTGACATAATTATCTTCTTTGTAAAAGATAATTTAATAGATCATTTAAAATTTCTTTATAAAAGATCATAATGGTAACAATCATTGGGCCTAATAAATGCTAAAAAAGTTGACATAATTATCTTCTTTGTAAGAGATAATTTACTATAAAATTTAGAATTTCTTATTAAAAGATCATAACGGTAACGATCATTGGGCCTAATAAATGCTAAAAAAGTTGACATAATTATCTTCTTTGTAAAAGATAATTTAATAGATCATTTAAAATTTCTTTATTAAAAGATCACAATGGTAACAATCATTGGGCCTAATAAATGCTAAAAAGTTGACATAATTATCTTCTTTGTAAGAGATAATTTACTATAAAATTTAAAATTTCTTATTAAAAGATCATAACGGTAACGATCATTGGGCCTAATAAATGCTAAAAAAGTTGACATAATTATCTTCTTTGTAAAAGATAATTTAATAGATCATTTAAAATTTCTTTATAAAAGATCATAATGGTAACAATCATTGGGCCTAATAAATGCTAAAAAAGTTGACATAATTATCTTCTTTGTAAGAGATAATTTACTATAAAATTTAAAATTTCTTATTAAAAGATCATAACGGTAACGATCATTGGGCCTAATAAATGCTAAAAAAGTTGACATAATTATCTTCTTTGTAAAAGATAATTTAATAGATCATTTCAAATTTCTTTATTAAAAGATCATAATGGTAACAATCATTGGGCCTAATAAATGCTAAAAAGTTGACATAATTATCTTCTTTGTAAGAGATAATTTACTATAAAATTTAAAATTTCTTATTAAAAGATCATAACGGTAACGATCATTGGGCCTAATAAATGCTAAAAAAGTTGACATAATTATCTTCTTTGTAAAAGATAATTTAATAGATCATTTAAAATTTCTTTATAAAAGATCATAATGGTAACAATCATTGGGCCTAATAAATGCTAAAAAAGTTGACATAATTATCTTCTTTGTAACAGATTATTTACTATAAAATTTAAAATTTCTTATTAAAAGATCATAACGGTAAAGATCATTGGGCATAATAAATGCTAAAAAAGTTGACATAATTATCTTCTTTGTAAAAGATAATTTAATAGCTGATTTAAAATTTCCTTAAAAAAGATCATAACGGTAACGATCATTGGGCCTAAGAAATGCTTAAAAAGTTGACATAATTATCCTCTTTGTAAAAGATAATTTACTAGACAATTTAAAATTTTTTATTAAAAGATCATAACGGTAACGATCATTGGGCCTAATAAATGCTAAAAAACTTGACATAATTATCTTCTTTGTAAAAGATAATTTAATAGATCATTTAAAATTTCTTTATAAAAGATCATAATGGTAACAATCATTGGGCCTAATAAATGGTAAAAAAGTTGACATAATTATCTTCTTTGTAAGAGATAATTTACTATAACATTTAAAATTTCTTATTAAAAGATCATAACGGTAAAGATCATTGGGCCTAATAAATGCTAAAAAAGTTGACATAATTATCTTCTTTGTAAAAGATAATTTAATAGATCATTTAAAATTTCTTTATAAAAGATCATAATGGTAACAATCATTGGGCCTAATAAATGCTAAAAAGTTGACATAATTATCTTCTTTGTAAGAGATAATTTACTATAAAATTTAAAATTTCTTATTAAAAGATCATAACGGTAACGATCATTGGGCCTAATAAATGCTAAAAAAGTTGACATAATTATCTTCTTTGTAAAAGATAATTTAATAGATCATTTAAAATTTCTTTATAAAAGATCATAATGGTAACAATCATTGGGCCTAATAAATGATAAAAAAGTTGACATAATTATCTTCTTTGTAAGAGATAATTTACTATAAAATTTAAAATTTCTTATTAAAAGATCATAACGGTAACGATCATTGGGCCTAATAAATGCTAAAAAAGTTGACATAATTATCTTCTTTGTAAAAGATAATTTAATAGCTGATTTAAAATTTCCTTAAAAAAGATCATAACGGTAACGATCATTGGGCCTAAGAAATGCTTAAAAAGTTGACATAATTATCCTCTTTGTAAAAGATAATTTACTAGACAATTTAAAATTTTTTATTAAAAGATCATAACGGTAACGATCATTGGGCCTAATAAATGCTAAAAAAGTTGACATAATTATCTTCTTTGTAAAAGATAATTTAATAGATCATTTAAAATTTCTTTATAAAAGATCATAATGGTAACAATCATTGGGCCTAATAAATGGTAAAAAAGTTGACATAATTATCTTCTTTGTAAGAGATAATTTACTATAAAATTTAAAATTTCTTATTAAAAGATCATAACGGTAACGATCATTGGCCCTAATAAATGCTAAAAAAGTTGACATAATTATCTTCTTTGTAAAAGATAATTTAATAGATCATTTAAAATTTCTTTATAAAAGATCATAATGGTAACAATCATTGGGCCTAATAAATGCTAAAAAAGTTGACATAATTATCTTCTTTGTAAGAGATAATTTACTATAAAATTTAAAATTTCTTATTAAAAGATCATAACGGTAACGATCATTGGGCCTAATAAATGCTAAAAAAGTTGACATAATTATCTTCTTTGTAAAAGATAATTTAATAGCTGATTTAAAATTTCCTTAAAAAAGATCATAACGGTAACGATCATTGGGCCTAAGAAATGCTTAAAAAGTTGACATAATTATCCTCTTTGTAAAAGATAATTTACTAGACAATTTAAAATTTTTTATTAAAAGATCATAACGGTAACGATCATTGGGCCTAATAAATGCTAAAAAACTTGACATAATTATCTTCTTTGTAAAAGATAATTTAATAGATCATTTAAAATTTCTTTATAAAAGATCATAATGGTAACAATCATTGGGCCTAATAAATGGTAAAAAAGTTGACATAATTATCTTCTTTGTAAGAGATAATTTACTATAAAATTTAAAATTTCTTATTAAAAGATCATAACGGTAACGATCATTGGGCCTAATAAATGCTAAAAAAGTTGACATAATTATCTTCTTTGTAAAAGATAATTTAATAGATCATTTCAAATTTCTTTATTAAAAGATCATAATGGTAACAATCATTGGGCCTAATAAATGCTAAAAAGTTGACATAATTATCTTCTTTGTAAGAGATAATTTACTATAAAATTTAAAATTTCTTATTAAAAGATCATAACGGTAACGATCATTGGGCCTAATAAATGCTAAAAAAGTTGACATAATTATCTTCTTTGTAAAAGATAATTTAATAGATCATTTAAAATTTCTTTATAAAAGATCATAATGGTAACAATCATTGGGCCTAATAAATGCTAAAAAAGTTGACATAATTATCTTCTTTGTAACAGATAATTTACTATAAAATTTAAAATTTCTTATTAAAAGATCATAACGGTAAAGATCATTGGGCATAATAAATGCTAAAAAAGTTGACATAATTATCTTCTTTGTAAAAGATAATTTAATAGCTGATTTAAAATTTCCTTAAAAAAGATCATAACGGTAACGATCATTGGGCCTAAGAAATGCTTAAAAAGTTGACATAATTATCCTCTTTGTAAAAGATAATTTACTAGACAATTTAAAATTTTTTATTAAAAGATCATAACGGTAACGATCATTGGGCCTAATAAATGCTAAAAAACTTGACATAATTATCTTCTTTGTAAAAGATAATTTAATAGATCATTTAAAATTTCTTTATAAAAGATCATAATGGTAACAATCATTGGGCCTAATAAATGCTAAAAAAGTTGACATAATTATCTTCTTTGTAACAGATAATTTACTATAAAATTTAAAATTTCTTATTAAAAGATCATAACGGTAAAGATCATTGGGCATAATAAATGCTAAAAAAGTTGACATAATTATCTTCTTTGTAAAAGATAATTTAATAGCTGATTTAAAATTTCCTTAAAAAAGATCATAACGGTAACGATCATTGGGCCTAAGAAATGCTTAAAAAGTTGACATAATTATCCTCTTTGTAAAAGATAATTTACTAGACAATTTAAAATTTTTTATTAAAAGATCATAACGGTAACGATCATTGGGCCTAATAAATGCTAAAAAACTTGACATAATTATCTTCTTTGTAAAAGATAATTTAATAGATCATTTAAAATTTCTTTATAAAAGATCATAATGGTAACAATCATTGGGCCTAATAAATGGTAAAAAAGTTGACATAATTATCTTCTTTGTAAGAGATAATTTACTATAACATTTAAAATTTCTTATTAAAAGATCATAACGGTAAAGATCATTGGGCCTAATAAATGCTAAAAAAGTTGACATAATTATCTTCTTTGTAAAAGATAATTTAATAGATCATTTAAAATTTCTTTATAAAAGATCATAATGGTAACAATCATTGGGCCTAATAAATGCTAAAAAGTTGACATAATTATCTTCTTTGTAAGAGATAATTTACTATAAAATTTAAAATTTCTTATTAAAAGATCATAACGGTAACGATCATTGGGCCTAATAAATGCTAAAAAAGTTGACATAATTATCTTCTTTGTAAAAGATAATTTAATAGATCATTTAAAATTTCTTTATAAAAGATCATAATGGTAACAATCATTGGGCCTAATAAATGATAAAAAAGTTGACATAATTATCTTCTTTGTAAGAGATAATTTACTATAAAATTTAAAATTTCTTATTAAAAGATCATAACGGTAACGATCATTGGGCCTAATAAATGCTAAAAAAGTTGACATAATTATCTTCTTTGTAAAAGATAATTTAATAGCTGATTTAAAATTTCCTTAAAAAAGATCATAACGGTAACGATCATTGGGCCTAAGAAATGCTTAAAAAGTTGACATAATTATCCTCTTTGTAAAAGATAATTTACTAGACAATTTAAAATTTTTTATTAAAAGATCATAACGGTAACGATCATTGGGCCTAATAAATGCTAAAAAACTTGACATAATTATCTTCTTTGTAAAAGATAATTTAATAGATCATTTAAAATTTCTTTATAAAAGATCATAATGGTAACAATCATTGGGCCTAATAAATGGTAAAAAAGTTGACATAATTATCTTCTTTGTAAGAGATAATTTACTATAAAATTTAAAATTTCTTATTAAAAGATCATAACGGTAACGATCATTGGCCCTAATAAATGCTAAAAAAGTTGACATAATTATCTTCTTTGTAAAAGATAATTTAATAGATCATTTAAAATTTCTTTATAAAAGATCATAATGGTAACAATCATTGGGCCTAATAAATGCTAAAAAAGTTGACATAATTATCTTCTTTGTAAGAGATAATTTACTATAAAATTTAAAATTTCTTATTAAAAGATCATAACGGTAACGATCATTGGGCCTAATAAATGCTAAAAAAGTTGACATAATTATCTTCTTTGTAAAAGATAATTTAATAGCTGATTTAAAATTTCCTTAAAAAAGATCATAACGGTAACGATCATTGGGCCTAAGAAATGCTTAAAAAGTTGACATAATTATCCTCTTTGTAAAAGATAATTTACTAGACAATTTAAAATTTTTTATTAAAAGATCATAACGGTAACGATCATTGGGCCTAATAAATGCTAAAAAACTTGACATAATTATCTTCTTTGTAAAAGATAATTTAATAGATCATTTAAAATTTCTTTATAAAAGATCATAATGGTAACAATCATTGGGCCTAATAAATGGTAAAAAAGTTGACATAATTATCTTCTTTGTAAGAGATAATTTACTATAAAATTTAAAATTTCTTATTAAAAGATCATAACGGTAACGATCATTGGGCCTAATAAATGCTAAAAAAGTTGATATAATTATCTTCTTTGTGAAAGATAATTTAATAGATCATTTCAAATTTCTTTATTAAAAGATCATAATGGTAACAATCATTGGGCCTAATAAATGCTAAAAAGTTGACATAATTATCTTCTTTGTAAGAGATAATTTACTATAAAATTTAAAATTTCTTATTAAAAGATCATAACGGTAACGATCATTGGGCCTAATAAATGCTAAAAAAGTTGACATAATTATCTTCTTTGTAAAAGATAATTTAATAGCTGATTTAAAATTTCCTTAAAAAAGATCATAACGGTAACGATCATTGGGCCTAAGAAATGCTTAAAAAGTTGACATAATTATCCTCTTTGTAAAAGATAATTTACTAGACAATTTAAAATTTTTTATTAAAAGATCATAACGGTAACGATCATTGGGCCTAATAAATGCTAAAAAACTTGACATAATTATCTTCTTTGTAAAAGATAATTTAATAGATCATTTAAAATTTCTTTATAAAAGATCATAATGGTAACAATCATTGGGCCTAATAAATGGTAAAAAAGTTGACATAATTATCTTCTTTGTAAGAGATAATTTACTATAAAATTTAAAATTTCTTATTAAAAGATCATAACGGTAACGATCATTGGCCCTAATAAATGCTAAAAAAGTTGACATAATTATCTTCTTTGTAAAAGATAATTTAATAGATCATTTAAAATTTCTTTATTAAAAGATCATAATGGTAACAATCATTGGGCCTAATAAATGCTAAAAAGTTGACATAATTATCTTCTTTGTAAGAGATAATTTACTATAAAATTTAAAATTTCTTATTAAAAGATCATAACGGTAACGATCATTGGGCCTAATAAATGCTAAAAAAGTTGACATAATTATCTTCTTTGTAAAAGATAATTTAATAGATCATTTAAAATTTCTCATTAAAAGATCATAACGGTAACGATCATTGGGCCTAACAAATGCTAAAAATGTTGACATAATTATCTTCTTTGAAAAAGATAATTTAATAGATCATTTAAAATTTCTTTATTAAAAGATTATAACGGTAACGATCATTGGGCGTAATAAATGCTAAAAAAGTTGACATAATTATCTTCTTTGAAAAAGATAATTTAATAGATCATTTAAAATTTCTTTATAAAAGATCATAATGGTAACAATCATTGGGCCTAATAAATGCTAAAAAAGTTGACATAATTATCTTCTTTGTACGAGATAATTTACTATAAAATTTAAAATTTCTTATTAAAAGATCATAATGGTAACGATCATTGGGCCTAATAAATGCTAAAAAAGTTGACATAATTATCTTCTTTGTAAAAGATAATTTAATAGATCATTTAAAATTTCTTTATTAAAAGATCATAATGGTAACAATCATTGGGCCTAATAAATGCTAAAAAGTTGACATAATTATCTTCTTTGTAAGAGATAATTTAGTATAAAATTTAAAATTTCTTATTAAAAGATCATAACGGTAACGATCATTGGGCCTAATAAATGCTAAAAAAGTTGACATAATTATCTTCTTTGTAAAAGATAATTTAATAGATCATTTAAAATTTCTTTATTAAAAGATCATAATGGTAACAATCATTGGGCCTAATAAATGCTAAAAAGTTGACATAATTATCTTCTTTGTAAGAGATAATTTACTATAAAATTTAAAATTTCTTATTAAAAGATCATAACGGTAACGATCATTGGGCCTAATAAATGCTAAAAAAGTTGACATAATTATCTTCTTTGTAAAAGATAATTTAATAGATCATTTAAAATTTCTCATTAAAAGATCATAACGGTAACGATCATTGGGCCTAACAAATGCTAAAAAAGTTGACATAATTATCTTCTTTGAAAAAGATAATTTAATAGATCATTTAAAATTTCTTTATTAAAAGATTATAACGGTAACGATCATTGGGCGTAATAAATGCTAAAAAAGTTGACATAATTATCTTCTTTGAAAAAGATAATTTAATAGATCATTTAAAATTTCTTTATAAAAGATCATAATGGTAACAATCATTGGGCCTAATAAATGCTAAAAAAGTTGACATAATTATCTTCTTTGTACGAGATAATTTACTATAAAATTTAAAATTTCTTATTAAAAGATCATAACGGTAACGATCATTGGGCCTAATAAATGCTAAAAAAGTTGACATAATTATCTTCTTTGTAAAAGATAATTTAATAGCTGATTTAAAATTTCCTTAAAAAAGATCATAACGGTAACGATCATTGGGCCTAAGAAATGCTTAAAAAGTTGACATAATTATCCTCTTTGTAAAAGATAATTTACTAGACAATTTAAAATTTTTTATTAAAAGATCATAACGGTAACGATCATTGGGCCTAATAAATGCTAAAAAACTTGACATAATTATCTTCTTTGTAAAAGATAATTTAATAGATCATTTAAAATTTCTTTATAAAAGATCATAATGGTAACAATCATTGGGCCTAATAAATGGTAAAAAAGTTGACATAATTATCTTCTTTGTAAGAGATAATTTACTATAAAATTTAAAATTTCTTATTAAAAGATCATAACGGTAACGATCATTGGGCCTAATAAATGCTAAAAAAGTTGATATAATTATCTTCTTTGTGAAAGATAATTTAATAGATCATTTCAAATTTCTTTATTAAAAGATCATAATGGTAACAATCATTGGGCCTAATAAATGCTAAAAAGTTGACATAATTATCTTCTTTGTAAGAGATAATTTACTATAAAATTTAAAATTTCTTATTAAAAGATCATAACGGTAACGATCATTGGGCCTAATAAATGCTAAAAAAGTTGACATAATTATCTTCTTTGTAAAAGATAATTTAATAGCTGATTTAAAATTTCCTTAAAAAAGATCATAACGGTAACGATCATTGGGCCTAAGAAATGCTTAAAAAGTTGACATAATTATCCTCTTTGTAAAAGATAATTTACTAGACAATTTAAAATTTTTTATTAAAAGATCATAACGGTAACGATCATTGGGCCTAATAAATGCTAAAAAACTTGACATAATTATCTTCTTTGTAAAAGATAATTTAATAGATCATTTAAAATTTCTTTATAAAAGATCATAATGGTAACAATCATTGGGCCTAATAAATGGTAAAAAAGTTGACATAATTATCTTCTTTGTAAGAGATAATTTACTATAAAATTTAAAATTTCTTATTAAAAGATCATAACGGTAACGATCATTGGCCCTAATAAATGCTAAAAAAGTTGACATAATTATCTTCTTTGTAAAAGATAATTTAATAGATCATTTAAAATTTCTTTATTAAAAGATCATAATGGTAACAATCATTGGGCCTAATAAATGCTAAAAAGTTGACATAATTATCTTCTTTGTAAGAGATAATTTACTATAAAATTTAAAATTTCTTATTAAAAGATCATAACGGTAACGATCATTGGGCCTAATAAATGCTAAAAAAGTTGACATAATGATCTTCTTTGTAAAAGATAATTTAATAGATCATTTAAAATTTCTCATTAAAAGATCATAACGGTAACGATCATTGGGCCTAACAAATGCTAAAAATGTTGACATAATTATCTTCTTTGAAAAAGATAATTTAATAGATCATTTAAAATTTCTTTATTAAAAGATTATAACGGTAACGATCATTGGGCGTAATAAATGCTAAAAAAGTTGACATAATTATCTTCTTTGAAAAAGATAATTTAATAGATCATTTAAAATTTCTTTATAAAAGATCATAATGGTAACAATCATTGGGCCTAATAAATGCTAAAAAAGTTGACATAATTATCTTCTTTGTACGAGATAATTTACTATAAAATTTAAAATTTCTTATTAAAAGATCATAACGGTAACGATCATTGGGCCTAATAAATGCTAAAAAAGTTGACATAATTATCTTCTTTGTAAAAGATAATTTAATAGATCATTTAAAATTTCTTTATTAAAAGATCATAATGGTAACAATCATTGGGCCTAATAAATGCTAAAAAGTTGACATAATTATCTTCTTTGTAAGAGATAATTTACTATAAAATTTAAAATTTCTTATTAAAAGATCATAACGGTAACGATCATTGGGCCTAATAAATGCTAAAAAAGTTGACATAATTATCTTCTTTGTAAAAGATAATTTAATAGATCATTTAAAATTTCTTTATTAAAAGATCATAATGGTAACAATCATTGGGCCTAATAAATGCTAAAAAGTTGACATAATTATCTTCTTTGTAAGAGATAATTTACTATAAAATTTAAAATTTCTTATTAAAAGATCATAACGGTAACGATCATTGGGCCTAATAAATGCTAAAAAAGTTGACATAATTATCTTCTTTGTAAAAGATAATTTAATAGATCATTTAAAATTTCTCATTAAAAGATCATAACGGTAACGATCATTGGGCCTAACAAATGCTAAAAAAGTTGACATAATTATCTTCTTTGAAAAAGATAATTTAATAGATCATTTAAAATTTCTTTATTAAAAGATTATAACGGTAACGATCATTGGGCGTAATAAATGCTAAAAAAGTTGACATAATTATCTTCTTTGAAAAAGATAATTTAATAGATCATTTAAAATTTCTTTATAAAAGATCATAATGGTAACAATCATTGGGCCTAATAAATGCTAAAAAAGTTGACATAATTATCTTCTTTGTACGAGATAATTTACTATAAAATTTAAAATTTCTTATTAAAAGATCATAACGGTAACGATCATTGGGCCTAATAAATGCTAAAAAAGTTGACATAATTATCTTCTTTGTAAAAGATAATTTAATAGATCATTTAAAATTTCTTTATTAAAAGATCATAATGGTAACAATCATTGGGCCTAATAAATGCTAAAAAGTTGACATAATTATCTTCTTTGTAAGAGATAATTTACTATAAAATTTAAAATTTCTTATTAAAAGATCATAACGGTAACGATCATTGGGCCTAATAAATGCTAAAAAAGTTGACATAATTATCTTCTTTGTAAAAGATAATTTAATAGATCATTTAAAATTTCTTTATAAAAGATCATAATGGTAACAATCATTGGGCCTAATAAATGCTAAAAAGTTGACATAATTATCTTCTTTGTAAGAGATAATTTACTATAAAATTTAAAATTTCTTATTAAAAGATCATAACGGTAACGATCATTGGGCCTAATAAATGCTAAAAAAGTTGACATAATTATCTTCTTTGTAAAAGATAATTTAATAGATCATTTAAAATTTCTCATTAAAAGATCATAACGGTAACGATCATTGGGCCTAACAAATGCTAAAAAAGTTGACATAATTATCTTCTTTGAAAAAGATAATTTAATAGATCATTTAAAATTTCTTTATTAAAAGATTATAACGGTAACGATCATTGGGCGTAATAAATGCTAAAAAAGTTGACATAATTATCTTCTTTGAAAAAGATAATTTAATAGATCATTTAAAATTTCTTTATAAAAGATCATAATGGTAACAATCATTGGGCCTAATAAATGCTAAAAAAGTTGACATAATTATCTTCTTTGTACGAGATAATTTACTATAAAATTTAAAATTTCTTATTAAAAGATCATAACGGTAACGATCATTGGGCCTAATAAATGCTAAAAAAGTTGACATAATTATCTTCTTTGTAAAAGATAATTTAATAGATCATTTAAAATTTCTTTATTAAAAGATCATAATGGTAACAATCATTGGGCCTAATAAATGCTAAAAAGTTGACATAATTATCTTCTTTGTAAGAGATAATTTACTATAAAATTTAAAATTTCTTATTAAAAGATCATAACGGTAACGATCATTGGGCCTAATAAATGCTAAAAAAGTTGACATAATTATCTTCTTTGTAAAAGATAATTTAATAGATCATTTAAAATTTCTTTATAAAAGATCATAATGGTAACAATCATTGGGCCTAATAAATGCTAAAAAGTTGACATAATTAGCTTCTTTGTAAGAGATAATTTACTATAAAATTTAAAATTTCTTATTAAAAGATCATAACGGTAACGATCATTGGGCCTAATAAATGCTAAAAAAGTTGACATAATTATCTTCTTTGTAAAAGATAATTTAATAGATCATTTAAAATTTCTTTATAAAAGATCATAATGGTAACAATCATTGGGCCTAATAAATGCTAAAAAAGTTGACATAATTATCTTCTTTGTAAGAGATAATTTACTATAAAATTTAAAATTTCTTATTAAAAGATCATAACGGTAACGATCATTGGGCCTAATAAATGCTAAAAAAGTTGACATAATTATCTTCTTTGTAAAAGATAATTTAATAGATCATTTCAAATTTCTTTATTAAAAGATCATAATGGTAACAATCATTGGGCCTAATAAATGCTAAAAAGTTGACATAATTATCTTCTTTGTAAGAGATAATTTACTATAAAATTTAAAATTTCTTATTAAAAGATCATAACGGTAACGATCATTGGGCCTAATAAATGCTAAAAAAGTTGACATAATTATCTTCTTTGTAAAAGATAATTTAATAGATCATTTAAAATTTCTTTATTAAAAGATCATAATGGTAACAATCATTGGGCCTAATAAATGCTAAAAAGTTGACATAATTATCTTCTTTGTAAGAGATAATTTACTATAAAATTTAAAATTTCTTATTAAAAGATCATAACGGTAACGATCATTGGGCCTAATAAATGCTAAAAAAGTTGACATAATTATCTTCTTTGTAAAAGATAATTTAATAGATCATTTAAAATTTCTCATTAAAAGATCATAACGGTAACGATCATTGGGCCTAACAAATGCTAAAAAAGTTGACATAATTATCTTCTTTGAAAAAGATAATTTAATAGATCATTTAAAATTTCTTTATTAAAAGATTATAACGGTAACGATCATTGGGCGTAATAAATGCTAAAAAAGTTGACATAATTATCTTCTTTGAAAAAGATAATTTAATAGATCATTTAAAATTTCTTTATAAAAGATCATAATGGTAACAATCATTGGGCCTAATAAATGCTAAAAAAGTTGACATAATTATCTTCTTTGTACGAGATAATTTACTATAAAATTTAAAATTTCTTATTAAAAGATCATAACGGTAACGATCATTGGGCCTAATAAATGCTAAAAAAGTTGACATAATTATCTTCTTTGTAAAAGATAATTTAATAGATCATTTAAAATTTCTTTATTAAAAGATCATAATGGTAACAATCATTGGGCCTAATAAATGCTAAAAAGTTGACATAATTATCTTCTTTGTAAGAGATAATTTACTATAAAATTTAAAATTTCTTATTAAAAGATCATAACGGTAACGATCATTGGGCCTAATAAATGCTAAAAAAGTTGACATAATTATCTTCTTTGTAAAAGATAATTTAATAGATCATTTAAAATTTCTTTATTAAAAGATCATAATGGTAACAATCATTGGGCCTAATAAATGCTAAAAAGTTGACATAATTATCTTCTTTGTAAGAGATAATTTACTATAAAATTTAAAATTTCTTATTAAAAGATCATAACGGTAACGATCATTGGGCCTAATAAATGCTAAAAAAGTTGACATAATTATCTTCTTTGTAAAAGATAATTTAATAGATCATTTAAAATTTC
Source organism: Psophocarpus tetragonolobus (assembly GCA_037954015.1). Classification (NCBI taxonomy): domain Eukaryota; kingdom Viridiplantae; phylum Streptophyta; class Magnoliopsida; order Fabales; family Fabaceae; genus Psophocarpus; species Psophocarpus tetragonolobus. The sequence continues at coordinate 56,566,862 of CM075688.1, read as the reverse complement.
TCATTAAAAGATCATAACGGTAACGATCATTGGGCCTAACAAATGCTAAAAAAGTTGACATAATTATCTTCTTTGAAAAAGATAATTTAATAGATCATTTAAAATTTCTTTATTAAAAGATTATAACGGTAACGATCATTGGGCGTAATAAATGCTAAAAAAGTTGACATAATTATCTTCTTTGAAAAAGATAATTTAATAGATCATTTAAAATTTCTTTATAAAAGATCATAATGGTAACAATCATTGGGCCTAATAAATGCTAAAAAAGTTGACATAATTATCTTCTTTGTACGAGATAATTTACTATAAAATTTAAAATTTCTTATTAAAAGATCATAACGGTAACGATCATTGGGCCTAATAAATGCTAAAAAAGTTGACATAATTATCTTCTTTGTAAAAGATAATTTAATAGATCATTTAAAATTTCTTTATTAAAAGATCATAATGGTAACAATCATTGGGCCTAATAAATGCTAAAAAGTTGACATAATTATCTTCTTTGTAAGAGATAATTTACTATAAAATTTAAAATTTCTTATTAAAAGATCATAACGGTAACGATCATTGGGCCTAATAAATGCTAAAAAAGTTGACATAATTATCTTCTTTGTAAAAGATAATTTAATAGATCATTTAAAATTTCTTTATTAAAAGATCATAATGGTAACAATCATTGGGCCTAATAAATGCTAAAAAGTTGACATAATTATCTTCTTTGTAAGAGATAATTTACTATAAAATTTAAAATTTCTTATTAAAAGATCATAACGGTAACGATCATTGGGCCTAATAAATGCTAAAAAAGTTGACATAATTATCTTCTTTGTAAAAGATAATTTAATAGATCATTTAAAATTTCTTTATAAAAGATCATAATGGTAACAATCATTGGGCCTAATAAATGCTAAAAAGTTGACATAATTATCTTCTTTGTAAGAGATAATTTACTATAAAATTTAAAATTTCTTATTAAAAGATCATAACGGTAACGATCATTGGGCCTAATAAATGCTAAAAAAGTTGACATAATTATCTTCTTTGTAAAAGATAATTTAATAGATCATTTAAAATTTCTTTATAAAAGATCATAATGGTAACAATCATTGGGCCTAATAAATGCTAAAAAAGTTGACATAATTATCTTCTTTGTAAGAGATAATTTACTATAAAATTTAAAATTTCTTATTAAAAGATCATAACGGTAACGATCATTGGGCCTAATAAATGCTAAAAAAGTTGACATAATTATCTTCTTTGTAAAAGATAATTTAATAGATCATTTCAAATTTCTTTATTAAAAGATCATAATGGTAACAATCATTGGGCCTAATAAATGCTAAAAAGTTGACATAATTATCTTCTTTGTAAGAGATAATTTACTATAAAATTTAAAATTTCTTATTAAAAGATCATAACGGTAACGATCATTGGGCCTAATAAATGCTAAAAAAGTTGACATAATTATCTTCTTTGTAAAAGATAATTTAATAGATCATTTAAAATTTCTTTATAAAAGATCATAATGGTAACAATCATTGGGCCTAATAAATGCTAAAAAAGTTGACATAATTATCTTCTTTGTAAGAGATAATTTACTATAAAATTTAAAATTTCTTATTAAAAGATCATAACGGTAACGATCATTGGGCCTAATAAATGCTAAAAAAGTTGACATAATTATCTTCTTTGTAAAAGATAATTTAATAGATCATTTCAAATTTCTTTATTAAAAGATCATAATGGTAACAATCATTGGGCCTAATAAATGCTAAAAAGTTGACATAATTATCTTCTTTGTAAGAGATAATTTACTATAAAATTTAAAATTTCTTATTAAAAGATCATAACGGTAACGATCATTGGGCCTAATAAATGCTAAAAAAGTTGACATAATTATCTTCTTTGTAAAAGATAATTTAATAGATCATTTAAAATTTCTTTATAAAAGATCATAATGGTAACAATCATTGGCCTAATAAATGCTAAAAAAGTTGACATAATTATCTTCTTTGTAACAGATAATTTACTATAAAATTTAAAATTTCTTATTAAAAGATCATAACGGTAAAGATCATTGGGCCTAATAAATGCTAAAAAAGTTGACATAATTATCTTCTTTGTAAAAGATAATTTAATAGCTGATTTAAAATTTCCTTAAAAAAGATCATAACGGTAACGATCATTGGGCCTAAGAAATGCTTAAAAAGTTGACATAATTATCCTCTTTGTAAAAGATAATTTACTAGACAATTTAAAATTTTTTATTAAAAGATCATAACGGTAACGATCATTGGGCCTAATAAATGCTAAAAAACTTGACATAATTATCTTCTTTGTAAAAGATAATTTAATAGATCATTTAAAATTTCTTTATAAAAGATCATAATGGTAACAATCATTGGGCCTAATAAATGGTAAAAAAGTTGACATAATTATCTTCTTTGTAAGAGATAATTTACTATAACATTTAAAATTTCTTATTAAAAGATCATAACGGTAAAGATCATTGGGCCTAATAAATGCTAAAAAAGTTGACATAATTATCTTCTTTGTAAAAGATAATTTAATAGATCATTTAAAATTTCTTTATAAAAGATCATAATGGTAACAATCATTGGGCCTAATAAATGCTAAAAAGTTGACATAATTATCTTCTTTGTAAGAGATAATTTACTATAAAATTTAAAATTTCTTATTAAAAGATCATAACGGTAACGATCATTGGGCCTAATAAATGCTAAAAAAGTTGACATAATTATCTTCTTTGTAAAAGATAATTTAATAGATCATTTAAAATTTCTTTATAAAAGATCATAATGGTAACAATCATTGGGCCTAATAAATGCTAAAAAAGTTGACATAATTATCTTCTTTGTAAGAGATAATTTACTATAAAATTTAAAATTTCTTATTAAAAGATCATAACGGTAACGATCATTGGGCCTAATAAATGCTAAAAAAGTTGACATAATTATCTTCTTTGTAAAAGATAATTTAATAGCTGATTTAAAATTTCCTTAAAAAAGATCATAACGGTAACGATCATTGGGCCTAAGAAATGCTTAAAAAGTTGACATAATTATCCTCTTTGTAAAAGATAATTTACTATAAAATTTAAAATTTCTTATTAAAAGATCATAACGGTAACGATCATTGGGCCTAATAAATGCTAAAAAAGTTGACATAATTATCTTCTTTGTAAAAGATAATTTAATAGATCATTTAAAATTTCTCATTAAAAGATCATAACGGTAACGATCATTGGGCCTAACAAATGCTAAAAAAGTTGACATAATTATCTTCTTTGAAAAAGATAATTTAATAGATCATTTAAAATTTCTTTATTAAAAGATTATAACGGTAACGATCATTGGGCGTAATAAATGCTAAAAAAGTTGACATAATTATCTTCTTTGAAAAAGATAATTTAATAGATCATTTAAAATTTCTTTATAAAAGATCATAATGGTAACAATCATTGGGCCTAATAAATGCTAAAAAAGTTGACATAATTATCTTCTTTGTACGAGATAATTTACTATAAAATTTAAAATTTCTTATTAAAAGATCATAACGGTAACGATCATTGGGCCTAATAAATGCTAAAAAAGTTGACATAATTATCTTCTTTGTAAAAGATAATTTAATAGATCATTTAAAATTTCTTTATTAAAAGATCATAATGGTAACAATCATTGGGCCTAATAAATGCTAAAAAGTTGACATAATTATCTTCTTTGTAAGAGATAATTTACTATAAAATTTAAAATTTCTTATTAAAAGATCATAACGGTAACGATCATTGGGCCTAATAAATGCTAAAAAAGTTGACATAATTATCGTCTTTGTAAAAGATAATTTAATAGATCATTTAAAATTTCTTTATAAAAGATCATAATGGTAACAATCATTGGGCCTAATAAATGCTAAAAAAGTTGACATAATTATCTTCTTTGTAAGAGATAATTTACTATAAAATTTAAAATTTCTTATTAACAGATCATAACGGTAACGATCATTGGGCCTAATAAATGCTAAAAAAGTTGACATAATTATCTTCTTTGTAAAAGATAATTTAATAGATCATTTAAAATTTCTTTATTAAAAGATCATAATGGTAACAATCATTGGGCCTAATAAATGCTAAAAAGTTGACATAATTATCTTCTTTGTAAGAGATAATTTACTATAAAATTTAAAATTTCTTATTAAAAGATCATAACGGTAACGATCATTGGGCCTAATAAATGCTAAAAAAGTTGACATAATTATCTTCTTTGTAAAAGATAATTTAATAGATCATTTAAAATTTCTTTATAAAAGATCATAATGGTAACAATCATTGGGCCTAATAAATGCTAAAAAGTTGACATAATTATCTTCTTTGTAAGAGATAATTTACTATAAAATTTAAAATTTCTTATTAAAAGATCATAACGGTAACGATCATTGGGCCTAATAAATGCTAAAAGAGTTGACATAATTATCTTCTTTGTAAAAGATAATTTAATAGATCATTTAAAATTTCTTTATAAAAGATCATAATGGTAACAATCATTGGGCCTAATAAATGCTAAAAAAGTTGACATAATTATCTTCTTTGTAAGAGATAATTTACTATAAAATTTAAAATTTCTTATTAAAAGATCATAACGGTAACGATCATTGGGCCTAATAAATGCTAAAAAAGTTGACATAATTATCTTCTTTGTAAAAGATAATTTAATAGCTGATTTAAAATTTCCTTAAAAAAGATCATAACGGTAACGATCATTGGGCCTAAGAAATGCTTAAAAAGTTGACATAATTATCCTCTTTGTAAAAGATAATTTACTATAAAATTTAAAATTTCTTATTAAAAGATCATAACGGTAACGATCATTGGGCCTAATAAATGCTAAAAAAGTTGACATAATTATCTTCTTTGTAAAAGATAATTTAATAGATCATTTAAAATTTCTCATTAAAAGATCATAACGGTAACGATCATTGGGCCTAACAAATGCTAAAAAAGTTGACATAATTATCTTCTTTGAAAAAGATAATTTAATAGATCATTTAAAATTTCTTTATTAAAAGATTATAACGGTAACGATCATTGGGCGTAATAAATGCTAAAAAAGTTGACATAATTATCTTCTTTGAAAAAGATAATTTAATAGATCATTTAAAATTTCTTTATAAAAGATCATAATGGTAACAATCATTGGGCCTAATAAATGCTAAAAAAGTTGACATAATTATCTTCTTTGTACGAGATAATTTACTATAAAATTTAAAATTTCTTATTAAAAGATCATAACGGTAACGATCATTGGGCCTAATAAATGCTAAAAAAGTTGACATAATTATCTTCTTTGTAAAAGATAATTTAATAGATCATTTAAAATTTCTTTATTAAAAGATCATAATGGTAACAATCATTGGGCCTAATAAATGCTAAAAAGTTGACATAATTATCTTCTTTGTAAGAGATAATTTACTATAAAATTTAAAATTTCTTATTAAAAGATCATAACGGTAACGATCATTGGGCCTAATAAATGCTAAAAAAGTTGACATAATTATCGTCTTTGTAAAAGATAATTTAATAGATCATTTAAAATTTCTTTATAAAAGATCATAATGGTAACAATCATTGGGCCTAATAAATGCTAAAAAAGTTGACATAATTATCTTCTTTGTAAGAGATAATTTACTATAAAATTTAAAATTTCTTATTAACAGATCATAACGGTAACGATCATTGGGCCTAATAAATGCTAAAAAAGTTGACATAATTATCTTCTTTGTAAAAGATAATTTAATAGATCATTTAAAATTTCTTTATTAAAAGATCATAATGGTAACAATCATTGGGCCTAATAAATGCTAAAAAGTTGACATAATTATCTTCTTTGTAAGAGATAATTTACTATAAAATTTAAAATTTCTTATTAAAAGATCATAACGGTAACGATCATTGGGCCTAATAAATGCTAAAAAAGTTGACATAATTATCTTCTTTGTAAAAGATAATTTAATAGATCATTTAAAATTTCTTTATAAAAGATCATAATGGTAACAATCATTGGGCCTAATAAATGCTAAAAAGTTGACATAATTATCTTCTTTGTAAGAGATAATTTACTATAAAATTTAAAATTTCTTATTAAAAGATCATAACGGTAACGATCATTGGGCCTAATAAATGCTAAAAGAGTTGACATAATTATCTTCTTTGTAAAAGATAATTTAATAGATCATTTAAAATTTCTTTATAAAAGATCATAATGGTAACAATCATTGGGCCTAATAAATGCTAAAAAAGTTGACATAATTATCTTCTTTGTAAGAGATAATTTACTATAAAATTTAAAATTTCTTATTAAAAGATCATAACGGTAACGATCATTGGGCCTAATAAATGCTAAAAAAGTTGACATAATTATCTTCTTTGTAAAAGATAATTTAATAGATCATTTAAAATTTCTTTATTAAAAGATCATAATGGTAACAATCATTGGGCCTAATAAATGCTAAAAAGTTGACATAATTATCTTCTTTGTAAGAGATAATTTACTATAAAATTTAAAATTTCTTATTAAAAGATCATAACGGTAACGATCATTGGGCCTAATAAATGCTAAAAAAGTTGACATAATTATCTTCTTTGTAAAAGATAATTTAATAGATCATTTAAAATTTCTTTATAAAAGATCATAATGGTAACAATCATTGGGCCTAATAAATGCTAAAAAAGTTGACATAATTATCTTCTTTGTAAGAGATAATTTACTATAAAATTTAAAATTTCTTATTAACAGATCATAACGGTAACGATCATTGGGCCTAATAAATGCTAAAAAAGTTGACATAATTATCTTCTTTGTAAAAGATAATTTAATAGATCATTTAAAATTTCTTTATTAAAAGATCATAATGGTAACAATCATTGGGCCTAATAAATGCTAAAAAGTTGACATAATTATCTTCTTTGTAAGAGATAATTTACTATAAAATTTAAAATTTCTTATTAAAAGATCATAACGGTAACGATCATTGGGCCTAATAAATGCTAAAAAAGTTGACATAATTATCTTCTTTGTAAAAGATAATTTAATAGATCATTTAAAATTTCTTTATAAAAGATCATAATGGTAACAATCATTGGGCCTAATAAATGCTAAAAAGTTGACATAATTATCTTCTTTGTAAGAGATAATTTACTATAAAATTTAAAATTTCTTATTAAAAGATCATAACGGTAACGATCATTGGGCCTAATAAATGCTAAAAGAGTTGACATAATTATCTTCTTTGTAAAAGATAATTTAATAGATCATTTAAAATTTCTTTATAAAAGATCATAATGGTAACAATCATTGGGCCTAATAAATGCTAAAAAAGTTGACATAATTATCTTCTTTGTAAGAGATAATTTACTATAAAATTTAAAATTTCTTATTAAAAGATCATAACGGTAACGATCATTGGGCCTAATAAATGCTAAAAAAGTTGACATAATTATCTTCTTTGTAAAAGATAATTTAATAGATCATTTAAAATTTCTTTATTAAAAGATCATAATGGTAACAATCATTGGGCCTAATAAATGCTAAAAAGTTGACATAATTATCTTCTTTGTAAGAGATAATTTACTATAAAATTTAAAATTTCTTATTAAAAGATCATAACGGTAACGATCATTGGGCCTAATAAATGCTAAAAAAGTTGACATAATTATCTTCTTTGTAAAAGATAATTTAATAGATCATTTAAAATTTCTTTATTAAAAGATCATAATGGTAACAATCATTGGGCCTAATAAATGCTAAAAAGTTGACATAATTATCTTCTTTGTAAGAGATAATTTACTATAAAATTTAAAATTTCTTATTAAAAGATCATAACGGTAACGATCATTGGGCCTAATAAATGCTAAAAAAGTTGACATAATTATCTTCTTTGTAAAAGATAATTTAATAGATCATTTAAAATTTCTTTATTAAAAGATCATAATGGTAACAATCATTGGGCCTAATAAATGCTAAAAAGTTGACATAATTATCTTCTTTGTAAGAGATAATTTACTATAAAATTTAAAATTTCTTATTAAAAGATCATAACGGTAACGATCATTGGGCCTAATAAATGCTAAAAAAGTTGACATAATTATCTTCTTTGTAAAAGATAATTTAATAGATCATTTAAAATTTCTTTATAAAAGATCATAATGGTAACAATCATTGGGCCTAATAAATGCTAAAAAGTTGACATAATTATCTTCTTTGTAAGAGATAATTTACTATAAAATTTAAAATTTCTTATTAAAAGATCATAACGGTAACGATCATTGGGCCTAATAAATGCTAAAAAAGTTGACATAATTATCTTCTTTGTAAAAGATAATTTAATAGATCATTTAAAATTTCTTTATAAAAGATCATAATGGTAACAATCATTGGGCCTAATAAATGCTAAAAAAGTTGACATAATTATCTTCTTTGTAAGAGATAATTTACTATAAAATTTAAAATTTCTTATTAAAAGATCATAACGGTAACGATCATTGGGCCTAATAAATGCTAAAAAAGTTGACATAATTATCTTCTTTGTAAAAGATAATTTAATAGATCATTTCAAATTTCTTTATTAAAAGATCATAATGGTAACAATCATTGGGCCTAATAAATGCTAAAAAGTTGACATAATTATCTTCTTTGTAAGAGATAATTTACTATAAAATTTAAAATTTCTTATTAAAAGATCATAACGGTAACGATCATTGGGCCTAATAAATGCTAAAAAAGTTGACATAATTATCTTCTTTGTAAAAGATAATTTAATAGATCATTTAAAATTTCTTTATAAAAGATCATAATGGTAACAATCATTGGGCCTAATAAATGCTAAAAAAGTTGACATAATTATCTTCTTTGTAACAGATAATTTACTATAAAATTTAAAATTTCTTATTAAAAGATCATAACGGTAAAGATCATTGGGCCTAATAAATGCTAAAAAAGTTGACATAATTATCTTCTTTGTAAAAGATAATTTAATAGCTGATTTAAAATTTCCTTAAAAAAGATCATAACGGTAACGATCATTGGGCCTAAGAAATGCTTAAAAAGTTGACATAATTATCCTCTTTGTAAGAGATAATTTACTAGACAATTTAAAATTTTTTATTAAAAGATCATAACGGTAACGATCATTGGGCCTAATAAATGCTAAAAAACTTGACATAATTATCTTCTTTGTAAAAGATAATTTAATAGATCATCTAAAATTTCTTTATAAAAGATCATAATGGTAACAATCATTGGGCCTAATAAATGCTAAAAAAGTTGACATAATTATCTTCTTTGTAAGAGATAATTTACTATAAAATTTAAAATTTCTTATTAAAAGATCATAACGGTAAAGATCATTGGGCCTAATAAATGCTAAAAAAGTTGACATAATTATCTTCTTTGTAAAAGATAATTTAATAGATCATTTAAAATTTCTTTATAAAAGATCATAATGGTAACAATCATTGGGCCTAATAAATGCTAAAAAGTTGACATAATTATCTTCTTTGTAAGAGATAATTTACTATAAAATTTAAAATTTCGTATTAAAAGATCATAACGGTAACGATCATTGGGCCTAATAAATGCTAAAAAAGTTGACATAATTATCTTCTTTGTAAAAGATAATTTAATAGATCATTTAAAATTTCTTTATTAAAAGATCATAATGGTAACAATCATTGGGCCTAATAAATGCTAAAAAGTTGACATAATTATCTTCTTTGTAAGAGATAATTTACTATAAAATTTAAAATTTCTTATTAAAAGATCATAACGGTAACGATCATTGGGCCTAATAAATGCTAAAAAAGTTGACATAATTATCTTCTTTGTAAAAGATAATTTAATAGATCATTTAAAATTTCTTTATAAAAGATCATAATGGTAACAATCATTGGGCCTAATAAATGCTAAAAAGTTGACATAATTATCTTCTTTGTAAGAGATAATTTACTATAAAATTTAAAATTTCTTATTAAAAGATCATAACGGTAACGATCATTGGGCCTAATAAATGCTAAAAGAGTTGACATAATTATCTTCTTTGTAAAAGATAATTTAATAGATCATTTAAAATTTCTTTATAAAAGATCATAATGGTAACAATCATTGGGCCTAATAAATGCTAAAAAAGTTGACATAATTATCTTCTTTGTAAGAGATAATTTACTATAAAATTTAAAATTTCTTATTAAAAGATCATAACGGTAACGATCATTGGGCCTAATAAATGCTAAAAAAGTTGACATAATTATCTTCTTTGTAAAAGATAATTTAATAGATCATTTAAAATTTCTTTATTAAAAGATCATAATGGTAACAATCATTGGGCCTAATAAATGCTAAAAAGTTGACATAATTATCTTCTTTGTAAGAGATAATTTACTATAAAATTTAAAATTTCTTATTAAAAGATCATAACGGTAACGATCATTGGGCCTAATAAATGCTAAAAAAGTTGACATAATTATCTTCTTTGTAAAAGATAATTTAATAGATCATTTAAAATTTCTTTATAAAAGATCATAATGGTAACAATCATTGGGCCTAATAAATGCTAAAAAAGTTGACATAATTATCTTCTTTGTAAGAGATAATTTACTATAAAATTTAAAATTTCTTATTAACAGATCATAACGGTAACGATCATTGGGCCTAATAAATGCTAAAAAAGTTGACATAATTATCTTCTTTGTAAAAGATAATTTAATAGATCATTTAAAATTTCTTTATTAAAAGATCATAATGGTAACAATCATTGGGCCTAATAAATGCTAAAAAGTTGACATAATTATCTTCTTTGTAAGAGATAATTTACTATTAAATTTAAAATTTCTTATTAAAAGATCATAACGGTAACGATCATTGGGCCTAATAAATGCTAAAAAAGTTGACATAATTATCTTCTTTGTAAAAGATAATTTAATAGATCATTTAAAATTTCTTTATAAAAGATCATAATGGTAACAATCATTGGGCCTAATAAATGCTAAAAAGTTGACATAATTATCTTCTTTGTAAGAGATAATTTACTATAAAATTTAAAATTTCTTATTAAAAGATCATAACGGTAACGATCATTGGGCCTAATAAATGCTAAAAGAGTTGACATAATTATCTTCTTTGTAAAAGATAATTTAATAGATCATTTAAAATTTCTTTATAAAAGATCATAATGGTAACAATCATTGGGCCTAATAAATGCTAAAAAAGTTGACATAATTATCTTCTTTGTAAGAGATAATTTACTATAAAATTTAAAATTTCTTATTAAAAGATCATAACGGTAACGATCATTGGGCCTAATAAATGCTAAAAAAGTTGACATAATTATCTTCTTTGTAAAAGATAATTTAATAGATCATTTAAAATTTCTTTATTAAAAGATCATAATGGTAACAATCATTGGGCCTAATAAATGCTAAAAAGTTGACATAATTATCTTCTTTGTAAGAGATAATTTACTATAAAATTTAAAATTTCTTATTAAAAGATCATAACGGTAACGATCATTGGGCCTAATAAATGCTAAAAAAGTTGACATAATTATCTTCTTTGTAAAAGATAATTTAATAGATCATTTAAAATTTCTTTATTAAAAGATCATAATGGTAACAATCATTGGGCCTAATAAATGCTAAAAAGTTGACATAATTATCTTCTTTGTAAGAGATAATTTACTATAAAATTTAAAATTTCTTATTAAAAGATCATAACGGTAACGATCATTGGGCCTAATAAATGCTAAAAAAGTTGACATAATTATCTTCTTTGTAAAAGATAATTTAATAGATCATTTAAAATTTCTTTATTAAAAGATCATAATGGTAACAATCATTGGGCCTAATAAATGCTAAAAAGTTGACATAATTATCTTCTTTGTAAGAGATAATTTACTATAAAATTTAAAATTTCTTATTAAAAGATCATAACGGTAACGATCATTGGGCCTAATAAATGCTAAAAAAGTTGACATAATTATCTTCTTTGTAAAAGATAATTTAATAGATCATTTAAAATTTCTTTATAAAAGATCATAATGGTAACAATCATTGGGCCTAATAAATGCTAAAAAGTTGACATAATTATCTTCTTTGTAAGAGATAATTTACTATAAAATTTAAAATTTCTTATTAAAAGATCATAACGGTAACGATCATTGGGCCTAATAAATGCTAAAAAAGTTGACATAATTATCTTCTTTGTAAAAGATAATTTAATAGATCATTTAAAATTTCTTTATAAAAGATCATAATGGTAACAATCATTGGGCCTAATAAATGCTAAAAAAGTTGACATAATTATCTTCTTTGTAAGAGATAATTTACTATAAAATTTAAAATTTCTTATTAAAAGATCATAACGGTAACGATCATTGGGCCTAATAAATGCTAAAAAAGTTGACATAATTATCTTCTTTGTAAAAGATAATTTAATAGATCATTTCAAATTTCTTTATTAAAAGATCATAATGGTAACAATCATTGGGCCTAATAAATGCTAAAAAGTTGACATAATTATCTTCTTTGTAAGAGATAATTTACTATAAAATTTAAAATTTCTTATTAAAAGATCATAACGGTAACGATCATTGGGCCTAATAAATGCTAAAAAAGTTGACATAATTATCTTCTTTGTAAAAGATAATTTAATAGATCATTTAAAATTTCTTTATAAAAGATCATAATGGTAACAATCATTGGGCCTAATAAATGCTAAAAAAGTTGACATAATTATCTTCTTTGTAACAGATAATTTACTATAAAATTTAAAATTTCTTATTAAAAGATCATAACGGTAAAGATCATTGGGCCTAATAAATGCTAAAAAAGTTGACATAATTATCTTCTTTGTAAAAGATAATTTAATAGCTGATTTAAAATTTCCTTAAAAAAGATCATAACGGTAACGATCATTGGGCCTAAGAAATGCTTAAAAAGTTGACATAATTATCCTCTTTGTAAGAGATAATTTACTAGACAATTTAAAATTTTTTATTAAAAGATCATAACGGTAACGATCATTGGGCCTAATAAATGCTAAAAAACTTGACATAATTATCTTCTTTGTAAAAGATAATTTAATAGATCATCTAAAATTTCTTTATAAAAGATCATAATGGTAACAATCATTGGGCCTAATAAATGCTAAAAAAGTTGACATAATTATCTTCTTTGTAAGAGATAATTTACTATAAAATTTAAAATTTCTTATTAAAAGATCATAACGGTAAAGATCATTGGGCCTAATAAATGCTAAAAAAGTTGACATAATTATCTTCTTTGTAAAAGATAATTTAATAGATCATTTAAAATTTCTTTATAAAAGATCATAATGGTAACAATCATTGGGCCTAATAAATGCTAAAAAGTTGACATAATTATCTTCTTTGTAAGAGATAATTTACTATAAAATTTAAAATTTCGTATTAAAAGATCATAACGGTAACGATCATTGGGCCTAATAAATGCTAAAAAAGTTGACATAATTATCTTCTTTGTAAAAGATAATTTAATAGATCATTTAAAATTTCTTTATAAAAGATCATAATGGTAACAATCATTGGGCCTAATAAATGCTAAAAAAGTTGACATAATTATCTTCTTTGTAAGAGATAATTTACTATAAAATTTAAAATTTCTTATTAAAAGATCATAACGGTAACGATCATTGGGCCTAATAAATGCTAAAAAAGTTGACATAATTATCTTCTTTGTAAAAGATAATTTAATAGATCATTTCAAATTTCTTTATTAAAAGATCATAATGGTAACAATCATTGGGCCTAATAAATGCTAAAAAGTTGACATAATTATCTTCTTTGTAAGAGATAATTTACTATAAAATTTAAAATTTCTTATTAAAAGATCATAAGGTAACGATCATTGGGCCTAATAAATGCTAAAAAAGTTGACATAATTATCTTCTTTGTAAAAGATAATTTAATAGATCATTTAAAATTTCTTTATAAAAGATCATAATGGTAACAATCATTGGGCCTAATAAATGCTAAAAAAGTTGACATAATTATCTTCTTTGTAACAGATAATTTACTATAAAATTTAAAATTTCTTATTAAAAGATCATAACGGTAAAGATCATTGGGCCTAATAAATGCTAAAAAAGTTGACATAATTATCTTCTTTGTAAAAGATAATTTAATAGCTGATTTAAAATTTCCTTAAAAAAGATCATAACGGTAACGATCATTGGGCCTAAGAAATGCTTAAAAAGTTGACATAATTATCCTCTTTGTAAAAGATAATTTACTAGACAATTTAAAATTTTTTATTAAAAGATCATAACGGTAACGATCATTGGGCCTAATAAATGCTAAAAAACTTGACATAATTATCTTCTTTGTAAAAGATAATTTAATAGATCATTTAAAATTTCTTTATAAAAGATCATAATGGTAACAATAATTGGGCCTAATAAATGCTAAAAAAGTTGACATAATTATCTTCTTTGTAAGAGATAATTTACTATAAAATTTAAAATTTCTTATTAAAAGATCATAACGGTAACGATCGTTGGGCCTAATAAATGCTAAAAAAGTTGACATAATTATCTTCTTTGTAAAAGATAATTTAATAGATCATTTAAAATTTCTTTATTAAAAGATCATAATGGTAACAATCATTGGGCCTAATAAATGCTAAAAAGTTGACATAATTATATTCTTTGTAAGAGATAATTTACTATAAAATTTAAAATTTCTTATTAAAAGATCATAACGGTAACGATCATTGGGCCTAATAAATGCTAAAACAGTTGACATAATTATCTTCTTTGTAAAAGATAATTTAATAGATCATTTAAAATTTCTTTATAAAAGATCATAATGGTAACAATCATTGGGCCTAATAAATGCTAAAAAAGTTGACATAATTATCTTCTTTGTAACAGATAATTTACTATAAAATTTAAAATTTCTTATTAAAAGATCATAACGGTAAAGATCATTGGGCCTAATAAATGCTAAAAAAGTTGACATAATTATCTTCTTTGTAAAAGATAATTTAATAGCTCATTTAAAATTTCTTTAAAAAAGATCACAACGGTAACGATCATTGGGCCTAAGAAATGCTTAAAAAGTTGACATAATTATCTTCTTTGTAAAAGATAATTTACTAGACAATTTAAAATTTTTTATTAAAAGATCATAACGGTAACGATCATTGGGCCTAATAAATGCTAAAAAACTTGACATAATTATCTTCTTTGTAAAAGATAATTTAATAGATCATTTAAAATTTCTTTATAAAAGATCATAATGGTAACAATCATTGGGCCTAATAAATGGTAAAAAAGTTGACATAATTATCTTCTTTGTAAGAGATAATTTACTATAAAATTTAAAATTTCTTATTAAAAGATCATAACGGTAACGATCATTGGCCCTAATAAATGCTAAAAAAGTTGACATAATTATCTTCTTTGTAAAAGATAATTTAATAGATCATTTAAAATTTCTCATTAAAAGATCATAACGGTAACAATCATTGGGCCTAATAAATGCTAAAAAAGTTGACATAATTATCTTCTTTGAAAAAAATAATTTAATAGATCATTTAAAATTTCTTTAAAAAAGATCATAATGGTAACGATCATTGGGCCTAAGAAATGCTTAAAAAGTTGACATAATTATCTTCTTTGTAAAAGATAATTTACTAGACAATTTAAAATTTTTTATTAAAAGATCATAACGGTAACGATCATTGGGCCTAATAAATGCTAAAAAAGTTGACATAATTATCTTGTTTGTAAAAGATAATTTAATAGATCATTTAAAATTTCTTTATAAAAGATCATAATGGTAACAATCATTGGGCCTAATAAATGCTAAAAAAGTTGACATAATTATCTTCTTTGTAAGAGATAATTTACTATAAAATTTAAAATTTCTTATTAAAAGATCATAACGGTAACGATCATTGGGCCTAATAAATGCTAAAAAAGTTGACATAATTATCTTCTTTGTAAAAGATAATTTAATAGATCATTTAAAATTTCTTTATAAAAGATCATAATGGTAACAATCATTGGGCCTAATAAATGCTAAAAAAGTTGACATAATTATCTTCTTTGTAACAGATAATTTACTATAAAATTTAAAATTTCTTATTAAAAGATCATAACGGTAAAGATCATTGGGCCTAATAAATGCTAAAAAAGTTGACATAATTATCTTCTTTGTAAAAGATAATTTAATAGCTCATTTAAAATTTCTTTAAAAAAGATCACAACGGTAACGATCATTGGGCCTAAGAAATGCTTAAAAAGTTGACATAATTATCTTCTTTGTAAAAGATAATTTACTAGACAATTTAAAATTTTTTATTAAAAGATCATAACGGTAACGATCATTGGGCCTAATAAATGCTAAAAAACTTGACATAATTATCTTCTTTGTAAAAGATAATTTAATAGATCATTTAAAATTTCTTTATAAAAGATCATAATGGTAACAATCATTGGGCCTAATAAATGGTAAAAAAGTTGACATAATTATCTTCTTTGTAAGAGATAATTTACTATAAAATTTAAAATTTCTTATTAAAAGATCATAACGGTAACGATCATTGGCCCTAATAAATGCTAAAAAAGTTGACATAATTATCTTCTTTGTAAAAGATAATTTAATAGATCATTTAAAATTTCTCATTAAAAGATCATAACGGTAACAATCATTGGGCCTAATAAATGCTAAAAAAGTTGACATAATTATCTTCTTTGAAAAAGATAATTTAATAGATCATTTAAAATTTCTTTAAAAAAGATCATAACGGTAACGATCATTGGGCCTAAGAAATGCTTAAAAAGTTGACATAATTATCTTCTTTGTAAAAGATAATTTACTAGACAATTTAAAATTTTTTATTAAAAGATCATAACGGTAACGATCATTGGGCCTAATAAATGCTAAAAAAGTTGACATAATTATCTTGTTTGTAAAAGATAATTTAATAGATCATTTAAAATTTCTTTATAAAAGATCATAATGGTAACAATCATTGGGCCTAATAAATGCTAAAAAAGTTGACATAATTATCTTCTTTGTAAGAGATAATTTACTATAAAATTTAAAATTTCTTATTAAAAGATCATAACGGTAACGATCATTGGGCCTAATAAATGCTAAAAAAGTTGACATAATTATCTTCTTTGTAAAAGATAATTTAATAGATCATTTAAAATTTCTTTATAAAAGATCATAATGGTAACAATCATTGGGCCTAATAAATGCTAAAAAAGTTGACATAATTATCTTCTTTGTAACAGATAATTTACTATAAAATTTAAAATTTCTTATTAAAAGATCATAACGGTAAAGATCATTGGGCCTAATAAATGCTAAAAAAGTTGACATAATTATCTTCTTTGTAAAAGATAATTTAATAGCTGATTTAAAATTTCCTTAAAAAAGATCATAACGGTAACGATCATTGGGCCTAAGAAATGCTTAAAAAGTTGACATAATTATCCTCTTTGTAAGAGATAATTTACTAGACAATTTAAAATTTTTTATTAAAAGATCATAACGGTAACGATCATTGGGCCTAATAAATGCTAAAAAACTTGACATAATTATCTTCTTTGTAAAAGATAATTTAATAGATCATTTAAAATTTCTTTATAAAAGATCATAATGGTAACAATCATTGGGCCTAATAAATGCTAAAAAAGTTGACATAATTATCTTCTTTGTAAGAGATAATTTACTATAAAATTTAAAATTTCTTATTAAAAGATCATAACGGTAAAGATCATTGGGCCTAATAAATGCTAAAAAAGTTGACATAATTATCTTCTTTGTAAAAGATAATTTAATAGATCATTTAAAATTTCTTTATAAAAGATCATAATGGTAACAATCATTGGGCCTAATAAATGCTAAAAAGTTGACATAATTATCTTCTTTGTAAGAGATAATTTACTATAAAATTTAAAATTTCTTATTAAAAGATCATAACGGTAACGATCATTGGGCCTAATAAATGCTAAAAAAGTTGACATAATTATCTTCTTTGTAAAAGATAATTTAATAGATCATTTAAAATTTCTTTATAAAAGATCATAATGGTAACAATCATTGGGCCTAATAAATGCTAAAAAAGTTGACATAATTATCTTCTTTGTAAGAGATAATTTACTATAAAATTTAAAATTTCTTATTAAAAGATCATAACGGTAACGATCATTGGGCCTAATAAATGCTAAAAAAGTTGACATAATTATCTTCTTTGTAAAAGATAATTTAATAGATCATTTCAAATTTCTTTATTAAAAGATCATAATGGTAACAATCATTGGGCCTAATAAATGCTAAAAAGTTGACATAATTATCTTCTTTGTAAGAGATAATTTACTATAAAATTTAAAATTTCTTATTAAAAGATCATAAGGTAACGATCATTGGGCCTAATAAATGCTAAAAAAGTTGACATAATTATCTTCTTTGTAAAAGATAATTTAATAGATCATTTAAAATTTCTTTATAAAAGATCATAATGGTAACAATCATTGGGCCTAATAAATGCTAAAAAAGTTGACATAATTATCTTCTTTGTAACAGATAATTTACTATAAAATTTAAAATTTCTTATTAAAAGATCATAACGGTAAAGATCATTGGGCCTAATAAATGCTAAAAAAGTTGACATAATTATCTTCTTTGTAAAAGATAATTTAATAGCTGATTTAAAATTTCCTTAAAAAAGATCATAACGGTAACGATCATTGGGCCTAAGAAATGCTTAAAAAGTTGACATAATTATCCTCTTTGTAAAAGATAATTTACTAGACAATTTAAAATTTTTTATTAAAAGATCATAACGGTAACGATCATTGGGCCTAATAAATGCTAAAAAACTTGACATAATTATCTTCTTTGTAAAAGATAATTTAATAGATCATTTAAAATTTCTTTATAAAAGATCATAATGGTAACAATAATTGGGCCTAATAAATGCTAAAAAAGTTGACATAATTATCTTCTTTGTAAGAGATAATTTACTATAAAATTTAAAATTTCTTATTAAAAGATCATAACGGTAACGATCGTTGGGCCTAATAAATGCTAAAAAAGTTGACATAATTATCTTCTTTGTAAAAGATAATTTAATAGATCATTTAAAATTTCTTTATTAAAAGATCATAATGGTAACAATCATTGGGCCTAATAAATGCTAAAAAGTTGACATAATTATATTCTTTGTAAGAGATAATTTACTATAAAATTTAAAATTTCTTATTAAAAGATCATAACGGTAACGATCATTGGGCCTAATAAATGCTAAAAAAGTTGACATAATTATCTTCTTTGTAAAAGATAATTTAATAGATCATTTAAAATTTCTTTATAAAAGATCATAATGGTAACAATCATTGGGCCTAATAAATGCTAAAAAAGTTGACATAATTATCTTCTTTGTAACAGATAATTTACTATAAAATTTAAAATTTCTTATTAAAAGATCATAACGGTAAAGATCATTGGGCCTAATAAATGCTAAAAAAGTTGACATAATTATCTTCTTTGTAAAAGATAATTTAATAGCTCATTTAAAATTTCTTTAAAAAAGATCACAACGGTAACGATCATTGGGCCTAAGAAATGCTTAAAAAGTTGACATAATTATCTTCTTTGTAAAAGATAATTTACTAGACAATTTAAAATTTTTTATTAAAAGATCATAACGGTAACGATCATTGGGCCTAATAAATGCTAAAAAACTTGACATAATTATCTTCTTTGTAAAAGATAATTTAATAGATCATTTAAAATTTCTTTATAAAAGATCATAATGGTAACAATCATTGGGCCTAATAAATGGTAAAAAAGTTGACATAATTATCTTCTTTGTAAGAGATAATTTACTATAAAATTTAAAATTTCTTATTAAAAGATCATAACGGTAACGATCATTGGCCCTAATAAATGCTAAAAAAGTTGACATAATTATCTTCTTTGTAAAAGATAATTTAATAGATCATTTAAAATTTCTCATTAAAAGATCATAACGGTAACAATCATTGGGCCTAATAAATGCTAAAAAAGTTGACATAATTATCTTCTTTGAAAAAGATAATTTAATAGATCATTTAAAATTTCTTTAAAAAAGATCATAACGGTAACGATCATTGGGCCTAAGAAATGCTTAAAAAGTTGACATAATTATCTTCTTTGTAAAAGATAATTTACTAGACAATTTAAAATTTTTTATTAAAATATCATAACGGTAACGATCATTGGGCCTAATAAATGCTAAAAAAGTTGACATAATTATCTTGTTTGTAAAAGATAATTTAATAGATCATTTAAAATTTCTTTATAAAAGATCATAATGGTAACAATCATTGGGCCTAATAAATGCTAAAAAAGTTGACATAATTATCTTCTTTGTAAGAGATAATTTACTATAAAATTTAAAATTTCTTATTAAAAGATCATAACGGTAACGATCATTGGGCCTAATAAATGCTAAAAAAGTTGACATAATTATCTTCTTTGTAAAAGATAATTTGATAGATCATTTAAAATTTCTTTATTAAAAGATCATAATGGTAACAATCATTGGGCCTAATAAATGCTAAAAAGTTGACATAATTATCTTCTTTGTAGGAGATAATTTACTATAAAATTTAAAATTTCTTATTAAAAGATCATAACGGTAACGATCATTGGGCCTAATAAATTCTAAAAAAGTTGACATAATTATCTTCTTTGTAAAAGATAATTTAATAGATCATTTAAAATTTCTCATTAAAAGATCATAACGGTAACGATCATTGGGCCTAACAAATGCTAAAAAAGTTGACATAATTATCTTCTTTGAAAAAGATAATTTAATAGATCATTTAAAATTTCTTTATTAAAAGATTATAACGGTAACGATCATTGGGCGTAATAAATGCTAAAAAAGTTGACATAATTATCTTCTTTGAAAAAGATAATTTAATAGATCATTTAAAATTTCTTTAAAAAAGATCATAACGGTAACGATCATTGGGCCTAAGAAATGCTTAAAAAGTTGACATAATTATCTTCTTTGTAAAAGATAATTTACTAGACAATTTAAAATTTTTTATTCAAAGATCATAACGGTAACAATCATTGGGCCTAATAAATGCTAAAAAAGTTGACATAATTATCTTCTTTGTAAAAGATAATTTAATAGATCATTTAAAATTTCTTTATAAAAGATCATAATGGTAACAATCATTGGGCCTAATAAATGCTAAAAAATTTGACATAATTATCTTCTTTGTAAGAGATAATTTACTATAAAATTTAAAATTTCTTATTAAAAGATCATAACGGTAACGATCATTGGGCCTAATAAATGCTAAAAAAGTTGACATAATTATCTTCTTTGTAAAAGATAATTTAATAGATCATTTAAAATTTCTTTATAAAAGATCATAATGGTAACAATCATTGGGCCTAATAAATGCTAAAAAAGTTGACATAATTATCTTCTTTGTAAGAGATAATTTACTATAAAATTTAAAATTTCTTATTAAAAGATCATAACGGTAAAGATCATTGGGCCTAATAAATGCTAAAAAAGTTGACATAATTATCTTCTTTGTAAAAGATAATTTAATAGCTCATTTAAAATTTCGTTATTAAAAGATCATAATGGTAACAATCGTTGGGCCTAATAAATGCTAAAAAAGTTGACATAATTATCTTCTTTGTAAGAGATAATTTACTATAAAATTTAAAATTTCTTATTAAAAGATCATAACGGTAACGATAATTGGGCATAACAAATGCTAAAAAAGTTGATATAATTATCTTCTTCGTAAAAGATAATTTAATAGATCATTTAAAATTTCTTTATTAAAAGATTATAACGGTAACGATAATTGGGCATAACAAATGCTAAAAAAGTTGATATAATTGTCTTCTTCGTAAAAGATAATTTAATAGATCATTTAAAATTTCTTTATTAAAAGATTATAACGGTAACGATCATTGGGCGTAATAAATGCTAAAAAAGTTTATATAATTATCCTCTTTGTAAAAGATAATTTACTAGATAATTTAAAATTTCTAATTAAAAGACCATAACGGTAACGATCATTGGGTGTAATAAATGCTAAACAAGTTGACATAGCTATCTTCTTTGTCAAAGATAATTTACTAGATAATTTAAAACTTCTTTATAAAAGATAATAACGGTAACAATCATTGGGGCTAATAATTGCCAAAAAAGTTGACATAATTATCTTCTTTGTAAAAGATAATTTAAATTTTCTTATGAAAAGATCATAACGGTAATGATCATTAGCCTAATAAATGCTAAAAAAGTTGACATAATTATCTTCCTTGTAAAAGATACTTTAATAGATCATTTTAAATTTCTTTATAAAATATCATAACGGTAATGATCACTGGGCCTAATAAATGCTAAAAAAATTGACCTAATTATCTTCTTTGTAAAAGAAAATTTACTAGATAATTTAAAATTTCTTATTAAAAGATCATAACGGTAATGATCATTGGGCCTAAAAAATACTAAAAAAGTTGACATAATTATCTTCTTTGTAAGAGATAATTTACTATAAAATTTAAAGTTTCTTATTAACAGATCATAACGGTAACGATCATTGGGCCTAATAAATGCTAAAAAAGTTGACATAATTATCTTCTTTGTAAAAGATAATTTAATAGATCATTTAAAATTTCTTTATTAAAAGATTATAACGGTAACGATCATTGGGCGTAATAAATGCTAAAAAAGTTGATATAATTATCCTCTTTGTAAAAGATAAATTACTAGATAATTTAAAATTTCTAATTAAAAGATCATAACGGTTACGATCATTGGGCCGAATAAATGCTAAGCAAGTTGACATAGCTATCTTCTTTGTCAAAGATAATTTACTAGATAATTTAAAACTTCTTTATAAAAGATAATAACGGTAACAATCATTGGGGCTAATAAATGCCAAAAAAGTTGACATAATTATCTTCTTTGTAAAAGATAATTTAAAATTTCTTATGAAAAGATCATAACGGTAATGCTTAAAAAGTTGACATAATTATCTTCTTTGTAAAAGATAATTTACTAGACAATTTAAAATTTTTTATTAAAAGATCATAACGGTAACGATCATTAGGCATAATAAATGCTAAAAAAGTTGACATAATTATCTTCTTTGTAAAAGATAATTTAATAGATCATTTAAAATTTCTTTATAAAAGATCATAATGGTAACAATCATTGGGCCTAATAAATGCTAAAAAAGTTGACATAATTATCTTCTTTGTACGAGATAATTTACTATAAAATTTAAAATTTCTTATTAAAAGATCATAACGGTAACGATCATTGGGCCTAATAAATGCTAAAAAAGTTGACATAATTATCTTCTTTGTAAAAGATAATTTAATAGATCATTTAAAATTTCTTTATTAAAAGATCATAATGGTAACAATCATTGGGCCTAATAAATGCTAAAAAGTTGACATAATTATCTTCTTTGTAAGAGATAATTTACTATAAAATTTAAAATTTCTTATTAAAAGATCATAACGGTAACGATCATTGGGCCTAATAAATGCTAAAAAAGTTGACATAATTATCTTCTTTGTAAAAGATAATTTAATAGATCATTTAAAATTTCTTTATTAAAAGATTATAACGGTAACGATCATTGGGCATAATAAATGCTAAAAAAGTTGATATAATTATCTTCTTTGTAAAAGATAAGTTACTAGATAATTTAAAATTTCTAATTACAAGATCATAATGGTAACGATCATTGGGCCGAATAAATGCTAAAAAAAGTTGACATAATTATCTTCTTTGTAAAACATAATTTAATAGATCATTTAAAATTTCTTTATAAAAGATCATAACGGTAAAGATCATTGGGCCTAATAAATGCCAAAAAAAGTTGATATTATTATCTTTTCTCTAAAAGATAATTTAGTAGATCATTTAAAATTTCTTTATAAAGGATCATAAAGGTAAAGATGATTACGGTAACAATCATTGGGCCTAACAAATGCTAAAATAGTTGACATAATTATCTTCTTTGTGATAGATAATTTACTAGATAATTTAAAATTTATTATTAAAAATGTTCACATAGTTATCTTCTTTGTAAAAGATAATTTAATAGATCATTTACGATAACAATCATTGGGCCTAACAAATGCTAAAATAGTTGACATAATTTTCTTCTTTGTGATTGATAATTTGCTAGATAATTTAAAATTTATTATTAAAAATGTTCACATAGTTATCTTCTTTGTAAAAGATAATTTAATAGATCATTTAAAATTTCTTTATAAAATATAATAACGGTAACGATCATAAGGCCTGATATATGCTAAAAAAGTTGACATAATTATCTTCTTTGTAAAAGATAATTTACTAGATAATTTAAAATTTCTTATTAAAAGATCATAACGATAACGATCATTGGGCCTAATAAATGCTAAAACAGTTGACATAATTATCTTCTTTGTAAAACATAATTTACTATAAAATTTAAAATTTCTTATTAAAATATCATAACGGTAATGATCATTGGGCCTAATAAATGCTAAAAAAGTTGACATAATTATCTTCTTTGAAAAAGATAATTTAATAGATCATTTAAAATTTCTTTAAAAAAGATCATAACGGTAACGATCATTGGGCCTAAGAAATGCTTAAAAAATTGACATAATTATCTTCTTTGTAAAAGATAATTTACTAGACAATTTAAAATTTTTTATTAAGAGATCATAACGGTAACGATCATTGGGCCTAAGAAATGCTTAAAAAGTTCACATAATTATCTTCTTTGTAAAAGATAATTTACCAGACAATTTAAAATTTTTTATTAAAAGATCATAACGGTAATGATCATTAGGCCTAATAAATGCTAAAAAAGTTGACATAATTATCTTCTTTGTAAAAGATAATTTAATAGATCATTTAAAATTTCTTTATAAAAGATCATACTGGTAACAATCATTGGGCCTAATAAATGCTAAAAAAGTTGACATAATTATCTTCTTTGTAAGAGATAATTTAATAGATCATTTAAAATTTCTTTATTAAAAGATTATAACGGTAACGATCATTGAGCCTAATAAATGCTAAAAAAGTTGACATAATTATCTTCTTTGTAAAAGATAATTTAATAGATCATTTAAAATTTCTTTATAAAAATCATAATGGTAACAATCATTGGGCCTAATAAATGCTAAAAAATTTTACATAATTATCTTCTTTGTAAGAGACAATTTACTATAAAATTTAAAATTTCTTATTAAAAGATCATAACGGTAACGATCATTGGGCGTAATAAATGCTAAAAAAGTTGACATAATTATCTTCTTTGTAAAAGATAATTTAATATATCATTTAAAATTTCTTTATTAAAAGATTATAACGGTAACGATAATTGGGCATAACAAATGCTAAAAAAGTTGATGTAATTATCTTCTTTGTAAAACATAATTTACTAGATAATTCAAAATTTCTTATTAACAGATCATAACGGTAATGATCATTAGCCTAATAAATGCTAAAAAAGTTGATATAATTATCTTCTTTGTAAAAGGTAATTTAATAGATCATTTAAAATTTCTTTATAAAAGATAATAACGGTAACCATCATTGAGCCTAATAAATACTAAGAAAGTTGATATAATTATATTCCTTGTAAAACATAATTTAATAGATCATTTAAAATTTCTTTATAAAAGATCATAACGGTAAACATCATTGGGCCTAATAAATGCCAAAAAAAGATGATATAATTATCTTTTCTGTAAAAGATAATTTAGTAGATCATTTAAAATTTCTTTATAAAGGATCATAAAGGTAAAGATCATTACAGTAACAATCATTGGGCCTAATAAATGCTAAAATAGTTGACATAATTATCTTCTTTGTGATAGATAATTTACTAGATAATTTAACATTTATTATTAAAAGATCATAACGGTAACGATCGTTGGGCTTATAAAGGCTAAAAACGTTCACATAGTTATCTTCTTTGTAAAAGATAATTTAATAGATCATTGAAAATTTCTTTATAAAAGATCATAACGGTAACGATCATTGGGCCTAATATATGCTAAAAAAGATGACATAAATATCTTCTTTGTAAAAGATATTGTACTAGAAAATTTAAAATTTCTTATTAAAAGATCATCACGGTAACGATCATTGGGCCTAATAAATGCTAAAAAAGTTGACATAATTATCTTCTTTGTAAAACCTAATTTAATAGATCATTTAAAAATTCTTTGTAAAAGATCATAACGGTAAAGATGATTGGCCATCATAAATGCCAAAAAAGTTGACATAATTATCTTCTTTGTAAAAGATAATTTAATAGATCATTTAAAATTTCTTTATTAAAAGATTATAACGGTAACGATCATTGGGTGTAATAAATGCTAAAAAAGTTGATATAATTATCTTCTTTGTAAAAGATAAGTTACTAGATAATTTAAAATTCTAAGTAAAAGATCATAACGGTAACGATCATTGGGCCTAATATATGCTAAAAAAGTTGACATAATTATCTTCTTTGTAAAAGATAATTTATTAGAAAATTTAAAATTTCTTGTCAAAAGATTATAACGGTAACGATCATTGGGCCTAATAAATGCTAAAAAAGTTGACATAATTATCTTCTTTCTAAAAGCTAATTTAATAGATCATTTAAAATTTCTTTGTAAAAGATCATAACGGTAAAGATCATTGGCCATCATAAATGCCGAAAAAGTTGACATAATTATCTTCTTTGTAAAACATAATTTAATAGATCATTTAAAATTTATTTATAAAAGATCATAATGGTAAAGATCATTGGGCCTAATAAATGCCAAAAAAAGTTGATATAATTATCTTTTCTGTAAAAGATAATTTAGTAGATCATTTAAAATTTCTTTATAAAGGATCATAAAGGTAAAGATCATTACGGTAACAATCATTGGGCCTAACAAATGCTAAAATAGTTGACATAATTATCTTCTTTGTGATAGATAATTTACTAGATAATTTAAAATTTATTATTAAAAATGTTCACATAGTTATCTTCTTTGTAAAAGATAATTTAATAGATCATTTAAAATTTCTTTATAAAATATCATAACGGTAACGATCATTGGGCCTGACATATGCTAAAAAAGTTGACATAATTATCTTCTTTGTAAAAGATAATTTACTAGATAAGTTAAAATTTCTTATTAAAAGATCATAACGATAATGATCATTGGGCCTAATAAATGCTAAAATAGTTGACATAATTATCTTCTTTGTAAAAGCTAATTTAATAGTTCATTTAAAATTTGTTTATTAAAAGATTATAACGGTAACCATCATTGGGCATAATAAATGCTAAAAAAGTTTATATAATTATCCTCTTTGTAAAACATAATTTACTAGATAATTTAAAATTTCTAATTAAAAGATCATAACGGTAACGATCATTGGGCCGAATAAATGCTAACCAAGTTGACATAGCTATCTTCTTTGTCAAAGATAATTTACTAGATAATTTAAAACTTCTTTATAAAAGATAATAACGGTAACAATCATTGGGGCTAATAAATGCCAAAAAAGTTGACATAATTATCTTCTTTGTAAAAGATAATTTAAAATTTCTTATGAAAAGATCATAACGGCAATGATCATTAGCCTAATAAATGCTAAAAAAGTTGACATAATTATCTTCCTTGTAAAAAATACTTTAATAGATCATTTAAAATTTCTTTATAAAATATCATAACGGTAATGATCACTGGGCCTAATAAATGCTAAAAAATTGACCTAATTATCTTCTTTGCAAAAGATAATTTACTAGATAATTTAAAATTTCTTATTAAAAGATCATAACGGTAACGATCATTGGGCCTAATAAATGCTAAAAAAGTTGACATAATTATCTTATTTGTAAAAGATAATTTACTATAAAATTTAAAATTTCTTATTAAAAGATCATAACGGTAACGATCATTGGGCCTAATAAATGCTAAAAAAGTTGACATAATTATCTTCTTTGAAAAAGATAATTCAATAGATCATTGAAAATTTCTTTATTAAAAGATTATAACGGTAACGATCATTGGGCATAATAAATTCTAAAAAAATTGATATAATTATCCTCTTTGTCAACGATAATGTACTAGATAATTTAAAACTTCTTTATGAAAGATCATAATGGTAACAATCATTGGGCCTAATAAATGCCAAAAAAGTTGACATAATTATCTTCTTTGTAAAAGATAATTCAAAATTTCTTATTAAAAGATCACAACGGTAATGGTCATTAGCCTAATAAATGCTAAAAAAGTTGACATAATTATGTTCCTTGTAAAAGATACTTTAATAGATCATTTAAAATTTCTTTATATAATATCATAACGGTAATGATCACTGGGCCTAATAAATGCTAAAAAAGTTGACATAATTATCTTATTTGTAAAACATAATTTACTATAAAATTTAAAATTTCTTATTAAAAGAGCATAACGGTAACGATCATTGGGCGTAATAAATGCTAAAAAAGTTGATATAATTATCTTCTTTGTAAAAGATAATTTAATAGATCATTTAAAATTTCTTTATTAAAAGATTATAACGGTAACGATAATTGGGCATAACAAATGCTAAAAAAGTTGATGTAATTATCTTCTTTGTAAAACATAATTTACTAGATAATTTAAAATTTCTAATTAAAAGATCATAACGGTAACGATCATTGGGCCGAATAAATGCTAAAAAGGTTGACATAGTTATCTTCTTTGTCAACGATAATTTACTAGATAATTTAAAACTTCTTTATGAAAGATCATAATGGTAACAATCATTGGGCATAATAAATTCCAAAAAAGTTGACATAATTATCTTCTTTGTAAAAGATAATTCAAAATTTCTTATTAAAAGATCATAACAGTAATGATCATTAGCCTTATAAATGCTAAAAAAGTTGATATAATTTTCTTCTTTGTAAAAGGTAATTTAATAGATCATTTAAAATTTCTTTATAAAAGATAATAACGGTAACCATCATTGAGCATAATAAATGCTAAGAAAGTTGATATAATTATATTCCTTGTAAAACATAATTTAATAGATCATTTAAAATTTCTTTATAAAAGATCATAACGGTAAAGATCATTCGGCCTAATAAATGCCAAAAAAAGATGATATAATTATCTTTTCTGTAAAAGATAATTTACTAGATCATTTAAAATTTCTTTATAAAGGATCATAAAGGTAAAGATCATTACGGTAACAATCATTGGGCCTAATAAATGCTAAAATAGTTGACATAATTATCTTCTTTGTGATAGATAATTTACTAGATAATTTAACATTTATTATTAAAAGATCATAACGGTAACGACCGTTGGGCTTATAAAGGCTAAAAACGTTCACATAGTTATCTTCTTTGTAAAAGATAATTTAATAGATCATTTAAAATTTCTTTATAAAAGATCATAACGGTAACGATCATTGGGCCTAATATATGCTAAAAAAGATGACATAAATATCTTCTTTGTAAAAGATAATGTACTAGAAAATTTAAAATTTCTTATTAAAAGATCATCACGGTAACGATCATTGGGCCTAATAAATGCTAAACAAGTTGACATAATTATCTTCTTTGTAAAAGCTAATTTAATAGATCATTTAAAAATTCTTTGTAAAAGATCATAACGGTAAAGATCATTGGCCATCATAAATGCCAAAAAAGTTGACATAATTATCTTCTTCGCAAAAGATAATTTAATAGATCATTTAAAATTTCTTTATTAAAAGATTATAACAGTAACGATCATTGGGCGTAATAAATGCTAAAAAAGTTGATATAATTATCTTCTTTTTAAAAGATAAGTTACGAGATAATTTAAAATTTCTAATTAAAAGATCATAACGGTAACGATCATTAGGCCTAATATATGCTAAAAAAGTTGACATAATTATCTTCTTTGTAAAAGATAATTTCTTAGAAAATTTAAAATTTCTTGTTAAAAGATCATAACGGTAACGATCATTGGGCTTAATAAATGCTAAAAAAGTTGACATAATTATCTTCTTTGTAAAAGCTAATTTAATAAATCATTTAAAATTTCTTTGTAAAAGATCATAACGGTAAAAATCATTGGCCATCATAAATGCCAAAAAAGTTGACATAATTATCTTCTTTGTAAAACATAATTTAATAAATCATTTAAAATTTATTTATAAAAGATCATAACGGTAAAGATCATTGGGCCTAATAAATGCCAAAAAAAGTTGATATAATTATCTTTTCTGTAAAAGATAATTTAGTAGATCATTTAAAATTTCTTTATAAAGGATCATAAAGGTAAAGATCATTACGGTAACAATCATTGAGCCTAACAAATGCTAAAATAGTTGACATAATTATCTTCTTTGTGATAGATAATTTACTAGATAATTTAAAATTTATTATTAAAAATGTTCACATAGTTATCTTCTTTGTAAAAGATAATTTAATAGATCATTTAAAATTTCTTTATAAAATATCATAACAGTAACGATCATTAGGCCTGATATATGCTAAAAAAGTTGACATATTTATCTTCTTTGTAAAGGATAATTTACTAGATAATTTAAAATTTCTTATTAAAAGATCATAACGATAACGATCATTGGGCCTAATAAATGCTAAAACAGTTGACATAATTATCTTCTTTGTAAAAGCTAATTTAATAGTTCATTTAAAATTTGTTTATTAAAAGATTATAACGGTAACCATCATTGGGCATAATAAATGCTAAAAAAGTTGATATAATTATCTTCTTTGTAAAAGATAATTTACTAGATAATTTAAAATTTCTTATTAAAAGATCATAACGATAACGATCATTGGGCCTAATAAATGCTAAAACAGTTGACATAATTATCTTCTTTGTAAAAGCTAATTTAATAGTTCATTTAAAATTTGTTTATTAAAAGATTATAACGGTAACCATCATTGGGCATAATAAATACTAAAAAAGTTGATATAATTATCCTCTTTGTAAAAGATAATTTACTAGATAATTTAAAATTTCTAATTAAAAGATCATAACGGTAACGATCATTGGGCCGAATAAATGCTAACCAAGTTGACATAGCTATCTTCTTTGTCAAAGATAATTTACTAGATAATTTAAAATTTCTTTATAAAAGATAATAACGGTAACAATCATTGGGGCTAATAAATGCCAAAAAAGTTGACATAATTATCTTCTTTGTAAAAGATAATTTAAAATTTCTTATGAAAAGATCATAACGGTAATGATCATTAGCCTAATAAATGCTAAAAAAGTTGACATAATTATCTTCCTTGTAAAAGATACTTTAATAGATCATTTAAAATTTCTTTATAAAATATCATAACGGTAATGATCATTGGGCCTAATAAATGCTAAAAAAATTGACCTAATTATCTTCTTTGTAAAAGATAATTTACTAGATAATTTCAAATTTCTTATTAAAAGATCATAACGGTAACGATCATTGGGCCTAATAAATGCTAAAAAAGTTGACATAATTATCTTATTTGTAAAAGATAATTTACTATAAAATTTAAAATTTCTTATTAAAAGATCATAACGGTAACGATCATTGGGCCTAATAAATGCTAAAAAAGTTGACATAATTATCTTCTTTGAAAAAGATAATTCAATAGATCATTGAAAATTTCTTTATTAAAAGATTATAACGGTAACGATCATTGGGCATAATAAATGCTAAAAAAATTGATATAATTATCCTCTTTGTCAACGATAATTTACTAGATAATTTAAAACTTCTTTATGAAGGAGCATAATGGTAACAATCATTGGTCCTAATAAATGCCAAAAAAGTTGACATAATTATCTTCTTTGTAAAAAATAATTCAAAATTTCTTATTAAAAGATCATAACGATAATGGTCATTAGCCTAATAAATGCTAAAAAAATTGACATAATTATCTTCTTTGTAAAAGCTAATTTAATATATCATTTAAAATTTCTTTTTAAAAGATCATAACGGTAAAGATCATTGGCCATCATAAATGCCAAAAAAGTTGACATAATTATCTTCTTTGTAAAACATAATTTAATAGATCATTTAAAATTTATTTATAAAAGATCATAACGGTAAAGATCATTGGGCCTAATAAATGCTAAAAAAATTGACCTAATTATCTTCTTTGTAAAAGATAATTTACTAGATAATTTAAAATTTCTTATTAAAAGATCATAACGGTAACGATCATTGGGCCTAATAAATGCTAAAAACGTTGACATAATTATCTTATTTGTAAAAGATAATTTACTATAAAATTTAAAATTTCTTATTAAAAGATCATAACGGTAACGATCATTGGGCCTAATAAATGCTAAAAAAGTTGACATAATTATCTTCTTTGAAAAAGATAATTCAATAGATCATTGAAAATTTCTTTATTAAAAGATTATAACGGTAACGATCATTGGGCATAATAAATGCTAAAAAAATTGATATAATTATCCTCTTTGTCAACGATAATTTACTAGATAATTTAAAACTTCTTTATGAAAGATCATAATGGTAACAATCATTGGGCCTAATAAATGCCAAAAAAGTTGACATAATTATCTTCTTTGTAAAAGATAATTCAAAATTTCTTATTAAAAGATGATAACGGTAATGATCATTAGCCTTATAAATGCTACAAAAGTAGGCATAATTATCTTCTTTGTAAAATATAATTTAATAGATCATTTAAAATTTCTTTATAAAAGATCATAACGGTAAAGATCATTGGGCCTAATAAATGCCAAAAAAAGTTTATATAATTCTCTTTTCTGTAAAATATAATTTAGTATATCATT
This sequence comes from Psophocarpus tetragonolobus, assembly GCA_037954015.1. Classification (NCBI taxonomy): domain Eukaryota; kingdom Viridiplantae; phylum Streptophyta; class Magnoliopsida; order Fabales; family Fabaceae; genus Psophocarpus; species Psophocarpus tetragonolobus. Next base: position 56,533,949 of record CM075688.1, on the reverse strand, counting down.
TGGAATTTCTTTATAAAGGATCATAAAGGTAAAGATCATTACAGTAACAATCATTGGGCTAATAAATGCTAAAATAGTTGATATAATTATCTTCTTTGCCATAGATAATTACTAGATAATTTAAAATTTATTATTAAAAGATCATAATGGTAACGATCGTTGGCACTAATAAAAGCTAAAAACGTTCACATAGTTATCTTCTTTGTAAAAGATAATTTGATAGATCATTTAAAATTTCTTTATAAAGATCATAACGGTAACAATCATTGGGCCTAATAAATGCCAAAAAAGTTGACATAATTATCTTCTTTGGAAAAGATAATTTACTATAAAATTTAAAATTTCTTATTAAAAGATCATAACGGAAACGATCATTGGGCCTAATAAATGCTAAAAAAGTTGACATAATTATCTTCTTTGTAAACGATAATTTAATAGATCATTGAAAATTTATTTATTAAAAGATTATAACGATAACGATCATTGGGCATAATAAATGCTAAAAAAATTGATATAATTATCCTCTTTGTAAAAGATAATTTTGTAGATAATTTAAAATTTCTAATTAAAAGATCATAACGGTAACGATCATTGGGCCGAATAAATGCTAAAAATGTTGACGTAGCTATCTTCTTTGTCAAATATAATTTACTAGATAATTTAAAACTTCTTTATATAAGATCATAACGGTAACAATCATTGGGCCTAATAAATGCAAAAAAAGTTGACATAATTATCTTCTTTGTAAAAGATAATTTAAAATTTCTTATTAATAAATCATACCGGCAACGATCGTTGGGCTAATAAATGCTAAAAAACTTGACATAATTATCTTCTTTGAAAAACATAATTCAATAGATCATTGAAAATTTCTTTATTAAAAGATTATAAGGGTAACGATCATTGGGCATAATAAATGCTAAAAAAATGGATATAATTATCCTCTTTGTCAACGATAATTTACTAGATGATTTAAAACTTCTTTATGAAAGATCATAATGGTAACAATCATTGGGCCTAATAAATGCCAAAAAAGTTGACATAATTATCTTCTTTGTAAAAGATAATTCAAAATTTCTTATTAAAAGATGATAACGGTAATGATCATTAGCCTTATAAATGCTACAAAAGTTGACATAATTATCTTCTTTGTAAAAGATAATTTAATAGATCATTTAAAATTTATTTATAAAAGATCATAACGGTAAAGATCATTTGGCCTAATAAATGCCAAAAAAAGTTGATATAATTCTCTTTTCTGTAAAATATAATTTAGTATATCATTTAAAATATCTTTATAAAGGATCATAAAGGTAAATATCATTACAGTAACAATCATTGGGCTAATAAATGCTAAAATAGTTGATATAATTATCTTCTTTGTCATAGATAATTACTAGATAATTTAAAATTTATTATTAAAAGATCATAACGGTAACGATCGTTGGCCCTAATAAAAGCTAAAAACGTTCACATAGTTATCTTCTTTGTAAAAGATAATTTGATAGATCATTTAAAATTTCTTTATAAAGATCATAACGGTAACAATCATTGGGCCTAATAAATGCCAAAAAAGTTGACATAATTATCTTCTTTGGAAAAGATAATTTACTATAAAATTTAAAATTTCTTATTAAAAGATCATAACGGAAACGATCATTGGGCCTAATAAATGCTAAAAAAGTTGACATAATTATCTTCTTTGTAAACGATAATTTAATAGATCATTGAAAATTTATTTATTAAAAGATTATAACGGTAACGATCATTGGGCATAATAAATGCTAAAAAAATTGATATAATTATCCTCTTTGTAAAAGATAATTTTGTAGATAATTTAAAATTTCTAATTAAAAGATCATAACGGTAACGATCATTGGGCCGAATAAATGCTAAAAATGTTGACGTAGCTATCTTCTTTGTCAAATATAATTTACTAGATAATTTAAAACTTCTTTATAAAAGATCATAACGGTAACAATCATTGGGCCTAATAAATGCCAAAAAAGTTGACATAATTATCTTCTTTGTAAAAGATAATTCAAAATTTCTTATTAAAAGATCATAACGGTAATGATCATTAGCCTAATAAATGCTAAAATAGTTGATATAATTATCTTCTTTGTAAAAGGTAATTTAATAGATCATTTAAAATTTCTTCATAAAAGATAATAACTGTAACCATCATCGAGCCTAATAAATGCTAAGAAAGTTGATATAATTATATTCCTTGTAAAACATAATTTAATAGATCATTTAAAATTTCTTTATAAAAGATCATAACGGTAAAGATCATTGGGCCTAATAAATGCCAAAAAAAGATGATATAATTATCTTTTCTGTAAAAGATAATTTAGTAGATCATTTAAAATTTCTTTATAAAGGATCATAAAGGTAACGATCATTGGGCCTAATAAATGCTAAAAAAGTTGACATAATTATCTTCTTTGTAAAAGATAATTTAATAGATCATTGAAAATTTCTTTATTAAAAGATTATAACGGTAACGATCATTGGGCATAATAAATGCTAAAAAAATTGATATAATCATACTTTTTGTAAAAGATAACTTACTAGATAATTTAAAATTTCTAATTAAAAGATCATAACGGTAACGATCATTGGGCCGAATAAATGCTAAAAATGTTGACTTAGCTATCTTCTTTGTCAAATATAATTTACTAGATAATTTAAAACTTATTTATAAAAGATCATAACGGTAACAATCATTGGGCCTAATAAATGCCAAAAAAGTTGACATAATTATCTTCTTTGTAAAAGATAATTTAAAATTTCTTATTAATAAATCATACCGGCAACGATCGTTGGGCTAATAAATGCTAAAAAACTTGACATAATTATCTTCTTGGTAAAAGGTAATTTAATAGATCATTTAAAATTTCTTTATAAAAGATAATAACGGTAACCATCATTGAGGCTAATAAATGCTAAGAAAGTTGATATAATTATATTCCTTGTAAAACATAATTTAATAGATCATTTAAAATTTCTTTATAAAAGATCATAACGGTAAAGATCATTGGGCCTAATAAATGCCAAAAAAACATGATATAATTATCTTTTCTGTAAAAGATAATTTAGTATATCATTTAAAATTTCTTTATAAAGGATCATAAAGGTAAAGATCATTACGGTAACAATCATTGGGCCTAATAAATGCTAAAATAGTTGACATAATTTTCTTCTTTGTGACAGATAATTTACTAGATAATTTAACATTTATTATTAAAAGATCATAACGGTAACGATCGTTGGCCTTATAAAGGCTAAAAACGATCACATAGTTATCTTCTTTGTAAAAGATAATTTAATAGATCATTTAAAATTTCCTTATAAGATCATAACGATAACGATCATTGGGCCTAATATATGCTAAAAAAGATGGCATAAATATCTTCTTTGTAAAAGATACTGTACTAGAAAATTTAAAATTTCTTATTAAAAGATCATCACGGTAACGATCATTGGGCCTAATAAATGCCAAAAAAGTTGACATAATTATCTTCTTTGTAAAAGCTATAACGGTAACGATCATTGGGCCTAATAAATGCTAAAAAAGTTGATATAATTATCTTCTTTGTAAAAGATAATCTACTAGATAATTTAAAATTTCTAATTAAAAGATCATAACGGCAACGATCATTGGGCCTAATATATGCTAAAAAAGTTGACATAATTATCTTCGTTGTAAAAGATAATTTATTAGAAAATTTAAAATTTCTTGTTAAAAGATCATAACGGTAACGATCATTGGGCTTAATAAATGCTAAAAAAGTTGACATAATTATCTTCTTTGTAAAAGCTAATTTAATAGGTCATTTAAAATTTCTTTGTAAAAGATCATAACGGTAAAGATCATTGGCCATCATAAATGCCAAAAAAGTTAACATAATTATCTTCTTTGTAAAATATAATTTAATAGATCATTTAAAATTTCTTTATAAAAGATCATAATGGTAAAGATCATTGGGCCTAATAAACGCCAAAAAAAGTTTATATAATTATCTTTTTTGTAAAAGATAATTTAGTAGATCATTTAAAATTTCTTTATAAAATATCATAACGGTAACCATCATTGGGTATAATAAATGCTAAAAAAGTTGATATAATTATCCTCTTTGTAAAAGATAATTTACTAGATAATTTAAAATTTCTAATTAAAAGATCATAACGATAACGATCATTGGGCCGAATAAATGCTAAACAAGTTGAAATAGCTATCTTCTTTGTCAAAGATAACTTACTAGATAATTTAAAACTTCTTTATAAAAGATAATAACGGTAAAAATCATTGGGGCTAATAAATGCCAAAAAAGTTGACATCATTATGTTCTTTGTAAAATATAAATTAAAATTTCTTATGAAAAGATCATAACGGTAATGATCATTAGCCTAATAAATGCTAAAAAAGTTGACATAATTATCTTCCTCATCAAAGGTACTTTAATAGATCATTTAAAATTTCTTTATAAAATATCAGAACGGTAATGATCACTGGGCCTAATAAATGCTAAAAAAATTGACCTAATTATCTTCTTTGTAAAAGATAATTTACTAGGTAATTTAAAATTTCTTATTAAAAGATCATAATTGTAACGATCATTGGGCCTAATAAATGCTAAAAAAGTTGACATAATTATCTTATTTGTAAAAGATAATTTAATAGATCATTTAAAATTTCTTTAAAAAAGATCATAACGGTAATGATCATTGGGACTAAGAATTGATTAAAAAGCTGACATAATTACCTTCTTTGTAAAAGATAATTTACTAGACAATTTAAAATTTTTTATTAAAAGATCGTAACGGTAACGATCATTGGGCCTAATAAATGCTAAAAAAGTTGACATAAGTATCTTTTTCGTAAAAGACAATTTAACAGATCATTTAAAATTTCTTTATAAAAGATCATAATGGTAACAATCATTGGCCCTAAGAAATGCTAAAAAAGTTGACATAATTATCTTCTTTGTAAGAGATAATTTACTATAAAATTTAAAATTTCTTATTAAAAGATCAAAACGGTAATGATCATTGGGCCTAATAAATGCTAAAAAAGTTGACATAATTATCTTCTTTGTAAAAGATAATTTAATAGATCATTTAAAATTTCTTTATTAAAAGATTATAACGGTAACGATAATTGGGCATAACAAATGCTAAAAAAGTTGATATAATTATCTTCTTTGTAAAACATAATTTACTAGATAATTTAAAATTTCTAATTAAAAGATCATAACGGTAACGATCATTGGGCCGAATAAATGCTAAAAAGGTTGACATAGTTATCTTCTTTGTCAAAGATAATTTACTAGATAATTTAAAACTTCTTTATGAAAGATCATAATGGTAACAATCATTGGGCCTAATAAATGCCAAAAAAGTTTACATAATTATCTTCTATGTAAAAGATAATTCAAAATTTCTTATTAAAAGATCATAACGGTAATGATCATTAGCCTAATAAATCCTTAAAAAGTTGACATAATTATCTTCTTTGTAAAAGATAATTTAATAGATCATTTAAATTTTCTTTTAAAAGATCATAACGGTAACGATCATTGGGCCTAATAAAGGCTAACAAAGTTGACATAATTATCTTCTTTGTAAAACATAATTTAATAGATCATTTGAAATTTCTTTATAAAAGATCATAACGGTAAAGATCATTGGGCCTAATAAATGCCAAAAAAATTTCATATAATTATCTTTTCTGTAAAAGATAATTTAGTATATCATTTAAAGTTTCTTTATAAACGATCATGAAGGTAAAGATCATTACGGTAACAATCATTGGGCCTAATAAATGCTAAAATAGTTTATATAATTATCTTCTTTGTGATAGATAATTACTAGATAATTTAAAATTTATTATTAAAAGATCATAACGGTAACGATCGTTGGGACTAATAAAAGCTAAAAATGTTCACATAGTTATCTTCTTTGTAAAAGATAATTTGATAGATCATTTAAAATTTCTTTTTAAAGATCATAACGGTAACAATCATTGGGCCTAATAAATGCCAAAAAAGTTGACATAATTATCTCCTTTGGAAAAGATAATTTACTATAAAATTTAAAATTTCTTATTAAAAGATCATAACGGTAATGATCATTGGGCCGAATAAATGCTAAAAAAGTTGACATAATTATCTTCTTTGTAAAAGATAATTTAATAGATCATTGAAAATTTCTTTATTAAAAGATTATAACGGTAACGATCATTGGGCATAATAAATGCTAAAAAAATTGATATAATTATACTTTTTGTAAAAGATAACTTACTAGATAATTTAAAATTTCTAATTAAAAGATCATAACGGTAACGATCATTGGGCCGAATAAATGCTAAAAATGTTGACTTAGCTATCTTCTTTGTCAAATATAATTTACTAGATAATTTAAAACTTATTTATAAAAGATCATAACGGTAACGATCATTGGGCCTAATAAATGCTAAAAACGTTGACATAATTATCTTATTTGTAAAAGATAATTTACTATAAAATTTAAAATTTCTTATTAAAAGATCATAACGGTAACGATCATTGGGCCTAATAAATCCCAAAAAAGTTGACATAATTATCTTCTTTGTAAAAGATAATTTAATAGATCATTGAAAATTTCTTTATTAAAAGATTATAACGCTAACGATCATTGGGCATAATAAATGCTAAAAAAATTGATATAATTATCCTCTTTGTAAAAGATAATTTACTAGATAATTTAAAATTTCTAATTAAAAGATCATAATGGTAACGATCATTGGGTCGAATAAATGCTAAAAATGTTGACGTAGCTATCTTCTTTGTCAAATATAATTTACTAGATAATTTAAAACTTCTTTATAAAAGATCATAACGATAACAGATAATTATCTTCTTTGTAAAAGATAATTTAACATTTCTTATTAATAGATCATACCGGCAACGATCGTTGGGCTAATGGATGCTAAAAAACTTGACATAATTATCTTCTTTCTAAAAGGTAATTTAATAGATCATTTAAAATTTCTTAATAAAAGATATTAACGGTAACCATCATTGAGCCTAATAAATGCTAAGAAAGTTGATATAATTATATTCCTTGTAAAACATAATTTAATAGATCATTTAAAATTTCTTTATAAAAGATCATAACGGTAAAGATCATGGGGCCTAATAAATGCAAAAAAAAGATGATATAATTATCCTCTCTGTAAAACATAATTTAGTAGATCATTTAAAATTTCTTTATAAAGGATCATAAAGGTAAAGATCATTACGGTAACAATCATTGGGCCTAATAAATGCTAAAATAGTTGACATCATTATCTTCTTTGTGATAGATAATTTACAAGATAATTTAACATTTATTATTAAAAGATCATAACGGTAACGATCGTTGGGCTTATAAAGGCTAAAAACGTTCACATAGTTATCTTCTTTGTAAAAGATAATTTAATAGATCATTTAAAATTTCTTTATAAAAGATCATAACGGTAACGATCATTGGGCCTAATATATGCTAAAAAAGATGACATAATTATCTTCTTTGTAAAAGATAATGTACTAGAAAATTTAAAATTTCTTATTAAAAGATCATCACGGTAACGATCATTGGGCCTAATAAATGGTAAAAAAGTTGACATAATTGTCTTCTTTGTAAAAGCTAATTTAATAGATCATTTAAAAATTCTTTGTAAAAGATCATAATGGTAAAGATCATTGGCCATCATAAATGCCAAAAAAGTTGACATAATTATCTTCTTTGTAGAAGATAATTTAATAGATCATTTAAAATTTCTTTATTAAAAGATTATAACGGTAACAATCATTGGGCGTAATAAATGCTAAAAAAGTTGATATAATTATCTTCTTTGTAAAAGATAAGTTACTAGATAATTTAAAATTTCTAATTAAAAGATCATAACGGTAATGATCATTGGGCCTAATATATGCTAAAAAAGTTGACATAATTATCTTCTTTGTAAAAGATAATTTATTAGAAAATTTAAAATTTCTTATTAAAAGATCATCACGGTAACGATCATTGGGCCTAATAAATGGTAAAAAAGTTGACATAATTGTCTTCTTTGTAAAAGCTAATTGAATAGATTACTTAAAATTTCTTTGTAAAAGATCATAACGGTAAAGATCATTGGCCATCATAAATGCCAAAAAAGTTGACATAATTATCTTTTCTGTAAAAGATAATTTAGTAGATCATTTAAAATTTTTTTATAAAGGATCATAAAGGTAAAGATCATTACGGTAACAATCATTGGGCCTAACAAATGCTAAAATAGTTGACATAATTATCTTCTTTGTGATAGATAATTTACTAGATAATTTAAAATTTATTATTAAAAATGTTCACATAGTTATCTTCTTTGTAAAAGATAATTTAATAGGTCATTTAAAATTTCTTTATAAAATATCATAACGGTAACGATCATTGGGCCTGATATATGCTAAAAAAGTTGACATAATTATCTTCTTTGTAAAAGATAATGTACAAGATAATTTAAAATTTCTTATTAAAAGATCATAACGATAACGATCATTGGGCCTAATAAATGCTAAAACAGTTGACATAATTATCTTCTTTGTAAAAGCTAATTTAATAGTTCATTTAAAATTTGTTTATTAAAAGATTATAACGGTAACCATCATTGGGCATAATAAATGCTAAAAAAGTAGATATAATTATCCTCTTTGTAAAAGATAATTTACTAGATAATTTAAAATTTCTAATTAAAAAGATCATAACGGTAACGATCATTGGGCCGAATAAATGCTAAACAAGTTGACATAGCTATCTTCCTTGTCAAAGATAATTTACTAGATAATTTAAAACTTCTTTATAAAAGATAATAACGGTAACAATCATTGGGGCTAATAAATGCCAAAAAAGTTGACATAATTATCTTCTTTGTAAAAGATAATTTAAAATTTCTTATCAAAAGATCATAACGGTAATGATCATTAGCCTAATAAATGCTAAAAAAGTTGACATAATTATCTTCCTTGTAAAAGATACTTTAATAGATCATTTAAAATTTTTTTATAAAATATCATAACGGTAGTGATCACTGGGCCTAATAAATGCTAAAAAAATTGACCTAATTATCTTCTTTGTAAAAGATAATTTACTAGATCATTTAAAATTTCTTATTAAAAGATCATAACGGAAACGATCATTGGGCCTAATAAATGCTAAAAAAGTTGACATAATTATCTTATTTGTAAAAGATAATTTACTATAAAATTTAAAATTTCTTATTAAAAGATCATAACGGTAACGATCATTGGGCCTAATAAATGCTAAAAAAGTTGACATAATTATCTTCTTTGAAAAAGATAATTTAATAGATCATTTAAAATTTCTTTAAAAAAGATCATAACGGTAATGATCATTGGGCCTAAGAAATGCTTAAAAAGTTGACATAATTATCTTCTTTGTAAAAGATAATTTAATAGATCATTTAAATTTTTTTTTTAAAAGGTCCTAACGGTAACGATCGTTGGGCCTAATAAATGCTGAAAAGGTTAACATAATTATCTTCTTTGTCAAAGATAATTTACTAGATAATTTAAAACTTCTTTTGAAAGATCATAATGGTAACAATCATTGGGCCTAATAATTGCCAAAAAGTTGACATAATTATCTTCTTTGTAAAAGATAATTCAGAATTTCTTATTAAAACATCATAACAGTAATGATCATTAGCCTAATAAATGCTAAAAAAGTTGACATAATTATCTTCTTTGTAAAAGATAATTGAATAGATCTTTTAAAATTTCTTTTAAAAGATCATAACGGTAACGATCATTGGGCCTAGTAAAGGCTATGAAAGTTGACATAATTATCTTCTTTGTAAAACATAATTTAATAGATCATTTGAAATTTCTTTATAAAAGATCATAACAGTAAAGATCATTGGGCCAAATAAATGCCAAAAAAAGTTGATATAATTATCTTTTCTGTAAATGATAATTTAGTATATAATTTAAAATTTCTTTATAAAGGATCATAAAGGTAAAGATCATTACGGTAACAATCATTGGGCCTAGTAAATGCTAAAATAGTTGATATAACTATCTTCTTTGTGATAGATAATTACTAGATCACATAGTTATGTTCTTTGTAAAAGATAATTTGATAGATCATTTAAAATTTCTCTATAAAGATCATAACGGTAACAATCATTGGGCCTAATAAATGCCAAAAAATTTGACATAATTATCTTCTTTGGAAAAGATAATTTACTATAAAATTTAAAATTTCTTATTAAAATATCATAACGGTAACGATCATTGGGCCTAATAAATGCTAAAAAAGTTGACATAATTATCTTCTTTGTAAAAGATAATTTAATAGATCATTGAAAATTTCTTTATTAAAAGATTATAACGGTAACGATCATTGGGCATAATAAATGCTACAAAAATTGATATAATTATCCTCTTGTTAAAAGATAATTTACTAGATAATTTAAAATTTCTAATTAAAAGATCATAACGGTAACAATAATTGGGCCTAATAAATGCTAAAAAAGTTGACATAATTATCTTCTTTGTCAAAGATAATTTACTAGATAATTTAAAACTTCTTTATGAAAGATCATAAGGGTAACAATGATTGGGCCTAATAAATGCCAAAAAACTTGACATAATTATCTTCTTTGTAAAAGATAATTCAAAATTTCTTATTTAGAGATCATAACGGTAATGATCATTAGCCTAATAAATGCAAAAAAAGTTGACATAATTATCTTTTTTGTAAAAGATAATTTAATAGATCATTTAAAATTTCCTTATAAAAGGTCCTAACGGTAACGATCGTTGGGCCTAATAAATGCTTAAAAGGTTAGCATAATTATCTTCTTTGTGAAACATAATTTAATAGATCATTTAAAATTTCTTTATGAAAGATCATAACGGTAACGATCATTGGGCCTAATAAATGCTAAAAAAGTTGACATAATTATCTTCTTTGTAAAAGATAATTTACTATAAAATTTAAAATTTCTTATTAAAAGATCATAACGGTAACGATCATTGGGCCTAATAAATGCTATAAAAGTTTATATAATTATCTTCTTTGTAAAAGATAATTTAATAGATCATTTAAAATTCCTTTATTAAAAGATTATAACGGTAACGATAATTGGGCATAATAAATGCTAAAAAAGTTGATATAGTTATCTTCTTTGTAAAACATAATTTACTAGATAATTTAAAATTTCTAATTAAAAGATCATAACGGTAACGATCATTGGGCCGAATAAATGCTAAAAAGGTTGACATAGTTATCTTCTTTGTCAAAGATAATTTACTAGATAATTTAAAACTTCTTTATGAAAGATCATAATGGTAACAATCATTGGGCCTAATAAATGCCAAAAAAGTTGACATAATTATTTTCTTTGTAAAAGATAATTCAAAATTTCTTATTAAAAGATCATAACGGTAAAGATCATTGGGCCTAATAAATGCCAAAAAAAGTTGATATAATTATCTTTTCTGTAAAAGATAATTTAGTAGATCATTTAAAATTTCTTTATAAAGGATCATAAAGGTAAAGATGATTACGGTAACAATCATTGGGCCTAATAAATACTAAAATAGTTGATATAATTATCTTCTTTGTGATAGATAATTTACTAGATCATTTAAAATTCCTTTATTAAAAATTATAACGGTAACGATAATTGGGCATAATAAATGCTAAAAAAGTTAATATAATTATCTTCTTTGTAAAACATAATTTACTATAAAATTTAAAATTTCTTATTAAAAGATCATAACGGTAACAATCATTGGCCTAATAAATGCTAAAAAAGTTGACATAATTATCTTCTTTGTAAAAGATAATTTAATAGATCATTTAAAATTCCTTTATTAAAAGATTATAACGGTAACGATAATTGGGCATAATAAATGCTAAAAAAGTTAATATAATTATCTTCTTTGTAAAACATAATTTACTAGATAATTTAAAATTTCTTATTAAAAGATCATAACGGTAACAATCATTGGGCCTAATAAATGCTAAAAAAGTTGACATAATTATCTTCTTTGTAAAATATAATTTAATAGATCATTTAAAATTCCTTTATTAAAAGATTATAACGGTAATGATAATTGGGCATAATAAATGCTAAAAAAGTTGACATAATTACCTTCTTTGTAAAAGATAATTTATAGATCATTTAAAATTCCTTTATTAAAAGATTATAACGGTAACGATAATTGGGAATAATAAATGCTAAAAAAGTTGACATACTTATCTTCTTTGTAAAAGATAATTTAATAGATCATTTAAAATTCCTTTATTAAAAGATTATAACGGTAACGATAATTGGGCATAATAAATGCTAAAAAAGTTCATATAATTATCTTCTTTGTAAAACATAATTTACTAGATAATTTAAAATTTCTAATTAAAACATCATAACGGTAACGATCATTGGGCCGAATAAATGCTAAAAAGGTTGACATAGTTATCTTCTTTGTCAAAGATAATTTACTAGATAATTTAAAACTTATTTATGAAAGATCATAATGGTAACAATCATTGGGCCTAATAAATGCCAAAAAAGTTGACATAATTATCTTCTTTGTAAAAGATAATTCAAAATTTTTTATTAAAAGATCATAACGGTAATGATCATTAGCCTAATAACTGCTAAAAAAGTTGACATAATTATCTTCTTTGTAAAAGATAATTTAATAGATCACTTAAAATTTCTTTTAAAAGATCATAACGGTAACGATCATTGGGCCTAATAAAGGCTAAGAAAGTTCACATAATTATCTTCTTTGTAAAACATAATTTAATAGATCATTTGAAATTTCTTTATAAAAGATCATAACGGTAAAGATCATTGGGCCTAATAAATGCAAAAAAAAGTTGATATAATTATCTTTTCTGTAAAAGATAATTTAGTAGATCATTTAAAATTTCTTTATAAAGGATCATAAAGGTAAAGATGATTACGGTAACAATCATTGGGCCTAATAAATGCTAAAATAGTTGATATAATTATCTTCTTTGTGATAGATAATTTACTAGATAATTTAAAATTTATTATTAAAAGATCATAACGGTAACAATGGTTGGCACTAATAAAAGCTAAAAACGTTCACATAGTTATCTTCTTTGTAAAAGATAATTTAATAGATCATTTAAAATTTCTTTATAAAAGATCATAACGGTAACGTTCATTGGTCCTAATATATGCTAAAAAAATTGACATAATTATCTTCTTTGTAAAAGATAATTTAATAGATCATTGAAAATTTCATTGTAAAAGATCATAACGGTAAAGATCATTGGCCATAATAAGTAGCAATAAAGTTGACATAATTATCTTCTTTGTAAAAGATAATTTAATAGATCATTGAAAATTTTTTTATTAAAAGATTATAACGGTAACGATCATTGGGCATAATAAATGCTAAAAAAATTGATATAATTATCCTCTTCGTAAAAGATAATTTACTAGATAAGTTAAAATTTCTAATTAAAAGATCATAACGGTAACGATCATTGGGCCGAATAAATGCTAAAAATGTTGACGTAGCTATCTTGTTTGTCAAATATCATTTACTAGATAATTTAAAACTTCTTTCTAAAAGATCATAACGGTAACAATCATTGGGCCTAATAAATGCCAAAAAAGTTGACATAATTATCTTCTTTGTAAAAGATAATTTAAAATTTCTTATTAATAGATCATACCAGCAACGATCGTTGGGCTAATGAATGCTAAAAAGGTTGACATAATTATCTTCTTTGTAAAAGGTAATTTAATAGATCATTTAAAATTTCTTTATAAAAGATCATAAGGGTAACGATCATTGGGTCTTATAAATGCTAAGAAAGTTGACATAAGTATCTTCTTTGTAAAACATAATTTAATAGATCATTTAAAATTTCTTTATAAAAGATCATTGGGCCTAATAAATGCCAAAAAAAGTTGATATAATTATCTTTTCTGTAAAAGATAATTTACAAGATCATTTAAAATTTCTTTATAAAGGATTATAAAGGTAAAGATCATTACGGTAACAATCATTGGGCCTAATAAAGGCTAAAATAGTTGACATAATTATCTTCTTTGCGCTAGATAATGTACTAGATAATTTAAAATTTACTATCAAAAGATCATAACGGTAACGATCGTTGGGACTAATAAAAGCTAAAAACGTTCACATAATTATCTTCTTTCTAAAAGATAATTTAATAGATCATTTAAAAGTTCTTTATAAAAGATCATAACGGTAACGTTCATTGGTCCTAATATATGCTAAAAAAATTGACATAATTATCTTCTTTGTAAAAGATAATTTAATAGATCATTTAAAATTTCATTGTAAAAGATCATAACGGTAAAGATCAATGGGCCTAATAAATGCAAAAAAAAGTTGATATAATTATCTTTTTTGTAAAAGATAATTTAGTAGATCATTTAAAATTTCTTTATAAAGGATCATAAAGGTAAAGATGATTACGGTAACAATCATTGAGCCTAATAAATGCTAAAATAGTTGATATAATTATCTTCTTTGTGATAGATAATTTACTAGATAATTTAAAATTTATTATTAAAAGATCATAACGGTAACAATGGTTGGGGCTAATAAAAGCTAAAAACGTTCACATAGTTATCTTCTTTGTAAAAGATAATTTAATAGATCATTTAAAATTTCTTTATAAAAGATCATAACGGTAACGTTCATTGGTCCTAATATATGCTAAAAAAATTGACATAATTATCTTCTTTGTAAAAGATAATTTAATAGATCATTTAAAATTTCATTGTAAAAGATCATAACGGTAAAGATCATTGGCCATAATAAGTAGCAATAAAGTTGACATAATTATCTTCTTTGTAAAAGATAATTTAATAGATCATTGAAAATTTTTTTATTAAAAGATTATAACGGTAATGATCATTGGGCATAATAAATGCTAAAAGAATTGATATAATTATCCTCTTTGTAAAAGATAATTTACTAGATAAGTTAAAATTTCTAATTAAAAGATCATAACGGTAACGATCATTGGGCCGAATAAATGCTAAAAATGTTGACGTAGCTATCTTGTTTGTCAAATATCATTTACTAGATAATTTAAAACTTCTTTCTAAAAGATCATAACGGTAACAATCATTGAGCCTAATAAATGCCAAAAAAGTTGACATAATTATCTTCTTTGTAAAAGATAATTTAAAATTTCTTATTAATAGATCATACCAGCAACGATCGTTGGGCTAATGAATGCTAAAAAGGTTGACATAATTATCTTCTTTGTAAAAGGTAATTTAATAGATCATTTAAAATTTCTTTATAAAAGATCATAAGGGTAACGATCATTGGGTCTTATAAATGCTAAGAAAGTTGACATAAGTATCTTCTTTGTAAAACATAATTTAATAGATCATTTAAAATTTCTTTATAAAAGATCATTGGGCCTAATAAATGCCAAAAAAAGTTGATATAATTATCTTTTCTGTAAAAGATAATTTACAAGATCATTTAAAATTTCTTTATAAAGGATTATAAAGGTAAAGATCATTACGGTAACAATCATTGGGCCTAATAAAGGCTAAAATAGTTGACATAATTATCTTCTTTGCGCTAGATAATGTACTAGATAATTTAAAATTTACTATCAAAAGATCATAACGGTAACGATCGTTGGGACTAATAAAAGCTAAAAACGTTCACATAATTATCTTCTTTCTAAAAGATAATTTAATAGATCATTTAAAAGTTCTTTATAAAAGATCATAACGGTAACGTTCATTGGTCCTAATATATGCTCAAAAAATTGACATAATTATCTTCTTTGTAAAAGATAATTTAATAGATCATTTAAAATTTCATTGTAAAAGATCATAACGGTAAAGATCAATGGGCCTAATAAATGCAAAAAAAAGTTGATATAATTATCTTTTCTGTAAAAGATAATTCAGTAGATCATTTAAAATTTCTTTATAAAGGATCATAAAGGTAAAGATGATTACGGTATGAATCATTGGGCCTAATAAATACTAAAATAGTTGATATAATTATCTTATTTGTGATAGATAATTTACTAGATAATTTAAAATTTATTATTAAAAGATCATAACGGTAACAATGGTTGGGACTAATAAAAGCTAAAAACGTTCACATAGTTATCTTCTTTGTAAAAGATAATTTAATAGATCATTTAAAATTTCTTTATAAAAGATCATAACGGTAACGTTCATTGGTCCTAATATATGCTAAAAAAATTGACATAATTATCTTCTTTGTAAAAGATAATTTAATAGATCATTTAAAATTTCATTGTAAAAGATCATAACGGTAAAGATCAATGGGCCTAATAAATGCAAAAAAAAGTTGATATAATTATCTTTTCTGTAAAAGATAATTCAGTAGATCATTTAAAATTTCTTTATAAAGGATCATAAAGGTAAAGATGATTACGGTAACAATCATTGGGCCTAATAAATACTAAAATAGTTGATATAATTATCTTCTTTGTGATAGATAATTTACTAGATAATTTAAAATTTATTATTAAAAGATCATAACGGTAACAATGGTTGGGACTAATAAAAGCTAAAAACGTTCACATAGTTATCTTCTTTGTAAAAGATAATTTAATAGATCATTTAAAATTTCTTTATAAAAGATCATAACGGTAACGTTCATTGGTCCTAATATATGCTAAAAAAATTGACATGATTATCTTCTTTGTAAAAGATAATTTAATAGATCATTTAAAATTTCATTGTAAAAGATCATAACGGTAAAGATCAATGGGCCTAATAAATGCAAAAAAAAGTTGATATAATTATCTTTTCTGTAAAAGATAATTCAGTAGATCATTTAAAATTTCTTTATAAAGGATCATAAAGGTAAAGATGATTACGGTAACAATCATTGGGCCTAATAAATACTAAAATAGTTGATATAATTATCTTCTTTGTGATAGATAATTTACTAGATAATTTAAAATTTATTATTAAAAGATCATAACGGTAATAATGGTTGGGACTAATAAAAGCTAAAAACGTTCACATAGTTATCTTCTTTGTAAAAGATAATTTAATAGATCATTTAAAATTTCTTTATAAAAGATCATAACGGTAACGTTCATTGGTCCTAATATATGCTAAAAAAATTGACATAATTATCTTCTTTGTAAAAGATAATTTAATAGATCATTTAAAATTTCATTGTAAAAGATCATAACGGTAAAGATCAATGGGCCTAATAAATGCAAAAAAAGGTTGATATAATTATCTTTTCTGTAAAAGATAATTCAGTAGATCATTTAAAATTTCTTTATAAAGGATCATAAAGGTAAAGATGATTACGGTAACAATCATTGGGCCTAATAAAGGCTAAAATAGTTGACATAATTATCTTCTTTGCGCTAGATAATGTACTAGATAATTTAAAATTTACTATTAAAATATCATAACGGTAACGATCGTTGGGACTAATAAAAGCTAAAAACGTTCACATAATTATCTTCTTTCTAAAAGATAATTTAATAGATCATTTAAAAGTTCTTTATAAAAGATCATAACGGTAACGTTCATTGGTCCTAATATATGCTAAAAAAATTGACATAATTATCTTCTTTGTAAAAGATAATTTAATAGATCATTTAAAATTTCATTGTAAAAGATCATAACGGTAAAGATCAATGGGCCTAATAAATGCAAAAAAAAGTTGATATAATTATCTTTTCTGTAAAAGATAATTCAGTAGATCATTTAAAATTTCTTTATAAAGGATCATAAAGGTAAAGATGATTACGGTAACAATCATTGGGCCTAATAAATACTAAAATAGTTGATATAATTATCTTCTTTGTGATAGATAATTTACTAGATAATTTAAAATTTATTATTAAAAGATCATAACGGTAACAATGGTTGGGATTAATAAAAGCTAAAAACGTTCACATAGTTATCTTCTTTGTAAAAGATAATTTAATAGATCATTTAAAATTTCTTTATAAAAGATCATAACGGTAACGTTCATTGGTCCTAATATATGCTAAAAAAATTGACATAATTATCTTCTTTGTAAAAGATAATTTAATAGATCATTTAAAATTTCATTGTAAAAGATCATAACGGTAAAGATCAATGGGCCTAATAAATGCAAAAAAAAAGTTGATATAATTATCTTTTCTGTAAAAGATAATTCAGTAGATCATTTAAAATTTCTTTATAAAGGATCATAAAGGTAAAGATGATTACGGTAACAATCATTGGGCCTAATAAAGGCTAAAATAGTTGACATAATTATCTTCTTTGCGCTAGATAATGTACTAGATAATTTAAAATTTACTATTAAAAGATCATAACGGTAACGATCGTTGGGACTAATAAAAGCTAAAAACGTTCACATAATTATCTTCTTTCTAAAAGATAATTTAATAGATCATTTAAAAGTTCTTTATAAAAGATCATAACGGTAACGTTCATTGGTCCTAATATATGCTAAAAAAATTGACATAATTATCTTCTTTGTAAAAGATAATTTAATAGATCATTTAAAATTTCATTGTAAAAGATCATAACGGTAAAGATCAATGGGCCTAATAAATGCAAAAAAAAGTTGATATAATTATCTTTTCTGTAAAAGATAATTCAGTAGATCATTTAAAATTTCTTTATAAAGGATCATAAAGGTAAAGATGATTACGGTAACAATCATTGGGCCTAATAAATACTAAAATAGTTGATATAATTATCTTCTTTGTGATAGATAATTTACTAGATAATTTAAAATTTATTATTAAAAGATCATAACGGTAACAATGGTTGGGATTAATAAAAGCTAAAAACGTTCACATAGTTATCTTCTTTGTAAAAGATAATTTAATAGATCATTTAAAATTTCTTTATAAAAGATCATAACGGTAACGTTCATTGGTCCTAATATATGCTAAAAAAATTGACATAATTATCTTCTTTGTAAAAGATAATTTAATAGATCATTTAAAATTTCATTGTAAAAGATCATAACGGTAAAGATCAATGGGCCTAATAAATGCAAAAAAAAAGTTGATATAATTATCTTTTCTGTAAAAGATAATTCAGTAGATCATTTAAAATTTCTTTATAAAGGATCATAAAGGTAAAGATGATTACGGTAACAATCATTGGGCCTAATAAAGGCTAAAATAGTTGACATAATTATCTTCTTTGCGCTAGATAATGTACTAGATAATTTAAAATTTACTATTAAAAGATCATAACGGTAACGATCGTTGGGACTAATAAAAGCTAAAAACGTTCACATAATTATCTTCTTTCTAAAAGATAATTTAATAGATCATTTAAAAGTTCTTTATAAAAGATCATAACGGTAACGTTCATTGGTCCTAATATATGCTAAAAAAATTGACATAATTATCTTCTTTGTAAAAGATAATTTAATAGATCATTTAAAATTTCATTGTAAAAGATCATAACGGTAAAGATCAATGGGCCTAATAAATGCAAAAAAAAGTTGATATAATTATCTTTTCTGTAAAAGATAATTCAGTAGATCATTTAAAATTTCTTTATAAAGGATCATAAAGGTAAAGATGATTACGGTAACAATCATTGGGCCTAATAAATACTAAAATAGTTGATATAATTATCTTCTTTGTGATAGATAATTTACTAGATAATTTAAAATTTATTATTAAAAGATCATAACGGTAACAATGGTTGGGATTAATAAAAGCTAAAAACGTTCACATAGTTATCTTCTTTGTAAAAGATAATTTAATAGATCATTTAAAATTTCTTTATAAAAGATCATAACGGTAACGTTCATTGGTCCTAATATATGCTAAAAAAATTGACATAATTATCTTCTTTGTAAAAGATAATTTAATAGATCATTTAAAATTTCATTGTAAAAGATCATAACGGTAAAGATCAATGGGCCTAATAAATGCAAAAAAAAAGTTGATATAATTATCTTTTCTGTAAAAGATAATTCAGTAGATCATTTAAAATTTCTTTATAAAGGATCATAAAGGTAAAGATGATTACGGTAACAATCATTGGGCCTAATAAAGGCTAAAATAGTTGACATAATTATCTTCTTTGCGCTAGATAATGTACTAGATAATTTAAAATTTACTATTAAAAGATCATAACGGTAACGATCGTTGGGACTAATAAAAGCTAAAAACGTTCACATAATTATCTTCTTTCTAAAAGATAATTTAATAGATCATTTAAAAGTTCTTTATAAAAGATCATAACGGTAACGTTCATTGGTCCTAATATATGCTAAAAAAATTGACATAATTATCTTCTTTGTAAAAGATAATTTAATAGATCATTTAAAATTTCATTGTAAAAGATCATAACGGTAAAGATCAATGGGCCTAATAAATGCAAAAAAAAGTTGATATAATTATCTTTTCTGTAAAAGATAATTCAGTAGATCATTTAAAATTTCTTTATAAAGGATCATAAAGGTAAAGATGATTACGGTAACAATCATTGGGCCTAATAAATACTAAAATAGTTGATATAATTATCTTCTTTGTGATAGATAATTTACTAGATAATTTAAAATTTATTATTAAAAGATCATAACGGTAACAATGGTTGGGATTAATAAAAGCTAAAAACGTTCACATAGTTATCTTCTTTGTAAAAGATAATTTAATAGATCATTTAAAATTTCTTTATAAAAGATCATAACGGTAACGTTCATTGGTCCTAATATATGCTAAAAAAATTGACATAATTATCTTCTTTGTAAAAGATAATTTAATAGATCATTTAAAATTTCATTGTAAAAGATCATAACGGTAAAGATCAATGGGCCTAATAAATGCAAAAAAAAAGTTGATATAATTATCTTTTCTGTAAAAGATAATTCAGTAGATCATTTAAAATTTCTTTATAAAGGATCATAAAGGTAAAGATGATTACGGTAACAATCATTGGGCCTAATAAAGGCTAAAATAGTTGACATAATTATCTTCTTTGCGCTAGATAATGTACTAGATAATTTAAAATTTACTATTAAAAGATCATAACGGTAACGATCGTTGGGACTAATAAAAGCTAAAAACGTTCACATAATTATCTTCTTTCTAAAAGATAATTTAATAGATCATTTAAAAGTTCTTTATAAAAGATCATAACGGTAACGTTCATTGGTCCTAATATATGCTAAAAAAATTGACATAATTATCTTCTTTGTAAAAGATAATTTAATAGATCATTTAAAATTTCATTGTAAAAGATCATAACGGTAAAGATCAATGGGCCTAATAAATGCAAAAAAAAGTTGATATAATTATCTTTTCTGTAAAAGATAATTCAGTAGATCATTTAAAATTTCTTTATAAAGGATCATAAAGGTAAAGATGATTACGGTAACAATCATTGGGCCTAATAAATACTAAAATAGTTGACATAATTATCTTCTTTGCGCTAGATAATGTACTAGATAATTTAAAATTTACTATTAAAAGATCATAACGGTAACGTTCATTGGTCCTAATATATGCTAAAAAAATTGACATAATTATCTTCTTTGTAAAAGATAATTTAATAGATCATTTAAAATTTCATTGTAAAAGATCATAACGGTAAAGATCAAGGGGCCTAATAAATGCAAAAAAAAGTTGATATAATTATCTTTTCTGTAAAAGATAATTCAGTAGATCATTTAAAATTTCTTTATAAAGGATCATAAAGGTAAAGATGATTACGGTAACAATCATTGGGCCTAATAAAGGCTAAAATAGTTGACATAATTATCTTCTTTGCGCTAGATAATGTACTAGATAATTTAAAATTTACTATTAAAAGATCATAACGGTAACGATCGTTGGGACTAATAAAAGCTAAAAACGTTCACATAATTATCTTCTTTCTAAAAGATAATTTAATAGATCATTTAAAAGTTCTTTATAAAAGATCATAACGGTAACGTTCATTGGTCCTAATATATGCTAAAAAAATTGACATAATTATCTTCTTTGTAAAAGATAATTTAATAGATCATTTAAAATTTCATTGTAAAAGATCATAACGGTAAAGATCAATGGGCCTAATAAATGCAAAAAAAAGTTGATATAATTATCTTTTCTGTAAAAGATAATTCAGTAGATCATTTAAAATTTCTTTATAAAGGATCATAAA
This sequence comes from Psophocarpus tetragonolobus, assembly GCA_037954015.1. NCBI lineage: Eukaryota > Viridiplantae > Streptophyta > Magnoliopsida > Fabales > Fabaceae > Psophocarpus > Psophocarpus tetragonolobus. Next base: position 56,511,757 of record CM075688.1, on the reverse strand, counting down.
GGTAAAGATGATTACGGTAACAATCATTGGGCCTAATAAATACTAAAATAGTTGATATAATTATCTTCTTTGTGATAGATAATTTACTAGATAATTTAAAATTTATTATTAAAAGATCATAACGGTAACAATGGTTGGGATTAATAAAAGCTAAAAACGTTCACATAGTTATCTTCTTTGTAAAAGATAATTTAATAGATCATTTAAAATTTCTTTATAAAAGATCATAACGGTAACGTTCATTGGTCCTAATATATGCTAAAAAAATTGACATAATTATCTTCTTTGTAAAAGATAATTTAATAGATCATTTAAAATTTCATTGTAAAAGATCATAACGGTAAAGATCAAGGGGCCTAATAAATGCAAAAAAAAGTTGATATAATTATCTTTTCTGTAAAAGATAATTCAGTAGATCATTTAAAATTTCTTTATAAAGGATCATAAAGGTAAAGATGATTACGGTAACAATCATTGGGCCTAATAAAGGCTAAAATAGTTGACATAATTATCTTCTTTGCGCTAGATAATGTACTAGATAATTTAAAATTTACTATTAAAAGATCATAACGGTAACGATCGTTGGGACTAATAAAAGCTAAAAACGTTCACATAATTATCTTCTTTCTAAAAGATAATTTAATAGATCATTTAAAAGTTCTTTATAAAAGATCATAACGGTAACGTTCATTGGTCCTAATATATGCTAAAAAAATTGACATAATTATCTTCTTTGTAAAAGATAATTTAATAGATCATTTAAAATTTCATTGTAAAAGATCATAACGGTAAAGATCAATGGGCCTAATAAATGCAAAAAAAAGTTGATATAATTATCTTTTCTGTAAAAGATAATTCAGTAGATCATTTAAAATTTCTTTATAAAGGATCATAAAGGTAAAGATGATTACGGTAACAATCATTGGGCCTAATAAAGGCTAAAATAGTTGATATAATTATCTTCTTTGTGATAGATAATTTACTAGATAATTTAAAATTTATTATTAAAAGATCATAACGGTAACAATGGTTGGGATTAATAAAAGCTAAAAACGTTCACATAGTTATCTTCTTTGTAAAAGATAATTTAATAGATCATTTAAAATTTCTTTATAAAAGATCATAACGGTAACGTTCATTGGTCCTAATATATGCTAAAAAAATTGACATAATTATCTTCTTTGTAAAAGATAATTTAATAGATCATTTAAAATTTCATTGTAAAAGATCATAACGGTAAAGATCAAGGGGCCTAATAAATGCAAAAAAAAGTTGATATAATTATCTTTTCTGTAAAAGATAATTCAGTAGATCATTTAAAATTTCTTTATAAAGGATCATAAAGGTAAAGATGATTACGGTAACAATCATTGGGCCTAATAAAGGCTAAAATAGTTGACATAATTATCTTCTTTGCGCTAGATAATGTACTAGATAATTTAAAATTTACTATTAAAAGATCATAACGGTAACGATCGTTGGGACTAATAAAAGCTAAAAACGTTCACATAATTATCTTCTTTCTAAAAGATAATTTAATAGATCATTTAAAAGTTCTTTATAAAAGATCATAACGGTAACGTTCATTGGTCCTAATATATGCTAAAAAAATTGACATAATTATCTTCTTTGTAAAAGATAATTTAATAGATCATTTAAAATTTCATTGTAAAAGATCATAACGGTAAAGATCAAGGGGCCTAATAAATGCAAAAAAAAGTTGATATAATTATCTTTTCTGTAAAAGATAATTCAGTAGATCATTTAAAATTTCTTTATAAAGGATCATAAAGGTAAAGATGATTACGGTAACAATCATTGGGCCTAATAAAGGCTAAAATAGTTGACATAATTATCTTCTTTGCGCTAGATAATGTACTAGATAATTTAAAATTTACTATTAAAAGATCATAACGGTAACGATCGTTGGGACTAATAAAAGCTAAAAACGTTCACATAATTATCTTCTTTCTAAAAGATAATTTAATAGATCATTTAAAAGTTCTTTATAAAAGATCATAACGGTAACGTTCATTGGTCCTAATATATGCTAAAAAAATTGACATAATTCTCTTCTTTGTAAAAGATAATTTAATAGATCATTTAAAATTTCATTGTAAAAGATCATAACGGTAAAGATCAATGGGCCTAATAAATGCAAAAAAAAGTTGATATAATTATCTTTTCTGTAAAAGATAATTTAGTAGATCATTTAAAATTTCTTTATAAAGGATCATAAAGGTAAAGATGATTACGGTAACAATCATTGGGCCTAATAAATGCTAAAATAGTTGATATAATTATCTTCTTTGTGATAGATAATTTACTAGATAATTTAAAATTTATTATTAAAAGATCATAACGGTAACAATGGTTGGGCCTAATAAAAGCTAAAAACGTTCACATAGTTATCTTCTTTGTAAAAGATAATTTAATAGATCATTTAAAATTTCTTTATAAAAGATCATAACGGTAACGTTCATTGGTCCTAATATATGCTAAAAAAATTGACATAATTATCTTCTTTATAAAAGATAATTTAATACATCATTTAAAATTTCATTATAAAAGATCATAACGGTAAAGATCATTGGCCATAATAAGTAGCAATAAAGTTGACATAATTATCTTCTTTGTAAAAGATAATTTAATAGATCATTGAAAATTTTTTTATTAAAAGATTATAACGGTAACGATCATTGGGCATAATAAATGCTAAAAAAATTGATATAATTATCCTCTTTGTAAAAGATAATTTACTAGATAAGTTAAAATTTCTAATTAAAAGATCATAACGGTAACGATCATTGGGCCGAATAAATGCTAAAAATGTTGACGTAGCTATCTTGTTTGTCAAATATCATTTACTAGATAATTTAAAACTTCTTTCTAAAAGATCATAACGGTAACAATCATTGGGCCTAATAAATGCCAAAAAAGTTGACATAATTATCTTCTTTGTAAAAGATAATTTAAAATTTCTTATTAATAGATCATACCAGCAACGATCGTTGGGCTAATGAATGCTAAAAAAGTTGACATAATTATCTTCTTTGTAAAAGGTAATTTAATAGATCATTTAAAATTTCTTTATAAAAGATCATAAGGGTAACGATCATTGGGTCTTATAAATGCTAAGAAAGTTGACATAAGTATCTTCTTTGTAAAACATAATTTAATAGATCATTTAAAATTTCTTTATAAAAGATCATTGGGCCTAATAAATGCCAAAAAAAGTTGATATAATTATCTTTTCTGTAAAAGATAATTTACTAGATCATTTAAAATTTCTTTATAAAGGATTATAAAGGTAAAGATCATTACGGTAACAATCATTGGGCCTAATAAAGGCTAAAATAGTTGACATAATTATCTTCTTTGCGCTAGATAATGTACTAGATAATTTAAAATTTACTATTAAAAGATCATAACGGTAACGATCGTTGGGACTAATAAAAGCTAAAAACGTTCACATAATTATCTTCTTTCTAAAAGATAATTTAATAGATCATTTAAAAGTTCTTTATAAAAGATCATAACGGTAACGTTCATTGGTCCTAATATATGCTAAAAAAATTGACATAATTATCTTCTTTGTAAAAGATAATTTAATAGATCATTTAAAATTTCATTGTAAAAGATCATAACGGTAAAGATCAATGGGCCTAATAAATGCAAAAAAAAGTTGATATAATTATCTTTTCTGTAAAAGATAATTCAGTAGATCATTTAAAATTTCTTTATAAAGGATCATAAAGGTAAAGATGATTACGGTAACAATCATTGGGCCTAATAAATACTAAAATAGTTGATATAATTATCTTCTTTGTGATAGATAATTTACTAGATAATTTAAAATTTATTATTAAAAGATCATAACGGTAACAATGGTTGGGATTAATAAAAGCTAAAAACGTTCACATAGTTATCTTCTTTGTAAAAGATAATTTAATAGATCATTTAAAATTTCTTTATAAAAGATCATAACGGTAACGTTCATTGGTCCTAATATATGCTAAAAAAATTGACATAATTATCTTCTTTGTAAAAGATAATTTAATAGATCATTTAAAATTTCATTGTAAAAGATCATAACGGTAAAGATCAAGGGGCCTAATAAATGCAAAAAAAAGTTGATATAATTATCTTTTCTGTAAAAGATAATTCAGTAGATCATTTAAAATTTCTTTATAAAGGATCATAAAGGTAAAGATGATTACGGTAACAATCATTGGGCCTAATAAAGGCTAAAATAGTTGACATAATTATCTTCTTTGCGCTAGATAATGTACTAGATAATTTAAAATTTACTATTAAAAGATCATAACGGTAACGATCGTTGGGACTAATAAAAGCTAAAAACGTTCACATAATTATCTTCTTTCTAAAAGATAATTTAATAGATCATTTAAAAGTTCTTTATAAAAGATCATAACGGTAACGTTCATTGGTCCTAATATATGCTAAAAAAATTGACATAATTATCTTCGTTGTAAAAGATAATTTAATAGATCATTTAAAATTTCATTGTAAAAGATCATAACGGTAAAGATCAATGGGCCTAATAAATGCAAAAAAAAGTTGATATAATTATCTTTTCTGTAAAAGATAATTTAGTAGATCATTTAAAATTTCTTTATAAAGGATCATAAAGGTAAAGATGATTACGGTAACAATCATTGGGCCTAATAAATGCTAAAATAGTTGATATAATTATCTTCTTTGTGATAGATAATTTACTAGATAATTTAAAATTTATTATTAAAAGATCATAACGGTAACAATGGTTGGGCCTAATAAAAGCTAAAAACGTTCACATAGTTATCTTCTTTGTAAAAGATAATTTAATAGATCATTTAAAATTTCTTTATAAAAGATCATAACGGTAACGTTCATTGGTCCTAATATATGCTAAAAAAATTGACATAATTATCTTCTTTATAAAAGATAATTTAATACATCATTTAAAATTTCATTGTAAAAGATCATAACGGTAAAGATCATTGGCCATAATAAGTAGCAATAAAGTTGACATAATTATCTTCTTTGTAAAAGATAATTTAATAGATCATTGAAAATTTTTTTATTAAAAGATTATAACGGTAACGATCATTGGGCATAATAAATGCTAAAAAAATTGATATAATTATCCTCTTTGTAAAAGATAATTTACTAGATAAGTTAAAATTTCTAATTAAAAGATCATAACGGTAACGATCATTGGGCCGAATAAATGCTAAAAATGTTGACGTAGCTATCTTGTTTGTCAAATATCATTTACTAGATAATTTAAAACTTCTTTCTAAAAGATCATAACGGTAACAATCATTGGGCCTAATAAATGCCAAAAAAGTTGACATAATTATCTTCTTTGTAAAAGATAATTTAAAATTTCTTATTAATAGATCATACCAGCAACGATCGTTGGGCTAATGAATGCTAAAAAAGTTGACATAATTATCTTCTTTGTAAAAGGTAATTTAATAGATCATTTAAAATTTCTTTATAAAAGATCATAAGGGTAACGATCATTGGGTCTTATAAATGCTAAGAAAGTTGACATAAGTATCTTCTTTGTAAAACATAATTTAATAGATCATTTAAAATTTCTTTATAAAAGATCATTGGGCCTAATAAATGCCAAAAAAAGTTGATATAATTATCTTTTCTGTAAAAGATAATTTACTAGATCATTTAAAATTTCTTTATAAAGGATTATAAAGGTAAAGATCATTACGGTAACAATCATTGGGCCTAATAAAGGCTAAAATAGTTGACATAATTATCTTCTTTGCGCTAGATAATGTACTAGATAATTTAAAATTTACTATTAAAAGATCATAACGGTAACGATCGTTGGGACTAATAAAAGCTAAAAACGTTCACATAATTATCTTCTTTCTAAAAGATAATTTAATAGATCATTTAAAAGTTCTTTATAAAAGATCATAACGGTAACGTTCATTGGTCCTAATATATGCTAAAAAAATTGACATAATTATCTTCTTTGTAAAAGATAATTTAATAGATCATTTAAAATTTCATTGTAAAAGATCATAACGGTAAAGATCAATGGGCCTAATAAATGCAAAAAAAAGTTGATATAATTATCTTTTCTGTAAAAGATAATTCAGTAGATCATTTAAAATTTCTTTATAAAGGATCATAAAGGTAAAGATGATTACGGTAACAATCATTGGGCCTAATAAATACTAAAATAGTTTATATAATTATCTTCTTTGTGATAGATAATTTACTAGATAATTTAAAATTTATTATTAAAAGATCGTAACGGTAACAATGGTTGGGATTAATAAAAGCTAAAAACGTTCACATAGTTATCTTCTTTGTAAAAGATAATTTAATAGATCATTTAAAATTTCTTTATAAAAGATCATAACGGTAACGTTCATTGGTCCTAATATATGCTAAAAAAATTGACATAATTATCTTCTTTGTAAAAGATAATTTAATAGATCATTTAAAATTTCATTGTAAAAGATCATAACGGTAAAGATCAAGGGGCCTAATAAATGCAAAAAAAAGTTGATATAATTATCTTTTCTGTAAAAGATAATTCAGTAGATCATTTAAAATTTCTTTATAAAGGATCATAAAGGTAAAGATGATTACGGTAACAATCAGTGGGCCTAATAAAGGCTAAAATAGTTGACATAATTATCTTCTTTGCGCTAGATAATGTACTAGATAATTTAAAATTTACTATTAAAAGATCATAACGGTAACGATCGTTGGGACTAATAAAAGCTAAAAACGTTCACATAATTATCTTCTTTCTAAAAGATAATTTAATAGATCATTTAAAAGTTCTTTATAAAAGATCATAACGGTAACGTTCATTGGTCCTAATATATGCTAAAAAAATTGACATAATTATCTTCTTTGTAAAAGATAATTTAATAGATCATTTAAAATTTCATTGTAAAAGATCATAACGGTAAAGATCAATGGGCCTAATAAATGCAAAAAAAAGTTGATATAATTATCTTTTCTGTAAAAGATAATTTAGTAGATCATTTAAAATTTCTTTATAAAGGATCATAAAGGTAAAGATGATTACGGTAACAATCATTGGGCCTAATAAATGCTAAAATAGTTGATATAATTATCTTCTTTCTGATAGATAATTTACTAGATAATTTAAAATTTATTATTAAAAGATCATAACGGTAACAATGGTTGGGCCTAATAAAAGCTAAAAACGTTCACATAGTTATCTTCTTTGTAAAAGATAATTTAATAGATCATTTAAAATTTCTTTATAAAAGATCATAACGGTAACGTTCATTGGTCCTAATATATGCTAAAAAAATTGACATAATTATCTTCTTTATAAAAGATAATTTAATACATCATTTAAAATTTCATTGTAAAAGATCATAACGGTAAAGATCATTGGCCATAATAAGTAGCAATAAAGTTGACATAATTATCTTCTTTGTAAAAGATAATTTAATAGATCATTGAAAATTTTTTTATTAAAAGATTATAACGGTAACGATCATTGGGCATAATAAATGCTAAAAAAATTGATATAATTATCCTCTTTGTAAAAGATAATTTACTAGATAAGTTAAAATTTCTAATTAAAAGATCATAACGGTAACGATCATTGGGCCGAATAAATGCTAAAAATGTTGACGTAGCTATCTTGTTTGTCAAATATCATTTACTAGATAATTTAAAACTTCTTTCTAAAAGATCATAACGGTAACAATCATTGGGCCTAATAAATGCCAAAAAAGTTGACATAATTATCTTCTTTGTAAAAGATAATTTAAAATTTCTTATTAATAGATCATACCAGCAACGATCGTTGGGCTAATGAATGCTAAAAAAGTTGACATAATTATCTTCTTTGTAAAAGGTAATTTAATAGATCATTTAAAATTTCTTTATAAAAGATCATAAGGGTAACGATCATTGGGTCTTATAAATGCTAAGAAAGTTGACATAAGTATCTTCTTTGTAAAACATAATTTAATAGATCATTTAAAATTTCTTTATAAAAGATCATTGGGCCTAATAAATGCCAAAAAAAGTTGATATAATTATCTTTTCTGTAAAAGATAATTTACTAGATCATTTAAAATTTCTTTATAAAGGATTATAAAGGTAAAGATCATTACGGTAACAATCATTGGGCCTAATAAAGGCTAAAATAGTTGACATAATTATCTTCTTTGCGCTAGATAATGTACTAGATAATTTAAAATTTACTATTAAAAGATCATAACGGTAACGATCGTTGGGACTAATAAAAGCTAAAAACGTTCACATAATTATCTTCTTTCTAAAAGATAATTTAATAGATCATTTAAAAGTTCTTTATAAAAGATCATAACGGTAACGTTCATTGGTCCTAATATATGCTAAAAAAATTGACATAATTATCTTCTTTGTAAAAGATAATTTAATAGATCATTTAAAATTTCATTGTAAAAGATCATAACGGTAAAGATCAATGGGCCTAATAAATGCAAAAAAAAGTTGATATAATTATCTTTTCTGTAAAAGATAATTCAGTAGATCATTTAAAATTTCTTTATAAAGGATCATAAAGGTAAAGATGATTACGGTAACAATCATTGGGCCTAATAAATACTAAAATAGTTGATATAATTATCTTCTTTGTGATAGATAATTTACTAGATAATTTAAAATTTATTATTAAAAGATCATAACGGTAACAATGGTTGGGACTAATAAAAGCTAAAAACGTTCACAAAGTTATCTTCTTTGTAAAAGATAATTTAATAGATCATTTAAAATTTCTTTATAAAAGATCATAACGGTAACGTTCATTGGTCCTAATATATGCTAAAAAAATTGACATAATTATCTTCTTTGTAAAAGATAATTTAATAGATCATTTAAAATTTCATTGTAAAAGATCATAACGGTAAAGATCAATGGGCCTAATAAATGCAAAAAAAAGTTGATATAATTATCTTTTCTGTAAAAGATAATTCAGTAGATCATTTAAAATTTCTTTATAAAGGATCATAAAGGTAAAGATGATTACGGTAACAATCATTGGGCCTAATAAAGGCTAAAATAGTTGACATAATTATCTTCTTTGCGCTAGATAATGTACTAGATAATTTAAAATTTACTATTAAAAGATCATAACGGTAACGATCGTTGGGACTAATAAAAGCTAAAAACGTTCACATAATTATCTTCTTTCTAAAAGATAATTTAATAGATCATTTAAAAGTTCTGTATAAAAGATCATAACGGTAACGTTCATTGGTCCTAATATATGCTAAAAAAATTGACATAATTATCTTCTTTGTAAAAGATAATTCAATAGATCATTTAAAATTTCATTGTAAAAGATCATAACGGTAAAGATCAATGGGCCTAATAAATGCAAAAAAAAGTTGATATAATTATCTTTTCTGTAAAAGATAATTTAGTAGATCATTTAAAATTTCTTTATAAAGGATCATAAAGGTAAAGATGATTACGGTAACAATCACTGGGCCTAATAAATGCTAAAATAGTTGATATAATTATCTTCTTTGTGATAGATAATTTACTAGATAATTTAAAATTTATTATTAAAAGATCATAACGGTAACAATGGTTGGGCCTAATAAAAGCTAAAAACGTTCACATAGTTATCTTCTTTGTAAAAGATAATTTAATAGATCATTTAAAATTTCTTTATAAAAGATCATAACGGTAACGTTCATTGGTCCTAATATATGCTAAAAAAATTGACATAATTATCTTCTTTATAAAAGATAATTTAATACATCATTTAAAATTTCATTGTAAAAGATCATAACGGTAAAGATCATTGGCCATAATAAGTAGCAATAAAGTTGACATAATTATCTTCTTTGTAAAAGATAATTTAATAGATCATTGAAAATTTTTTTATTAAAAGATTATAACGGTAACGATCATTGGGCATAATAAATGCTAAAAAAATTGATATAATTATCCTCTTTGTAAAAGATAATTTACTAGATAAGTTAAAATTTCTAATTAAAAGATCATAACGGTAACGATCATTGGGCCGAATAAATGCTAAAAATGTTGACGTAGCTATCTTGTTTGTCAAATATCATTTACTAGATAATTTAAAACTTCTTTCTAAAAGATCATAACGGTAACAATCATTGGGCCTAATAAATGCCAAAAAAGTTGACATAATTATCTTCTTTGTAAAAGATAATTTAAAATTTCTTATTAATAGATCATACCAGCAACGATCGTTGGGCTAATGAATGCTAAAAAAGTTGACATAATTATCTTCTTTGTAAAAGGTAATTTAATAGATCATTTAAAATTTCTTTATAAAAGATCATAAGGGTAACGATCATTGGGTCTTATAAATGGTAAGAAAGATGACATAAGTATCTTCTTTGTAAAACATAATTTAATAGATCATTTAAAATTTCTTTATAAAAGATCATTGGGCCTAATAAATGCCAAAAAAAGTTGATATAATTATCTTTTCTGTAAAAGATAATTTACTAGATCATTTAAAATTTCTTTATAAAGGATTATAAAGGTAAAGATCATTACGGTAACAATCATTGGGCCTAATAAAGGCTAAAATAGTTGACATAATTATCTTCTTTGTAAAAGGTAATTTAATAGATCATTTAAAATTTCTTTATAAAAGATCATAAGGGTAACGATCATTGGGTCTTATAAATGCTAAGAAAGTTGACATAAGTATCTTCTTTGTAAAACATAATTTAATAGATCATTTAAAATTTCTTTATAAAAGATCATTGGGCCTAATAAATGCCAAAAAAAGTTGATATAATTATCTTTTCTGTAAAAGATAATTTACTAGATCATTTAAAATTTCTTTATAAAGGATCATAAAGGTAAAGATGATTACGGTAACAATCATTGGGCCTAATAAATGCTAAAATAGTTGATATAATTATCTTCTTTGTGATAGATAATTTACTAGATAATTTAAAATTTATTATTAAAAGATCATAACGGTAACAATGGTTGGGACTAATAAAAGCTAAAAACGTTCACATAGTTATCTTCTTTGTAAAAGATAATTTAATAGATCATTTAAAATTTCTTTATAAAAGATCATAACGGTAACGTTCATTGGTCCTAATATATGCTAAAAAAATTGACATAATTATCTTCTTTGTAAAAGATAATTTAATAGATCATTTAAAATTTCATTGTAAAAGATCATAACGGTAAAGATCATTGGCCATAATAAGTAGCAATAAAGTTGACATAATTATCTTCTTTGTAAAAGATAATTTAATAGATCATTGAAAATTTTTTTATTAAAAGATTATAACGGTAACGATCATTGGGCATAATAAATGCTAAAAAAATTGATATAATTATCCTCTTTGTAAAAGATAATTTACTAGATAAGTTAAAATTTCTAATTAAAAGATCATAACGGTAACGATCATTGGGCCGAATAAATGCTAAAAATGTTGACGTAGCTATCTTGTTTGTCAAATATCATTTACTAGATAATTTAAAACTTCTTTCTAAAAGATCATAACGGTAACAATCATTGGGCCTAATAAATGCCAAAAAAGTTGACATAATTATCTTCTTTGTAAAAGATAATTTAAAATTTCTTATTAATAGATCATACCAGCAACGATCGTTGGGCTAATGAATGCTAAAAAAGTTGACATAATTATCTTCTTTGTAAAAGGTAATTTAATAGATCATTTAAAATTTCTTTATAAAAGATCATAAGGGTAACGATCATTGGGTCTTATAAATGCTAAGAAAGATGACATAAGTATCTTCTTTGTAAAACATAATTTAATAGATCATTTAAAATTTCTTTATAAAAGATCATTGGGCCTAATAAATGCCAAAAAAAGTTGATATAATTATCTTTTCTGTAAAAGATAATTTACTAGATCATTTAAAATTTCTTTATAAAGGATTATAAAGGTAAAGATCATTACGGTAACAATCATTGGGCCTAATAAAGGCTAAAATAGTTGACATAATTATCTTCTTTGTAAAAGGTAATTTAATAGATCATTTAAAATTTCTTTATAAAAGATCATAAGGGTAACGATCATTGGGTCTTATAAATGCTAAGAAAGTTGACATAAGTATCTTCTTTGTAGAACATAATTTAATAGATCATTTAAAATTTCTTTATAAAAGATCATTGGGCCTAATAAATGCCAAAAAAAGTTGATATAATTATCTTTTCTGTAAAAGATAATTTACTAGATCATTTAAAATTACTTTATAAAGGATTATAAAGGTAAAGATCATTACGGTAACAATCATTGGGCCTAATAAAGGCTAAAATAGTTGACATAATTATCTTTTTTGCGCTAGATAATGTACTAGATAATTTAAAATTTACTATTAAAAGATCATAACGGTAACGATCGTTGGGACTAATAAAAGCTAAAAACGTTCACATAATTATCTTCTTTCTAAAAGATAATTTAATAGATCATTTAAAAGTTCTTTATAAAAGATCATAACGGTAACGTTCATTGGTCCTAATATATGCTAAAAAAATTGACATAATTATCTTCTTTGTAAAAGATAATTTAATAGATCATTTAAAATTTCATTGTAAAAGATCATAACGGTAAAGATCAATGGGCCTAATAAATGCAAAAAAAAGTTGATATAATTATCTTTTCTGTAAAAGATAATTTAGTAGATCATTTAAAATTTCTTTATAAAGGATCATAAAGGTAAAGATGATTACGGTAACAATCATTGGGCCTAAGAAATGCTAAAATAGTTGATATAATTATCTTCTTTGTGATAGATAATTTACTAGATAATTTAAAATTTATTATTAAAAGATCATAACGGTAACAATGGTTGGGACTAATAAAAGCTAAAAACGTTCACATAGTTATCTTCTTTGTAAAAGATAATTTAATAGAACATTTAAAATTTCTTTATAAAAGATCATAACGGTAACGTTCATTGGTCCTAATATATGCTAAAAAAATTGACATAATTATCTTCTTTGTAAAAGATAATTTAATAGATCATTTAAAATTTCATTGTAAAAGATCATAACGGTAAAGATCATTGGCCATAATAAGTAGCAATAAAGTTGACATAATTATCTTCTTTGTAAAAGATAATTTAATAGATCATTGAAAATTTTTTTATTAAAAGATTATAACGGTAACGATCATTGGGCATAATAAATGCTAAAAAAATTGATATAATTATCCTCTTTGTAAAAGATAATTTACTAGATAAGTTAAAATTTCTAATTAAAAGATCATAACGGTAACGATCATTGGACCGAATAAATGCTAAAAATGTTGACGTAGCTATCTTGTTTGTCAAATATCATTTACTAGATAATTTAAAACTTCTTTCTAAAAGATCATAACGGTAACAATCATTGGGCCTAATAAATGCCAAAAAAGTTGACATAATTATCTTCTTTGTAAAAGATAATTTAAAATTTCTTATTAATAGATCATACCAGCAACGATCGTTGGGCTAATGAATGCTAAAAAAGTTGACATAATTATATTCTTTGTAAAAATTAATTTAATAGATCATTTAAAATTTCTTTATAAAAGATCATAAGGGTAACGATCATTGGGTCTTATAAATGGTAAGAAAGTTGACATAAGTATCTTCTTTGTAAAACATAATTTAATAGATCATTTAAAATTTCTTTATAAAAGATCATTGGGCCTAATAAATGCCAAAAAAAGTTGATATAATTATCTTTTCTGTAAAACATAATTTACTAGATCATTTAAAATTTCTTTATAAAGGTAAAGATCATTACGGTAACAATCATTGGGCGTAATAAAGGCTAAAATAGTTCACATAATTATCTTCTTTGCGCTAGATAATGTACTAGATAATTTAAAATTTACTATTAAAAGATCATAACGGTAAAGATCGTTGGGACTAATAAAAGCTAAAAACGTTCACATAATTATCTTCTTTCTAAAAGATAATTTAATTGATCATTTAAAAGTTCTTTATAAAAGATCATAACGGTAACGTTCATTGGTCCTAATATATGCTAAAAAAATTGACATAATTATCTTCTTTGTAAAAGATAATTTAATAGATCATTTAAAATTTCATTGTAAAAGATCATAACGGTAAAGATCATTGGGCCTAATAAATGCAAAAAAAAGTTGATATAATTATGTTTTCTGTAAAAGATAATTTAGTTGATCATTTAAAATTTATTTATAAAGGATCATAAAGGTAAAGATGATTACGGTAACAATCATTGGGCCTAATAAATGCTAAAATAGTTGATATAATTATCTTCTTTGTGATAGATAATTTACTAGATAATTTAAAATTTATTATTAAAAGATCATAACGGTAACAATGGTTGGGACAAATAAAAGCTAAAAACGTTCACATAGTTATCTTCTTTGTAAAAGATAATTTAATAGATCATTTAAATTTTTTTTTTAAAAGATCATAACGGTAACGTTCATTGGTCCTAATATATGCTAAAAAAATTGACATAATTATCTTCTTTGTAAAAGATAATTTAATAGATCATTTAAAATTTCATTGTAAAAGATCATAACGGTAAAGATCATTGGCCATAATAAGTAGCAATAAAGTTGACATAATTATCTTCTTTGTAAAAGATAATTTAATAGATCATTTAAAATTTCTATATAAAAGATCATAACGGTAAAGATCATTGGGCCTAATAAATGCCAAAAAAAGTTGATATAATTATCTTTTATAGTTATCTTTTCTGTAAAAAATAATTTAGTAGATCATTTAAAATTTCTTTATAAAGGATTATAAAAGTAAAGATCATCACGGTAACAATCATTGGGCCTAATAAATGCCAAAAAAGTTGACATAATTATCTTCTTTGTAAAAGATAGTTTAATAGATCATTTAAAATTTGTTTATTAAAAGATTATAACGGTAACGATCATTGGGTGTAATAAATGCTAAAAAAGTTGATATAATTATCCTCTTTGTAAAAGATAATTTACTAGATAATTTAAAATTTCTAAGTAAAATATCATAACGGTAACGATCATTGGGCCGAATAAATGCTAAAAAATTTGACATAGTTATCTTCTTTGTTAAACATGATTTACTAGATAATTTAAAACTTCTTTATAAAAGATGATAACGGTAACAATCATTGGGCCTAATAAATGCCAAAAAATTTGACATAATTATCTTCTTTGTAAAAGATAATTTAATAGATCATTTCAAATTTCTTTATTACAAGATTATAACGGTAACGATCATTGGGTGTAATAAATGTTAAAAAAGTTGATATAATTATCCTCTTTGTAAAAGATAATTTACTAGATAATTTAAAATTTCTAAGTAAAAGATCATAACGGTAACGATCATTGGGCCGAATAAATGCTAAAAAATTTGACATAGTTATCTTCTTTGTTAAACATGATTTACTAGATAATTTAAAACTTCTTTATAAAAGATGATAACGGTAACAATCATTGGGCCTAATAAATGCCAAAAAATTTGACATAATTATCTTCTTTGTAAAAGATAATTTAATAGATCATTTCAAATTTCTTTATTACAAGATTATAACGGTAACGATCATTGGGTGTAATAAATGTTAAAAAAGTTGATATAATTATCCTCTTTGTAAAAGATAATTTACTAGATAATTTAAAATTTCTAAGTAAAAGATCATAACGGTAACGATCATTGGGCCGAATAAATGCTAAAAAATTTGACACTTATCTTCTTTGGCAAGCATAATTTACTAGATAATTTAAAACTTCTTTATAAAAGATCATAACGGTAACAATCATTGGGCCTAATCAATGCCAAAAAAGTTGACATAATTATCTTCTTTGTAAAAGATAGTTTAATAGATCATTTAAAATTTCTTTATTAAATGATTATAACGGTAACGATCATTGGGTGTAATAAATGCTAAAAAAGTTGATATAATTATCCTCTTTGTAAAAGATAATTTACTAGATAATTTAAAATTTCTAAGTAAAATATCATAACGGTAACGATCATTGGGCCGAATAAATGCTAAAAAATTTGACATAGTTATCTTCTTTGTTAAACATGATTTACTAGATAATTTAAAACTTCTTTATAAAAGATGATAACGGTAACAATCATTGGGCCTAATAAATGCCAAAAAATTTGACATAATTATCTTCTTTGTAAAAGATAATTTAATAGATCATTTCAAATTTCTTTATTACAAGATTATAACGGTAACGATCATTGGGTGTAATAAATGTTAAAAAAGTTGATATAATTATCCTCTTTGTAAAAGATAATTTACTAGATAATTTAAAATTTCTAAGTAAAAGATCATAACGGTAACGATCATTGGGCCGAATAAATGCTAAAAAATTTGACATAGTTATCTTCTTTGTTAAACATGATTTACTAGATAATTTAAAACTTCTTTATAAAAGATGATAACGGTAACAATCATTGGGCCTAATAAATGCCAAAAAATTTGACATAATTATCTTCTTTGTAAAAGATAATTTAATAGATCATTTCAAATTTCTTTATTACAAGATTATAACGGTAACGATCATTGGGTGTAATAAATGTTAAAAAAGTTGATATAATTATCCTCTTTGTAAAAGATAATTTACTAGATAATTTAAAATTTCTAAGTAAAAGATCATAACGGTAACGATCATTGGGCCGAATAAATGCTAAAAAATTTGACACTTATCTTCTTTGGCAAGCATAATTTACTAGATAATTTAAAACTTCTTTATAAAAGATCATAACGGTAACAATCATTGGGCCTAATCAATGCCAAAAAAGTTGACATAATTATCTTCTTTGTAAAAGATAGTTTAATAGATCATTTAAAATTTGTTTATTAAAAGATTATAACGGTAATGATCATTGGGTGTAATAAGTGCTAAAAAAGATGATATAATTATCCTCTTTGTAAAAGATAATTTACTAGATAATTTAAAATTTCTAAGTAAAAGATCATAACGGTAACGATCATTGGGCCGAATAAATGCTAAAAAATTGTACACTTATCTTCTTGGGCAAGCATAATTTACTAGATAATTTAAAACTTCTTTATAAAAGATCATAACGGTAACAATCATTGGGCCTAATAAATGCCAAAAAAGTTGACATAATTATCTTCTTTGTAAAAGATAGTTTAATAGATCATTTAAAATTTGTTTATTAAAAGATTATAACGGTAACGATCATTGGGTGTAATAAATGCTAAAAAAGTTGATATAATTATCCTCTTTGTAAAAGATAATTTACTAGATAATTTAAAATTTCTAAGTAAAATATCAAAACGGTAACGATCATTGGGCCGAATAAATGCTAAAAAATTTGACATAGTTATCTTCTTTGTTAAACATAATTTACTAGATAATTTAAAACTTCTTTATAAAAGATCATAACGGTAACAATGGGCCTAATAAATGCCAAAAAATTGACATAATTATCTTCTTTGTAAAAGATAGTTTAATAGATCATTTAAAATTTGTTTATTAAAAGATTATAACGGTAACGATCATTGGGTGTAATAAATGCTAAAAAAGTTGATATAGTTAGCCTCTTTGTAAAACATAATTTACTAGATAATTTAAAATTTCTAAGTAAAAGATCATAACGGTAACGATCATTGGGCCGAATAAATGCTAAAAAATTCGACACTTATCTTCTTTGGCAAGCATAATTTACTAGATAATTTAAAGCTTCTTTATAAAAGATCATAACGGTAACAATCATTGGGCCTAATAAATGCCAAAAAAGTTGACATAATTATCTTTTTTGTAAAAGATAGTTTAATAGATCATTTAAAATTTGTTTATTAAAAGATTATAACGGTAACGATCATTGGGTGTAATAAATGCTAAAAAAGTTGATATAATTATCCTCTTTGTAAAAGATAATTTACTAGATAATTTAAAATTTCTAAGTAAAAGATCATAACGGTAACGATCATTGGGCTAAATAAATGCTAAAAAATTTGACATAGTTATCTTCTTTGTTAAACATGATTTACTAGATAATTTAAAATTTCTTTATAAAAGATCATAACGGTAACGATCATTGGGCCTAATAAATGCTAAAAAAGTTGACATAATTATCTTCTTTGTAAAAGATAGTTTAATAGATCATTTAAAATTTCTTTATTAAAAGATTATAACGGTAACGATCATTGGGTGTAATAAATGCTAAAAAAGTTGATATAATTATCCTCTTTGTAAAAGATAATTTACTAGATAATTTAAAATTTCTAAGTAAAAGATTATAACGGTAACGATCATTGGGCCTAATAAATGCTAAACATGTTGACGTAATTATCTTCTTTGTAAAAACTAATTTAATAGATCATTTAAATTTTCTTTGCAAAAGATCATAACGGTAAAGATCATTGGCCATCATAAATGCCAAAAAAGTTGACATAATTATCTTCTTTGTAAAAGATGGTTTAATAGATCATTTAAAATTTGTTTATTAAAAGATTATAACGGTAATGATCATTGGGTGTAATAAATGCTAAAAAAGATGATATAATTATCCTCTTTGTAAAAGATAATTTACTAGATAATTTAAAATTTCTAAGTAAAAGATCATAACGGTAACGATCATTGGGCCGAATAAATGCTAAAAAATTGGACACTTATCTTCTTGGGCAAGCATAATTTACTAGATAATTTAAAACTTCTTTATAAAAGATCATAACGGTAACAATCATTGGGCCTAATAAATGCCAAAAAAGTTGACATAATTATCTTCTTTGTAAAAGATAGTTTAATAGATCATTTAAAATTTGTTTATTAAAAGATTATAACGGTAACGATCATTGGGTGTAATAAATGCTAAAAAAGTTGATATAATTATCCTCTTTGTAAAAGATAATTTACTAGATAATTTAAAATTTCTAAGTAAAAGATCATAACGGTAACGATCATTGGGCTAAATAAATGCTAAAAAATTTGACATAGTTATCTTCTTTGTTAAACATGATTTACTAGATAATTTAAAATTTCTTTATAAAAGATCATAACGGTAACGATCATTGGGCCTAATAAATGCTAAAAAAGTTGACATAATTATCTTCTTTGTAAAAGATAGTTTAATAGATCATTTAAAATTTCTTTATTAAAAGATTATAACGGTAACGATCATTGGGTGTAATAAATGCTAAAAAAGTTGATATAATTATCCTCTTTGTAAAAGATAATTTACTAGATAATTTAAAATTTCTAAGTAAAAGATCATAACGGTAACGATCATTGGGCCGAATAAATGCTAAGAAATTCGACACTTATCTTCTTTGGCAAGCATAATTTACTAGATAATTTAAAACTTCTTTAGAAAAGATCATAACGGTAACAATCATTGGGCCTAATAAATGCCAAAAAAGTTGACATAATTATCTTCTTTGTAAAAGATAGTTTAATAGATCATTTAAAATTTGTTTATTAAAAGATTATAACGGTAACCATCATTGGGTGTAATAAATGCTAAAAAAGTTGATATAATTATCCTCTTTGTAAAAGATAATTTACTAGATAATTTAAAATTTCTAAGTAAAAGATCATAACGGTAACGATCATTGGGCCGAATAAATGCTAAAAAATTCGACACTTATCTTCTTTGGCAAGCATAATTTACTAGATAATTTAAAACTTCTTTATAAAAGATCATAACGGTAACAATCATTGGGCCTAATAAATGCCAAAAAAGTTGACATAATTATCTTCTTTGTAAAAGATAGTTTAATAGATCATTTAAAATTTTTTTATAGAAAGATTATAACGGTAACGATCATTGGGTGTAATAAATGCTAAAAAAGTTGATATAGTTATCCTCTTTGTAAAAGATAATTTACTAGATAATTTAAAATTTCTAAGTAAAAGATCATAACGGCAACGATCATTGGGCCGAATAAATGCTAAAAAATTCGACACTTATCTTCTTTGGCAAGCATAATTTACTAGATAATTTAAAACTTCTTTATAAAAGATCATAACGGTAGCAATCATTGGGCCTAATAAATGCCAAAAAAGTTGACATAATTATCTTCTTTGTAAAAGATAGTTTAATAGATCATTTAAAATTTGTTTATTAAAAGATTATAACGGTAACCATCATTGGGTGTAATAAATGCTAAAAAAGTTGATATAATTATCCTCTTTGTAAAACATAATTTACTAGATAATTTAAAATTTCTAAGTAAAAGATCATAATGGTAACGATCATTGGGCCGAATAAATGCTAAAAAATTCGACACTTATCTTCTTTGGCAAGCATAATTTACTAGATAATTTAAAACTTCTTTATAAAATATCATAACGGTAACAATCATTGGGCCTAATAAATGTCAAAAAAGTTGACATAATTATCTTCTTTGTAAAAGATAGTTTAATAGATCATTTAAAATTTGTTTATTAAAAGATTATAACGGTAACGATCATTGGGTGTAATAAATGCTAAAAAAGTTGATATAGTTATCCTCTTTGTAAAAGATAATTTAGTAGATAATTTAAAATTTCTAAGTAAAAGATCATAACGGCAACGATCATTGGGCTGAATAAATGCTAAAAAATTCGACACTTATCTTCTTTGGCAAGCATAATTTACTAGATAATTTAAAACTTCTTTATAAAAGATCATAACGGTAACAATCATTGGGCCTAATAAATGCCAAAAAAGTTGACATAATTATCTTCTTTGTAAAAGATAGTTTAATAGATCATTTAAAATTTGTTTATTAAAAGATTATAACGGTAACGATCATTGGGTGTAATAAATGCTAAAAAAGTTGATATAATTATCCTCTTTGTAAAAGATAATTTACTAGATAATTTAAAATTTCTAAGTAAAAGATTATAACGGTAACGATCATTGGGCCTAATAAATGCTAAACATGTTGACGTAATTATCTTCTTTGTAAAAACTAATTTAATAGATCATTTAAATTTTCTTTGCAAAAGATCATAACGGTAAAGATCATTGGCCATCATAAATGCCAAAAAAGTTGACATAATTATCTTGTTTGTAAAATATAATTTAATAGATCATTTAAAATTTCTTTATTAAAAGATTATAATGGTAACGATCATTGGGTGTAATAAACGCTAAAAAAGTTGATATAATTATCCTCTTTGTAAAAGATAATTTACTAGATAATTTAAAATTTCTAAGTAAAAGATTATAACGGTAACGATCATTGGGCCGAATAAATGCTAAAAAATTTGACATAGTTATCTTCTTTGTCAAACATAATTTACTAGATAATTTAAAACTTCTTTATAAAAGATGATAACGGTAGCAATCATTGGGCCTAATAAATGCCAAAAAAGTTGACATAATTATCTTCTTTGTAAAAGATAATTTAATAGATCATTTCAAACTTCTTTATTACAAGATTATAACGGTAACTATCATTAGGCGTAATAAATGATAAAAAAGTTAATATAATTATCCTCTTTGTAAAAGATAATTTACTAGATAATTTAAAATTTCTAAGTAAAAGATCATAACGGTAACGATCATTGGGCCGAATAAATGCTAAAAAATTCGACACTTATCTTCTTTGTCAAGCATAATTTACTAGATCATTTAAAACTTCTTTATAAAAGATCATAACGGTAATAATCATTGGGCCTAATAAATGCCAAAAAGGTTGACATAATTATCTTCTTTGTAAAAGATAGTTTAATAGATCATTTAAAATTTCTTTATTAAATGATTATAACGGTAACGATCATTGGGTGTAATAAATGCTAAAAAAGTTGATATTATTATCCTCTTTGTAAAAGATAATTTACTAGATAATTTAAAATTTCTAAGTAAAAGATCATAACGGTAACGATCATTGGGCCGAATAAATGCTAAAAAATTTGACATAGTTATCTTCTTTGTTAAACATGATTTACTAGATAATTTAAAACTTCTTTATAAAAGATGATAACGGTAACAATCATTGGGCCTAATAAATGCCAAAAAGTTGACATAATTATCTTCTTTGTAAAAGATAATTTAATAGATCATTTCAAATTTCTTTATTACAAGATTGTAACGGTAACGATCATTAGGCGTAATAAATGCTAAAAAAGTTAATATAATTATCCTCTTTGTAAAAGATAATTTACTAGATAATTTAAAATTTCTAAGTAAAAGATCATAACGGTAACGATCATTGGGCCGAATAAATGCTAAAAAATTCGACACTTATCTTCTTTGGCAAGCATAATTTACTAGATAATTTAAAACTTCTTTATAAAAGATCATAACGGTAACAATCATTGGGCCTAATAAATGTCAAAAAAGTTGACATAATTATCTTCTTTGTAAAAGATAGTTTAATAGATCATTTAAAATTTGTTTATTAAAAGATTATAACGGTAACGATCATTGGGTGTAATAAATGCTAAAAAAGTTGATATAGTTAGCCTCTTTGTAAAACATAATTTACTAGATAATTTAAAATTTCTAAGTAAAAGATCATAATGGTAACGATCATTGGGCCGAATAAATGCTAAAAAATTCGACACTTATCTTCTTTGGCAAGCATAATTTACTAGATAATTTAAAGCTTCTTTATAAAAGATCATAACGGTAACAATCATTGGGCCTAATAAATGCCAAAAAAGTTGACATAATTATCTTCTTTGTAAAAGATAGTTTAATAGATCATTTAAAATTTGTTTATTAAAAGATTATAACGGTAACGATCATTGGGCCGAATAAATGCTAAACATGTTGACGTAATTATCTTCTTTGTAAAAACTAATTTAATAGATCATTTAAAGTTTCTTTGCAAAAGATCATAACGGTAAAGATCATTGGCCATCATAAATGCCAAAAAAGTTGACATAATTATCTTGTTTGTAAAATATAATTTAATAGATCATTTAAAATTTCTTTATTAAAAGATTATAATGGTAACGATCATTGGGTGTAATAAACGCTAAAAAAGTTGATATAATTATCCTCTTTGTAAAAGATAATTTACTAGATAATTTAAAATTTCTAAGTAAAAGATTATAACGGTAACGATCATTGGGCCGAATAAATGCTAAAAAATTTGACATAGTTATCTTCTTTGTCAAACATAATTTACTATATAATTTAAAACTTCTTTATAAAAGATGATAACGGTAGCAATCATTGGGCCTAATAAATGCCAAAAAAGTTGACATAATTATCTTCTTTGTAAAAGATAATTTAATAGATCATTTCAAACTTCTTTATTACAAGATTATAACGGTAACTATCATTAGGCATAATAAATGATAAAAAAGTTAATATAATTATCCTCTTTGTAAAAGATAATTTACTAGATAATTTAAAATTTCTAAGTAAAAGATCATAACGGTAACGATCATTGGGCCGAATAAATGCTAAAAAATTCGACACTTATCTTCTTTGGCAAGCATAATTTACTAGATAATTTAAAACTTCTTTATAAAAGATCATAACGGTAACAATCATTGGGCCTAATAAATGCCAAAAAAGTTGACATAATTATCTTCTTTGTAAAAGATAGTTTAATAGATCATTTAAAATTTGTTTATTAAAAGATTATAACGGTAACGATCATTGGGTGTAATAAATGCTAAAAAAGTTGATATAATTATCCTCTTTGTAAAAGATAATTTACTAGATAATTTAAAATTTCTAAGTAAAAGATTATAACGGTAACGATCATTGGGCCTAATAAATGCTAAACATGTTGACGTAATTATCTTCTTTGTAAAAACTAATTTAATAGATCATTTAAATTTTCTTTGCAAAAGATCATAACGGTAAAGATCATTGGCCATCATAAATGCCAAAAAAGTTGACATAATTATCTTGTTTGTAAAATATAATTTAATAGATCATTTAAAATTTCTTTATTAAAAGATTATAATGGTAACGATCATTGGGTGTAATAAACGCTAAAAAAGTTGATATAATTATCCTCTTTGTAAAAGATAATTTACTAGATAATTTAAAATTTCTAAGTAAAAGATTATAACGGTAACGATCATTGGGCCGAATAAATGCTAAAAAATTTGACATAGTTATCTTCTTTGTCAAACATAATTTACTAGATAATTTAAAACTTCTTTATAAAAGATGATAATGGTAGCAATCATTGGGCCTAATAAATGCCAAAAAAGTTGACATAATTATCTTCTTTGTAAAAGATAATTTAATAGATCATTTCAAACTTCTTTATTACAAGATTATAACGGTAACTATCATTAGGCGTAATAAATGATAAAAAAGTTAATATAATTATCCTCTTTGTAAAAGATAATTTACTAGATAATTTAAAATTTCTAAGTAAAAGATCATAACGGTAACGATCATTGGGCCGAATAAATGCTAAAAAATTCGACACTTATCTTCTTTGGCAAGCATAATTTACTAGATAATTTAAAACTTCTTTATAAAAGATCATAACGGTAACAATCATTGGGCCTAATAAATGCCAAAAAAGTTGACATAATTATCTTCTTTGTAAAAGATAGTTTAATAGATCATTTAAAATTTGTTTATTAAAAGATTATAACGGTAACGATCATTGGGTGTAATAAATGCTAAAAAAGTTGATATAGTTATCCTCTTTGTAAAAGATAATTTACTAGATAATTTAAAATTTCTAAGTAAAAGATCATAACGGCAACGATCATTGGGCCGAATAAATGCTAAAAAATTCGACACTTATCTTCTTTGGCAAGCATAATTTACTAGATAATTTAAAACTTCTTTATAAAAGATCATAACGGTAGCAATCATTGGGCCTAATAAATGCCAAAAAAGTTGACATAATTATCTTCTTTGTAAAAGATAGTTTAATAGATCATTTAAAATTTGTTTATTAAAAGATTATAACGGTAACCATCATTGGGTGTAATAAATGCTAAAAAAGTTGATATAATTATCCTCTTTGTAAAAGATAATTTACTAGATAATTTAAAATTTCTAAGTAAAAGATCATAACGGTAACGATCATTGGGCCGAATAAATGCTAAAAAATTCGACACTTATCTTCTTTGGCAAGCATAATTTACTAGATAATTTAAAACTTCTTTATAAAAGATCATAACGGTAACAATCATTGGGCCTAATAAATGTCAAAAAAGTTGACATAATTATCTTCTTTGTAAAAGATAGTTTAATAGATCATTTAAAATTTGTTTATTAAAAGATTATAACGGTAACGATCATTGGGTGTAATAAATGCTAAAAAAGTTGATATAGTTATCCTCTTTGTAAAAGATAATTTAGTAGATAATTTAAAATTTCTAAGTAAAAGATCATAACGGCAACGATCATTGGGCTGAATAAATGCTAAAAAATTCGACACTTATCTTCTTTGGCAAGCATAATTTACTAGATAATTTAAAACTTCTTTATAAAAGATCATAACGGTAACAATCATTGGGCCTAATAAATGCCAAAAAAGTTGACATAATTATCTTCTTTGTAAAAGATAGTTTAATAGATCATTTAAAATTTGTTTATTAAAAGATTATAACGGTAACGATCATTGGGTGTAATAAATGCTAAAAAAGTTGATATAATTATCCTCTTTGTAAAAGATAATTTACTAGATAATTTAAAATTTCTAAGTAAAAGATTATAACGGTAACGATCATTGGGCCTAATAAATGCTAAACATGTTGACGTAATTATCTTCTTTGTAAAAACTAATTTAATAGATCATTTAAATTTTCTTTGCAAAAGATCATAACGGTAAAGATCATTGGCCATCATAAATGCCAAAAAAGTTGACATAATTATCTTGTTTGTAAAATATAATTTAATAGATCATTTAAAATTTCTTTATTAAAAGATTATAATGGTAACGATCATTGGGTGTAATAAACGCTAAAAAAGTTGATATAATTATCCTCTTTGTAAAAGATAATTTACTAGATAATTTAAAATTTCTAAGTAAAAGATTATAACGGTAACGATCATTGGGCCGAATAAATGCTAAAAAATTTGACATAGTTATCTTCTTTGTCAAACATAATTTACTAGATAATTTAAAACTTCTTTATAAAAGATGATAACGGTAGCAATCATTGGGCCTAATAAATGCCAAAAAAGTTGACATAATTATCTTCTTTGTAAAAGATAATTTAATAGATCATTTCAAACTTCTTTATTACAAGATTATAACGGTAACTATCATTAGGCGTAATAAATGATAAAAAAGTTAATATAATTATCCTCTTTGTAAAAGATAATTTACTAGATAATTTAAAATTTCTAAGTAAAAGATCATAACGGTAACGATCATTGGGCCGAATAAATGCTAAAAAATTCGACACTTATCTTCTTTGTCAAGCATAATTTACTAGATAATTTAAAACTTCTTTATAAAAGATCATAACGGTAACAATCATTGGGCCTAATAAATGCCAAAAAAGTTGACATAATTATCTTCTTTGTAAAAGATAGTTTAATAGATCATTTAAAATTTGTTTATTAAAAGATTATAACGGTAATGATCATTGGGTGTAATAAATGCTAAAAAAGTTGATATAGTTATCCTCTTTGTAAAAGATAATTTACTAGATAATTTAAAATTTCTAAGTAAAAGATCATAACGGCAACGATCATTGGGCCGAATAAATGCTAAAAAATTCGACACTTATCTTCTTTGGCAAGCATAATTTACTAGATAATTTAAAACTTCTTTATAAAAGATCATAACGGTAGCAATCATTGGGCCTAATAAATGCCAAAAAAGTTGACATAATTATCTTCTTTGTAAAAGATAGTTTAATAGATCATTTAAAATTTGTTTATTAAAAGATTATAACGGTAACCATCATTGGGTGTAATAAATGCTAAAAAAGTTGATATAATTATCCTCTTTGTAAAAGATAATTTACTAGATAATTTAAAATTTCTAAGTAAAAGATCATAACGGTAACGATCATTGGGCCGAATAAATGCTAAAAAATTCGACACTTATCTTCTTTGGCAAGCATAATTTACTAGATAATTTAAAACTTCTTTATAAAAGATCATAACGGTAACAATCATTGGGCTAATAAATGTCAAAAAAGTTGACATAATTATCTTCTTTGTAAAAGATAGTTTAATAGATCATTTAAAATTTGTTTATTAAAAGATTATAACGGTAACGATCATTGGGTGTAATAAATGCTAAAAAAGTTGATATAGTTATCCTCTTTGTAAAAGATAATTTAGTAGATAATTTAAAATTTCTAAGTAAAAGATCATAACGGCAACGATCATTGGGCTGAATAAATGCTAAAAAATTCGACACTTATCTTCTTTGGCAAGCATAATTTACTAGATAATTTAAAACTTCTTTATAAAAGATCATAACGGTAACAATCATTGGGCCTAATAAATGCCAAAAAAGTTGACATAATTATCTTCTTTGTAAAAGATAGTTTAATAGATCATTTAAAATTTGTTTATTAAAAGATTATAACGGTAACGATCATTGGGTGTAATAAATGCTAAAAAAGTTGATATAATTATCCTCTTTGTAAAAGATAATTTACTAGATAATTTAAAATTTCTAATTAAAAGATTATAACGGTAACGATCATTGGGCCTAATAAATGCTAAACATGTTGACGTAATTATCTTCTTTGTAAAAACTAATTTAATAGATCATTTAAATTTTCTTTGCAAAAGATCAT
Organism: Psophocarpus tetragonolobus; assembly: GCA_037954015.1. Taxonomy (NCBI): domain Eukaryota; kingdom Viridiplantae; phylum Streptophyta; class Magnoliopsida; order Fabales; family Fabaceae; genus Psophocarpus; species Psophocarpus tetragonolobus. The sequence continues at coordinate 56,484,113 of CM075688.1, read as the reverse complement.
AACGGTAAAGATCATTGGCCATCATAAATGCCAAAAAAGTTGACATAATTATCTTGTTTGTAAAATATAATTTAATAGATCATTTAAAATTTCTTTATTAAAAGATTATAATGGTAACGATCATTGGGTGTAATAAACGCTAAAAAAGTTGATATAATTATCCTCTTTGTAAAAGATAATTTACTAGATAATTTAAAATTTCTAAGTAAAAGATTATAACGGTAACGATCATTGGGCCGAATAAATGCTAAAAAATTTGACATAGTTATCTTCTTTGTCAAACATAATTTACTAGATAATTTAAAACTTCTTTATAAAAGATGATAACGGTAGCAATCATTGGGCCTAATAAATGCCAAAAAAGTTGACATAATTATCTTCTTTGTAAAAGATAATTTAATAGATCATTTCAAACTTCTTTATTACAAGATTATAACGGTAACTATCATTAGGCGTAATAAATGATAAAAAAGTTAATATAATTATCCTCTTTGTAAAAGATAATTTACTAGATAATTTAAAATTTCTATGTAAAAGATCATAACGGTAACGATCATTGGGCCGAATAAATGCTAAAAAATTCGACACTTATCTTCTTTGTCAAGCATAATTTACTAGATAATTTAAAACTTCTTTATAAAAGATCATAACGGTAATAATCATTGGGCCTAATAAATGCCAAAAAGGTTGACATAATTATCTTCTTTGTAAAAGATAGTTTAATAGATCATTTAAAATTTCTTTATTAAATGATTATAACGGTAACGATCATTGGGTGTAATAAATGCTAAAAAAGTTGATATTATTATCCTCTTTGTAAAAGATAATTTACTAGATAATTTAAAATTTCTAAGTAAAAGATCATAACGGTAACGATCATTGGGCCGAATAAATGCTAAAAAATTTGACATAGTTATCTTCTTTGTTAAACATGATTTACTAGATAATTTAAAACTTCTTTATAAAAGATGATAACGGTAACAATCATTTGGCCTAATAAATGCCAAAAAGTTGACATAATTATCTTCTTTGTAAAAGATAATTTAATAGATCATTTCAAATTTCTTTATTACAAGATTGTAACGGTAACGATCATTAGGCGTAATAAATGCTAAAAAAGTTAATATAATTATCCTCTTTGTAAAAGATAATTTACTAGATAATTTAAAATTTCTAAGTAAAAAATCATAACGGTAACGATCATTGGGCCGAATAGATGCTAAAAAATTCGACACTTATCTTCTTTGGCAAGCATAATTTACTAGATAATTTAAAACTTCTTTATAAAAGATCATAACGGTAACAATCATTGGGCCTAATAAATGCCAAAAAAGTTGACATAATTATCTTCTTTGTAAAAGATAGTTTAATAGATCATTTAAAATTTGTTTATTAAAAGATTATAACGGTAATGATCATTGGGTGTAATAAATGCTAAAAAAGTTGATATCATTATCCTCTTTGTAAAAGATAATTTACTAGATAATTTAAAATTTCTAAGTAAAAGATCATAACGGTAACGATCATTGGGCCGAATAAATGCTAAAAAATTCGACACTTATCTTCTTTGGCAAGCATAATTTACTAGATAATTTAAAACTTCTTTATAAAAGATCATAACGGTAACAATGGGCCTAATAAATGCCAAAAAAGTTGACATAATTATCTTCTTTGTAAAAGATAGTTTAATAGATCATTTAAAATTTGTTTATTAAAAGATTATAACGGTAACGATCATTGGGTGTAATAAATGCTAAAAAAGTTGATATAGTTAGCCTCTTTGTAAAACATAATTTACTAGATAATTTAAAATTTCTAAGTAAAAGATCATAATGGTAACGATCATTGGGCCGAATAAATGCTAAAAAATTCGACACTTATCTTCTTTGGCAAGCATAATTTACTAGATAATTTAAAGCTTCTTTATAAAAGATCATAACGGTAACAATCATTGGGCCTAATAAATGCCAAAAAAGTTGACATAATTATCTTCTTTGTAAAAGAAAGTTTAATAGATCATTTAAAATTTGTTTATTAAAAGATTATAACGGTAACGATCATTGGGCCGAATAAATGCTAAACATGTTGACGTAATTATCTTCTTTGTAAAAACTAATTTAATAGATCATTTAAAGTTTCTTTGCAAAAGATCATAACGGTAAAGATCATTGGCCATCATAAATGCCAAAAAAGTTGACATAATTATCTTGTTTGTAAAATATAATTTAATAGATCATTTAAAATTTCTTTATTAAAAGATTATAATGGTAACGATCATTGGGTGTAATAAACGCTAAAAAAGTTGATATAATTATCCTCTTTGTAAAAGATAATTTACTAGATAATTTAAAATTTCTAAGTAAAAGATTATAACGGTAACGATCATTGGGCCGAATAAATGCTAAAAAATTTGACATAGTTATCTTCTTTGTCAAACATAATTTACTATATAATTTAAAACTTCTTTATAAAAGATGATAACGGTAGCAATCATTGGGCCTAATAAATGCCAAAAAAGTTGACATAATTATCTTCTTTGTAAAAGATAATTTAATAGATCATTTCAAACTTCTTTATTACAAGATTATAACGGTAACTATCATTAGGCATAATAAATGATAAAAAAGTTAATATAATTATCCTCTTTGTAAAAGATAATTTACTAGATAATTTAAAATTTCTAAGTAAAAGATCATAACGGTAACGATCATTGGGCCGAATAAATGCTAAAAAATTCGACACTTATCTTCTTTGGCAAGCATAATTTACTAGATAATTTAAAACTTCTTTATAAAAGATCATAACGGTAACAATCATTGGGCCTAATAAATGCCAAAAAAGTTGACATAATTATCTTCTTTGTAAAAGATAGTTTAATAGATCATTTAAAATTTGTTTATTAAAAGATTATAACGGTAACGATCATTGGGTGTAATAAATGCTAAAAAAGTTGATATAATTATCCTCTTTGTAAAAGATAATTTACTAGATAATTTAAAATTTCTAAGTAAAAGATTATAACGGTAACGATCATTGGGCCTAATAAATGCTAAACATGTTGACGTAATTATCTTCTTTGTAAAAACTAATTTAATAGATCATTTAAATTTTCTTTGCAAAAGATCATAACGGTAAAGATCATTGGCCATCATAAATGCCAAAAAAGTTGACATAATTATCTTGTTTGTAAAATATAATTTAATAGATCATTTAAAATTTCTTTATTAAAAGATTATAATGGTAACGATCATTGGGTGTAATAAACGCTAAAAAAGTTGATATAATTATCCTCTTTGTAAAAGATAATTTACTAGATAATTTAAAATTTCTAAGTAAAAGATTATAACGGTAACGATCATTGGGCCGAATAAATGCTAAAAAATTTGACATAGTTATCTTCTTTGTCAAACATAATTTACTAGATAATTTAAAACTTCTTTATAAAAGATGATAACGGTAGCAATCATTGGGCCTAATAAATGCCAAAAAAGTTGACATAATTATCTTCTTTGTAAAAGATAATTTAATAGATCATTTCAAACTTCTTTATTACAAGATTATAACGGTAACTATCATTAGGCGTAATAAATGATAAAAAAGTTAATATAATTATCCTCTTTGTAAAAGATAATTTACTAGATAATTTAAAATTTCTAAGTAAAAGATCATAACGGTAACGATCATTGGGCCGAATAAATGCTAAAAAATTCGACACTTATCTTCTTTGGCAAGCATAATTTACTAGATAATTTAAAACTTCTTTATAAAAGATCATAACGGTAACAATCATTGGGCCTAATAAATGCCAAAAAAGTTGACATAATTATCTTCTTTGTAAAAGATAGTTTAATAGATCATTTAAAATTTGTTTATTAAAAGATTATAACGGTAACGATCATTGGGTGTAATAAATGCTAAAAAAGTTGATATAATTATCCTCTTTGTAAAAGATAATTTACTAGATAATTTAAAATTTCTAAGTAAAAGATTATAACGGTAACGATCATTGGGCCTAATAAATGCTAAACATGTTGACGTAATTATCTTCTTTGTAAAAACTAATTTAATAGATCATTTAAATTTTCTTTGCAAAAGATCATAACGGTAAAGATCATTGGCCATCATAAATGCCAAAAAAGTTGACATAATTATCTTGTTTGTAAAATATAATTTAATAGATCATTTAAAATTTCTTTATTAAAAGATTATAATGGTAACGATCATTGGGTGTAATAAACGCTAAAAAAGTTGATATAATTATCCTCTTTGTAAAAGATAATTTACTAGATAATTTAAAATTTCTAAGTAAAAGATTATAACGGTAACGATCATTGGGCCGAATAAATGCTAAAAAATTTGACATAGTTATCTTCTTTGTCAAACATAATTTACTAGATAATTTAAAACTTCTTTATAAAAGATGATAACGGTAGCAATCATTGGGCCTAATAAATGCCAAAAAAGTTGACATAATTATCTTCTTTGTAAAAGATAATTTAATAGATCATTTCAAACTTCTTTATTACAAGATTATAACCGTAACTATCATTAGGCGTAATAAATGATAAAAAAGTTAATATAATTATCCTCTTTGTAAAAGATAATTTACTAGATAATTTAAAATTTCTAAGTAAAAGATCATAACGGTAACGATCATTGGGCCGAATAAATGCTAAAAAATTCGACACTTATCTTCTTTGTCAAGCATAATTTACTAGATAATTTAAAACTTCTTTATAAAAGATCATAACGGTAATAATCATTGGGCCTAATAAATGCCAAAAAGGTTGACATAATTATCTTCTTTGTAAAAGATAGTTTAATAGATCATTTAAAATTTCTTTATTAAATGATTATAACGGTAACGATCATTGGGTGTAATAAATGCTAAAAAAGTTGATATTATTATCCTCTTTGTAAAAGATAATTTACTAGATAATTTAAAATTTCTAAGTAAAAGATCATAACGGTAACGATCATTGGGCCGAATAAATGCTAAAAAATTCGACACTTATCTTCTTTGGCAAGCATAATTTACTAGATAATTTAAAACTTCTTTATAAAAGATCATAACGGTAACAATCATTGGGCCTAATAAATGCCAAAGAAGTTGACATAATTATCTTCTTTGTAAAAGATAGTTTAATAGATCATTTAAAATTTGTTTATTAAAAGATTATAACGGTAACGATCATTGGGTGTAATAAATGCTAAAAAAGTTGATATAATTATCCTCTTTGTAAAAGATAATTTACTAGATAATTTAAAATTTCTAAGTAAAAGATTATAACGGTAACGATCATTGGGCCTAATAAATGCTAAACATGTTGACGTAATTATCTTCTTTGTAAAAACTAATTTAATAGATCATTTAAATTTTCTTTGCAAAAGATCATAACGGTAAAGATCATTGGCCATCATAAATGCCAAAAAAGTTGACATAATTATCTTGTTTGTAAAATATAATTTAATAGATCATTTAAAATTTCTTTATTAAAAGATTATAATGGTAACGATCATTGGGTGTAATAAACGCTAAAAAAGTTGATATAATTATCCTCTTTGTAAAAGATAATTTACTAGATAATTTAAAATTTCTAAGTAAAAGATCATAACGGTAACGATCATTGGGCCGAATAAATGCTAAAAAATTTGACATAGTTATCTTCTTTGTTAAACATGATTTACTAGATAATTTAAAACTTCTTTATAAAAGATGATAACGGTAACAATCATTGGGCCTAATAAATGCCAAAAAGTTGACATAATTATCTTCTTTGTAAAAGATAATTTAATAGATCATTTCAAATTTCTTTATTACAAGATTGTAACGGTAACGATCATTAGGCGTAATAAATGCTAAAAAAGTTAATATAATTATCCTCTTTGTAAAAGATAATTTACTAGATAATTTAAAATTTCTAAGTAAAAGATCATAACGGTAACGATCATTGGGCCGAATAGATGCTAAAAAATTCGACACTTATCTTCTTTGGCAAGCATAATTTACTAGATAATTTAAAACTTCTTTATAAAAGATCATAACGGTAACAATCATTGGGCCTAATAAATGCCAAAAAAGTTGACATAATTATCTTCTTTGTAAAAGATAGTTTAATAGATCATTTAAAATTTGTTTATTAAAAGATTATAACGGTAATGATTATTGGGTGTAATAAATGCTAAAAAAGTTGATATCATTATCCTCTTTGTAAAAGATAATTTACTAGATAATTTAAAATTTCTAAGTAAAAGATCATAACGGTAACGATCATTGGGCCGAATAAATGCTAAAAAATTCGACACTTATCTTCTTTGGCAAGCATAATTTACTAGATAATTTAAAACTTCTTTATAAAAGATCATAACGGTAACAATGGGCCTAATAAATGCCAAAAAAGTTGACATAATTATCTTCTTTGTAAAAGATAGTTTAATAGATCATTTAAAATTTGTTTATTAAAAGATTATAACGGTAACGATCATTGGGTGTAATAAATGCTAAAAAAGTTGATATAGTTAGCCTCTTTGTAAAACATAATTTACTAGATAATTTAAAATTTCTAAGTAAAAGATCATAATGGTAACGATCATTGGGCCGAATAAATGCTAAAAAATTCGACACTTATCTTCTTTGGCAAGCATAATTTACTAGATAATTTAAAGCTTCTTTATAAAAGATCATAACGGTAACAATCATTGGGCCTAATAAATGCCAAAAAAGTTGACATAATTATCTTCTTTGTAAAAGATAGTTTAATAGATCATTTAAAATTTGTTTATTAAAAGATTATAACGGTAACGATCATTGGGCCGAATAAATGCTAAACATGTTGACGTAATTATCTTCTTTGTAAAAACTAATTTAATAGATCATTTAAAGTTTCTTTGCAAAAGATCATAACGGTAAAGATCATTGGCCATCATAAATGCCAAAAAAGTTGACATAATTATCTTGTTTGTAAAATATAATTTAATAGATCATTTAAAATTTCTTTATTAAAAGATTATAATGGTAACGATCATTGGGTGTAATAAACGCTAAAAAAGTTGATATAATTATCCTCTTTGTAAAAGATAATTTACTAGATAATTTAAAATTTCTAAGTAAAAGATTATAACGGTAACGATCATTGGGCCGAATAAATGCTAAAAAATTTGACATAGTTATCTTCTTTGTCAAACATAATTTACTATATAATTTAAAACTTCTTTATAAAAGATGATAACGGTAGCAATCATTGGGCCTAATAAATGCCAAAAAAGTTGACATAATTATCTTCTTTGTAAAAGATAATTTAATAGATCATTTCAAACTTCTTTATTACAAGATTATAACGGTAACTATCATTAGGCATAATAAATGATAAAAAAGTTAATATAATTATCCTCTTTGTAAAAGATAATTTACTAGATAATTTAAAATTTCTAAGTAAAAGATCATAACGGTAACGATCATTGGGCCGAATAAATGCTAAAAAATTCGACACTTATCTTCTTTGGCAAGCATAATTTACTAGATAATTTAAAACTTCTTTATAAAAGATCATAACGGTAACAATCATTGGGCCTAATAAATGCCAAAAAAGTTGACATAATTATCTTCTTTGTAAAAGATAGTTTAATAGATCATTTAAAATTTGTTTATTAAAAGATTATAACGGTAACGATCATTGGGTGTAATAAATGCTAAAAAAGTTGATATAATTATCCTCTTTGTAAAAGATAATTTACTAGATAATTTAAAATTTCTAAGTAAAAGATTATAACGGTAACGATCATTGGGCCTAATAAATGCTAAACATGTTGACGTAATTATCTTCTTTGTAAAAACTAATTTAATAGATCATTTAAATTTTCTTTGCAAAAGATCATAACGGTAAAGATCATTGGCCATCATAAATGCCAAAAAAGTTGACATAATTATCTTGTTTGTAAAATATAATTTAATAGATCATTTAAAATTTCTTTATTAAAAGATTATAATGGTAACGATCATTGGGTGTAATAAACGCTAAAAAAGTTGATATAATTATCCTCTTTGTAAAAGATAATTTACTAGATAATTTAAAATTTCTAAGTAAAAGATTATAACGGTAACGATCATTGGGCCGAATAAATGCTAAAAAATTTGACATAGTTATCTTCTTTGTCAAACATAATTTACTAGATAATTTAAAACTTCTTTATAAAAGATGATAACGGTAGCAATCATTGGGCCTAATAAATGCCAAAAAAGTTGACATAATTATCTTCTTTGTAAAAGATAGTTTAATAGATCATTTAAAATTTCTTTATTAAATGATTATAACGGTAACGATCATTGGGTGTAATAAATGCTAAAAAAGTTGATATTATTATCCTCTTTGTAAAAGATAATTTACTAGATAATTTAAAATTTCTAAGTAAAAGATCATAACGGTAACGATCATTGGGCCGAATAAATGCTAAAAAATTTGACATAGTTATCTTCTTTGTTAAACATGATTTACTAGATAATTTAAAACTTCTTTATAAAAGATGATAACGGTAACAATCATTGGGCCTAATAAATGCCAAAAAGTTGACATAATTATCTTCTTTGTAAAAGATAATTTAATAGATCATTTCAAATTTCTTTATTACAAGATTGTAACGGTAACGATCATTAGGCGTAATAAATGCTAAAAAAGTTAATATAATTATCCTCTTTGTAAAAGATAATTTACTAGATAATTTAAAATTTCTAAGTAAAAGATCATAACGGTAACGATCATTGGGCCGAATAGATGCTAAAAAATTCGACACTTATCTTCTTTGGCAAGCATAATTTACTAGATAATTTAAAACTTCTTTATAAAAGATCATAACGGTAACAATCATTGGGCCTAATAAATGCCAAAAAAGTTGACATAATTATCTTCTTTGTAAAAGATAGTTTAATAGATCATTTAAAATTTGTTTATTAAAAGATTATAACGGTAATGATTATTGGGTGTAATAAATGCTAAAAAAGTTGATATCATTATCCTCTTTGTAAAAGATAATTTACTAGATAATTTAAAATTTCTAAGTAAAAGATCATAACGGTAACGATCATTGGGCCGAATAAATGCTAAAAAATTCGACACTTATCTTCTTTGGCAAGCATAATTTACTAGATAATTTAAAACTTCTTTATAAAAGATCATAACGGTAACAATGGGCCTAATAAATGCCAAAAAAGTTGACATAATTATCTTCTTTGTAAAAGATAGTTTAATAGATCATTTAAAATTTGTTGATTAAAAGATTATAACGGTAACGATCATTGGGTGTAATAAATGCTAAAAAAGTTGATATAGTTAGCCTCTTTGTAAAACATAATTTACTAGATAATTTAAAATTTCTAAGTAAAAGATCATAATGGTAACGATCATTGGGCCGAATAAATGCTAAAAAATTCGACACTTATCTTCTTTGGCAAGCATAATTTACTAGATAATTTAAAGCTTCTTTATAAAAGATCATAACGGTAACAATCATTGGGCCTAATAAATGCCAAAAAAGTTGACATAATTATCTTCTTTGTAAAAGATAGTTTAATAGATCATTTAAAATTTGTTTATTAAAAGATTATAACGGTAACGATCATTGGGCCGAATAAATGCTAAACATGTTGACGTAATTATCTTCTTTGTAAAAACTAATTTAATAGATCATTTAAAGTTTCTTTGCAAAAGATCATAACGGTAAAGATCATTGGCCATCATAAATGCCAAAAAAGTTGACATAATTATCTTGTTTGTAAAATATAATTTAATAGATCATTTAAAATTTCTTTATTAAAAGAGTATAATGGTAACGATCATTGGGTGTAATAAACGCTAAAAAAGTTGATATAATTATCCTCTTTGTAAAAGATAATTTACTAGATAATTTAAAATTTCTAAGTAAAAGATTATAACGGTAACGATCATTGGGCCGAATAAATGCTAAAAAATTTGACATAGTTATCTTCTTTGTCAAACATAATTTACTAGATAATTTAAAACTTCTTTATAAAAGATGATAACGGTAGCAATCATTGGGCCTAATAAATGCCAAAAAAGTTGACATAATTATCTTCTTTGTAAAAGATAATTTAATAGATCATTTCAAACTTCTTTATTACAAGATTATAACGGTAACTATCATTAGGCGTAATAAATGATAAAAAAGTTAATATAATTATCCTCTTTGTAAAAGATAATTTACTAGATAATTTAAAATTTCTAAGTAAAAGATCATAACGGTAACGATCATTGGGCCGAATAAATGCTAAAAAATTCGACACTTATCTTCTTTGTCAAGCATAATTTACTAGATAATTTAAAACTTCTTTATAAAAGATCATAACGGTAATAATCATTGGGCCTAATAAATGCCAAAAAGGTTGACATAATTATCTTCTTTGTAAAAGATAGTTGATCATTTAAAATTTCTTTATTAAATGATTATAACGGTAACGATCATTGGGTGTAATAAATGCTAAAAAAGTTGATATTATTATCCTCTTTGTAAAAGATAATTTACTAGATAATTTAAAATTTCTAAGTAAAAGATCATAACGGTAACGATCATTGGGCCGAATAAATGCTAAAAAATTTGACATAGTTATCTTCTTTGTTAAACATGATTTACTAGATAATTTAAAACTTCTTTATAAAAGATGATAACGGTAACAATCATTGGGCCTAATAAATGCCAAAAAGTTGACATAATTATCTTCTTTGTAAAAGATAATTTAATAGATCATTTCAAATTTCTTTATTACAAGATTGTAACGGTAACGATCATTAGGCGTAATAAATGCTAAAAAAGTTAATATAATTATCCTCTTTGTAAAAGATAATTTACTAGATAATTTAAAATTTCTAAGTAAAAGATCATAACGGTAACGATCATTGGGCCGAATAGATGCTAAAAAATTCGACACTTATCTTCTTTGGCAAGCATAATTTACTAGATAATTTAAAACTTCTTTATAAAAGATCATAACGGTAACAATCATTGGGCCTAATAAATGCCAAAAAAGTTGACATAATTATCTTCTTTGTAAAAGATAGTTTAATAGATCATTTAAAATTTGTTTATTAAAAGATTATAACGGTAATGATTATTGGGTGTAATAAATGCTAAAAAAGTTGATATCATTATCCTCTTTGTAAAAGATAATTTACTAGATAATTTAAAATTTCTAAGTAAAAGATCATAACGGTAACGATCATTGGGCCGAATAAATGCTAAAAAATTCGACACTTATCTTCTTTGGCAAGCATAATTTACTAGATAATTTAAAACTTCTTTATAAAAGATCATAACGGTAACAATGGGCCTAATAAATGCCAAAAAAGTTGACATAATTATCTTCTTTGTAAAAGATAGTTTAATAGATCATTTAAAATTTGTTTATTAAAAGATTATAACGGTAACGATCATTGGGTGTAATAAATGCTAAAAAAGTTGATATAGTTAGCCTCTTTGTAAAACATAATTTACTAGATAATTTAAAATTTCTAAGTAAAAGATCATAATGGTAACGATCATTGGGCCGAATAAATGCTAAAAAATTCGACACTTATCTTCTTTGGCAAGCATAATTTACTAGATAATTTAAAGCTTCTTTATAAAAGATCATAACGGTAACAATCATTGGGCCTAATAAATGCCAAAAAAGTTGACATAATTATCTTCTTTGTAAAAGATAGTTTAATAGATCATTTAAAATTTGTTTATTAAAAGATTATAACGGTAACGATCATTGGGCCGAATAAATGCTAAACATGTTGACGTAATTATCTTCTTTGTAAAAACTAATTTAATAGATCATTTAAAGTTTCTTTGCAAAAGATCATAACGGTAAAGATCATTGACCATCATAAATGCCAAAAAAGTTGACATAATTATCTTGTTTGTAAAATATAATTTAATAGATCATTTAAAATTTCTTTATTAAAAGATTATAATGGTAACGATCATTGGGTGTAATAAACGCTAAAAAAGTTGATATAATTATCCTCTTTGTAAAAGATAATTTACTAGATAATTTAAAATTTCTAAGTAAAAGATTATAACGGTAACGATCATTGGGCCGAATAAATGCTAAAAAATTTGACATAGTTATCTTCTTTGTCAAACATAATTTACTAGATAATTTAAAACTTCTTTATAAAAGATGATAACGGTAGCAATCATTGGGCCTAATAAATGCCAAAAAAGTTGACATAATTATCTTCTTTGTAAAAGATAATTTAATAGATCATTTCAAACTTCTTTATTACAAGATTATAACGGTAACTATCATTAGGCGTAATAAATGATAAAAAAGTTAATATAATTATCCTCTTTGTAAAAGATAATTTACTAGATAATTTAAAATTTCTAAGTAAAAGATCATAACGGTAACGATCATTGGGCCGAATAAATGCTAAAAAATTCGACACTTATCTTCTTTGTCAAGCATAATTTACTAGATAATTTAAAACTTCTTTATAAAAGATCATAACGGTAATAATCATTGGGCCTAATAAATGCCAAAAAGGTTGACATAATTATCTTCTTTGTAAAAGATAGTTGATCATTTAAAATTTCTTTATTAAATGATTATAACGGTAACGATCATTGGGTGTAATAAATGCTAAAAAAGTTGATATTATTATCCTCTTTGTAAAAGATAATTTACTAGATAATTTAAAATTTCTAAGTAAAAGATCATAACGGTAACGATCATTGGGCCGAATAAATGCTAAAAAATTTGACATAGTTATCTTCTTTGTTAAACATGATTTACTAGATAATTTAAAACTTCTTTATAAAAGATGATAACGGTAACAATCATTGGGCCTAATAAATGCCAAAAAGTTGACATAATTATCTTCTTTGTAAAAGATAATTTAATAGATCATTTCAAATTTCTTTATTACAAGATTGTAACGGTAACGATCATTAGGCGTAATAAATGCTAAAAAAGTTAATATAATTATCCTCTTTGTAAAAGATAATTTACTAGATAATTTAAAATTTCTAAGTAAAAGATCATAACGGTAACGATCATTGGGCCGAATAGATGCTAAAAAATTCGACACTTATCTTCTTTGGCAAGCATAATTTACTAGATAATTTAAAACTTCTTTATAAAAGATCATAACGGTAACAATCATTGGGCCTAATAAATGCCAAAAAAGTTGACATAATTATCTTCTTTGTAAAAGATAGTTTAATAGATCATTTAAAATTTGTTTATTAAAAGATTATAACGGTAATGATCATTGGGTGTAATAAATGCTAAAAAAGTTGATATCATTATCCTCTTTGTAAAAGATAATTTACTAGATAATTTAAAATTTCTAAGTAAAAGATCATAACGGTAACGATCATTGGGCCGAATAAATGCTAAAAAATTCGACACTTATCTTCTTTGGCAAGCATAATTTACTAGATAATTTAAAACTTCTTTATAAAAGATCATAACGGTAACAATTGGCCTAATAAATGCCAAAAAAGTTGACATAATTATCTTCTTTGTAAAAGATAGTTTAATAGATCATTTAAAATTTGTTTATTAAAAGATTATAACGGTAACGATCATTGGGTGTAATAAATGCTAAAAAAGTTGATATAGTTAGCCTCTTTGTAAAACATAATTTACTAGATAATTTAAAATTTCTAAGTAAAAGATCATAATGGTAACGATCATTGGGCCGAATAAATGCTAAAAAATTCGACACTTATCGTCTTTGGCAAGCATAATTTACTAGATAATTTAAAGCTTCTTTATAAAAGATCATAACGGTAACAATCATTGGGCCTAATAAATGCCAAAAAGTTGACATAATTATCTTCTTTGTAAAAGATAATTTAATAGATCATTTCAAATTTCTTTATTACAAGATTGTAACGGTAACGATCATTAGGCGTAATAAATGCTAAAAAAGTTAATATAATTATCCTCTTTGTAAAAGATAATTTACTAGATAATTTAAAATTTCTAAGTAAAAGATCATAACGGTAACGATCATTGGGCCGAATAGATGCTAAAAAATTCGACACTTATCTTCTTTGGCAAGCATAATTTACTAGATAATTTAAAACTTCTTTATAAAAGATCATAACGGTAACAATCATTGGGCCTAATAAATGCCAAAAAAGTTGACATAATTATCTTCTTTGTAAAAGATAGTTTAATAGATCATTTAAAATTTGTTTATTAAAAGATTATAACGGTAATGATCATTGGGTGTAATAAATGCTAAAAAAGTTGATATCATTATCCTCTTTGTAAAAGATAATTTACTAGATAATTTAAAATTTCTAAGTAAAAGATCATAACGGTAACGATCATTGGGCCGAATAAATGCTAAAAAATTCGACACTTATCTTCTTTGGCAAGCATAATTTACTAGATAATTTAAAACTTCTTTATAAAAGATCATAACGGTAACAATTGGCCTAATAAATGCCAAAAAAGTTGACATAATTATCTTCTTTGTAAAAGATAGTTTAATAGATCATTTAAAATTTGTTTATTAAAAGATTATAACGGTAACGATCATTGGGTGTAGTAAATGCTAAAAAAGTTGATATAGTTAGCCTCTTTGTAAAACATAATTTACTAGATAATTTAAAATTTCTAAGTAAAAGATCATAATGGTAACGATCATTGGGCCGAATAAATGCTAAAAAATTCGACACTTATCGTCTTTGGCAAGCATAATTTACTAGATAATTTAAAGCTTCTTTATAAAAGATCATAACGGTAACAATCATTGGGCCTAATAAATGCCAAAAAGTTGACATAATTATCTTCTTTGTAAAAGATAATTTAATAGATCATTTCAAATTTCTTTATTACAAGATTGTAACGGTAACGATCATTAGGCGTAATAAATGCTAAAAAAGTTAATATAATTATCCTCTTTGTAAAAGATAATTTACTAGATAATTTAAAATTTCTAAGTAAAAGATCATAACGGTAACGATCATTGGGCCGAATAGATGCTAAAAAATTCGACACTTATCTTCTTTGGCAAGCATAATTTACTAGATAATTTAAAACTTCTTTATAAAAGATCATAACGGTAACAATCATTGGGCTTAATAAATGCCAAAAAAGTTGACATAATTATCTTCTTTGTAAAAGATAGTTTAATAGATCATTTAAAATTTGTTTATTAAAAGATTATAACGGTAATGATCATTGGGTGTAATAAATGCTAAAAAAGTTGATATGATTATCCTCTTTGTAAAAGATAATTTACTAGATAATTTAAAATTTCTAAGTAAAAGATCATAACGGTAACGATCATTGGGCCGAATAAATGCTAAAAAATTCGACACTTATCTTCTTTGGCAAGCATAATTTACTAGATAATTTAAAACTTCTTTATAAAAGATCATAACGGTAACAATTGGCCTAATAAATGCCAAAAAAGTTGACATAATTATCTTCTTTGTAAAAGATAGTTTAATAGATCATTTAAAATTTGTTTATTAAAAGATTATAACGGTAACGATCATTGGGTGTAGTAAATGCTAAAAAAGTTGATATAGTTAGCCTCTTTGTAAAACATAATTTACTAGATAATTTAAAATTTCTAAGTAAAAGATCATAATGGTAACGATCATTGGGCCGAATAAATGCTAAAAAATTCGACACTTATCGTCTTTGGCAAGCATAATTTACTAGATAATTTAAAGCTTCTTTATAAAAGATCATAACGGTAACAATCATTGGGCCTAATAAATGCCAAAAAAGTTGACATAATTATCTTCTTTGTAAAAGATAGTTTAATAGATCATTTAAAATTTGTTTATTAAAAGATTATAACGGTAACGATCATTGGGTGTAATAAATGCTAAAAAAGTTGATATAATTATCCTCTTTGTAAAAGATAATTTACTAGATAATTTAAAATTTCTAAGTAAAAGATCATAATGGTAACGATCATTGGGCCGAATAAATGCTAAAAAATTCGACACTTATCGTCTTTGGCAAGCATAATTTACTAGATAATTTAAAGCTTCTTTATAAAAGATCATAACGGTAACAATCATTGGGCCTAATAAATGCCAAAAAAGTTGACATAATTATCTTGTTTGTAAAATATAATTTAATAGATCATTTAAAATTTCTTTATTAAAAGATTATAAAGGTAACGATCATTGGGTGTAATAAACGCTAAAAAAGTTGATATAATTATCCTCTTTGTAAAAGATAATTTACTAGATAATTTAAAATTTCTAAGTAAAAGATTATAACGGTAACGATCATTGGGCCGAATAAATGCTAAAAAATTTGACATAGTTATCTTCTTTGTCAAACATAATTTACTAGATAATTTAAAACTTCTTTATAAAAGATGATAACGGTAGCAATCATTGGGCCTAATAAATGCCAAAAAAGTTGACATAATTATCTTCTTTGTAAAAGATAATTTAATAGATCATTTCAAACTTCTTTATTACAAGATTATAACGGTAACTATCATTAGGCGTAATAAATGATAAAAAAGTTAATATAATTATCCTCTTTGTAAAAGATAATTTACTAGATAATTTAAAATTTCTAAGTAAACGATCATAACGGTAACGATCATTGGGCCGAATAGATGCTAAAAAATTCGACACTTATCTTCTTTGGCAAGCATAATTTACCAGATAATTTAAAACTTCTTTATAAAAGATCATAACGGTAACAATCATTGGGCCTAATAAATGCCAAAAAAGTTGACATAATTATCTTCTTTGTAAAAGATAGTTTAATAGATCATTTAAAATTTGTTTATTAAAAGATTATAACGGTAATGATCATTGGGTGTAATAAATGCTAAAAAAGTTGATATCATTATCCTCTTTGTAAAAGATAATTTACTAGATAATTTAAAATTTCTAAGTAAAAGATCATAACGGTAACGATCATTGGGCCGAATAAATGCTAAAAAATTCGACACTTATCTTCTTTGGCAAGCATAATTTACTAGATAATTTAAAACTTCTTTATAAAAGATCATAACGGTAACAATTGGCCTAATAAATGCCAAAAAAGTTGACATAATTATCTTCTTTGTAAAAGATAGTTTAATAGATCATTTAAAATTTGTTTATTAAAAGATTATAACGGTAACGATCATTGGGTGTAGTAAATGCTAAAAAAGTTGATATAGTTAGCCTCTTTGTAAAACATAATTTACTAGATAATTTAAAATTTCTAAGTAAAAGATCATAATGGTAACGATCATTGGGCCGAATAAATGCTAAAAAATTCGACACTTATCGTCTTTGGCAAGCATAATTTACTAGATAATTTAAAGCTTCTTTATAAAAGATCATAACGGTAACAATCATTGGGCCTAATAAATGCCAAAAAAGTTGACATAATTATCTTCTTTGTAAAAGATAGTTTAATAGATCATTTAAAATTTGTTTATTAAAAGATTATAACGGTAACGATCATTGGGTGTAATAAATGCTAAAAAAGTTGATATAATTATCCTCTTTGTAAAAGATAATTTACTAGATAATTTAAAATTTCTAAGTAAAAGATCATAATGGTAACGATCATTGGGCCGAATAAATGCTAAAAAATTCGACACTTATCGTCTTTGGCAAGCATAATTTACTAGATAATTTAAAGCTTCTTTATAAAAGATCATAACGGTAACAATCATTGGGCCTAATAAATGCCAAAAAAGTTGACATAATTATCTTGTTTGTAAAATATAATTTAATAGATCATTTAAAATTTCTTTATTAAAAGATTATAAAGGTAACGATCATTGGGTGTAATAAACGCTAAAAAAGTTGATATAATTATCCTCTTTGTAAAAGATAATTTACTAGATAATTTAAAATTTCTAAGTAAAAGATTATAACGGTAACGATCATTGGGCCGAATAAATGCTAAAAAATTTGACATAGTTATCTTCTTTGTCAAACATAATTTACTAGATAATTTAAAACTTCTTTATAAAAGATGATAACGGTAGCAATCATTGGGCCTAATAAATGCCAAAAAAGTTGACATAATTATCTTCTTTGTAAAAGATAATTTAATAGATCATTTCAAACTTCTTTATTACAAGATTATAACGGTAACTATCATTAGGCGTAATAAATGATAAAAAAGTTAATATAATTATCCTCTTTGTAAAAGATAATTTACTAGATAATTTAAAATTTCTAAGTAAACGATCATAACGGTAACGATCATTGGGCCGAATAGATGCTAAAAAATTCGACACTTATCTTCTTTGGCAAGCATAATTTACCAGATAATTTAAAACTTCTTTATAAAAGATCATAACGGTAACAATCATTGGGCCTAATAAATGCCAAAAAAGTTGACATAATTATCTTCTTTGTAAAAGATAGTTTAATAGATCATTTAAAATTTGTTTATTAAAAGATTATAACGGTAATGATCATTGGGTGTAATAAATGCTAAAAAAGTTGATATCATTATCCTCTTTGTAAAAGATAATTTACTAGATAATTTAAAATTTCTAAGTAAAAGATCATAACGGTAACGATCATTGGGCCGAATAAATGCTAAAAAATTCGACACTTATCTTCTTTGGCAAGCATAATTTACTAGATAATTTAAAACTTCTTTATAAAAGATCATAACGGTAACAATTGGCCTAATAAATGCCAAAAAAGTTGACATAATTATCTTCTTTGTAAAAGATAGTTTAATAGATCATTTAAAATTTGTTTATTAAAAGATTATAACGGTAACGATCATTGGGTGTAGTAAATGCTAAAAAAGTTGATATAGTTAGCCTCTTTGTAAAACATAATTTACTAGATAATTTAAAATTTCTAAGTAAAAGATCATAATGGTAACGATCATTGGGCCGAATAAATGCTAAAAAATTCGACACTTATCGTCTTTGGCAAGCATAATTTACTAGATAATTTAAAGCTTCTTTATAAAAGATCATAACGGTAACAATCATTGGGCCTAATAAATGCCAAAAAAGTTGACATAATTATCTTCTTTGTAAAAGATAGTTTAATAGATCATTTAAAATTTGTTTATTAAAAGATTATAACGGTAACGATCATTGGGTGTAATAAATGCTAAAAAAGTTGATATAATTATCCTCTTTGTAAAAGATAATTTACTAGATAATTTAAAATTTCTAAGTAAAAGATCATAATGGTAACGATCATTGGGCCGAATAAATGCTAAAAAATTCGACACTTATCGTCTTTGGCAAGCATAATTTACTAGATAATTTAAAGCTTCTTTATAAAAGATCATAACGGTAACAATCATTGGGCCTAATAAATGCCAAAAAAGTTGACATAATTATCTTGTTTGTAAAATATAATTTAATAGATCATTTAAAATTTCTTTATTAAAAGATTATAAAGGTAACGATCATTGGGTGTAATAAACGCTAAAAAAGTTGATATAATTATCCTCTTTGTAAAAGATAATTTACTAGATAATTTAAAATTTCTAAGTAAAAGATTATAACGGTAACGATCATTGGGCCGAATAAATGCTAAAAAATTTGACATAGTTATCTTCTTTGTCAAACATAATTTACTAGATAATTTAAAACTTCTTTATAAAAGATGATAACGGTAGCAATCATTGGGCCTAATAAATGCCAAAAAAGTTGACATAATTATCTTCTTTGTAAAAGATAATTTAATAGATCATTTCAAACTTCTTTATTACAAGATTATAACGGTAACTATCATTAGGCGTAATAAATGATAAAAAAGTTAATATAATTATCCTCTTTGTAAAAGATAATTTACTAGATAATTTAAAATTTCTAAGTAAACGATCATAACGGTAACGATCATTGGGCCGAATAGATGCTAAAAAATTCGACACTTATCTTCTTTGGCAAGCATAATTTACCAGATAATTTAAAACTTCTTTATAAAAGATCATAACGGTAACAATCATTGGGCCTAATAAATGCCAAAAAAGTTGACATAATTATCTTCTTTGTAAAAGATAGTTTAATAGATAATTTAAAATTTGTTTATTAAAAGATTATAACGGTAATGATCATTGGGTGTAATAAATGCTAAAAAAGTTGATATCATTATCCTCTTTGTAAAAGATAATTTACTAGATAATTTAAAATTTCTAAGTAAAAGATCATAACGGTAACGATCATTGGGCCGAATAAATGCTAAAAAATTCGACACTTATCTTCTTTGGCAAGCATAATTTACTAGATAATTTAAAACTTCTTTATAAAAGATCATAACGGTAACAATTGGCCTAATAAATGCCAAAAAAGTTGACATAATTATCTTCTTTGTAAAAGATAGTTTAATAGATCATTTAAAATTTGTTTATTAAAAGATTATAACGGTAACGATCATTGGGTGTAGTAAATGCTAAAAAAGTTGATATAGTTAGCCTCTTTGTAAAACATAATTTACTAGATAATTTAAAATTTCTAAGTAAAAGATCATAATGGTAACGATCATTGGGCCGAATAAATGCTAAAAAATTCGACACTTATCGTCTTTGGCAAGCATAATTTACTAGATAATTTAAAGCTTCTTTATAAAAGATCATAACGGTAACAATCATTGGGCCTAATAAATGCCAAAAAAGTTGACATAATTATCTTCTTTGTAAAAGATAGTTTAATAGATCATTTAAAATTTGTTTATTAAAAGATTATAACGGTAACGATCATTGGGTGTAATAAATGCTAAAAAAGTTGATATAATTATCCTCTTTGTAAAAGATAATTTACTAGATAATTTAAAATTTCTAAGTAAAAGATCATAATGGTAACGATCATTGGGCCGAATAAATGCTAAAAAATTCGACACTTATCGTCTTTGGCAAGCATAATTTACTAGATAATTTAAAGCTTCTTTATAAAAGATCATAACGGTAACAATCATTGGGCCTAATAAATGCCAAAAAAGTTGACATAATTATCTTGTTTGTAAAATATAATTTAATAGATCATTTAAAATTTCTTTATTAAAAGATTATAAAGGTAACGATCATTGGGTGTAATAAACGCTAAAAAAGTTGATATAATTATCCTCTTTGTAAAAGATAATTTACTAGATAATTTAAAATTTCTAAGTAAAAGATTATAACGGTAACGATCATTGGGCCGAATAAATGCTAAAAAATTTGACATAGTTATCTTCTTTGTCAAACATAATTTACTAGATAATTTAAAACTTCTTTATAAAAGATGATAACGGTAGCAATCATTGGGCCTAATAAATGCCAAAAAAGTTGACATAATTATCTTCTTTGTAAAAGATAATTTAATAGATCATTTCAAACTTCTTTATTACAAGATTATAACGGTAACTATCATTAGGCGTAATAAATGATAAAAAAGTTAATATAATTATCCTCTTTGTAAAAGATAATTTACTAGATAATTTAAAATTTCTAAGTAAACGATCATAACGGTAACGATCATTGGGCCGAATAGATGCTAAAAAATTCGACACTTATCTTCTTTGGCAAGCATAATTTACCAGATAATTTAAAACTTCTTTATAAAAGATCATAACGGTAACAATCATTGGGCCTAATAAATGCCAAAAAAGTTGACATCATTATCTTCTTTGTAAAAGATAGTTTAATAGATCATTTAAAATTTGTTTATTAAAAGATTATAACGGTAATGATCATTGGGTGTAATAAATGCTAAAAAAGTTGATATCATTATCCTCTTTGTAAAAGATAATTTACTAGATAATTTAAAATTTCTAAGTAAAAGATGATAACGGTAACGATCATTGGGCCGAATAAATGCTAAAAAATTCGACACTTATCTTCTTTGGCAAGCATAATTTACTAGATAATTTAAAACTTCTTTATAAAAGATCATAACGGTAACAATTGGCCTAATAAATGCCAAAAAAGTTGACATAATTATCTTCTTTGTAAAAGATAGTTTAATAGATCATTTAAAATTTGTTTATTAAAAGATTATAACGGTAACGATCATTGGGTGTAATAAATGCTAAAAAAGTTGATATAGTTAGCCTCTTTGTAAAACATAATTTACTAGATAATTTAAAATTTCTAAGTAAAAGATCATAATGGTAACGATCATTGGGCCGAATAAATGCTAAAAAATTCGACACTTATCGTCTTTGGCAAGCATAATTTACTAGATAATTTAAAGCTTCTTTATAAAAGATCATAACGGTAACAATCATTGGGCCTAATAAATGCCAAAAAGTTGACATAATTATCTTCTTTGTAAAAGATAATTTAATAGATCATTTCAAATTTCTTTATTACAAGATTGTAACGGTAACGATCATTAGGCGTAATAAATGCTAAAAAAGTTAATATAATTATCCTCTTTTTAAAAGATAATTTACTAGATAATTTAAAATTTCTAAGTAAAAGATCATAACGGTAACGATCATTGGGCCGAATAGATGCTAAAAAATTCGACACTTATCTTCTTTGGCAAGCATAATTTACTAGATAATTTAAAACTTCTTTATAAAAGATCATAACGGTAACAATCATTGGGCCTAATAAATGCCAAAAAAGTTGACATAATTATCTTCTTTGTAAAAGATAGTTTAATAGATCATTTAAAATTTGTTTATTAAAAGATTATAACGGTAATGATCATTGGGTGTAATAAATGCTAAAAAAGTTGATATCATTATCCTCTTTGTAAAAGATAATTTACTAGATAATTTAAAATTTCTAAGTAAAAGATCATAACGGTAACGATCATTGGGCCGAATAAATGCTAAAAAATTCGACACTTATCTTCTTTGGCAAGCATAATTTACTAGATAATTTAAAACTTCTTTATAAAAGATCATAACGGTAACAATTGGCCTAATAAATGCCAAAAAAGTTGACATAATTATCTTCTTTGTAAAAGATAGTTTAATAGATCATTTAAAATTTGTTTATTAAAAGATTATAACGGTAACGATCATTGGGTGTAATAAATACTAAAAAAGTTGATATAGTTAGCCTCTTTGTAAAACATAATTTACTAGATAATTTAAAATTTCTAAGTAAAAGATCATAATGGTAACGATCATTGGGCCGAATAAATGCTAAAAAATTCGACACTTATCGTCTTTGGCAAGCATAATTTACTAGATAATTTAAAGCTTCTTTATAAAAGATCATAACGGTAACAATCATTGGGCCTAATAAATGCCAAAAAAGTTGACATAATTATCTTCTTTGTAAAAGATAGTTTAATAGATCATTTAAAATTTGTTTATTAAAAGATTATAACGGTAACGATCATTGGGTGTAATAAATGCTAAAAAAGTTGATATAATTATCCTCTTTGTAAAAGATAATTTACTAGATAATTTAAAATTTCTAAGTAAAAGATCATAATGGTAACGATCATTGGGCCGAATAAATGCGAAAAAATTCGACACTTATCGTCTTTGGCAAGCATAATTTACTAGATAATTTAAAGCTTCTTTATAAAAGATCATAACGGTAACAATCATTGGGCCTAATAAATGCCAAAAAAGTTGACATAATTATCTTGTTTGTAAAATATAATTTAATAGATCATTTAAAATTTCTTTATTAAAAGATTATAAAGGTAACGATCATTGGGTGTAATAAACGCTAAAAAAGTTGATATAATTATCCTCTTTGTAAAAGATAATTTACTAGATAATTTAAAATTTCTAAGTAAAAGATTATAACGGTAACGATCATTGGGCCGAATAAATGCTAAAAAATTTGACATAGTTATCTTCTTTGTCAAACATAATTTACTAGATAATTTAAAACTTCTTTATAAAAGATGATAACGGTAGCAATCATTGGGCCTAATAAATGCCAAAAAAGTTGACATAATTATCTTCTTTGTAAAAGATAATTTAATAGATCATTTCAAACTTCTTTATTACAAGATTATAACGGTAACTATCATTAGGCGTAATAAATGATAAAAAAGTTAATATAATTATCCTCTTTGTAAAAGATAATTTACTAGATAATTTAAAATTTCTAAGTAAACGATCATAACGGTAACGATCATTGGGCCGAATAGATGCTAAAAAATTCGACACTTATCTTCTTTGGCAAGCATAATTTACCAGATAATTTAAAACTTCTTTATAAAAGATCATAACGGTAACAATCATTGGGCCTAATAAATGCCAAAAAAGTTGACATCATTATCTTCTTTGTAAAAGATAGTTTAATAGATCATTTAAAATTTGTTTATTAAAAGATTATAACGGTAATGATCATTGGGTGTAATAAATGCTAAAAAAGTTGATATCATTATCCTCTTTGTAAAAGATAATTTACTAGATAATTTAAAATTTCTAAGTAAAAGATGATAACGGTAACGATCATTGGGCCGAATAAATGCTAAAAAATTCGACACTTATCTTCTTTGGCAAGCATAATTTACTAGATAATTTAAAACTTCTTTATAAAAGATCATAACGGTAACAATTGGCCTAATAAATGCCAAAAAAGTTGACATAATTATCTTCTTTGTAAAAGATAGTTTAATAGATCATTTAAAATTTGTTTATTAAAAGATTATAACGGTAACGATCATTGGGTGTAATAAATGCTAAAAAAGTTGATATAGTTAGCCTCTTTGTAAAACATAATTTACTAGATAATTTAAAATTTCTAAGTAAAAGATCATAATGGTAACGATCATTGGGCCGAATAAATGCTAAAAAATTCGACACTTATCGTCTTTGGCAAGCATAATTTACTAGATAATTTAAAGCTTCTTTATAAAAGATCATAACGGTAACAATCATTGGGCCTAATAAATGCCAAAAAGTTGACATAATTATCTTCTTTGTAAAAGATAATTTAATAGATCATTTCAAATTTCTTTATTACAAGATTGTAACGGTAACGATCATTAGGCGTAATAAATGCTAAAAAAGTTAATATAATTATCCTCTTTTTAAAAGATAATTTACTAGATAATTTAAAATTTCTAAGTAAAAGATCATAACGGTAACGATCATTGGGCCGAATAGATGCTAAAAAATTCGACACTTATCTTCTTTGGCAAGCATAATTTACTAGATAATTTAAAACTTCTTTATAAAAGATCATAACGGTAACAATCATTGGGCCTAATAAATGCCAAAAAAGTTGACATAATTATCTTCTTTGTAAAAGATAGTTTAATAGATCATTTAAAATTTGTTTATTAAAAGATTATAACGGTAATGATCATTGGGTGTAATAAATGCTAAAAAAGTTGATATCATTATCCTCTTTGTAAAAGATAATTTACTAGATAATTTAAAATTTCTAAGTAAAAGATCATAACGGTAACGATCATTGGGCCGAATAAATGCTAAAAAATTCGACACTTATCTTCTTTGGCAAGCATAATTTACTAGATAATTTAAAACTTCTTTATAAAAGATCATAACGGTAACAATTGGCCTAATAAATGCCAAAAAAGTTGACATAATTATCTTCTTTGTAAAAGATAGTTTAATAGATCATTTAAAATTTGTTTATTAAAAGATTATAACGGTAACGATCATTGGGTGTAATAAATGCTAAAAAAGTTGATATAGTTAGCCTCTTTGTAAAACATAATTTACTAGATAATTTAAAATTTCTAAGTAAAAGATCATAATGGTAACGATCATTGGGCCGAATAAATGCTAAAAAATTCGATACTTATCGTCTTTGGCAAGCATAATTTACTAGATAATTTAAAGCTTCTTTATAAAAGATCATAACGGTAACAATCATTGGGCCTAATAAATGCCAAAAAAGTTGACATAATTATCTTCTTTGTAAAAGATAGTTTAATAGATCATTTAAAATTTGTTTATTAAAAGATTATAACGGTAAGGATCATTGGGTGTAATAAATGCTAAAAAAGTTGATATGGTTAGCCTCTTTGTAAAACATAATTTACTAGATAATTTAAAATTTCTAAGTAAAAGATCATAATGGTAACGATCATTGGGCCGAATAAATGCTAAAAAATTCGACACTTATCGTCTTTGGCAAGCATAATTTACTAGATAATTTAAAGCTTCTTTATAAAAGATCATAACGGTAACAATCATTGGGCCTAATAAATGCCAAAAAAGTTGACATAATTATCTTCTTTGTAAAAGATAGTTTAATAGATCATTTAAAATTTGTTTATTAAAAGATTATAACGGTAACGATCATTGGGTGTAATAAATGCTAAAAAAGTTGATATAATTATCCTCTTTGTAAAAGATAATTTACTAGATAATTTAAAATTTCTAAGTAAAATATCATAACGGTAACGATCATTGGGCCGAATAAATGCTAAAAAATTTGACATAGTTATCTTCTTTGTTAAACATGATTTACTAGATAATTTAAAACTTCTTTATAAAAGATGATAACGGTAATAATCATTGGGCCTAATAAATGCCAAAAAATTAGACATAATTATCTTCTTTGTAAAAGATAATTTAATAGATCATTTCAAATTTCTTTATTACAAGATTATAACGGTAACGATCATTGGGTGTAATAAATGTTAAAAAAGTTTATATAATTATCCTCTTTGTAAAAGATAATTTACTAGATAATTTAAAATTTCTAAGTAAAAGATCATAACGGTAACGATCATTGGGCCGAATAAATGCTAAAAAATTTGACACTTATCTTCTTTGGCAAGCATAATTTACTAGATAATTTAAAACTTCTTTATAAAAGATCATAACGGTAACAATCATTGGGCCTAATCAATGCCAAAAAAGTTGACATAATTATCTTCTTTGTAAAAGATAGTTTAATAGATCATTTAAAATTTGTTTATTAAAAGATTATAACGGTAATGATCATTGGGTGTAATAAATGCTAAAAAAGATGATATAATTATCCTCTTTGTAAAAGATAATTTACTAGATAATTTAAAATTTCTAAGTAAAAGATCATAACGGTAACGATCATTGGGCCGAATAAATGCTAAAAAATTGGACACTTATCTTCTTGGGCAAGCATAATTTACTAGATAATTTAAAACTTCTTTATAAAAGATCATAACGGTAACAATCATTGGGCCTAATAAATGCCAAAAAAGTTGACATAATTATCTTCTTTGTAAAAGATGGTTTAATAGATCATTTAAAATTTGTTTATTAAAAGATTATAACGGTAACGATCATTGGGTGTAATAAATGCTAAAAAAGTTGATATAATTATCCTCTTTGTAAAAGATAATTTAGTAGATAATTTAAAATTTCTAAGTAAAATATCAAAACGGTAACGATCATTGGGCCGAATAAATGCTAAAAAATTTGACATAGTTATCTTCTTTGTTAAACATAATTTACTAGATAATTTAAAACTTCTTTATAAAAGATCATAACGGTAACAATGGGCCTAATAAATGCCAAAAAATTGACATAATTATATTCTTTGTAAAAGATAGTTTAATAGATCATTTAAAATTTGTTTATTAAAAGATTATAACGGTAAGGATCATTGGGTGTAATAAATGCTAAAAAAGTTGATATAGTTAGCCTCTTTGTAAAACATAATTTACTAGATAATTTAAAATTTCTAAGTAAAAGATCATAATGGTAACGATCATTGGGCCGAATAAATGCTAAAAAATTCGACACTTATCGTCTTTGGCAAGCATAATTTACTAGATAATTTAAAGCTTCTTTATAAAAGATCATAACGGTAACAATCATTGGGCCTAATAAATGCCAAAAAAGTTGACATAATTATCTTCTTTGTAAAAGATAGTTTAATAGATCATTTAAAATTTGTTTATTAAAAGATTATAACGGTAACGATCATTGGGTGTAATAAATGCTAAAAAAGTTGATATAATTATCCTCTTTGTAAAAGATAATTTACTAGATAATTTAAAATTTCTAAGTAAAATATCATAACGGTAACGATCATTGGGCCGAATAAATGCTAAAAAATTTGACATAGTTATCTTCTTTGTTAAACATGATTTACTAGATAATTTAAAACTTCTTTATAAAAGATGATAACGGTAATAATCATTGGGCCTAATAAATGCCAAAAAATTTGACATAATTATCTTCTTTGTAAAAGATAATTTAATAGATCATTTCAAATTTCTTTATTACAAGATTATAACGGTAACGATCATTGGGTGTAATAAATGTTAAAAAAGTTTATATAATTATCCTCTTTGTAAAAGATAATTTACCAGATAATTTAAAATTTCTAAGTAAAAGATCATAACGGTAACGATCATTGGGCCGAATAAATGCTAAAAAATTTGACACTTATCTTCTTTGGCAAGCATAATTTACTAGATAATTTAAAACTTCTTTATAAAAGATCATAACGGTAACAATCATTGGGCCTAATCAATGCCAAAAAAGTTGACATAATTATCTTCTTTGTAAAAGATAGTTTAATAGATCATTTAAAATTTGTTTATTAAAAGATTATAACGGTAATGATCATTGGGTGTAATAAATGCTAAAAAAGATGATATAATTATCCTCTTTGTAAAAGATAATTTACTAGATAATTTAAAATTTCTAAGTAAAAGATCATAACGGTAACGATCATTGGGCCAAATAAATGCTAAAAAATTGGACACATATCTTCTTGGGCAAGCATAATTTACTAGATAATTTAAAACTTCTTTATAAAAGATCATAACGGTAACAATCATTGAGCCTAATAAATGCCAAAAAAGTTGACATAATTATCTTCTTTGTAAAAGATGGTTTAATAGATCATTTAAAATTTGTTTATTAAAAGATTATAACGGTAACGATCATTGGGTGTAATAAATGCTAAAAAAGTTGATATAATTATCCTCTTTGTAAAAGATAATTTAGTAGATAATTTAAAATTTCTAAGTAAAATATCAAAACGGTAACGATCATTGGGCCGAATAAATGCTAAAAAATTTGACATAGTTATCTTCTTTGTTAAACATAATTTAGTAGATAATTTAAAACTTCTTTATAAAAGATCATAACGGTAACAATGGGCCTAATAAATGCCAAAAAATTGACATAATTATATTCTTTGTAAAAGATAGTTTAATAGATCATTTAAAATTTGTTTATTAAAAGATTATAACGGTAACGATCATTGGGTGTAATAAATGCTAAAAAAGTTGATATAGTTAGCCTCTTTGTAAAACATAATTTACTAGATAATTTAAAATTTCTAAGTAAAAGATCATAACGGTAACGATCATTGGGCCGAATAAATGCTAAAAAATTCGACACTTATCTTCTTTGGCAAGCATAATTTACTAGATAATTTAAAGCTTCTTTATAAAAGATCATAACGGTAACAATCATTGGGCCTAATAAATGCCAAAAAAGTTAACATAATTATCTTCTTTGTAAAAGATAGTTTAATAGATCATTTAAAATTTGTTTATTAAAAGATTATAACGGTAACGATCATTGGGTGTAATAAATGCTAAAAAAGTTGATATAATTATCCTCTTTGTAAAAGATAATTTAGTAGATAATTTAAAATTTCTAAGTAAAATATCAAAACGGTAACGATCATTGGGCCGAATAAATGCTAAAAAATTTGACATAGTTATCTTCTTTGTTAAACATAATTTACTAGATAATTTAAAACTTCTTTATAAAAGATCATAACGGTAACAATGGGCCTAATAAATGCCAAAAAATTGACATAATTATATTCTTTGTAAAAGATAGTTTAATAGATCATTTAAAATTTGTTTATTAAAAGATTATAACGGTAACGATCATTGGGTGTAATAAATGCTAAAAAAGTTGATATAGTTAGCCTCTTTGTAAAACATAATTTACTAGATAATTTAAAATTTCTAAGTAAAAGATCATAACGGTAACGATCATTGGGCCGAATAAATGCTAAAAAATTCGACACTTATCTTCTTTGGCAAGCATAATTTACTAGATAATTTAAAGCTTCTTTATAAAAGATCATAACGGTAACAATCATTGGGCCTAATAAATGCCAAAAAAGTTAACATAATTATCTTCTTTGTAAAAGATAGTTTAATAGATCATTTAAAATTTGTTTATTAAAAGATTATAACGGTAACGATCATTGGGTGTAATAAATGCTAAAAAAGTTGATATAATTATCCTCTTTGTAAAAGATAATTTACTAGATAATTTAAAATTTCTAAGTAAAATATCATAACGGTAACAATCATTGGGCCGAATAAATGCTAAAAAATTTGACATAGTTATCTTCTTTGTTAAACATGATTTACTAGATAATTTAAAACTTCTTTATAAAAGATGATAACGGTAACAATTATTGGGCCTAATAAATGCCAAAAAAGTTGACATAATTATCTTCTTTGTAAAAGATAGTTTAATAGATCATTTAAAATTTTTTTATTAAAAGATTATAACAGTAATGATCATTGGGTGTAATAAATGCTAAAAGAGATGATATAATTATCCTCTTTGTAAAAGATAATTTACTAGATAATTTAAAATTTCTAAGTAAAAGATCATAACGGTAACGATCATTGGGCCGAATAAATGCTAAAAAATTGGACACTTATCTTCTTGGGCAAGCATAATTTACTAGATAATTTAAAACTTCTTTATAAAAGATCATAACGGTAACAATCATTGGGCCTAATAAATGCCAAAAAAGTTAACATAATTATCTTCTTTGTAAAAGATAGTTTAATAGATCATTTAAAATTTGTTTATTAAAAGATTATAACGGTAACGATCATTGGGTGTAATAAATGCTAAAAAAGTTGATATAATTATCCTCTTTGTAAAAGATAATTTACTAGATAATTTAAAATTTCTAAGTAAAATATCATAACGGTAACGATCATTGGGCCGAATAAATGCTAAAAAATTTGACATAGTTATCTTCTTTGTTAAACATGATTTACTAGATAATTTAAAACTTCTTTATAAAAGATGATAACGGTAACAATTATTGGGCCTAATAAATGCCAAAAAAGTTGACATAATTATCTTCTTTGTAAATGATAGTTTAATAGATCATTTAAAATTTGTTTATTAAAAGATTATAACGGTAATAATCATTGGGTGTAATAAATGCTAAAAAAGATGATATAATTATCCTCTTTGTAAAAGATAATTTACTAGATAATTTAAAATTTCTAAGTAAAAGATCATAACGGTAACGATCATTGGGCCGAATAAATGCTAAAAAATTCGACACTTATCTTCTTGGGCAAGCATAATTTACTAGATAATTTAAAACTTCTTTATAAAAGATCATAACGGTAACAATCATTGGGCCTAATAAATGCCAAAAAAGTTGACATAATTATCTTCTTTGTAAAAGATAGTTTAATAGATCATTTAAAATTTGTTTATTAAAAGATTATAACGGTAACGATCATTGGGTGTAATAAATGCTAAAAAAGTTGATATAATTATCCTCTTTGTAAAAGATAATTTACTAGATAATTTAAAATTTCTAAGTAAAATATCATAACGGTAACGATCATTGGGCCGAATAAATGCTAAAAAATTTGACATAGTTATCTTCTTTGTTAAACATAATTTACTAGATAATTTAAAACTTCTTTATAAAAGATCATAACGGTAACAATGGGCCTAATAAATGCCAAAAAAGTTGACATAATTATCTTCTTTGTAAAAGATAGTTTAATAGATCATTTCAAATTTGTTTATTAAAAGATTATAACGGTAACGATCATTGGGTGTAATAAATGCTAAAAAAGTTGATATAGTTAGCCTCTTTGTAAAACATAATTTACTAGATAATTTAAAATTTCTAAGTAAAAGATCATAACGGTAACGATCATTGGGCCGAATAAATGCTAAAAAATTCGACACTTATCTTCTTTGGCAAGCATAATTTACTAGATAATTTAAAGCTTCTTTATAAAAGATCATAACGGTAACAATCATTGGGCCTAATAAATGCCAAAAAAGTTAACATAATTATCTTCTTTGTAAAAGATAGTTTAATAGATCATTTAAAATTTGTTTATTAAAAGATTATAACGGTAACGATCATTGGGTGTAATAAATGCTAAAAAAGTTGATATAATTATCCTCTTTGTAAAAGATAATTTACTAGATAATTTAAAATTTCTAAGTAAAATATCATAACGGTAACGATCATTGGGCCGAATAAATGCTAAAAAATTTGACATAGTTATCTTCTTTGTTAAACATGATTTACTAGATAATTTAAAACTTCTTTATAAAAGATGATAACGGTAACAATTATTGGGCCTAATAAATGCCAAAAAAGTTGACATAATTATCTTCTTTGTAAAAGATAGTTTAATAGATCATTTAAAATTTTTTTATTAAAAGATTATAACAGTAATGATCATTGGGTGTAATAAATGCTAAAAAAGATGATATAATTATCCTCTTTGTAAAAGATAATTTACTAGATAATTTAAAATTTCTAAGTAAAAGATCATAACGGTAACGATCATTGGGCCGAATAAATGCTAAAAAATTGGACACTTATCTTCTTGGGCAAGCATAATTTACTAGATAATTTAAAACTTCTTTATAAAAGATCATAACGGTAACAATCATTGGGCCTAATAAATGCCAAAAAAGTTAACATAATTATCTTCTTTGTAAAAGATAGTTTAATAGATCATTTAAAATTTGTTTATTAAAAGATTATAACGGTAACGATCATTGGGTGTAATAAATGCTAAAAAAGTTGATATAATTATCCTCTTTGTAAAAGATAATTTACTAGATAATTTAAAATTTCTAAGTAAAATATCATAACGGTAACGATCATTGGGCCGAATAAATGCTAAAAAATTTGACATAGTTATCTTCTTTGTTAAACATGATTTACTAGATAATTTAAAACTTCTTTATAAAAGATGATAACGGTAACAATTATTGGGCCTAATAAATGCCAAAAAAGTTGACATAATTATCTTCTTTGTAAAAGATAGTTTAATAGATCATTTAAAATTTTTTTATTAAAAGATTATAACAGTAATGATCATTGGGTGTAATAAATGCTAAAAAAGCTGATATAATTATCCTCTTTGTAAAAGATAATTTACTAGATAATTTAAAATTTCTAAGTAAAAGATCATAACGGTAACGATCATTGGGCCGAATAAATGCTAAAAAATTTGACATAGTTATCTTCTTTGTTAAACATGATTTACTAGATAATTTAAAACTTCTTTATAAAAGATGATAACGGTAATAATCATTGGGCCTAATAAATGCCAAAAAATTTGACATAATTATCTTCTTTGTAAAAGATAATTTAATAGATCATTTCAAATTTCTTTATTACAAGATTATAACGGTAACGATCATTGGGTGTAATAAATGTTAAAAAAGTTTATATAATTATCCTCTTTGTAAAAGATAATTTACTAGATAATTTAAAATTTCTAAGTAAAAGATCATAACGGTAACGATCATTGGGCCGAATAAATGCTAAAAAATTTGACACTTATCTTCTTTGGCAAACATAATTTACTAGATAATTTAAAACTTCTTTATAAAAGATCATAACGGTAACAATCATTGGGCCTAATCAATGCCAAAAAAGTTGACATAATTATCTTCTTTGTAAAAGATAGTTTAATAGATCATTTAAAATTTGTTTATTAAAAGATTATAACGGTAATGATCATTGGGTGTAATAAATGCTAAAAAAGATGATATAATTATCCTCTTTGTAAAAGATAATTTACTAGATAATTTAAAATTTCTAAGTAAAAGATCATAACGGTAACGATCATTGGGCCGAATAAATGCTAAAAAATTGGACACTTATCTTCTTGGGCAAGCATAATTTACTAGATAATTTAAAACTTCTTTATAAAAGATCATAACGGTAACAATCATTGGGCCTAATAAATGCCAAAAAAGTTAACATAATTATCTTCTTTGTAAAAGATAGTTTAATAGATCATTTAAAATTTGTTTATTAAAAGATTATAACGGTAACGATCATTGGGTGTAATAAATGCTAAAAAAGTTGATATAATTATCCTCTTTGTAAAAGATAATTTACTAGATAATTTAAAATTTCTAAGTAAAATATCATAACGGTAACGATCATTGGGCCGAATAAATGCTAAAAAATTTGACATAGTTATCTTCTTTGTTAAACATGATTTACTAGATAATTTAAAACTTCTTTATAAAAGATGATAACGGTAACAATTATTGGGCCTAATAAATGCCAAAAAAGTTGACATAATTATCTTCTTTGTAAAAGATAGTTTAATAGATCATTTAAAATTTGTTTATTAAAAGATTATAACGGTAATGATCATTGGGTGTAATAAATGCTAAAAAAGATGATATAATTATCCTCTTTGTAAAAGATAATTTACTAGATAATTTAAAATTTCTAAGTAAAAGATCATAACGGTAATGATCATTGGGCCGAATAAATGCTAAAAAATTCGACACTTATCTTCTTTGGCAAGCATAATTTACTAGATAATTTAAAACTTCTTTATAAAAGATCATAACGGTAACAATCATTGGGCCTAATAAATGCCAAAAAAGTTGACATAATTATCTTCTTTGTAAAAGATAGTTTAATAGATCATTTAAAATTTGTTTATTAAAAGATTATAACAGTAATGATCATTGGGTGTAATAAATGCTAAAAAAGATGATATAATTATCCTCTTTGTAAAAGATAATTTACTAGATAATTTAAAATTTCTAAGTAAAAGATCATAACGGTAACGATCATTGGGCCGAATAAATGCTAAAAAATTTGACACTTATCTTCTTGGGCAAGCATAATTTACTAGATAATTTAAAACTTCTTTATAAAAGATCATAACGGTAACAATCATTGGGCCTAATAAATGCCAAAAAAGTTGACATAATTATCTTCTTTGTAAAAGATAGTTTAATAGATCATTTAAAATTTGTTTATTAAAAGATTATAACGGTAACGATCATTGGGTGTAATAAATGCTAAAAAGGTTGATATAATTATCCTCTTTGTAAAAGATAATTTACTAGATAATTTAAAATTTCTAAGTAAAATATCATAACGGTAACGATCATTGGGCCGAATAAATGCTAAAAAATTTGACATAGTTATCTTCTTTGTTAAACATGATTTACTAGATAATTTAAAACTTCTTTATAAAAGATGATAACGGTAACAATTATTGGGCCTAATAAATGCCAAAAAAGTTGACATAATTATCTTCTTTGTAAAAGATAGTTTAATAGATCATTTAAATTTGTTTATTAAAAGATTATAACGGTAATGATCATTGGGTGTAATAAATGCTAAAAAAGATGATATAATTATCCTCTTTGTAAAAGATAATTTACTAGATAATTTAAAATTTCTAAGTAAAAGATCATAACGGTAATGATCATTGGGCCGAATAAATGCTAAAAAATTCGACACTTATCTTCTTTGGCAAGCATAATTTACTAGATAATTTAAAACTTCTTTATAAAAGATCATAACGGTAACAATCATTGGGCCTAATAAATGCCAAAAAAGTTAACATAATTATCTTCTTTGTAAAAGATAGTTTAATAGATCATTTAAAATTTGTTTATTAAAAGATTATAACGGTAACGATCATTGGGTGTAATAAATGCTAAAAAAGTTGATATAATTATCCTCTTTGTAAAAGATAATTTACTAGATAATTTAAAATTTCTAAGTAAAAGATCATAACGGTAACGATCATTGGGCTAAATAAATGCTAAAAAATTTGACATAGTTATCTTCTTTGTTAAACATGATTTACTAGATAATTTAAAATTTCTTTATAAAAGATCATAACGGTAACGATCATTGGGCCTAATAAATGCTAAAAAAGTTGACATAATTATCTTCTTTGTAAAAGATAGTTTAATAGATCATTTAAAATTTCTTTATTAAAAGATTATAACGGTAACGATCATTGGGTGTAATAAATGCTAAAAAAGTTGATATAATTATCCTCTTTGTAAAAGATAATTTACTAGATAATTTAAAATTTCTAAGTAAAAGATCATAACGGTAACGATCATTGGGCCGAATAAATGCTAAAAAATTGGACACTTATCTTCTTGGGCAAGCATAATTTACTAGATAATTTAAAACTTCTTTATAAAAGATCATAACGGTAACAATCATTGGGCCTAATAAATGCCAAAAAAGTTGACATAATTATCTTCTTTGTAAAAGATAGTTTAATAGATCATTTAAAATTTGTTTATTAAAAGATTATAACGGTAATGATCATTGGGTGTAATAAATGCTAAAAAAGTTGATATAATTATCCTCTTTGTAAAAGATAATTTACTAGATAATTTAAAATTTCTAAGTAAAAGATCATAACGGTAACGATCATTGGGCCGAATAAATGCTAAAAAATTCGACACTTATCTTCTTTGGCAAGCATAATTTACTAGATAATTTAAAGCTTCTTTATAAAAGATCATAACGGTAACAATCATTGGGCCTAATAAATGCCAAAAAAGTTAACATAATTATCTTCTTTGTAAAAGATAGTTTAATAGATCATTTAAAATTTGTTTATTAAAAGATTATAACGGTAACGATCATTGGGTGTAATAAATGCTAAAAAAGTTGATATAATTATCCTCTTTGTAAAAGATAATTTACTAGATAATTTAAAATTTCTAAGTAAAATATCATAACAGTAACGATCATTGGGCCGAATAAATGCTAAAAAATTTGACATAGTTATCTTCTTTGTTAAACATGATTTACTAGATAATTTAAAACTTCTTTATAAAAGATGATAACGGTAACAATTATTGGGCCTAATAAATGCCAAAAAAGTTGACATAATTATCTTCTTTGTAAAAGATAGTTTAATAGATCATTTAAAATTTGTTTATTAAAAGATTATAACAGTAATGATCATTGGGTGTAATAAATGCTAAAAAAGATGATATAATTATCCTCTTTGTAAAAGATAATTTACTAGATAATTTAAAATTTCTAAGTAAAAGATCATAACGGTAACGATCATTGGGCCGAATAAATGCTAAAAAATTTGACACTTATCTTCTTGGGCAAGCATAATTTACTAGATAATTTAAAACTTCTTTATAAAAGATCATAACGGTAACAATCATTGGGCCTAATAAATGCCAAAAAAGTTGACATAATTATCTTCTTTGTAAAAGATAGTTTAATAGATCATTTAAAATTTGTTTATTAAAAGATTATAACGGTAACGATCATTGGGTGTAATAAATGCTAAAAAGGTTGATATAATTATCCTCTTTGTAAAAGATAATTTACTAGATAATTTAAAATTTCTAAGTAAAATATCATAACGGTAACGATCATTGGGCCGAATAAATGCTAAAAAATTTGACATAGTTATCTTCTTTGTTAAACATGATTTACTAGATAATTTAAAACTTCTTTATAAAAGATGATAACGGTAACAATTATTGGGCCTAATAAATGCCAAAAAAGTTGACATAATTATCTTCTTTGTAAAAGATAGTTTAATAGATCATTTAAAATTTGTTTATTAAAAGATTATAACGGTAATGATCATTGGGTGTAATAAATGCTAAAAAAGATGATATAATTATCCTCTTTGTAAAAGATAATTTACTAGATAATTTAAAATTTCTAAGTAAAAGATCATAACGGTAACGATCATTGGGCCGAATAAATGCTAAAAAATTTGACACTTATCTTCTTGGGCAAGCATAATTTACTAGATAATTTAAAACTTCTTTATAAAAGATCATAACGGTAACAATCATTGGGCCTAATAAATGCCAAAAAAGTTAACATAATTATCTTCTTTGTAAAAGATAGTTTAATAGATCATTTAAAATTTGTTTATTAAAAGATTATAACGGTAATGATCATTAGGTGTAATAAATGCTAAAAAAGATGATATAATTATCCTCTTTGTAAAAGATAATTTACTAGATAATTTAAAATTTCTAAGTAAAAGATCATAACGGTAACGATCATTGGGCCGAATAAATGCTAAAAAATTTGACACTTATCTTCTTGGGCAAGCATAATTTACTAGATAATTTAAAACTTCTTTATAAAAGATCATAACGGTAACAATCATTGGGCCTAATAAATGCCAAAAAAGTTGACATAATTATCTTCTTTGTAAAAGATAGTTTAATAGATCATTTAAAATTTGTTTATTAAAAGATTATAACGGTAACGATCATTGGGTGTAATAAATGCTAAAAAGGTTGATATAATTATCCTCTTTGTAAAAGATAATTTACTAGATAATTTAAAATTTCTAAGTAAAATATCATAACGGTAACGATCATTGGGCCGAATAAATGCTAAAAAATTTGACATAGTTATCTTCTTTGTTAAACATGATTTACTAGATAATTTAAAACTTCTTTATAAAAGATGATAACGGTAACAATTATTGGGCCTAATAAATGCCAAAAAAGTTGACATAATTATCTTCTTTGTAAAAGATAGTTTAATAGATCATTTAAATTTGTTTATTAAAAGATTATAACGGTAATGATCATTGGGTGTAATAAATGCTAAAAAAGATGATATAATTATCCTCTTTGTAAAAGATAATTTACTAGATAATTTAAAATTTCTAAGTAAAAGATCATAACGGTAATGATCATTGGGCCGAATAAATGCTAAAAAATTCGACACTTATCTTCTTTGGCAAGCATAATTTACTAGATAATTTAAAACTTCTTTATAAAAGATCATAACGGTAACAATCATTGGGCCTAATAAATGCCAAAAAAGTTAACATAATTATCTTCTTTGTAAAAGATAGTTTAATAGATCATTTAAAATTTGTTTATTAAAAGATTATAACGGTAACGATCATTGGGTGTAATAAATGCTAAAAAAGTTGATATAATTATCCTCTTTGTAAAAGATAATTTACTAGATAATTTAAAATTTCTAAGTAAAAGATCATAACGGTAACGATCATTGGGCTAAATAAATGCTAAAAAATTTGACATAGTTATCTTCTTTGTTAAACATGATTTACTAGATAATTTAAAATTTCTTTATAAAAGATCATAACGGTAACGATCATTGGGCCTAATAAATGCTAAAAAAGTTGACATAATTATCTTCTTTGTAAAAGATAGTTTAATAGATCATTTAAAATTTCTTTATTAAAAGATTATAACGGTAACGATCATTGGGTGTAATAAATGCTAAAAAAGTTGATATAATTATCCTCTTTGTAAAAGATAATTTACTAGATAATTTAAAATTTCTAAGTAAAAGATCATAACGGTAACGATCATTGGGCCGAATAAATGCTAAAAAATTGGACACTTATCTTCTTGGGCAAGCATAATTTACTAGATAATTTAAAACTTCTTTATAAAAGATCATAACGGTAACAATCATTGGGCCTAATAAATGCCAAAAAAGTTGACATAATTATCTTCTTTGTAAAAGATAGTTTAATAGATCATTTAAAATTTGTTTATTAAAAGATTATAACGGTAATGATCATTGGGTGTAATAAATGCTAAAAAAGTTGATATAATTATCCTCTTTGTAAAAGATAATTTACTAGATAATTTAAAATTTCTAAGTAAAAGATCATAACGGTAACGATCATTGGGCCGAATAAATGCTAAAAAATTCGACACTTATCTTCTTTGGCAAGCATAATTTACTAGATAATTTAAAGCTTCTTTATAAAAGATCATAACGGTAACAATCATTGGGCCTAATAAATGCCAAAAAAGTTAACATAATTATCTTCTTTGTAAAAGATAGTTTAATAGATCATTTAAAATTTGTTTATTAAAAGATTATAACGGTAACGATCATTGGGTGTAATAAATGCTAAAAAAGTTGATATAATTATCCTCTTTGTAAAAGATAATTTACTAGATAATTTAAAATTTCTAAGTAAAATATCATAACAGTAACGATCATTGGGCCGAATAAATGCTAAAAAATTTGACATAGTTATCTTCTTTGTTAAACATGATTTACTAGATAATTTAAAACTTCTTTATAAAAGATGATAACGGTAACAATTATTGGGCCTAATAAATGCCAAAAAAGTTGACATAATTATCTTCTTTGTAAAAGATAGTTTAATAGATCATTTAAAATTTGTTTATTAAAAGATTATAACAGTAATGATCATTGGGTGTAATAAATGCTAAAAAAGATGATATAATTATCCTCTTTGTAAAAGATAATTTACTAGATAATTTAAAATTTCTAAGTAAAAGATCATAACGGTAACGATCATTGGGCCGAATAAATGCTAAAAAATTTGACACTTATCTTCTTGGGCAAGCATAATTTACTAGATAATTTAAAACTTCTTTATAAAAGATCATAACGGTAACAATCATTGGGCCTAATAAATGCCAAAAAAGTTGACATAATTATCTTCTTTGTAAAAGATAGTTTAATAGATCATTTAAAATTTGTTTATTAAAAGATTATAACGGTAACGATCATTGGGTGTAATAAATGCTAAAAAGGTTGATATAATTATCCTCTTTGTAAAAGATAATTTACTAGATAATTTAAAATTTCTAAGTAAAATATCATAACGGTAACGATCATTGGGCCGAATAAATGCTAAAAAATTTGACATAGTTATCTTCTTTGTTAAACATGATTTACTAGATAATTTAAAACTTCTTTATAAAAGATGATAACGGTAACAATTATTGGGCCTAATAAATGCCAAAAAAGTTGACATAATTATCTTCTTTGTAAAAGATAGTTTAATAGATCATTTAAAATTTGTTTATTAAAAGATTATAACGGTAATGATCATTGGGTGTAATAAATGCTAAAAAAGATGATATAATTATCCTCTTTGTAAAAGATAATTTACTAGATAATTTAAAATTTCTAAGTAAAAGATCATAACGGTAACGATCATTGGGCCGAATAAATGCTAAAAAATTCGACACTTATCTTCTTTGGCAAGCATAATTTACTAGATAATTTAAAACTTCTTTATAAAAGATCATAACGGTAACAATCATTGGGCCTAATAAATGCCAAAAAAGTTAACATAATTATCTTCTTTGTAAAAGATAGTTTAATAGATCATTTAAAATTTGTTTATTAAAAGATTATAACGGTAACGATCATTGGGTGTAATAAATGCTAAAAAAGTTGATATAATTATCCTCTTTGTAAAAGATAATTTACTAGATAATTTAAAATTTCTAAGTAAAAGATCATAACGGTAACGATCATTGGGCCGAATAAATGCTAAAAAATTCGACACTTATCTTCTTTGGCAAGCATAATTTACTAGATAATTTAAAGCTTCTTTATAAAAGATCATAACGGTAACAATCATTGGGCCTAATAAATGCCAAAAAAGTTAACATAATTATCTTCTTTGTAAAAGATAGTTTAATAGATCATTTAAAATTTGTTTATTAAAAGATTATAACGGTAATGATCATTAGGTGTAATAAATGCTAAAAAAGATGATATAATTATCCTCTTTGTAAAAGATAATTTACTAGATAATTTAAAATTTCTAAGTAAAAGATCATAACGGTAACGATCATTGGGCCGAATAAATGCTAAAAAATTCGACACTTATCTTCTTTGGCAAGCATAATTTACTAGATAATTTAAAACTTCTTTATAAAAGATCATAACGGTAACAATCATTGGGCCTAATAAATGCCAAAAAAGTTGACATAATTATCTTCTTTGTAAAAGATAGTTTAATAGATCATTTAAAATTTGTTTATTAAAAGATTATAACGGTAATGATCATTGGGTGTAATAAATGCTAAAAAAGTTGATATAATTATCCTCTTTGTAAAAGATAATTTACTAGATAATTTAAAATTTCTAAGTAAAAGATCATAACGGTAACGATCATTGGGCCGAATAAATGCTAAAAAATTCGACACTTATCTTCTTTGGCAAGCATAATTTACTAGATAATTTAAAGCTTCTTTATAAAAGATCATAACGGTAACAATCATTGGGCCTAATAAATGCCAAAAAAGTTAACATAATTATCTTCTTTGTAAAAGATAGTTTAATAGATCATTTAAAATTTGTTTATTAAAAGATTATAACGGTAATGATCATTAGGTGTAATAAATGCTAAAAAAGATGATATAATTATCCTCTTTGTAAAAGATAATTTACTAGATAATTTAAAATTTCTAAGTAAAAGATCATAACGGTAACGATCATTGGGCCGAATAAATGCTAAAAAATTCGACACTTATCTTCTTTGGCAAGCATAATTTACTAGATAATTTAAAACTTCTTTATAAAAGATCATAACGGTAACAATCATTGGGCCTAATAAATGCCAAAAAAGTTGACATAATTATCTTCTTTGTAAAAGATAGTTTAATAGATCATTTAAAATTTGTTTATTAAAAGATTATAACGGTAATGATCATTGGGTGTAATAAATGCTAAAAAAGATGATATAATTATCCTCTTTGTAAAAGATAATTTACTAGATAATTTAAAATTTCTAAGTAAAAGATCATAACGGTAACGATCATTGGGCCGAATAAATGCTAAAAAATTCGACACTTATCTTCTTTGGCAAGCATAATTTACTAGATAATTTAAAACTTCTTTATAAAAGATCATAACGGTAACAATCATTGGGCCTAATAAATGCCAAAAAAGTTAACATAATTATCTTCTTTGTAAAAGATAGTTTAATAGATCATTTAAAATTTGTTTATTAAAAGATTATAACGGTAACGATCATTGGGTGTAATAAATGCTAAAAAAGTTGATATAATTATCCTCTTTGTAAAAGATAATTTACTAGATAATTTAAAATTTCTAAGTAAAAGATCATAACGGTAACGATCATTGGGCTAAATAAATGCTAAAAAATTTGACATAGTTATCTTCTTTGTTAAACATGATTTACTAGATAATTTAAAATTTCTTTATAAAAGATCATAACGGTAACGATCATTGGGCCTAATAAATGCTAAAAAAGTTGACATAATTATCTTCTTTGTAAAAGATAGTTTAATAGATCATTTAAAATTTCTTTATTAAAAGATTATAACGGTAACGATCATTGGGTGTAATAAATGCTAAAAAAGTTGATATAATTATCCTCTTTGTAAAAGATAATTTACTAGATAATTTAAAATTTCTAAGTAAAAGATCATAACGGTAACGATCATTGGGCCGAATAAATGCTAAAAAATTGGACACTTATCTTCTTGGGCAAGCATAATTTACTAGATAATTTAAAACTTCTTTATAAAAGATCATAACGGTAACAATCATTGGGCCTAATAAATGCCAAAAAAGTTGACATAATTATCTTCTTTGTAAAAGATAGTTTAATAGATCATTTAAAATTTGTTTATTAAAAGATTATAACGGTAATGATCATTGGGTGTAATAAATGCTAAAAAAGTTGATATAATTATCCTCTTTGTAAAAGATAATTTACTAGATAATTTAAAATTTCTAAGTAAAAGATCATAACGGTAACGATCATTGGGCCGAATAAATGCTAAAAAATTCGACACTTATCTTCTTTGGCAAGCATAATTTACTAGATAATTTAAAGCTTCTTTATAAAAGATCATAACGGTAACAATCATTGGGCCTAATAAATGCCAAAAAAGTTAACATAATTATCTTCTTTGTAAAAGATAGTTTAATAGATCATTTAAAATTTGTTTATTAAAAGATTATAACGGTAATGATCATTAGGTGTAATAAATGCTAAAAAAGATGATATAATTATCCTCTTTGTAAAAGATAATTTACTAGATAATTTAAAATTTCTAAGTAAAAGATCATAACGGTAACGATCATTGGGCCGAATAAATGCTAAAAAATTCGACACTTATCTTCTTTGGCAAGCATAATTTACTAGATAATTTAAAACTTCTTTATAAAAGATCATAACGGTAACAATCATTGGGCCTAATAAATGCCAAAAAAGTTGACATAATTATCTTCTTTGTAAAAGATAGTTTAATAGATCATTTAAAATTTGTTTATTAAAAGATTATAACGGTAACGATCATTGGGTGTAATAAATGCTAAAAAAGTTGATATAATTATCCTCTTTGTAAAAGATAATTTACTAGATAATTTAAAATTTCTAAGTAAAAGATCATAACGGTAACGATCATTGGGCTAAATAAATGCTAAAAAATTTTACATAGTTATCTTCTTTGTTAAACATGATTTACTAGATAATTTAAAATTTCTTTATAAAAGATCATAACGGTAACGATCATTGGGCCGAATAAATGCTAAAAAATTCGACACTTATCTTCTTTGGCAAGCATAATTTACTAGATAATTTAAAACTTCTTTATAAAAGATCATAACGGTAACAATCATTGGGCCTAATAAATGCCAAAAAAGTTGACATAATTATCTTCTTTGTAAAAGATAGTTTAATAGATCATTTAAAATTTGTTTATTAAAAGATTATAACGGTAACGATCATTGGGTGTAATAAATGCTAAAAAAGTTGATATAATTATCCTCTTTGTAAAAGATAATTTACTAGATAATTTAAAATTTCTAAGTAAAAGATCATAACGGTAACGATCATTGGGCTAAATAAATGCTAAAAAATTTGACATAGTTATCTTCTTTGTTAAACATGATTTACTAGATAATTTAAAATTTCTTTATAAAAGATCATAACGGTAACGATCATTGGGCCTAATAAATGCTAAAAAAGTTGACATAATTATCTTCTTTGTAAAAGATAGTTTAATAGATCATTTAAAATTTCTTTATTAAAAGATTATAACGGTAACGATCATTGGGTGTAATAAATGCTAAAAAAGTTGATATAATTATCCTCTTTGTAAAAGATAAT
Organism: Psophocarpus tetragonolobus; assembly: GCA_037954015.1. Taxonomy (NCBI): domain Eukaryota; kingdom Viridiplantae; phylum Streptophyta; class Magnoliopsida; order Fabales; family Fabaceae; genus Psophocarpus; species Psophocarpus tetragonolobus. The sequence goes on along the minus strand of CM075688.1, from coordinate 56,439,360 downwards.
TTACTAGATAATTTAAAATTTCTAAGTAAAAGATCATAACGGTAACGATCATTGGGCCGAATAAATGCTAAAAAATTGGACACTTATCTTCTTGGGCAAGCATAATTTACTAGATAATTTAAAACTTCTTTATAAAAGATCATAACGGTAACAATCATTGGGCCTAATAAATGCCAAAAAAGTTGACATAATTATCTTCTTTGTAAAAGATAGTTTAATAGATCATTTAAAATTTGTTTATTAAAAGATTATAACGGTAATGATCATTGGGTGTAATAAATGCTAAAAAAGATGATATAATTATCCTCTTTGTAAAAGATAATTTACTAGATAATTTAAAATTTCTAAGTAAAAGATCATAACGGTAACGATCATTGGGCCGAATAAATGCTAAAAAATTCGACACTTATCTTCTTTGGCAAGCATAATTTACTAGATAATTTAAAACTTCTTTATAAAAGATCATAACGGTAACAATCATTGGGCCTAATAAATGCCAAAAAAGTTAACATAATTATCTTCTTTGTAAAAGATAGTTTAATAGATCATTTAAAATTTGTTTATTAAAAGATTATAACGGTAACGATCATCGGGTGTAATAAATGCTAAAAAAGTTGATATAATTATCCTCTTTGTAAAAGATAATTTACTAGATAATTTAAAATTTCTAAGTAAAAGATCATAACGGTAACGATCATTGGGCTAAATAAATGCTAAAAAATTTGACATAGTTATCTTCTTTGTTAAACATGATTTACTAGATAATTTAAAATTTCTTTATAAAAGATCATAACGGTAACGATCATTGGGCCTAATAAATGCTAAAAAAGTTGACATAATTATCTTCTTTGTAAAAGATAGTTTAATAGATCATTTAAAATTTCTTTATTAAAAGATTATAACGGTAACGATCATTGGGTGTAATAAATGCTAAAAAAGTTGATATAATTATCCTCTTTGTAAAAGATAATTTACTAGATAATTTAAAATTTCTAAGTAAAAGATCATAACGGTAACGATCATTGGGCTGAATAAATGCTAAAAAATTGGACACTTATCTTCTTGGGCAAGCATAATTTACTAGATAATTTAAAACTTCTTTATAAAAGATCATAACGGTAACAATCATTGGGCCTAATAAATGCCAAAAAAGTTGACATAATTATCTTCTTTGTAAAAGATAGTTTAATAGATCATTTAAAATTTGTTTATTAAAAGATTATAACGGTAATGATCATTGGGTGTAATAAATGCTAAAAAAGTTGATATAATTATCCTCTTTGTAAAAGATAATTTACTAGATAATTTAAAATTTCTAAGTAAAAGATCATAACGGTAACGATCATTGGGCCGAATAAATGCTAAAAAATTCGACACTTATCTTCTTTGGCAAGCATAATTTACTAGATAATTTAAAGCTTCTTTATAAAAGATCATAACGGTAACAATCATTGGGCCAAATAAATGCCAAAAAAGTTAACATAATTATCTTCTTTGTAAAAGATAGTTTAATAGATCATTTAAAATTTGTTTATTAAAAGATTATAACGGTAATGATCATTAGGTGTAATAAATGCTAAAAAAGATGATATAATTATCCTCTTTGTAAAAGATAATTTACTAGATAATTTAAAATTTCTAAGTAAAAGATCATAACGGTAACGATCATTGGGCCGAATAAATGCTAAAAAATTCGACACTTATCTTCTTTGGCAAGCATAATTTACTAGATAATTTAAAACTTCTTTATAAAAGATCATAACGGTAACAATCATTGGGCCTAATAAATGCCAAAAAAGTTGACATAATTATCTTCTTTGTAAAAGATAGTTTAATAGATCATTTAAAATTTGTTTATTAAAAGATTATAACGGTAACGATCATTGGGTGTAATAAATGCTAAAAAAGTTGATATAATTATCCTCTTTGTAAAAGATAATTTACTAGATAATTTAAAATTTCTAAGTAAAAGATCATAACGGTAACGATCATTGGGCTAAATAAATGCTAAAAAATTTTACATAGTTATCTTCTTTGTTAAACATGATTTACTAGATAATTTAAAATTTCTTTATAAAAGATCATAACGGTAACGATCATTGGGCCGAATAAATGCTAAAAAATTCGACACTTATCTTCTTTGGCAAGCATAATTTACTAGATAATTTAAAACTTCTTTATAAAAGATCATAACGGTAACAATCATTGGGCCTAATAAATGCCAAAAAAGTTGACATAATTATCTTCTTTGTAAAAGATAGTTTAATAGATCATTTAAAATTTGTTTATTAAAAGATTATAACGGTAACGATCATTGGGTGTAATAAATGCTAAAAAAGTTGATATAATTATCCTCTTTGTAAAAGATAATTTACTAGATAATTTAAAATTTCTAAGTAAAAGATCATAACGGTAACGATCATTGGGCTAAATAAATGCTAAAAAATTTGACATAGTTATCTTCTTTGTTAAACATGATTTACTAGATAATTTAAAATTTCTTTATAAAAGATCATAACGGTAACGATCATTGGGCCTAATAAATGCTAAAAAAGTTGACATAATTATCTTCTTTGTAAAAGATAGTTTAATAGATCATTTAAAATTTCTTTATTAAAAGATTATAACGGTAACGATCATTGGGTGTAATAAATGCTAAAAAAGTTGATATAATTATCCTCTTTGTAAAAGATAATTTACTAGATAATTTAAAATTTCTAAGTAAAAGATCATAACGGTAACGATCATTGGGCCGAATAAATGCTAAAAAATTGGACACTTATCTTCTTGGGCAAGCATAATTTACTAGATAATTTAAAACTTCTTTATAAATGATCATAACGGTAACAATCATTGGGCCTAATAAATGCCAAAAAAGTTGACATAATTATCTTCTTTGTAAAAGATAGTTTAATAGATCATTTAAAATTTGTTTATTAAAAGATTATAACGGTAACGATCATTGGGTGTAATAAATGCTAAAAAAGTTGATATAATTATCCTCTTTGTAAAAGATAATTTACTAGATAATTTAAAATTTCTAAGTAAAAGATCATAACGGTAACGATCATTTGGCCGAATAAATGCTAAAAAATTGGACACTTATCTTCTTGGGCAAGCATAATTTACTAGATAATTTAAAACTTCTTTATAAAAGATCATAACGGTAACAATCATTGGGCCTAATAAATGCCAAAAAAGTTGACATAATTATCTTCTTTGTAAAAGATAGTTTAATAGATCATTTAAAATTTGTTTATTAAAAGATTATAACGGTAATGATCATTGGGTGTAATAAATGCTAAAAAAGTTGATATAATTATCCTCTTTGTAAAAGATAATTTACTAGATAATTTAAAATTTCTAAGTAAAAGATCATAACGGTAACGATCATTGGGCCGAATAAATGCTAAAAAATTCGACACTTATCTTCTTTGGCAAGCATAATTTACTAGATAATTTAAAGCTTCTTTATAAAAGATCATAACGGTAACAATCATTGGGCCTAATAAATGCCAAAAAAGTTAACATAATTATCTTCTTTGTAAAAGATAGTTTAATAGATCATTTAAAATTTGTTTATTAAAAGATTATAACGGTAACGATCATTGGGTGTAATAAATGCTAAAAAAGTTGATATAATTATCCTCTTTGTAAAAGATAATTTACTAGATAATTTAAAATTTCTAAGTAAAATATCATAACGGTAACGATCATTGGGCCGAATAAATGCTAAAAAATTTGACATAGTTATCTTCTTTGTTAAACATGATTTACTAGATAATTTAAAACTTCTTTATAAAAGATGATAACGGTAACAATTATTGGGCCTAATAAATGCCAAAAAAGTTGACATAATTATCTTCTTTGTAAAAGATAGTTTAATAGATCATTTCAAATTTGTTTATTAAAAGATTATAACGGTAACGATCATTGGGTGTAATAAATGCTAAAAAAGTTGATATAATTATCCTCTTTGTAAAAGATAATTTACTAGATAATTTAAAATTTCTAAGTAAAAGATCATAACGGTAACGATCATTGGGCCGAATAAATGCTAAAAAATTCGACACTTATCTTCTTGGGCAAGCATAATTTACTAGATAATTTAAAACTTCTTTATAAAAGATCATAACGGTAACAATCATTGGGCCTAATAAATGCCAAAAAAGTTGACATAATTATCTTCTTTGTAAAAGATAGTTTAATAGATCATTTGAAATTTGTTTATTAAAAGATTATAACGGTAATGATCATTGGGTGTAATAAATGCTAAAAAAGTTGATATAATTATCCTCTTTGTAAAAGATAATTTACTAGATAATTTAAAATTTCTAAGTAAAAGATCATAACGGTAACGATCATTGGGCCGAATAAATGCTAAAAAATTCGACACTTATCTTCTTTGGCAAGCATAATTTACTAGATAATTTAAAACTTCTTTATAAAAGATCATAACGGTAACAATCATTGGGCCTAATAAATGCCAAAAAAGTTGACATAATTATCTTCTTTGTAAAAGATAGTTTAATAGATCATTTAAAATTTGTTTATTAAAAGATTATAACGGTAATGATCATTGGGTGTAATAAATGCTAAAAAAGTTGATATAATTATCCTCTTTGTAAAAGATAATTTACTAGATAATTTAAAATTTCTAAGTAAAAGATCATAACGGTAACGATCATTGGGCCGAATAAATGCTAAAAAATTCGACACTTATCTTCTTTGGCAAGCATAATTTACTAGATAATTTAAAACTTCTTTATAAAAGATCATAACGGTAACAATCATTGGCCTAATAAACGCCAAAAAAGTTGACATAATTATCTTCTTTGTAAAAGATAATTTAATAGATCATTTCAAATTTCTTTATTACAAGATTGTAACGGTAACGATCATTAGGCGTAATAAATGCTAAAAAAGTTAATATAATTATCCTCTTTGTAAAAGATAATTTACTAGATAATTTAAAATTTCTAAGTAAAAGATCACAACGGTAACGATCATTGGGCCGAATAAATGCTAAAAAATTCGACACTTATCTTCTTTGGCAAGCATAATTTACTAGATAATTTAAAACTTCTTTATAAAAGATCATAACGGTAACAATCATTGGGCCTAATAAATGCCAAAAAAGTTGACATAATTATCTTCTTTGTAAAAGATAGTTTAATAGATGATTTAAAATTTGTTTATTAAAAGATTATAACGGTAACGATCATTGGGTGTAATAAATGCTAAAAAAGTTGATATAATTATCCTCTTTGTAAAAGATAATTTACTAGATAATTTAAAATTTCTAAGTAAAAGATCATAACGGTAACGATCATTGGGCCGAATAAATGCTAAAAAATTCGACACTTATCTTCTTGGGCAAGCATAATTTACTAGATAATTTAAAACTTCTTTATCAAAGATCATAACGGTAACAATCATTGGGCCTAAAAAATGCCAAAAAAGTTGACATAATTATCTTCTTTGTAAAAGATAGTTTAATAGATCATTTAAAATTTGTTTGTTAAAAGATTATAACGGTAATGATCATTGGGTGTAATAAATGCTAAAAAAGTTGATATAATTATCCTCTTTGTAAAAGATAATTTACTAGATAATTTAAAATTTCTAAGTAAAAGATCATAATGGTAACGATCATTGGGCCGAATAAATGCTAAAAAATTCGACACTTATCTTCTTTGGCAAGCATAATTTACTAGATAATTTAAAACTTCTTTAGAAAAGATCATAACGGTAACAATCATTGGGCCTAATAAATGCCAAAAAAGTTGACATAATTATCTTCTTTGTAAAAGATAGTTTAATAGATGATTTAAAATTTGCTTATTAAAAGATTATAACGGTAACGATCATTGGGTGTAATAAATGCTAAAAAAGTTGATATAATTATCCTCTTTGTAAAAGATAATTTACTAGATAATTTAAAATTTCTAAGTAAAAGATCATAACGGTAACGATCATTGGGCCGAATAAATGATAAAAAATTCGACACTTATCTTCTTTGGCAAGCATAATTTACTAGATAATTTAAAACTTCTTTATAAAAGATCATAACGGTAACAATCATTGGGCCTAATAAATGCCAAAAAAGTTGACATAATTATCTTCTTTGTAAAAGATAGTTTAATAGATCATTTAAAATTTGTTTATTAAAAGATTATAACGGTAACGATCATTGGGTGTAATAAATGCTAAAAAAGTTGATATAGTTATCCTCTTTGTAAAAGATAATTTACTAGATAATTTAAAATTTCTAAGTAAAAGATCATAACGGCAACGATCATTGGGCCGAATAAATGCTAAAAAATTCGACACTTATCTTCTTTGGCAAGCATAATTTACTAGATAATTTAAAACTTCTTTATAAAAGATCATAACGGTAACAATCATTGGGCCTAATAAATGCCAAAAAAGTTGACATAATTATCTTCTTTGTAAAAGATAGTTTAATAGATCATTTAAAATTTGTTTATTAAAAGATTATAACGGTAACGATCATTGGGTGTAATAAATGCTAAAAAAGTTGATATAATTATCCTCTTTGTAAAAGATAATTTACTAGATAATTTAAAATTTCTAAGTAAAAGATCATAACGGTAACGATCATTGGGCCGAATAAATGCTAAAAAATTTGACATAGTTATCTTCTTTGTTAAACATGATTTACTAGATAATTTAAAACTTCTTTATAAAAGATTATAACGGTAACAATCATTGGGCCTAATAAATGCCAAAAAAGTTGACATAATTATCTTCTTTGTAAAAGATAATTTAATAGATCATTTCAAATTTGTTTATTAAAAGATTATAACGGTAACGATCATTGGGTGTAATAAATGCTAAAAAAGTTGATATAATTATCCTCTTTGTAAAAGATAATTTACTAGATAATTTAAAATTTCTAAGTAAAAGATCATAACAGTAACGATCATTGGGCCGAATAAATGCTAAAAAATTTGACATAGTTATCTTCTTTGTTAAACATGATTTACTACATAATTTAAAACTTATTTATAAAAGATGATAACGGTAACAATCATTGGGCCTAATAAATGCCAAAAAAGTTGACATAATTATCTTCTTTGCAAAAGATAATTTAATAGATCATTTCAAATTTCTTTATTACAAGATTATAACGGTAACGATCATTGGGTGTAATAAATGCTAAAAAAGTTGATATAATTATCCTCTTTGTAAAAGATAATTTACTAGATAATTTAAAATTTCTAAGTAAAAGATCATAATGGTAACGATCATTGGGCCGAATAAATGCTAAAAAATTCGACACTTATCTTCTTTGGCAAGCATAATTTACTAGATAATTTAAAACTTCTTTAGAAAAGATCATAACGGTAACAATCATTGGGCCTAATAAATGCCAAAAAAGTTGACATAATTATCTTCTTTGTAAAAGATAGTTTAATTGATGATTTAAAATTTGCTTATTAAAAGATTATAACGGTAACGATCATTGGGTGTAATAAATGCTAAAAAAGTTGATATAATTATCCTCTTTGTAAAAGATAATTTACTAGATAATTTAAAATTTCTAAGTAAAAGATCATAACGGTAACGATCATTGGGCCGAATAAATGATAAAAAATTCGACACTTATCTTCTTTGGCAAGCATAATTTACTAGATAATTTAAAACTTCTTTATAAAAGATCATAACGGTAACAATCATTGGGCCTAATAAATGCCAAAAAAGTTGACATAATTATCTTCTTTGTAAAAGATAGTTTAATAGATCATTTAAAATTTGTTTATTAAAAGATTATAACGGTAACGATCATTGGGTGTAATAAATGCTAAAAAAGTTGATATAGTTATCCTCTTTGTAAAAGATAATTTACTAGATAATTTAAAATTTCTAAGTAAAAGATCATAACGGCAACGATCATTGGGCCGAATAAATGCTAAAAAATTCGACACTTATCTTCTTTGGCAAGCATAATTTACTAGATAATTTAAAACTTCTTTATAAAAGATCATAACGGTAACAATCATTGGGCCTAATAAATGCCAAAAAAGTTGACATAATTATCTTCTTTGTAAAAGATAGTTTAATAGATCATTTAAAATTTGTTTATTAAAAGATTATAACGGTAACGATCATTGGGTGTAATAAATGCTAAAAAAGTTGATATAATTATCCTCTTTGTAAAAGATAATTTACTAGATAATTTAAAATTTCTAAGTAAAAGATCATAACGGTAACGATCATTGGGCCGAATAAATGCTAAAAAATTTGACATAGTTATCTTCTTTGTTAAACATGATTTACTAGATAATTTAAAACTTCTTTATAAAAGATTATAACGGTAACAATCATTGGGCCTAATAAATGCCAAAAAAGTTGACATAATTATCTTCTTTGTAAAAGATAATTTAATAGATCATTTCAAATTTGTTTATTAAAAGATTATAACGGTAACGATCATTGGGTGTAATAAATGCTAAAAAAGTTGATATAATTATCCTCTTTGTAAAAGATAATTTACTAGATAATTTAAAATTTCTAAGTAAAAGATCATAACAGTAACGATCATTGGGCCGAATAAATGCTAAAAAATTTGACATAGTTATCTTCTTTGTTAAACATGATTTACTACATAATTTAAAACTTATTTATAAAAGATGATAACGGTAACAATCATTGGGCCTAATAAATGCCAAAAAAGTTGACATAATTATCTTCTTTGCAAAAGATAATTTAATAGATCATTTCAAATTTCTTTATTACAAGATTATAACGGTAACGATCATTAGGTGTAATAAATGCTAAAAAAGTTAATATAATTATCCTCTTTGTAAAAGATAATTTACTAGATAATTTAAAATTTCTAAGTAAAAGATCATAACGGTAACGATCATTGGGCCGAATAAATGCTAAAAAATTCGACACTTATCTTCTTTGGCAAGCATAATTTACTAGATAATTTAAAACTTCTTTATAAAAGATCATAACGGTAACAATCATTGGGCCTAATAAACGCCAAAAAAGTTGACATAATTATCTTCTTTGTAAAAGATAATTTAATAGATCATTTCAAATTTCTTTATTACAAGATTGTAACGGTAACGATCATTAGGCGTAATAAATGCTAAAAAAGTTAATATAATTATCCTCTTTGTAAAAGATAATTTACTAGATAATTTAAAATTTCTAAGTAAAAGATCACAACGGTAACGATCATTGGGCCGAATAAATGCTAAAAAATTCGACACTTATCTTCTTTGGCAAGCATAATTTACTAGATAATTTAAAACTTCTTTATAAAAGATCATAACGGTAACAATCATTGGGCCTAATAAATGCCAAAAAAGTTGACATAATTATCTTCTTTGTAAAAGATAGTTTAATAGATCATTTAAAATTTGTTTATTAAAAGATTATAACGGTAACGATCATTGGGTGTAATAAATGCTAAAAAAGTTGATATAATTATCCTCTTTGTAAAAGATAATTTACTAGATAATTTAAAATTTCTAAGTAAAAGATCATAACGGTAATGATCATTGGGCTGAATAAATGCTAAAAAATTTGACATAGTTATCTTCTTTGTTAAACATGATTTACTAGATAATTTAAAATTTCTTTATAAAAGATCATAACGGTAACGATCATTGGGCCTAATAAATGCTAAAAAAGTTCACATAATTATCTTCTTTGTAAAAGATAGTTTAATAGATCATTTAAAATTTCTTTATTAAAAGATTATAACGGTAACGATCATTGGGTGTAATAAATGCTAAAAAAGTTGATATAATTATCCTCTTTGTAAAAGATAATTTACTAGATAATTTAAAATTTCTAAGTAAAAGATCATAACGGTAACGATCATTGGGCCGAATAAATGCTAAAAAATTCGACACTTATCTTCTTGGGCAAGCATAATTTACTAGATAATTTAAAACTTCTTTATCAAAGATCATAACGGTAACAATCATTGGGCCTAATAAATGCCAAAAAAGTTGACATAATTATCTTCTTTGTAAAAGATAGTTTAATAGATCATTTAAAATTTGTTTGTTAAAAGATTATAACGGTAATGATCATTGGGTGTAATAAATGCTAAAAAAGTTGATATAATTATCCTCTTTGTAAAAGATAATTTACTAGATAATTTAAAATTTCTAAGTAAAAGATCATAATGGTAACGATCATTGGGCCGAATAAATGCTAAAAAATTCGACACTTATCTTCTTTGGCAAGCATAATTTACTAGATAATTTAAAACTTCTTTAGAAAAGATCATAACGGTAACAATCATTGGGCCTAATAAATGCCAAAAAAGTTGACATAATTATCTTCTTTGTAAAAGATAGTTTAATAGATGATTTAAAATTTGTTTATTAAAATATTATAACGGTAACGATCATTGGGTGTAATAAATGCTAAAAACGTTGATATAATTATCCTCTTTGTAAAAGATAATTTACTAGATAATTTAAAATTTCTAAGTAAAAGATCATAACGGTAACGATCATTGGGCCGAATAAATGATAAAAAATTCGACACTTATCTTCTTTGGCAAGCATAATTTACTAGATAATTTAAAACTTCTTTATAAAAGATCATAACGGTAACAATCATTGGGCCTAATAAATGCCAAAAAAGTTGACATAATTATCTTCTTTGTAAAAGATAGTTTAATAGATGATTTAAAATTTGTTTATTAAAAGATTATAACGGTAACGATCATTGGGTGTAATAAATGCTAAAAAAGTTGATATAATTATCCTCTTTGTAAAAGATAATTTACTAGATAATTTAAAATTTCTAAGTAAAAGATCATAACGGTAACGATCATTGGGCCGAATAAATGATAAAAAATTCGACACTTATCTTCTTTGGCAAGCATAATTTACTAGATAATTTAAAACTTCTTTATAAAAGATCATAACGGTAACAATCATTGGGCCTAATAAATGCCAAAAAAGTTGACATAATTATCTTCTTTGTAAAAGATAGTTTAATAGATCATTTAAAATTTGTTTATTAAAAGATTATAACGGTAACGATCATTGGGTGTAATAAATGCTAAAAAAGTTGATATAGTTATCCTCTTTGTAAAAGATAATTTACTAGATAATTTAAAATTTCTAAGTAAAAGATCATAACGGTAACGATCATTGGGCCGAATAAATGCTAAAAAATTCGACACTTATCTTCTTTGGCAAGCATAATTTACTAGATAATTTAAAACTTCTTTATAAAAGATCATAACGGTAACAATCATTGGGGCTAATAAATGCCAAAAAAGTTTACATAATTATCTTCTTTGTAAAAGATAGTTTAATAGATCATTTAAAATTTGTTTATTAAAAGATTATAACGGTAACGATCATTGGGTGTAATAAATGCTAAAAAAGTTGATATAATTATCCTCTTTGTAAAAGATAATTTACTAGATAATTTAAAATTTCTAAGTAAAAGATCATAACGGTAACGATCATTGGGCCGAATAAATGCTAAAAAATTTGACATAGTTATCTTCTTTGTTAAACATGATTTACTAGATAATTTAAAACTTCTTTATAAAAGATTATAACGGTAACAATCATTGGGCCTAATAAATGCCAAAAAAGTTGACATAATTATCTTCTTTGTAAAAGATAATTTAATAGATCATTTCAAATTTGTTTATTAAAAGATTATAACGGTAACGATCATTGGGTGTAATAAATGCTAAAAAAGTTGATATAATTATCCTCTTTGTAAAAGATAATTTACTAGATAATTTAAAATTTCTAAGTAAAAGATCATAACAGTAACGATCATTGGGCCGAATAAATGCTAAAAAATTTGACATAGTTATCTTCTTTGTTAAACATGATTTACTACATAATTTAAAACTTATTTATAAAAGATGATAACGGTAACAATCATTGGGCCTAATAAATGCCAAAAAAGTTGACATAATTATCTTCTTTGCAAAAGATAATTTAATAGATCATTTCAAATTTCTTTATTACAAGATTATAACGGTAACGATCATTAGGTGTAATAAATGCTAAAAAAGTTAATATAATTATCCTCTTTGTAAAAGATAATTTACTAGATAATTTAAAATTTCTAAGTAAAAGATCATAACGGTAACGATCATTGGGCCGAATAAATGCTAAAAAATTCGACACTTATCTTCTTTCGCAAGCATAATTTACTAGATAATTTAAAACTTCTTTATAAAAGATCATAACGGTAACAATCATTGGGGCTAATAAATGCCAAAAAAGTTGACATAATTATCTTCTTTGTAAAAGATAGTTTAATATATCATTTAAAATTTGTTTATTAAAAGATTATAACGGTAACGATCATTGGGTGTAATAAATGCTAAAAAAGTTGATATAATTATCCTCTTTGTAAAAGATAATTTACTAGATAATTTAAAATTTCTAAGTAAAAGATCATAACGGTAACGATCATTGGGCCGAATAAATGCTAAAAAATTTGACATAGTTATCTTCTTTGTTAAACATGATTTACTAGATAATTTAAAACTTCTTCATAAAAGATGATAACGGTAACAATCATTGGGCCTAATAAATGCCAAAAAAGTTGACATAATTATCTTCTTTGGAAAAGATAATTTAATAGATCATTTCAAATTTCTTTATTACAAGATTATAACGGTAACGATCATTAGGTGTAATAAATGCTAAAAAAGTTAATATAATTATCCTCTTTGTAAAAGATAATTTACTAGATAATTTAAAATTTCTAAGTAAAAGATCATAACGGTAACGATCATTGGGCCGAATAAATGCTAAAAAATTCGACACTTATCTTCTTTGGCAAGCATAATTTACTAGATAATTTAAAACTTCTTTATAAAAGATCATAACGGTAACAATCATTGGGGCTAATAAATGCCAAAAAAGTTTACATAATTATCTTCTTTGTAAAAGATAGTTTAATAGATCATTTAAAATTTGTTTATTAAAAGATTATAACGGTAACGATCATTGGGTGTAATAAATGCTAAAAAAGTTGATATAATTATCCTCTTTGTAAAAGATAATTTACTAGATAATTTAAAATTTCTAAGTAAAAGATCATAACGGTAACGATCATTGGGCCGAATAAATGCTAAAAAATTTAACATAGTTATCTTCTTTGTGAAACATGATTTACTAGATAATTTAAAACTTCTTTATAAAAGATGATAACGGTAACAATCATTGGGCCTAATAAATGCCAAAAAAGTTGACATAATTATCTTCTTTGTAAAAGATAATTTAATAGATCATTTCAAATTTCTTTATTACAAGATTATAACGGTAACGATCATTAGGCGTACTAAATGGTAAAAAAGTTAATATAATTATCCTCTTTGTAAAAGATAATTTACTAGATAATTTAAAATTTCTAAGTAAAAGATCATAACGGTAACGATCATTGGGCCGAATAAATGCTAAAAAATTCGACACTTATCTTCTTTGGCAAGCATAATTTACTAGATAATTTAAAACTTCTTTATAAAAGATCATAACGGTAACAATCATTGGGGCTAATAAATGCCAAAAAGTTGACATAATTATCTTCTTTGTAAAAGATAGTTTAATAGATCATTTAAAATTTGTTTATTAAAAGATTATAACGGTAACGATCATTGGGTGTAATAAATGCTAAAAAAGTTGATATAATTATCCTCTTTGTTAAAGATAATTTACTAGATAATTTAAAATTTCTAAGTAAAAGATGATAACGGTAACGATCATTGGGCCGAATAAATGCTAAAAAATTTAACATAGTTATCTTCTTTGTGAAACATGATTTACTAGATAATTTAAAACTTCTTTATAAAAGATGATAACGGTAACAATCATTGGGCCTAATAAATGCCAAAAAAGTTGACATAATTATCTTCTTTGTAAAAGATAATTTAATAGATCATTTCAAATTTCTTTATTACAAGATTATAACGGTAACGATCATTAGGCGTACTAAATGGTAAAAAAGTTAATATAATTATCCTCTTTGTAAAAGATAATTTACTAGATAATTTAAAATTTCTAAGTAAAAGATCATAACGGTAACGATCATTGGGCCGAATAAATGCTAAAAAATTCGACACTTATCTTCTTTGGCAAGCATAATTTACTAGATAATTTAAAACTTCTTTATAAAAGATCATAACGGTAACAATCATTGGGGCTAATAAATGCCAAAAAGTTGACATAATTATCTTCTTTGTAAAAGATAGTTTAATAGATCATTTAAAATTTGTTTATTAAAAGATTATAACGGTAACGATCATTGGGTGTAATAAATGCTAAAAAAGTTGATATAATTATCCTCTTTGTTAAAGATAATTTACTAGATAATTTAAAATTTCTAAGTAAAAGATGATAACGGTAACGATCATTGGGCCGAATAAATGCTAAAAAATTTAACATAGTTATCTTCTTTGTGAAACATGATTTACTAGATAATTTAAAACTTCTTTATAAAAGATGATAACGGTAACAATCATTGGGCCTAATAAATGCCAAAAAAGTTGACATAATTATCTTCTTTGTAAAAGATAATTTAATAGATCATTTCAAATTTCTTTATTACAAGATTATAACGGTAACGATCATTAGGCGTACTAAATGGTAAAAAAGTTAATATAATTATCCTCTTTGTAAAAGATAATTTACTAGATAATTTAAAATTTCTAAGTAAAAGATCATAACGGTAACGATCATTGGGCCGAATAAATGCTAAAAAATTTGACATAGTTATCTTCTTTGTTAAACATGATTTACTAGATAATTTAAAACTTCTTCATAAAAAATGATAACGGTAACAATCATTGGGCCTAATAAATGCCAAAAAAGTTGACATAATTATCTTCTTTGTAAAAGATAATTTAATAGATCATTTCAAATTTCTTTATTACAAGATTATAACGGTAACGATCATTAGGTGTAGTAAATGCTAAAAAAGTTGATATAATTATCCTCTTTGTAAAAGATAATTTACTAGATAATTTAAAATTTCTAAGTAAAAGATGATAACGGTAACGATCATTGGGCCGAATAAATGCTAAAAAATTTAACATAGTTATCTTCTTTGTGAAACATGATTTACTAGATAATTTAAAACTTCTTTATAAAAGATGATAACGGTAACAATCATTGGGCCTAATAAATGCCAAAAAAGTTGACGTAATTATCTTCTTTGTAAAAGATAATTTAATAGATCATTTCAAATTTCTTTATTACAAGATTATAACGGTAACGATCATTAGGCGTACTAAATGGTAAAAAAGTTAATATAATTATCCTCTTTGTAAAAGATAATTTACTAGATAATTTAAAATTTCTAAGTAAAAGATCATAACGGTAACGATCATTGGGTGAATAAATGCTAAAAAATTTGACATAGTTATCTTCTTTGTTAAACATGATTTACTAGATAATTTAAAACTTCTTTATAAAAGATGATAACGGTAACAATCATTGGGCCTAATAAATGCCAAAAAAGTTGACATAATTATCTTCTTTGTAAAAGATAATTTAATAGATCATTTCAAATTTCTTTATTACAAGATTATAACGGTAACGATCATTAGGCGTACTAAATGGTAAAAAAGTTAATATAATTATCCTCTTTGTAAAAGATAATTTACTAGATAATTTAAAATTTCTAAGTAAAAGATCATAACGATAACGATCATTGGGCCGAATAAATGCTAAAAAATTCGACACTTATCTTCTTTGTCAAGCATAATTTACTAGATAATTTAAAACTTCTTTATAAAAGATCATAACGGTAATAATCATTGGGCATAATAAATGCCAAAAAAGTTGACATAATTATCTTCTTTGTAAAAGATAGTGTAATAGATCATTTAAAATTTCTTTATTAAAAGATTATAACGGTAACGATCATTGGGTGTAATAAATGCTAAAAAAGTTGATATAATTATCCTCTTTGTAAAAGATAATTTACTAGATAATTTAAAATTTCTAAGTAAAAGATCATGACGGTAACGATCATTGGGCCGAATAAATGCTAAAAAATTTGACATAGTTATCTTCTTTGTTAAACATGATTTACTAGATAATTTAAAACTTCTTCATAAAAAATGATAACGGTAACAATCATTGGGCCTAATAAATGCCAAAAATTTGACATAATTATCTTCTTTGTAAAAGATAGTTTAATAGATCATTTAAAATTTGTTTATTAAAAGATTATAACGGTAACGATCATTGGGTGTAATAAATGCTAAAAAAGTTGATATAATTATCCTCTTTGTTAAAGATAATTTACTAGATAATTTAAAATTTCTAAGTAAAAGATGATAACGGTAACGATCATTGGGCCGAATAAATGCTAAAAAATTTAACATAGTTATCTTCTTTGTGAAACATGATTTACTAGATAATTTAAAACTTCTTTATAAAAGATGATAACGGTAACAATCATTGGGCCTAATAAATGCATAAAAAGTTGACATAATTATCTTCTTTGTAAAAGATAATTTAATAGATCATTTCAAATTTCTTTATTACAAGATTATAACGGTAACGATCATTAGGCGTACTAAATGGTAAAAAAGTTAATATAATTATCCTCTTTGTAAAAGATAATTTACTAGATAATTTAAAATTTCTAAGTAAAAGATCATAACGGTAACGATCATTGGGCCGAATAAATGCTAAAAAATTTGACATAGTTATCTTCTTTGTTAAACATGATTTACTAGATAATTTAAAACTTCTTCATAAAAAATGATAACGGTAACAATCATTGGGCCTAATAAATGCCAAAAAAGTTGACATAATTATCTTCTTTGTAAAAGATAATTTAATAGATCATTTCAAATTTCTTTATTACAATATTATAACGGTAACGATCATTAGGTGTAGTAAATGCTAAAAAAGTTGATATAATTATCCTCTTTGTAAAAGATAATTTACTAGATAATTTAAAATTTCTAAGTAAAAGATGATAACGGTAACGATCATTGGGCCGAATAAATGCTAAAAAATTTAACATAGTTATCTTCTTTGTGAAACATAATTTACTAGATAATTTAAAACTTCTTTATAAAAGATGATAACGGTAACAATCATTGGGCCTAATAAATGCCAAAAAAGTTGACGTAATTATCTTCTTTGTAAAAGATAATTTAATAGATCATTTCAAATTTCTTTATTACAAGATTATAACGGTAAAGATCATTAGGCGTACTAAATGGTAAAAAAGTTAATATAATTATCCTCTTTGTAAAAGATAATTTACTAGATAATTTAAAATTTCTAAGTAAAAGATCATAACGGTAACGATCATTGGCTGAATAAATGCTAAAAAATTTGACATAGTTATCTTCTTTGTTAAACATGATTTACTAGATAATTTAAAACTTCTTTATAAAAGATGATAACGGTAACAATCATTGGGCCTAATAAATGGCAAAAAAGTTGACATAATTATCTTCTTTGTAAAAGATAATTTAATAGATCATTTCAAATTTCTTTATTACAAGATTATAACGGTAACGATCATTAGGCGTACTAAATGGTAAAAAAGTTAATATAATTATCCTCTTTGTAAAAGATAATTTACTAGATAATTTAAAATTTCTAAGTAAAAGATCATAACGGTAACGATCATTGGGCCGAATAAATGCTAAAAAATTCGACACTTATCTTCTTTGTCAAGCATAATTTACTAGATAATTTAAAACTTCTTTATAAAAGATCATAACGGTAATAATCATTGGGCATAATAAATGCCAAAAAAGTTGACATAATTATCTTCTTTGTAAAAGATAGTGTAATAGATCATTTAAAATTTCTTTATTAAAAGATTATAACGGTAACGATCATTGGGTGTAATAAATGCCAAAAAAGTTGATATAATTATCCTCTTTGTAAAAGATAATTTACTAGATAATTTAAAATTTCTAAGTAAAAGATCATGACGGTAACGATCATTGGGCCGAATAAATGCTAAAAAATTTGACATAGTTATCTTCTTTGTTAAACATGATTTACTAGATAATTTAAAACTTCTTCATAAAAGATGATAACGGTAACAATCATTGGGCCTAATAAATGCCAAAAAAGTTGACATAATTATCTTCTTTGTAAAAGATAATTTAATAGATCATTTCAAATTTCTTTATTACAAGATTATAACGGTAACGATCATTAGGCGTACTAAATGGTAAAAAAGTTAATATAATTATCCTCTTTGTAAAAGATAATTTACTAGATAATTTAAAATTTCTAAGTAAAAGATGATAACGGTAACGATCATTGGGCCGAATAAATGCTAAAAAATTCGACACTTATCTTCTTTGTCAAGCATAATTTACTAGATAATTTAAAACTTCTTTATAAAAGATCATAACGGTAATAATCATTGGGCCTAATAAATGCCAAAAAAGTTGACATAATTATCTTCTTTGTAAAAGATAGTGTAATAGATCATTTAAAATTTCTTTATTAAAAGATTATAACGGTAACGATCATTGGGTGTAATAAATGCTAAAAAAGTTGATATAATTATCCTCTTTGTAAAAGATAATTTACTAGATAATTTAAAATTTCTAAGTAAAAGATCATGACGGTAACGATCATTGGGCCGAATAAATGGTAAAAAATTTGACATAGTTATCTTCTTTGTTAAACATGATTTACTAGATAATTTAAAACTTCTTCATAAAAAATGATAACGGTAACAATCATTGGGCCTAATAAATGCCAAAAAAGTTGACATAATTATCTTCTTTGTAAAAGATAATTTAATAGATCATTTCAAATTTCTTTATTACAAGATTATAACGGTAACGATCATTAGGTGTACTAAATGCTAAAAAAGTTAATATAATTATCCTCTTTGTAAAAGATAATTTACTAGATAATTTAAAATTTCTAAGTAAAAGATCAAAACAGTAACGATCATTGGGCCGAATAAATGCTAAAAAATTCCACACTTATCTTCTTTGTCAAGCATAATTTACTAGATAATTTAAAACTTCTTTATAAAAGATCATAACGGTAATAATCATTGGGCCTAACAAATGCTAAAAAAGTTGACATAATTATCTTCTTTGTAAAAGATAGTTTAATAGATCATTTAAAATTTCTTTATTAAAAGATTATAACGGTAACGATCATTGGGTGTAATAAATGCTAAAAAAGTTGATATAATTATCCTCTTTGTAAAAGATAATTTACTAGATAATTTAAAATTTCTTAGTAAAAGATGATAACGGTAACGATCATTGGGCCGAATAAATGCTAAAAAATTTTACATAGTTATCTTCATTGTTAAACATGATTTACTAGATAATTTAAAACTTCTTTGTAAAAGATGATAACGGTAACAATCATTGGGCCTAAAAAATGCCAAAAAAGTTGACATAATTATCTTCTTTGTAAAAGATAATTTAATAGATCATTTCAAATTTCTTTATTACAAGATTATAACTGTAACGATCATTAGGCGTACTAAATGGTAAAAAAGTTAATATAATTATCCTCTTTGTAAAAGATAATTTAATAGATAATTTAAAATTTCTAAGTAAAAGATCATAACGGTAACGATCATTGGGCCGAATAAATGCTGAAAAATTTGACATAGTTATCTTCTTTGTTAAACATTATTTACTAGATAATTTAAAACTTCTTTATAAAAGATGATAACGGTAACAATCATTGGGCCTAATAAATGCCAAAAAAGTTGACATAATTATCTTCTTTGTAAAAGATAATTTAATAGATCATTTCAAATTTCTTTATTACAAGATTATAACGGTAACGATCATTAGGCGTAGTAAATGCTAAAAAAGTTAATATAATTATCCTCTTTGTAAAAGATAATTTACTAGATAATTTAAAATTTCTAAGTAAAAGATCATAACGGTAACGATCATTGGGCCGAATAAATGCTAAAAAATTCGACACTTATCTTCTTTGTCAAGCATAATTTACTAGATAATTTAAAACTTCTTTATAAAAGATCATAACGGTAATAATCATTGGGCCTAATAAATGCCAAAAAAGTTGACATAATTATCTTCTTTGTAAAAGATACTTTAATAGATCATTTAAATTTCTTTATTAAAAGATTATAACGGTAACGATCATTGGGTGTAATAAATGCTAAAAAAGTTGATATAATTATCCTCTTTGTAAAAGATAATTTACTAGATAATTTAAAATTTCTAAGTAAAAGATCATAACGGTAACGATCATTGGGCCAAATAAATGCTAAAAAATTTGACATAGTTATCTTCTTTGTTAAACATTATTTACTAGATAATTTAAAACTTCTTTATAAAAAATGATAACGGTAACAATCATTGGGCCTAATAAATGCCAAAAAAGTTGACATAATTATCTTCTTTGTAAAAGATAATTTAATAGATCATTTCAAATTTCTTTATTACAAGATTATAACGGTAACGATCATTAGGTGTAGTAAATGCTAAAAAAGTTCATATAATTATCCTCTTTGTAAAAGATAATTTACTAGATAATTTAAAATTTCTAAGTAAAAGATCATAACGGTAACGATCATTGGGCCGAATAAATGATAAAAAATTCGACACTTATCTTCTTTGTGAAGCATAATTTACCAGATAATTTAAAACTTCTTTATAAAAGATCATGACGGTAACGATCATTGGGCCTAATAAATGCTAAAAAAGTTGACATAATTATCTTCTTTGTAAAAGATAGTTTAATAGATCATTTAAAATTTCTTTATTAAAAGATTATAACGGTAACGATCATTGAGTGTAATAAATGCTAAAAAAGTTGATATAATTATCCTCTTTGTAAAAGATAATTTACTAGATAATTTAAAATTTCTAAGTAAAAGATCATAACGGTAACGATCATTGGGCCGAATAAATGCTAAAAAATTTGACATAGTTATCTTCTTTGTTAAACATGATTTACTAGATAATTTAAAACTTCTTTATAAAAGATGATAGCGGTAACAATCATTGGGTGTAATAAATGCCAAAAAAGTTGACATAATTATCTTCTTTGTAAAAGATAATTTAATAGATCATTTCAAGTTTCTTTATTACAAGATTATAACGGTAACGATCATTAGGCGTAATAAATGCTAAAAAAGTTACTAATTATCCTCTTTGTAAAAGATAATTTACTAGATAATTTAAAATTTCTAAGTAAAAGATCATAACGGTAACGATCATTGGGCCGAATAAATGCTAAAAAATTCGACACTTATCTTCTTTGGCAAGCATAATTTACTAGATAATTTAAAACTTCTTTATAAAAGATCATAACGGTAACGATCATTGGGCCTAATAAATGCTAAAAAAGTTGACATAATTATGTTCTTTGTAAAAGCTAATTTAATAGATCATATAAAAGTTCATTGTAAAATATCATAACGGTAAAGATCATTGGCCGTAATAAATAACAATAAAGTTGACATAATTATCTTCTTTGTAAACGGTAATTTAATAGATCATTTAAAATTTCTTTATAAAAGATCATAACGGTAACGATCATTGGGTCTTATAAATGCTAAGAAAGTTGACATAAATATCTTCTTTGTAAAACATAATTTAATAGATCATTTAAAATTTCTTTATAAAAGCTCATTGGGCCTAATAAATGCCAAAAAAAGTTGATATAATTATCTTTTATAATTATCTTTTCTGTAAAAGATAATTTAGTAGATCATTTAAAATTTCTTTATAAAGGATTATAAAGGTAAAGATCATCACGGTAACAATCATTGGGCCTAATAAATGCTAAAATAGATCACATAATTATCTTCTTTGTGCTAGATAATGTACTAGATAATTTAAAATTTATTGTTAAAGGATCATAACAGTAATGATCGTTGGGCCTAATAAAAGCTAAAAAAGTTGACATAATTATCTTCTTTGTAAAAGATAATTTACTAAATAATTTAAAATTTCTTATTAAATGATCATAACAGTAATGATCATTGGGCCTAATAAATGCTAAACATGTTCACGTAATTATCTTCTTTGTAAAAACTAATTTAATAGATCATTTAAAGTTTCTTTGTAAAAGATCATAACGGTAAAGATCATTGGCCATCATAAATGCCAAAAAAGTTGACATAATTATCTTCTTTGTAAAATATAATTTAATAGATCATTTAAAATTTCTTTATTAAAAGATTATAACGGTCACGATCATTGGGTGTAATAAATGCTAAAAAAGTTGATATAATTATCCTCTTTGTAAAAGATAATTTACTAGATAAATTAAAATTTCTAAGTAAAAGATCATAACGGTAACGATCATTGGGCCGAATAAATGCTAAAAAATTTGACATAGTTATCTTCTTTGTCAAACATAATTTACTAGATAATTTAAAACTTCTTTATAAAAGATGATAATGGTAGCAATCATTGGGCCTAATAAATGCCAAAAAAGTTGACATAATTAACTTCTTTGTAAAAGATAATTTAATAGATCATTTCAAACTTCTTTATTACAAGTTTATAACGGTAACTATCATTAGGCGTAATAAATGCTAAAAAAGTTAATATAATGATCCTCTTTGTAAAAGATAATTTACTAGATAATTTAAAATTTCTAAGTAAAAGATCATAACGGTAACGATCATTGGGCCGAATAAATGCTAAAAAATTTGACATAGTTATCTTCTTTGTTAAACATGATTTACTAGATAATTTAAAACTTCTTTATAAAAGATGATAATGGTAACAATCATTGGGCGTAATAAATAACAAAAAAGTTGACATAATTATCTTCTTTGTAAAAGATAATTTAATAGATCATTTCAAATTTCTTTATTACAAGATTATAACGGTAACGATCATTAGGCGTAGTAAATGCTAAAAAAGTTAATATAATTATCCTCTTTGTAAAAGATAATTTACTAGATAATTTAAAATTTCTAAGTAAAAGATCATAACAGTAACGATCATTGGGCCGAATAAATGATAAAAAATTCGACACTTATCTTCTTTGTCAAGCATAATTTACTAGATAATTTAAAACTTCTTTATAAAAGATCATAACGGTAACGATCATTGGGCCTAATAAATGCTAAAAAAGTTGACATAATTATCTTCTTTGTAAAAGCTAATTTAATAGATCATATAAAAGTTCATTGTAAAATATCATAACGGTAAAGATCATTGGCCGTAATAAATAACAATAAAGTTGACATAATTATCTTCTTTGTAAACGGTAATTTAATAGATCATTTATAATTTCTTTATAAAAGATCATAACGGTAACGATCATTGGGTCTTATAAATGCTAAGAAAGTTGACATAAATATCTTCTTTGTAAAACATAATTTAATAGATCATTTAAAATTTCTTTATAAAAGATCATTCGGCCTAATAAATGCCAAAAAAAGTTGATATAATTATCTTTTATAATTATCTTTTCTGTAAAAGATAATTTAGTAGATCATTTAAAATTTCTTTATAAAGGATTATAAAGGTAAAGATCATCACGGTAACAATCATTGGGCCTAATAAATGCTAAAATAGATGACATAATTATCTTCTTTGTGCTAGATAATGTACTAGATAATTTAAAATTTATTGTTAAAGGATCATAACAGTAATGATCGTTGGGCCTAATAAAAGCTAAAAAAGTTGACATAATTATCTTCTTTGTAAAAGATAATTTACTAAATAATTTAAAATTTCTTATTAAATGATCATAACAGTAATGATCATTGTGCCTAATAAATGCTAAACATGTTCACGTAATTATCTTCTTTGTAAAAACTAATTTAATAGATCATTTAATGTTTCTTTGTAAAAGATCATAACGGTAAAGATCATTGGCCATCATAAATGCCAAAAAAGTTGACATAATTATCTTCTTTGTAAAATATAATTTAATAGATCATTTAAAATTTCTTTATTAAAAGATTATAACGGTAACGATCATTGGGCATAATAAATGCTAAAAAAGTTGATATAATTATCCTCTTTGTAAAAGATAATTTAGTAGATAATTTAAAATTTCTAATTAAAAGATCATAACGGTAACGATCATTGGGCCGAATAAATGCTAAACAAGTTGACATAGCTATCTTCTTTGTCAAAGATAATTTACTAGATAATTTAAAACTTCTTTATAAAAGATAATAACGGTAACAATCATTGGGGCTAATAAATGCCAAAAAAGTTGATATAATTATCTTCTTTGTAAAAGATAATTTAAAATTTCTTATGAAAAGATCATAACGGTAATGATCATTAGCCTAATAAATGCTAAAAAAGTTGACATAATTATCTTCCTTGTAAAAGATACTTTAATAGATCATTTAAAATTTCTTTATAAAATATCATAACGGTAATGATCACTGGCACTAATAAATGCTAAAAAAATTGACCTAATTATCTTTTTTGTAAAAGAAAATTTACTAGATAATTTAAAATTTCTTATTAAAAGATCATAACGGTAACGATCATTGGGCCTAATAAATGCTAAAAAAGTTGACATAATTATCTTCTTTGTAAAAGATAATTTAATAGATCATTTAAAATTTCTTTATAAAAGATCATAATGGTAACAATCATTGGGCCTAATAAATGCTAAAAAAGTTGACATAATTATCTTCTTTGTAAGAGATAATTTACTATAAAATTTAAAATTTCTTATTAAAAGATCATAGCGGTAACGATCATTGGGCCTAATAAATGCTAAAAAAGTTGACATAATTATCTTCTTTGTAAAAGATAATTTAATAGATCATTTAAAATTTCTTTATTAAAAGATCATAATGGTAACAATCATTGGGCCTAATAAATGCAAAAAAAGTTGACATAATTATCTTCTTTGTAACAGATAATTTACTATAAAATTTAAAATTTCTTATTAAAAGATCATAACGGTAACGATCATTGGGCCTAATAAATGCTAAAAAAGTTGACATAATTATCTTCTTTGTAAAAGATAATTTAATAGATCATTTAAAATTTCTTTATTAAAAGATCATAATGGTAACAATCATTGGGCCTAATAAATGCTAAAAAAGTTGACATAACTATCTTCTTTGTAAGAGATAATTTACTATAAAATTTAAAAATTCTTATTAAAAGATCATAACGGTAACGATCATTGGGCCTAATAAATGCTAAAAAAGTTGACATAATTATCTTCTTTGTAAAAGATAATTTAATAGATCATTTAAAATTTCTTTATAAAAGATCATGATGGTAACAATCATTGGCCTAATAAATGCTAAAAAAGTTGACATAATTATCTTCTTTGTAAGAGATAATTTACTATAAAATTTAAAATTTCTTATTAAAAGATCATAACGGTAACGATCATTGGGCCTAATAAATGCTAAAAAAGTTGACATAATTATCTTCTTTGTAAAAGATAATTTAATAGATCATTTAAAATTTCTTTATTAAAAGATTATAACGGTAACGATCATTGGGCGTAATAAATGCTAAAAAAGTTGATATAATTATCCTCTTTGTAAAAGATAATTTAGTAGATAATTTAAAATTTCTAATTAAAAGATCATAACGGTAACGATCATTGGGCCGAATAAATGCTAAACAAGTTGACATAGCTATCTTCTTTGTCAAAGATAATTTACTAGATAATTTAAAACTTCTTTATAAAAGATAATAACGGTAACAATCGTTGGGGCTAATAAATGCCAAAAAAGTTGACATAATTATCTTCTTTGTAAAAGATAATTTAAAATTTCTTATGAAAAGATCATAACGGTAATGATCATTAGCCTAATAAATGCTAAAAAAGTTGACATTATTATCTTCCTTGTAAAAGATACTTTAATAGATCATTTAAAATTTCTTTATAAAATATCATAACGGTAATGATCACTGGGACTAATAAATGCTAAAAAAATTGACCTAATTATCTTCTTTGTAAAAGAAAATTTACTACATAATTTAAAATTTCTTATTAAAAGATCATAACGGTAACGATCATTGGCCTAATAAATGCTAAAAAAGTTGACATAATTATCTTCTTTGAAAAAGATAATTTAATAGATCATTTAAAATTTCTTTAAAAAAGATCATAACGGTAACGATCATTGGGCCTAAGAAATGCTTAAAAAGTTGACATAATTATCTTCTTTGTAAAAAATAATTTACTAGACAATTTAAAATTTTTTATTAAAAGATCATAACGGTAACGATCATTGGGCCTAATAAATGCTAAAAAAGTTGACATAATTATCTTCTTTGTAAAAGATAATTTAATAGATCATTTAAACTTTCTTTATAAAAGATCATAATGGTAACAATCATTGGGCCTAATAAATGCTAAAAAAGTTGACATAATTATCTTCTTTGTAAGAGATAATTTACTATAAAATTTAAAATTTCTTATTAAAAGATCATAGCGGTAACGATCATTGGGTCTAATAAATGCTAAAAAAGTTGACATAATTATCTTCTTTGTAAAAGATAATTTAATAGATCATTTAAAATTTCTTTATTAAAAGATCATAATGGTAACAATCATTGGGCCTAATAAAAGCTAAAAAAGTTGACATAATTATCTTCTTTGTAAGAGATAATTTACTATAAAATTTAAAATTTCTTATTAAAAGATCATAACGGTAACGATCATTGGGCCTAATAAATGCTAAAAAAGTTGACATAATTATCTTCTTTGTAAAAGATAATTTAATAGATCATTTAAAATTTCTTTATAAAAGATCATAATGGTAACAATCATTGGGCCTAATAAATGCAAAAAAAGTTGACATAATTATCTTCTTTGTAACAGATAATTTACTATAAAATTTAAAATTTCTTATTAAAAGATCATAACGGTAACGATCATTGGGCCTAATAAATGCTAAAAAAGTTGACATAATTATCTTCTTTGAAAAAGATAATTTAATAGATCATTTAAAATTTCTTTAAAAAAGATCATAACGGTAACGATCATTGGGCCTAAGAAATGCTTAAAAAGTTGACATAATTATCTTCTTTGTAAAAAATAATTTACTAGACAATTTAAAATTTTTTATTAAAAGATCATAACAGTAACGATCATTGGGCCTAATAAATGGTAAAAAAGTTGACATAATTATCTTCTTTGTAAGAGATAATTTACTAGATAATTTAAAATTTCTTATTAAAAGATCATAACGGTAACGATCATTGGGCCTAATAAATGCTAAAAAAGTTGACATAATTATCTTCTTTGTAAAAGATAATTTAATAGATCATTTAAAATTTCTTTATAAAAGATCATAATGGTAACAATCATTGGGCCTAATAAATGCTAAAAAAGTTGACATAATTATCTTCTTTGTAAGAGATAATTTACTATAAAATTTAAAATTT
This sequence comes from Psophocarpus tetragonolobus, assembly GCA_037954015.1. NCBI lineage: Eukaryota > Viridiplantae > Streptophyta > Magnoliopsida > Fabales > Fabaceae > Psophocarpus > Psophocarpus tetragonolobus. Next base: position 56,412,029 of record CM075688.1, on the reverse strand, counting down.
CTTATTAAAAGATCATAGCGGTAACGATCATTGGGCCTAATAAATGCTAAAAAAGTTGACATAATTATCTTCTTTGTAAAAGATAATTTAATAGATCATTTAAAATTTCTTTATTAAAAGATCATAATGGTAACAATCATTGGGCCTAATAAATGCAAAAAAAGTTGACATAATTATCTTCTTTGTAACAGATAATTTGTAATAAAATTTAAAATTTCTTATTAAAAGATCATAACGGTAACGATCATTGGGCCTAATAAATGCTAAAAAAGTTGACATAATTATCTTCTTTGTAAAAGATAATTTAATAGATCATTTAAAATTTCTTTATTAAAAGATCATAATGGTAACAATCATTGGGCCTAATAAATGCAAAAAAAGTTGACATAATTATCTTCTTTGTAACAGATAATTTACTATAAAATTTAAAATTTCTTATTAAAAGATCATAACGGTAACGATCATTGGGCCTAATAAATGCTAAAAAAGTTGACATAATTATCTTCTTTGTAAAAGATAATTTAATAGATCATTTAAAATTTCTTTATTAAAAGATCATAATGGTAACAATCATTGGGCCTAATAAATGCTAAAAAAGTTGACATAACTATCTTCTTTGTAAGAGATAATTTACTATAAAATTTAAAAATTCTTATTAAAAGATCATAACGGTAACGATCATTGGGCCTAATAAATGCTAAAAAAGTTGACATAATTATCTTCTTTGTAAAAGATAATTTAATAGATCATTTAAAATTTCTTTATAAAAGATCATGATGGTAACAATCATTGGCCTAATAAATGCTAAAAAAGTTGACATAATTATCTTCTTTGTAAGAGATAATTTACTATAAAATTTAAAATTTCTTATTAAAAGATCATAACGGTAACGATCATTGGGCCTGATAAATGCTAAAAAAGTTGACATAATTATCTTCTTTGTAAAAGATAATTTAATAGATCATTTAAAATTTCTTTATTAAAAGATTATAACGGTAACGATCATTGGGCGTAATAAATGCTAAAAAAGTTGATATAATTATCCTCTTTGTAAAAGATAATTTAGTAGATAATTTAAAATTTCTAATTAAAAGATCATAACGGTAACGATCATTGGGCCGAATAAATGCTAAACAAGTTGACATAGCTATCTTCTTTGTCAAAGATAATTTACTAGATAATTTAAAACTTCTTTATAAAAGATAATAACGGTAACAATCGTTGGGGCTAATAAATGCCAAAAAAGTTGACATAATTATCTTCTTTGTAAAAGATAATTTAAAATTTCTTATGAAAAGATCATAACGGTAATGATCATTAGCCTAATAAATGCTAAAAAAGTTGACATAATTATCTTCCTTGTAAAAGATACTTTAATAGATCATTTAAAATTTCTTTATAAAATATCATAACGGTAATGATCACTGGGACTAATAAATGCTAAAAAAATTGACCTAATTATCTTCTTTGTAAAAGAAAATTTACTAGATAATTTAAAATTTCTTATTAAAAGATCATAACGGTAACGATCATTGGCCTAATAAATGCTAAAAAAGTTGACATAATTATCTTCTTTGAAAAAGATAATTTAATAGATCATTTAAAATTTCTTTAAAAAAGATCATAACGGTAACGATCATTGGGCCTAAGAAATGCTTAAAAAGTTGACATAATTATCTTCTTTGTAAAAAATAATTTACTAGACAATTTAAAATTTTTTATTAAAAGATCATAACGGTAACGATCATTGGGCCTAATAAATGCTAAAAAAGTTGACATAATTATCTTCTTTGTAAGAGATAATTTACTAGATAATTTAAAATTTCTTATTAAAAGATCATAACGGTAACGATCATTGGGCCTAATAAATGCTAAAAAAGTTGACATAATTATCTTCTTTGTAAAAGATAATTTAATAGATCATTTAAAATTTCTTTATAAAAGATCATAATGGTAACAATCATTGGGCCTAATAAATGCTAAAAAAGTTGACATAATTATCTTCTTTGTAAGAGATAATTTACTATAAAATTTAAAATTTCTTATTAAAAGATCATAGCGGTAACGATCATTGGGCCTAATAAATGCTAAAAAAGTTGACATAATTATCTTCTTTGTAAAAGATAATTTAATAGATCATTTAAAATTTCTTTATTAAAAGATCATAATGGTAACAATCATTGGGCCTAATAAATGCAAAAAAAGTTGACATAATTATCTTCTTTGTAACAGATAATTTACTATAAAATTTAAAATTTCTTATTAAAAGATCATAACGGTAACGATCATTGGGCCTAATAAATGCTAAAAAAGTTGACATAATTATCTTCTTTGTAAAAGATAATTTAATAGATCATTTAAAATTTCTTTATTAAAAGATCATAATGGTAACAATCATTGGGCCTAATAAATGCAAAAAAAGTTGACATAATTATCTTCTTTGTAACAGATAATTTACTATAAAATTTAAAATTTCTTATTAAAAGATCATAACGGTAACGATCATTGGGCCTAATAAATGCTAAAAAAGTTGACATAATTATCTTCTTTGTAAAAGATAATTTAATAGATCATTTAAAATTTCTTTATTAAAAGATCATAATGGTAACAATCATTGGGCCTAATAAATGCTAAAAAAGTTGACATAATTATCTTCTTTGTAAGAGATAATTTACTATAAAATTTAAAATTTCTTATTAAAAGATCATAACGGTAACGATCATTGGGCCTAATAAATGCTAAAAAAGTTGACATAATTATCTTCTTTGTAAAAGATAATTTAATAGATCATTTAAAATTTATTTATAAAAGATCATAATGGTAACAATCATTGGGCCTAGTAAATGCTAAAAAAGTTGACATAATTATCTTCTTTGTAAGAGATAATTTACTATAAAATTTAAATTTTCTTATTCACAGATCATAACGGTAACGATCATTGGGCCTAATAAATGCTAAAAAAGTTGACATAATTATCTTCTTTGTAAAAGATAATTTAATAGATCATTTAAAATTTCTTTATTAAAAGATTATAACGGTAACGATCATTGGGCGTAATAAATGCTAAAAAAGTTGATATAATTATCCTCTTTGTAAAAGATAATTGAGTAGATAATTTAAAATTTCTAATTAAAAGATCATAACGATAACGATCATTGGGCCGAATAAATGCTAAACAAGTTGACATAGCTATCTTCTTTGTCAAAGATAATTTACTAGATAATTTAAAACTTCTTTGTAAAAGATAATAACGGTAACAATCATTGGGGCTAATAAATGCCAAAAAAGTTGACATAATTATCTTCTTTGTGAAAGATAATTTAAAATTTCTTATGAAAAGATCATAACGGTAATGATCATTAGCCTAATAAATGCTAAAAAAGTTGACATAATTATCTTCCTTGTAAAAGATAATTAAATAGATCATTTAAAATTTCTTTATAAAATATCATAACGGTAATGATCACTGGGCCTAATAAATGCTAAAAAAATTGACCTAAATATCTTCTTTGTAAAAGAAAATTTACTAGATAATTTAAAATTTCTTATTAAAAGATCATAACGGTAACGATCATTGGGCCTAATAAATGCTAAAAAAGTTGACATAATTATCTTATTTGTAAAAGATAATTTACTATAAAATTTAAAATTTCTTATTAAAAGATCATAACGGTAACGATCATTGGGCCTAATAAATGCTAAAAAGGTTGACATAATTATCTTCTTTGAAAAAGATAATTTAATAGATCTTTTAAAATTTCTTTAAAAAAGATCATAACGGTAACGATCATTGGGCCTAAGAAATGCTTAAAAAGTTGACATAATTATCTTCTTTGTAAAAGATAATTTAATAGATCATTTAAAATTTCTTTATTAAAAGATTATAACGGTAACGATCATTGGGCGTAATAAATGCTAAAAAAGTTGATATAATTATCCTCTTTGTAAAAGATAATTGAGTAGATAATTTAAAATTTCTAATTAAAAGATCATAACGATAACGATCATTGGGCCGAATAAATGCTAAACAAGTTGACATAGCTATCTTCTTTGTCAAAGATAATTTACTAGATAATTTAAAACTTCTTTGTAAAAGATAATAACGGTAACAATCATTGGGGCTAATAAATGCCAAAAAAGTTGACATAATTATCTTCTTTGTGAAAGATAATTTAAAATTTCTTATGAAAAGATCATAACGGTAATGATCATTAGCCTAATAAATGCTAAAAAAGTTGACATAATTATCTTCCTTGTAAAAGATAATTAAATAGATCATTTAAAATTTCTTTATAAAATATCATAACGGTAATGATCACTGGGCCTAATAAATGCTAAAAAAATTGACCTAAATATCTTCTTTGTAAAAGAAAATTTACTAGATAATTTAAAATTTCTTATTAAAAGATCATAACGGTAACGATCATTGGGCCTAATAAATGCTAAAAAAGTTGACATAATTATCTTATTTGTAAAAGATAATTTACTATAAAATTTAAAATTTCTTATTAAAAGATCATAACGGTAACGATCATTGGGCCTAATAAATGCTAAAAAGGTTGACATAATTATCTTCTTTGAAAAAGATAATTTAATAGATCTTTTAAAATTTCTTTAAAAAAGATCATAACGGTAACGATCATTGGGCCTAAGAAATGCTTAAAAAGTTGACATAATTATCTTCTTTGTAAAAGATAATTTAATAGATCATTTAAAATTTCTTTATTAAAAGATTATAACGGTAACGATCATTGGGCGTAATAAATGCTAAAAAAGTTGATATAATTATCCTCTTTGTAAAAGATAATTTAGTAGATAATTTAAAATTTCTAATTAAAAGATCATAACGGTAACGATCATTGGGCCGAATAAATGCTAAAAAAGTTGACATAATTATCTTATTTGTAAAAGATAATTTACTATAAAATTTAAAATTTCTTATTAAAAGATCATAACGGTAACGATCATTGGGCCTAATAAATGCTAAAAAAGTTGACATAATTATCTTCTTTGTAAAAGATAATTTAATAGATCATTTAAAATTTCTTTATAAAAGATCATAATGGTAACAATCATTGGGCCTAGTAAATGCTAAAAAAGTTGACTTAATTATCTTCTTTGTAAGAGATAATTTACTATAAAATTTAAATTTTCTTATTAACAGATCATAACGGTAACGATCATTGGGCCTAATAAATGCTAAAAAAGTTGACATAATTATCTTCTTTGTAAAAGATAATTTAATAGATAAATTAAAATTTCTTTATTAAAAGATTATAACGGTAACGATCATTGGGCGTAATAAATGCTAAAAAAGTTGATATAATTATCCTCTTTGTAAAAGATAATTTAGTAGATAATTTAAAATTTCTAATTAAAAGATCATAACGGTAACGATCATTGGGCCGAATAAATGCTAAACAAGTTGACATAGCTATCTTCTTTGTCAAAGATAATTTACTAGATAATTTAAAACTTCTTTGTAAAAGATAATAACGGTAACAATCATTGGGGCTAATAAATGCCAAAAAAGTTGACATAATTATCTTCTTTGTAAAAGATAATTTAAAATTTCTTATGAAAAGATCATAACGGTAATGATCATTAGCCTAATAAATGCTAAAAAAGTTGACATAATTATCTTCCTTGTAAAAGATACTTTAATAGATCATTTAAAATTTCTTTATAAAATATCATAACGGTAATGATCACTGGGCCTAATAAATGCTAAAAAAATTGACCTAATTATCTTCTTTGTAAAAGAAAATTTACTAGATAATTTAAAATTTCTTATTAAAAGATCATAACGGTAACGATCATTGGGCCTAATAAATGCTAAAAAAGTTGACATAATTATCTTATTTGTAAAAGATAATTTACTATAAAATTTAAAATTTCTTATTAAAAGATCATAACGGTAACGATCATTGGGCCTAATAAATGCTAAAAAAGTTGACATAATTATCTTCTTTGAAAAAGATAATTTAATAGATCATTTAAAATTTCTTTAAAAAAGATCATAACGGTAACGATCATTGGGCCTAAGAAATGCTTAAAAAGTTGACATAATTATCTTCTTTGTAAAAGATAATTTACTAGACAATTTAAAATTTTTTATTAAAAGATCATAACGGTAACGATCATTGGGCCTAATAAATGCTAAAAAAGTTGACATAATTATCTTCTTTGTAAAAGATAATTTAATAGATCATTTAAAATTTCTTTATAAAAGATCATAATGGTAACAATCATTGGGCCTAATAAATGCTAAAAAAGTTGACATAACTACCTTCTTTGTAAGAGATAATTTACTATAAAATTTAAAATTTCTTATTAAAAGATCATAACGGTAACGATCATTGGGCCTAATAAATGCTAAAAAAGTTGACATAATTATCTTCTTTGTAAAAGATAATTTAATAGATCATTTAAAATTTCTTTATTAAAAGATTATAACGGTTACGATCATTGGGCGTAATAAATGCTAAAAAAGTTGATATAATTATCCTCTTTGTAAAAGATAATTTAGTAGATAATTTAAAATTTCTAATTAAAAGATCATAACGGTAACGATCATTGGGCCGAATAAATGCTAAACAAGTTGACATAGCTATCTTCTTTGTCAAAGATAATTTACTAGATAATTTAAAACTTCTTTGTAAAAGATAATAACGGTAACAATCATTGGGGCTAATAAATGCCAAAAAAGTTGACATAATTATCTTCTTTGTAAAAGATAATTTAAAATTTCTTATGAAAAGATCATAACGGTAATGATCATTAGCCTAATAAATGCTAAAAAAGTTGACATAATTATCTTCCTTGTAAAAGATACTTTAATAGATCATTTAAAATTTCTTTATAAAATATCATAACGGTAATGATCACTGGGCCTAATAAATGCTAAAAAAATTGACCTAATTATCTTCTTTGTAAAAGAAAATTTACTAGATAATTTAAAATTTCTTATTAAAAGATCATAACGGTAACGATCATTGGGCCTAATAAATGCTAAAAAAGTTGACATAATTATCTTATTTGTAAAGATAATTTACTATAAAATTTAAAATTTCTTATTAAAAGATCATAACGGTAACGATCATTGGGCCTAATAAATGCTAAAAAAGTTGACATAATTATCTTCTTTGAAAAAGATAATTTAATAGATCATTTAAAATTTCTTTAAAAAAGATCATAACGGTAACGATCATTGGGCCTAAGAAATGCTTAAAAAGTTGACATAATTATCTTCTTTGTAAAAGATAATTTACTAGACAATTTAAAATTTTTTATTAAAAGATCATAACGGTAACGATCATTGGGCCTAATAAATGCTAAAAAAGTTGACATAATTATCTTCTTTGTAAAAGATAATTTAATAGATCATTTAAAATTTCTTTATAAAAGATCATAATGGTAACAATCATTGGGCCTAATAAATGCTAAAAAAGTTGACATAACTACCTTCTTTGTAAGAGATAATTTACTATAAAATTTAAAATTTCTTATTAAAAGATTATAACGGTAACGATCATTGGGCCTAATAAATGCTAAAAAAGTTGACATAATTATCTTCTTTGAAAAAGATAATTTAATAGATCATTTAAAATTTCTTTATTAAAAGATTATAACGGTAACGATCATTGGGCGTAATAAATGCTAAAAAAGTTGATATAATTATCCTCTTTGTAAAAGATAATTTAGTAGATAATTTAAAATTTCTAATTAAAAGATCATAACGGTAACGATCATTGGGCCGAATAAATGCTAAAAAAGTTGACATAATTATCTTATTTGTAAAAGATAATTTACTATAAAATTTAAAATTTCTTATTAAAAGATCATAACGGTAACGATCATTGGGCCTAATAAATGCTAAAAAAGTTGACATAATTATCTTCTTTGTAAAAGATAATTTAATAGATCATTTAAAATTTCTTTATAAAAGATCATAATGGTAACAATCATTGGGCCTAGTAAATGCTAAAAAAGTTGACTTAATTATCTTCTTTGTAAGAGATAATTTACTATAAAATTTAAATTTTCTTATTAACAGATCATAACGGTAACGATCATTGGGCCTAATAAATGCTAAAAAAGTTGACATAATTATCTTCTTTGTAAAAGATAATTTAATAGATAAATTAAAATTTCTTTATTAAAAGATTATAACGGTAACGATCATTGGGCGTAATAAATGCTAAAAAAGTTGATATAATTATCCTCTTTGTAAAAGATAATTTAGTAGATAATTTAAAATTTCTAATTAAAAGATCATAACGGTAACGATCATTGGGCCGAATAAATGCTAAACAAGTTGACATAGCTATCTTCTTTGTCAAAGATAATTTACTAGATAATTTAAAACTTCTTTGTAAAAGATAATAACGGTAACAATCATTGGGGCTAATAAATGCCAAAAAAGTTGACATAATTATCTTCTTTGTAAAAGATAATTTAAAATTTCTTATGAAAAGATCATAACGGTAATGATCATTAGCCTAATAAATGCTAAAAAAGTTGACATAATTATCTTCCTTGTAAAAGATACTTTAATAGATCATTTAAAATTTCTTTATAAAATATCATAACGGTAATGATCACTGGGCCTAATAAATGCTAAAAAAATTGACCTAATTATCTTCTTTGTAAAAGAAAATTTACTAGATAATTTAAAATTTCTTATTAAAAGATCATAACGGTAACGATCATTGGGCCTAATAAATGCTAAAAAAGTTGACATAATTATCTTATTTGTAAAAGATAATTTACTATAAAATTTAAAATTTTTTATTAAAAGATCATAACGGTAACGATCATTGGGCCTAATAAATGCTAAAAAAGTTGACATAATTATCTTCTTTGTAAAAGATAATTTAATAGATCATTTAAAATTTCTTTATAAAAGATCATAATGGTAACAATCATTGGGCCTAATAAATGCTAAAAAAGTTGACATAACTACCTTCTTTGTAAGAGATAATTTACTATAAAATTTAAAATTTCTTATTAAAAGATCATAACGGTAACGATCATTGGGCCTAATAAATGCTAAAAAAGTTGACATAATTATCTTCTTTGTAAAAGATAATTTAATAGATCATTTAAAATTTCTTTATTAAAAGATTATAACGGTTACGATCATTGGGCGTAATAAATGCTAAAAAAGTTGATATAATTATCCTCTTTGTAAAAGATAATTTAGTAGATAATTTAAAATTTCTAATTAAAAGATCATAACGGTAACGATCATTGGGCCGAATAAATGCTAAACAAGTTGACATAGCTATCTTCTTTGTCAAAGATAATTTACTAGATAATTTAAAACTTCTTTGTAAAAGATAATAACGGTAACAATCATTGGGGCTAATAAATGCCAAAAAAGTTGACATAATTATCTTCTTTGTAAAAGATAATTTAAAATTTCTTATGAAAAGATCATAACGGTAATGATCATTAGCCTAATAAATGCTAAAAAAGTTGACATAATTATCTTCCTTGTAAAAGATACTTTAATAGATCATTTAAAATTTCTTTATAAAATATCATAACGGTAATGATCACTGGGCCTAATAAATGCTAAAAAAATTGACCTAATTATCTTCTTTGTAAAAGAAAATTTACTAGATAATTTAAAATTTCTTATTAAAAGATCATAACGGTAACGATCATTGGGCCTAATAAATGCTAAAAAAGTTGACATAATTATCTTATTTGTAAAGATAATTTACTATAAAATTTAAAATTTCTTATTAAAAGATCATAACGGTAACGATCATTGGGCCTAATAAATGCTAAAAAAGTTGACATAATTATCTTCTTTGAAAAAGATAATTTAATAGATCATTTAAAATTTCTTTAAAAAAGATCATAACGGTAACGATCATTGGGCCTAAGAAATGCTTAAAAAGTTGACATAATTATCTTCTTTGTAAAAGATAATTTACTAGACAATTTAAAATTTTTTATTAAAAGATCATAACGGTAACGATCATTGGGCCTAATAAATGCTAAAAAAGTTGACATAATTATCTTCTTTGTAAAAGATAATTTAATAGATCATTTAAAATTTCTTTATAAAAGATCATAATGGTAACAATCATTGGGCCTAATAAATGCTAAAAAAGTTGACATAACTACCTTCTTTGTAAGAGATAATTTACTATAAAATTTAAAATTTCTTATTAAAAGATCATAACGGTAACGATCATTGGGCCTAATAAATGCTAAAAAAGTTGACATAATTATCTTCTTTGTAAAAGATAATTTAATAGATCATTTAAAATTTCTTTATTAAAAGATTATAACGGTTACGATCATTGGGCGTAATAAATGCTAAAAAAGTTGATATAATTATTCTCTTTTTAAAAGATAATTTAGTAGATAATTTAAAATTTCTAATTAAAAGATCATAACGGTAACGATCATTGGGCCGAATAAATGCTAAACAAGTTGACATAGCTATCTTCTTTGTCAAAGATAATTTACTAGATAATTTAAAACTTCTTTGTAAAAGATAATAACGGTAACAATCATTGGGGCTAATAAATGCCAAAAAAGTTGACATAATTATCTTCTTTGTAAAAGATAATTTAAAATTTCTTATGAAAAGATCATAACGGTAATGATCATTAGCCTAATAAATGCTAAAAAAGTTGACATAATTATCTTCCTTGTAAAAGATACTTTAATAGATCATTTAAAATTTCTTTATAAAATATCATAACGGTAATGATCACTGGGCCTAATAAATGCTAAAAAAATTGACCTAATTATCTTCTTTGTAAAAGAAAATTTACTAGATAATTTAAAATTTCTTATTAAAAGATCATAACGGTAACGATCATTGGGCCTAATAAATGCTAAAAAAGTTGACATAATTATCTTATTTGTAAAAGATAATTTACTATAAAATTTAAAATTTCTTATTAAAAGATCATAACGGTAACGATCATTGGGCCTAATAAATGCTAAAAAAGTTGACATAATTATCTTCTTTGAAAAAGATAATTTAATAGATCATTTAAAATTTCTTTAAAAAAGATCATAACGGTAACGATCATTGGGCCTAAGAAATGCTTAAAAAGTTGACATAATTATCTTCTTTGTAAAAGATAATTTACTAGACAATTTAAAATTTTTTATTAAAAGATCATAACGGTAACGATCATTGGGCCTAATAAATGCTAAAAAAGTTGACATAATTATCTTCTTTGTAAAAGATAATTTAATAGATCATTTAAAATTTCTTTATAAAAGATCATAATGGTAACAATCATTGGGCCTAATAAATGCTAAAAAAGTTGACATAACTACCTTCTTTGTAAGAGATAATTTACTATAAAATTTAAAATTTCTTATTAAAAGATCATAACGGTAACGATCATTGGGCCTAATAAATGCTAAAAAAGTTGACATAATTATCTTCTTTGTAAAAGATAATTTAATAGATCATTTAAAATTTCTTTATTAAAAGATTATAACGGTTACGATCATTGGGCGTAATAAATGCTAAAAAAGTTGATATAATTATCCTCTTTGTAAAAGATAATTTAGTAGATAATTTAAAATTTCTAATTAAAAGATCATAACGGAACGATCATTGGGCCGAATAAATGCTAAACAAGTTGACATAGCTATCTTCTTTGTCAAAGATAATTTACTAGATAATTTAAAACTTCTTTGTAAAAGATAATAACGGTAACAATCATTGGGGCTAATAAATGCCAAAAAAGTTGACATAATTATCTTCTTTGTAAAAGATAATTTAAAATTTCTTATGGAAAGATCATAACGGTAATGATCATTAGCCTAATAAATGCTAAAAAAGTTGACATAATTATCTTCCTTGTAAAAGATACTTTAATAGATCATTTAAAATTTCTTTATAAAATATCATAACGGTAATGATCACTGGGCCTAATAAATGCTAAAAAAATTGACCTAATTATCTTCTTTGTAAAAGAAAATTTACTAGATAATTTAAAATTTCTTATTAAAAGATCATAACGGTAACGATCATTGGGCCTAATAAATGCTAAAAAAGTTGACATAATTATCTTATTTGTAAAAGATAATTTACTATAAAATTTAAAATTTCTTATTAAAAGATCATAACGGTAACGATCATTGGGCCTAATAAATGCTAAAAAAGTTGACATAATTATCTTCTTTGAAAAAGATAATTTAATAGATCATTTAAAATTTCTTTAAAAAAGATCATAACGGTAACGATCATTGGGCCTAATAAATGCTAAAAAAGTTGACATAATTATCTTCTTTGTAAGAGATAATTTACTATAAAATTTAAAATTTTTTATTAAAAGATCATAACGGTAACGATCATTGGGCCTAATAAATGCTAAAAAAGTTGACATAATTATCTTCTTTGTAAAAGATAATTTAATAGATCATTTAAAATTTCTTTATAAAAGATCATAATGGTAACAATCATTGGGCCTAGTAAATGCTAAAAAGGTTGACATAATTATCTTCTTTGTAAGAGATAATTTACGATAAAATTTAAAATTTCTTATTAACAGATCATAACGGTAACGATCATTGGGCCTAATAAATGCTAAAAAAGTTGACATAATTATCTTCTTTGTAAAAGATAATTTAATAGATCATTTAAAATTTCTTTATTAAAAGATTATAACGGTAACGATCATTGGGCGTAATAAATGCTAAAAAAGTTGATATAATTATCCTCTTTGTAAAAGATAATTTACTAGATAATTTAAAATTTCTAATTAAAAGATCATAACGGTAACGATCATTTTGCCGAATAAATGCTAAACAAGTTGACATAGCTATCTTCTTTGTCAAAGATAATTTACTAGATAATTTAAAACTTCTTTATAAAAGATAATAACGGTAACAATCATTGGGGCTAATAAATGCCAAAAATGTTGACATAATTATCTTCTTTGTAAAAGATAATTTAAAATTTCTTATGAAAAGATCATAACGGTAATGATCATTAGCCTAATAAATGCTAGAAAAGTTGACATAATTATCTTCCTTGTAAAAGATACTTTAATAGATCATTTAAAATTTCTTTATAAAATATCATAACGGTAATGATCACTGGGCCTAATAAATGCTAAAAAAATTGACCTAATTATCTTCTTTGTAAAAGAAAATTTACTAGATAATTTAAAATGTCTTATTAAAAGATCATAACGGTAACGATCATTGGGCCTAATAAATGCTAAAAAAGTTGACATAATTATCTTATTTGTAAAAGATAATTTACTATAAAATTTAAAATTTCTTATTAAAAGATCATAACGGTAACGATCATTGGGCCTAATAAATGCTAAAAAAGTTGACATAATTATCTTCTTTGAAAAAGATAATTTAATAGATCATTTAAAATTTCTTTAAAAAAGATCATAACGGTAACGATCATTGGGCCTAAGAAATGCTTAAAAAGTTGACATAATTATCTTCTTTGTAAAAGATAATTTACTAGACAATTTAAAATTTTTTATTAAAAGATCATAACGGTAACGATCATTGGGCCTAATAAATGCTAAAAAAGTTGACATAATTATCTTCTTTGTAAAAGATAATTTAATAGATCATTTAAAATTTCTTTATAAAAGATCATAATGGTAACAATCATTGGGCCTAATAAATGCTAAAAAAGTTGACATAATTATCTTCTTTGTAAGAGATAATTTACTATAAAATTTAAAATTTCTTATTAAAAGATCATAACGGTAACGATCATTGGGCCTAATAAATGCTAAAAAAGTTGACATAATTATCTTCCCAGTAAAAGATAATTTAATAGATCATTTAAAATTTCTTTATAAAAGATCATAATGGTAACAATCATTGGGCCTAATAAATGCTAAAAAAGTTGACATAATTATCTTCTTTGTAAGAGATAATTTACTATAAAATTTAAAATTTTTTATTAAAAGATCATAACGGTAACGATCATTGGGCCTAATAAATGCTAAAAAAGTTGACATAATTATCTTCTTTGTAAAAGATAATTTAATAGATCATTTAAAATTTCTTTATAAAAGATCATAATGGTAACAATCATTGGGCCTAGTAAATGCTAAAAAGGTTGACATAATTATCTTCTTTGTAAGAGATAATTTACGATAAAATTTAAAATTTCTTATTAACAGATCATAACGGTAACGATCATTGGGCCTAATAAATGCTAAAAAAGTTGACATAATTATCTTCTTTGTAAAAGATAATTTAATAGATCATTTAAAATTTCTTTATTAAAAGATTATAACGGTAACGATCATTGGGCGTAATAAATGCTAAAAAAGTTGATATAATTATCCTCTTTGTAAAAGATAATTTACTAGATAATTTAAAATTTCTAATTAAAAGATCATAACGGTAACGATCATTTTGCCGAATAAATGCTAAACAAGTTGACATAGCTATCTTCTTTGTCAAAGATAATTTACTAGATAATTTAAAACTTCTTTATAAAAGATAATAACGGTAACAATCATTGGGGCTAATAAATGCCAAAAATGTTGACATAATTATCTTCTTTGTAAAAGATAATTTAAAATTTCTTATGAAAAGATCATAACGGTAATGATCATTAGCCTAATAAATGCTAGAAAAGTTGACATAATTATCTTCCTTGTAAAAGATACTTTAATAGATCATTTAAAATTTCTTTATAAAATATCATAACGGTAATGATCACTGGGCCTAATAAATGCTAAAAAAATTGACCTAATTATCTTCTTTGTAAAAGAAAATTTACTAGATAATTTAAAATGTCTTATTAAAAGATCATAACGGTAACGATCATTGGGCCTAATAAATGCTAAAAAAGTTGACATAATTATCTTATTTGTAAAAGATAATTTACTATAAAATTTAAAATTTCTTATTAAAAGATCATAACGGTAACGATCATTGGGCCTAATAAATGCTAAAAAAGTTGACATAATTATCTTCTTTGAAAAAGATAATTTAATAGATCATTTAAAATTTTTTTAAAAAAGATCATAACGGTAACGATCATTGGGCCTAAGAAATGCTTAAAAAGTTGACATAATTGTCTTCTTTGTAAAAGATAATTTACTAGACAATTTAAAATTTTTTATTAAAAGATCATAACGGTAACGATCATTGGGCCTAATAAATGCTAAAAAAGTTGACATAATTATCTTCTTTGTAAAAGATAATTTAATAGATCATTTAAAATTTCTTTATAAAAGATCATAATGGTAACAATCATTGGGCCTAGTAAATGCTAAAAAGGTTGACATAATTATCTTCTTTGTAAGAGATAATTTACGATAAAATTTAAAATTTCTTATTAACAGATCATAACGGTAACGATCATTGGGCCTAATAAATGCTAAAAAAGTTGACATAATTATCTTCTTTGTAAAGGATAATTTAATAGATCATTTAAAATTTCTTTATTAAAAGATTATAACGGTAACGATCATTGGGCGTAATAAATGCTAAAAAAGTTGATATAATTATCCTCTTTGTAAAAGATAATTTACTAGATAATTTAAAATTTCTAATTAAAAGATCATAACGGTAACGATCATTTTGCCGAATAAATGCTAAACAAGTTGACATAGCTATCTTCTTTGTCAAAGATAATTTACTAGATAATTTAAAACTTCTTTATAAAAGATAATAACGGTAACAATCATTGGGGCTAATAAATGCCAAAAATGTTGACATAATTATCTTCTTTGTAAAAGATAATTTAAAATTTCTTATGAAAAGATCATAACGGTAATGATCATTAGCCTAATAAATGCTAGAAAAGTTGACATAATTATCTTCCTTGTAAAAGATACTTTAATAGATCATTTAAAATTTCTTTATAAAATATCATAACGGTAATGATCACTGGGCCTAATAAATGCTAAAAAAATTGACCTAATTATCTTCTTTGTAAAAGAAAATTTACTAGATAATTTAAAATTTCTTATTAAAAGATCATAACGGTAACGATCATTGGGCCTAATAAATGCTAAAAAAGTTGACATAATTATCTTATTTGTAAAAGATAATTTACTATAAAATTTAAAATTTCTTATTAAAAGATCATAACGGTAACGATCATTGGGCCTAATAAATGCTAAAAAAGTTGACATAATTATCTTCTTTGAAAAAGATAATTTAATAGATCATTTAAAATTTCTTTCAAAAAGATCATAACGGTAACGATCATTGGGCCTAAGAAATGCTTAAAAAGTTGACATAATTATCTTCTTTGTAAAAGATAATTTACTAGACAATTTAAAATTTTTTATTAAAAGATCATAACGGTAACGATCATTAGGCCTAATAAATGCTAAAAAAGTTGACATAATTATCTTCTTTGTAAAAGATAATTTAATAGATCATTTAAAATTTCTTTATAAAAGATCAAAATGGTAACAATCATTGGGCCTAGTAAATGCTAAAAAAGTTGACATAATTATCTTCTTAGTAAGAGATAATTTACTATAAAATTTAAAATTTCTTATTAAAAGATCATAACGGTAACGATCATTGGGCCTAATAAATGCTAAAAAAGTTGACATAATTATCTTCTTTGTAAAAGATAATTTAATAGATCATTTAAAATTTCTTTATAAAAGATCATAATGGTAACAATCATTGGGCCTAGTAAATGCTAAAAAAGTTGACATAATTATCTTCTTTGTAAGAGATAATTTACTATAAAATTTAAAATTTCTTATTAACAGATCATAACGGTAACGATCATTGGGCCTAATAAATGCTAAAAAAGTTGACATAATTATCTTCTTTGTAAAAGATAATTTAATAGATCATTTAAAATTTCTTTATTAAAAGATTATAACGGTAACAATCATTGGGCGTAATAAATGCTAAAAAAGTTGATATAATTATCCTGTTTGTAAAAGATAATTTGCTAGATAATTTAAAATTTCTAATTAAAAGATCATAACGGTAACTATCATTGGGCCGAATAAATGCTAAACAAGTTGACATAGCTATCTTCTTTGTCAAAGATAATTTACTAGATAATTTAAAACTTCTTTATAAAAGATAATAACGGTAACAATCATTGGGGCTAATAAATGCCAAAAATGTTGACATAATTATCTTCTTTGTAAAAGATAATTTAAAATTTCTTATGAAAAGATCAAAACGGTAATGATCATTAGCCTAATAAATGCTAAAAAAGTTGACATAATTATCTTCCTTGTAAAAGATACTTTAATAGATCATTTTAAATTTGTTTATAAAATATCATAACGGTAATGATCACTGGGCCTAATAAATGCTAAAAAAATTGACCTAATTACCTTCTTTGTAAAAGAAAATTTACTAGATAATTTAAAATGTCTTATTAAAAGATCATAACGGTAACGATCATTGGGCCTAATAAATGCTAAAAAAGTTGACATAATTATCTTCTTTGTAAAAGATAATTTAATAGATCATTTAAAATTTCTTTATTAAAAGATTATAACGGTAACGATCATTGGGCGTAATAAATGCTAAAAAAGTTGATATAATTATCCTCTTTGTAAAAGATAATTTACTAGATAATTTAAAATTTCTAATTAAAAGATCATAACGGTAACAATCATTGGGCCGAATAAATGCTAAACAAGTTGACATAACTATCTTCTTTGTCAAAGATAATTTACTAGATAATTTAAAACTTCTTTATAAAAGATAATAACGGTAACAATCATTGGGGCTAATAAATGCCAAAAAAGTTGACATAATTATCTTCTTTGTAAAAGATAATTTAAAATTTCTTATGAAAAGATCATAACGGTAATGATCATTAGCCTAATAAATGCTAAAAAGGTTGACATAATTATCTTCCTTGTAAAAGATACTTTAATAGATCATTTAAAATTTCTTTATAAAATATCATAACGGTAATGATCACTGGGCCTAATAAATGCTAAAAAAATTGACCTAATTATCTTCTCTGTAAAAGAAAATTTACTAGATAATTTAAAATTTCTTATTAAAAGATCATAACGGTAACGATCATTGGGCCTAATAAATGCTAAAAAAGTTGACATAATTATCTTATTTGTAAAAGATAATTTACTATAAAATTTAAAATTTCTTATTAAAAGATCATAACGGTAACGATCATTGGGCCTAATAAATGCTAAAAAAGTTGACATAATTATCTTCTTTGTAAAAGATAGTTTAATAGATCATTTAAAATTTGTTTATTAAAAGATTATAACGGTAACGATCATTGGGTGTAATAAATGCTAAAAAAGTTGATATAATTATCCTCTTTGTAAAAGATAATTTACTAGATAATTTAAAATTTCTAAGTAAAATATCATAACGGTAACGATCATTGGGCCGAATAAATGCTAAAAAATTTGACATAGTTATCTTCTTTGTTAAACATGATTTACTAGATAATTTAAAACTTCTTTATAAAAGATGATAACGGTAACAATTATTGGGCCTAATAAATGCCAAAAAAGTTGACATAATTATCTTCTTTGTAAATGATAGTTTAATAGATCATTTAAAATTTGTTTATTAAAAGATTATAACGGTAATAATCATTGGGTGTAATAAATGCTAAAAAAGATGATATAATTATCCTCTTTGTAAAAGATAATTTACTAGATAATTTAAAATTTCTAAGTAAAAGATCATAACGGTAACGATCATTGGGCCGAATAAATGCTAAAAAATTCGACACTTATCTTCTTGGGCAAGCATAATTTACTAGATAATTTAAAACTTCTTTATAAAAGATCATAACGGTAACAATCATTGGGCCTAATAAATGCCAAAAAAGTTGACATAATTATCTTCTTTGTAAAAGATAGTTTAATAGATCATTTAAAATTTGTTTATTAAAAGATTATAACGGTAACGATCATTGGGTGTAATAAATGCTAAAAAAGTTGATATAATTATCCTCTTTGTAAAAGATAATTTACTAGATAATTTAAAATTTCTAAGTAAAATATCATAACGGTAACGATCATTGGGCCGAATAAATGCTAAAAAATTTGACATAGTTATCTTCTTTGTTAAACATAATTTACTAGATAATTTAAAACTTCTTTATAAAAGATCATAACGGTAACAATGGGCCTAATAAATGCCAAAAAAGTTGACATAATTATCTTCTTTGTAAAAGATAGTTTAATAGATCATTTCAAATTTGTTTATTAAAAGATTATAACGGTAACGATCATTGGGTGTAATAAATGCTAAAAAAGTTGATATAGTTAGCCTCTTTGTAAAACATAATTTACTAGATAATTTAAAATTTCTAAGTAAAAGATCATAACGGTAACGATCATTGGGCCGAATAAATGCTAAAAAATTCGACACTTATCTTCTTTGGCAAGCATAATTTACTAGATAATTTAAAGCTTCTTTATAAAAGATCATAACGGTAACAATCATTGGGCCTAATAAATGCCAAAAAAGTTAACATAATTATCTTCTTTGTAAAAGATAGTTTAATAGATCATTTAAAATTTGTTTATTAAAAGATTATAACGGTAACGATCATTGGGTGTAATAAATGCTAAAAAAGTTGATATAATTATCCTCTTTGTAAAAGATAATTTACTAGATAATTTAAAATTTCTAAGTAAAATATCATAACGGTAACGATCATTGGGCCGAATAAATGCTAAAAAATTTGACATAGTTATCTTCTTTGTTAAACATGATTTACTAGATAATTTAAAACTTCTTTATAAAAGATGATAACGGTAACAATTATTGGGCCTAATAAATGCCAAAAAAGTTGACATAATTATCTTCTTTGTAAAAGATAGTTTAATAGATCATTTAAAATTTTTTTATTAAAAGATTATAACAGTAATGATCATTGGGTGTAATAAATGCTAAAAAAGATGATATAATTATCCTCTTTGTAAAAGATAATTTACTAGATAATTTAAAATTTCTAAGTAAAAGATCATAACGGTAACGATCATTGGGCCGAATAAATGCTAAAAAATTGGACACTTATCTTCTTGGGCAAGCATAATTTACTAGATAATTTAAAACTTCTTTATAAAAGATCATAACGGTAACAATCATTGGGCCTAATAAATGCCAAAAAAGTTAACATAATTATCTTCTTTGTAAAAGATAGTTTAATAGATCATTTAAAATTTGTTTATTAAAAGATTATAACGGTAACGATCATTGGGTGTAATAAATGCTAAAAAAGTTGATATAATTATCCTCTTTGTAAAAGATAATTTACTAGATAATTTAAAATTTCTAAGTAAAATATCATAACGGTAACGATCATTGGGCCGAATAAATGCTAAAAAATTTGACATAGTTATCTTCTTTGTTAAACATGATTTACTAGATAATTTAAAACTTCTTTATAAAAGATGATAACGGTAACAATTATTGGGCCTAATAAATGCCAAAAAAGTTGACATAATTATCTTCTTTGTAAAAGATAGTTTAATAGATCATTTAAAATTTTTTTATTAAAAGATTATAACAGTAATGATCATTGGGTGTAATAAATGCTAAAAAAGCTGATATAATTATCCTCTTTGTAAAAGATAATTTACTAGATAATTTAAAATTTCTAAGTAAAAGATCATAACGGTAACGATCATTGGGCCGAATAAATGCTAAAAAATTTGACATAGTTATCTTCTTTGTTAAACATGATTTACTAGATAATTTAAAACTTCTTTATAAAAGATGATAACGGTAATAATCATTGGGCCTAATAAATGCCAAAAAATTTGACATAATTATCTTCTTTGTAAAAGATAATTTAATAGATCATTTCAAATTTCTTTATTACAAGATTATAACGGTAACGATCATTGGGTGTAATAAATGTTAAAAAAGTTTATATAATTATCCTCTTTGTAAAAGATAATTTACTAGATAATTTAAAATTTCTAAGTAAAAGATCATAACGGTAACGATCATTGGGCCGAATAAATGCTAAAAAATTTGACACTTATCTTCTTTGGCAAACATAATTTACTAGATAATTTAAAACTTCTTTATAAAAGATCATAACGGTAACAATCATTGGGCCTAATCAATGCCAAAAAAGTTGACATAATTATCTTCTTTGTAAAAGATAGTTTAATAGATCATTTAAAATTTGTTTATTAAAAGATTATAACGGTAATGATCATTGGGTGTAATAAATGCTAAAAAAGATGATATAATTATCCTCTTTGTAAAAGATAATTTACTAGATAATTTAAAATTTCTAAGTAAAAGATCATAACGGTAACGATCATTGGGCCGAATAAATGCTAAAAAATTGGACACTTATCTTCTTGGGCAAGCATAATTTACTAGATAATTTAAAACTTCTTTATAAAAGATCATAACGGTAACAATCATTGGGCCTAATAAATGCCAAAAAAGTTAACATAATTATCTTCTTTGTAAAAGATAGTTTAATAGATCATTTAAAATTTGTTTATTAAAAGATTATAACGGTAACGATCATTGGGTGTAATAAATGCTAAAAAAGTTGATATAATTATCCTCTTTGTAAAAGATAATTTACTAGATAATTTAAAATTTCTAAGTAAAATATCATAACGGTAACGATCATTGGGCCGAATAAATGCTAAAAAATTTGACATAGTTATCTTCTTTGTTAAACATGATTTACTAGATAATTTAAAACTTCTTTATAAAAGATGATAACGGTAACAATTATTGGGCCTAATAAATGCCAAAAAAGTTGACATAATTATCTTCTTTGTAAAAGATAGTTTAATAGATCATTTAAAATTTGTTTATTAAAAGATTATAACGGTAATGATCATTGGGTGTAATAAATGCTAAAAAAGATGATATAATTATCCTCTTTGTAAAAGATAATTTACTAGATAATTTAAAATTTCTAAGTAAAAGATCATAACGGTAATGATCATTGGGCCGAATAAATGCTAAAAAATTCGACACTTATCTTCTTTGGCAAGCATAATTTACTAGATAATTTAAAACTTCTTTATAAAAGATCATAACGGTAACAATCATTGGGCCTAATAAATGCCAAAAAAGTTGACATAATTATCTTCTTTGTAAAAGATAGTTTAATAGATCATTTAAAATTTGTTTATTAAAAGATTATAACAGTAATGATCATTGGGTGTAATAAATGCTAAAAAAGATGATATAATTATCCTCTTTGTAAAAGATAATTTACTAGATAATTTAAAATTTCTAAGTAAAAGATCATAACGGTAACGATCATTGGGCCGAATAAATGCTAAAAAATTTGACACTTATCTTCTTGGGCAAGCATAATTTACTAGATAATTTAAAACTTCTTTATAAAAGATCATAACGGTAACAATCATTGGGCCTAATAAATGCCAAAAAAGTTGACATAATTATCTTCTTTGTAAAAGATAGTTTAATAGATCATTTAAAATTTGTTTATTAAAAGATTATAACGGTAACGATCATTGGGTGTAATAAATGCTAAAAAGGTTGATATAATTATCCTCTTTGTAAAAGATAATTTACTAGATAATTTAAAATTTCTAAGTAAAATATCATAACGGTAACGATCATTGGGCCGAATAAATGCTAAAAAATTTGACATAGTTATCTTCTTTGTTAAACATGATTTACTAGATAATTTAAAACTTCTTTATAAAAGATGATAACGGTAACAATTATTGGGCCTAATAAATGCCAAAAAAGTTGACATAATTATCTTCTTTGTAAAAGATAGTTTAATAGATCATTTAAATTTGTTTATTAAAAGATTATAACGGTAATGATCATTGGGTGTAATAAATGCTAAAAAAGATGATATAATTATCCTCTTTGTAAAAGATAATTTACTAGATAATTTAAAATTTCTAAGTAAAAGATCATAACGGTAATGATCATTGGGCCGAATAAATGCTAAAAAATTCGACACTTATCTTCTTTGGCAAGCATAATTTACTAGATAATTTAAAACTTCTTTATAAAAGATCATAACGGTAACAATCATTGGGCCTAATAAATGCCAAAAAAGTTAACATAATTATCTTCTTTGTAAAAGATAGTTTAATAGATCATTTAAAATTTGTTTATTAAAAGATTATAACGGTAACGATCATTGGGTGTAATAAATGCTAAAAAAGTTGATATAATTATCCTCTTTGTAAAAGATAATTTACTAGATAATTTAAAATTTCTAAGTAAAAGATCATAACGGTAACGATCATTGGGCTAAATAAATGCTAAAAAATTTGACATAGTTATCTTCTTTGTTAAACATGATTTACTAGATAATTTAAAATTTCTTTATAAAAGATCATAACGGTAACGATCATTGGGCCTAATAAATGCTAAAAAAGTTGACATAATTATCTTCTTTGTAAAAGATAGTTTAATAGATCATTTAAAATTTCTTTATTAAAAGATTATAACGGTAACGATCATTGGGTGTAATAAATGCTAAAAAAGTTGATATAATTATCCTCTTTGTAAAAGATAATTTACTAGATAATTTAAAATTTCTAAGTAAAAGATCATAACGGTAACGATCATTGGGCCGAATAAATGCTAAAAAATTGGACACTTATCTTCTTGGGCAAGCATAATTTACTAGATAATTTAAAACTTCTTTATAAAAGATCATAACGGTAACAATCATTGGGCCTAATAAATGCCAAAAAAGTTGACATAATTATCTTCTTTGTAAAAGATAGTTTAATAGATCATTTAAAATTTGTTTATTAAAAGATTATAACGGTAATGATCATTGGGTGTAATAAATGCTAAAAAAGTTGATATAATTATCCTCTTTGTAAAAGATAATTTACTAGATAATTTAAAATTTCTAAGTAAAAGATCATAACGGTAACGATCATTGGGCCGAATAAATGCTAAAAAATTCGACACTTATCTTCTTTGGCAAGCATAATTTACTAGATAATTTAAAGCTTCTTTATAAAAGATCATAACGGTAACAATCATTGGGCCTAATAAATGCCAAAAAAGTTAACATAATTATCTTCTTTGTAAAAGATAGTTTAATAGATCATTTAAAATTTGTTTATTAAAAGATTATAACGGTAACGATCATTGGGTGTAATAAATGCTAAAAAAGTTGATATAATTATCCTCTTTGTAAAAGATAATTTACTAGATAATTTAAAATTTCTAAGTAAAATATCATAACAGTAACGATCATTGGGCCGAATAAATGCTAAAAAATTTGACATAGTTATCTTCTTTGTTAAACATGATTTACTAGATAATTTAAAACTTCTTTATAAAAGATGATAACGGTAACAATTATTGGGCCTAATAAATGCCAAAAAAGTTGACATAATTATCTTCTTTGTAAAAGATAGTTTAATAGATCATTTAAAATTTGTTTATTAAAAGATTATAACAGTAATGATCATTGGGTGTAATAAATGCTAAAAAAGATGATATAATTATCCTCTTTGTAAAAGATAATTTACTAGATAATTTAAAATTTCTAAGTAAAAGATCATAACGGTAACGATCATTGGGCCGAATAAATGCTAAAAAATTTGACACTTATCTTCTTGGGCAAGCATAATTTACTAGATAATTTAAAACTTCTTTATAAAAGATCATAACGGTAACAATCATTGGGCCTAATAAATGCCAAAAAAGTTGACATAATTATCTTCTTTGTAAAAGATAGTTTAATAGATCATTTAAAATTTGTTTATTAAAAGATTATAACGGTAACGATCATTGGGTGTAATAAATGCTAAAAAGGTTGATATAATTATCCTCTTTGTAAAAGATAATTTACTAGATAATTTAAAATTTCTAAGTAAAATATCATAACGGTAACGATCATTGGGCCGAATAAATGCTAAAAAATTTGACATAGTTATCTTCTTTGTTAAACATGATTTACTAGATAATTTAAAACTTCTTTATAAAAGATGATAACGGTAACAATTATTGGGCCTAATAAATGCCAAAAAAGTTGACATAATTATCTTCTTTGTAAAAGATAGTTTAATAGATCATTTAAAATTTGTTTATTAAAAGATTATAACGGTAATGATCATTGGGTGTAATAAATGCTAAAAAAGATGATATAATTATCCTCTTTGTAAAAGATAATTTACTAGATAATTTAAAATTTCTAAGTAAAAGATCATAACGGTAACGATCATTGGGCCGAATAAATGCTAAAAAATTTGACACTTATCTTCTTGGGCAAGCATAATTTACTAGATAATTTAAAACTTCTTTATAAAAGATCATAACGGTAACAATCATTGGGCCTAATAAATGCCAAAAAAGTTAACATAATTATCTTCTTTGTAAAAGATAGTTTAATAGATCATTTAAAATTTGTTTATTAAAAGATTATAACGGTAATGATCATTAGGTGTAATAAATGCTAAAAAAGATGATATAATTATCCTCTTTGTAAAAGATAATTTACTAGATAATTTAAAATTTCTAAGTAAAAGATCATAACGGTAACGATCATTGGGCCGAATAAATGCTAAAAAATTTGACACTTATCTTCTTGGGCAAGCATAATTTACTAGATAATTTAAAACTTCTTTATAAAAGATCATAACGGTAACAATCATTGGGCCTAATAAATGCCAAAAAAGTTGACATAATTATCTTCTTTGTAAAAGATAGTTTAATAGATCATTTAAAATTTGTTTATTAAAAGATTATAACGGTAACGATCATTGGGTGTAATAAATGCTAAAAAGGTTGATATAATTATCCTCTTTGTAAAAGATAATTTACTAGATAATTTAAAATTTCTAAGTAAAATATCATAACGGTAACGATCATTGGGCCGAATAAATGCTAAAAAATTTGACATAGTTATCTTCTTTGTTAAACATGATTTACTAGATAATTTAAAACTTCTTTATAAAAGATGATAACGGTAACAATTATTGGGCCTAATAAATGCCAAAAAAGTTGACATAATTATCTTCTTTGTAAAAGATAGTTTAATAGATCATTTAAATTTGTTTATTAAAAGATTATAACGGTAATGATCATTGGGTGTAATAAATGCTAAAAAAGATGATATAATTATCCTCTTTGTAAAAGATAATTTACTAGATAATTTAAAATTTCTAAGTAAAAGATCATAACGGTAATGATCATTGGGCCGAATAAATGCTAAAAAATTCGACACTTATCTTCTTTGGCAAGCATAATTTACTAGATAATTTAAAACTTCTTTATAAAAGATCATAACGGTAACAATCATTGGGCCTAATAAATGCCAAAAAAGTTAACATAATTATCTTCTTTGTAAAAGATAGTTTAATAGATCATTTAAAATTTGTTTATTAAAAGATTATAACGGTAACGATCATTGGGTGTAATAAATGCTAAAAAAGTTGATATAATTATCCTCTTTGTAAAAGATAATTTACTAGATAATTTAAAATTTCTAAGTAAAAGATCATAACGGTAACGATCATTGGGCTAAATAAATGCTAAAAAATTTGACATAGTTATCTTCTTTGTTAAACATGATTTACTAGATAATTTAAAATTTCTTTATAAAAGATCATAACGGTAACGATCATTGGGCCTAATAAATGCTAAAAAAGTTGACATAATTATCTTCTTTGTAAAAGATAGTTTAATAGATCATTTAAAATTTCTTTATTAAAAGATTATAACGGTAACGATCATTGGGTGTAATAAATGCTAAAAAAGTTGATATAATTATCCTCTTTGTAAAAGATAATTTACTAGATAATTTAAAATTTCTAAGTAAAAGATCATAACGGTAACGATCATTGGGCCGAATAAATGCTAAAAAATTGGACACTTATCTTCTTGGGCAAGCATAATTTACTAGATAATTTAAAACTTCTTTATAAAAGATCATAACGGTAACAATCATTGGGCCTAATAAATGCCAAAAAAGTTGACATAATTATCTTCTTTGTAAAAGATAGTTTAATAGATCATTTAAAATTTGTTTATTAAAAGATTATAACGGTAATGATCATTGGGTGTAATAAATGCTAAAAAAGTTGATATAATTATCCTCTTTGTAAAAGATAATTTACTAGATAATTTAAAATTTCTAAGTAAAAGATCATAACGGTAACGATCATTGGGCCGAATAAATGCTAAAAAATTCGACACTTATCTTCTTTGGCAAGCATAATTTACTAGATAATTTAAAGCTTCTTTATAAAAGATCATAACGGTAACAATCATTGGGCCTAATAAATGCCAAAAAAGTTAACATAATTATCTTCTTTGTAAAAGATAGTTTAATAGATCATTTAAAATTTGTTTATTAAAAGATTATAACGGTAACGATCATTGGGTGTAATAAATGCTAAAAAAGTTGATATAATTATCCTCTTTGTAAAAGATAATTTACTAGATAATTTAAAATTTCTAAGTAAAATATCATAACAGTAACGATCATTGGGCCGAATAAATGCTAAAAAATTTGACATAGTTATCTTCTTTGTTAAACATGATTTACTAGATAATTTAAAACTTCTTTATAAAAGATGATAACGGTAACAATTATTGGGCCTAATAAATGCCAAAAAAGTTGACATAATTATCTTCTTTGTAAAAGATAGTTTAATAGATCATTTAAAATTTGTTTATTAAAAGATTATAACAGTAATGATCATTGGGTGTAATAAATGCTAAAAAAGATGATATAATTATCCTCTTTGTAAAAGATAATTTACTAGATAATTTAAAATTTCTAAGTAAAAGATCATAACGGTAACGATCATTGGGCCGAATAAATGCTAAAAAATTTGACACTTATCTTCTTGGGCAAGCATAATTTACTAGATAATTTAAAACTTCTTTATAAAAGATCATAACGGTAACAATCATTGGGCCTAATAAATGCCAAAAAAGTTGACATAATTATCTTCTTTGTAAAAGATAGTTTAATAGATCATTTAAAATTTGTTTATTAAAAGATTATAACGGTAACGATCATTGGGTGTAATAAATGCTAAAAAGGTTGATATAATTATCCTCTTTGTAAAAGATAATTTACTAGATAATTTAAAATTTCTAAGTAAAATATCATAACGGTAACGATCATTGGGCCGAATAAATGCTAAAAAATTTGACATAGTTATCTTCTTTGTTAAACATGATTTACTAGATAATTTAAAACTTCTTTATAAAAGATGATAACGGTAACAATTATTGGGCCTAATAAATGCCAAAAAAGTTGACATAATTATCTTCTTTGTAAAAGATAGTTTAATAGATCATTTAAAATTTGTTTATTAAAAGATTATAACGGTAATGATCATTGGGTGTAATAAATGCTAAAAAAGATGATATAATTATCCTCTTTGTAAAAGATAATTTACTAGATAATTTAAAATTTCTAAGTAAAAGATCATAACGGTAACGATCATTGGGCCGAATAAATGCTAAAAAATTCGACACTTATCTTCTTTGGCAAGCATAATTTACTAGATAATTTAAAACTTCTTTATAAAAGATCATAACGGTAACAATCATTGGGCCTAATAAATGCCAAAAAAGTTAACATAATTATCTTCTTTGTAAAAGATAGTTTAATAGATCATTTAAAATTTGTTTATTAAAAGATTATAACGGTAACGATCATTGGGTGTAATAAATGCTAAAAAAGTTGATATAATTATCCTCTTTGTAAAAGATAATTTACTAGATAATTTAAAATTTCTAAGTAAAAGATCATAACGGTAACGATCATTGGGCCGAATAAATGCTAAAAAATTCGACACTTATCTTCTTTGGCAAGCATAATTTACTAGATAATTTAAAGCTTCTTTATAAAAGATCATAACGGTAACAATCATTGGGCCTAATAAATGCCAAAAAAGTTAACATAATTATCTTCTTTGTAAAAGATAGTTTAATAGATCATTTAAAATTTGTTTATTAAAAGATTATAACGGTAATGATCATTAGGTGTAATAAATGCTAAAAAAGATGATATAATTATCCTTTTTGTAAAAGATAATTTACTAGATAATTTAAAATTTCTAAGTAAAAGATCATAACGGTAACGATCATTGGGCCGAATAAATGCTAAAAAATTCGACACTTATCTTCTTTGGCAAGCATAATTTACTAGATAATTTAAAACTTCTTTATAAAAGATCATAACGGTAACAATCATTGGGCCTAATAAATGCCAAAAAAGTTGACATAATTATCTTCTTTGTAAAAGATAGTTTAATAGATCATTTAAAATTTGTTTATTAAAAGATTA
This sequence comes from Psophocarpus tetragonolobus, assembly GCA_037954015.1. NCBI lineage: Eukaryota > Viridiplantae > Streptophyta > Magnoliopsida > Fabales > Fabaceae > Psophocarpus > Psophocarpus tetragonolobus. The sequence goes on along the minus strand of CM075688.1, from coordinate 56,382,814 downwards.
TAACGGTAATGATCATTGGGTGTAATAAATGCTAAAAAAGTTGATATAATTATCCTCTTTGTAAAAGATAATTTACTAGATAATTTAAAATTTCTAAGTAAAAGATCATAACGGTAACGATCATTGGGCCGAATAAATGCTAAAAAATTCGACACTTATCTTCTTTGGCAAGCATAATTTACTAGATAATTTAAAGCTTCTTTATAAAAGATCATAACGGTAACAATCATTGGGCCTAATAAATGCCAAAAAAGTTAACATAATTATCTTCTTTGTAAAAGATAGTTTAATAGATCATTTAAAATTTGTTTATTAAAAGATTATAACGGTAATGATCATTAGGTGTAATAAATGCTAAAAAAGATGATATAATTATCCTCTTTGTAAAAGATAATTTACTAGATAATTTAAAATTTCTAAGTAAAAGATCATAACGGTAACGATCATTGGGCCGAATAAATGCTAAAAAATTCGACACTTATCTTCTTTGGCAAGCATAATTTACTAGATAATTTAAAACTTCTTTATAAAAGATCATAACGGTAACAATCATTGGGCCTAATAAATGCCAAAAAAGTTGACATAATTATCTTCTTTGTAAAAGATAGTTTAATAGATCATTTAAAATTTGTTTATTAAAAGATTATAACGGTAATGATCATTGGGTGTAATAAATGCTAAAAAAGTTGATATAATTATCCTCTTTGTAAAAGATAATTTACTAGATAATTTAAAATTTCTAAGTAAAAGATCATAACGGTAACGATCATTGGGCCGAATAAATGCTAAAAAATTCGACACTTATCTTCTTTGGCAAGCATAATTTACTAGATAATTTAAAGCTTCTTTATAAAAGATCATAACGGTAACAATCATTGGGCCTAATAAATGCCAAAAAAGTTAACATAATTATCTTCTTTGTAAAAGATAGTTTAATAGATCATTTAAAATTTGTTTATTAAAAGATTATAACGGTAATGATCATTAGGTGTAATAAATGCTAAAAAAGATGATATAATTATCCTCTTTGTAAAAGATAATTTACTAGATAATTTAAAATTTCTAAGTAAAAGATCATAACGGTAACGATCATTGGGCCGAATAAATGCTAAAAAATTCGACACTTATCTTCTTTGGCAAGCATAATTTACTAGATAATTTAAAACTTCTTTATAAAAGATCATAACGGTAACAATCATTGGGCCTAATAAATGCCAAAAAAGTTGACATAATTATCTTCTTTGTAAAAGATAGTTTAATAGATCATTTAAAATTTGTTTATTAAAAGATTATAACGGTAATGATCATTGGGTGTAATAAATGCTAAAAAAGATGATATAATTATCCTCTTTGTAAAAGATAATTTACTAGATAATTTAAAATTTCTAAGTAAAAGATCATAACGGTAACGATCATTGGGCCGAATAAATGCTAAAAAATTCGACACTTATCTTCTTTGGCAAGCATAATTTACTAGATAATTTAAAACTTCTTTATAAAAGATCATAACGGTAACAATCATTGGGCCTAATAAATGCCAAAAAAGTTAACATAATTATCTTCTTTGTAAAAGATAGTTTAATAGATCATTTAAAATTTGTTTATTAAAAGATTATAACGGTAACGATCATTGGGTGTAATAAATGCTAAAAAAGTTGATATAATTATCCTCTTTGTAAAAGATAATTTACTAGATAATTTAAAATTTCTAAGTAAAAGATCATAACGGTAACGATCATTGGGCTAAATAAATGCTAAAAAATTTGACATAGTTATCTTCTTTGTTAAACATGATTTACTAGATAATTTAAAATTTCTTTATAAAAGATCATAACGGTAACGATCATTGGGCCTAATAAATGCTAAAAAAGTTGACATAATTATCTTCTTTGTAAAAGATAGTTTAATAGATCATTTAAAATTTCTTTATTAAAAGATTATAACGGTAACGATCATTGGGTGTAATAAATGCTAAAAAAGTTGATATAATTATCCTCTTTGTAAAAGATAATTTACTAGATAATTTAAAATTTCTAAGTAAAAGATCATAACGGTAACGATCATTGGGCCGAATAAATGCTAAAAAATTGGACACTTATCTTCTTGGGCAAGCATAATTTACTAGATAATTTAAAACTTCTTTATAAAAGATCATAACGGTAACAATCATTGGGCCTAATAAATGCCAAAAAAGTTGACATAATTATCTTCTTTGTAAAAGATAGTTTAATAGATCATTTAAAATTTGTTTATTAAAAGATTATAACGGTAATGATCATTGGGTGTAATAAATGCTAAAAAAGTTGATATAATTATCCTCTTTGTAAAAGATAATTTACTAGATAATTTAAAATTTCTAAGTAAAAGATCATAACGGTAACGATCATTGGGCCGAATAAATGCTAAAAAATTCGACACTTATCTTCTTTGGCAAGCATAATTTACTAGATAATTTAAAGCTTCTTTATAAAAGATCATAACGGTAACAATCATTGGGCCTAATAAATGCCAAAAAAGTTAACATAATTATCTTCTTTGTAAAAGATAGTTTAATAGATCATTTAAAATTTGTTTATTAAAAGATTATAACGGTAATGATCATTAGGTGTAATAAATGCTAAAAAAGATGATATAATTATCCTCTTTGTAAAAGATAATTTACTAGATAATTTAAAATTTCTAAGTAAAAGATCATAACGGTAACGATCATTGGGCCGAATAAATGCTAAAAAATTCGACACTTATCTTCTTTGGCAAGCATAATTTACTAGATAATTTAAAACTTCTTTATAAAAGATCATAACGGTAACAATCATTGGGCCTAATAAATGCCAAAAAAGTTGACATAATTATCTTCTTTGTAAAAGATAGTTTAATAGATCATTTAAAATTTGTTTATTAAAAGATTATAACGGTAACGATCATTGGGTGTAATAAATGCTAAAAAAGTTGATATAATTATCCTCTTTGTAAAAGATAATTTACTAGATAATTTAAAATTTCTAAGTAAAAGATCATAACGGTAACGATCATTGGGCTAAATAAATGCTAAAAAATTTTACATAGTTATCTTCTTTGTTAAACATGATTTACTAGATAATTTAAAATTTCTTTATAAAAGATCATAACGGTAACGATCATTGGGCCGAATAAATGCTAAAAAATTCGACACTTATCTTCTTTGGCAAGCATAATTTACTAGATAATTTAAAACTTCTTTATAAAAGATCATAACGGTAACAATCATTGGGCCTAATAAATGCCAAAAAAGTTGACATAATTATCTTCTTTGTAAAAGATAGTTTAATAGATCATTTAAAATTTGTTTATTAAAAGATTATAACGGTAACGATCATTGGGTGTAATAAATGCTAAAAAAGTTGATATAATTATCCTCTTTGTAAAAGATAATTTACTAGATAATTTAAAATTTCTAAGTAAAAGATCATAACGGTAACGATCATTGGGGTAAATAAATGCTAAAAAATTTGACATAGTTATCTTCTTTGTTAAACATGATTTACTAGATAATTTAAAATTTCTTTATAAAAGATCATAACGGTAACGATCATTGGGCCTAATAAATGCTAAAAAAGTTGACATAATTATCTTCTTTGTAAAAGATAGTTTAATAGATCATTTAAAATTTCTTTATTAAAAGATTATAACGGTAACGATCATTGGGTGTAATAAATGCTAAAAAAGTTGATATAATTATCCTCTTTGTAAAAGATAATTTACTAGATAATTTAAAATTTCTAAGTAAAAGATCATAACGGTAACGATCATTGGGCCGAATAAATGCTAAAAAATTGGACACTTATCTTCTTGGGCAAGCATAATTTACTAGATAATTTAAAACTTCTTTATAAATGATCATAACGGTAACAATCATTGGGCCTAATAAATGCCAAAAAAGTTGACATAATTATCTTCTTTGTAAAAGATAGTTTAATAGATCATTTAAAATTTGTTTATTAAAAGATTATAACGGTAACGATCATTGGGTGTAATAAATGCTAAAAAAGTTGATATAATTATCCTCTTTGTAAAAGATAATTTACTAGATAATTTAAAATTTCTAAGTAAAAGATCATAACGGTAACGATCATTTGGCCGAATAAATGCTAAAAAATTGGACACTTATCTTCTTGGGCAAGCATAATTTACTAGATAATTTAAAACTTCTTTATAAAAGATCATAACGGTAACAATCATTGGGCCTAATAAATGCCAAAAAAGTTGACATAATTATCTTCTTTGTAAAAGATAGTTTAATAGATCATTTAAAATTTGTTTATTAAAAGATTATAACGGTAATGATCATTGGGTGTAATAAATGCTAAAAAAGTTGATATAATTATCCTCTTTGTAAAAGATAATTTACTAGATAATTTAAAATTTCTAAGTAAAAGATCATAACGGTAACGATCATTGGGCCGAATAAATGCTAAAAAATTCGACACTTATCTTCTTTGGCAAGCATAATTTACTAGATAATTTAAAGCTTCTTTATAAAAGATCATAACGGTAACAATCATTGGGCCTAATAAATGCCAAAAAAGTTAACATAATTATCTTCTTTGTAAAAGATAGTTTAATAGATCATTTAAAATTTGTTTATTAAAAGATTATAACGGTAACGATCATTGGGTGTAATAAATGCTAAAAAAGTTGATATAATTATCCTCTTTGTAAAAGATAATTTACTAGATAATTTAAAATTTCTAAGTAAAATATCATAACGGTAACGATCATTGGGCCGAATAAATGCTAAAAAATTTGACATAGTTATCTTCTTTGTTAAACATGATTTACTAGATAATTTAAAACTTCTTTATAAAAGATGATAACGGTAACAATTATTGGGCCTAATAAATGCCAAAAAAGTTGACATAATTATCTTCTTTGTAAAAGATAGTTTAATAGATCATTTCAAATTTGTTTATTAAAAGATTATAACGGTAACGATCATTGGGTGTAATAAATGCTAAAAAAGTTGATATAATTATCCTCTTTGTAAAAGATAATTTACTAGATAATTTAAAATTTCTAAGTAAAAGATCATAACGGTAACGATCATTGGGCCGAATAAATGCTAAAAAATTCGACACTTATCTTCTTGGGCAAGCATAATTTACTAGATAATTTAAAACTTCTTTATAAAAGATCATAACGGTAACAATCATTGGGCCTAATAAATGCCAAAAAAGTTGACATAATTATCTTCTTTGTAAAAGATAGTTTAATAGATCATTTGAAATTTGTTTATTAAAAGATTATAACGGTAATGATCATTGGGTGTAATAAATGCTAAAAAAGTTGATATAATTATCCTCTTTGTAAAAGATAATTTACTAGATAATTTAAAATTTCTAAGTAAAAGATCATAACGGTAACGATCATTGGGCCGAATAAATGCTAAAAAATTCGACACTTATCTTCTTTGGCAAGCATAATTTACTAGATAATTTAAAACTTCTTTATAAAAGATCATAACGGTAACAATCATTGGGCCTAATAAATGCCAAAAAAGTTGACATAATTATCTTCTTTGTAAAAGATAGTTTAATAGATCATTTAAAATTTGTTTATTAAAAGATTATAACGGTAATGATCATTGGGTGTAATAAATGCTAAAAAAGTTGATATAATTATCCTCTTTGTAAAAGATAATTTACTAGATAATTTAAAATTTCTAAGTAAAAGATCATAACGGTAACGATCATTGGGCCGAATAAATGCTAAAAAATTCGACACTTATCTTCTTTGGCAAGCATAATTTACTAGATAATTTAAAACTTCTTTATAAAAGATCATAACGGTAACAATCATTGGCCTAATAAACGCCAAAAAAGTTGACATAATTATCTTCTTTGTAAAAGATAATTTAATAGATCATTTCAAATTTCTTTATTACAAGATTGTAACGGTAACGATCATTAGGCGTAATAAATGCTAAAAAAGTTAATATAATTATCCTCTTTGTAAAAGATAATTTACTAGATAATTTAAAATTTCTAAGTAAAAGATCACAACGGTAACGATCATTGGGCCGAATAAATGCTAAAAAATTCGACACTTATCTTCTTTGGCAAGCATAATTTACTAGATAATTTAAAACTTCTTTATAAAAGATCATAACGGTAACAATCATTGGGCCTAATAAATGCCAAAAAAGTTGACATAATTATCTTCTTTGTAAAAGATAGTTTAATAGATGATTTAAAATTTGTTTATTAAAAGATTATAACGGTAACGATCATTGGGTGTAATAAATGCTAAAAAAGTTGATATAATTATCCTCTTTGTAAAAGATAATTTACTAGATAATTTAAAATTTCTAAGTAAAAGATCATAACGGTAACGATCATTGGGCCGAATAAATGCTAAAAAATTCGACACTTATCTTCTTGGGCAAGCATAATTTACTAGATAATTTAAAACTTCTTTATCAAAGATCATAACGGTAACAATCATTGGGCCTAAAAAATGCCAAAAAAGTTGACATAATTATCTTCTTTGTAAAAGATAGTTTAATAGATCATTTAAAATTTGTTTGTTAAAAGATTATAACGGTAATGATCATTGGGTGTAATAAATGCTAAAAAAGTTGATATAATTATCCTCTTTGTAAAAGATAATTTACTAGATAATTTAAAATTTCTAAGTAAAAGATCATAATGGTAACGATCATTGGGCCGAATAAATGCTAAAAAATTCGACACTTATCTTCTTTGGCAAGCATAATTTACTAGATAATTTAAAACTTCTTTAGAAAAGATCATAACGGTAACAATCATTGGGCCTAATAAATGCCAAAAAAGTTGACATAATTATCTTCTTTGTAAAAGATAGTTTAATAGATGATTTAAAATTTGCTTATTAAAAGATTATAACGGTAACGATCATTGGGTGTAATAAATGCTAAAAAAGTTGATATAATTATCCTCTTTGTAAAAGATAATTTACTAGATAATTTAAAATTTCTAAGTAAAAGATCATAACGGTAACGATCATTGGGCCGAATAAATGATAAAAAATTCGACACTTATCTTCTTTGGCAAGCATAATTTACTAGATAATTTAAAACTTCTTTATAAAAGATCATAACGGTAACAATCATTGGGCCTAATAAATGCCAAAAAAGTTGACATAATTATCTTCTTTGTAAAAGATAGTTTAATAGATCATTTAAAATTTGTTTATTAAAAGATTATAACGGTAACGATCATTGGGTGTAATAAATGCTAAAAAAGTTGATATAGTTATCCTCTTTGTAAAAGATAATTTACTAGATAATTTAAAATTTCTAAGTAAAAGATCATAACGGCAACGATCATTGGGCCGAATAAATGCTAAAAAATTCGACACTTATCTTCTTTGGCAAGCATAATTTACTAGATAATTTAAAACTTCTTTATAAAAGATCATAACGGTAACAATCATTGGGCCTAATAAATGCCAAAAAAGTTGACATAATTATCTTCTTTGTAAAAGATAGTTTAATAGATCATTTAAAATTTGTTTATTAAAAGATTATAACGGTAACGATCATTGGGTGTAATAAATGCTAAAAAAGTTGATATAGTTATCCTCTTTGTAAAAGATAATTTACTAGATAATTTAAAATTTCTAAGTAAAAGATCATAACGGCAACGATCATTGGGCCGAATAAATGCTAAAAAATTCGACACTTATCTTCTTTGGCAAGCATAATTTACTAGATAATTTAAAACTTCTTTATAAAAGATCATAACGGTAACAATCATTGGGCCTAATAAATGCCAAAAAAGTTGACATAATTATCTTCTTTGTAAAAGATAGTTTAATAGATCATTTAAAATTTGTTTATTAAAAGATTATAACGGTAACGATCATTGGGTGTAATAAATGCTAAAAAAGTTGATATAATTATCCTCTTTGTAAAAGATAATTTACTAGATAATTTAAAATTTCTAAGTAAAAGATCATAACGGTAACGATCATTGGGCCGAATAAATGCTAAAAAATTTGACATAGTTATCTTCTTTGTTAAACATGATTTACTAGATAATTTAAAACTTCTTTATAAAAGATTATAACGGTAACAATCATTGGGCCTAATAAATGCCAAAAAAGTTGACATAATTATCTTCTTTGTAAAAGATAATTTAATAGATCATTTCAAATTTGTTTATTAAAAGATTATAACGGTAACGATCATTGGGTGTAATAAATGCTAAAAAAGTTGATATAATTATCCTCTTTGTAAAAGATAATTTACTAGATAATTTAAAATTTCTAAGTAAAAGATCATAACAGTAACGATCATTGGGCCGAATAAATGCTAAAAAATTTGACATAGTTATCTTCTTTGTTAAACATGATTTACTACATAATTTAAAACTTATTTATAAAAGATGATAACGGTAACAATCATTGGGCCTAATAAATGCCAAAAAAGTTGACATAATTATCTTCTTTGCAAAAGATAATTTAATAGATCATTTCAAATTTCTTTATTACAAGATTATAACGGTAACGATCATTGGGTGTAATAAATGCTAAAAAAGTTGATATAATTATCCTCTTTGTAAAAGATAATTTACTAGATAATTTAAAATTTCTAAGTAAAAGATCATAATGGTAACGATCATTGGGCCGAATAAATGCTAAAAAATTCGACACTTATCTTCTTTGGCAAGCATAATTTACTAGATAATTTAAAACTTCTTTAGAAAAGATCATAACGGTAACAATCATTGGGCCTAATAAATGCCAAAAAAGTTGACATAATTATCTTCTTTGTAAAAGATAGTTTAATAGATGATTTAAAATTTGCTTATTAAAAGATTATAACGGTAACGATCATTGGGTGTAATAAATGCTAAAAAAGTTGATATAATTATCCTCTTTGTAAAAGATAATTTACTAGATAATTTAAAATTTCTAAGTAAAAGATCATAACGGTAACGTTCATTGGGCCGAATAAATGATAAAAAATTCGACACTTATCTTCTTTGGCAAGCATAATTTACTAGATAATTTAAAACTTCTTTATAAAAGATCATAACGGTAACAATCATTGGGCCTAATAAATGCCAAAAAAGTTGACATAATTATCTTCTTTGTAAAAGATAGTTTAATAGATCATTTAAAATTTGTTTATTAAAAGATTATAACGGTAACGATCATTGGGTGTAATAAATGCTAAAAAAGTTGATATAGTTATCCTCTTTGTAAAAGATAATTTACTAGATAATTTAAAATTTCTAAGTAAAAGATCATAACGGCAACGATCATTGGGCCGAATAAATGCTAAAAAATTCGACACTTATCTTCTTTGGCAAGCATAATTTACTAGATAATTTAAAACTTCTTTATAAAAGATCATAACGGTAACAATCATTGGGCCTAATAAATGCCAAAAAAGTTGACATAATTATCTTCTTTGTAAAAGATAGTTTAATAGATCATTTAAAATTTGTTTATTAAAAGATTATAACGGTAACGATCATTGGGTGTAATAAATGCTAAAAAAGTTGATATAATTATCCTCTTTGTAAAAGATAATTTACTAGATAATTTAAAATTTCTAAGTAAAAGATCATAACGGTAACGATCATTGGGCCGAATAAATGCTAAAAAATTTGACATAGTTATCTTCTTTGTTAAACATGATTTACTAGATAATTTAAAACTTCTTTATAAAAGATTATAACGGTAACAATCATTGGGCCTAATAAATGCCAAAAAAGTTGACATAATTATCTTCTTTGTAAAAGATAATTTAATAGATCATTTCAAATTTGTTTATTAAAAGATTATAACGGTAACGATCATTGGGTGTAATAAATGCTAAAAAAGTTGATATAATTATCCTCTTTGTAAAAGATAATTTACTAGATAATTTAAAATTTCTAAGTAAAAGATCATAACAGTAACGATCATTGGGCCGAATAAATGCTAAAAAATTTGACATAGTTATCTTCTTTGTTAAACATGATTTACTACATAATTTAAAACTTATTTATAAAAGATGATAACGGTAACAATCATTGGGCCTAATAAATGCCAAAAAAGTTGACATAATTATCTTCTTTGCAAAAGATAATTTAATAGATCATTTCAAATTTCTTTATTACAAGATTATAACGGTAACGATCATTGGGTGTAATAAATGCTAAAAAAGTTGATATAATTATCCTCTTTGTAAAAGATAATTTACTAGATAATTTAAAATTTCTAAGTAAAAGATCATAATGGTAACGATCATTGGGCCGAATAAATGCTAAAAAATTCGACACTTATCTTCTTTGGCAAGCATAATTTACTAGATAATTTAAAACTTCTTTAGAAAAGATCATAACGGTAACAATCATTGGGCCTAATAAATGCCAAAAAAGTTGACATAATTATCTTCTTTGTAAAAGATAGTTTAATAGATGATTTAAAATTTGCTTATTAAAAGATTATAACGGTAACGATCATTGGGTGTAATAAATGCTAAAAAAGTTGATATAATTATCCTCTTTGTAAAAGATAATTTACTAGATAATTTAAAATTTCTAAGTAAAAGATCATAACGGTAACGTTCATTGGGCCGAATAAATGATAAAAAATTCGACACTTATCTTCTTTGGCAAGCATAATTTACTAGATAATTTAAAACTTCTTTATAAAAGATCATAACGGTAACAATCATTGGGCCTAATAAATGCCAAAAAAGTTGACATAATTATCTTCTTTGTAAAAGATAGTTTAATAGATCATTTAAAATTTGTTTATTAAAAGATTATAACGGTAACGATCATTGGGTGTAATAAATGCTAAAAAAGTTGATATAGTTATCCTCTTTGTAAAAGATAATTTACTAGATAATTTAAAATTTCTAAGTAAAAGATCATAACGGCAACGATCATTGGGCCGAATAAATGCTAAAAAATTCGACACTTATCTTCTTTGGCAAGCATAATTTACTAGATAATTTAAAACTTCTTTATAAAAGATCATAACGGTAACAATCATTGGGCCTAATAAATGCCAAAAAAGTTGACATAATTATCTTCTTTGTAAAAGATAGTTTAATAGATCATTTAAAATTTGTTTATTAAAAGATTATAACGGTAACGATCATTGGGTGTAATAAATGCTAAAAAAGTTGATATAATTATCCTCTTTGTAAAAGATAATTTACTAGATAATTTAAAATTTCTAAGTAAAAGATCATAACGGTAACGATCATTGGGCCGAATAAATGCTAAAAAATTTGACATAGTTATCTTCTTTGTTAAACATGATTTACTAGATAATTTAAAACTTCTTTATAAAAGATTATAACGGTAACAATCATTGGGCCTAATAAATGCCAAAAAAGTTGACATAATTATCTTCTTTGTAAAAGATAATTTAATAGATCATTTCAAATTTGTTTATTAAAAGATTATAACGGTAACGATCATTGGGTGTAATAAATGCTAAAAAAGTTGATATAATTATCCTCTTTGTAAAAGATAATTTACTAGATAATTTAAAATTTCTAAGTAAAAGATCATAACAGTAACGATCATTGGGCCGAATAAATGCTAAAAAATTTGACATAGTTATCTTCTTTGTTAAACATGATTTACTACATAATTTAAAACTTATTTATAAAAGATGATAACGGTAACAATCATTGGGCGTAATAAATGCCAAAAAAGTTGACATAATTATCTTCTTTGCAAAAGATAATTTAATAGATCATTTCAAATTTCTTTATTACAAGATTATAACGGTAACGATCATTAGGTGTAATAAATGCTAAAAAAGTTAATATAATTATCCTCTTTGTAAAAGATAATTTACTAGATAATTTAAAATTTCTAAGTAAAAGATCATAACGGTAACGATCATTGGGCCGAATAAATGCTAAAAAATTCGACACTTATCTTCTTTGGCAAGCATAATTTACTAGATAATTTAAAACTTCTTTATAAAAGATCATAACGGTAACAATCATTGGGCCTAATAAACGCCAAAAAAGTTGACATAATTATCTTCTTTGTAAAAGATAATTTAATAGATCATTTCAAATTTCTTTATTACAAGATTGTAACGGTAACGATCATTAGGCGTAATAAATGCTAAAAAAGTTAATATAATTATCCTCTTTGTAAAAGATAATTTACTAGATAATTTAAAATTTCTAAGTAAAAGATCACAACGGTAACGATCATTGGGCCGAATAAATGCTAAAAAATTCGACACTTATCTTCTTTGGCAAGCATAATTTACTAGATAATTTAAAACTTCTTTATAAAAGATCATAACGGTAACAATCATTGGGCCTAATAAATGCCAAAAAAGTTGACATAATTATCTTCTTTGTAAAAGATAGTTTAATAGATCATTTAAAATTTGTTTATTAAAAGATTATAACGGTAACGATCATTGGGTGTAATAAATGCTAAAAAAGTTGATATAATTATCCTCTTTGTAAAAGATAATTTACTAGATAATTTAAAATTTCTAAGTAAAAGATCATAACGGTAATGATCATTGGGCTGAATAAATGCTAAAAAATTTGACATAGTTATCTTCTTTGTTAAACATGATTTACTAGATAATTTAAAATTTCTTTATAAAAGATCATAACGGTAACGATCATTGGGCCTAATAAATGCTAAAAAAGTTCACATAATTATCTTCTTTGTAAAAGATAGTTTAATAGATCATTTAAAATTTCTTTATTAAAAGATTATAACGGTAACGATCATTGGGTGTAATAAATGCTAAAAAAGTTGATATAATTATCCTCTTTGTAAAAGATAATTTACTAGATAATTTAAAATTTCTAAGTAAAAGATCATAACGGTAACGATCATTGGGCCGAATAAATGCTAAAAAATTCGACACTTATCTTCTTGGGCAAGCATAATTTACTAGATAATTTAAAACTTCTTTATCAAAGATCATAACGGTAACAATCATTGGGCCTAATAAATGCCAAAAAAGTTGACATAATTATCTTCTTTGTAAAAGATAGTTTAATAGATCATTTAAAATTTGTTTGTTAAAAGATTATAACGGTAATGATCATTGGGTGTAATAAATGCTAAAAAAGTTGATATAATTATCCTCTTTGTAAAAGATAATTTACTAGATAATTTAAAATTTCTAAGTAAAAGATCATAATGGTAACGATCATTGGGCCGAATAAATGCTAAAAAATTCGACACTTATCTTCTTTGGCAAGCATAATTTACTAGATAATTTAAAACTTCTTTAGAAAAGATCATAACGGTAACAATCATTGGGCCTAATAAATGCCAAAAAAGTTGACATAATTATCTTCTTTGTAAAAGATAGTTTAATAGATGATTTAAAATTTGTTTATTAAAATATTATAACGGTAACGATCATTGGGTGTAATAAATGCTAAAAACGTTGATATAATTATCCTCTTTGTAAAAGATAATTTACTAGATAATTTAAAATTTCTAAGTAAAAGATCATAACGGTAACGATCATTGGGCCGAATAAATGATAAAAAATTCGACACTTATCTTCTTTGGCAAGCATAATTTACTAGATAATTTAAAACTTCTTTATAAAAGATCATAACGGTAACAATCATTGGGCCTAATAAATGCCAAAAAAGTTGACATAATTATCTTCTTTGTAAAAGATAGTTTAATAGATGATTTAAAATTTGTTTATTAAAAGATTATAACGGTAACGATCATTGGGTGTAATAAATGCTAAAAAAGTTGATATAATTATCCTCTTTGTAAAAGATAATTTACTAGATAATTTAAAATTTCTAAGTAAAAGATCATAACGGTAACGATCATTGGGCCGAATAAATGATAAAAAATTCGACACTTATCTTCTTTGGCAAGCATAATTTACTAGATAATTTAAAACTTCTTTATAAAAGATCATAACGGTAACAATCATTGGGCCTAATAAATGCCAAAAAAGTTGACATAATTATCTTCTTTGTAAAAGATAGTTTAATAGATCATTTAAAATTTGTTTATTAAAAGATTATAACGGTAACGATCATTGGGTGTAATAAATGCTAAAAAAGTTGATATAGTTATCCTCTTTGTAAAAGATAATTTACTAGATAATTTAAAATTTCTAAGTAAAAGATCATAACGGTAACGATCATTGGGCCGAATAAATGCTAAAAAATTCGACACTTATCTTCTTTGGCAAGCATAATTTACTAGATAATTTAAAACTTCTTTATAAAAGATCATAACGGTAACAATCATTGGGGCTAATAAATGCCAAAAAAGTTTACATAATTATCTTCTTTGTAAAAGATAGTTTAATAGATCATTTAAAATTTGTTTATTAAAAGATTATAACGGTAACGATCATTGGGTGTAATAAATGCTAAAAAAGTTGATATAATTATCCTCTTTGTAAAAGATAATTTACTAGATAATTTAAAATTTCTAAGTAAAAGATCATAACGGTAACGATCATTGGGCCGAATAAATGCTAAAAAATTTGACATAGTTATCTTCTTTGTTAAACATGATTTACTAGATAATTTAAAACTTCTTTATAAAAGATTATAACGGTAACAATCATTGGGCCTAATAAATGCCAAAAAAGTTGACATAATTATCTTCTTTGTAAAAGATAATTTAATAGATCATTTCAAATTTGTTTATTAAAAGATTATAACGGTAACGATCATTGGGTGTAATAAATGCTAAAAAAGTTGATATAATTATCCTCTTTGTAAAAGATAATTTACTAGATAATTTAAAATTTCTAAGTAAAAGATCATAACAGTAACGATCATTGGGCCGAATAAATGCTAAAAAATTTGACATAGTTATCTTCTTTGTTAAACATGATTTACTACATAATTTAAAACTTATTTATAAAAGATGATAACGGTAACAATCATTGGGCCTAATAAATGCCAAAAAAGTTGACATAATTATCTTCTTTGCAAAAGATAATTTAATAGATCATTTCAAATTTCTTTATTACAAGATTATAACGGTAACGATCATTAGGTGTAATAAATGCTAAAAAAGTTAATATAATTATCCTCTTTGTAAAAGATAATTTACTAGATAATTTAAAATTTCTAAGTAAAAGATCATAACGGTAACGATCATTGGGCCGAATAAATGCTAAAAAATTCGACACTTATCTTCTTTCGCAAGCATAATTTACTAGATAATTTAAAACTTCTTTATAAAAGATCATAACGGTAACAATCATTGGGGCTAATAAATGCCAAAAAAGTTGACATAATTATCTTCTTTGTAAAAGATAGTTTAATATATCATTTAAAATTTGTTTATTAAAAGATTATAACGGTAACGATCATTGGGTGTAATAAATGCTAAAAAAGTTGATATAATTATCCTCTTTGTAAAAGATAATTTACTAGATAATTTAAAATTTCTAAGTAAAAGATCATAACGGTAACGATCATTGGGCCGAATAAATGCTAAAAAATTTGACATAGTTATCTTCTTTGTTAAACATGATTTACTAGATAATTTAAAACTTCTTCATAAAAGATGATAACGGTAACAATCATTGGGCCTAATAAATGCCAAAAAAGTTGACATAATTATCTTCTTTGTAAAAGATAATTTAATAGATCATTTCAAATTTCTTTATTACAAGATTATAACGGTAACGATCATTAGGTGTAATAAATGCTAAAAAAGTTAATATAATTATCCTCTTTGTAAAAGATAATTTACTAGATAATTTAAAATTTCTAAGTAAAAGATCATAACGGTAACGATCATTGGGCCGAATAAATGCTAAAAAATTCGACACTTATCTTCTTTGGCAAGCATAATTTACTAGATAATTTAAAACTTCTTTATAAAAGATCATAACGGTAACAATCATTGGGGCTAATAAATGCCAAAAAAGTTTACATAATTATCTTCTTTGTAAAAGATAGTTTAATAGATCATTTAAAATTTGTTTATTAAAAGATTATAACGGTAACGATCATTGGGTGTAATAAATGCTAAAAAAGTTGATATAATTATCCTCTTTGTAAAAGATAATTTACTAGATAATTTAAAATTTCTAAGTAAAAGATCATAACGGTAACGATCATTGGGCCGAATAAATGCTAAAAAATTTAACATAGTTATCTTCTTTGTGAAACATGATTTACTAGATAATTTAAAACTTCTTTATAAAAGATGATAACGGTAACAATCATTGGGCCTAATAAATGCCAAACAAGTTGACATAATTATCTTCTTTGTAAAAGATAATTTAATAGATCATTTCAAATTTCTTTATTACAAGATTATAACGGTAACGATCATTAGGCGTACTAAATGGTAAAAAAGTTAATATAATTATCCTCTTTGTAAAAGATAATTTACTAGATAATTTAAAATTTCTAAGTAAAAGATCATAACGGTAACGATCATTGGGCCGAATAAATGCTAAAAAATTCGACACTTATCTTCTTTGGCAAGCATAATTTACTAGATAATTTAAAACTTCTTTATAAAAGATCATAACGGTAACAATCATTGGGGCTAATAAATGCCAAAAAGTTGACATAATTATCTTCTTTGTAAAAGATAGTTTAATAGATCATTTAAAATTTGTTTATTAAAAGATTATAACGGTAACGATCATTGGGTGTAATAAATGCTAAAAAAGTTGATATAATTAACCTCTTTGTTAAAGATAATTTACTAGATAATTTAAAATTTCTAAGTAAAAGATGATAACGGTAACGATCATTGGGCCGAATAAATGCTAAAAAATTTAACATAGTTATCTTCTTTGTGAAACATGATTTACTAGATAATTTAAAACTTCTTTATAAAAGATGATAACGGTAACAATCATTGGGCCTAATAAATGCCAAAAAAGTTGACATAATTATCTTCTTTGTAAAAGATAATTTAATAGATCATTTCAAATTTCTTTATTACAAGATTATAACGGTAACGATCATTAGGCGTACTAAATGGTAAAAAAGTTAATATAATTATCCTCTTTGTAAAAGATAATTTACTAGATAATTTAAAATTTCTAAGTAAAAGATCATAACGGTAACGATCATTGGGCCGAATAAATGCTAAAAAATTCGACACTTATCTTCTTTGGCAAGCATAATTTACTAGATAATTTAAAACTTCTTTATAAAAGATCATAACGGTAACAATCATTGGGGCTAATAAATGCCAAAAAGTTGACATAATTATCTTCTTTGTAAAAGATAGTTTAATAGATCATTTAAAATTTGTTTATTAAAAGATTATAACGGTAACGATCATTGGGTGTAATAAATGCTAAAAAAGTTGATATAATTATCCTCTTTGTTAAAGATAATTTACTAGATAATTTAAAATTTCTAAGTAAAAGATGATAACGGTAACGATCATTGGGCCGAATAAATGCTAAAAAATTTAACATAGTTATCTTCTTTGTGAAACATGATTTACTAGATAATTTAAAACTTCTTTATAAAAGATGATAACGGTAACAATCATTGGGCCTAATAAATGCCAAAAAAGTTGACATAATTATCTTCTTTGTAAAAGATAATTTAATAGATCATTTCAAATTTCTTTATTACAAGATTATAACGGTAACGATCATTAGGCGTACTAAATGGTAAAAAAGTTAATATAATTATCCTCTTTGTAAAAGATAATTTACTAGATAATTTAAAATTTCTAAGTAAAAGATCATAACGGTAACGATCATTGGGCCGAATAAATGCTAAAAAATTTGACATAGTTATCTTCTTTGTTAAACATGATTTACTAGATAATTTAAAACTTCTTCATAAAAAATGATAACGGTAACAATCATTGGGCCTAATAAATGCCAAAAAAGTTGACATAATTATCTTCTTTGTAAAAGATAATTTAATAGATCATTTCAAATTTCTTTATTACAAGATTATAACGGTAACGATCATTAGGTGTAGTAAATGCTAAAAAAGTTGATATAATTATCCTCTTTGTAAAAGATAATTTACTAGATAATTTAAAATTTCTAAGTAAAAGATGATAACGGTAACGATCATTGGGCCGAATAAATGCTAAAAAATTTAACATAGTTATCTTCTTTGTGAAACATGATTTACTAGATAATTTAAAACTTCTTTATAAAAGATGATAACGGTAACAATCATTGGGCCTAATAAATGCCAAAAAAGTTGACGTAATTATCTTCTTTGTAAAAGATAATTTAATAGATCATTTCAAATTTCTTTATTACAAGATTATAACGGTAACGATCATTAGGCGTACTAAATGGTAAAAAAGTTAATATAATTATCCTCTTTGTAAAAGATAATTTACTAGATAATTTAAAATTTCTAAGTAAAAGATCATAACGGTAACGATCATTGGGTGAATAAATGCTAAAAAATTTGACATAGTTATCTTCTTTGTTAAACATGATTTACTAGATAATTTAAAACTTCTTTATAAAAGATGATAACGGTAACAATCATTGGGCCTAATAAATGCCAAAAAAGTTGACATAATTATCTTCTTTGTAAAAGATAATTTAATAGATCATTTCAAATTTCTTTATTACAAGATTATAACGGTAACGATCATTAGGCGTACTAAATGGTAAAAAAGTTAATATAATTATCCTCTTTGTAAAAGATAATTTACTAGATAATTTAAAATTTCTAAGTAAAAGATCATAACGATAACGATCATTGGGCCGAATAAATGCTAAAAAATTCGACACTTATCTTCTTTGTCAAGCATAATTTACTAGATAATTTAAAACTTCTTTATAAAAGATCATAACGGTAATAATCATTGGGCATAATAAATGCCAAAAAAGTTGACATAATTATCTTCTTTGTAAAAGATAGTGTAATAGATCATTTAAAATTTCTTTATTAAAAGATTATAACGGTAACGATCATTGGGTGTAATAAATGCTAAAAAAGTTGATATAATTATCCTCTTTGTAAAAGATAATTTACTAGATAATTTAAAATTTCTAAGTAAAAGATCATGACGGTAACGATCATTGGGCCGAATAAATGCTAAAAAATTTGACATAGTTATCTTCTTTGTTAAACATGATTTACTAGATAATTTAAAACTTCTTCATAAAAAATGATAACGGTAACAATCATTGGGCCTAATAAATGCCAAAAATTTGACATAATTATCTTCTTTGTAAAAGATAGTTTAATAGATCATTTAAAATTTGTTTATTAAAAGATTATAACGGTAACGATCATTGGGTGTAATAAATGCTAAAAAAGTTGATATAATTATCCTCTTTGTTAAAGATAATTTACTAGATAATTTAAAATTTCTAAGTAAAAGATGATAACGGTAACGATCATTGGGCCGAATAAATGCTAAAAAATTTAACATAGTTATCTTCTTTGTGAAACATGATTTACTAGATAATTTAAAACTTCTTTATAAAAGATGATAACGGTAACAATCATTGGGCCTAATAAATGCATAAAAAGTTGACATAATTATCTTCTTTGTAAAAGATAATTTAATAGATCATTTCAAATTTCTTTATTACAAGATTATAACGGTAACGATCATTAGGCGTACTAAATGGTAAAAAAGTTAATATAATTATCCTCTTTGTAAAAGATAATTTACTAGATAATTTAAAATTTCTAAGTAAAAGATCATAACGGTAACGATCATTGGGCCGAATAAATGCTAAAAAATTTGACATAGTTATCTTCTTTGTTAAACATGATTTACTAGATAATTTAAAACTTCTTCATAAAAAATGATAACGGTAACAATCATTGGGCCTAATAAATGCCAAAAAAGTTGACATAATTATCTTCTTTGTAAAAGATAATTTAATAGATCATTTCAAATTTCTTTATTACAATATTATAACGGTAACGATCATTAGGTGTAGTAAATGCTAAAAAAGTTGATATAATTATCCTCTTTGTAAAAGATAATTTACTAGATAATTTAAAATTTCTAAGTAAAAGATCATAACGATAACGATCATTGGGCCGAATAAATGCTAAAAAATTCGACACTTATCTTCTTTGTCAAGCATAATTTACTAGATAATTTAAAACTTCTTTATAAAAGATCATAACGGTAATAATCATTGGGCATAATAAATGCCAAAAAAGTTGACATAATTATCTTCTTTGTAAAAGATAGTGTAATAGATCATTTAAAATTTCTTTATTAAAAGATTATAACGGTAACGATCATTGGGTGTAATAAATGCTAAAAAAGTTGATATAATTATCCTCTTTGTAAAAGATAATTTACTAGATAATTTAAAATTTCTAAGTAAAAGATCATGACGGTAACGATCATTGGGCCGAATAAATGCTAAAAAATTTGACATAGTTATCTTCTTTGTTAAACATGATTTACTAGATAATTTAAAACTTCTTCATAAAAAATGATAACGGTAACAATCATTGGGCCTAATAAATGCCAAAAATTTGACATAATTATCTTCTTTGTAAAAGATAGTTTAATAGATCATTTAAAATTTGTTTATTAAAAGATTATAACGGTAACGATCATTGGGTGTAATAAATGCTAAAAAAGTTGATATAATTATCCTCTTTGTTAAAGATAATTTACTAGATAATTTAAAATTTCTAAGTAAAAGATGATAACGGTAACGATCATTGGGCCGAATAAATGCTAAAAAATTTAACATAGTTATCTTCTTTGTGAAACATGATTTACTAGATAATTTAAAACTTCTTTATAAAAGATGATAACGGTAACAATCATTGGGCCTAATAAATGCATAAAAAGTTGACATAATTATCTTCTTTGTAAAAGATAATTTAATAGATCATTTCAAATTTCTTTATTACAAGATTATAACGGTAACGATCATTAGGCGTACTAAATGGTAAAAAAGTTAATATAATTATCCTCTTTGTAAAAGATAATTTACTAGATAATTTAAAATTTCTAAGTAAAAGATCATAACGGTAACGATCATTGGGCCGAATAAATGCTAAAAAATTTGACATAGTTATCTTCTTTGTTAAACATGATTTACTAGATAATTTAAAACTTCTTCATAAAAAATGATAACGGTAACAATCATTGGGCCTAATAAATGCCAAAAAAGTTGACATAATTATCTTCTTTGTAAAAGATAATTTAATAGATCATTTCAAATTTCTTTATTACAATATTATAACGGTAACGATCATTAGGTGTAGTAAATGCTAAAAAAGTTGATATAATTATCCTCTTTGTAAAAGATAATTTACTAGATAATTTAAAATTTCTAAGTAAAAGATGATAACGGTAACGATCATTGGGCCGAATAAATGCTAAAAAATTTAACATAGTTATCTTCTTTGTGAAACATAATTTACTAGATAATTTAAAACTTCTTTATAAAAGATGATAACGGTAACAATCATTGGGCCTAATAAATGCCAAAAAAGTTGACGTAATTATCTTCTTTGTAAAAGATAATTTAATAGATCATTTCAAATTTCTTTATTACAAGATTATAACGGTAAAGATCATTAGGCGTACTAAATGGTAAAAAAGTTAATATAATTATCCTCTTTGTAAAAGATAATTTACTAGATAATTTAAAATTTCTAAGTAAAAGATCATAACGGTAACGATCATTGGCTGAATAAATGCTAAAAAATTTGACATAGTTATCTTCTTTGTTAAACATGATTTACTAGATAATTTAAAACTTCTTTATAAAAGATGATAACGGTAACAATCATTGGGCCTAATAAATGGCAAAAAAGTTGACATAATTATCTTCTTTGTAAAAGATAATTTAATAGATCATTTCAAATTTCTTTATTACAAGATTATAACGGTAACGATCATTAGGCGTACTAAATGGTAAAAAAGTTAATATAATTATCCTCTTTGTAAAAGATAATTTACTAGATAATTTAAAATTTCTAAGTAAAAGATCATAACGGTAACGATCATTGGGCCGAATAAATGCTAAAAAATTCGACACTTATCTTCTTTGTCAAGCATAATTTACTAGATAATTTAAAACTTCTTTATAAAAGATCATAACGGTAATAATCATTGGGCATAATAAATGCCAAAAAAGTTGACATAATTATCTTCTTTGTAAAAGATAGTGTAATAGATCATTTAAAATTTCTTTATTAAAAGATTATAACGGTAACGATCATTGGGTGTAATAAATGCCAAAAAAGTTGATATAATTATCCTCTTTGTAAAAGATAATTTACTAGATAATTTAAAATTTCTAAGTAAAAGATCATGACGGTAACGATCATTGGGCCGAATAAATGCTAAAAAATTTGACATAGTTATCTTCTTTGTTAAACATGATTTACTAGATAATTTAAAACTTCTTCATAAAAGATGATAACGGTAACAATCATTGGGCCTAATAAATGCCAAAAAAGTTGACATAATTATCTTCTTTGTAAAAGATAATTTAATAGATCATTTCAAATTTCTTTATTACAAGATTATAACGGTAACGATCATTAGGCGTACTAAATGGTAAAAAAGTTAATATAATTATCCTCTTTGTAAAAGATAATTTACTAGATAATTTAAAATTTCTAAGTAAAAGATGATAACGGTAACGATCATTGGGCCGAATAAATGCTAAAAAATTCGACACTTATCTTCTTTGTCAAGCATAATTTACTAGATAATTTAAAACTTCTTTATAAAAGATCATAACGGTAATAATCATTGGGCATAATAAATGCCAAAAAAGTTGACATAATTATCTTCTTTGTAAAAGATAGTGTAATAGATCATTTAAAATTTCTTTATTAAAAGATTATAACGGTAACGATCATTGGGTGTAATAAATGCCAAAAAAGTTGATATAATTATCCTCTTTGTAAAAGATAATTTACTAGATAATTTAAAATTTCTAAGTAAAAGATCATGACGGTAACGATCATTGGGCCGAATAAATGCTAAAAAATTTGACATAGTTATCTTCTTTGTTAAACATGATTTACTAGATAATTTAAAACTTCTTCATAAAAGATGATAACGGTAACAATCATTGGGCCTAATAAATGCCAAAAAAGTTGACATAATTATCTTCTTTGTAAAAGATAATTTAATAGATCATTTCAAATTTCTTTATTACAAGATTATAACGGTAACGATCATTAGGCGTACTAAATGGTAAAAAAGTTAATATAATTATCCTCTTTGTAAAAGATAATTTACTAGATAATTTAAAATTTCTAAGTAAAAGATGATAACGGTAACGATCATTGGGCCGAATAAATGCTAAAAAATTCGACACTTATCTTCTTTGTCAAGCATAATTTACTAGATAATTTAAAACTTCTTTATAAAAGATCATAACGGTAATAATCATTGGGCCTAATAAATGCCAAAAAAGTTGACATAATTATCTTCTTTGTAAAAGATAGTGTAATAGATCATTTAAAATTTCTTTATTAAAAGATTATAACGGTAACGATCATTGGGTGTAATAAATGCTAAAAAAGTTGATATAATTATCCTCTTTGTAAAAGATAATTTACTAGATAATTTAAAATTTCTAAGTAAAAGATCATGACGGTAACGATCATTGGGCCGAATAAATGGTAAAAAATTTGACATAGTTATCTTCTTTGTTAAACATGATTTACTAGATAATTTAAAACTTCTTCATAAAAAATGATAACGGTAACAATCATTGGGCCTAATAAATGCCAAAAAAGTTGACATAATTATCTTCTTTGTAAAAGATAATTTAATAGATCATTTCAAATTTCTTTATTACAAGATTATAACGGTAACGATCATTAGGTGTACTAAATGCTAAAAAAGTTAATATAATTATCCTCTTTGTAAAAGATAATTTACTAGATAATTTAAAATTTCTAAGTAAAAGATCAAAACAGTAACGATCATTGGGCCGAATAAATGCTAAAAAATTCCACACTTATCTTCTTTGTCAAGCATAATTTACTAGATAATTTAAAACTTCTTTATAAAAGATCATAACGGTAATAATCATTGGGCCTAACAAATGCTAAAAAAGTTGACATAATTATCTTCTTTGTAAAAGATAGTTTAATAGATCATTTAAAATTTCTTTATTAAAAGATTATAACGGTAACGATCATTGGGTGTAATAAATGCTAAAAAAGTTGATATAATTATCCTCTTTGTAAAAGATAATTTACTAGATAATTTAAAATTTCTTAGTAAAAGATGATAACGGTAACGATCATTGGGCCGAATAAATGCTAAAAAATTTTACATAGTTATCTTCATTGTTAAACATGATTTACTAGATAATTTAAAACTTCTTTATAAAAGATGATAACGGTAACAATCATTGGGCCTAAAAAATGCCAAAAAAGTTGACATAATTATCTTCTTTGTAAAAGATAATTTAATAGATCATTTCAAATTTCTTTATTACAAGATTATAACTGTAACGATCATTAGGCGTACTAAATGGTAAAAAAGTTAATATAATTATCCTCTTTGTAAAAGATAATTTAATAGATAATTTAAAATTTCTAAGTAAAAGATCATAACGGTAACGATCATTGGGCCGAATAAATGCTGAAAAATTTGACATAGTTATCTTCTTTGTTAAACATTATTTACTAGATAATTTAAAACTTCTTTATAAAAGATGATAACGGTAACAATCATTGGGCCTAATAAATGCCAAAAAAGTTGACATAATTATCTTCTTTGTAAAAGATAATTTAATAGATCATTTCAAATTTCTTTATTACAAGATTATAACGGTAACGATCATTAGGCGTAGTAAATGCTAAAAAAGTTAATATAATTATCCTCTTTGTAAAAGATAATTTACTAGATAATTTAAAATTTCTAAGTAAAAGATCATAACGGTAACGATCATTGGGCCGAATAAATGCTAAAAAATTCGACACTTATCTTCTTTGTCAAGCATAATTTACTAGATAATTTAAAACTTCTTTATAAAAGATCATAACGGTAATAATCATTGGGCCTAATAAATGCCAAAAAAGTTGACATAATTATCTTCTTTGTAAAAGATACTTTAATAGATCATTTAAATTTCTTTATTAAAAGATTATAACGGTAACGATCATTGGGTGTAATAAATGCTAAAAAAGTTGATATAATTATCCTCTTTGTAAAAGATAATTTACTAGATAATTTAAAATTTCTAAGTAAAAGATCATAACGGTAACGATCATTGGGCCAAATAAATGCTAAAAAATTTGACATAGTTATCTTCTTTGTTAAACATTATTTACTAGATAATTTAAAACTTCTTTATAAAAAATGATAACGGTAACAATCATTGGGCCTAATAAATGCCAAAAAAGTTGACATAATTATCTTCTTTGTAAAAGATAATTTAATAGATCATTTCAAATTTCTTTATTACAAGATTATAACGGTAACGATCATTAGGTGTAGTAAATGCTAAAAAAGTTCATATAATTATCCTCTTTGTAAAAGATAATTTACTAGATAATTTAAAATTTCTAAGTAAAAGATCATAACGGTAACGATCATTGGGCCGAATAAATGATAAAAAATTCGACACTTATCTTCTTTGTGAAGCATAATTTACCAGATAATTTAAAACTTCTTTATAAAAGATCATGACGGTAACGATCATTGGGCCTAATAAATGCTAAAAAAGTTGACATAATTATCTTCTTTGTAAAAGATAGTTTAATAGATCATTTAAAATTTCTTTATTAAAAGATTATAACGGTAACGATCATTGAGTGTAATAAATGCTAAAAAAGTTGATATAATTATCCTCTTTGTAAAAGATAATTTACTAGATAATTTAAAATTTCTAAGTAAAAGATCATAACGGTAACGATCATTGGGCCGAATAAATGCTAAAAAATTTGACATAGTTATCTTCTTTGTTAAACATGATTTACTAGATAATTTAAAACTTCTTTATAAAAGATGATAGCGGTAACAATCATTGGGTGTAATAAATGCCAAAAAAGTTGACATAATTATCTTCTTTGTAAAAGATAATTTAATAGATCATTTCAAGTTTCTTTATTACAAGATTATAACGGTAACGATCATTAGGCGTAATAAATGCTAAAAAAGTTACTAATTATCCTCTTTGTAAAAGATAATTTACTAGATAATTTAAAATTTCTAAGTAAAAGATCATAACGGTAACGATCATTGGGCCGAATAAATGCTAAAAAATTCGACACTTATCTTCTTTGGCAAGCATAATTTACTAGATAATTTAAAACTTCTTTATAAAAGATCATAACGGTAACGATCATTGGGCCTAATAAATGCTAAAAAAGTTGACATAATTATGTTCTTTGTAAAAGCTAATTTAATAGATCATATAAAAGTTCATTGTAAAATATCATAACGGTAAAGATCATTGGCCGTAATAAATAACAATAAAGTTGACATAATTATCTTCTTTGTAAACGGTAATTTAATAGATCATTTAAAATTTCTTTATAAAAGATCATAACGGTAACGATCATTGGGTCTTATAAATGCTAAGAAAGTTGACATAAATATCTTCTTTGTAAAACATAATTTAATAGATCATTTAAAATTTCTTTATAAAAGCTCATTGGGCCTAATAAATGCCAAAAAAAGTTGATATAATTATCTTTTATAATTATCTTTTCTGTAAAAGATAATTTAGTAGATCATTTAAAATTTCTTTATAAAGGATTATAAAGGTAAAGATCATCACGGTAACAATCATTGGGCCTAATAAATGCTAAAATAGATCACATAATTATCTTCTTTGTGCTAGATAATGTACTAGATAATTTAAAATTTATTGTTAAAGGATCATAACAGTAATGATCGTTGGGCCTAATAAAAGCTAAAAAAGTTGACATAATTATCTTCTTTGTAAAAGATAATTTACTAAATAATTTAAAATTTCTTATTAAATGATCATAACAGTAATGATCATTGGGCCTAATAAATGCTAAACATGTTCACGTAATTATCTTCTTTGTAAAAACTAATTTAATAGATCATTTAAAGTTTCTTTGTAAAAGATCATAACGGTAAAGATCATTGGCCATCATAAATGCCAAAAAAGTTGACATAATTATCTTCTTTGTAAAATATAATTTAATAGATCATTTAAAATTTCTTTATTAAAAGATTATAACGGTCACGATCATTGGGTGTAATAAATGCTAAAAAAGTTGATATAATTATCCTCTTTGTAAAAGATAATTTACTAGATAAATTAAAATTTCTAAGTAAAAGATCATAACGGTAACGATCATTGGGCCGAATAAATGCTAAAAAATTTGACATAGTTATCTTCTTTGTCAAACATAATTTACTAGATAATTTAAAACTTCTTTATAAAAGATGATAATGGTAGCAATCATTGGGCCTAATAAATGCCAAAAAAGTTGACATAATTAACTTCTTTGTAAAAGATAATTTAATAGATCATTTCAAACTTCTTTATTACAAGTTTATAACGGTAACTATCATTAGGCGTAATAAATGCTAAAAAAGTTAATATAATGATCCTCTTTGTAAAAGATAATTTACTAGATAATTTAAAATTTCTAAGTAAAAGATCATAACGGTAACGATCATTGGGCCGAATAAATGCTAAAAAATTTGACATAGTTATCTTCTTTGTTAAACATGATTTACTAGATAATTTAAAACTTCTTTATAAAAGATGATAATGGTAACAATCATTGGGCGTAATAAATAACAAAAAAGTTGACATAATTATCTTCTTTGTAAAAGATAATTTAATAGATCATTTCAAATTTCTTTATTACAAGATTATAACGGTAACGATCATTAGGCGTAGTAAATGCTAAAAAAGTTAATATAATTATCCTCTTTGTAAAAGATAATTTACTAGATAATTTAAAATTTCTAAGTAAAAGATCATAACAGTAACGATCATTGGGCCGAATAAATGATAAAAAATTCGACACTTATCTTCTTTGTCAAGCATAATTTACTAGATAATTTAAAACTTCTTTATAAAAGATCATAACGGTAACGATCATTGGGCCTAATAAATGCTAAAAAAGTTGACATAATTATCTTCTTTGTAAAAGCTAATTTAATAGATCATATAAAAGTTCATTGTAAAATATCATAACGGTAAAGATCATTGGCCGTAATAAATAACAATAAAGTTGACATAATTATCTTCTTTGTAAACGGTAATTTAATAGATCATTTATAATTTCTTTATAAAAGATCATAACGGTAACGATCATTGGGTCTTATAAATGCTAAGAAAGTTGACATAAATATCTTCTTTGTAAAACATAATTTAATAGATCATTTAAAATTTCTTTATAAAAGATCATTCGGCCTAATAAATGCCAAAAAAAGTTGATATAATTATCTTTTATAATTATCTTTTCTGTAAAAGATAATTTAGTAGATCATTTAAAATTTCTTTATAAAGGATTATAAAGGTAAAGATCATCACGGTAACAATCATTGGGCCTAATAAATGCTAAAATAGATGACATAATTATCTTCTTTGTGCTAGATAATGTACTAGATAATTTAAAATTTATTGTTAAAGGATCATAACAGTAATGATCGTTGGGCCTAATAAAAGCTAAAAAAGTTGACATAATTATCTTCTTTGTAAAAGATAATTTACTAAATAATTTAAAATTTCTTATTAAATGATCATAACAGTAATGATCATTGTGCCTAATAAATGCTAAACATGTTCACGTAATTATCTTCTTTGTAAAAACTAATTTAATAGATCATTTAATGTTTCTTTGTAAAAGATCATAACGGTAAAGATCATTGGCCATCATAAATGCCAAAAAAGTTGACATAATTATCTTCTTTGTAAAATATAATTTAATAGATCATTTAAAATTTCTTTATTAAAAGATTATAACGGTAACGATCATTGGGCATAATAAATGCTAAAAAAGTTGATATAATTATCCTCTTTGTAAAAGATAATTTAGTAGATAATTTAAAATTTCTAATTAAAAGATCATAACGGTAACGATCATTGGGCCGAATAAATGCTAAACAAGTTGACATAGCTATCTTCTTTGTCAAAGATAATTTACTAGATAATTTAAAACTTCTTTATAAAAGATAATAACGGTAACAATCATTGGGGCTAATAAATGCCAAAAAAGTTGATATAATTATCTTCTTTGTAAAAGATAATTTAAAATTTCTTATGAAAAGATCATAACGGTAATGATCATTAGCCTAATAAATGCTAAAAAAGTTGACATAATTATCTTCCTTGTAAAAGATACTTTAATAGATCATTTAAAATTTCTTTATAAAATATCATAACGGTAATGATCACTGGCACTAATAAATGCTAAAAAAATTGACCTAATTATCTTTTTTGTAAAAGAAAATTTACTAGATAATTTAAAATTTCTTATTAAAAGATCATAACGGTAACGATCATTGGGCCTAATAAATGCTAAAAAAGTTGACATAATTATCTTCTTTGTAAAAGATAATTTAATAGATCATTTAAAATTTCTTTATAAAAGATCATAATGGTAACAATCATTGGGCCTAATAAATGCTAAAAAAGTTGACATAATTATCTTCTTTGTAAGAGATAATTTACTATAAAATTTAAAATTTCTTATTAAAAGATCATAGCGGTAACGATCATTGGGCCTAATAAATGCTAAAAAAGTTGACATAATTATCTTCTTTGTAAAAGATAATTTAATAGATCATTTAAAATTTCTTTATTAAAAGATCATAATGGTAACAATCATTGGGCCTAATAAATGCAAAAAAAGTTGACATAATTATCTTCTTTGTAACAGATAATTTACTATAAAATTTAAAATTTCTTATTAAAAGATCATAACGGTAACGATCATTGGGCCTAATAAATGCTAAAAAAGTTGACATAATTATCTTCTTTGTAAAAGATAATTTAATAGATCATTTAAAATTTCTTTATTAAAAGATCATAATGGTAACAATCATTGGGCCTAATAAATGCTAAAAAAGTTGACATAATTATCTTCTTTGTAAAAGCTAATTTAATAGATCATATAAAAGTTCATTGTAAAATATCATAACGGTAAAGATCATTGGCCGTAATAAATAACAATAAAGTTGACATAATTATCTTCTTTGTAAACGGTAATTTAATAGATCATTTATAATTTCTTTATAAAAGATCATAACGGTAACGATCATTGGGTCTTATAAATGCTAAGAAAGTTGACATAAATATCTTCTTTGTAAAACATAATTTAATAGATCATTTAAAATTTCTTTATAAAAGATCATTCGGCCTAATAAATGCCAAAAAAAGTTGATATAATTATCTTTTATAATTATCTTTTCTGTAAAAGATAATTTAGTAGATCATTTAAAATTTCTTTATAAAGGATTATAAAGGTAAAGATCATCACGGTAACAATCATTGGGCCTAATAAATGCTAAAATAGATGACATAATTATCTTCTTTGTGCTAGATAATGTACTAGATAATTTAAAATTTATTGTTAAAGGATCATAACAGTAATGATCGTTGGGCCTAATAAAAGCTAAAAAAGTTGACATAATTATCTTCTTTGTAAAAGATAATTTACTAAATAATTTAAAATTTCTTATTAAATGATCATAACAGTAATGATCATTGTGCCTAATAAATGCTAAACATGTTCACGTAATTATCTTCTTTGTAAAAACTAATTTAATAGATCATTTAATGTTTCTTTGTAAAAGATCATAACGGTAAAGATCATTGGCCATCATAAATGCCAAAAAAGTTGACATAATTATCTTCTTTGTAAAATATAATTTAATAGATCATTTAAAATTTCTTTATTAAAAGATTATAACGGTAACGATCATTGGGCATAATAAATGCTAAAAAAGTTGATATAATTATCCTCTTTGTAAAAGATAATTTAGTAGATAATTTAAAATTTCTAATTAAAAGATCATAACGGTAACGATCATTGGGCCGAATAAATGCTAAACAAGTTGACATAGCTATCTTCTTTGTCAAAGATAATTTACTAGATAATTTAAAACTTCTTTATAAAAGATAATAACGGTAACAATCATTGGGGCTAATAAATGCCAAAAAAGTTGATATAATTATCTTCTTTGTAAAAGATAATTTAAAATTTCTTATGAAAAGATCATAACGGTAATGATCATTAGCCTAATAAATGCTAAAAAAGTTGACATAATTATCTTCCTTGTAAAAGATACTTTAATAGATCATTTAAAATTTCTTTATAAAATATCATAACGGTAATGATCACTGGCACTAATAAATGCTAAAAAAATTGACCTAATTATCTTTTTTGTAAAAGAAAATTTACTAGATAATTTAAAATTTCTTATTAAAAGATCATAACGGTAACGATCATTGGGCCTAATAAATGCTAAAAAAGTTGACATAATTATCTTCTTTGTAAAAGATAATTTAATAGATCATTTAAAATTTCTTTATAAAAGATCATAATGGTAACAATCATTGGGCCTAATAAATGCTAAAAAAGTTGACATAATTATCTTCTTTGTAAGAGATAATTTACTATAAAATTTAAAATTTCTTATTAAAAGATCATAGCGGTAACGATCATTGGGCCTAATAAATGCTAAAAAAGTTGACATAATTATCTTCTTTGTAAAAGATAATTTAATAGATCATTTAAAATTTCTTTATTAAAAGATCATAATGGTAACAATCATTGGGCCTAATAAATGCAAAAAAAGTTGACATAATTATCTTCTTTGTAACAGATAATTTACTATAAAATTTAAAATTTCTTATTAAAAGATCATAACGGTAACGATCATTGGGCCTAATAAATGCTAAAAAAGTTGACATAATTATCTTCTTTGTAAAAGATAATTTAATAGATCATTTAAAATTTCTTTATTAAAAGATCATAATGGTAACAATCATTGGGCCTAATAAATGCTAAAAAAGTTGACATAACTATCTTCTTTGTAAGAGATAATTTACTATAAAATTTAAAAATTCTTATTAAAAGATCATAACGGTAACGATCATTGGGCCTAATAAATGCTAAAAAAGTTGACATAATTATCTTCTTTGTAAAAGATAATTTAATAGATCATTTAAAATTTCTTTATAAAAGATCATGATGGTAACAATCATTGGCCTAATAAATGCTAAAAAAGTTGACATAATTATCTTCTTTGTAAGAGATAATTTACTATAAAATTTAAAATTTCTTATTAAAAGATCATAACGGTAACGATCATTGGGCCTAATAAATGCTAAAAAAGTTGACATAATTATCTTCTTTGTAAAAGATAATTTAATAGATCATTTAAAATTTCTTTATTAAAAGATTATAACGGTAACGATCATTGGGCGTAATAAATGCTAAAAAAGTTGATATAATTATCCTCTTTGTAAAAGATAATTTAGTAGATAATTTAAAATTTCTAATTAAAAGATCATAACGGTAACGATCATTGGGCCGAATAAATGCTAAACAAGTTGACATAGCTATCTTCTTTGTCAAAGATAATTTACTAGATAATTTAAAACTTCTTTATAAAAGATAATAACGGTAACAATCATTGGGGCTAATAAATGCCAAAAAAGTTGACATAATTATCTTCTTTGTAAAAGATAATTTAAAATTTCTTATGAAAAGATCATAACGGTAATGATCATTAGCCTAATAAATGCTAAAAAAGTTGACATTATTATCTTCCTTGTAAAAGATACTTTAATAGATCATTTAAAATTTCTTTATAAAATATCATAACGGTAATGATCACTGGGACTAATAAATGCTAAAAAAATTGACCTAATTATCTTCTTTGTAAAAGAAAATTTACTACATAATTTAAAATTTCTTATTAAAAGATCATAACGGTAACGATCATTGGCCTAATAAATGCTAAAAAAGTTGACATAATTATCTTCTTTGAAAAAGATAATTTAATAGATCATTTAAAATTTCTTTAAAAAAGATCATAACGGTAACGATCATTGGGCCTAAGAAATGCTTAAAAAGTTGACATAATTATCTTCTTTGTAAAAAATAATTTACTAGACAATTTAAAATTTTTTATTAAAAGATCATAACGGTAACGATCATTGGGCCTAATAAATGCTAAAAAAGTTGACATAATTATCTTCTTTGTAAAAGATAATTTAATAGATCATTTAAACTTTCTTTATAAAAGATCATAATGGTAACAATCATTGGGCCTAATAAATGCTAAAAAAGTTGACATAATTATCTTCTTTGTAAGAGATAATTTACTATAAAATTTAAAATTTCTTATTAAAAGATCATAGCGGTAACGATCATTGGGTCTAATAAATGCTAAAAAAGTTGACATAATTATCTTCTTTGTAAAAGATAATTTAATAGATCATTTAAAATTTCTTTATTAAAAGATCATAATGGTAACAATCATTGGGCCTAATAAAAGCTAAAAAAGTTGACATAATTATCTTCTTTGTAAGAGATAATTTACTATAAAATTTAAAATTTCTTATTAAAAGATCATAACGGTAACGATCATTGGGCCTAATAAATGCTAAAAAAGTTGACATAATTATCTTCTTTGTAAAAGATAATTTAATAGATCATTTAAAATTTCTTTATAAAAGATCATAATGGTAACAATCATTGGGCCTAATAAATGCAAAAAAAGTTGACATAATTATCTTCTTTGTAACAGATAATTTACTATAAAATTTAAAATTTCTTATTAAAAGATCATAACGGTAACGATCATTGGGCCTAATAAATGCTAAAAAAGTTGACATAATTATCTTCTTTGAAAAAGATAATTTAATAGATCATTTAAAATTTCTTTAAAAAAGATCATAACGGTAACGATCATTGGGCCTAAGAAATGCTTAAAAAGTTGACATAATTATCTTCTTTGTAAAAAATAATTTACTAGACAATTTAAAATTTTTTATTAAAAGATCATAACAGTAACGATCATTGGGCCTAATAAATGGTAAAAAAGTTGACATAATTATCTTCTTTGTAAGAGATAATTTACTAGATAATTTAAAATTTCTTATTAAAAGATCATAACGGTAACGATCATTGGGCCTAATAAATGCTAAAAAAGTTGACATAATTATCTTCTTTGTAAAAGATAATTTAATAGATCATTTAAAATTTCTTTATAAAAGATCATAATGGTAACAATCATTGGGCCTAATAAATGCTAAAAAAGTTGACATAATTATCTTCTTTGTAAGAGATAATTTACTATAAAATTTAAAATTTCTTATTAAAAGATCATAGCGGTAACGATCATTGGGCCTAATAAATGCTAAAAAAGTTGACATAATTATCTTCTTTGTAAAAGATAATTTAATAGATCATTTAAAATTTCTTTATTAAAAGATCATAATGGTAACAATCATTGGGCCTAATAAATGCAAAAAAAGTTGACATAATTATCTTCTTTGTAACAGATAATTTGTAATAAAATTTAAAATTTCTTATTAAAAGATCATAACGGTAACGATCATTGGGCCTAATAAATGCTAAAAAAGTTGACATAATTATCTTCTTTGTAAAAGATAATTTAATAGATCATTTAAAATTTCTTTATTAAAAGATCATAATGGTAACAATCATTGGGCCTAATAAATGCAAAAAAAGTTGACATAATTATCTTCTTTGTAACAGATAATTTACTATAAAATTTAAAATTTCTTATTAAAAGATCATAACGGTAACGATCATTGGGCCTAATAAATGCTAAAAAAGTTGACATAATTATCTTCTTTGTAAAAGATAATTTAATAGATCATTTAAAATTTCTTTATTAAAAGATCATAATGGTAACAATCATTGGGCCTAATAAATGCTAAAAAAGTTGACATAACTATCTTCTTTGTAAGAGATAATTTACTATAAAATTTAAAAATTCTTATTAAAAGATCATAACGGTAACGATCATTGGGCCTAATAAATGCTAAAAAAGTTGACATAATTATCTTCTTTGTAAAAGATAATTTAATAGATCATTTAAAATTTCTTTATAAAAGATCATGATGGTAACAATCATTGGCCTAATAAATGCTAAAAAAGTTGACATAATTATCTTCTTTGTAAGAGATAATTTACTATAAAATTTAAAATTTCTTATTAAAAGATCATAACGGTAACGATCATTGGGCCTGATAAATGCTAAAAAAGTTGACATAATTATCTTCTTTGTAAAAGATAATTTAATAGATCATTTAAAATTTCTTTATTAA
Organism: Psophocarpus tetragonolobus; assembly: GCA_037954015.1. NCBI lineage: Eukaryota > Viridiplantae > Streptophyta > Magnoliopsida > Fabales > Fabaceae > Psophocarpus > Psophocarpus tetragonolobus. The sequence goes on along the minus strand of CM075688.1, from coordinate 56,347,624 downwards.
AAGATTATAACGGTAACGATCATTGGGCGTAATAAATGCTAAAAAAGTTGATATAATTATCCTCTTTGTAAAAGATAATTTAGTAGATAATTTAAAATTTCTAATTAAAAGATCATAACGGTAACGATCATTGGGCCGAATAAATGCTAAACAAGTTGACATAGCTATCTTCTTTGTCAAAGATAATTTACTAGATAATTTAAAACTTCTTTATAAAAGATAATAACGGTAACAATCGTTGGGGCTAATAAATGCCAAAAAAGTTGACATAATTATCTTCTTTGTAAAAGATAATTTAAAATTTCTTATGACAAGATCATAACGGTAATGATCATTAGCCTAATAAATGCTAAAAAAGTTGACATAATTATCTTCCTTGTAAAAGATACTTTAATAGATCATTTAAAATTTCTTTATAAAATATCATAACGGTAATGATCACTGGGACTAATAAATGCTAAAAAAATTGACCTAATTATCTTCTTTGTAAAAGAAAATTTACTAGATAATTTAAAATTTCTTATTAAAAGATCATAACGGTAACGATCATTGGCCTAATAAATGCTAAAAAAGTTGACATAATTATCTTCTTTGAAAAAGATAATTTAATAGATCATTTAAAATTTCTTTAAAAAAGATCATAACGGTAACGATCATTGGGCCTAAGAAATGCTTAAAAAGTTGACATAATTATCTTCTTTGTAAAAAATAATTTACTAGACAATTTAAAATTTTTTATTAAAAGATCATAACGGTAACGATCATTGGGCCTAATAAATGCTAAAAAAGTTGACATAATTATCTTCTTTGTAAGAGATAATTTACTAGATAATTTAAAATTTCTTATTAAAAGATCATAACGGTAACGATCATTGGGCCTAATAAATGCTAAAAAAGTTGACATAATTATCTTCTTTGTAAAAGATAATTTAATAGATCATTTAAAATTTCTTTATAAAAGATCATAATGGTAACAATCATTGGGCCTAATAAATGCTAAAAAAGTTGACATAATTATCTTCTTTGTAAGAGATAATTTACTATAAAATTTAAAATTTCTTATTAAAAGATCATAGCGGTAACGATCATTGGGCCTAATAAATGCTAAAAAAGTTGACATAATTATCTTCTTTGTAAAAGATAATTTAATAGATCATTTAAAATTTCTTTATTAAAAGATCATAATGGTAACAATCATTGGGCCTAATAAATGCAAAAAAAGTTGACATAATTATCTTCTTTGTAACAGATAATTTACTATAAAATTTAAAATTTCTTATTAAAAGATCATAACGGTAACGATCATTGGGCCTAATAAATGCTAAAAAAGTTGACATAATTATCTTCTTTGTAAAAGATAATTTAATAGATCATTTAAAATTTCTTTATTAAAAGATCATAATGGTAACAATCATTGGGCCTAATAAATGCAAAAAAAGTTGACATAATTATCTTCTTTGTAACAGATAATTTACTATAAAATTTAAAATTTCTTATTAAAAGATCATAACGGTAACGATCATTGGGCCTAATAAATGCTAAAAAAGTTGACATAATTATCTTCTTTGTAAAAGATAATTTAATAGATCATTTAAAATTTCTTTATTAAAAGATCATAATGGTAACAATCATTGGGCCTAATAAATGCTAAAAAAGTTGACATAATTATCTTCTTTGTAAGAGATAATTTACTATAAAATTTAAAATTTCTTATTAAAAGATCATAACGGTAACGATCATTGGGCCTAATAAATGCTAAAAAAGTTGACATAATTATCTTCTTTGTAAAAGATAATTTAATAGATCATTTAAAATTTATTTATAAAAGATCATAATGGTAACAATCATTGGGCCTAGTAAATGCTAAAAAAGTTGACATAATTATCTTCTTTGTAAGAGATAATTTACTATAAAATTTAAATTTTCTTATTCACAGATCATAACGGTAACGATCATTGGGCCTAATAAATGCTAAAAAAGTTGACATAATTATCTTCTTTGTAAAAGATAATTTAATAGATCATTTAAAATTTCTTTATTAAAAGATTATAACGGTAACGATCATTGGGCGTAATAAATGCTAAAAAAGTTGATATAATTATCCTCTTTGTAAAAGATAATTGAGTAGATAATTTAAAATTTCTAATTAAAAGATCATAACGATAACGATCATTGGGCCGAATAAATGCTAAACAAGTTGACATAGCTATCTTCTTTGTCAAAGATAATTTACTAGATAATTTAAAACTTCTTTGTAAAAGATAATAACGGTAACAATCATTGGGGCTAATAAATGCCAAAAAAGTTGACATAATTATCTTCTTTGTGAAAGATAATTTAAAATTTCTTATGAAAAGATCATAACGGTAATGATCATTAGCCTAATAAATGCTAAAAAAGTTGACATAATTATCTTCCTTGTAAAAGATAATTAAATAGATCATTTAAAATTTCTTTATAAAATATCATAACGGTAATGATCACTGGGCCTAATAAATGCTAAAAAAATTGACCTAAATATCTTCTTTGTAAAAGAAAATTTACTAGATAATTTAAAATTTCTTATTAAAAGATCATAACGGTAACGATCATTGGGCCTAATAAATGCTAAAAAAGTTGACATAATTATCTTATTTGTAAAAGATAATTTACTATAAAATTTAAAATTTCTTATTAAAAGATCATAACGGTAACGATCATTGGGCCTAATAAATGCTAAAAAGGTTGACATAATTATCTTCTTTGAAAAAGATAATTTAATAGATCTTTTAAAATTTCTTTAAAAAAGATCATAACGGTAACGATCATTGGGCCTAAGAAATGCTTAAAAAGTTGACATAATTATCTTCTTTGTAAAAGATAATTTAATAGATCATTTAAAATTTCTTTATTAAAAGATTATAACGGTAACGATCATTGGGCGTAATAAATGCTAAAAAAGTTGATATAATTATCCTCTTTGTAAAAGATAATTTAGTAGATAATTTAAAATTTCTAATTAAAACATCATAACGGTAACGATCATTGGGCCGAATAAATGCTAAAAAAGTTGACATAATTATCTTATTTGTAAAAGATAATTTACTATAAAATTTAAAATTTCTTATTAAAAGATCATAACGGTAACGATCATTGGGCCTAATAAATGCTAAAAAAGTTGACATAATTATCTTCTTTGTAAAAGATAATTTAATAGATCATTTAAAATTTCTTTATAAAAGATCATAATGGTAACAATCATTGGGCCTAGTAAATGCTAAAAAAGTTGACTTAATTATCTTCTTTGTAAGAGATAATTTACTATAAAATTTAAATTTTCTTATTAACAGATCATAACGGTAACGATCATTGGGCCTAATAAATGCTAAAAAAGTTGACATAATTATCTTCTTTGTAAAAGATAATTTAATAGATAAATTAAAATTTCTTTATTAAAAGATTATAACGGTAACGATCATTGGGCGTAATAAATGCTAAAAAAGTTGATATAATTATCCTCTTTGTAAAAGATAATTTAGTAGATAATTTAAAATTTCTAATTAAAAGATCATAACGGTAACGATCATTGGGCCGAATAAATGCTAAACAAGTTGACATAGCTATCTTCTTTGTCAAAGATAATTTACTAGATAATTTAAAACTTCTTTGTAAAAGATAATAACGGTAACAATCATTGGGGCTAATAAATGCCAAAAAAGTTGACATAATTATCTTCTTTGTAAAAGATAATTTAAAATTTCTTATGAAAAGATCATAACGGTAATGATCATTAGCCTAATAAATGCTAAAAAAGTTGACATAATTATCTTCCTTGTAAAAGATACTTTAATAGATCATTTAAAATTTCTTTATAAAATATCATAACGGTAATGATCACTGGGCCTAATAAATGCTAAAAAAATTGACCTAATTATCTTCTTTGTAAAAGAAAATTTACTAGATAATTTAAAATTTCTTATTAAAAGATCATAACGGTAACGATCATTGGGCCTAATAAATGCTAAAAAAGTTGACATAATTATCTTATTTGTAAAAGATAATTTACTATAAAATTTAAAATTTCTTATTAAAAGATCATAACGGTAACGATCATTGGGCCTAATAAATGCTAAAAAAGTTGACATAATTATCTTCTTTGAAAAAGATAATTTAATAGATCATTTAAAATTTCTTTAAAAAAGATCATAACGGTAACGATCATTGGGCCTAAGAAATGCTTAAAAAGTTGACATAATTATCTTCTTTGTAAAAGATAATTTACTAGACAATTTAAAATTTTTTATTAAAAGATCATAACGGTAACGATCATTGGGCCTAATAAATGCTAAAAAAGTTGACATAATTATCTTCTTTGTAAAAGATAATTTAATAGATCATTTAAAATTTCTTTATAAAAGATCATAATGGTAACAATCATTGGGCCTAATAAATGCTAAAAAAGTTGACATAACTACCTTCTTTGTAAGAGATAATTTACTATAAAATTTAAAATTTCTTATTAAAAGATCATAACGGTAACGATCATTGGGCCTAATAAATGCTAAAAAAGTTGACATAATTATCTTCTTTGTAAAAGATAATTTAATAGATCATTTAAAATTTCTTTATTAAAAGATTATAACGGTTACGATCATTGGGCGTAATAAATGCTAAAAAAGTTGATATAATTATCCTCTTTGTAAAAGATAATTTAGTAGATAATTTAAAATTTCTAATTAAAAGATCATAACGGTAACGATAATTGGGCCGAATAAATGCTAAACAAGTTGACATAGCTATCTTCTTTGTCAAAGATAATTTACTAGATAATTTAAAACTTCTTTGTAAAAGATAATAACGGTAACAATCATTGGGGCTAATAAATGCCAAAAAAGTTGACATAATTATCTTCTTTGTAAAAGATAATTTAAAATTTCTTATGAAAAGATCATAACGGTAATGATCATTAGCCTAATAAATGCTAAAAAAGTTGACATAATTATCTTCCTTGTAAAAGATACTTTAATAGATCATTTAAAATTTCTTTATAAAATATCATAACGGTAATGATCACTGGGCCTAATAAATGCTAAAAAAATTGACCTAATTATCTTCTTTGTAAAAGAAAATTTACTAGATAATTTAAAATTTCTTATTAAAAGATCATAACGGTAACGATCATTGGGCCTAATAAATGCTAAAAAAGTTGACATAATTATCTTATTTGTAAAGATAATTTACTATAAAATTTAAAATTTCTTATTAAAAGATCATAACGGTAACGATCATTGGGCCTAATAAATGCTAAAAAAGTTGACATAATTATCTTCTTTGAAAAAGATAATTTAATAGATCATTTAAAATTTCTTTAAAAAAGATCATAACGGTAACGATCATTGGGCCTAAGAAATGCTTAAAAAGTTGACATAATTATCTTCTTTGTAAAAGATAATTTACTAGACAATTTAAAATTTTTTATTAAAAGATCATAACGGTAACGATCATTGGGCCTAATAAATGCTAAAAAAGTTGACATAATTATCTTCTTTGTAAAAGATAATTTAATAGATCATTTAAAATTTCTTTATAAAAGATCATAATGGTAACAATCATTGGGCCTAATAAATGCTAAAAAAGTTGACATAACTACCTTCTTTGTAAGAGATAATTTACTATAAAATTTAAAATTTCTTATTAAAAGATCATAACGGTAACGATCATTGGGCCTAATAAATGCTAAAAAAGTTGACATAATTATCTTCTTTGTAAAAGATAATTTAATAGATCATTTAAAATTTCTTTATTAAAAGATTATAACGGTTACGATCATTGGGCGTAATAAATGCTAAAAAAGTTGATATAATTATTCTCTTTTTAAAAGATAATTTAGTAGATAATTTAAAATTTCTAATTAAAAGATCATAACGGTAACGATCATTGGGCCGAATAAATGCTAAACAAGTTGACATAGCTATCTTCTTTGTCAAAGATAATTTACTAGATAATTTAAAACTTCTTTTTAAAAGATAATAACGGTAACAATCATTGGGGCTAATAAATGCCAAAAAAGTTGACATAATTATCTTCTTTGTAAAAGATAATTTAAAATTTCTTATGAAAAGATCATAACGGTAATGATCATTAGCCTAATAAATGCTAAAAAAGTTGACATAATTATCTTCCTTGTAAAAGATACTTTAATAGATCATTTAAAATTTCTTTATAAAATATCATAACGGTAATGATCACTGGGCCTAATAAATGCTAAAAAAATTGACCTAATTATCTTCTTTGTAAAAGAAAATTTACTAGATAATTTAAAATTTCTTATTAAAAGATCATAACGGTAACGATCATTGGGCCTAATAAATGCTAAAAAAGTTGACATAATTATCTTATTTGTAAAAGATAATTTACTATAAAATTTAAAATTTCTTATTAAAAGATCATAACGGTAACGATCATTGGGCCTAATAAATGCTAAAAAAGTTGACATAATTATCTTCTTTGAAAAAGATAATTTAATAGATCATTTAAAATTTCTTTAAAAAAGATCATAACGGTAACGATCATTGGGCCTAAGAAATGCTTAAAAAGTTGACATAATTATCTTCTTTGTAAAAGATAATTTACTAGACAATTTAAAATTTTTTATTAAAAGATCATAACGGTAACGATCATTGGGCCTAATAAATGCTAAAAAAGTTGACATAATTATCTTCTTTGTAAAAGATAATTTAATAGATCATTTAAAATTTCTTTATAAAAGATCATAATGGTAACAATCATTGGGCCTAATAAATGCTAAAAAAGTTGACATAACTACCTTCTTTGTAAGAGATAATTTACTATAAAATTTAAAATTTCTTATTAAAAGATCATAACGGTAACGATCATTGGGCCTAATAAATGCTAAAAAAGTTGACATAATTATCTTCTTTGTAAAAGATAATTTAATAGATCATTTAAAATTTCTTTATTAAAAGATTATAACGGTTACGATCATTGGGCGTAATAAATGCTAAAAAAGTTGATATAATTATCCTCTTTGTAAAAGATAATTTAGTAGATAATTTAAAATTTCTAATTAAAAGATCATAACGGAACGATCATTGGGCCGAATAAATGCTAAACAAGTTGACATAGCTATCTTCTTTGTCAAAGATAATTTACTAGATAATTTAAAACTTCTTTGTAAAAGATAATAACGGTAACAATCATTGGGGCTAATAAATGCCAAAAAAGTTGACATAATTATCTTCTTTGTAAAAGATAATTTAAAATTTCTTATGGAAAGATCATAACGGTAATGATCATTAGCCTAATAAATGCTAAAAAAGTTGACATAATTATCTTCCTTGTAAAAGATACTTTAATAGATCATTTAAAATTTCTTTATAAAATATCATAACGGTAATGATCACTGGGCCTAATAAATGCTAAAAAAATTGACCTAATTATCTTCTTTGTAAAAGAAAATTTACTAGATAATTTAAAATTTCTTATTAAAAGATCATAACGGTAACGATCATTGGGCCTAATAAATGCTAAAAAAGTTGACATAATTATCTTATTTGTAAAAGATAATTTACTATAAAATTTAAAATTTCTTATTAAAAGATCATAACGGTAACGATCATTGGGCCTAATAAATGCTAAAAAAGTTGACATAATTATCTTCTTTGAAAAAGATAATTTAATAGATCATTTAAAATTTCTTTAAAAAAGATCATAACGGTAACGATCATTGGGCCTAAGAAATGCTTAAAAAGTTGACATAATTATCTTCTTTGTAAAAGATAATTTACTAGACAATTTAAAATTTTTTATTAAAAGATCATAACGGTAACGATCATTGGGCCTAATAAATGCTAAAAAAGTTGACATAATTATCTTCTTTGTAAAAGATAATTTAATAGATCATTTAAAATTTCTTTATAAAAGATCATAATGGTAACAATCATTGGGCCTAATAAATGCTAAAAAAGTTGACATAATTATCTTCTTTGTAAGAGATAATTTACTATAAAATTTAAAATTTCTTATTAAAAGATCATAACGGTAACGATCATTGGGCCTAATAAATGCTAAAAAAGTTGACATAATTATCTTCCCAGTAAAAGATAATTTAATAGATCATTTAAAATTTCTTTATAAAAGATCATAATGGTAACAATCATTGGGCCTAATAAATGCTAAAAAAGTTGACATAATTATCTTCTTTGTAAGAGATAATTTACTATAAAATTTAAAATTTTTTATTAAAAGATCATAACGGTAACGATCATTGGGCCTAATAAATGCTAAAAAAGTTGACATAATTATCTTCTTTGTAAAAGATAATTTAATAGATCATTTAAAATTTCTTTATAAAAGATCATAATGGTAACAATCATTGGGCCTAGTAAATGCTAAAAAGGTTGACATAATTATCTTCTTTGTAAGAGATAATTTACGATAAAATTTACAATTTCTTATTAACAGATCATAACGGTAACGATCATTGGGCCTAATAAATGCTAAAAAAGTTGACATAATTATCTTCTTTGTAAAAGATAATTTAATAGATCATTTAAAATTTCTTTATTAAAAGATTATAACGGTAACGATCATTGGGCGTAATAAATGCTAAAAAAGTTGATATAATTATCCTCTTTGTAAAAGATAATTTACTAGATAATTTAAAATTTCTAATTAAAAGATCATAACGGTAACGATCATTTTGCCGAATAAATGCTAAACAAGTTGACATAGCTATCTTCTTTGTCAAAGATAATTTACTAGATAATTTAAAACTTCTTTATAAAAGATAATAACGGTAACAATCATTGGGGCTAATAAATGCCAAAAATGTTGACATAATTATCTTCTTTGTAAAAGATAATTTAAAATTTCTTATGAAAAGATCATAACGGTAATGATCATTAGCCTAATAAATGCTAGAAAAGTTGACATAATTATCTTCCTTGTAAAAGATACTTTAATAGATCATTTAAAATTTCTTTATAAAATATCATAACGGTAATGATCACTGGGCCTAATAAATGCTAAAAAAATTGACCTAATTATCTTCTTTGTAAAAGAAAATTTACTAGATAATTTAAAATGTCTTATTAAAAGATCATAACGGTAACGATCATTGGGCCTAATAAATGCTAAAAAAGTTGACATAATTATCTTATTTGTAAAAGATAATTTACTATAAAATTTAAAATTTCTTATTAAAAGATCATAACGGTAACGATCATTGGGCCTAATAAATGCTAAAAAAGTTGACATAATTATCTTCTTTGAAAAAGATAATTTAATAGATCATTTAAAATTTTTTTAAAAAAGATCATAACGGTAACGATCATTGGGCCTAAGAAATGCTTAAAAAGTTGACATAATTGTCTTCTTTGTAAAAGATAATTTACTAGACAATTTAAAATTTTTTATTAAAAGATCATAACGGTAACGATCATTGGGCCTAATAAATGCTAAAAAAGTTGACATAATTATCTTCTTTGTAAAAGATAATTTAATAGATCATTTAAAATTTCTTTATAAAAGATCATAATGGTAACAATCATTGGGCCTAGTAAATGCTAAAAAGGTTGACATAATTATCTTCTTTGTAAGAGATAATTTACGATAAAATTTAAAATTTCTTATTAACAGATCATAACGGTAACGATCATTGGGCCTAATAAATGCTAAAAAAGTTGACATAATTATCTTCTTTGTAAAGGATAATTTAATAGATCATTTAAAATTTCTTTATTAAAAGATTATAACGGTAACGATCATTGGGCGTAATAAATGCTAAAAACGTTGATATAATTATCCTCTTTGTAAAAGATAATTTACTAGATAATTTAAAATTTCTAATTAAAAGATCATAACGGTAACGATCATTTTGCCGAATAAATGCTAAACAAGTTGACATAGCTATCTTCTTTGTCAAAGATAATTTACTAGATAATTTAAAACTTCTTTATAAAAGATAATAACGGTAACAATCATTGGGGCTAATAAATGCCAAAAATGTTGACATAATTATCTTCTTTGTAAAAGATAATTTAAAATTTCTTATGAAAAGATCATAACGGTAATGATCATTAGCCTAATAAATGCTAGAAAAGTTGACATAATTATCTTCCTTGTAAAAGATACTTTAATAGATCATTTAAAATTTCTTTATAAAATATCATAACGGTAATGATCACTGGGCCTAATAAATGCTAAAAAAATTGACCTAATTATCTTCTTTGTAAAAGAAAATTTACTAGATAATTTAAAATTTCTTATTAAAAGATCATAACGGTAACGATCATTGGGCCTAATAAATGCTAAAAAAGTTGACATAATTATCTTATTTGTAAAAGATAATTTACTATAAAATTTAAAATTTCTTATTAAAAGATCATAACGGTAACGATCATTGGGCCTAATAAATGCTAAAAAAGTTGACATAATTATCTTCTTTGAAAAAGATAATTTAATAGATCATTTAAAATTTCTTTCAAAAAGATCATAACGGTAACGATCATTGGGCCTAAGAAATGCTTAAAAAGTTGACATAATTATCTTCTTTGTAAAAGATAATTTACTAGACAATTTAAAATTTTTTATTAAAAGATCATAACGGTAACGATCATTAGGCCTAATAAATGCTAAAAAAGTTGACATAATTATCTTCTTTGTAAAAGATAATTTAATAGATCATTTAAAATTTCTTTATAAAAGATCAAAATGGTAACAATCATTGGGCCTAGTAAATGCTAAAAAAGTTGACATAATTATCTTCTTAGTAAGAGATAATTTACTATAAAATTTAAAATTTCTTATTAAAAGATCATAACGGTAACGATCATTGGGCCTAATAAATGCTAAAAAAGTTGACATAATTATCTTCTTTGTAAAAGATAATTTAATAGATCATTTAAAATTTCTTTATAAAAGATCATAATGGTAACAATCATTGGGCCTAGTAAATGCTAAAAAAGTTGACATAATTATCTTCTTTGTAAGAGATAATTTACTATAAAATTTAAAATTTCTTATTAACAGATCATAACGGTAACGATCATTGGGCCTAATAAATGCTAAAAAAGTTGACATAATTATCTTCTTTGTAAAAGATAATTTAATAGATCATTTAAAATTTCTTTATTAAAAGATTATAACGGTAACAATCATTGGGCGTAATAAATGCTAAAAAAGTTGATATAATTATCCTGTTTGTAAAAGATAATTTGCTAGATAATTTAAAATTTCTAATTAAAAGATCATAACGGTAACTATCATTGGGCCGAATAAATGCTAAACAAGTTGACATAGCTATCTTCTTTGTCAAAGATAATTTACTAGATAATTTAAAACTTCTTTATAAAAGATAATAACGGTAACAATCATTGGGGCTAATAAATGCCAAAAATGTTGACATAATTATCTTCTTTGTAAAAGATAATTTAAAATTTCTTATGAAAAGATCAAAACGGTAATGATCATTAGCCTAATAAATGCTAAAAAAGTTGACATAATTATCTTCCTTGTAAAAGATACTTTAATAGATCATTTTAAATTTGTTTATAAAATATCATAACGGTAATGATCACTGGGCCTAATAAATGCTAAAAAAATTGACCTAATTACCTTCTTTGTAAAAGAAAATTTACTAGATAATTTAAAATGTCTTATTAAAAGATCATAACGGTAACGATCATTGGGCCTAATAAATGCTAAAAAAGTTGACATAATTATCTTCTTTGTAAAAGATAATTTAATAGATCATTTAAAATTTCTTTATTAAAAGATTATAACGGTAACGATCATTGGGCGTAATAAATGCTAAAAAAGTTGATATAATTATCCTCTTTGTAAAAGATAATTTACTAGATAATTTAAAATTTCTAATTAAAAGATCATAACGGTAACAATCATTGGGCCGAATAAATGCTAAACAAGTTGACATAACTATCTTCTTTGTCAAAGATAATTTACTAGATAATTTAAAACTTCTTTATAAAAGATAATAACGGTAACAATCATTGGGGCTAATAAATGCCAAAAAAGTTGACATAATTATCTTCTTTGTAAAAGATAATTTAAAATTTCTTATGAAAAGATCATAACGGTAATGATCATTAGCCTAATAAATGCTAAAAAGGTTGACATAATTATCTTCCTTGTAAAAGATACTTTAATAGATCATTTAAAATTTCTTTATAAAATATCATAACGGTAATGATCACTGGGCCTAATAAATGCTAAAAAAATTGACCTAATTATCTTCTTTGTAAAAGAAAATTTACTAGATAATTTAAAATTTCTTATTAAAAGATCATAACGGTAACGATCATTGGGCCTAATAAATGCTAAAAAAGTTGACATAATTATCTTATTTGTAAAAGATAATTTACTATAAAATTTAAAATTTCTTATTAAAAGATCATAACGGTAACGATCATTGGGCCTAATAAATGCTAAAAAAGTTGACATAATTATCTTCTTTGAAAAAGATAATTTAATAGATCATTTAAAATTTCTTTCAAAAAGATCATAACGGTAACGATCATTGGGCCTAAGAAATGCTTAAAAAGTTGACATAATTATCTTCTTTGTAAAAGATAATTTACTAGACAATTTAAATTTTTTTATTAAAAGATCATAACGGTAACGATCATTGGGCCTAATAAATGCTAAAAAAGTTGACATAATTATCTTCTTTGTAAAAGATAATTTAATAGATCATTTAAAATTTCTTTATAAAAGATCATAATGGTAACAATCATTGGGCCTAATAAATGCTAAAAAAGTTGACATAATTGTCTTCTTTGTAAGAGATAATTTACTATAAAATTTAAAATTTCTTATTAAAAGATCATAACGGTAACGATCATTGGGCCTAATAAATACTAAAAAAGTTGACATAATTATCTTCCCTGTAAAAGATAATTTAATAGATCATTTAAAATTTCTTTATAAAAGATCATAATGGTAACAATCATTGGGCCTAATAAATGCTAAAAAAGTTGACATAATTATCTTCTTAGTAAGAGATAATTTACTATAAAATTTAAAATTTCTTATTAAAAGATCATAACGGTAACGATCATTGGGCCTAATAAATGCTAAAAAAGTTGACATAATTATCTTCTTTGTAAAAGATAATTTAATAGATCATTTAAAATTTCTTTATAAAAGATCATAATGGTAACAATCATTGGGCCTAGTAAATGCTAAAAAAGTTGACATAATTATCTTCTTTGTAAGAGATAATTTACTATAAAATTTAAAATTTCTTATTAACAGATCATAACGGTAACGATCATTGGGCCTAATAAATGCTAAAAAAGTTGACATAATTATCTTCTTTGTAAAAGATAATTTAATAGATCATTTAAAATTTCTTTATTAAAAGATTATAACGGTAACAATCATTGGGCGTAATAAATGCTAAAAAAGTTGATATAATTATCCTCTTTGTAAAAGATAATTTACTAGATAATTTAAAATTTCTAATTAAAAGATCATAACGGTAACTATCATTGGGCCGAATAAATGCTAAAAAAGTTGACATAGCTATCTTCTTTGTCAAAGATAATTTACTAGATAATTTAAAACTTCTTTATAAAAGATAATAACGGTAACAATCATTGGGGCTAATAAATGCCAAAAATGTTGACATAATTATCTTCTTTGTAAAAGATAATTTAAAATTTCTTATGAAAAGATCATAACGGTAATGATCATTAGCCTAATAAATGCTAAAAAAGTTGACATAATTATCTTCCTTGTAAAAGATACTTTAATAGATCATTTTAAATTTGTTTATAAAATATCATAACGGTAATGATCACTGGGCCTAATAAATGCTAAAAAAATTGACCTAATTATCTTCTTTGTAAAAGAAAATTTACTAGATAATTTAAAATGTCTTATTAAAAGATCATAACGGTAACGATCATTGGGCCTAATAAATGCTAAAAAGGTTGACATAATTATCTTATTTGTAAAAGATAATTTACTATAAAATTTAAAATTTCTTAGTAAAAGATCATAACGGTAACGATCATTGGGCCTAATAAATGCTAAAAAAGTTGACATAATTATCTTCTTTGAAAAAGATAATTTAATAGATCATTTAAAATTTCTTTAAAAAAGATCATAGCGGTAACGATCATTGGGCCTAAGAAATGCTTAAAAAGTTGACATAATTGTCTTCTTTGTAAAAGATAATTTACTAGACAATTTAAAATTTTTTATTAAAAGATCATAACGGTAACGATCATTGGGCCTAATAAATGCTAAAAAAGTTGACATAATTATCTTCTTTGTAAAAGATAATTTAATAGATCATTTAAAATTTCTTTATAAAAGATCATAATGGTAACAATCATTGGGCCTAGTAAATGCTAAAAAAGTTGACATAATTATCTTCTTTGTAAGAGATAATTTACTATAAAATTTAAAATTTCTTATTAACAGATCATAACGGTAACGATCATTGGGCCTAATAAATGCTAAAAAAGTTGACATAATTATCTTCTTTGTAAAAGATAATTTAATAGATCATTTAAAATTTCTTTATTAAAAGATTATAACGGTAACAATCATTGGGCGTAATAAATGCTAAAAAAGTTGATATAATTATCCTCTTTGTAAAAGATAATTTACTAGATAATTTAAAATTTCTAATTAAAAGATCATAACGGTAACTATCATTGGGCCGAATAAATGCTAAACAAGTTGACATAGCTATCTTCTTTGTCAAAGATAATTTACTAGATAATTTAAAACTTCTTTATAAAAGATAATAACGGTAACAATCATTGGGGCTAATGAATGCCAAAAATGTTGACATAATTATCTTCTTTGTAAAAGATAATTTAAAATTTCTTATGAAAAGATCATAACGGTAATGATCATTAGCCTAATAAATGCTAAAAAAGTTGACATAATTATCTTCCTTGTAAAAGATACTTTAATAGATCATTTTAAATTTGTTTATAAAATATCATAACGGTAATGATCACTGGGCCTAATAAATGCTAAAAAAATTGACCTAATTATCTTCTTTGTAAAAGAAAATTTACTAGATAATTTAAAATGTCTTATTAAAAGATCATAACGGTAACGATCATTGGGCCTAATAAATGCTAAAAAAGTTGATATAATTATCTTATTTGTAAAAGATAATTTACTATAAAATTTAAAATTTCTTAGTAAAAGATCATAACGGTAACGATCATTGGGCCTAATAAATGCTAAAAAAGTTGACATAATTATCTTCTTTGAAAAAGATAATTTAATAGATCATTTAAAATTTCTTTAAAAAAGATCATAACGGTAACAATCATTGGGCCTAAGAAATGCTTAAAAAGTTGACATAATTGTCTTCTTTGTAAAAGATAATTTACTAGACAATTTAAAATTTTTAATTAAAAGATCATAACGGTAACGATCATTGGGCCTAATAAATGCTAAAAAAGTTGACATAATTATCTTCTTTGTAAAAGATAATTTAATAGATCATTTAAAATTTCTTTATAAAAGATCATAACGGTAACGATCATTGGGCCTAAGAAATGCTTAAAAAGTTGACATAATTATCTTCTTTGTAAAAGATAATTTACTAGACAATTTAAATTTTTTTATTAAAAGATCATAACGGTAACGATCATTGGGCCTAATAAATGCTAAAAAAGTTGACATAATTATCTTCTTTGTAAAAGATAATTTAATAGATCATTTAAAATTTCTTTATAAAAGATCATAATGGTAACAATCATTGGGCCTAATAAATGCTAAAAAAGTTGACATAATTGTCTTCTTTGTAAGAGATAATTTACTATAAAATTTAAAATTTCTTATTAAAAGATCATAACGGTAACGATCATTGGGCCTAATAAATACTAAAAAAGTTGACATAATTATCTTCCCTGTAAAAGATAATTTAATAGATCATTTAAAATTTCTTTATAAAAGATCATAATGGTAACAATCATTGGGCCTAATAAATGCTAAAAAAGTTGACATAATTATCTTCTTAGTAAGAGATAATTTACTATAAAATTTAAAATTTCTTATTAAAAGATCATAACGGTAACGATCATTGGGCCTAATAAATGCTAAAAAAGTTGACATAATTATCTTCTTTGTAAAAGATAATTTAATAGATCATTTAAAATTTCTTTATAAAAGATCATAATGGTAACAATCATTGGGCCTAGTAAATGCTAAAAAAGTTGACATAATTATCTTCTTTGTAAGAGATAATTTACTATAAAATTTAAAATTTCTTATTAACAGATCATAACGGTAACGATCATTGGGCCTAATAAATGCTAAAAAAGTTGACATAATTATCTTCTTTGTAAAAGATAATTTAATAGATCATTTAAAATTTCTTTATTAAAAGATTATAACGGTAACAATCATTGGGCGTAATAAATGCTAAAAAAGTTGATATAATTATCCTCTTTGTAAAAGATAATTTACTAGATAATTTAAAATTTCTAATTAAAAGATCATAACGGTAACTATCATTGGGCCGAATAAATGCTAAAAAAGTTGACATAGCTATCTTCTTTGTCAAAGATAATTTACTAGATAATTTAAAACTTCTTTATAAAAGATAATAACGGTAACAATCATTGGGGCTAATAAATGCCAAAAATGTTGACATAATTATCTTCTTTGTAAAAGATAATTTAAAATTTCTTATGAAAAGATCATAACGGTAATGATCATTAGCCTAATAAATGCTAAAAAAGTTGACATAATTATCTTCCTTGTAAAAGATACTTTAATAGATCATTTTAAATTTGTTTATAAAATATCATAACGGTAATGATCACTGGGCCTAATAAATGCTAAAAAAATTGACCTAATTATCTTCTTTGTAAAAGAAAATTTACTAGATAATTTAAAATGTCTTATTAAAAGATCATAACGGTAACGATCATTGGGCCTAATAAATGCTAAAAAGGTTGACATAATTATCTTATTTGTAAAAGATAATTTACTATAAAATTTAAAATTTCTTAGTAAAAGATCATAACGGTAACGATCATTGGGCCTAATAAATGCTAAAAAAGTTGACATAATTATCTTCTTTGAAAAAGATAATTTAATAGATCATTTAAAATTTCTTTAAAAAAGATCATAGCGGTAACGATCATTGGGCCTAAGAAATGCTTAAAAAGTTGACATAATTGTCTTCTTTGTAAAAGATAATTTACTAGACAATTTAAAATTTTTTATTAAAAGATCATAACGGTAACGATCATTGGGCCTAATAAATGCTAAAAAAGTTGACATAATTATCTTCTTTGTAAAAGATAATTTAATAGATCATTTAAAATTTCTTTATAAAAGATCATAATGGTAACAATCATTGGGCCTAGTAAATGCTAAAAAAGTTGACATAATTATCTTCTTTGTAAGAGATAATTTACTATAAAATTTAAAATTTCTTATTAACAGATCATAACGGTAACGATCATTGGGCCTAATAAATGCTAAAAAAGTTGACATAATTATCTTCTTTGTAAAAGATAATTTAATAGATCATTTAAAATTTCTTTATTAAAAGATTATAACGGTAACAATCATTGGGCGTAATAAATGCTAAAAAAGTTGATATAATTATCCTCTTTGTAAAAGATAATTTACTAGATAATTTAAAATTTCTAATTAAAAGATCATAACGGTAACTATCATTGGGCCGAATAAATGCTAAACAAGTTGACATAGCTATCTTCTTTGTCAAAGATAATTTACTAGATAATTTAAAACTTCTTTATAAAAGATAATAACGGTAACAATCATTGGGGCTAATGAATGCCAAAAATGTTGACATAATTATCTTCTTTGTAAAAGATAATTTAAAATTTCTTATGAAAAGATCATAACGGTAATGATCATTAGCCTAATAAATGCTAAAAAAGTTGACATAATTATCTTCCTTGTAAAAGATACTTTAATAGATCATTTTAAATTTGTTTATAAAATATCATAACGGTAATGATCACTGGGCCTAATAAATGCTAAAAAAATTGACCTAATTATCTTCTTTGTAAAAGAAAATTTACTAGATAATTTAAAATGTCTTATTAAAAGATCATAACGGTAACGATCATTGGGCCTAATAAATGCTAAAAAAGTTGATATAATTATCTTATTTGTAAAAGATAATTTACTATAAAATTTAAAATTTCTTAGTAAAAGATCATAACGGTAACGATCATTGGGCCTAATAAATGCTAAAAAAGTTGACATAATTATCTTCTTTGAAAAAGATAATTTAATAGATCATTTAAAATTTCTTTAAAAAAGATCATAACGGTAACAATCATTGGGCCTAAGAAATGCTTAAAAAGTTGACATAATTGTCTTCTTTGTAAAAGATAATTTACTAGACAATTTAAAATTTTTAATTAAAAGATCATAACGGTAACGATCATTGGGCCTAATAAATGCTAAAAAAGTTGACATAATTATCTTCTTTGTAAAAGATAATTTAATAGATCATTTAAAATTTCTTTATAAAAGATCATAATGGTAACAATCATTGGGCCTAATAAATGCTAAAAAACTTGACATAATTATCTTCTTTGTAAGAGATAATTTACTATAAAATTTAAAATTTCTTATTAAAAGATCATAACGGTAACGATCATTGGGCCTAATAAATGCTAAAAAAGTTGACATAATTATCTTCCCAGTAAAAGATAATTTAATAGATCATTTAAAATTTCTTTATAAAAGATCATAATGGTAACAATCATTGGGCCTAATAAATGCTAAAAAAGTTGACATAATTATCTTCTTTGTAAGAGATAATTTACTATAAAATTTAAAATTTCTTATTAAAAGATCATAACGGTAACGATCATTGGGCCTAATAAATGCTAAAAAAGTTGACATAATTATCTTCTTTGTAAAAGATAATTTAATAGATCATTTAAAATTTCTTTATAAAAGATCATAATGGTAACAATCATTGGTCCTAGTAAATGCTAAAAAAGTTGACATAATTATCTTCTTTGTAAGAGATAATTTACTATAAAATTTAAAATTTCTTATTAACAGATCATAACGGTAACGATCATTGGGCCTAATAAATGCTAAAAAAGTTGACATAATTATCTTCTTTGTAAAAGATAATTTAATAGATCATTTAAAATTTCTTTATTAAAAGATTATAACGGTAACGATCATTGGGCATAATAAATGCTAAAAAAGTTGATATAATTATCCTCTTTGTAAAAGATAATTTACTAGATAATTTAAAATTTCTAATTAAAAGATCATAACGGTGACGATCATTGGGCCGAATAAATGCTAAACAAGTTGACATAGCTATCTTCTTTGTCAAAGATAATTTACTAGATAATTTAAAACTTCTTTATAAAAGATAATAACGGTAACAATCATTGGGGCTAATAAATGCCAAAAAAGTTGACATAATTATCTTCTTTGTAAAAGATAATTTAAAATTTCTTATGAAAAGATCATAACGGTAATGATCATTAGCCTAATAAATGCTAAAAAAGTTGACATAATTATCTTCCTTGTAAAAGATACTTTAATAGATCATTTAAAATTTTTTTATAAAATATCATAACGGTAATGATCACTGGGCCTAATAAATGCTAAAAAAGTTGACATAATTATCTTCTTTGAAAAAGATAATTTAATAGATCATTTAAAATTTCTTTAAAAAAGATCATAGCGGTAACGATCATTGGGCCTAAGAAATGCTTAAAAAGTTGACATAATTGTCTTCTTTGTAAAAGATAATTTACTAGACAATTTAAAATTTTTTATTAAAAGATCATAACGGTAACGATCATTGGGCCTAATAAATGCTAAAAAAGTTGACATAATTATCTTCTTTGTAAAAGATAATTTAATAGATCATTTAAAATTTCTTTATAAAAGATCATAATGTAACAATCATTGGGCCTAGTAAATGCTAAAAAAGTTGACATAATTATCTTCTTTGTAAGAGATAATTTACTATAAAATTTAAAATTTCTTATTAACAGATCATAACGGTAACGATCATTGGGCCTAATAAATGCTAAAAAAGTTGACATAATTATCTTCTTTGTAAAAGATAATTTAATAGATCATTTAAAATTTCTTTATTAAAAGATTATAACGGTAACAATCATTGGGCGTAATAAATGCTAAAAAAGTTGATATAATTATCCTCTTTGTAAAAGATAATTTACTAGATAATTTAAAATTTCTAATTAAAAGATCATAACGGTAACTATCATTGGGCCGAATAAATGCTAAACAAGTTGACATAGCTATCTTCTTTGTCAAAGATAATTTACTAGATAATTTAAAACTTCTTTATAAAAGATAATAACGGTAACAATCATTGGGGCTAATGAATGCCAAAAATGTTGACATAATTATCTTCTTTGTAAAAGATAATTTAAAATTTCTTATGAAAAGATCATAACGGTAATGATCATTAGCCTAATAAATGCTAAAAAAGTTGACATAATTATCTTCCTTGTAAAAGATACTTTAATAGATCATTTTAAATTTGTTTATAAAATATCATAACGGTAATGATCACTGGGCCTAATAAATGCTAAAAAAATTGACCTAATTATCTTCTTTGTAAAAGAAAATTTACTAGATAATTTAAAATGTCTTATTAAAAGATCATAACGGTAACGATCATTGGGCCTAATAAATGCTAAAAAAGTTGACATAATTATCTTATTTGTAAAAGATAATTTACTATAAAATTTAAAATTTCTTAGTAAAAGATCATAACGGTAACGATCATTGGGCCTAATAAATGCTAAAAAAGTTGACATAATTATCTTCTTTGAAAAAGATAATTTAATAGATCATTTAAAATTTCTTTAAAAAAGATCATAACGGTAACGATCATTGGGCCTAAGAAATGCTTAAAAAGTTGACATAATTGTCTTCTTTGTAAAAGATAATTTACTAGACAATTTAAAATTTTTTATTAAAAGATCATAACGGTAACGATCATTGGGCCTAATAAATGCTAAAAAAGTTGACATAATTATCTTCTTTGTAAAAGATAATTTAATAGATCATTTAAAATTTCTTTATAAAAGATCATAATGGTAACAATCATTGGGCCTAATAAATGCTAAAAAACTTGACATAATTATCTTCTTTGTAAGAGATAATTTACTATAAAATTTAAAATTTCTTATTAAAAGATCATAACGGTAACGATCATTGGGCCTAATAAATGCTAAAAAAGTTGACATAATTATCTTCTTTGTAAAAGATAATTTAATAGATCATTTAAAATTTCTTTATAAAAGATCATAATGGTAACAATCATTGGGCCTAATAAATGCTAAAAAAGTTGACATAATTATCTTCTTTGTAAGAGATAATTTACTATAAAATTTAAAATTTCTTATTAAAAGATCATAACGGTAACGATCATTGGGCCTAATAAATGCTAAAAAAGTTGACATAATTATCTTCTTTGTAAAAGATAATTTAATAGATCATTTAAAATTTCTTTATTAAAAGATTATAACGGTAACGATCATTGGGCATAATAAATGCTAAAAAAGTTGATATAATTATCCTCTTTGTAAAAGATAATTTACTAGATAATTTAAAATTTCTAATTAAAAGATCATAACGGTGACGATCATTGGGCCGAATAAATGCTAAACAAGTTGACATAGCTATCTTCTTTGTCAAAGATAATTTACTAGATAATTTAAAACTTCTTTATAAAAGATAATAACGGTAACAATCATTGGGGCTAATAAATGCCAAAAAAGTTGACATAATTATCTTCTTTGTAAAAGATAATTTAAAATTTGTTATGGAAAGATCATAACGGTAATGATCATTAGCCTAATAAATGCTAAAAAAGTTGACATAATTATCTTCCTTGTAAAAGATACTTTAATAGATCATTTAAAATTTTTTTATAAAATATCATAACGGTAATGATCACTGGGCCTAATAAATGCTAAAAAAATTGACCTAATTATCTTCTTTGTAAAAGAAAATTTACTAGATAATTTAAAATTTCTTATTAAAAGATCATAACGATAACGATCATTGGGCCTAATAAATGCTAAAAAGGTTGACATAATTATCTTATTTGTAAAAGATAATTTACTATAAAATTTAAAATTTCTTATTAAAAGATCATAACGGTAACGATCATTGGGCCTAATAAATGCTAAAAAAGTTGACATAATTATCTTCTTTGAAAAAGATAATTTAATAGATCATTTAAAATTTCTTTAAAAAAGATCATAACGGTAACGATCATTGGGCCTAAGAAATGCTTAAAAAGTTGACATAATTATCTTCTTTGTAAAAGATAATTTACTAGACAATTTAAAATTTTTTATTAAAAGATCATAACGGTAACGATCATTGGGCCTAATAAATGCTAAAAAAGTTGACATAATTATCTTCTTTGTAAAAGATAATTTAATAGATCATTTAAAATTTCTTTATAAAAGATCATAATGGTAACAATCATTGGGCCTAATAAATGCTAAAAAAGTTGACATAATTGTCTTCTTTGAAAAAGATAATTTACTATAAAATTTAAAATTTCTTATTAAAAGATCATAACGGTAACGATCATTGGGCCTAATAAATGCTAAAAAAGTTGACATAATTATCTTCCCTGTAAAAGATAATTTAATAGATCATTTAAAATTTCTTTATAAAAGATCATAATGGTAACAATCAGTGGGCCTAATAAATGCTAAAAAAGTTGACATAATTATCTTCTTTGTAAGAGATAATTTACTATAAAATTTAAAATTTCTTATTAAAAGATCATAACGGTAACGATCATTGGGCCTCATAAATGCTAAAAAAGTTGACATAATTATCTTCTTTGTAAAAGATAATTTAATAGATCATTTAAAATTTCTTTATAAAAGATCATAATAGTAACAATCATTGGGCCTAATAAATGCTAAAAACGTTGACATAATTATCTTCTTTGTACGAGATAATTTACTATAAAATTTAAAATTTCTTATTAAAAGATCATAACGGTAATGATCATTGGCCCTAATAAATGCTAAAAAAGTTGACATAATTATCTTGTTTGTAAAAGATAATTTAATAGATCCTTTAAAATTTCTTTATAAAAGATCATAATGGTAACAATCATTGGGCCTAATAAATGCTAAAAAAGTTGACATAATTATCTTCTTTGTAAGAGATAATTTACTATAAAATTTAAAATTTCTTATTAAAAGATCATAACGGTAACGATCATTGGGCCTAATAAATGCTAAAAAAGTTGACATAATTATCTTCTTTGTAAAAGATAATTTAATAGATCATTTAAAATTTCTTTATTAAAAGATCATAATGGTAACAATCATTGGGCCTAATAAATGCTAAAAAGTTGACATAATTATCTTCTTTGTAAGAGATAATTTACTATAAAATTTAAAATTTCTTATTAAAAGATCATAACGGTAACGATCATTGGGCCTAATAAATGCTAAAAAAGTTGACATAATTATCTTCTTTGTAAAAGATAATTTAATAGCTCATTTAAAATTTCTTTATTAAAAGATCATAACGGTAACAATCATTGGGCCTAATAAATGCTAAAAAGTTGACATAATTATCTTCTTTGTAAGAGATAATTTACTATAAAATTTAAAATTTCTTATTAAAAGATCATAACGGTAACGATCATTGGGCCTCATAAATGCTAAAAAAGTTGACATAATTATCTTCTTTGTAAAAGATAATTTAATAGATCATTTAAAATTTCTTTATAAAAGATCATAATAGTAACAATCATTGGGCCTAATAAATGCTAAAAACGTTGACATAATTATCTTCTTTGTACGAGATAATTTACTATAAAATTTAAAATTTCTTATTAAAAGATCATAACGGTAATGATCATTGGCCCTAATAAATGCTAAAAAAGTTGACATAATTATCTTGTTTGTAAAAGATAATTTAATAGATCCTTTAAAATTTCTTTATAAAAGATCATAATGGTAACAATCATTGGGCCTAATAAATGCTAAAAAAGTTGACATAATTATCTTCTTTGTAAGAGATAATTTACTATAAAATTTAAAATTTCTTATTAAAAGATCATAACGGTAACGATCATTGGGCCTAATAAATGCTAAAAAAGTTGACATAATTATCTTCTTTGTAAAAGATAATTTAATAGATCATTTAAAATTTCTTTATTAAAAGATCATAATGGTAACAATCATTGGGCCTAATAAATGCTAAAAAGTTGACATAATTATCTTCTTTGTAAGAGATAATTTACTATAAAATTTAAAATTTCTTATTAAAAGATCATAACGGTAACGATCATTGGGCCTAATAAATGCTAAAAAAGTTGACATAATTATCTTCTTTGTAAGAGATAATTTACTATAAAATTTAAAATTTCTTATTAAAAGATCATAACGGTAACGATCATTGGGCCTAATAAATGCTAAAAAACTTGACATAATTATCTTCTTTGTAAGAGATAATTTACTATAAAATTTAAAATTTCTTATTAAAAGATCATAACGGTAACGATCATTGGGCCTAATAAATGCTAAAAAAGTTGACATAATTATCTTCCCAGTAAAAGATAATTTAATAGATCATTTAAAATTTCTTTATAAAAGATCATAATGGTAACAATCATTGGGCCTAGTAAATGCTAAAAAAGTTGACATAATTATCTTCTTTGTAAGAGATAATTTACTATAAAATTTAAAATTTCTTATTAACAGATCATAACGGTAACGATCATTGGGCCTAATAAATGCTAAAAAAGTTGACATAATTATCTTCTTTGTAAAAGATAATTTAATAGATCATTTAAAATTTCTTTATTAAAAGATTATAACGGTAACAATCACTGGGCGTAATAAATGCTAAAAAAGTTGATATAATTATCCTCTTTGTAAAAGATAATTTACTAGATAATTTAAAATTTCTAATTAAAAGATCATAACGGTAACGATCATTGGGCCTAATAAATGCTTAAAAAGTTGACATAATTATCTTCTTTGTAAAAGATAATTTACTAGACAGTTTAAAATTTTTTATTCAAAGATCATAACGGTAACAATCATTGGGCCTAATAAATGCTAAAAAAGTTGACATAATTATCTTCTTTGTAAAAGATAATTTAATAGATCATTTAAAATTTCTTTATAAAAGATCATAATGGTAACAATCATTGGGCCTAATAAATGCTAAAAAAGTTGACATAATTATCTTCTTTGTAAGAGATAATTTACTATAAAATTTAAAATTTCTTATTAAAAGATCATAACGGTAACGATCATTGGGCCTAATAAATGCTAAAAAAGTTGACATAATTATCTTCTTTGTAAAATATAATTTAATAGATCATTTAAAATTTCTTTATAAAAGATCATAATGGTAACAATCATTGGGCCTAATAAATGCTAAAAAAGTTGACATAATTATCTTCTTTGTAAGAGATAATTTACTATAAAATTTAAAATTTCTTATTAAAAGATCATAACGGTAAAGATCATTGGGCCTAATAAATGCTAAAAAAGTTGACATAATTATCTTCTTTGTAAAAGATAATTTAATAGCTCATTTAAAATTTCTTTAAAAAAGATCATAACGGTAACGATCATTGGGCCTAAGAAATGCTTAAAAAGTTGACATAATTATCTTCTTTGTAAAAGATAATTTACTAGACAATTTAAAATTTTTTATTAAAAGATCATAACGGTAACGATCATTGGGCCTAATAAATGCTAAAAAACTTGACATAATTATCTTCTTTGTAAAAGATAATTTAATAGATCATTTAAAATTTCTTTATAAAATATCATAATGGTAACAATCATTGGGCCTAATAAATGCTAAAAAAGTTGACATAATTATCTTCTTTGTAAGAGATAATTTACTATAAAATTTAAAATTTCTTATTAAAAGATCATAACGGTAACGATCATTGGCCCTAATAAATGCTAACAAAGTTGACATAATTATCTTCTTTGTAAAAGATAATTTAATAGATCATTTAAAATTTCTCATTAAAAGATCATAACGGTAACGATCATTGGGCCTAATAAATGGTAAAAAAGTTGACATAATTATCTTCTTTGAAAAAGATAATTTAATAGATCATTTAAAATTTCTTTAAAAAAGATCATAACGGTAACGATCATTGGGCCTAAGAAATGCTTAAAAAGTTGACATAATTATCTTCTTTGTAAAAGATAATTTACTAGACAATTTAAAATTTTTTATTAAAAGATCATAACGGTAACGATCATTGGGCCTAATAAATGCTAAAAAAGTTGACATAATTATCTTCTTTGTAAAAGATAATTTACTAGACAATTTAAAATTTTTTATTCAAAGATCATAACGGTAACAATCATTGGGCCTAATAAATGCTAAAAAAGTTGACGTAATTATCTTCTTTGTAAAAGATAATTTAATAGATCATTTAAAATTTCTTTATAAAAGATCATAATGGTAACAATCATTGGGCCTAATAAATGCTAAAAAAGTTGACATAATTATCTTCTTTGTAAGAGATAATTTACTATAAAATTTAAAATTTCTTATTAAAAGATCATAACGGTAACGATCATTGGGCCTAATAAATGCTAAAAAAGTTGACATAATTATCTTCTTTGTAAAAGATAATTTAATAGATCATTTAAAATTTCTTTATAAAAGATCATAATGGTAACAATCATTGGGCCTAATAAATGCTAAAAAAGTTGACATAATTATCTTCTTTGTAAGAGATAATTTACTATAAAATTTAAAATTTCTTATTAAAAGATCATAACGGTAAAGATCATTGGGCCTAATAAATGCTAAAAAAGTTGACATAATTATCTTCTTTGTAAAAGATAATTTAATAGCTCATTTAAAATTTCTTTAAAAAAGATCATAACGGTAACGATCATTGGGCCTAAGAAATGCTTAAAAAGTTGACATAATTATCTTCTTTGTAAAAGATAATTTACTAGACAATTTAAATTTTTTTATTAAAAGATCATAACGGTAACGATCATTGGGCCTAATAAATGCTAAAAAACTTGACATAATTATCTTCTTTGTAAAAGATAATTTAATAGATCATTTAAAATTTCTTTATAAAATATCATAATGGTAACAATCATTGGGCCTAATAAATGCTAAAAAAGTTGACATAATTATCTTCTTTGTAAGAGATAATTTACTATAAAATTTTGAAATTTCTTATTAAAAGATCATAACGGTAACGATCATTGGCCCTAATAAATGCTAAAAAAGTTGACATAATTATCTTCTTTGTAAAAGATAATTTAATAGATCATTTAAAATTTCTCATTAAAAGATCATAACGGTAACGATCATTGGGCCTAATAAATGGTAAAAAAGTTGACATAATTATCTTCTTTGAAAAAGATAATTTAATAGATCATTTAAAATTTCTTTAAAAAAGATCATAACGGTAACGATCATTGGGCCTAAGAAATGCTTAAAAAGTTGACATAATTATCTTCTTTGTAAAAGATAATTTACTAGACAATTTAAAATTTTTTATTAAAAGATCATAACGGTAACGATCATTGGGCCTAATAAATGCTAAAAAAGTTGACATAATTATCTTCTTTGTAAAAGATAATTTAATAGATCATTTAAAAATTCTTTATAAAAGATCATAATGGTAACAATCATTGGGCCTAATAAATGCTAAAAAAGTTGACATAATTATCTTCTTTGTACGAGATAATTTACTATAAAATTTCAAATTTCTTATTAAAAGATCATAACGGTAATGATCATTGGCCCTAATAAATGCTAAAAAAGTTGACATAATTATCTTGTTTGTAAAAGATAATTTAATAGATCATTCAAAATTTCTTTATAAAAGATCATAATGGTAACAATCATTGGGCCTAATAAATGCTAAAAAAGTTGACATAATTATCTTCTTTGTAAGAGATAATTTACTATAAAATTTAAAATTTCTTATTAAAAGATCATAACGGTAACGATCATTGGGCCTAATAAATGCTAAAAAAGTTGACATAATTATCTTCTTTGTAAAAGATAATTTAATAGATCATTTAAAATTTCTATATTAAAAGATCATAACGGTAACAATCATTGGGCCTAATAAATGCTAAAAAGTTGACATAATTATCTTCTTTGTAAGAGATAATTTACTATAAAATTTAAAATTTCTTATTAAAAGATCATAACGGTAATGATCATTGGGCCTCATAAATGCTAAAAAAGTTGACATAATTATCTTCTTTGTAAAAGATAATTTAATAGATCATTTAAAATTTCTTTATAAAAGATCATAATAGTAACAATCATTGGGCCTAATAAATGCTAAAAACGTTGACATAATTATCTTCTTTGTACGAGATAATTTACTATAAAATTTAAAATTTCTTATTAAAA
This sequence comes from Psophocarpus tetragonolobus, assembly GCA_037954015.1. Taxonomy (NCBI): domain Eukaryota; kingdom Viridiplantae; phylum Streptophyta; class Magnoliopsida; order Fabales; family Fabaceae; genus Psophocarpus; species Psophocarpus tetragonolobus. The sequence goes on along the minus strand of CM075688.1, from coordinate 56,319,205 downwards.
GATCATAACGGTAATGATCATTGGCCCTAATAAATGCTAAAAAAGTTGACATAATTATCTTGTTTGTAAAAGATAATTTAATAGATCCTTTAAAATTTCTTTATAAAAGATCATAATGGTAACAATCATTGGGCCTAATAAATGCTAAAAAAGTTGACATAATTATCTTCTTTGTAAGAGATAATTTACTATAAAATTTAAAATTTCTTATTAAAAGATCATAACGGTAACGATCATTGGGCCTAATAAATGCTAAAAAAGTTGACATAATTATCTTCTTTGTAAAAGATAATTTAATAGATCATTTAAAATTTCTTTATTAAAAGATCATAATGGTAACAATCATTGGGCCTAATAAATGCTAAAAAGTTGACATAATTATCTTCTTTGTAAGAGATAATTTACTATAAAATTTAAAATTTCTTATTAAAAGATCATAACGGTAACGATCATTGGGCCTAATAAATGCTAAAAAAGTTGACATAATTATCTTCTTTGAAAAAGATAATTTAATAGGTCATTTAAAATTTCTTTAAAAAAGATCATAACGGTAACGATCATTGGGCCTAAGAAATGCTTAAAAAGTTGACATAATTATCTTCTTTGTAAAAGATAATTTACTAGACAATTTAAAATTTTTTATTAAAAGATCATAACGGTAACGATCATTGGGCCTAATAAATGCTAAAAAAGTTGACATAATTATCTTCTTTGTAAAAGATAATTTAATAGATCATTTAAAATTTCTTTATAAAAGATCATAATGGTAACAATCATTGGGCCTAATAAATGCTAAAAAAGTTGACATAATTATCTTCTTTGTACGAGATAATTTACTATAAAATTTAAAATTTCTTATTAAAAGATCATAACGGTAACGATCATTGGCCCTAATAAATGCTAAAAAAGTTGACATAATTATCTTCTTTGTAAAAGATAATTTAATAGATCATTTAAAATTTCTTTATTAAAAGATCATAATGGTAACAATCATTGGGCCTAATAAATGCTAAAAAGTTGACATAATTATCTTCTTTGTAAGAGATAATTTACTATAAAATTTAAAATTTCTTATTAAAAGATCATAACGGTAACGATCATTGGGCCTAATAAATGCTAAAAAAGTTGACATAATTATCTTCTTTGTAAAAGATAATTTAATAGATCATTTAAAATTTCTTTATTAAAAGATCATAATGGTAACAATCATTGGGCCTAATAAATGCTAAAAAGTTGACATAATTATCTTCTTTGTAAGAGATAATTTACTATAAAATTTAAAATTTCTTATTAAAAGATCATAACGGTAACGATCATTGGGCCTAATAAATGCTAAAAAAGTTGACATAATTATCTTCTTTGTAAAAGATAATTTAATAGATCATTTAAAATTTCTTTATTAAAAGATCATAACGGTAACAATCATTGGGCCTAATAAATGCTAAAAAGTTGACATAATTATCTTCTTTGTAAGAGATAATTTACTATAAAATTTAAAATTTCTTATTAAAAGATCATAACCGTAACGATCATTGGGCCTAATAAATGCTAAAAAAGTTGACATAATTATCTTCTTTGTAAAAGATAATTTAATAGATCATTTAAAATTTCTCATTAAAAGATCATAACGGTAACGATCATTGGGCCTAACAAATGCTAAAAAAGTTGACATAATTATCTTCTTTGAAAAAGATAATTTAATAGATCATTTAAAATTTCTTTATTAAAAGATTATGACGGTAACGATCATTGGGCGTAATAAATGCTAAAAAAGTTGACACAATTATCTTCTTTGAAAAAGATAATTTAATAGATCATTTAAAATTTCTTTATAAAAGATCGTAATGGTAACAATCATTGGGCCTAATAAATGCTAAAAAAGTTGACATAATTATCTTCTTTGTACGAGATAATTTACTATAAAATTTAAAATTTCTTATTAAAAGATCATAACGGTAATGATCATTGGCCCTAATAAATGCTAAAAAAGTTGACATAATTATCTTGTTTGTAAAAGATAATTTAATAGATCATTTAAAATTTCTTTATAAAAGATCATAATGGTAACAATCATTGGGCCTAATAAATGCTAAAAAAGTTGACATAATTATCTTCTTTGTAAGAGATAATTTACTATAAAATTTAAAATTTCTTATTAAAAGATCATAACAGTAACGATCATTGGGCCTAATAAATGCTAAAAAAGTTGACATAATTATCTTCTTTGTCAAAAATAATTTAATAGATCATTTAAAATTTCTTTATTAAAAGATCATAACGGTAACAATCATTGGGCCTAATAAATGCTAAAAAGTTGACATAATTATCTTCTTTGTAAGAGATAATTTACTATAAAATTTAAAATTTCTTATTAAAAGATCATAACGGTAACGATCATTGAGCCTAATAAATGCTAAAAAAGTTGACATAATTATCTTCTTTGTAAGAGATAATTTACTATAAAATTTAAAATTTCTTATTAAAAGATCATAACGGTAACGATCATTGGGCCTAATAAATGCTAAAAAAGTTGACATAATTATCTTCTTTGTAAAAGATAATTTAATAGATCATTTAAAATTTCTTTATTAAAAGATCATAAGGGTAACAATCATTGGGCCTAATAAATGCTAAAAAGTTGACATAATTATCTTCTTTGTAAGAGATAATTTACTATAAAATTTAAAATTTCTTATTAAAAGATCATAACGGTAACGATCATTGGGCCTAATAAATGCTAAAAAAGTTGACATAATTATCTTCTTTGTAAGAGATAATTTACTATAAAATTTAAAATTTCTTATTAAAAGATCATAACGGTAACGATCATTGGGCCTAATAAATGCTAAAAAAGTTGACATAATTATCTTCTTTGAAAAAGATAATTTAATAGATCATTTAAAATTTCTTTATTAAAAGATTATAACGGTAACGATCATTGGGCGTAATAAATGCTAAAAAAGTTGACATAATTATCTTCTTTGAAAAAGATAATTTAATAGATCATTTAAAATTTCTTTATAAAAGATCATAACGGTAACAATCATTGGGCCTAATAAATGCTAAAAAAGTTGACATAATTATCTTCTTTGTACGAGATAATTTACTATAAAATTTAAAATTTCTTATTAAAAGATCATAACGGTAATGATCATTGGCCCTAATAAATGCTAAAAAAGTTGACATAATTATCTTGTTTGTAAAAGATAATTTAATAGATTATTTAAAATTTCTTTATAAAAGATCATAATGGTAACAATCATTGGGCCTAATAAATGCTAAAAAAGTTGACATAATTATCTTCTTTGTAAGAGATAATTTACTATAAAATTTAAAATTTCTTATTAAAAGATCATAACGGTAACGATCATTGGGCCTAATAAATGCTAAAAAAGTTGACATAATTATCTTCTTTGTAAAAGATAATTTAATAGATCATTTAAAATTTCTTTATTAAAAGATTATAACGGTAACGATCATTGGGCGTAATAAATGCTAAAAAAGTTGACATAATTATCTTCTTTGAAAAAGATAATTTAATAGATCATTTAAAATTTCTTTATAAAAGATCATAATGGTAACAATCATTGGGCCTAATAAATGCTAAAAAAGTTGACATAATTATCTTCTTTGTACGAGATAATTTACTATAAAATTTAAAATTTCTTATTAAAAGATCATAACGGTAACGATCATTGGGCCTAATAAATGCTAAAAAAGTTGACATAATTATCTTCTTTGTAAAAGATAATTTAATAGATCATTTAAAATTTCTTTATTAAAAGATCATAATGGTAACAATCATTGGGCCTAATAAATGCTAAAAAGTTGACATAATTATCTTCTTTGTAAGAGATAATTTACTATAAAATTTAAAATTTCTTATTAAAAGATCATAACGGTAACGATCATTGGGCCTAATAAATGCTAAAAAAGTTGACATAATTATCTTCTTTGTAAAAGATAATTTAATAGATCATTTAAAATTTCTTTATTAAAAGATCATAATGGTAACAATCATTGGGCCTAATAAATGCTAAAAAGTTGACATAATTATCTTCTTTGTAAGAGATAATTTACTATAAAATTTAAAATTTCTTATTAAAAGATCATAACGGTAACGATCATTGGGCCTAATAAATGCTAAAAAAGTTGACATAATTATCTTCTTTGTAAAAGATAATTTAATAGATCATTTAAAATTTCTCATTAAAAGATCATAACGGTATCGATCATTGGGCCTAACAAATGCTAAAAAAGTTGACATAATTATCTTCTTTGAAAAAGATAATTTAATAGATCATTTAAAATTTCTTTATAAAAGATCATAATGGTAACAATCATTGGGCCTAATAAATGCTAAAAAAGTTGACATAATTATCTTCTTTGTACGAGATAATTTACTATAAAATTTAAAATTTCTTATTAAAAGATCATAACGGTAACGATCATTGGGCCTAATAAATGCTAAAAAAGTTGACATAATTATCTTCTTTGTAAAAGATAATTTAATAGATCATTTAAAATTTCTTTATTAAAAGATCATAATGGTAACAATCATTGGGCCTAATAAATGCTAAAAAGTTGACATAATTATCTTCTTTGTAAGAGATAATTTACTATAAAATTTAAAATTTCTTATTAAAAGATCATAACGGTAACGATCATTGGGCCTAATAAATGCTAAAAAAGTTGACATAATTATCTTCTTTGTAAAAGATAATTTAATAGATCATTTAAAATTTCTTTATTAAAAGATCATAATGGTAACAATCATTGGGCCTAATAAATGCTAAAAAGTTGACATAATTATCTTCTTTGTAAGAGATAATTTACTATAAAATTTAAAATTTCTTATTAAAAGATCATAACGGTAACGATCATTGGGCCTAATAAATGCTAAAAAAGTTGACATAATTATCTTCTTTGTAAAAGATAATTTAATAGATCATTTAAAATTTCTCATTAAAAGATCATAACGGTATCGATCATTGGGCCTAACAAATGCTAAAAAAGTTGACATAATTATCTTCTTTGAAAAAGATAATTTAATAGATCATTTAAAATTTCTTTATTAAAAGATTATAACGGTAACGATCATTGGGCGTAATAAATGCTAAAAAAGTTGACATAATTATCTTCTTTGAAAAAGATAATTTAATAGATCATTTAAAATTTCTTTATAAAAGATCATAATGGTAACAATCATTGGGCCTAATAAATGCTAAAAAAGTTGACATAATTATCTTCTTTGTACGAGATAATTTACTATAAAATTTAAAATTTCTTATTAAAAGATCATAACGGTAATGATCATTGGCCCTAATAAATGCTAAAAAAGTTGACATAATTATCTTGTTTGTAAAAGATAATTTAATAGATCATTTAAAATTTCTTTATAAAAGATCATAATGGTAACAATCATTGGGCCTAATAAATGCTAAAAAAGTTGACATAATTATCTTCTTTGTAAGAGATAATTTACTATAAAATTTAAAATTTCTTATTAAAAGATCATAACGGTAACGATCATTGGGCCTAATAAATGCTAAAAAAGTTGACATAATTATCTTCTTTGTAAAAGATAATTTAATAGATCATTTAAAATTTCTTTATTAAAAGATCATAACGGTAACAATCATTGGGCCTAATAAATGCTAAAAAGTTGACATAATTATCTTCTTTGTAAGAGATAATTTACTATAAAATTTAAAATTTCTTATTAAAAGATCATAACGGTAACGATCATTGGGCCTAATAAATGCTAAAAAAGTTGACATAATTATCTTCTTTGTAAGAGATAATTTACTATAAAATTTAAAATTTCTTATTAAAAGATCATAACGGTAACGATCATTGGCCCTAATAAATGCTAAAAAAGTTGACATAATTATCTTCTTTGTAAAAGATAATTTAATAGATCATTTAAAATTTCTTTATTAAAAGATCATAATGGTAACAATCATTGGGCCTAATAAATGCTAAAAAGTTGACATAATTATCTTCTTTGTAAGAGATAATTTACTATAAAATTTAAAATTTCTTATTAAAAGATCATAACGGTAACGATCATTGGGCCTAATAAATGCTAAAAAAGTTGACATAATTATCTTCTTTGTAAAAGATAATTTAATAGATGATTTAAAATTTCTTTATTAAAAGATCATAATGGTAACAATCATTGGGCCTAATAAATGCTAAAAAGTTGACATAATTATCTTCTTTGTAAGAGATAATTTACTATAAAATTTAAAATTTCTTATTAAAAGATCATAACGGTAACGATCATTGGGCCTAATAAATGCTAAAAAAGTTGACATAATTATCTTCTTTGTAAAAGATAATTTAATAGATCATTTAAAATTTCTCATTAAAAGATCATAACGGTAACGATCATTGGGCCTAACAAATGCTAAAAAAGTTGACATAATTATCTTCTTTGAAAAAGATAATTTAATAGATCATTTAAAATTTCTTTATTAAAAGATTATAACGGTAACGATCATTGGGCGTAATAAATGCTAAAAAAGTTGACATAATTATCTTCTTTGAAAAAGATAATTTAATAGATCATTTAAAATTTCTTTATAAAAGATCATAATGGTAACAATCATTGGGCCTAATAAATGCTAAAAAAGTTGACATAATTATCTTCTTTGTACGAGATAATTTACTATAAAATTTAAAATTTCTTATTAAAAGATCATAACGGTAACGATCATTGGGCCTAATAAATGCTAAAAAAGTTGACATAATTATCTTCTTTGTAAAAGATAATTTAATAGATCATTTAAAATTTCTTTATTAAAAGATCATAATGGTAACAATCATTGGGCCTAATAAATGCTAAAAAGTTGACATAATTATCTTCTTTGTAAGAGATAATTTACTATAAAATTTAAAATTTCTTATTAAAAGATCATAACGGTAACGATCATTGGGCCTAATAAATGCTAAAAAAGTTGACATAATTATCTTCTTTGTAAAAGATAATTTAATAGATCATTTAAAATTTCTTTATTAAAAGATCATAATGGTAACAATCATTGGGCCTAATAAATGCTAAAAAGTTGACATAATTATCTTCTTTGTAAGAGATAATTTACTATAAAATTTAAAATTTCTTATTAAAAGATCATAACGGTAACGATCATTGGGCCTAATAAATGCTAAAAAAGTTGACATAATTATCTTCTTTGTAAAAGATAATTTAATAGATCATTTAAAATTTCTCATTAAAAGATCATAACGGTAACGATCATTGGGCCTAACAAATGCTAAAAAAGTTGACATAATTATCTTCTTTGTACGAGATAATTTACTATAAAATTTAAAATTTCTTATTAAAAGATCATAACGGTAATGATCATTGGCCCTAATAAATGCTAAAAAAGTTGACATAATTATCTTGTTTGTAAAAGATAATTTAATAGATCATTTAAAATTTCTTTATTAAAAGATCATAATGGTAACAATCATTGGGCCTAATAAATGCTAAAAAGTTGACATAATTATCTTCTTTGTAAGAGATAATTTACTATAAAATTTAAAATTTCTTATTAAAAGATCATAACGGTAACGATCATTGGGCCTAATAAATGCTAAAAAAGTTGACATAATTATCTTCTTTGTAAAAGATAATTTAATAGATCATTTAAAATTTCTCATTAAAAGATCATAACGGTAACGATCATTGGGCCTAACAAATGCTAAAAAAGTTGACATAATTATCTTCTTTGAAAAAGATAATTTAATAGATCATTTAAAATTTCTTTATTAAAAGATTATAACGGTAACGATCATTGGGCGTAATAAATGCTAAAAAAGTTGACATAATTATCTTCTTTGAAAAAGATAATTTAATAGATCATTTAAAATTTCTTTATAAAAGATCATAATGGTAACAATCATTGGGCCTAATAAATGCTAAAAAAGTTGACATAATTATCTTCTTTGTACGAGATAATTTACTATAAAATTTAAAATTTCTTATTAAAAGATCATAACGGTAATGATCATTGGCCCTAATAAATGCTAAAAAAGTTGACATAATTATCTTGTTTGTAAAAGATAATTTAATAGATCATTTAAAATTTCTTTATAAAAGATCATAATGGTAACAATCATTGGGCCTAATAAATGCTAAAAAAGTTGACATAATTATCTTCTTTGTAAGAGATAATTTACTATAAAATTTAAAATTTCTTATTAAAAGATCATAACGGTAACGATCATTGGGCCTAATAAATGCTAAAAAAGTTGACATAATTATCTTCTTTGTAAAAGATAATTTAATAGATCATTTAAAATTTCTTTATTAAAAGATCATAACGGTAACAATCATTGGGCCTAATAAATGCTAAAAAGTTGACATAATTATCTTCTTTGTAAGAGATAATTTACTATAAAATTTAAAATTTCTTATTAAAAGATCATAACGGTAACGATCATTGGGCCTAATAAATGCTAAAAAAGTTGACATAATTATCTTCTTTGTAAGAGATAATTTACTATAAAATTTAAAATTTCTTATTAAAAGATCATAACGGTAACGATCATTGGCCCTAATAAATGCTAAAAAAGTTGACATAATTATCTTCTTTGTAAAAGATAATTTAATAGATCATTTAAAATTTCTTTATTAAAAGATCATAATGGTAACAATCATTGGGCCTAATAAATGCTAAAAAGTTGACATAATTATCTTCTTTGTAAGAGATAATTTACTATAAAATTTAAAATTTCTTATTAAAAGATCATAACGGTAACGATCATTGGGCCTAATAAATGCTAAAAAAGTTGACATAATTATCTTCTTTGTAAAAGATAATTTATTAGATCATTTAAAATTTCTCATTAAAAGATCATAACGGTAACGATCATTGGGCCTAACAAATGCTAAAAAAGTTGACATAATTATCTTCTTTGAAAAAGATAATTTAATAGATCATTTAAAATTTCTTTATTAAAAGATTATAACGGTAACGATCATTGGGCGTAATAAATGCTAAAAAAGTTGACATAATTATCTTCTTTGAAAAAGATAATTTAATAGATCATTTAAAATTTCTTTATAAAAGATCATAATGGTAACAATCATTGGGCCTAATAAATGCTAAAAAAGTTGACATAATTATCTTCTTTGTACGAGATAATTTACTATAAAATTTAAAATTTCTTATTAAAAGATCATAACGGTAACGATCATTGGGCCTAATAAATGCTAAAAAAGTTGACATAATTATCTTCTTTGTAAAAGATAATTTAATAGATCATTTAAAATTTCTTTATTAAAAGATCATAATGGTAACAATCATTGGGCCTAATAAATGCTAAAAAGTTGACATAATTATCTTCTTTGTAAGAGATAATTTACTATAAAATTTAAAATTTCTTATTAAAAGATCATAACGGTAACGATCATTGGGCCTAATAAATGCTAAAAAAGTTGACATAATTATCTTCTTTGTAAAAGATAATTTAATAGATCATTTAAAATTTCTTTATTAAAAGATCATAATGGTAACAATCATTGGGCCTAATAAATGCTAAAAAGTTGACATAATTATCTTCTTTGTAAGAGATAATTTACTATAAAATTTAAAATTTCTTATTAAAAGATCATAACGGTAACGATCATTGGGCCTAATAAATGCTAAAAAAGTTGACATAATTATCTTCTTTGTAAAAGATAATTTAATAGATCATTTAAAATTTCTCATTAAAAGATCATAACGGTAACGATCATTGGGCCTAACAAATGCTAAAAAAGTTGACATAATTATCTTCTTTGAAAAAGATAATTTAATAGATCATTTAAAATTTCTTTATTAAAAGATTATAACGGTAACGATCATTGGGCGTAATAAATGCTAAAAAAGTTGACATAATTATCTTCTTTGAAAAAGATAATTTAATAGATCATTTAAAATTTCTTTATAAAAGATCATAATGGTAACAATCATTGGGCCTAATAAATGCTAAAAAAGTTGACATAATTATCTTCTTTGTACGAGATAATTTACTATAAAATTTAAAATTTCTTATTAAAAGATCATAACGGTAATGATCATTGGCCCTAATAAATGCTAAAAAAGTTGACATAATTATCTTGTTTGTAAAAGATAATTTAATAGATCATTTAAAATTTCTTTATAAAAGATCATAATGGTAACAATCATTGGGCCTAATAAATGCTAAAAAAGTTGACATAATTATCTTCTTTGTAAGAGATAATTTACTATAAAATTTAAAATTTCTTATTAAAAGATCATAACGGTAACGATCATTGGGCCTAATAAATGCTAAAAAAGTTGACATAATTATCTTCTTTGTAAAAGATAATTTAATAGATCATTTAAAATTTCTTTATTAAAAGATCATAACGGTAACAATCATTGGGCCTAATAAATGCTAAAAAGTTGACATAATTATCTTCTTTGTAAGAGATAATTTACTATAAAATTTAAAATTTCTTATTAAAAGATCATAACGGTAACGATCATTGGGCCTAATAAATGCTAAAAAAGTTGACATAATTATCTTCTTTGTAAAAGATAATTTAATAGATCATTTAAAATTTCTCATTAAAAGATCATAATGGTAACGATCATTGGGCCTAACAAATGCTAAAAAAGTTGACATAATTATCTTCTTTGAAAAAGATAATTTAATAGATCATTTAAAATTTCTTTATTAAAAGATTATAACGGTAACGATCATTGGGCGTAATAAATGCTAAAAAAGTTGACATAATTATCTTCTTTGTAAAAGATAATTTAATAGCTCATTTAAAATTTCTTTCAAAAAGATCATAACGGTAACGATCATTGGGCCTAAGAAATGCTTAAAAAGTTGACATAATTATCTTCTTTGTAACAGATAATTTACTAGAGAATTTAAAATTTTTTATTAAAAGATCATAACGGTAACGATCATTGGGCCTAATAAATGCTAAAAAACTTGACATAATTATCTTCTTTGTAAAAGATAATTTAATAGATCATTTAAAATTTCTTTATAAAAGATCATAATGGTAACAATCATTGGGCCTAATAAATGCTAAAAAAGTTGACATAATTATCTTCTTTGTAAGAGATAATTTACTATAAAATTTAAAATTTCTTATTAAAAGATCATAACGGTAAAGATCATTGGGCCTAATAAATGCTAAAAAAGTTGACATAATTATCTTCTTTTTAAAAGATAATTTAATAGCTCATTTAAAATTTCTTTAAAAAAGATCATAACGGTAACGATCATTGGGCCTAAGAAATGCTTAAAAATTTGACATAATTATCTTCTTTGTAAAAGATAATTTACTAGACAATTTAAAATTTTTTATTAAAAGATCATAACAGTAACGATCATTGGGCCTAATAAATGCTAAAAAACTTGACATAATTATCTTCTTTGTAAAAGATAATTTAATAGATCATTTAAAATTTCTTTATAAAAGATCATAATGGTAACAATCATTGGGCCTAATAAATGCTAAAAAAGTTGACATAATTATCTTCTTTGTAAGAGATAATTTACTATAAAATTTAAAATTTCTTATTAAAAGATCATAACGGTAACGATCATTGGGCCTAATAAATGCTAAAAAAGTTGACATAATTATCTTCTTTGTAAAAGATAATTTAATAGATCATTTAAAATTTTTTTATTAAAAGATCATAACGGTAACAATCATTGGGCCTAATAAATGCTAAAAAGTTGACATAATTATCTTCTTTGTAAGAGATAATTTACTATAAAATTTAAAATTTCTTATTAAAAGATCATAACGGTAACGATCATTGGGCCTAATAAATGCTAAAAAAGTTGACATAATTATCTTCTTTGTAAAAGATAATTTAATAGATCATTTAAAATTTCTTTATAAAAGATCATAATGGTAACAATCATTGGGCCTAATAAATGCTAAAAAAGTTGACATAATTATCTTCTTTGTAAGAGATAATTTACTATAAAATTTAAAATTTCTTATTAAAAGATCATAACGGTAACGATCATTGGGCCTAATAAATGCTAAAAAAGTTGACATAATTATCTTCTTTGAAAAAGATAATTTAATAGATCATTTAAAATTTCTTTATAAAAGATCATAATGGTAACAATCATTGGGCCTAATAGATGCTAAAAAAGTTGACATAATTATCTTCTTTGTACGAGATAATTTACTATAAAATTTAAAATTTCTTATTAAAAGATCATAACGGTAATGATCATTGGCCCTAATAAATGCTAAAAAAGTTGACATAATTATCTTGTTTGTAAAAGATAATTTAATAGATCATTTAAAATTTCTTTATAAAAGATCATAATGGTAACAATCATTGGGCCTAATAAATGCTAAAAAAGTTGACATAATTATCTTCTTTGTAAGAGATAATTTACTATAAAATTTAAAATTTCTTATTAAAAGATCATAACGGTAACGATCATTGGGCCTAATAAATGCTAAAAAAGTTGACATAATTATCTTCTTTGTAAAAGATAATTTAATAGATCATTTAAAATTTCTCATTAAAAGATCATAATGGTAACGATCATTGGGCCTAACAAATGCTAAAAAAGTTGACATAATTATCTTCTTTGAAAAAGATAATTTAATAGATCATTTAAAATTTCTTTATTAAAAGATTATAACGGTAACGATCATTGGGCGTAATAAATGCTAAAAAAGTTGACATAATTATCTTCTTTGTAAAAGATAATTTAATAGCTCATTTAAAATTTCTTTCAAAAAGATCATAACGGTAACGATCATTGGGCCTAAGAAATGCTTAAAAAGTTGACATAATTATCTTCTTTGTAACAGATAATTTACTAGACAATTTAAAATTTTTTATTAAAAGATCATAACGGTAACGATCATTGGGCCTAATAAATGCTAAAAAACTTGACATAATTATCTTCTTTGTAAAAGATAATTTAATAGATCATTTAAAATTTCTTTATAAAAGATCATAATGGTAACAATCATTGGGCCTAATAAATGCTTAAAAAGTTGACATAATTATCTTCTTTGTAAGAGATAATTTACTATAAAATTTAAAATTTCTTATTAAAAGATCATAACGGTAACGATCATTGGGCCTAATAAATGCTAAAAAACTTGACATAATTATCTTCTTTGTAAAAGATAATTTAATAGATCATTTAAAATTTCTTTATAAAAGATCATAATGGTAACAATCATTGGGCCTAATAAATGCTAAAAAAGTTGACATAATTATCTTCTTTGTAAGAGATAATTTACTATAAAATTTAAAATTTCTTATTAAAAGATCATAACGGTAAAGATCATTGGGCCTAATAAATGCTAAAAAAGTTGACATAATTATCTTCTTTTTAAAAGATAATTTAATAGCTCATTTAAAATTTCTTTAAAAAAGATCATAACGGTAACGATCATTGGGCCTAAGAAATGCTTAAAAATTTGACATAATTATCTTCTTTGTAAAAGATAATTTACTAGACAATTTAAAATTTTTTATTAAAAGATCATAACAGTAACGATCATTGGGCCTAATAAATGCTAAAAAACTTGACATAATTATCTTCTTTGTAAAAGATAATTTAATAGATCATTTAAAATTTCTTTATAAAAGATCATAATGGTAACAATCATTGGGCCTAATAAATGCTAAAAAAGTTGACATAATTATCTTCTTTGTAAGAGATAATTTACTATAAAATTTAAAATTTCTTATTAAAAGATCATAACGGTAACGATCATTGGGCCTAATAAATGCTAAAAAAGTTGACATAATTATCTTCTTTGTAAAAGATAATTTAATAGATCATTTAAAATTTTTTTATTAAAAGATCATAACGGTAACAATCATTGGGCCTAATAAATGCTAAAAAGTTGACATAATTATCTTCTTTGTAAGAGATAATTTACTATAAAATTTAAAATTTCTTATTAAAAGATCATAACGGTAACGATCATTGGGCCTAATAAATGCTAAAAAAGTTGACATAATTATCTTCTTTGTAAAAGATAATTTAATAGATCATTTAAAATTTCTTTATAAAAGATCATAATGGTAACAATCATTGGGCCTAATAAATGCTAAAAAAGTTGACATAATTATCTTCTTTGTAAGAGATAATTTACTATAAAATTTAAAATTTCTTATTAAAAGATCATAACGGTAACGATCATTGGGCCTAATAAATGCTAAAAAAGTTGACATAATTATCTTCTTTGAAAAAGATAATTTAATAGATCATTTAAAATTTCTTTATAAAAGATCATAATGGTAACAATCATTGGGCCTAATAGATGCTAAAAAAGTTGACATAATTATCTTCTTTGTACGAGATAATTTACTATAAAATTTAAAATTTCTTATTAAAAGATCATAACGGTAATGATCATTGGCCCTAATAAATGCTAAAAAAGTTGACATAATTATCTTGTTTGTAAAAGATAATTTAATAGATCATTTAAAATTTCTTTATAAAAGATCATAATGGTAACAATCATTGGGCCTAATAAATGCTAAAAAAGTTGACATAATTATCTTCTTTGTAAGAGATAATTTACTATAAAATTTAAAATTTCTTATTAAAAGATCATAACGGTAACGATCATTGGGCCTAATAAATGCTAAAAAAGTTGACATAATTATCTTCTTTGTAAAAGATAATTTAATAGATCATTTAAAATTTCTCATTAAAAGATCATAATGGTAACGATCATTGGGCCTAACAAATGCTAAAAAAGTTGACATAATTATCTTCTTTGAAAAAGATAATTTAATAGATCATTTAAAATTTCTTTATTAAAAGATTATAACGGTAACGATCATTGGGCGTAATAAATGCTAAAAAAGTTGACATAATTATCTTCTTTGTAAAAGATAATTTAATAGCTCATTTAAAATTTCTTTCAAAAAGATCATAACGGTAACGATCATTGGGCCTAAGAAATGCTTAAAAAGTTGACATAATTATCTTCTTTGTAACAGATAATTTACTAGACAATTTAAAATTTTTTATTAAAAGATCATAACGGTAACGATCATTGGGCCTAATAAATGCTAAAAAACTTGACATAATTATCTTCTTTGTAAAAGATAATTTAATAGATCATTTAAAATTTCTTTATAAAAGATCATAATGGTAACAATCATTGGGCCTAATAAATGCTAAAAAAGTTGACATAATTATCTTCTTTGTAAGAGATAATTTACTATAAAATTTAAAATTTCTTATTAAAAGATCATAACGGTAACGATCATTGGGCCTAATAAATGCTAAAAAACTTGACATAATTATCTTCTTTGTAAAAGATAATTTAATAGATCATTTAAAATTTCTTTATAAAAGATCATAATGGTAACAATCATTGGGCCTAATAAATGCTAAAAAAGTTGACATAATTATCTTCTTTGTAAGAGATAATTTACTATAAAATTTAAAATTTCTTATTAAAAGATCATAACGGTAAAGATCATTGGGCCTAATAAATGCTAAAAAAGTTGACATAATTATCTTCTTTTTAAAAGATAATTTAATAGCTCATTTAAAATTTCTTTAAAAAAGATCATAACGGTAACGATCATTGGGCCTAAGAAATGCTTAAAAATTTGACATAATTATCTTCTTTGTAAAAGATAATTTACTAGACAATTTAAAATTTTTTATTAAAAGATCATAACGGTAACGATCATTGGGCCTAATAAATGCTAAAAAACTTGACATAATTATCTTCTTTGTAAAAGATAATTTAATAGATCATTTAAAATTTCTTTATAAAAGATCATAATGGTAACAATCATTGGGCCTAATAAATGCTAAAAAAGTTGACATAATTATCTTCTTTGTAAGAGATAATTTACTATAAAATTTAAAATTTCTTATTAAAAGATCATAACGGTAACGATCATTGGGCCTAATAAATGCTAAAAAAGTTGACATAATTATCTTCTTTGTAAAAGATAATTTAATAGATCATTTAAAATTTTTTTATTAAAAGATCATAACGGTAACAATCATTGGGCCTAATAAATGCTAAAAAGTTGACATAATTATCTTCTTTGTAAGAGATAATTTACTATAAAATTTAAAATTTCTTATTAAAAGATCATAACGGTAACGATCATTGGGCCTAATAAATGCTAAAAAAGTTGACATAATTATCTTCTTTGTAAAAGATAATTTAATAGATCATTTAAAATTTCTTTATAAAAGATCATAATGGTAACAATCATTGGGCCTAATAAATGCTAAAAAAGTTGACATAATTATCTTCTTTGTAAGAGATAATTTACTATAAAATTTAAAATTTCTTATTAAAAGATCATAACGGTAACGATCATTGGGCCTAATAAATGCTAAAAAAGTTGACATAATTATCTTCTTTGAAAAAGATAATTTAATAGATCATTTAAAATTTCTTTATAAAAGATCATAATGGTAACAATCATTGGGCCTAATAGATGCTAAAAAAGTTGACATAATTATCTTCTTTGTACGAGATAATTTACTATAAAATTTAAAATTTCTTATTAAAAGATCATAACGGTAATGATCATTGGCCCTAATAAATGCTAAAAAAGTTGACATAATTATCTTGTTTGTAAAAGATAATTTAATAGATCATTTAAAATTTCTTTATAAAAGATCATAATGGTAACAATCATTGGGCCTAATAAATGCTAAAAAAGTTGACATAATTATCTTCTTTGTAAGAGATAATTTACTATAAAATTTAAAATTTCTTATTAAAAGATCATAACGGTAACGATCATTGGGCCTAATAAATGCTAAAAAAGTTGACATAATTATCTTCTTTGTAAAAGATAATTTAATAGATCATTTAAAATTTCTCATTAAAAGATCATAATGGTAACGATCATTGGGCCTAACAAATGCTAAAAAAGTTGACATAATTATCTTCTTTGAAAAAGATAATTTAATAGATCATTTAAAATTTCTTTATTAAAAGATTATAACGGTAACGATCATTGGGCGTAATAAATGCTAAAAAAGTTGACATAATTATCTTCTTTGTAAAAGATAATTTAATAGCTCATTTAAAATTTCTTTCAAAAAGATCATAACGGTAACGATCATTGGGCCTAAGAAATGCTTAAAAAGTTGACATAATTATCTTCTTTGTAACAGATAATTTACTAGACAATTTAAAATTTTTTATTAAAAGATCATAACGGTAACGATCATTGGGCCTAATAAATGCTAAAAAACTTGACATAATTATCTTCTTTGTAAAAGATAATTTAATAGATCATTTAAAATTTCTTTATAAAAGATCATAATGGTAACAATCATTGGGCCTAATAAATGCTAAAAAAGTTGACATAATTATCTTCTTTGTAAGAGATAATTTACTATAAAATTTAAAATTTCTTATTAAAAGATCATAACGGTAACGATCATTGGGCCTAATAAATGCTAAAAAACTTGACATAATTATCTTCTTTGTAAAAGATAATTTAATAGATCATTTAAAATTTCTTTATAAAAGATCATAATGGTAACAATCATTGGGCCTAATAAATGCTAAAAAAGTTGACATAATTATCTTCTTTGTAAGAGATAATTTACTATAAAATTTAAAATTTCTTATTAAAAGATCATAACGGTAAAGATCATTGGGCCTAATAAATGCTAAAAAAGTTGACATAATTATCTTCTTTTTAAAAGATAATTTAATAGCTCATTTAAAATTTCTTTAAAAAAGATCATAACGGTAACGATCATTGGGCCTAAGAAATGCTTAAAAATTTGACATAATTATCTTCTTTGTAAAAGATAATTTACTAGACAATTTAAAATTTTTTATTAAAAGATCATAACGGTAACGATCATTGGGCCTAATAAATGCTAAAAAACTTGACATAATTATCTTCTTTGTAAAAGATAATTTAATAGATCATTTAAAATTTCTTTATAAAAGATCATAATGGTAACAATCATTGGGCCTAATAAATGCTAAAAAAGTTGACATAATTATCTTCTTTGTAAGAGATAATTTACTATAAAATTTAAAATTTCTTATTAAAAGATCATAACGGTAACGATCATTGGGCCTAATAAATGCTAAAAAAGTTGACATAATTATCTTCTTTGTAAAAGATAATTTAATAGATCATTTAAAATTTTTTTATTAAAAGATCATAACGGTAACAATCATTGGGCCTAATAAATGCTAAAAAGTTGACATAATTATCTTCTTTGTAAGAGATAATTTACTATAAAATTTAAAATTTCTTATTAAAAGATCATAACGGTAACGATCATTGGGCCTAATAAATGCTAAAAAAGTTGACATAATTATCTTCTTTGTAAAAGATAATTTAATAGATCATTTAAAATTTCTTTATAAAAGATCATAATGGTAACAATCATTGGGCCTAATAAATGCTAAAAAAGTTGACATAATTATCTTCTTTGTAAGAGATAATTTACTATAAAATTTAAAATTTCTTATTAAAAGATCATAACGGTAACGATCATTGGGCCTAATAAATGCTAAAAAAGTTGACATAATTATCTTCTTTGAAAAAGATAATTTAATAGATCATTTAAAATTTCTTTATAAAAGATCATAATGGTAACAATCATTGGGCCTAATAAATGCTAAAAAAGTTGACATAATTATCTTCTTTGTACGAGATAATTTACTATAAAATTTAAAATTTCTTATTAAAAGATCATAACGGTAATGATCATTGGCCCTAATAAATGCTAAAAAAGTTGACATAATTATCTTGTTTGTAAAAGATAATTTAATAGATCATTTAAAATTTCTTTATAAAAGATCATAATGGTAACAATCATTGGGCCTAATAAATGCTAAAAAAGTTGACATAATTATCTTCTTTGTAAGAGATAATTTACTATAAAATTTAAAATTTCTTATTAAAAGATCATAACGGTAACGATCATTGGGCCTAATAAATGCTAAAAAAGTTGACATAATTATCTTCTTTGTAAAAGATAATTTAATAGATCATTTAAAATTTCTTTATTAAAAGATCATAACGGTAACAATCATTGGGCCTAATAAATGCTAAAAAGTTGACATAATTATCTTCTTTGTAAGAGATAATTTACTATAAAATTTAAAATTTCTTATTAAAAGATCATAACGGTAACGATCATTGGGCCTAATAAATGCTAAAAAAGTTGACATAATTATCTTCTTTGTAAAAGATAATTTAATAGATCATTTAAAATTTCTCATTAAAAGATCATAATGGTAACGATCATTGGGCCTAACAAATGCTAAAAAAGTTGACATAATTATCTTCTTTGAAAAAGATAATTTAATAGATCATTTAAAATTTCTTTATTAAAAGATTATAACGGTAACGATCATTGGGCGTAATAAATGCTAAAAAAGTTGACATAATTATCTTCTTTGTAAAAGATAATTTAATAGCTCATTTAAAATTTCTTTCAAAAAGATCATAACGGTAACGATCATTGGGCCTAAGAAATGCTTAAAAAGTTGACATAATTATCTTCTTTGTAACAGATAATTTACTAGACAATTTAAAATTTTTTATTAAAAGATCATAACGGTAACGATCATTGGGCCTAATAAATGCTAAAAAACTTGACATAATTATCTTCTTTGTAAAAGATAATTTAATAGATCATTTAAAATTTCTTTATAAAAGATCATAATGGTAACAATCATTGGGCCTAATAAATGCTAAAAAAGTTGACATAATTATCTTCTTTGTAAGAGATAATTTACTATAAAATTTAAAATTTCTTATTAAAAGATCATAACGGTAACGATCATTGGGCCTAATAAATGCTAAAAAACTTGACATAATTATCTTCTTTGTAAAAGATAATTTAATAGATCATTTAAAATTTCTTTATAAAAGATCATAATGGTAACAATCATTGGGCCTAATAAATGCTAAAAAAGTTGACATAATTATCTTCTTTGTAAGAGATAATTTACTATAAAATTTAAAATTTCTTATTAAAAGATCATAACGGTAAAGATCATTGGGCCTAATAAATGCTAAAAAAGTTGACATAATTATCTTCTTTTTAAAAGATAATTTAATAGCTCATTTAAAATTTCTTTAAAAAAGATCATAACGGTAACGATCATTGGGCCTAAGAAATGCTTAAAAATTTGACATAATTATCTTCTTTGTAAAAGATAATTTACTAGACAATTTAAAATTTTTTATTAAAAGATCATAACAGTAACGATCATTGGGCCTAATAAATGCTAAAAAACTTGACATAATTATCTTCTTTGTAAAAGATAATTTAATAGATCATTTAAAATTTCTTTATAAAAGATCATAATGGTAACAATCATTGGGCCTAATAAATGCTAAAAAAGTTGACATAATTATCTTCTTTGTAAGAGATAATTTACTATAAAATTTAAAATTTCTTATTAAAAGATCATAACGGTAACGATCATTGGGCCTAATAAATGCTAAAAAAGTTGACATAATTATCTTCTTTGTAAAAGATAATTTAATAGATCATTTAAAATTTTTTTATTAAAAGATCATAACGGTAACAATCATTGGGCCTAATAAATGCTAAAAAGTTGACATAATTATCTTCTTTGTAAGAGATAATTTACTATAAAATTTAAAATTTCTTATTAAAAGATCATAACGGTAACGATCATTGGGCCTAATAAATGCTAAAAAAGTTGACATAATTATCTTCTTTGTAAAAGATAATTTAATAGATCATTTAAAATTTCTCATTAAAAGATCATAACGGTAACGATCATTGGGCCTAACAAATGCTAAAAAAGTTGAGATAATTATCTTCTTTGAAAAAGATAATTTAATAGATCATTTAAAATTTCTTTATTAAAAGATTATGACGGTAACGATCATTGGGCGTAATAAATGCTAAAAAAGTTGACATAATTATCTTCTTTGAAAAAGATAATTTAATAGATCATTTAAAATTTCTTTATAAAAGATCATAATGGTAACAATCATTGGGCCTAATAAATGCTAAAAAAGTTGACATAATTATCTTCTTTGTACGAGATAATTTACTATAAAATTTAAAATTTCTTATTAAAAGATCATAACGGTAATGATTATTGGCCCTAATAAATGCTAAAAAAGTTGACATAATTATCTTGTTTGTAAAAGATAATTTAATAGATCATTTAAAATTTCTTTATAAAAGATCATAATGGTAACAATCATTGGGCCTAATAAATGCTAAAAAAGTTGACATAATTATCTTCTTTGTAAGAGATAATTTACTATAAAATTTAAAATTTCTTATTAAAAGATCATAACGGTAACGATCATTGGGCCTAATAAATACTAAAAAAGTTGATATAATTATCTTCTTTGTATAAGATAATTTAATAGATCATTTAAAATTTCTTTATTAAAAGATCATAACGGTAACAATCATTGGGCCTAATAAATGCTAAAAAGTTGACATAATTATCTTCTTTGTAAGAGATAATTTACTATAAAATTTAAAATTTCTTATTAAAAGATCATAACGGTAACGATCATTGGGCCTAATAAA
Source organism: Psophocarpus tetragonolobus (assembly GCA_037954015.1). Lineage (NCBI taxonomy): Eukaryota > Viridiplantae > Streptophyta > Magnoliopsida > Fabales > Fabaceae > Psophocarpus > Psophocarpus tetragonolobus. Next base: position 56,297,665 of record CM075688.1, on the reverse strand, counting down.
TGCTAAAAAGGTTGACATAATTATCTTCTTTGTAAAAGATAATTTAATAGATCATTTAAAATTTCTTTATAAAAGATCATAATGGTAACAATCATTGGGCCTAATAAATGCTAAAAAAGTTGACATAATTATCTTCTTTGTACGAGATAATTTACTATAAAATTTAAAATTTCTTATTAAAAGATCATAACGGTAATGATCATTGGCCCTAATAAATGCTAAAAAAGTTGACATAATTATCTTGTTTGTAAAAGATAATTTAATAGATCATTTAAAATTTCTTTATAAAAGATCATAATGGTAACGATCATTGGGCCTAATAAATGCTAAAAAAGTTGACATAATTATCTTCTTTGTAAGAGATAATTTACTATAAAATTTAAAATTTCTTATTAAAAGATCATAACGGTAACGATCATTGGGCCTAATAAATGCTAAAAAAGTTGACATAATTATCTTCTTTGTAAAAGATAATTTAATAGATCATTTAAAATTTCTTTATAAAAGATCATAACGGTAACAATCATTGGGCCTAATAAATGCTAAAAAGTTGACATAATTATCTTCTTTGTAAGAGATAATTTACTATAAAATTTAAAATTTCTTATTAAAAGATCATAACGGTAACGATCATTGGGCCTAATAAATGCTAAAAAAGTTGACATAATTATCTTCTTTGTAAAAGATAATTTAATAGATCATTTAAAATTTCTCATTAAAAGATCATAACGGTAACGATCATTGGGCCTAACAAATGCTAAAAAAGTTGACATAATTATCTTCTTTGAAAAAGATAATTTAATAGATCATTTAAAATTTCTTTATTAAAAGATTATGACGGTAACGATCATTGGGCGTAATAAATGCTAAAAAAGTTGACATAATTATCTTCTTTGAAAAAGATAATTTAATAGATCATTTAAAATTTCTTTATAAAAGATCATAATGGTAACAATCATTGGGCCTAATAAATGCTAAAAAAGTTGACATAATTATCTTCTTTGTACGAGATAATTTACTATAAAATTTAAAATTTCTTATTAAAAGATCATAACGGTAATGATCATTGGCCCTAATAAATGCTAAAAAAGTTGACATAATTATCTTGTTTGTAAAAGATAATTTAATAGATCATTTAAAATTTCTTTATAAAAGATCATAATGGTAACGATCATTGGGTCTAATAAATGCTAAAAAAGTTGACATAATTATCTTCTTTGTAAGAGATAATTTACTATAAAATTTAAAATTTCTTATTAAAAGATCATAACGGTAACGATTATTGGGCCTAATAAATGCTAAAAAAGTTGACATAATTATCTTCTTTGTAAAAGATAATTTAATAGATCATTTAAAATTTCTCATTAAAAGATCATAACAGTAACGATCATTGGGCCTAACAAATGCTAAAAAAGTTGACATAATTATCTTCTTTGAAAAAGATAATTTAATAGATCATTTAAAATTTCTTTATTAAAAGATTATGACGGTAACGATCATTGGGCGTAATAAATGCTAAAAAAGTTGACATAATTATCTTCTTTGAAAAAGATAATTTAATAGATCATTTAAAATTTCTTTATAAAAGATCATAATGGTAACAATCATTGGGCCTAATAAATGCTAAAAAAGTTGACATAATTATCTTCTTTGTAAGACATAATTTACTATAAAATTTAAAATTTCTTATTAAAAGATCATAACGGTAACGATCATTGGGCCTAATAAATGCTAAAAAAGTTGACATAATTATCTTCTTTGTAAAAGATAATTTAATAGATCATTTAAAATTTCTTTATAAAAGATCATAATGGTAACAATCATTGGGCCTAATAAATGCTAAAAAAGTTGACATAATTATCTTCTTTGTAAGAGATAATTTACTATAAAATTTAAAATTTCTTATTAAAAGATCATAACGGTAACGATCATTGGGCCTAATAAATGCTAAAAAAGTTGACATAATTATCTTCTTTGTAAAAGATAATTTAATAGCTCATTTAAAATTTCTTTCAAAAAGATCATAACGGTAACGATCATTGGGCCTAAGAAATGCTTAAAAAGTTGACATAATTATCTTCTTTGTAAAAGATAATTTACTAGACAATTTAAAATTTTTTATTAAAAGATCATAACGGTAACGATCATTGGGCCTAATAAATGCTAAAAAACTTGACATAATTATCTTCTTTGTAAAAGATAATTTAATAGATCATTTAAAATTTCTTTATAAAAGATCATAATGGTAACAATCATTGGGCCTAATAAATGCTAAAAAGTTGACATAATTATCTTCTTTGTAAGAGATAATTTACTATAAAATTTAAAATTTCTTATTAAAAGATCATAACGGTAACGATCATTGGCCCTAATAAATGCTAAAAAAGTTGACATAATTATCTTCTTTGTAAAAGATAATTTAATAGATCATTTAAAATTTCTTTATTAAAAGATTATGACGGTAACGATCATTGGGCGTAATAAATGCTAAAAAAGTTGACATAATTATCTTCTTTGAAAAAGATAATTTAATAGATCATTTAAAATTTCTTTATAAAAGATCATAATGGTAACAATCATTGGGCCTAATAAATGCTAAAAAAGTTGACATAATTATCTTCTTTGTACGAGATAATTTACTATAAAATTTAAAATTTCTTATTAAAAGATCATAACGGTAATGATTATTGGCCCTAATAAATGCTAAAAAAGTTGACATAATTATCTTGTTTGTAAAAGATAATTTAATAGATCATTTAAAATTTCTTTATAAAAGATCATAATGGTAACAATCATTGGGCCTAATAAATGCTAAAAAAGTTGACATAATTATCTTCTTTGTAAGAGATAATTTACTATAAAATTTAAAATTTCTTATTAAAAGATCATAACGGTAACGATCATTGGGCCTAATAAATGCTAAAAAAGTTGATATAATTATCTTCTTTGTAAAAGATAATTTAATAGATCATTTAAAATTTCTTTATTAAAAGATCATAACGGTAACAATCATTGGGCCTAATAAATGCTAAAAAGTTGACATAATTATCTTCTTTGTAAGAGATAATTTACTATAAAATTTAAAATTTCTTATTAAAAGATCATAACGGTAACGATCATTGGGCCTAATAAATGCTAAAAAGGTTGACATAATTATCTTCTTTGTAAAAGATAATTTAATAGATCATTTAAAATTTCTTTATAAAAGATCATAATGGTAACAATCATTGGGCCTAATAAATGCTAAAAAAGTTGACATAATTATCTTCTTTGTACGAGATAATTTACTATAAAATTTAAAATTTCTTATTAAAAGATCATAACGGTAATGATCATTGGCCCTAATAAATGCTAAAAAAGTTGACATAATTATCTTGTTTGTAAAAGATAATTTAATAGATCATTTAAAATTTCTTTATAAAAGATCATAATGGTAACAATCATTGGGCCTAATAAATGCTAAAAAAGTTGACATAATTATCTTCTTTGTAAGAGATAATTTACTATAAAATTTAAAATTTCTTATTAAAAGATCATAACGGTAACGATCATTGGGCCTAATAAATGCTAAAAAAGTTGACATAATTATCTTCTTTGTAAAAGATAATTTAATAGATCATTTAAAATTTCTCATTAAAAGATCATAACGGTAACGATCATTGGGCCTAACAAATGCTAAAAAAGTTGACATAATTATCTTCTTTGAAAAAGATAATTTAATAGATCATTTAAAATTTCTCATTAAAAGATCATAACGGTAACGATCATTGGGCCTAACAAATGCTAAAAAAGTTGACATAATTATCTTCTTTGTAAAAGATAATTTAATAGATCATTTAAAATTTATTTATAAAAGATCATAATGGTAACAATCATTGGGCCTAATAAATGCTAAAAAAGTTGACATAATTATCTTCTTTGTAAGAGATAATTTACTATAAAATTTAAAATTTCTTATTAAAAGATCATAACGGTAACGATCATTGGGCCTAATAAATGCTAAAAAAGTTGACATAATTATCTTCTTTGTAAAAGATAATTTAATAGATCATTTAAAATTTCTTTATAAAAGATCATAATGGTAACAATCATTGGGCCTAATAAATGCTAAAAAAGTTGACATAATTATCTTCTTTGTAAGAGATAATTTACTATAAAATTTAAAATTTCTTATTAAAAGATCATAACGGTAACGATCATTGGGCCTAATAAATGCTAAAAAAGTTGACATAATTATCTTCTTTGTAAAAGATAATTTAATAGCTCATTTAAAATTTCTTTCAAAAAGATCATAACGGTAACGATCATTGGGCCTAAGAAATGCTTAAAAAGTTGACATAATTATCTTCTTTGTAAAAGATAATTTACTAGACAATTTAAAATTTTTTATTAAAAGATCATAACGGTAACGATCATTAGGCCTAATAAATGCTAAAAAACTTGACATAATTATCTTCTTTGTAAAAGATAATTTAATAGATCATTTAAAATTTCTTTATAAAAGATCATAATGGTAACAATCATTGGGCCTAATAAATGCTAAAAAAGTTGACATAATTATCTTCTTTGTACGAGATAATTTACTATAAAATTTAAAATTTCTTATTAAAAGATCATAACGGTAATGATTATTGGCCCTAATAAATGCTAAAAAAGTTGACATAATTATCTTGTTTGTAAAAGATAATTTAATAGATCATTTAAAATTTCTTTATAAAAGATCATAATGGTAACAATCATTGGGCCTAATAAATGCTAAAAAAGTTGACATAATTATCTTCTTTGTAAGAGATAATTTACTATAAAATTTAAAATTTCTTATTAAAAGATCATAACGGTAACGATCATTGGGCCTAATAAATGCTAAAAAAGTTGATATAATTATCTTCTTTGTAAAAGATAATTTAATAGATCATTTAAAATTTCTTTATTAAAAGATCATAACGGTAACAATCATTGGGCCTAATAAATGCTAAAAAGTTGACATAATTATCTTCTTTGTAAGAGATAATTTACTATAAAATTTAAAATTTCTTATTAAAAGATCATAACGGTAACGATCATTGGGCCTAATAAATGCTAAAAAGGTTGACATAATTATCTTCTTTGTAAAAGATAATTTAATAGATCATTTAAAATTTCTTTATAAAAGATCATAATGGTAACAATCATTGGGCCTAATAAATGCTAAAAAAGTTGACATAATTATCTTCTTTGTACGAGATAATTTACTATAAAATTTAAAATTTCTTATTAAAAGATCATAACGGTAATGATCATTGGCCCTAATAAATGCTAAAAAAGTTGACATAATTATCTTGTTTGTAAAAGATAATTTAATAGATCATTTAAAATTTCTTTATAAAAGATCATAATGGTAACAATCATTGGGCCTAATAAATGCTAAAAAAGTTGACATAATTATCTTCTTTGTAAGAGATAATTTACTATAAAATTTAAAATTTCTTATTAAAAGATCATAACGGTAACGATCATTGGGCCTAATAAATGCTAAAAAAGTTGACATAATTATCTTCTTTGTAAAAGATAATTTAATAGATCATTTAAAATTTCTCATTAAAAGATCATAACGGTAACGATCATTGGGCCTAACAAATGCTAAAAAAGTTGACATAATTATCTTCTTTGAAAAAGATAATTTAATAGATCATTTAAAATTTCTCATTAAAAGATCATAACGGTAACGATCATTGGGCCTAACAAATGCTAAAAAAGTTGACATAATTATCTTCTTTGTAAAAGATAATTTAATAGATCATTTAAAATTTATTTATAAAAGATCATAATGGTAACAATCATTGGGCCTAATAAATGCTAAAAAAGTTGACATAATTATCTTCTTTGTAAGAGATAATTTACTATAAAATTTAAAATTTCTTATTAAAAGATCATAACGGTAACGATCATTGGGCCTAATAAATGCTAAAAAAGTTGACATAATTATCTTCTTTGTAAAAGATAATTTAATAGATCATTTAAAATTTCTTTATAAAAGATCATAATGGTAACAATCATTGGGCCTAATAAATGCTAAAAAAGTTGACATAATTATCTTCTTTGTAAGAGATAATTTACTATAAAATTTAAAATTTCTTATTAAAAGATCATAACGGTAACGATCATTGGGCCTAATAAATGCTAAAAAAGTTGACATAATTATCTTCTTTGTAAAAGATAATTTAATAGCTCATTTAAAATTTCTTTCAAAAAGATCATAACGGTAACGATCATTGGGCCTAAGAAATGCTTAAAAAGTTGACATAATTATCTTCTTTGTAAAAGATAATTTACTAGACAATTTAAAATTTTTTATTAAAAGATCATAACGGTAACGATCATTGGGCCTAATAAATGCTAAAAAACTTGACATAATTATCTTCTTTGTAAAAGATAATTTAATAGATCATTTAAAATTTCTTTATAAAAGATCATAATGGTAACAATCATTGGGCCTAATAAATGCTAAAAAGTTGACATAATTATCTTCTTTGTAAGAGATAATTTACTATAAAATTTAAAATTTCTTATTAAAAGATCATAACGGTAACGATCATTGGCCCTAATAAATGCTAAAAAAGTTGACATAATTATCTTCTTTGTAAAAGATAATTTAATAGATCATTTAAAATTTCTTTATTAAAAGATTATGACGGTAATGATCATTGGGCGTAATAAATGCTAAAAAAGTTGACATAATTATCTTCTTTGAAAAAGATAATTTAATAGATCATTTAAAATTTCTTTATAAAAGATCATAATGGTAACAATCATTGGGCCTAATAAATGCTAAAAAAGTTGACATAATTATCTTCTTTGTACGAGATAATTTACTATAAAATTTAAAATTTCTTATTAAAAGATCATAACGGTAATGATTATTGGCCCTAATAAATGCTAAAAAAGTTGACATAATTATCTTGTTTGTAAAAGATAATTTAATAGATCATTTAAAATTTCTTTATAAAAGATCATAATGGTAACAATCATTGGGCCTAATAAATGCTAAAAAAGTTGACATAATTATCTTCTTTGTAAGAGATAATTTACTATAAAATTTAAAATTTCTTATTAAAAGATCATAACGGTAACGATCATTGGGCCTAATAAATGCTAAAAAAGTTGATATAATTATCTTTTTTGTAAAAGATAATTTAATAGATCATTTAAAATTTCTTTATTAAAAGATCATAACGGTAACAATCATTGGGCCTAATAAATGCTAAAAAGTTGACATAATTATCTTCTTTGTAAGAGATAATTTACTATAAAATTTAAAATTTCTTATTAAAAGATCATAACGGTAACGATCATTGGGCCTAATAAATGCTAAAAAGGTTGACATAATTATCTTCTTTGTAAAAGATAATTTAATAGATCATTTAAAATTTCTTTATAAAAGATCATAATGGTAACAATCATTGGGCCTAATAAATGCTAAAAAAGTTGACATAATTATCTTCTTTGTACGAGATAATTTACTATAAAATTTAAAATTTCTTATTAAAAGATCATAACGGTAATGATCATTGGCCCTAATAAATGCTAAAAAAGTTGACATAATTATCTTGTTTGTAAAAGATAATTTAATAGATCATTTAAAATTTCTTTATAAAAGATCATAATGGTAACAATCATTGGGGCTAATAAATGCTAAAAAAGTTGACATAATTATCTTCTTTGTAAGAGATAATTTACTATAAAATTTAAAATTTCTTATTAAAAGATCATAACGGTAACGATCATTGGGCCTAATAAATGCTAAAAAAGTTGACATAATTATCTTCTTTGTAAAAGATAATTTAATAGATCATTTAAAATTTCTCATTAAAAGATCATAACGGTAACGATCATTGGGCCTAACAAATGCTAAAAAAGTTGACATAATTATCTTCTTTGAAAAAGATAATTTAATAGATCATTTAAAATTTCTCATTAAAAGATCATAACGGTAACGATCATTGGGCCTAACAAATGCTAAAAAAGTTGACATAATTATCTTCTTTGTAAAAGATAATTTAATAGATCATTTAAAATTTATTTATAAAAGATCATAATGGTAACAATCATTGGGCCTAATAAATGCTAAAAAAGTTGACATAATTATCTTCTTTGTAAGAGATAATTTACTATAAAATTTAAAATTTCTTATTAAAAGATCATAACGGTAACGATCATTGGGCCTAATAAATGCTAAAAAAGTTGACATAATTATCTTCTTTGTAAAAGATAATTTAATAGATCATTTAAAATTTCTTTATAAAAGATCATAATGGTAACAATCATTGGGCCTAATAAATGCTAAAAAAGTTGACATAATTATCTTCTTTGTAAGAGATAATTTACTATAAAATTTAAAATTTCTTATTAAAAGATCATAACGGTAACGATCATTGGGCCTAATAAATGCTAAAAAAGTTGACATAATTATCTTCTTTGTAAAAGATAATTTAATAGCTCATTTAAAATTTCTTTCAAAAAGATCATAACGGTAACGATCATTGGGCCTAAGAAATGCTTAAAAAGTTGACATAATTATCTTCTTTGTAAAAGATAATTTACTAGACAATTTAAAATTTTTTATTAAAAGATCATAACGGTAACGATCATTAGGCCTAATAAATGCTAAAAAACTTGACATAATTATCTTCTTTGTAAAAGATAATTTAATAGATCATTTAAAATTTCTTTATAAAAGATCATAATGGTAACAATCATTGGGCCTAATAAATGCTAAAAAAGTTGACATAATTATCTTCTTTGTACGAGATAATTTACTATAAAATTTAAAATTTCTTATTAAAAGATCATAACGGTAATGATTATTGGCCCTAATAAATGCTAAAAAAGTTGACATAATTATCTTGTTTGTAAAAGATAATTTAATAGATCATTTAAAATTTCTTTATAAAAGATCATAATGGTAACAATCATTGGGCCTAATAAATGCTAAAAAAGTTGACATAATTATCTTCTTTGTAAGAGATAATTTACTATAAAATTTAAAATTTCTTATTAAAAGATCATAACGGTAACGATCATTGGGCCTAATAAATGCTAAAAAAGTTGATATAATTATCTTCTTTGTAAAAGATAATTTAATAGATCATTTAAAATTTCTTTATTAAAAGATCATAACGGTAACAATCATTGGGCCTAACAAATGCTAAAAAGTTGACATAATTATCTTCTTTGTAAGAGATAATTTACTATAAAATTTAAAATTTCTTATTAAAAGATCATAACGGTAACGATCATTGGGCCTAATAAATGCTAAAAAGGTTGACATAATTATCTTCTTTGTAAAAGATAATTTAATAGATCATTTAAAATTTCTTTATAAAAGATCATAATGGTAACAATCATTGGGCCTAATAAATGCTAAAAAAGCTGACATAATTATCTTCTTTGTACGAGATAATTTACTATAAAATTTAAAATTTCTTATTAAAAGATCATAACGGTAATGATCATTGGCCCTAATAAATGCTAAAAAAGTTGACATAATTATCTTGTTTGTAAAAGATAATTTAATAGATCATTTAAAATTTCTTTATAAAAGATCATAATGGTAACAATCATTGGGCCTAATAAATGCTAAAAAAGTTGACATAATTATCTTCTTTGTAAGAGATAATTTACTATAAAATTTAAAATTTCTTATTAAAAGATCATAACGGTAACGATCATTGGGCCTAATAAATGCTAAAAAAGTTGACATAATTATCTTCTTTGTAAAAGATAATTTAATAGATCATTTAAAATTTCTCATTAAAAGATCATAACGGTAACGATCATTGGGCCTAACAAATGCTAAAAAAGTTGACATAATTATCTTCTTTGAAAAAGATAATTTAATAGATCATTTAAAATTTCTCATTAAAAGATCATAACGGTAACGATCATTGGGCCTAACAAATGCTAAAAAAGTTGACATAATTATCTTCTTTGTAAAAGATAATTTAATAGATCATTTAAAATTTATTTATAAAAGATCATAATGGTAACAATCATTGGGCCTAATAAATGCTAAAAAAGTTGACATAATTATCTTCTTTGTAAGAGATAATTTACTATAAAATTTAAAATTTCTTATTAAAAGATCATAACGGTAACGATCATTGGGCCTAATAAATGCTAAAAAAGTTGACATAATTATCTTCTTTGTAAAAGATAATTTAATAGATCATTTAAAATTTCTTTATAAAAGATCATAATGGTAACAATCATTGGGCCTAATAAATGCTAAAAAAGTTGACATAATTATCTTCTTTGTAAGAGATAATTTACTATAAAATTTAAAATTTCTTATTAAAAGATCATAACGGTAACGATCATTGGGCCTAATAAATGCTAAAAAAGTTGACATAATTATCTTCTTTGTAAAAGATAATTTAATAGCTCATTTAAAATTTCTTTCAAAAAGATCATAACGGTAACGATCATTGGGCCTAAGAAATGCTTAAAAAGTTGACATAATTATCTTCTTTGTAAAAGATAATTTACTAGACAATTTAAAATTTTTTATTAAAAGATCATAACGGTAACGATCATTAGGCCTAATAAATGCTAAAAAACTTGACATAATTATCTTCTTTGTAAAAGATAATTTAATAGATCATTTAAAATTTCTTTATAAAAGATCATAATGGTAACAATCATTGGGCCTAATAAATGCTAAAAAAGTTGACATAATTATCTTCTTTGTACGAGATAATTTACTATAAAATTTAAAATTTCTTATTAAAAGATCATAACGGTAATGATTATTGGCCCTAATAAATGCTAAAAAAGTTGACATAATTATCTTGTTTGTAAAAGATAATTTAATAGATCATTTAAAATTTCTTTATAAAAGATCATAATGGTAACAATCATTGGGCCTAATAAATGCTAAAAAAGTTGACATAATTATCTTCTTTGTAAGAGATAATTTACTATAAAATTTAAAATTTCTTATTAAAAGATCATAACGGTAACGATCATTGGGCCTAATAAATGCTAAAAAAGTTGATATAATTATCTTCTTTGTAAAAGATAATTTAATAGATCATTTAAAATTTCTTTATTAAAAGATCATAACGGTAACAATCATTGGGCCTAATAAATGCTAAAAAGTTGACATAATTATCTTCTTTGTAAGAGATAATTTACTATAAAATTTAAAATTTCTTATTAAAAGATCATAACGGTAACGATCATTGGGCCTAATAAATGCTAAAAAGGTTGACATAATTATCTTCTTTGTAAAAGATAATTTAATAGATCATTTAAAATTTCTTTATAAAAGATCATAATGGTAACAATCATTGGGCCTAATAAATGCTAAAAAAGTTGACATAATTATCTTCTTTGTACGAGATAATTTACTATAAAATTTAAAATTTCTTATTAAAAGATCATAACGGTAATGATCATTGGCCCTAATAAATGCTAAAAAAGTTGACATAATTATCTTGTTTGTAAAAGATAATTTAATAGATCATTTAAAATTTCTTTATAAAAGATCATAATGGTAACAATCATTGGGCCTAATAAATGCTAAAAAAGTTGACATAATTATCTTCTTTGTAAGAGATAATTTACTATAAAATTTAAAATTTCTTATTAAAAGATCATAACGGTAACGATCATTGGGCCTAATAAATGCTAAAAAAGTTGACATAATTATCTTCTTTGTAAAAGATAATTTAATAGATCATTTAAAATTTCTCATTAAAAGATCATAACGGTAACGATCATTGGGCCTAACAAATGCTAAAAAAGTTGACATAATTATCTTCTTTGAAAAAGATAATTTAATAGATCATTTAAAATTTCTCATTAAAAGATCATAACGGTAACGATCATTGGGCCTAACAAATGCTAAAAAAGTTGACATAATTATCTTCTTTGTAAAAGATAATTTAATAGATCATTTAAAATTTATTTATAAAAGATCATAATGGTAACAATCATTGGGCCTAATAAATGCTAAAAAAGTTGACATAATTATCTTCTTTGTAAGAGATAATTTACTATAAAATTTAAAATTTCTTATTAAAAGATCATAACGGTAACGATCATTGGGCCTAATAAATGCTAAAAAAGTTGACATAATTATCTTCTTTGTAAAAGATAATTTAATAGATCATTTAAAATTTCTTTATAAAAGATCATAATGGTAACAATCATTGGGCCTAATAAATGCTAAAAAAGTTGACATAATTATCTTCTTTGTAAGAGATAATTTACTATAAAATTTAAAATTTCTTATTAAAAGATCATAACGGTAACGATCATTGGGCCTAATAAATGCTAAAAAAGTTGACATAATTATCTTCTTTGTAAAAGATAATTTAATAGCTCATTTAAAATTTCTTTCAAAAAGATCATAACGGTAACGATCATTGGGCCTAAGAAATGCTTAAAAAGTTGACATAATTATCTTCTTTGTAAAAGATAATTTACTAGACAATTTAAAATTTTTTATTAAAAGATCATAACGGTAACGATCATTGGGCCTAATAAATGTTAAAAAACTTGACATAATTATCTTCTTTGTAAAAGATAATTTAATAGATCATTTAAAATTTCTTTATAAAAGATCATAATGGTAACAATCATTGGGCCTAATAAATGCTAAAAAAGTTGACATAATTATCTTCTTTGTAAGAGATAATTTACTATAAAATTTAAAATTTATTATTAAAAGATCATAACGGTAACGATCATTGGGCCTAATAAATGCTAAAAAACTTGACATAATTATCTTCTTTGTAAAAGATAATTTAATAGATCATTTAAAATTTCTTTATAAAAGATCATAATGGTAACAATCATTGGGCCTAATAAATGCTAAAAAAGTTGACATAATTATCTTCTTTGTAAGAGATAATTTACTATAAAATTTAAAATTTTTTATTAAAAGATCATAACGGTAAAGATCATTGGGCCTAATAAATGCTAAAAAAGTTGACATAATTATCTTCTTTGTAAAAGATAATTTAATAGCTCATTTAAAATTTCTTTAAAAAAGATCATAACGGTAACGATCATTGGGCCTAAGAAATGCTTAAAAATTTGACATAATTATCTTCTTTGTAAAAGATAATTTACTAGACAATTTAAAATTTTTTATTAAAAGATCATAACGGTAACGATCATTGGGCCTAATAAATGCTAAAAAACTTGACATAATTATCTTCTTTGTAAAAGATAATTTAATAGATCATTTAAAATTTCTTTTTAAAAGATCATAATGGTAACAATCATTGGGCCTAATAAATGCTAAAAAAGTTGAGATAATTATCTTCTTTGTAAGAGATAATTTACTATAAAATTTAAAATTTCTTATTAAAAGATCATAACGGTAACGATCATTGGGCCTAATAAATGCTAAAAAAGTTGACATAATTATCTTCTTTGTAAAAGATAATTTAATAGATCATTTAAAATTTCTTTATTAAAAGATCATAACGGTAACAATCATTGGGCCTAATAAATGCTAAAAAGTGGACATAATTATCTTCTTTGTAAGAGATAATTTACTATAAAATTTAAAATTTCTTATTAAAAGATCATAACGGTAACGATCATTGGGCCTAATAAATGCTAAAAAAGTTGACATAATTATCTTCTTTGTAAAAGATAATTTAATAGATCATTTAAAATTTCTCATTAAAAGATCATAACGGTAACGATCATTGGGCCTAACAAATGCTAAAAAAGTTGACATAATTATCTTCTTTGAAAAAGATAATTTAATAGATCATTTAAAATTTCTTTATTAAAAGATTATAACGGTAACGATCATTGGGCGTAATAAATGCTAAAAAAGTTGACATAATTATCTTCTTTGAAAAAGATAATTTAATGGATCATTTAAAATTTCTTTAAAAAAGATCATAACGGTAACGATCATTGGGCCTAATAAATGCTAAAAAACTTGACATAATTATCTTCTTTGTAAAAGATAATTTAATAGATCATTTAAAATTTCTTTATAAAAGATCAAAATGGTAACAATCATTGGGCCTAATAAATGCTAAAAAAGTTGACATAATTATCTTCTTTGTAAGAGATAATTTACTATAAAATTTAAAATTTTTTATTAAAAGATCATAACGGTAAAGATCATTGGGCCTAATAAATGCTAAAAAAGTTGACATAATTATCTTCTTTGTAAAAGATAATTTAATAGCTCATTTAAAATTTCTTTAAAAAAGATCAAAACGGTAACGATCATTGGGCCTAAGAAATGCTTAAAAATTTGACATAATTATCTTCTTTGTAAAAGATAATTTACTAGACAATTTAAAATTTTTTATTAAAAGATCATAACGGTAACGATCATTGGGCCTAATAAATGCTAAAAAACTTGACATAATTATCTTCTTTGTAAAAGATAATTTAATAGATCATTTAAAATTTCTTTTTAAAAGATCATAATGGTAACAATCATTGGGCCTAATAAATGCTAAAAAAGTTGAGATAATTATCTTCTTTGTAAGAGATAATTTACTATAAAATTTAAAATTTCTTATTAAAAGATCATAACGGTAACGATCATTGGGCCTAATAAATGCTAAAAAAGTTGACATAATTATCTTCTTTGTAAAAGATAATTTAATAGATCATTTAAAATTTCTTTATTAAAAGATCATAACGGTAACAATCATTGGGCCTAATAAATGCTAAAAAGTGGACATAATTATCTTCTTTGTAAGAGATAATTTACTATAAAATTTAAAATTTCTTATTAAAAGATCATAACGGTAACGATCATTGGGCCTAATAAATGCTAAAAAAGTTGACATAATTATCTTCTTTGTAAAAGATAATTTAATAGATCATTTAAAATTTCTCATTAAAAGATCATAACGGTAACGATCATTGGGCCTAACAAATGCTAAAAAAGTTGACATAATTATCTTCTTTGAAAAAGATAATTTAATAGATCATTTAAAATTTCTCATTAAAAGATCATAACGGTAACGATCATTGGGCCTAACAAATGCTAAAAAAGTTGACATAATTATCTTCTTTGTAAAAGATAATTTAATAGATCATTTAAAATTTATTTATAAAAGATCATAATGGTAACAATCATTGGGCCTAATAAATGCTAAAAAAGTTGACATAATTATCTTCTTTGTAAGAGATAATTTACTATAAAATTTAAAATTTCTTATTAAAAGATCATAACGGTAACGATCATTGGGCCTAATAAATGCTAAAAAAGTTGACATAATTATCTTCTTTGTAAAAGATAATTTAATAGATCATTTAAAATTTCTTTATAAAAGATCATAATGGTAACAATCATTGGGCCTAATAAATGCTAAAAAAGTTGACATAATTATCTTCTTTGTAAGAGATAATTTACTATAAAATTTAAAATTTCTTATTAAAAGATCATAACGGTAACGATCATTGGGCCTAATAAATGCTAAAAAAGTTGACATAATTATCTTCTTTGTAAAAGATAATTTAATAGATCATTTAAAATTTCTTTATTAAAAGATCATAACGGTAACAATCATTGGGCCTAATAAATGCTAAAAAGTTGACATAATTATCTTCTTTGTAAGAGATAATTTACTATAAAATTTAAAATTTCTTATTAAAAGATCATAACGGTAACGATCATTGGGCCTAATAAATGCTAAAAAAGTTGACATAATTATCTTCTTTGTAAAAGATAATTTAATAAATCATTTAAAATTTCTCATTAAACGATCATAACGGTAACGATCATTGGGCCTAACAAATGCTAAAAAAGTTGACATAATTATCTTCTTTGAAAAAGATAATTTAATAGATCATTTAAAATTTCTTTATTAAAAGATTATAACGGTAACGATCATTGGGCGTAATAAATGCTAAAAAAGTTGACATAATTATCTTCTTTGAAAAAGATAATTTAATGGATCATTTAAAATTTCTTTAAAAAAGATCATAACGGTAACGATCATTGGGCCTAATAAATGCTAAAAAACTTGACATAATTATCTTCTTTGTAAAAGATAATTTAATAGATCATTTAAAATTTCTTTATAAAAGATCATAATGGTAACAATCATTGGGCCTAATAAATGCTAAAAAAGTTGACATAATTATCTTCTTTGTAAGACATAATTTACTATAAAATTTAAAATTTCTTATTAAAAGATCATAACGGTAACGATCATTGGGCCTAATAAATGCTAAAAAAGTTGACATAATTATCTTCTTTGTAAAAGATAATTTAATAGATCATTTAAAATTTCTTTATAAAAGATCATAATGGTAACAATCATTGGGCCTAATAAATGCTAAAAAAGTTGACATAATTATCTTCTTTGTAAGAGATAATTTACTATAAAATTTAAAATTTCTTATTAAAAGATCATAATGGTAACGATCATTGGGCCTAATAAATGCTAAAAAAGTTGACATAATTATCTTCTTTGTAAAAGATAATTTAATAGCTCATTTAAAATTTCTTTCAAAAAGATCATAACGGTAACGATCATTGGGCCTAAGAAATGCTTAAAAAGTTGACATAATTATCTTCTTTGTAAAAGATAATTTACTAGACAATTTAAAATTTTTTATTAAAAGATCATAACGGTAACGATCATTGGGCCTAATAAATGCTAAAAAACTTGACATAATTATCTTCTTTGTAAAAGATAATTTAATAGATCATTTAAAATTTCTTTATAAAAGATCATAATGGTAACAATCATTGGGCCTAATAAATGCTAAAAAAGTTGACATAATTATCTTCTTTGTACGAGATAATTTACTATAAAATTTAAAATTTATTATTAAAAGATCATAACGGTAATGATTATTGGCCCTAATAAATGCTAAAAAAGTTGACATAATTATCTTGTTTGTAAAAGATAATTTAATAGATCATTTAAAATTTCTTTATAAAAGATCATAATGGTAACAATCATTGGGCCTAATAAATGCTAAAAAAGTTGACATAATTATCTTCTTTGTAAGAGATAATTTACTATAAAATTTAAAATTTCTTATTAAAAGATCATAACGGTAACGATCATTGGGCCTAATAAATGCTAAAAAAGTTGACATAATTATCTTCTTTGAAAAAGATAATTTAATAGATCATTTAAAATTTCTTTATTAAAAGATTATAACGGTAACGATCATTGGGCGTAATAAATGCTAAAAAAGTTGACATAATTATCTTCTTTGAAAAAGATAATTTAATGGATCATTTAAAATTTCTTTAAAAAAGATCATAACGGTAACGATCATTGGGCCTAATAAATGCTAAAAAACTTGACATAATTATCTTCTTTGTAAAAGATAATTTAATAAATCATTTAAAATTTCTCATTAAACGATCATAACGGTAACGATCATTGGGCCTAACAAATGCTAAAAAAGTTGACATAATTATCTTCTTTGAAAAAGATAATTTAATAGATCATTTAAAATTTCTTTATTAAAAGATTATAACGGTAACGATCATTGGGCGTAATAAATGCTAAAAAAGTTGACATAATTATCTTCTTTGAAAAAGATAATTTAATGGATCATTTAAAATTTCTTTAAAAAAGATCATAACGGTAACGATCATTGGGCCTAATAAATGCTAAAAAACTTGACATAATTATCTTCTTTGTAAAAGATAATTTAATAGATCATTTAAAATTTCTTTATAAAAGATCATAATGGTAACAATCATTGGGCCTAATAAATGCTAAAAAAGTTGACATAATTATCTTCTTTGTAAGACATAATTTACTATAAAATTTAAAATTTCTTATTAAAAGATCATAACGGTAACGATCATTGGGCCTAATAAATGCTAAAAAAGTTGACATAATTATCTTCTTTGTAAAAGATAATTTAATAGATCATTTAAAATTTCTTTATAAAAGATCATAATGGTAACAATCATTGGGCCTAATAAATGCTAAAAAAGTTGACATAATTATCTTCTTTGTAAGAGATAATTTACTATAAAATTTAAAATTTCTTATTAAAAGATCATAACGGTAACGATCATTGGGCCTAATAAATGCTAAAAAAGTTGACATAATTATCTTCTTTGTAAAAGATAATTTAATAGCTCATTTAAAATTTCTTTCAAAAAGATCATAACGGTAACGATCATTGGGCCTAAGAAATGCTTAAAAAGTTGACATAATTATCTTCTTTGTAAAAGATAATTTACTAGACAATTTAAAATTTTTTATTAAAAGATCATAACGGTAACGATCATTGGGCCTAACAAATGCTAAAAAAGTTGACATAATTATCTTCTTTGTAAAAGATAATTTAATAGATCATTTAAAATTTATTTATAAAAGATCATAATGGTAACAATCATTGGGCCTAATAAATGCTAAAAAAGTTGACATAATTATCTTCTTTGTAAGACATAATTTACTATAAAATTTAAAATTTCTTATTAAAAGATCATAACGGTAACGATCATTGGGCCTAATAAATGCTAAAAAAGTTGACATAATTATCTTCTTTGTAAAAGATAATTTAATAGATCATTTAAAATTTCTTTATAAAAGATCATAATGGTAACAATCATTGGGCCTAATAAATGCTAAAAAAGTTGACATAATTATCTTCTTTGTAAGAGATAATTTACTATAAAATTTAAAATTTCTTATTAAAAGATCATAATGGTAACGATCATTGGGCCTAATAAATGCTAAAAAAGTTGACATAATTATCTTCTTTGTAAAAGATAATTTAATAGCTCATTTAAAATTTCTTTCAAAAAGATCATAACGGTAACGATCATTGGGCCTAAGAAATGCTTAAAAAGTTGACATAATTATCTTCTTTGTAAAAGATAATTTACTAGACAATTTAAAATTTTTTATTAAAAGATCATAACGGTAACGATCATTGGGCCTAATAAATGCTAAAAAACTTGACATAATTATCTTCTTTGTAAAAGATAATTTAATAGATCATTTAAAATTTCTTTATAAAAGATCATAATGGTAACAATCATTGGGCCTAATAAATGCTAAAAAAGTTGACATAATTATCTTCTTTGTACGAGATAATTTACTATAAAATTTAAAATTTATTATTAAAAGATCATAACGGTAATGATTATTGGCCCTAATAAATGCTAAAAAAGTTGACATAATTATCTTGTTTGTAAAAGATAATTTAATAGATCATTTAAAATTTCTTTATAAAAGATCATAATGGTAACAATCATTGGGCCTAATAAATGCTAAAAAAGTTGACATAATTATCTTCTTTGTAAGAGATAATTTACTATAAAATTTAAAATTTCTTATTAAAAGATCATAACGGTAACGATCATTGGGCCTAATAAATGCTAAAAAAGTTGACATAATTATCTTCTTTGAAAAAGATAATTTAATAGATCATTTAAAATTTCTTTATTAAAAGATTATAACGGTAACGATCATTGGGCGTAATAAATGCTAAAAAAGTTGACATAATTATCTTCTTTGAAAAAGATAATTTAATGGATCATTTAAAATTTCTTTAAAAAAGATCATAACGGTAACGATCATTGGGCCTAATAAATGCTAAAAAACTTGACATAATTATCTTCTTTGTAAAAGATAATTTAATAAATCATTTAAAATTTCTCATTAAACGATCATAACGGTAACGATCATTGGGCCTAACAAATGCTAAAAAAGTTGACATAATTATCTTCTTTGAAAAAGATAATTTAATAGATCATTTAAAATTTCTTTATTAAAAGATTATAACGGTAACGATCATTGGGCGTAATAAATGCTAAAAAAGTTGACATAATTATCTTCTTTGAAAAAGATAATTTAATGGATCATTTAAAATTTCTTTAAAAAAGATCATAACGGTAACGATCATTGGGCCTAATAAATGCTAAAAAACTTGACATAATTATCTTCTTTGTAAAAGATAATTTAATAGATCATTTAAAATTTCTTTATAAAAGATCATAATGGTAACAATCATTGGGCCTAATAAATGCTAAAAAAGTTGACATAATTATCTTCTTTGTAAGACATAATTTACTATAAAATTTAAAATTTCTTATTAAAAGATCATAACGGTAACGATCATTGGGCCTAATAAATGCTAAAAAAGTTGACATAATTATCTTCTTTGTAAAAGATAATTTAATAGATCATTTAAAATTTCTTTATAAAAGATCATAATGGTAACAATCATTGGGCCTAATAAATGCTAAAAAAGTTGACATAATTATCTTCTTTGTAAGAGATAATTTACTATAAAATTTAAAATTTCTTATTAAAAGATCATAACGGTAACGATCATTGGGCCTAATAAATGCTAAAAAAGTTGACATAATTATCTTCTTTGTAAAAGATAATTTAATAGCTCATTTAAAATTTCTTTCAAAAAGATCATAACGGTAACGATCATTGGGCCTAAGAAATGCTTAAAAAGTTGACATAATTATCTTCTTTGTAAAAGATAATTTACTAGACAATTTAAAATTTTTTATTAAAAGATCATAACGGTAACGATCATTGGGCCTAACAAATGCTAAAAAAGTTGACATAATTATCTTCTTTGTAAAAGATAATTTAATAGATCATTTAAAATTTATTTATAAAAGATCATAATGGTAACAATCATTGGGCCTAATAAATGCTAAAAAAGTTGACATAATTATCTTCTTTGTAAGACATAATTTACTATAAAATTTAAAATTTCTTATTAAAAGATCATAACGGTAACGATCATTGGGCCTAATAAATGCTAAAAAAGTTGACATAATTATCTTCTTTGTAAAAGATAATTTAATAGATCATTTAAAATTTCTTTATAAAAGATCATAATGGTAACAATCATTGGGCCTAATAAATGCTAAAAAAGTTGACATAATTATCTTCTTTGTAAGAGATAATTTACTATAAAATTTAAAATTTCTTATTAAAAGATCATAATGGTAACGATCATTGGGCCTAATAAATGCTAAAAAAGTTGACATAATTATCTTCTTTGTAAAAGATAATTTAATAGCTCATTTAAAATTTCTTTCAAAAAGATCATAACGGTAACGATCATTGGGCCTAAGAAATGCTTAAAAAGTTGACATAATTATCTTCTTTGTAAAAGATAATTTACTAGACAATTTAAAATTTTTTATTAAAAGATCATAACGGTAACGATCATTGGGCCTAATAAATGCTAAAAAACTTGACATAATTATCTTCTTTGTAAAAGATAATTTAATAGATCATTTAAAATTTCTTTATAAAAGATCATAATGGTAACAATCATTGGGCCTAATAAATGCTAAAAAAGTTGACATAATTATCTTCTTTGTACGAGATAATTTACTATAAAATTTAAAATTTATTATTAAAAGATCATAACGGTAATGATTATTGGCCCTAATAAATGCTAAAAAAGTTGACATAATTATCTTGTTTGTAAAAGATAATTTAATAGATCATTTAAAATTTCTTTATAAAAGATCATAATGGTAACAATCATTGGGCCTAATAAATGCTAAAAAAGTTGACATAATTATCTTCTTTGTAAGAGATAATTTACTATAAAATTTAAAATTTCTTATTAAAAGATCATAACGGTAACGATCATTGGGCCTAATAAATGCTAAAAAAGTTGACATAATTATCTTCTTTGAAAAAGATAATTTAATAGATCATTTAAAATTTCTTTATTAAAAGATTATAACGGTAACGATCATTGGGCGTAATAAATGCTAAAAAAGTTGACATAATTATCTTCTTTGAAAAAGATAATTTAATGGATCATTTAAAATTTCTTTAAAAAAGATCATAACGGTAACGATCATTGGGCCTAATAAATGCTAAAAAACTTGACATAATTATCTTCTTTGTAAAAGATAATTTAATAAATCATTTAAAATTTCTCATTAAACGATCATAACGGTAACGATCATTGGGCCTAACAAATGCTAAAAAAGTTGACATAATTATCTTCTTTGAAAAAGATAATTTAATAGATCATTTAAAATTTCTTTATTAAAAGATTATAACGGTAACGATCATTGGGCGTAATAAATGCTAAAAAAGTTGACATAATTATCTTCTTTGAAAAAGATAATTTAATGGATCATTTAAAATTTCTTTAAAAAAGATCATAACGGTAACGATCATTGGGCCTAATAAATGCTAAAAAACTTGACATAATTATCTTCTTTGTAAAAGATAATTTAATAGATCATTTAAAATTTCTTTATAAAAGATCATAATGGTAACAATCATTGGGCCTAATAAATGCTAAAAAAGTTGACATAATTATCTTCTTTGTAAGACATAATTTACTATAAAATTTAAAATTTCTTATTAAAAGATCATAACGGTAACGATCATTGGGCCTAATAAATGCTAAAAAAGTTGACATAATTATCTTCTTTGTAAAAGATAATTTAATAGATCATTTAAAATTTCTTTATAAAAGATCATAATGGTAACAATCATTGGGCCTAATAAATGCTAAAAAAGTTGACATAATTATCTTCTTTGTAAGAGATAATTTACTATAAAATTTAAAATTTCTTATTAAAAGATCATAACGGTAACGATCATTGGGCCTAATAAATGCTAAAAAAGTTGACATAATTATCTTCTTTGTAAAAGATAATTTAATAGCTCATTTAAAATTTCTTTCAAAAAGATCATAACGGTAACGATCATTGGGCCTAAGAAATGCTTAAAAAGTTGACATAATTATCTTCTTTGTAAAAGATAATTTACTAGACAATTTAAAATTTTTTATTAAAAGATCATAACGGTAACGATCATTGGGCCTAATAAATGCTAAAAAACTTGACATAATTATCTTCTTTGTAAAAGATAATTTAATAGATCATTTAAAATTTCTTTATAAAAGATCATAATGGTAACAATCATTGGGCCTAATAAATGCTAAAAAAGTTGACATAATTATCTTCTTTGTACGAGATAATTTACTATAAAATTTAAAATTTCTTATTAAAAGATCATAACGGTAATGATTATTGGCCCTAATAAATGCTAAAAAAGTTGACATAATTATCTTGTTTGTAAAAGATAATTTAATAGATCATTTAAAATTTCTTTATAAAAGATCATAATGGTAACAATCATTGGGCCTAATAAATGCTAAAAAAGTTGACATAATTATCTTCTTTGTAAGAGATAATTTACTATAAAATTTAAAATTTCTTATTAAAAGATCATAACGGTAACGATCATTGGGCCTAATAAATGCTAAAAAAGTTGATATAATTATCTTCTTTGTAAAAGATAATTTAATAGATCATTTAAAATTTCTTTATTAAAAGATCATAACGGTAACAATCATTGGGCCTAATAAATGCTAAAAAGTTGACATAATTATCTTCTTTGTAAGAGATAATTTACTATAAAATTTAAAATTTCTTATTAAAAGATCATAACGGTAACGATCATTGGGCCTAATAAATGCTAAAAAGGTTGACATAATTATCTTCTTTGTAAAAGATAATTTAATAGATCATTTAAAATTTCTTTATAAAAGATCATAATGGTAACAATCATTGGGCCTAATAAATGCTAAAAAAGTTGACATAATTATCTTCTTTGTACGAGATAATTTACTATAAAATTTAAAATTTCTTATTAAAAGATCATAACGGTAATGATCATTGGCCCTAATAAATGCTAAAAAAGTTGACATAATTATCTTGTTTGTAAAAGATAATTTAATAGATCATTTAAAATTTCTTTATAAAAGATCATAATGGTAACAATCATTGGGCCTAATAAATGCTAAAAAAGTTGACATAATTATCTTCTTTGTAAGAGATAATTTACTATAAAATTTAAAATTTCTTATTAAAAGATCATAACGGTAACGATCATTGGGCCTAATAAATGCTAAAAAAGTTGACATAATTATCTTCTTTGTAAAAGATAATTTAATAGATCATTTAAAATTTCTCATTAAAAGATCATAACGGTAACGATCATTGGGCCTAACAAATGCTAAAAAAGTTGACATAATTATCTTCTTTGAAAAAGATAATTTAATAGATCATTTAAAATTTCTCATTAAAAGATCATAACGGTAACGATCATTGGGCCTAACAAATGCTAAAAAAGTTGACATAATTATCTTCTTTGTAAAAGATAATTTAATAGATCATTTAAAATTTATTTATAAAAGATCATAATGGTAACAATCATTGGGCCTAATAAATGCTAAAAAAGTTGACATAATTATCTTCTTTGTAAGAGATAATTTACTATAAAATTTAAAATTTCTTATTAAAAGATCATAACGGTAACGATCATTGGGCCTAATAAATGCTAAAAAAGTTGACATAATTATCTTCTTTGTAAAAGATAATTTAATAGATCATTTAAAATTTCTTTATAAAAGATCATAATGGTAACAATCATTGGGCCTAATAAATGCTAAAAAAGTTGACATAATTATCTTCTTTGTAAGAGATAATTTACTATAAAATTTAAAATTTCTTATTAAAAGATCATAACGGTAACGATCATTGGGCCTAATAAATGCTAAAAAAGTTGACATAATTATCTTCTTTGTAAAAGATAATTTAATAGCTCATTTAAAATTTCTTTCAAAAAGATCATAACGGTAACGATCATTGGGCCTAAGAAATGCTTAAAAAGTTGACATAATTATCTTTTTTGTAAAAGATAATTTACTATAAAATTTAAAATTTCTTATTAAAAGATCATAACGGTAACGATCATTGGGCCTAATAAATGCTAAAAAACTTGACATAATTATCTTCTTTGTAAAAGATAATTTAATAGATCATTTAAAATTTCTTTATAAAAGATCATAATGGTAACAATCATTGGGCCTAATAAATGCTAAAAAAGTTGACATAATTATCTTCTTTGTAAGAGATAATTTACTATAAAATTTAAAATTTCTTATTAAAAGATCATAACGGTAACGATCATTGGGCCTAATAAATGCTAAAAAAGTTGACATAATTATCTTCTTTGTAAAAGATAATTTAATAGCTCATTTAAAATTTCTTTCAAAAAGATCATAACGGTAACGATCATTGGGCCTAAGAAATGCTTAAAAAGTTGACATAATTATCTTCTTTGTAAAAGATAATTTACTAGACAATTTAAAATTTTTTATTAAAAGATCATAACGGTAACGATCATTGGGCCTAATAAATGCTAAAAAACTTGACATAATTATCTTCTTTGTAAAAGATAATTTAATAGATCATTTAAAATTTCTTTATAAAAGATCATAATGGTAACAATCATTGGGCCTAATAAATGCTAAAAAAGTTGACATAATTATCTTCTTTGTACGAGATAATTTACTATAAAATTTAAAATTTCTTATTAAAAGATCATAACGGTAATGATTATTGGCCCTAATAAATGCTAAAAAAGTTGACATAATTATCTTGTTTGTAAAAGATAATTTAATAGATCATTTAAAATTTCTTTATAAAAGATCATAATGGTAACAATCATTGGGCCTAATAAATGCTAAAAAAGTTGACATAATTATCTTCTTTGTAAGAGATAATTTACTATAAAATTTAAAATTTCTTATTAAAAGATCATAACGGTAACGATCATTGGGCCTAATAAATGCTAAAAAAGTTGATATAATTATCTTCTTTGTAAAAGATAATTTAATAGATCATTTAAAATTTCTTTATTAAAAGATCATAACGGTAACAATCATTGGGCCTAATAAATGCTAAAAAGTTGACATAATTATCTTCTTTGTAAGAGATAATTTACTATAAAATTTAAAATTTCTTATTAAAAGATCATAACGGTAACGATCATTGGGCCTAATAAATGCTAAAAAGGTTGACATAATTATCTTCTTTGTAAAAGATAATTTAATAGATCATTTAAAATTTCTTTATAAAAGATCATAATGGTAACAATCATTGGGCCTAATAAATGCTAAAAAAGTTGACATAATTATCTTCTTTGTACGAGATAATTTACTATAAAATTTAAAATTTCTTATTAAAAGATCATAACGGTAATGATCATTGGCCCTAATAAATGCTAAAAAAGTTGACATAATTATCTTGTTTGTAAAAGATAATTTAATAGATCATTTAAAATTTCTTTATAAAAGATCATAATGGTAACAATCATTGGGCCTAATAAATGCTAAAAAAGTTGACATAATTATCTTCTTTGTAAGAGATAATTTACTATAAAATTTAAAATTTCTTATTAAAAGATCATAACGGTAACGATCATTGGGCCTAATAAATGCTAAAAAAGTTGACATAATTATCTTCTTTGTAAAAGATAATTTAATAGATCATTTAAAATTTCTCATTAAAAGATCATAACGGTAACGATCATTGGGCCTAACAAATGCTAAAAAAGTTGACATAATTATCTTCTTTGAAAAAGATAATTTAATAGATCATTTAAAATTTCTCATTAAAAGATCATAACGGTAACGATCATTGGGCCTAACAAATGCTAAAAAAGTTGACATAATTATCTTCTTTGTAAAAGATAAGTTAATAGATCATTTAAAATTTATTTATAAAAGATCATAATGGTAACAATCATTGGGCCTAATAAATGCTAAAAAAGTTGACATAATTATCTTCTTTGTAAGAGATAATTTACTATAAAATTTAAAATTTCTTATTAAAAGATCATAACGGTAACGATCATTGGGCCTAATAAATGCTAAAAAAGTTGACATAATTATCTTCTTTGTAAAAGATAATTTAATAGATCATTTAAAATTTCTTTATAAAAGATCATAATGGTAACAATCATTGGGCCTAATAAATGCTAAAAAAGTTGACATAATTATCTTCTTTGTAAGAGATAATTTACTATAAAATTTAAAATTTCTTATTAAAAGATCATAACGGTAACGATCATTGGGCCTAATAAATGCTAAAAAAGTTGACATAATTATCTTCTTTGTAAAAGATAATTTAATAGCTCATTTAAAATTTCTTTCAAAAAGATCATAACGGTAACGATCATTGGGCCTAAGAAATGCTTAAAAAGTTGACATAATTATCTTCTTTGTAAAAGATAATTTACTAGACAATTTAAAATTTTTTATTAAAAGATCATAACGGTAACGATCATTGGGCCTAATAAATGCTAAAAAACTTGACATAATTATCTTCTTTGTAAAAGATAATTTAATAGATCATTTAAAATTTCTTTATAAAAGATCATAATGGTAACAATCATTGGGCCTAATAAATGCTAAAAAAGTTGACATAATTATCTTCTTTGTAAGAGATAATTTACTATAAAATTTAAAATTTATTATTAAAAGATCATAACGGTAACGATCATTGGGCCTAATAAATGCTAAAAAACTTGACATAATTATCTTCTTTGTAAAAGATAATTTAATAGATCATTTAAAATTTCTTTATAAAAGATCATAATGGTAACAATCATTGGGCCTAATAAATGCTAAAAAAGTTGACATAATTATCTTCTTTGTAAGAGATAATTTACTATAAAATTTAAAATTTTTTATTAAAAGATCATAACGGTAAAGATCATTGGGCCTAATAAATGCTAAAAAAGTTGACATAATTATCTTCTTTGTAAAAGATAATTTAATAGCTCATTTAAAATTTCTTTAAAAAAGATCATAACGGTAACGATCATTGGGCCTAAGAAATGCTTAAAAATTTGACATAATTATCTTCTTTGTAAAAGATAATTTACTAGACAATTTAAAATTTTTTATTAAAAGATCATAACGGTAACGATCATTGGGCCTAATAAATGCTAAAAAACTTGACATAATTATCTTCTTTGTAAAAGATAATTTAATAGATCATTTAAAATTTCTTTTTAAAAGATCATAATGGTAACAATCATTGGGCCTAATAAATGCTAAAAAAGTTGAGATAATTATCTTCTTTGTAAGAGATAATTTACTATAAAATTTAAAATTTCTTATTAAAAGATCATAACGGTAACGATCATTGGGCCTAATAAATGCTAAAAAAGTTGACATAATTATCTTCTTTGTAAAAGATAATTTAATAGATCATTTAAAATTTCTTTATTAAAAGATCATAACGGTAACAATCATTGGGCCTAATAAATGCTAAAAAGTGGACATAATTATCTTCTTTGTAAGAGATAATTTACTATAAAATTTAAAATTTCTTATTAAAAGATCATAACGGTAACGATCATTGGGCCTAATAAATGCTAAAAAAGTTGACATAATTATCTTCTTTGTAAAAGATAATTTAATAGATCATTTAAAATTTCTCATTAAAAGATCATAACGGTAACGATCATTGGGCCTAACAAATGCTAAAAAAGTTGACATAATTATCTTCTTTGAAAAAGATAATTTAATAGATCATTTAAAATTTCTTTATTAAAAGATTATAACGGTAACGATCATTGGGCGTAATAAATGCTAAAAAAGTTGACATAATTATCTTCTTTGAAAAAGATAATTTAATGGATCATTTAAAATTTCTTTAAAAAAGATCATAACGGTAACGATCATTGGGCCTAATAAATGCTAAAAAACTTGACATAATTATCTTCTTTGTAAAAGATAATTTAATAGATCATTTAAAATTTCTTTATAAAAGATCATAATGGTAACAATCATTGGGCCTAATAAATGCTAAAAAAGTTGACATAATTATCTTCTTTGTAAGAGATAATTTACTATAAAATTTAAAATTTCTTATTAAAAGATCATAACGGTAACGAACTTTGGGCCTAATAAATGCTAAAAAAGTTGACATAATTATCTTCTTTGTAAAAGATAATTTAATAGATCATTTAAAATTTCTTTATTAAAAGATCATAACGGTAACAATCATTGGGCCTAATAAATGCTAAAAAGTTGACATAATTATCTTCTTTGTAAGAGATAATTTACTATAAAATTTAAAATTTCTTATTAAAAGATCATAACGGTAACGATCATTGGGCCTAATAAATGCTAAAAAAGTTGACATAATTATCTTCTTTGTAAAAGATAATTTAATAAATCATTTAAAATTTCTCATTAAACGATCATAACGGTAACGATCATTGGGCCTAACAAATGCTAAAAAAGTTGACATAATTATCTTCTTTGAAAAAGATAATTTAATAGATCATTTAAAATTTCTTTATTAAAAGATTATAACGGTAACGATCATTGGGCGTAATAAATGCTAAAAAAGTTGACATAATTATCTTCTTTGAAAAAGATAATTTAATGGATCATTTAAAATTTCTTTAAAAAAGATCATAACGGTAACGATCATTGGGCCTAATAAATGCTAAAAAACTTGACATAATTATCTTGTTTGTAAAAGATAATTTAATAGATCATTTAAAATTTCTTTATAAAAGATCATAATGGTAACAATCATTGGGCCTAATAAATGCTAAAAAAGTTGACATAATTATCTTCTTTGTAAGAGATAATTTACTATAAAATTTAAAATTTCTTATTAAAAGATCATAACGGTAACGATCATTGGGCCTAATAAATGCTAAAAAAGTTGACATAATTATCTTCTTTGTAAAAGATAATTTAATAGCTCATTTAAAATTTCTTTCAAAAAGATCATAACGGTAACGATCATTGGGCCTAAGAAATGCTTAAAAAGTTGACATAATTATCTTCTTTGTAAAAGATAATTTACTAGACAATTTAAAATTTTTTATTAAAAGATCATAACGGTAACGATCATTGGGCCTAATAAATGCTAAAAAACTTGACATAATTATCTTCTTTGTAAAAGATAATTTAATAGATCATTTAAAATTTCTTTATTAAAAGATCATAACGGTAACAATCATTGGGCCTAATAAATGCTAAAAAGTTGACATAATTATCTTCTTTGTAAGAGATAATTTACTATAAAATTTAAAATTTCTTATTAAAAGATCATAACGGTAACGATCATTGGGCCTAATAAATGCTAAAAAAGTTGACATAATTATCTTCTTTGTAAAAGATAATTTAATAGATCATTTAAAATTTCTCATTAAAAGATCATAACGGTAACGATCATTGGGCCTAACAAATGCTAAAAAAGTTGACATAATTATCTTCTTTGTAAAAGATAATTTAATAGATCATTTAAAATTTCTTTATAAAAGATCATAATGGTAACAATCATTGGGCCTAATAAATGCTAAAAAAGTTGACATAATTATCTTCTTTGTAAGAGATAATTTACTATAAAATTTACAATTTCTTATTAAAAGATCATAACGGTAACGATCATTGGGCCTAATAAATGCTAAAAAAGTTGACATAATTATCTTCTTTGTAAAAGATAATTTAATAGATCATTTAAAATTTCTTTATAAAAGATCATAATGGTAACAATCATTGGGCCTAATAAATGCTAAAAAAGTTGACATAATTATCTTCTTTGTAAGAGATAATTTACTATAAAATTTAAAATTTCTTATTAAAAGATCATAACGGTAACGATCATTGGGCCTAATAAATGCTAAAAAAGTTGACATAATTATCTTCTTTGTAAAAGATAATTTAATAGCTCATTTAAAATTTCTTTCAAAAAGATCATAACGGTAACGATCATTGGGCCTAAGAAATGCTTAAAAAGTTGACATAATTATCTTCTTTGTAAAAGATAATTTACTAGACAATTTAAAATTTTTTATTAAAAGATCATAACGGTAACGATCATTGGGCCTAATAAATGCTAAAAAACTTGACATAATTATCTTCTTTGTAAAAGATAATTTAATAGATCATTTAAAATTTCTTTATAAAAGATCATAATGGTAACAATCATTGGGCCTAATAAATGCTAAAAAAGTTGACATAATTATCTTCTTTGTACGAGATAATTTACTATAAAATTTAAAATTTCTTATTAAAAGATCATAACGGTAATGATTATTGGCCCTAATAAATGCTAAAAAAGTTGACATAATTATCTTGTTTGTAAAAGATAATTTAATAGATCATTTAAAATTTCTTTATAAAAGATCATAATGGTAACAATCATTGGGCCTAATAAATGCTAAAAAAGTTGACATAATTATCTTCTTTGTAAGAGATAATTTACTATAAAATTTAAAATTTCTTATTAAAAGATCATAACGGTAACGATCATTGGGCCTAATAACTGCTAAAAAAGTTGATATAATTATCTTCTTTGTAAAAGATAATTTAATAGATCATTTAAAATTTCTTTATTAAAAGATCATAACGGTAACAATCATTGGGCCTAATAAATGCTAAAAAGTTGACATAATTATCTTCTTTGTAAGAGATAATTTACTATAAAATTTAAAATTTCTTATTAAAAGATCATAACGGTAACGATCATTGGGCCTAATAAATGCTAAAAAGGTTGACATAATTATCTTCTTTGTAAAAGATAATTTAATAGATCATTTAAAATTTCTTTATAAAAGATCATAATGGTAACAATCATTGGGCCTAATAAATGCTAAAAAAGTTGACATAATTATCTTCTTTGTACGAGATAATTTACTATAAAATTTAAAATTTCTTATTAAAAGATCATAACGGTAATGATCATTGGCCCTAATAAATGCTAAAAAAGTTGACATAATTATCTTGTTTGTAAAAGATAATTTAATAGATCATTTAAAATTTCTTTATAAAAGATCATAATGGTAACAATCATTGGGCCTAATAAATGCTAAAAAAGTTGACATAATTATCTTCTTTGTAAGAGATAATTTACTATAAAATTTAAAATTTCTTATTAAAAGATCATAACGGTAACGATCATTGGGCCTAATAAATGCTAAAAAAGTTGACATAATTATCTTCTTTGTAAAAGATAATTTAATAGATCATTTAAAATTTCTCATTAAAAGATCATAACGGTAACGATCATTGGGCCTAACAAATGCTAAAAAAGTTGACATAATTATCTTCTTTGAAAAAGATAATTTAATAGATCATTTAAAATTTCTCATTAAAAGATCATAACGGTAACGATCATTGGGCCTAACAAATGCTAAAAAAGTTGACATAATTATCTTCTTTGTAAAAGATAATTTAATAGATCATTTAAAATTTATTTATAAAAGATCATAATGGTAACAATCATTGGGCCTAATAAATGCTAAAAAAGTTGACATAATTATCTTCTTTGTAAGAGATAATTTACTATAAAATTTAAAATTTCTTATTAAAAGATCATAACGGTAACGATCATTGGGCCTAATAAATGCTAAAAAAGTTGACATAATTATCTTCTTTGTAAAAGATAATTTAATAGATCATTTAAAATTTCTTTATAAAAGATCATAATGGTAACAATCATTGGGCCTAATAAATGCTAAAAAAGTTGACATAATTATCTTCTTTGTAAGAGATAATTTACTATAAAATTTAAAATTTCTTATTAAAAGATCATAACGGTAACGATCATTGGGCCTAATAAATGCTAAAAAAGTTGACATAATTATCTTCTTTGTAAAAGATAATTTAATAGCTCATTTAAAATTTCTTTCAAAAAGATCATAACGGTAACGATCATTGGGCCTAAGAAATGCTTAAAAAGTTGACATAATTATCTTCTTTGTAAAAGATAATTTACTAGACAATTTAAAATTTTTTATTAAAAGATCATAACGGTAACGATCATTGGGCCTAATAAATGCTAAAAAACTTGACATAATTATCTTCTTTGTAAAAGATAATTTAATAGATCATTTAAAATTTCTTTATAAAAGATCATAATGGTAACAATCATTGGGCCTAATAAATGCTAAAAAAGTTGACATAATTATCTTCTTTGTAAGAGATAATTTACTATAAAATTTAAAATTTATTATTAAAAGATCATAACGGTAACGATCATTGGGCCTAATAAATGCTAAAAAACTTGACATAATTATCTTCTTTGTAAAAGATAATTTAATAGATCATTTAAAATTTCTTTATAAAAGATCATAATGGTAACAATCATTGGGCCTAATAAATGCTAAAAAAGTTGACATAATTATCTTCTTTGTAAGAGATAATTTACTATAAAATTTAAAATTTTTTATTAAAAGATCATAACGGTAAAGATCATTGGGCCTAATAAATGCTAAAAAAGTTGACATAATTATCTTCTTTGTAAAAGATAATTTAATAGCTCATTTAAAATTTCTTTAAAAAAGATCATAACGGTAACGATCATTGGGCCTAAGAAATGCTTAAAAATTTGACATAATTATCTTCTTTGTAAAAGATAATTTACTAGACAATTTAAAATTTTTTATTAAAAGATCATAACGGTAACGATCATTGGGCCTAATAAATGCTAAAAAACTTGACATAATTATCTTCTTTGTAAAAGATAATTTAATAGATCATTTAAAATTTCTTTTTAAAAGATCATACTGGTAACAATCATTGGGCCTAATAAATGCTAAAAAAGTTGAGATAATTATCTTCTTTGTAAGAGATAATTTACTATAAAATTTAAAATTTCTTATTAAAAGATCATAACGGTAACGATCATTGGGCCTAATAAATGCTAAAAAAGTTGACATAATTATCTTCTTTGTAAAAGATAATTTAATAGATCATTTAAAATTTCTTTATTAAAAGATCATAACGGTAACAATCATTGGGCCTAATAAATGCTAAAAAGTGGACATAATTATCTTCTTTGTAAGAGATAATTTACTATAAAATTTAAAATTTCTTATTAAAAGATCATAACGGTAACGATCATTGGGCCTAATAAATGCTAAAAAAGTTGACATAATTATCTTCTTTGTAAAAGATAATTTAATAGATCATTTAAAATTTCTCATTAAAAGATCATAACGGTAACGATCATTGGGCCTAACAAATGCTAAAAAAGTTGACATAATTATCTTCTTTGAAAAAGATAATTTAATAGATCATTTAAAATTTCTTTATTAAAAGATTATAACGGTAACGATCATTGGGCGTAATAAATGCTAAAAAAGTTGACATAATTATCTTCTTTGAAAAAGATAATTTAATGGATCATTTAAAATTTCTTTAAAAAAGATCATAACGGTAACGATCATTGGGCCTAATAAATGCTAAAAAACTTGACATAATTATCTTCTTTGTAAAAGATAATTTAATAGATCATTTAAAATTTCTTTATAAAAGATCATAATGGTAACAATCATTGGGCCTAATAAATGCTAAAAAAGTTGACATAATTATCTTCTTTGTAAGAGATAATTTACTATAAAATTTAAAATTTCTTATTAAAAGATCATAACGGTAACGATCATTGGGCCTAATAAATGCTAAAAAAGTTGACATAATTATCTTCTTTGTAAAAGATAATTTAATAGATCATTTAAAATTTCTTTATTAAAAGATCATAACGGTAACAATCATTGGGCCTAATAAATGCTAAAAAGTTGACATAATTATCTTCTTTGTAAGAGATAATTTACTATAAAATTTAAAATTTCTTATTAAAAGATCATAACGGTAACGATCATTGGGCCTAATAAATGCTAAAAAAGTTGACATAATTATCTTCTTTGTAAAAGATAATTTAATAAATCATTTAAAATTTCTCATTAAACGATCATAACGGTAACGATCATTGGGCCTAACAAATGCTAAAAAAGTTGACATAATTATCTTCTTTGAAAAAGATAATTTAATAGATCATTTAAAATTTCTTTATTAAAAGATTATAACGGTAACGATCATTGGGCGTAATAAATGCTAAAAAAGTTGACATAATTATCTTCTTTGAAAAAGATAATTTAATGGATCATTTAAAATTTCTTTAAAAAAGATCATAACGGTAACGATCATTGGGCCTAATAAATGCTAAAAAACTTGACATAATTATCTTCTTTGTAAAAGATAATTTAATAGATCATTTAAAATTTCTTTATAAAAGATCATAATGGTAACAATCATTGGGCCTAATAAATGCTAAAAAAGTTGACATAATTATCTTCTTTGTAAGACATAATTTACTATAAAATTTAAAATTTCTTATTAAAAGATCATAACGGTAACGATCATTGGGCCTAATAAATGCTAAAAAAGTTGACATAATTATCTTCTTTGTAAAAGATAATTTAATAGATCATTTAAAATTTCTTTATTAAAAGATCATAACGGTAACAATCATTGGGCCTAATAAATGCTAAAAAGTTGACATAATTATCTTCTTTGTAAGAGATAATTTACTATAAAATTTAAAATTTCTTATTAAAAGATCATAACGGTAACGATCATTGGGCCTAATAAATGCTAAAAAAGTTGACATAATTATCTTCTTTGTAAAAGATAATTTAATAGATAATTTAAAATTTCTCATTAAAAGATCATAACGGTAACGATCATTGGGCCTAACAAATGCTAAAAAAGTTGACATAATTATCTTCTTTGAAAAAGATAATTTAATAGATCATTTAAAATTTCTCATTAAAAGATCATAACGGTAACGATCATTGGGCCTAACAAATGCTAAAAAAGTTGACATAATTATCTTCTTTGTAAGAGATAATTTACTATAAAATTTAAAATTTCTTATTAAAAGATCATAACGGTAACGATCATTGGGCCTAATAAATGCTAAAAAAGTTGACATAATTATCTTCTTTGTAAAAGATAATTTAATAGATCATTTAAAATTTCTCATTAAAAGATCATAACGGTAACGATCATTGGGCCTAACAAATGCTAAAAAAGTTGACATAATTATCTTCTTTGTAAAAGATAATTTAATAGATCATTTAAAATTTCTTTATAAAAGATCATAATGGTAACAATCATTGGGCCTAATAAATGCTAAAAAAGTTGACATAATTATCTTCTTTGTAAGAGATAATTTACTATAAAATTTACAATTTCTTATTAAAAGATCATAACGGTAACGATCATTGGGCCTAATAAATGCTAAAAAAGTTGACATAATTATCTTCTTTGTAAAAGATAATTTAATAGATCATTTAAAATTTCTTTATAAAAGATCATAATGGTAACAATCATTGGGCCTAATAAATGCTAAAAAAGTTGACATAATTATCTTCTTTGTAAGAGATAATTTACTATAAAATTTAAAATTTCTTATTAAAAGATCATAACGGTAACGATCATTGGGCCTAATAAATGCTAAAAAAGTTGACATAATTATCTTCTTTGTAAAAGATAATTTAATAGCTCATTTAAAATTTCTTTCAAAAAGATCATAACGGTAACGATCATTGGGCCTAAGAAATGCTTAAAAAGTTGACATAATTATCTTCTTTGTAAAAGATAATTTACTAGACAATTTAAAATTTTTTATTAAAAGATCATAACGGTAACGATCATTGGGCCTAATAAATGCTAAAAAACTTGACATAATTATCTTCTTTGTAAAAGATAATTTAATAGATCATTTAAAATTTCTTTATAAAAGATCATAATGGTAACAATCATTGGGCCTAATAAATGCTAAAAAAGTTGACATAATTATCTTCTTTGTACGAGATAATTTACTATAAAATTTAAAATTTCTTATTAAAAGATCATAACGGTAATGATTATTGGCCCTAATAAATGCTAAAAAAGTTGACATAATTATCTTGTTTGTAAAAGATAATTTAATAGATCATTTAAAATTTCTTTATAAAAGATCATAATGGTAACAATCATTGGGCCTAATAAATGCTAAAAAAGTTGACATAATTATCTTCTTTGTAAGAGATAATTTACTATAAAATTTAAAATTTCTTATTAAAAGATCATAACGGTAACGATCATTGGGCCTAATAACTGCTAAAAAAGTTGATATAATTATCTTCTTTGTAAAAGATAATTTAATAGATCATTTAAAATTTCTTTATTAAAAGATCATAACGGTAACAATCATTGGGCCTAATAAATGCTAAAAAGTTGACATAATTATCTTCTTTGTAAGAGATAATTTACTATAAAATTTAAAATTTCTTATTAAAAGATCATAACGGTAACGATCATTGGGCCTAATAAATGCTAAAAAGGTTGACATAATTATCTTCTTTGTAAAAGATAATTTAATAGATCATTT
Source organism: Psophocarpus tetragonolobus (assembly GCA_037954015.1). Classification (NCBI taxonomy): domain Eukaryota; kingdom Viridiplantae; phylum Streptophyta; class Magnoliopsida; order Fabales; family Fabaceae; genus Psophocarpus; species Psophocarpus tetragonolobus. The sequence continues at coordinate 56,260,659 of CM075688.1, read as the reverse complement.
AAAATTTCTTTATAAAAGATCATAATGGTAACAATCATTGGGCCTAATAAATGCTAAAAAAGTTGACATAATTATCTTCTTTGTACGAGATAATTTACTATAAAATTTAAAATTTCTTATTAAAAGATCATAACGGTAATGATCATTGGCCCTAATAAATGCTAAAAAAGTTGACATAATTATCTTGTTTGTAAAAGATAATTTAATAGATCATTTAAAATTTCTTTATAAAAGATCATAATGGTAACAATCATTGGGCCTAATAAATGCTAAAAAAGTTGACATAATTATCTTCTTTGTAAGAGATAATTTACTATAAAATTTAAAATTTCTTATTAAAAGATCATAACGGTAACGATCATTGGGCCTAATAAATGCTAAAAAAGTTGACATAATTATCTTCTTTGTAAAAGATAATTTAATAGATCATTTAAAATTTCTCATTAAAAGATCATAACGGTAACGATCATTGGGCCTAACAAATGCTAAAAAAGTTGACATAATTATCTTCTTTGAAAAAGATAATTTAATAGATCATTTAAAATTTCTCATTAAAAGATCATAACGGTAACGATCATTGGGCCTAACAAATGCTAAAAAAGTTGACATAATTATCTTCTTTGTAAAAGATAATTTAATAGATCATTTAAAATTTATTTATAAAAGATCATAATGGTAACAATCATTGGGCCTAATAAATGCTAAAAAAGTTGACATAATTATCTTCTTTGTAAGAGATAATTTACTATAAAATTTAAAATTTCTTATTAAAAGATCATAACGGTAACGATCATTGGGCCTAATAAATGCTAAAAAAGTTGACATAATTATCTTCTTTGTAAAAGATAATTTAATAGATCATTTAAAATTTCTTTATAAAAGATCATAATGGTAACAATCATTGGGCCTAATAAATGCTAAAAAAGTTGACATAATTATCTTCTTTGTAAGAGATAATTTACTATAAAATTTAAAATTTCTTATTAAAAGATCATAACGGTAACGATCATTGGGCCTAATAAATGCTAAAAAAGTTGACATAATTATCTTCTTTGTAAAAGATAATTTAATAGCTCATTTAAAATTTCTTTCAAAAAGATCATAACGGTAACGATCATTGGGCCTAAGAAATGCTTAAAAAGTTGACATAATTATCTTCTTTGTAAAAGATAATTTACTAGACAATTTAAAATTTTTTATTAAAAGATCATAACGGTAACGATCATTGGGCCTAATAAATGCTAAAAAACTTGACATAATTATCTTCTTTGTAAAAGATAATTTAATAGATCATTTAAAATTTCTTTATAAAAGATCATAATGGTAACAATCATTGGGCCTAATAAATGCTAAAAAAGTTGACATAATTATCTTCTTTGTAAGAGATAATTTACTATAAAATTTAAAATTTATTATTAAAAGATCATAACGGTAACGATCATTGGGCCTAATAAATGCTAAAAAACTTGACATAATTATCTTCTTTGTAAAAGATAATTTAATAGATCATTTAAAATTTCTTTATAAAAGATCATAATGGTAACAATCATTGGGCCTAATAAATGCTAAAAAAGTTGACATAATTATCTTCTTTGTAAGAGATAATTTACTATAAAATTTAAAATTTTTTATTAAAAGATCATAACGGTAAAGATCATTGGGCCTAATAAATGCTAAAAAAGTTGACATAATTATCTTCTTTGTAAAAGATAATTTAATAGCTCATTTAAAATTTCTTTAAAAAAGATCATAACGGTAACGATCATTGGGCCTAAGAAATGCTTAAAAATTTGACATAATTATCTTCTTTGTAAAAGATAATTTACTAGACAATTTAAAATTTTTTATTAAAAGATCATAACGGTAACGATCATTGGGCCTAATAAATGCTAAAAAACTTGACATAATTATCTTCTTTGTAAAAGATAATTTAATAGATCATTTAAAATTTCTTTTTAAAAGATCATACTGGTAACAATCATTGGGCCTAATAAATGCTAAAAAAGTTGAGATAATTATCTTCTTTGTAAGAGATAATTTACTATAAAATTTAAAATTTCTTATTAAAAGATCATAACGGTAACGATCATTGGGCCTAATAAATGCTAAAAAAGTTGACATAATTATCTTCTTTGTAAAAGATAATTTAATAGATCATTTAAAATTTCTTTATTAAAAGATCATAACGGTAACAATCATTGGGCCTAATAAATGCTAAAAAGTGGACATAATTATCTTCTTTGTAAGAGATAATTTACTATAAAATTTAAAATTTCTTATTAAAAGATCATAACGGTAACGATCATTGGGCCTAATAAATGCTAAAAAAGTTGACATAATTATCTTCTTTGTAAAAGATAATTTAATAGATCATTTAAAATTTCTCATTAAAAGATCATAACGGTAACGATCATTGGGCCTAACAAATGCTAAAAAAGTTGACATAATTATCTTCTTTGAAAAAGATAATTTAATAGATCATTTAAAATTTCTTTATTAAAAGATTATAACGGTAACGATCATTGGGCGTAATAAATGCTAAAAAAGTTGACATAATTATCTTCTTTGAAAAAGATAATTTAATGGATCATTTAAAATTTCTTTAAAAAAGATCATAACGGTAACGATCATTGGGCCTAATAAATGCTAAAAAACTTGACATAATTATCTTCTTTGTAAAAGATAATTTAATAGATCATTTAAAATTTCTTTATAAAAGATCATAATGGTAACAATCATTGGGCCTAATAAATGCTAAAAAAGTTGACATAATTATCTTCTTTGTAAGAGATAATTTACTATAAAATTTAAAATTTCTTATTAAAAGATCATAACGGTAACGATCATTGGGCCTAATAAATGCTAAAAAAGTTGACATAATTATCTTCTTTGTAAAAGATAATTTAATAGATCATTTAAAATTTCTTTATTAAAAGATCATAACGGTAACAATCATTGGGCCTAATAAATGCTAAAAAGTTGACATAATTATCTTCTTTGTAAGAGATAATTTACTATAAAATTTAAAATTTCTTATTAAAAGATCATAACGGTAACGATCATTGGGCCTAATAAATGCTAAAAAAGTTGACATAATTATCTTCTTTGTAAAAGATAATTTAATAAATCATTTAAAATTTCTCATTAAACGATCATAACGGTAACGATCATTGGGCCTAACAAATGCTAAAAAAGTTGACATAATTATCTTCTTTGAAAAAGATAATTTAATAGATCATTTAAAATTTCTTTATTAAAAGATTATAACGGTAACGATCATTGGGCGTAATAAATGCTAAAAAAGTTGACATAATTATCTTCTTTGAAAAAGATAATTTAATGGATCATTTAAAATTTCTTTAAAAAAGATCATAACGGTAACGATCATTGGGCCTAATAAATGCTAAAAAACTTGACATAATTATCTTCTTTGTAAAAGATAATTTAATAGATCATTTAAAATTTCTTTATAAAAGATCATAATGGTAACAATCATTGGGCCTAATAAATGCTAAAAAAGTTGACATAATTATCTTCTTTGTAAGACATAATTTACTATAAAATTTAAAATTTCTTATTAAAAGATCATAACGGTAACGATCATTGGGCCTAATAAATGCTAAAAAAGTTGACATAATTATCTTCTTTGTAAAAGATAATTTAATAGATCATTTAAAATTTCTTTATTAAAAGATCATAACGGTAACAATCATTGGGCCTAATAAATGCTAAAAAGTTGACATAATTATCTTCTTTGTAAGAGATAATTTACTATAAAATTTAAAATTTCTTATTAAAAGATCATAACGGTAACGATCATTGGGCCTAATAAATGCTAAAAAAGTTGACATAATTATCTTCTTTGTAAAAGATAATTTAATAGATAATTTAAAATTTCTCATTAAAAGATCATAACGGTAACGATCATTGGGCCTAACAAATGCTAAAAAAGTTGACATAATTATCTTCTTTGAAAAAGATAATTTAATAGATCATTTAAAATTTCTCATTAAAAGATCATAACGGTAACGATCATTGGGCCTAACAAATGCTAAAAAAGTTGACATAATTATCTTCTTTGTAAAAGATAATTTAATAGATCATTTAAAATTTCTTTATAAAAGATCATAATGGTAACAATCATTGGGCCTAATAAATGCTAAAAAAGTTGACATAATTATCTTCTTTGAAAAAGATAATTTAATAGATCATTTAAAATTTCTCATTAAAAGATCATAACGGTAACGATCATTGGGCGTAATAAATGCTAAAAAAGTTGACATAATTATCTTCTTTGAAAAAGATAATTTAATGGATCATTTAAAATTTCTTTAAAAAAGATCATAACGGTAACGATCATTGGGCCTAATAAATGCTAAAAAACTTGACATAATTATCTTCTTTGTAAAAGATAATTTAATAGATCATTTAAAATTTCTTTATAAAAGATCATAATGGTAACAATCATTGGGCCTAATAAATGCTAAAAAAGTTGACATAATTATCTTCTTTGTAAGAGATAATTTACTATAAAATTTAAAATTTCTTATTAAAAGATCATAACGGTAACGATCATTGGGCCTAATAAATGCTAAAAAAGTTGACATAATTATCTTCTTTGTAAAAGATAATTTAATAGATCATTTAAAATTTCTTTATTAAAAGATCATAACGGTAACAATCATTGGGCCTAATAAATGCTAAAAAGTTGACATAATTATCTTCTTTGTAAGAGATAATTTACTATAAAATTTAAAATTTCTTATTAAAAGATCATAACGGTAACGATCATTGGGCCTAATAAATGCTAAAAAAGTTGACATAATTATCTTCTTTGTAAAAGATAATTTAATAGATCATTTAAAATTTCTCATTAAACGATCATAACGGTAACGATCATTGGGCCTAACAAATGCTAAAAAAGTTGACATAATTATCTTCTTTGAAAAAGATAATTTAATAGATCATTTAAAATTTCTTTATTAAAAGATTATAACGGTAACGATCATTGGGCGTAATAAATGCTAAAAAAGTTGACATAATTATCTTCTTTGAAAAAGATAATTTAATGGATCATTTAAAATTTCTTTAAAAAAGATCATAACGGTAACGATCATTGGGCCTAATAAATGCTAAAAAACTTGACATAATTATCTTCTTTGTAAAAGATAATTTAATAGATCATTTAAAATTTCTTTATAAAAGATCATAATGGTAACAATCATTGGGCCTAATAAATGCTAAAAAAGTTGACATAATTATCTTCTTTGTAAGAGATAATTTACTATAAAATTTAAAATTTCTTATTAAAAGATCATAACGGTAACGATCATTGGGCCTAATAAATGCTAAAAAAGTTGACATAATTATCTTCTTTGTAAAAGATAATTTAATAGATCATTTAAAATTTCTTTATTAAAAGATCATAACGGTAACAATCATTGGGCCTAATAAATGCTAAAAAGTTGACATAATTATCTTCTTTGTAAGAGATAATTTACTATAAAATTTAAAATTTCTTATTAAAAGATCATAACGGTAACGATCATTGGGCCTAATAAATGCTAAAAAAGTTGACATAATTATCTTCTTTGTAAAAGATAATTTAATAGATAATTTAAAATTTCTCATTAAAAGATCATAACGGTAACGATCATTGGGCCTAACAAATGCTAAAAAAGTTGACATAATTATCTTCTTTGAAAAAGATAATTTAATAGATCATTTAAAATTTCTCATTAAAAGATCATAACGGTAACGATCATTGGGCCTAACAAATGCTAAAAAAGTTGACATAATTATCTTCTTTGTAAAAGATAATTTAATGGATCATTTAAAATTTCTTTAAAAAAGATCATAACGGTAACGATCATTGGGCCTAATAAATGCTAAAAAACTTGACATAATTATCTTCTTTGTAAAAGATAATTTAATAGATCATTTAAAATTTCTTTATAAAAGATCATAATGGTAACAATCATTGGGCCTAATAAATGCTAAAAAAGTTGACATAATTATCTTCTTTGTAAGAGATAATTTACTATAAAATTTAAAATTTCTTATTAAAAGATCATAACGGTAACGATCATTGGGCCTAATAAATGCTAAAAAAGTTGACATAATTATCTTCTTTGTAAAAGATAATTTAATAGATCATTTAAAATTTCTTTATTAAAAGATCATAACGGTAACAATCATTGGGCCTAATAAATGCTAAAAAGTTGACATAATTATCTTCTTTGTAAGAGATAATTTACTATAAAATTTAAAATTTCTTATTAAAAGATCATAACGGTAACGATCATTGGGCCTAATAAATGCTAAAAAAGTTGACATAATTATCTTCTTTGTAAAAGATAATTTAATAGATCATTTAAAATTTCTCATTAAACGATCATAACGGTAACGATCATTGGGCCTAACAAATGCTAAAAAAGTTGACATAATTATCTTCTTTGAAAAAGATAATTTAATAGATCATTTAAAATTTCTCATTAAAAGATCATAACGGTAACGATCATTGGGCCTAACAAATGCTAAAAAAGTTGACATAATTATCTTCTTTGTAAAAGATAATTTAATAGATCATTTAAAATTTCTTTATAAAAGATCATAATGGTAACAATCATTGGGCCTAATAAATGCTAAAAAAGTTGACATAATTATCTTCTTTGAAAAAGATAATTTAATAGATCATTTAAAATTTCTCATTAAAAGATCATAACGGTAACGATCATTGGGCGTAATAAATGCTAAAAAAGTTGACATAATTATCTTCTTTGAAAAAGATAATTTAATGGATCATTTAAAATTTCTTTAAAAAAGATCATAACGGTAACGATCATTGGGCCTAATAAATGCTAAAAAACTTGACATAATTATCTTCTTTGTAAAAGATAATTTAATAGATCATTTAAAATTTCTTTATAAAAGATCATAATGGTAACAATCATTGGGCCTAATAAATGCTAAAAAAGTTGACATAATTATCTTCTTTGTAAGAGATAATTTACTATAAAATTTAAAATTTCTTATTAAAAGATCATAACGGTAACGATCATTGGGCCTAATAAATGCTAAAAAAGTTGACATAATTATCTTCTTTGTAAAAGATAATTTAATAGATCATTTAAAATTTCTTTATTAAAAGATCATAACGGTAACAATCATTGGGCCTAATAAATGCTAAAAAGTTGACATAATTATCTTCTTTGTAAGAGATAATTTACTATAAAATTTAAAATTTCTTATTAAAAGATCATAACGGTAACGATCATTGGGCCTAATAAATGCTAAAAAAGTTGACATAATTATCTTCTTTGTAAAAGATAATTTAATAGATCATTTAAAATTTCTCATTAAACGATCATAACGGTAACGATCATTGGGCCTAACAAATGCTAAAAAAGTTGACATAATTATCTTCTTTGAAAAAGATAATTTAATAGATCATTTAAAATTTCTTTATTAAAAGATTATAACGGTAACGATCATTGGGCGTAATAAATGCTAAAAAAGTTGACATAATTATCTTCTTTGAAAAAGATAATTTAATGGATCATTTAAAATTTCTTTAAAAAAGATCATAACGGTAACGATCATTGGGCCTAATAAATGCTAAAAAACTTGACATAATTATCTTCTTTGTAAAAGATAATTTAATAGATCATTTAAAATTTCTTTATAAAAGATCATAATGGTAACAATCATTGGGCGTAATAAATGCTAAAAAAGTTGACATAATTATCTTCTTTGTAAGACATAATTTACTATAAAATTTAAAATTTCTTATTAAAAGATCATAACGGTAACGATCATTGGGCCTAATAAATGCTAAAAAAGTTGACATAATTATCTTCTTTGTAAAAGATAATTTAATAGATCATTTAAAATTTCTTTATTAAAAGATCATAACGGTAACAATCATTGGGCCTAATAAATGCTAAAAAGTTGACATAATTATCTTCTTTGTAAGAGATAATTTACTATAAAATTTAAAATTTCTTATTAAAAGATCATAACGGTAACGATCATTGGGCCTAATAAATGCTAAAAAAGTTGACATAATTATCTTCTTTGTAAAAGATAATTTAATAGATCATTTAAAATTTCTCATTAAAAGATCATAACGGTAACGATCATTGGGCCTAACAAATGCTAAAAAAGTTGACATAATTATCTTCTTTGAAAAAGATAATTTAATAGATCATTTAAAATTTCTCATTAAAAGATCATAACGGTAACGATCATTGGGCCTAACAAATGCTAAAAAAGTTGACATAATTATCTTCTTTGTAAAAGATAATTTAATAGATCATTTAAAATTTCTTTATAAAAGATCATAATGGTAACAATCATTGGGCCTAATAAATGCTAAAAAAGTTGCCATAATTATCTTTTTTGTAAGAGATAATTTACTATAAAATTTAAAATTTCTTGTTAAAAGATCATAACGGTAACGATCATTGGGCCTAATAAATGCTAAAAAAGTGGACATAATTATCTTCTTTGTAAAAGATAATTTAATAGATCATTTAAAATTTCTTTATAAAAGATCATAATGGTAACAATCATTGGGCCTAATAAATGCTAAAAAAGTTGACATAATTATCTTCTTTGTAAGAGATAATTTACTATAAAATTTAAAATTTCTTATTAAAAGATCATAACGGTAACGATCATTGGGCCTAATAAATGCTAAAAAAGTTGACATAATTATCTTCTTTGTAAAAGATAATTTAATAGCTCATTTAAAATTTCTTTCAAAAAGATCATAACGGTAACGATCATTGGGCCTAAGAAATGCTTAAAAAGTTGACATAATTATCTTCTTTGTAAAAGATAATTTACTAGACAATTTAAAATTTTTTATTAAAAGATCATAACGGTAACGATCATTGGGCCTAATAAATGCTAAAAAACTTGACATAATTATCTTCTTTGTAAAAGATAATTTAATAGATCATTTAAAATTTCTTTATTAAAAGATCATAACGGTAACAATCATTGGGCCTAATAAATGCTAAAAAGTTGACATAATTATCTTCTTTGTAAGAGATAATTTACTATAAAATTTAAAATTTCTTATTAAAAGATCATAACGGTAACGATCATTGGGCCTAATAAATGCTAAAAAAGTTGACATAATTATCTTCTTTGTAAAAGATAATTTAATAGATCATTTAAAATTTCTCATTAAACGATCATAACGGTAACGATCATTGGGCCTAACAAATGCTAAAAAAGTTGACATAATTATCTTCTTTGAAAAAGATAATTTAATAGATCATTTAAAATTTCTTTATTAAAAGATTATAACGGTAACGATCATTGGGCGTAATAAATGCTAAAAAAGTTGACATAATTATCTTCTTTGAAAAAGATAATTTAATAGATCATTTAAAATTTCTTTAAAAAAGATCATAACGGTAACGACCATTGGGCCTAAGAAATGCTTAAAAAGTTGACATAATTATCTTCTTTGTAAAAGATAATTTACTAGACAATTTAAAATTTTTTATTCAAAGATCATAACGGTAACAATCATTGGGCCTAATAAATGCTAAAAATGTTGACATAATTATCTTCTTTGTAAAAGATAATTTAATAGATCATTTAAAATTTCTTTATAAAAGATCATAATGGTAACAATCATTGGGCCTAATAAATGCTAAAAAAGTTGACATAATTATCTTCTTTGTAAGAGATAATTTACTATAAAATTTAAAATTTCTTATTAAAAGATCATAACGGTAACGATCATTGGGCCTAATAAATGCTAAAAAAGTTGACATAATTATCTTCTTTGTAAAAGATAATTTAATAGATCATTTAAAATTTCTCATTAAAAGATCATAACGGTAACGATCATTGGGCCTAACAAATGCTAAAAAAGTTGACATAATTATCTTCTTTGAAAAAGATAATTTAATAGATCATTTAAAATTTCTCATTAAAAGATCATAACGGTAACGATCATTGGGCCTAACAAATGCTAAAAAAGTTGACATAATTATCTTCTTTGTAAAAGATAATTTAATAGATCATTTAAAATTTCTTTATAAAAGATCATAATGGTAACAATCATTGGGCCTAATAAATGCTAAAAAAGTTGACATAATTATCTTCTTTGTAAGAGATAATTTACTATAAAATTTAAAATTTCTTATTAAAAGATCATAACGGTAACGATCATTGGGCCTAATAAATGCTAAAAAAGTTGACATAATTATCTTCTTTGTAAAAGATAATTTAATAGATCATTTAAAATTTCTTTATAAAAGATCATAATGGTAACAATCATTGGGCCTAATAAATGCTAAAAAAGTTGACATAATTATCTTCTTTGTAAGAGATAATTTACTATAAAATTTAAAATTTCTTATTAAAAGATCATAACGGTAACGATCATTGGGCCTAATAAATGCTAAAAAAGTTGACATAATTATCTTCTTTGTAAAAGATAATTTAATAGATCATTTAAAATTTCTTTATTAAAAGATCATAACGGTAACAATCATTGGGCCTAATAAATGCTAAAAAGTTGACATAATTATCTTCTTTGTAAGAGATAATTTACTATAAAATTTAAAATTTCTTATTAAAAGATCATAACGGTAACGATCATTGGGCCTAATAAATGCTAAAAAAGTTGACATAATTATCTTCTTTGTAAAAGATAATTTAATAGATCATTTAAAATTTCTCATTAAACGATCATAACGGTAACGATCATTGGGCCTAACAAATGCTAAAAAAGTTGACATAATTATCTTCTTTGAAAAAGATAATTTAATAGATCATTTAAAATTTCTTTATTAAAAGATTATAACGGTAACGATCATTGGGCGTAATAAATGCTAAAAAGTTGACATAATTATCTTCTTTGTAAGAGATAATTTACTATAAAATTTAAAATTTCTTATTAAAAGATCATAACGGTAACGATCATTGGGCCTAATAAATGCTAAAAAAGTTGACATAATTATCTTCTTTGTAAAAGATAATTTAATAGATCATTTAAAATTTCTCATTAAAAGATCATAACGGTAACGATCATTGGGCCTAACAAATGCTAAAAAAGTTGACATAATTATCTTCTTTGAAAAAGATAATTTAATAGATCATTTAAAATTTCTCATTAAAAGATCATAACGGTAACGATCATTGGGCCTAACAAATGCTAAAAAAGTTGACATAATTATCTTCTTTGTAAAAGATAATTTAATAGATCATTTAAAATTTCTTTATAAAAGATCATAATGGTAACAATCATTGGGCCTAATAAATGCTAAAAAAGTTGCCATAATTATCTTTTTTGTAAGAGATAATTTACTATAAAATTTAAAATTTCTTGTTAAAAGATCATAACGGTAACGATCATTGGGCCTAATAAATGCTAAAAAAGTGGACATAATTATCTTCTTTGTAAAAGATAATTTAATAGATCATTTAAAATTTCTTTATAAAAGATCATAATGGTAACAATCATTGGGCCTAATAAATGCTAAAAAAGTTGACATAATTATCTTCTTTGTAAGAGATAATTTACTATAAAATTTAAAATTTCTTATTAAAAGATCATAACGGTAACGATCATTGGGCCTAATAAATGCTAAAAAAGTTGACATAATTATCTTCTTTGTAAAAGATAATTTAATAGCTCATTTAAAATTTCTTTCAAAAAGATCATAACGGTAACGATCATTGGGCCTAAGAAATGCTTAAAAAGTTGACATAATTATCTTCTTTGTAAAAGATAATTTACTAGACAATTTAAAATTTTTTATTAAAAGATCATAACGGTAACGATCATTGGGCCTAATAAATGCTAAAAAACTTGACATAATTATCTTCTTTGTAAAAGATAATTTAATAGATCATTTAAAATTTCTTTATTAAAAGATCATAACGGTAACAATCATTGGGCCTAATAAATGCTAAAAAGTTGACATAATTATCTTCTTTGTAAGAGATAATTTACTATAAAATTTAAAATTTCTTATTAAAAGATCATAACGGTAACGATCATTGGGCCTAATAAATGCTAAAAAAGTTGACATAATTATCTTCTTTGTAAAAGATAATTTAATAGATCATTTAAAATTTCTCATTAAACGATCATAACGGTAACGATCATTGGGCCTAACAAATGCTAAAAAAGTTGACATAATTATCTTCTTTGAAAAAGATAATTTAATAGATCATTTAAAATTTCTTTATTAAAAGATTATAACGGTAACGATCATTGGGCGTAATAAATGCTAAAAAAGTTGACATAATTATCTTCTTTGAAAAAGATAATTTAATAGATCATTTAAAATTTCTTTAAAAAAGATCATAACGGTAACGACCATTGGGCCTAAGAAATGCTTAAAAAGTTGACATAATTATCTTCTTTGTAAAAGATAATTTACTAGACAATTTAAAATTTTTTATTCAAAGATCATAACGGTAACAATCATTGGGCCTAATAAATGCTAAAAATGTTGACATAATTATCTTCTTTGTAAAAGATAATTTAATAGATCATTTAAAATTTCTTTATAAAAGATCATAATGGTAACAATCATTGGGCCTAATAAATGCTAAAAAAGTTGACATAATTATCTTCTTTGTAAGAGATAATTTACTATAAAATTTAAAATTTCTTATTAAAAGATCATAACGGTAACGATCATTGGGCCTAATAAATGCTAAAAAAGTTGACATAATTATCTTCTTTGTAAAAGATAATTTAATAGATCATTTAAAATTTCTCATTAAAAGATCATAACGGTAACGATCATTGGGCCTAACAAATGCTAAAAAAGTTGACATAATTATCTTCTTTGAAAAAGATAATTTAATAGATCATTTAAAATTTCTCATTAAAAGATCATAACGGTAACGATCATTGGGCCTAACAAATGCTAAAAAAGTTGACATAATTATCTTCTTTGTAAAAGATAATTTAATAGATCATTTAAAATTTCTTTATAAAAGATCATAATGGTAACAATCATTGGGCCTAATAAATGCTAAAAAAGTTGACATAATTATCTTCTTTGTAAGAGATAATTTACTATAAAATTTAAAATTTCTTATTAAAAGATCATAACGGTAACGATCATTGGGCCTAATAAATGCTAAAAAAGTTGACATAATTATCTTCTTTGTAAAAGATAATTTAATAGATCATTTAAAATTTCTTTATAAAAGATCATAATGGTAACAATCATTGGGCCTAATAAATGCTAAAAAAGTTGACATAATTATCTTCTTTGTAAGAGATAATTTACTATAAAATTTAAAATTTCTTATTAAAAGATCATAACGGTAACGATCATTGGGCCTAATAAATGCTAAAAAAGTTGACATAATTATCTTCTTTGTAAAAGATAATTTAATAGATCATTTAAAATTTCTTTATTAAAAGATCATAACGGTAACAATCATTGGGCCTAATAAATGCTAAAAAGTTGACATAATTATCTTCTTTGTAAGAGATAATTTACTATAAAATTTAAAATTTCTTATTAAAAGATCATAACGGTAACGATCATTGGGCCTAATAAATGCTAAAAAAGTTGACATAATTATCTTCTTTGTAAAAGATAATTTAATAGATCATTTAAAATTTCTCATTAAACGATCATAACGGTAACGATCATTGGGCCTAACAAATGCTAAAAAAGTTGACATAATTATCTTCTTTGAAAAAGATAATTTAATAGATCATTTAAAATTTCTTTATTAAAAGATTATAACGGTAACGATCATTGGGCGTAATAAATGCTAAAAAAGTTGACATAATTATCTTCTTTGAAAAAGATAATTTAATGGATCATTTAAAATTTCTTTAAAAAAGATCATAACGGTAACGATCATTGGGCCTAATAAATGCTAAAAAACTTGACATAATTATCTTCTTTGTAAAAGATAATTTAATAGATCATTTAAAATTTCTTTATAAAAGATCATAATGGTAACAATCATTGGGCCTAATAAATGCTAAAAAAGTTGACATAATTATCTTCTTTGTAAGACATAATTTACTATAAAATTTAAAATTTCTTATTAAAAGATCATAACGGTAACGATCATTGGGCCTAATAAATGCTAAAAAAGTTGACATAATTATCTTCTTTGTAAAAGATAATTTAATAGATCATTTAAAATTTCTTTATTAAAAGATCATAACGGTAACAATCATTGGGCCTAATAAATGCTAAAAAGTTGACATAATTATCTTCTTTGTAAGAGATAATTTACTATAAAATTTAAAATTTCTTATTAAAAGATCATAACGGTAACGATCATTGGGCCTAATAAATGCTAAAAAAGTTGACATAATTATCTTCTTTGTAAAAGATAATTTAATAGATCATTTAAAATTTCTCATTAAAAGATCATAACGGTAACGATCATTGGGCCTAACAAATGCTAAAAAAGTTGACATAATTATCTTCTTTGAAAAAGATAATTTAATAGATCATTTAAAATTTCTCATTAAAAGATCATAACGGTAACGATCATTGGGCCTAACAAATGCTAAAAAAGTTGACATAATTATCTTCTTTGTAAAAGATAATTTAATAGATCATTTAAAATTTCTTTATAAAAGATCATAATGGTAACAATCATTGGGCCTAATAAATGCTAAAAAAGTTGCCATAATTATCTTTTTTGTAAGAGATAATTTACTATAAAATTTAAAATTTCTTGTTAAAAGATCATAACGGTAACGATCATTGGGCCTAATAAATGCTAAAAAAGTGGACATAATTATCTTCTTTGTAAAAGATAATTTAATAGATCATTTAAAATTTCTTTATAAAAGATCATAATGGTAACAATCATTGGGCCTAATAAATGCTAAAAAAGTTGACATAATTATCTTCTTTGTAAGAGATAATTTACTATAAAATTTAAAATTTCTTATTAAAAGATCATAACGGTAACGATCATTGGGCCTAATAAATGCTAAAAAAGTTGACATAATTATCTTCTTTGTAAAAGATAATTTAATAGCTCATTTAAAATTTCTTTCAAAAAGATCATAACGGTAACGATCATTGGGCCTAAGAAATGCTTAAAAAGTTGACATAATTATCTTCTTTGTAAAAGATAATTTACTAGACAATTTAAAATTTTTTATTAAAAGATCATAACGGTAACGATCATTGGGCCTAATAAATGCTAAAAAACTTGACATAATTATCTTCTTTGTAAAAGATAATTTAATAGATCATTTAAAATTTCTTTATTAAAAGATCATAACGGTAACAATCATTGGGCCTAATAAATGCTAAAAAGTTGACATAATTATCTTCTTTGTAAGAGATAATTTACTATAAAATTTAAAATTTCTTATTAAAAGATCATAACGGTAACGATCATTGGGCCTAATAAATGCTAAAAAAATTGACATAATTATCTTCTTTGTAAAAGATAATTTAATAGATCATTTAAAATTTCTCATTAAACGATCATAACGGTAACGATCATTGGGCCTAACAAATGCTAAAAAAGTTGACATAATTATCTTCTTTGAAAAAGATAATTTAATAGATCATTTAAAATTTCTTTATTAAAAGATTATAACGGTAACGATCATTGGGCGTAATAAATGCTAAAAAAGTTGACATAATTATCTTCTTTGAAAAAGATAATTTAATAGATCATTTAAAATTTCTTTAAAAAAGATCATAACGGTAACGACCATTGGGCCTAAGAAATGCTTAAAAAGTTGACATAATTATCTTCTTTGTAAAAGATAATTTACTAGACAATTTAAAATTTTTTATTCAAAGATCATAACGGTAACAATCATTGGGCCTAATAAATGCTAAAAATGTTGACATAATTATCTTCTTTGTAAAAGATAATTTAATAGATCATTTAAAATTTCTTTATAAAAGATCATAATGGTAACAATCATTGGGCCTAATAAATGCTAAAAAAGTTGACATAATTATCTTCTTTGTAAGAGATAATTTACTATAAAATTTAAAATTTCTTATTAAAAGATCATAACGGTAACGATCATTGGGCCTAATAAATGCTAAAAAAGTTGACATAATTATCTTCTTTGAAAAAGATAATTTAATAGATCATTTAAAATTTCTCATTAAAAGATCATAACGGTAACGATCATTGGGCCTAACAAATGCTAAAAAAGTTGACATAATTATCTTCTTTGTAAAAGATAATTTAATAGATCATTTAAAATTTCTTTATAAAAGATCATAATGGTAACAATCATTGGGCCTAATAAATGCTAAAAAAGTTGCCATAATTATCTTTTTTGTAAGAGATAATTTACTATAAAATTTAAAATTTCTTGTTAAAAGATCATAACGGTAACGATCATTGGGCCTAATAAATGCTAAAAAAGTGGACATAATTATCTTCTTTGTAAAAGATAATTTAATAGATCATTTAAAATTTCTTTATAAAAGATCATAATGGTAACAATCATTGGGCCTAATAAATGCTAAAAAAGTTGACATAATTATCTTCTTTGTAAGAGATAATTTACTATAAAATTTAAAATTTCTTATTAAAAGATCATAACGGTAACGATCATTGGGCCTAATAAATGCTAAAAAAGTTGACATAATTATCTTCTTTGTAAAAGATAATTTAATAGCTCATTTAAAATTTCTTTCAAAAAGATCATAACGGTAACGATCATTGGGCCTAAGAAATGCTTAAAAAGTTGACATAATTATCTTCTTTGTAAAAGATAATTTACTAGACAATTTAAAATTTTTTATTAAAAGATCATAACGGTAACGATCATTGGGCCTAATAAATGCTAAAAAACTTGACATAATTATCTTCTTTGTAAAAGATAATTTAATAGATCATTTAAAATTTCTTTATTAAAAGATCATAACGGTAACAATCATTGGGCCTAATAAATGCTAAAAAGTTGACATAATTATCTTCTTTGTAAGAGATAATTTACTATAAAATTTAAAATTTCTTATTAAAAGATCATAACGGTAACGATCATTGGGCCTAATAAATGCTAAAAAAGTTGACATAATTATCTTCTTTGTAAAAGATAATTTAATAGATCATTTAAAATTTCTCATTAAACGATCATAACGGTAACGATCATTGGGCCTAACAAATGCTAAAAAAGTTGACATAATTATCTTCTTTGAAAAAGATAATTTAATAGATCATTTAAAATTTCTTTATTAAAAGATTATAACGGTAACGATCATTGGGCGTAATAAATGCTAAAAAAGTTGACATAATTATCTTCTTTGAAAAAGATAATTTAATAGATCATTTAAAATTTCTTTAAAAAAGATCATAACGGTAACGACCATTGGGCCTAAGAAATGCTTAAAAAGTTGACATAATTATCTTCTTTGTAAAAGATAATTTACTAGACAATTTAAAATTTTTTATTCAAAGATCATAACGGTAACAATCATTGGGCCTAATAAATGCTAAAAATGTTGACATAATTATCTTCTTTGTAAAAGATAATTTAATAGATCATTTAAAATTTCTTTATAAAAGATCATAATGGTAACAATCATTGGGCCTAATAAATGCTAAAAAAGTTGACATAATTATCTTCTTTGTAAGAGATAATTTACTATAAAATTTAAAATTTCTTATTAAAAGATCATAACGGTAACGATCATTGGGCCTAATAAATGCTAAAAAAGTTGACATAATTATCTTCTTTGTAAAAGATAATTTAATAGATCATTTAAAATTTCTCATTAAAAGATCATAACGGTAACGATCATTGGGCCTAACAAATGCTAAAAAAGTTGACATAATTATCTTCTTTGAAAAAGATAATTTAATAGATCATTTAAAATTTCTCATTAAAAGATCATAACGGTAACGATCATTGGGCCTAACAAATGCTAAAAAAGTTGACATAATTATCTTCTTTGTAAAAGATAATTTAATAGATCATTTAAAATTTCTTTATAAAAGATCATAATGGTAACAATCATTGGGCCTAATAAATGCTAAAAAAGTTGACATAATTATCTTCTTTGTAAGAGATAATTTACTATAAAATTTAAAATTTCTTATTAAAAGATCATAACGGTAACGATCATTGGGCCTAATAAATGCTAAAAAAGTTGACATAATTATCTTCTTTGTAAAAGATAATTTAATAGATCATTTAAAATTTCTTTATAAAAGATCATAATGGTAACAATCATTGGGCCTAATAAATGCTAAAAAAGTTGACATAATTATCTTCTTTGTAAGAGATAATTTACTATAAAATTTAAAATTTCTTATTAAAAGATCATAACGGTAACGATCATTGGGCCTAATAAATGCTAAAAAAGTTGACATAATTATCTTCTTTGTAAAAGATAATTTAATAGCTCATTTAAAATTTCTTTCAAAAAGATCATAACGGTAACGATCATTGGGCCTAAGAAATGCTTAAAAAGTTGACATAATTATCTTCTTTGTAAAAGATAATTTACTAGACAATTTAAAATTTTTTATTAAAAGATCATAACGGTAACGATCATTGGGCCTAATAAATGCTAAAAAACTTGACATAATTATCTTCTTTGTAAAAGATAATTTAATAGATCATTTAAAATTTCTTTATAAAAGATCATAATGGTAACAATCATTGGGCCTAATAAATGCTAAAAAGTTGACATAATTATCTTCTTTGTAAGAGATAATTTACTATAAAATTTAAAATTTCTTATTAAAAGATCATAACGGTAACGATCATTGGGCCTAATAAATGCTAAAAAAGTTGACATAATTATCTTCTTTGTAAAAGATAATTTAATAGATCATTTAAAATTTCTCATTAAACGATCATAACGGTAACGATCATTGGGCCTAACAAATGCTAAAAAAGTTGACATAATTATCTTCTTTGAAAAAGATAATTTAATAGATCATTTAAAATTTCTTTATTAAAAGATTATAACGGTAACGATCATTGGGCGTAATAAATGCTAAAAAAGTTGACATAATTATCTTCTTTGAAAAAGATAATTTAATAGATCATTTAAAATTTCTTTAAAAAAGATCATAACGGTAACGACCATTGGGCCTAAGAAATGCTTAAAAAGTTGACATAATTATCTTCTTTGTAAAAGATAATTTACTAGACAATTTAAAATTTTTTATTCAAAGATCATAACGGTAACAATCATTGGGCCTAATAAATGCTAAAAATGTTGACATAATTATCTTCTTTGTAAAAGATAATTTAATAGATCATTTAAAATTTCTTTATAAAAGATCATAATGGTAACAATCATTGGGCCTAATAAATGCTAAAAAAGTTGACATAATTATCTTCTTTGTAAGAGATAATTTACTATAAAATTTAAAATTTCTTATTAAAAGATCATAACGGTAACGATCATTGGGCCTAATAAATGCTAAAAAAGTTGACATAATTATCTTCTTTGTAAAAGATAATTTAATAGATCATTTAAAATTTCTTTATTAAAAGATCATAACGGTAACAATCATTGGGCCTAATAAATGCTAAAAAGTTGACATAATTATCTTCTTTGTAAGAGATAATTTACTATAAAATTTAAAATTTCTTATTAAAAGATCATAACGGTAACGATCATTGGGCCTAATAAATGCTAAAAAAGTTGACATAATTATCTTCTTTGTAAAAGATAATTTAATAGATCATTTAAAATTTCTCATTAAACGATCATAACGGTAACGATCATTGGGCCTAACAAATGCTAAAAAAGTTGACATAATTATCTTCTTTGAAAAAGATAATTTAATAGATCATTTAAAATTTCTTTATTAAAAGATTATAACGGTAACGATCATTGGGCGTAATAAATGCTAAAAAAGTTGACATAATTATCTTCTTTGAAAAAGATAATTTAATGGATCATTTAAAATTTCTTTAAAAAAGATCATAACGGTAACGATCATTGGGCCTAATAAATGCTAAAAAACTTGACATAATTATCTTCTTTGTAAAAGATAATTTAATAGATCATTTAAAATTTCTTTATAAAAGATCATAATGGTAACAATCATTGGGCCTAATAAATGCTAAAAAAGTTGACATAATTATCTTCTTTGTAAGACATAATTTACTATAAAATTTAAAATTTCTTATTAAAAGATCATAACGGTAACGATCATTGGGCCTAATAAATGCTAAAAAAGTTGACATAATTATCTTCTTTGTAAAAGATAATTTAATAGATCATTTAAAATTTCTTTATTAAAAGATCATAACGGTAACAATCATTGGGCCTAATAAATGCTAAAAAGTTGACATAATTATCTTCTTTGTAAGAGATAATTTACTATAAAATTTAAAATTTCTTATTAAAAGATCATAACGGTAACGATCATTGGGCCTAATAAATGCTAAAAAAGTTGACATAATTATCTTCTTTGTAAAAGATAATTTAATAGATCATTTAAAATTTCTCATTAAAAGATCATAACGGTAACGATCATTGGGCCTAACAAATGCTAAAAAAGTTGACATAATTATCTTCTTTGAAAAAGATAATTTAATAGATCATTTAAAATTTCTCATTAAAAGATCATAACGGTAACGATCATTGGGCCTAACAAATGCTAAAAAAGTTGACATAATTATCTTCTTTGTAAAAGATAATTTAATAGATCATTTAAAATTTCTTTATAAAAGATCATAATGGTAACAATCATTGGGCCTAATAAATGCTAAAAAAGTTGCCATAATTATCTTTTTTGTAAGAGATAATTTACTATAAAATTTAAAATTTCTTGTTAAAAGATCATAACGGTAACGATCATTGGGCCTAATAAATGCTAAAAAAGTGGACATAATTATCTTCTTTGTAAAAGATAATTTAATAGATCATTTAAAATTTCTTTATAAAAGATCATAATGGTAACAATCATTGGGCCTAATAAATGCTAAAAAAGTTGACATAATTATCTTCTTTGTAAGAGATAATTTACTATAAAATTTAAAATTTCTTATTAAAAGATCATAACGGTAACGATCATTGGGCCTAATAAATGCTAAAAAAGTTGACATAATTATCTTCTTTGTAAAAGATAATTTAATAGCTCATTTAAAATTTCTTTCAAAAAGATCATAACGGTAACGATCATTGGGCCTAAGAAATGCTTAAAAAGTTGACATAATTATCTTCTTTGTAAAAGATAATTTACTAGACAATTTAAAATTTTTTATTAAAAGATCATAACGGTAACGATCATTGGGCCTAATAAATGCTAAAAAACTTGACATAATTATCTTCTTTGTAAAAGATAATTTAATAGATCATTTAAAATTTCTTTATTAAAAGATCATAACGGTAACAATCATTGGGCCTAATAAATGCTAAAAAGTTGACATAATTATCTTCTTTGTAAGAGATAATTTACTATAAAATTTAAAATTTCTTATTAAAAGATCATAACGGTAACGATCATTGGGCCTAATAAATGCTAAAAAAGTTGACATAATTATCTTCTTTGTAAAAGATAATTTAATAGATCATTTAAAATTTCTCATTAAACGATCATAACGGTAACGATCATTGGGCCTAACAAATGCTAAAAAAGTTGACATAATTATCTTCTTTGAAAAAGATAATTTAATAGATCATTTAAAATTTCTTTATTAAAAGATTATAACGGTAACGATCATTGGGCGTAATAAATGCTAAAAAAGTTGACATAATTATCTTCTTTGAAAAAGATAATTTAATAGATCATTTAAAATTTCTTTAAAAAAGATCATAACGGTAACGACCATTGGGCCTAAGAAATGCTTAAAAAGTTGACATAATTATCTTCTTTGTAAAAGATAATTTACTAGACAATTTAAAATTTTTTATTCAAAGATCATAACGGTAACAATCATTGGGCCTAATAAATGCTAAAAATGTTGACATAATTATCTTCTTTGTAAAAGATAATTTAATAGATCATTTAAAATTTCTTTATAAAAGATCATAATGGTAACAATCATTTGGCCTAATAAATGCTAAAAAAGTTGACATAATTATCTTCTTTGTAAGAGATAATTTACTATAAAATTTAAAATTTCTTATTAAAAGATCATAACGGTAACGATCATTGGGCCTAATAAATGCTAAAAAAGTTGACATAATTATCTTCTTTGTAAAAGATAATTTAATAGATCATTTAAAATTTCTCATTAAAAGATCATAACGGTAACGATCATTGGGCCTAACAAATGCTAAAAAAGTTGACATAATTATCTTCTTTGAAAAAGATAATTTAATAGATCATTTAAAATTTCTCATTAAAAGATCATAACGGTAACGATCATTGGGCCTAACAAATGCTAAAAAAGTTGACATAATTATCTTCTTTGTAAAAGATAATTTAATAGATCATTTAAAATTTCTTTATAAAAGATCATAATGGTAACAATCATTGGGCCTAATAAATGCTAAAAAAGTTGACATAATTATCTTCTTTGTAAGAGATAATTTACTATAAAATTTAAAATTTCTTATTAAAAGATCATAACGGTAACGATCATTGGGCCTAATAAATGCTAAAAAAGTTGACATAATTATCTTCTTTGTAAAAGATAATTTAATAGATCATTTAAAATTTCTTTATAAAAGATCATAATGGTAACAATCATTGGGCCTAATAAATGCTAAAAAAGTTGACATAATTATCTTCTTTGTAAGAGATAATTTACTATAAAATTTAAAATTTCTTATTAAAAGATCATAACGGTAACGATCATTGGGCCTAATAAATGCTAAAAAAGTTGACATAATTATCTTCTTTGTAAAAGATAATTTAATAGCTCATTTAAAATTTCTTTCAAAAAGATCATAACGGTAACGATCATTGGGCCTAAGAAATGCTTAAAAAGTTGACATAATTATCTTCTTTGTAAAAGATAATTTACTAGACAATTTAAAATTTTTTATTAAAAGATCATAACGGTAACGATCATTGGGCCTAATAAATGCTAAAAAACTTGACATAATTATCTTCTTTGTAAAAGATAATTTAATAGATCATTTAAAATTTCTTTATAAAAGATCATAATGGTAACAATCATTGGGCCTAATAAATGCTAAAAAGTTGACATAATTATCTTCTTTGTAAGAGATAATTTACTATAAAATTTAAAATTTCTTATTAAAAGATCATAACGGTAACGATCATTGGGCCTAATAAATGCTAAAAAAGTTGACATAATTATCTTCTTTGTAAAAGATAATTTAATAGATCATTTAAAATTTCTCATTAAACGATCATAACGGTAACGATCATTGGGCCTAACAAATGCTAAAAAAGTTGACATAATTATCTTCTTTGAAAAAGATAATTTAATAGATCATTTAAAATTTCTTTATTAAAAGATTATAACGGTAACGATCATTGGGCGTAATAAATGCTAAAAAAGTTGACATAATTATCTTCTTTGAAAAAGATAATTTAATAGATCATTTAAAATTTCTTTAAAAAAGATCATAACGGTAACGACCATTGGGCCTAAGAAATGCTTAAAAAGTTGACATAATTATCTTCTTTGTAAAAGATAATTTACTAGACAATTTAAAATTTTTTATTCAAAGATCATAACGGTAACAATCATTGGGCCTAATAAATGCTAAAAATGTTGACATAATTATCTTCTTTGTAAAAGATAATTTAATAGATCATTTAAAATTTCTTTATAAAAGATCATAATGGTAACAATCATTGGGCCTAATAAATGCTAAAAAAGTTGACATAATTATCTTCTTTGTAAGAGATAATTTACTATAAAATTTAAAATTTCTTATTAAAAGATCATAACGGTAACGATCATTGGGCCTAATAAATGCTAAAAAAGTTGACATAATTATCTTCTTTGTAAAAGATAATTTAATAGATCATTTAAAATTTCTCATTAAAAGATCATAACGGTAACGATCATTGGGCCTAACAAATGCTAAAAAAGTTGACATAATTATCTTCTTTGAAAAAGATAATTTAATAGATCATTTAAAATTTCTCATTAAAAGATCATAACGGTAACGATCATTGGGCCTAACAAATGCTAAAAAAGTTGACATAATTATCTTCTTTGTAAAAGATAATTTAATAGATCATTTAAAATTTCTTTATAAAAGATCATAATGGTAACAATCATTGGGCCTAATAAATGCTAAAAAAGTTGACATAATTATCTTCTTTGTAAGAGATAATTTACTATAAAATTTAAAATTTCTTATTAAAAGATCATAACAGTAACGATCATTGGGCCTAATAAATGCTAAAAAAGTTGACATAATTATCTTCTTTGTAAAAGATAATTTAATAGATCATTTAAAATTTCTTTATAAAAGATCATAATGGTAACAATCATTGGGCCTAATAAATGCTAAAAAAGTTGACATAATTATCTTCTTTGTAAGAGATAATTTACTATAAAATTTAAAATTTCTTATTAAAAGATCATAACGGTAACGATCATTGGGCCTAATAAATGCTAAAAAAGTTGACATAATTATCTTCTTTGTAAAAGATAATTTAATAGCTCATTTAAAATTTCTTTCAAAAAGATCATAACGGTAACGATCATTGGGCCTAAGAAATGCTTAAAAAGTTGACATAATTATCTTCTTTGTAAAAGATAATTTACTAGACAATTTAAAATTTTTTATTAAAAGATCATAACGGTAACGATCATTGGGCCTAATAAATGCTAAAAAACTTGACATAATTATCTTCTTTGTAAAAGATAATTTAATAGATCATTTAAAATTTCTTTATAAAAGATCATAATGGTAACAATCATTGGGCCTAATAAATGCTAAAAAAGTTGACATAATTATCTTCTTTGTAAGAGATAATTTACTATAAAATTTAAAATTTCTAATTAAAAGATCATAACGGTAACGATCATTGGGCCTAATAAATGCTAAAAAAGTTGACATAATTATCTTCTTTGTAAAAGATAATTTAATAGATCATTTAAAATTTCTCATTAAAAGATCATAACGGTAACGATCATTGGGCCTAACAAATGCTAAAAAAGTTGACATAATTATCTTCTTTAAAAAAGATAATTTAATAGATCATTTAAAATTTCTCATTAAAAGATCATAACGGTAACGATCATTGGGCCTAACAAATGCTAAAAAAGTTGACATAATTATCTTCTTTGTAAAAGATAATTTAATAGATCATTTAAAATTTCTTTATAAAAGATCATAATGGTAACAATCATTGGGCCTAATAAATGCTAAAAAAGTTGACATAATTATCTTCTTTGTAAGAGATAATTTACTATAAAATTTAAAATTTCTTATTAAAAGATCATAACGGTAACGATCATTGGGCCTAATAAATGGTAAAAAAGTTGACATAATTATCTTCTTTGTAAAAGATAATTTAATAGATCATTTAAAATTTCTTTATAAAAGATAATAATGGTAACAATCATTGGGCCTAATAAATGCTAAAAAAGTTGACATAATTATCTTCTTTGTAAGAGATAATTTACTATAAAATTTAAAATTTCTTATTAAAAGATCATAACGGTAACGATCATTGGGCCTAATAAATGCTAAAAAAGTTGACATAATTATCTTCTTTGTAAAAGATAATTTAATAGCTCATTTAAAATTTCTTTCAAAAAGATCATAACGGTAACGATCATTGGGCCTAAGAAATGCTTAAAAAGTTGACATAATTATCTTCTTTGTAAAAGATAATTTACTAGACAATTTAAAATTTTTTATTAAAAGATCATAACGGTAACGATCATTGGGCCTAATAAATGCTAAAAAACTTGACATAATTATCTTCTTTGTAAAAGATAATTTAATAGATCATTTAAAATTTCTTTATACAAGATCATAATGGTAACAATCATTGGGCCTAATAAATGCTAAAAAAGTTGACATAATTATCTTCTTTGTAAGAGATAATTTACTATAAAATTTAAAATTTCTTATTAAAAGATCATAACGGTAACGATCATTGGGCCTAATAAATGCTAAAAAACTTGACATAATTATCTTCTTTGTAAAAGATAATTTAATAGATCATTTAAAATTTCTTTATAAAAGATCATAATGGTAACAATCATTGGGCCTAATAAATGCTAAAAAAGTTGACATAATTATCTTCTTTGTAAGAGATAATTTACTATAAAATTTAAAATTTTTTATTAAAAGATCATAACGGTAAAGATCATTGGGCCTAATAAATGCTAAAAAAGTTGACATAATTATCTTCTTTGTAAAAGATAATTTAATAGCTCATTTAAAATTTCTTTAAAAAAGATCATAACGGTAACGATCATTGGGCCTAAGAAATGCTTAAAAATTTGACATAATTATCTTCTTTGTAAAAGATAATTTACTAGACAATTTAAAATTTTTTATTAAAAGATCATAACGGTAACGATCATTGGGCCTAATAAATGCTAAAAAACTTGACATAATTATCTTCTTTGTAAAAGATAATTTAATAGATCATTTAAAATTTCTTTATAAAAGATCATAATGGTAACAATCATTGGGCCTAATAAATGCTAAAAAAGTTGACATAATTATCTTCTTTGTAAGAGATAATTTACTATAAAATTTAAAATTTCTTATTAAAAGATCATAACGGTAACGATCATTGGGCCTAATAAATGCTAAAAAAGTTGACATAATTATCTTCTTTGTAAAAGATAATTTAATAGATCATTTAAAATTTCTTTATTAAAAGATCATAACGGTAACAATCATTGGGCCTAATAAATGCTAAAAAGTGGACATAATTATCTTCTTTGTAAGAGATAATTTACTATAAAATTTAAAATTTCTTATTAAAAGATCATAACGGTAACGATCATTGGGCCTAATAAATGCTAAAAAAGTTGACATAATTATCTTCTTTGTAAAAGATAATTTAATAGATCATTTAAAATTTCTCATTAAAAGATCATAACGGTAACGATCATTGGGCCTAACAAATGCTAAAAAAGTTGACATAATTATCTTCTTTGAAAAAGATAATTTAATAGATCATTTAAAATTTCTTTATTAAAAGATTATAACGGTAACGATCATTGGGCGTAATAAATGCTAAAAAAGTTGACATAATTATCTTCTTTGAAAAAGATAATTTAATGGATCATTTAAAATTTCTTTAAAAAAGATCATAACGGTAACGATCATTGGGCCTAATAAATGCTAAAAAACTTGACATAATTATCTTCTTTGTAAAAGATAATTTAATAGATCATTTAAAATTTCTTTATAAAAGATCATAATGGTAACAATCATTGGGCCTAATAAATGCTAAAAAAGTTGACATAATTATCTTCTTTGTAAGAGATAATTTACTATAAAATTTAAAATTTCTTATTAAAAGATCATAACGGTAACGATCATTGGGCCTAATAAATGCTAAAAAAGTTGACATAATTATCTTCTTTGTAAAAGATAATTTAATAGATCATTTAAAATTTCTTTATTAAAAGATCATAACGGTAACAATCATTGGGCCTAATAAATGCTAAAAAAGTTGACATAATTATCTTCTTTGTAAGAGATAATTTACTATAAAATTTAAAATTTCTTATTAAAAGATCATAACGGTAACGATCATTGGGCCTAATAAATGCTAAAAAAGTTGACATAATTATCTTCTTTGTAAAAGATAATTTAATAGCTCATTTAAAATTTCTTTCAAAAAGATCATAACGGTAACGATCATTGGGCCTAAGAAATGCTTAAAAAGTTGACATAATTATCTTCTTTGTAAAAGATAATTTACTAGACAATTTAAAATTTTTTATTAAAAGATCATAACGGTAACGATCATTGGGCCTAATAAATGCTAAAAAACTTGACATAATTATCTTCTTTGTAAAAGATAATTTAATAGATCATTTAAAATTTCTTTATACAAGATCATAATGGTAACAATCATTGGGCCTAATAAATGCTAAAAAAGTTGACATAATTATCTTCTTTGTAAGAGATAATTTACTATAAAATTTAAAATTTCTTATTAAAAGATCATAACGGTAACGATCATTGGGCCTAATAAATGCTAAAAAACTTGACATAATTATCTTCTTTGTAAAAGATAATTTAATAGATCATTTAAAATTTCTTTATAAAAGATCATAATGGTAACAATCATTGGGCCTAATAAATGCTAAAAAAGTTGACATAATTATCTTCTTTGTAAGAGATAATTTACTATAAAATTTAAAATTTTTTATTAAAAGATCATAACGGTAAAGATCATTGGGCCTAATAAATGCTAAAAAAGTTGACATAATTATCTTCTTTGTAAAAGATAATTTAATAGCTCATTTAAAATTTCTTTAAAAAAGATCATAACGGTAACGATCATTGGGCCTAAGAAATGCTTAAAAATTTGACATAATTATCTTCTTTGTAAAAGATAATTTACTAGACAATTTAAAATTTTTTATTAAAAGATCATAACGGTAACGATCATTGGGCCTAATAAATGCTAAAAAACTTGACATAATTATCTTCTTTGTAAAAGATAATTTAATAGATCATTTAAAATTTCTTTATAAAAGATCATAATGGTAACAATCATTGGGCCTAATAAATGCTAAAAAAGTTGACATAATTATCTTCTTTGTAAGAGATAATTTACTATAAAATTTAAAATTTCTTATTAAAAGATCATAACGGTAACGATCATTGGGCCTAATAAATGCTAAAAAAGTTGACATAATTATCTTCTTTGTAAAAGATAATTTAATAGATCATTTAAAATTTCTTTATTAAAAGATCATAACGGTAACAATCATTGGGCCTAATAAATGCTAAAAAGTGGACATAATTATCTTCTTTGTAAGAGATAATTTACTATAAAATTTAAAATTTCTTATTAAAAGATCATAACGGTAACGATCATTGGGCCTAATAAATGCTAAAAAAGTTGACATAATTATCTTCTTTGTAAAAGATAATTTAATAGATCATTTAAAATTTCTCATTAAAAGATCATAACGGTAACGATCATTGGGCCTAACAAATGCTAAAAAAGTTGACATAATTATCTTCTTTGAAAAAGATAATTTAATAGATCATTTAAAATTTCTTTATTAAAAGATTATAACGGTAACGATCATTGGGCGTAATAAATGGTAAAAAAGTTGACATAATTATCTTCTTTGAAAAAGATAATTTAATGGATCATTTAAAATTTCTTTAAAAAAGATCATAACGGTAACGATCATTGGGCCTAATAAATGCTAAAAAACTTGACATAATTATCTTCTTTGTAAAAGATAATTTACTAGACAATTTAAAATTTTTTATTCAAAGATCATAACGGTAACAATCATTGGGCCTAATAAATGCTAAAAATGTTGACATAATTATCTTCTTTGTAAAAGATAATTTAATAGATCATTTAAAATTTCTTTATAAAAGATCATAATGGTAACAATCATTGGGCCTAATAAATGCTAAAAAAGTTGACATAATTATCTTCTTTGTAAGAGATAATTTACTATAAAATTTAAAATTTCTTATTAAAAGATCATAACGGTAACGATCATTGGGCCTAATAAATGCTAAAAAAGTTGACATAATTATCTTCTTTGTAAAAGATAATTTAATAGATCATTTAAAATTTCTTTATAAAAGATCATAATGATAACAATCATTGGGCCTAATAAATGCTAAAAAGGTTGACATAATTATCTTCTTTGTAAGAGATAATTTACTATAAAATTTAAAATTTCTTATTAAAAGATCATAACGGTAAAGATCATTGGGCCTAATAAATACTAAAAAAGTTGACATAATTATCTTCTTTGTAAAAGATAATTTAATAGCTCATTTAAAATTTCTTTCAAAAAGATCATAACGGTAACGATCATTGGGCCTAAGAAATGCTTAAAAAGTTGACATAATTATCTTCTTTGTAAAAGATAATTTACTAGACAATTTAAAATTTTTTATTAAAAGATCATAACGGTAACGATCATTGGGCCTAATAAATGCTAAAAAACTTGACATAATTATCTTCTTTGTAAAAGATAATTTAATAGATCATTTAAAATTTCTTTATACAAGATCATAATGGTAACAATCATTGGGCCTAATAAATGCTAAAAAAGTTGACATAATTATCTTCTTTGTAAGAGATAATTTACTATAAAATTTAAAATTTCTTATTAAAAGATCATAACGGTAACGATCATTGGGCCTAATAAATGCTAAAAAACTTGACATAATTATCTTCTTTGTAAAAGATAATTTAATAGATCATTTAAAATTTCTTTATAAAAGATCATAATGGTAACAATCATTGGGCCTAATAAATGCTAAAAAAGTTGACATAATTATCTTCTTTGTAAGAGATAATTTACTATAAAATTTAAAATTTTTTATTAAAAGATCATAACGGTAAAGATCATTGGGCCTAATAAATGCTAAAAAAGTTGACATAATTATCTTCTTTGTAAAAGATAATTTAATAGCTCATTTAAAATTTCTTTAAAAAAGATCATAACGGTAACGATCATTGGGCCTAAGAAATGCTTAAAAATTTGACATAATTATCTTCTTTGTAAAAGATAATTTACTAGACAATTTAAAATTTTTTATTAAAAGATCATAACGGTAACGATCATTGGGCCTAATAAATGCTGAAAAACTTGACATAATTATCTTCTTTGTAAAAGATAATTTAATAGATCATTTAAAATTTCTTTATAAAAGATCATAATGGTAACAATCATTGGGCCTAATAAATGCTAAAAAAGTTGACATAATTATCTTCTTTGTAAGAGATAATTTACTATAAAATTTAAAATTTCTTATTAAAAGATCATAACGGTAACGATCATTGGGCCTAATAAATGCTAAAAAAGTTGACATAATTATCTTCTTTGTAAAAGATAATTTAATAGATCATTTAAAATTTCTTTATTAAAAGATCATAACGGTAACAATCATTGGGCCTAATAAATGCTAAAAAGTGGACATAATTATCTTCTTTGTAAGAGATAATTTACTATAAAATTTAAAATTTCTTATTAAAAGATCATAACGGTAACGATCATTGGGCCTAATAAATGCTAAAAAAGTTGACATAATTATCTTCTTTGTAAAAGATAATTTAATAGATCATTTAAAATTTCTCATTAAAAGATCATAACGGTAACGATCATTGGGCCTAACAAATGCTAAAAAAGTTGACATAATTATCTTCTTTGAAAAAGATAATTTAATAGATCATTTAAAATTTCTTTATTAAAAGATTATAACGGTAACGATCATTGGGCGTAATAAATGCTAAAAAAGTTGACATAATTATCTTCTTTGAAAAAGATAATTTAATGGATCATTTAAAATTTCTTTAAAAAAGATCATAACGGTAACGATCATTGGGCCTAATAAATGCTAAAAAACTTGACATAATTATCTTCTTTGTAAAAGATAATTTAATAGATCATTTAAAATTTCTTTATAAAAGATCATAATGGTAACAATCATTGGGCCTAATAAATGCTAAAAAAGTTGACATAATTATCTTCTTTGTAAGAGATAATTTACTATAAAATTTAAAATTTCTTATTAAAAGATCATAACGGTAACGATCATTGGGCCTAATAAATGCTAAAAAAGTTGACATAATTATCTTCTTTGTAAAAGATAATTTAATAGATCATTTAAAATTTCTTTATTAAAAGATCATAACGGTAACAATCATTGGGCCTAATAAATGCTAAAAAGTTGACATAATTATCTTCTTTGTAAGAGATAATTTACTATAAAATTTAAAATTTCTTATTAAAAGATCATAACGGTAACGATCATTGGGCCTAATAAATGCTAAAAAAGTTGACATAATTATCTTCTTTGTAAAAGATAATTTAATAGATCATTTAAAATTTCTCATTAAACGATCATAACGGTAACGATCATTGGGCCTAACAAATGCTAAAAAAGTTGACATAATTATCTTCTTTGAAAAAGATAATTTAATAGATCATTTAAAATTTCTTTATTAAAAGATTATAACGGTAACGATCATTGGGCGTAATAAATGCTAAAAAAGTTGACATAATTATCTTCTTTGAAAAAGATAATTTAATAGATCATTTAAAATTTCTTTAAAAAAGATCATAACGGTAACGACCATTGGGCCTAAGAAATGCTTAAAAAGTTGACATAATTATCTTCTTTGTAAAAGATAATTTACTAGACAATTTAAAATTTTTTATTCAAAGATCATAACGGTAACAATCATTGGGCCTAATAAATGCTAAAAATGTTGACATAATTATCTTCTTTGTAAAAGATAATTTAATAGATCATTTAAAATTTCTTTATAAAAGATCATAATGGTAACAATCATTGGGCCTAATAAATGCTAAAAAAGTTGACATAATTATCTTCTTTGTAAGAGATAATTTACTATAAAATTTAAAATTTCTTATTCAAAGATCATAACGGTAACGATCATTGGGCCTAATAAATGCTAAAAAAGTTGACATAATTATCTTCTTTGTAAAAGATAATTTAATAGATCATTTAAAATTTCTTTATAAAAGATCATAATGATAACAATCATTGGGCCTAATAAATGCTAAAAAGGTTGACATAATTATCTTCTTTGTAAGAGATAATTTACTATAAAATTTAAAATTTCTTATTAAAAGATCATAACGGTAAAGATCATTGGGCGTAATAAATGCTAAAAAAGTTGACATAATTATCTTCTTTGTAAAAGATAATTTAATAGCTCATTTAAAATTTCTTTCAAAAAGATCATAACGGTAACGATCATTGGGCCTAAGAAATGCTTAAAAAGTTGACATAATTATCTTCTTTGTAAAAGATAATTTACTAGACAATTTAAAATTTTTTATTAAAAGATCATAACGGTAACGATCATTGGGCCTAATAAATGCTAAAAAACTTGACATAATTATCTTCTTTGTAAAAGATAATTTAATAGTTCATTTAAAATTTCTTTATAAAAGATCATAATGGTAACAATCATTGGGCCTAATAAATGCTAAAAAAGTTGACATAATTATCTTCTTTGTAAGAGATAATTTACTATAAAATTTAAAATTTCTTATTAAAAGATCATAACGGTAAAGATCATTGGGCCTAATAAATGCTAAAAAAGTTGACATAATTATATTCTTTGTAAAAGATAATTTAATGGCTCATTTAAAATTTCTTTAAAAAAGATCATAACGGTAACGATCATTGGGCCTAAGAAATGCTTAAAAATTTGACATAATTATCTTCTTTGTAAAAGACAATTTACTAGACAATTTAAAATTTTTTATTAAAAGATCATAACGGTAACGATCATTGGGCCTAATAAATGCTAAAAAACTTGACATAATTATCTTCTTTGTAAAAGATAATTTAATAGATCATTTAAAATTTCTTTATAAAAGATCATAATGGTAACAATCATTGGGCCTAATAAATGCTAAAAAAGTTGACATAATTATCTTCTTTGTAAGAGATAATTTACTATAAAATTTAAAATTTCTTATTAAAAGATCATAACGGTAACGATCATTGGGCCTAATAAATGCTAAAAAAGTTGACATAATTATCTTCTTTGTAAAAGATAATTTAATAGATCATTTAAAATTTCTTTATTAAAAGATCATAACGGTAACAATCATTGGGCCTAATAAATGCTAAAAAGTTGACATAATTATCTTCTTTGTAAGAGATAATTTACTATAAAATTTAAAATTTCTTATTAAAAGATCATAACGGTAACGATCATTGGGCCTAATAAATGCTAAAAAAGTTGACATAATTATCTTCTTTGTAAAAGATAATTTAATAGATCATTTAAAATTTCTCATTAAACGATCATAACGGTAACGATCATTGGGCCTAACAAATGCTAAAAAAGTTGACATAATTATCTTCTTTGAAAAAGATAATTTAATAGATCATTTAAAATTTCTTTATTAAAAGATTATAACGGTAACGATCATTGGGCGTAATAAATGCTAAAAAAGTTGACATAATTATCTTCTTTGAAAAAGATAATTTAATAGATCATTTAAAATTTCTTTAAAAAAGATCATAACGGTAACGACCATTGGGCCTAAGAAATGCTTAAAAAGTTGACATAATTATCTTCTTTGTAAAAGATAATTTACTAGACAATTTAAAATTTTTTATTCAAAGATCATAACGGTAACAATCATTGGGCCTAATAAATGCTAAAAATGTTGACATAATTATCTTCTTTGTAAAAGATAATTTAATAGATCAATTAAAATTTCTTTATAAAAGATCATAATGGTAACAATCATTGGGCCTAATAAATGCTAAAAAAGTTGACATAATTATCTTCTTTGTAAGAGATAATTTACTATAAAATTTAAAATTTCTTATTAAAAGATCATAACGGTAACGATCATTGGGCCTAATAAATGCTAAAAAAGTTGACATAATTATCTTCTTTGTAAAAGATAATTTAATAGATCATTTAAAATTTCTTTATAAAAGATCATAATGATAACAATCATTGGGCCTAATAAATGCTAAAAAGGTTGACATAATTATCTTCTTTGTAAGAGATAATTTACTATAAAATTTAAAATTTCTTATTAAAAGATCATAACGGTAAAGATCATTGGGCCTAATAAATGCTAAAAAAGTTGACATAATTATCTTCTTTGTAAAAGATAATTTAATAGCTCATTTAAAATTTCTTTCAAAAAGATCATAACGGTAACGATCATTGGGCCTAAGAAATGCTTAAAAAGTTGACATAATTATCTTCTTTGTAAAAGATAATTTACTAGACAATTTAAAATTTTTTATGAAAAGATCATAACGGTAACGATCATTGGGCCTAATAAATGCTAAAAAACTTGACATAATTATCTTCTTTGTAAAAGATAATTTAATAGATCATTTAAAATTTCTTTATAAAAGATCATAATGGTAACAATCATTGGGCCTAATAAATGCTAAAAAAGTTGACATAATTATCTTCTTTGTAAGAGATAATTTACTATAAAATTTAAAATTTCTTATTAAAAGATCATAACGGTAAAGATCATTGGGCCTAATAAATGCTAAAAAAGTTGACATAATTATATTCTTTGTAAAAGATAATTTAATAGCTCATTTAAAATTTCTTTAAAAAAGATCATAACGGTAACGATCATTGGGCCTAAGAAATGCTTAAAAATTTGACATAATTATCTTCTTTGTAAAAGACAATTTACTAGACAATTTAAAATTTTTTATTAAAAGATCATAACGGTAACGATCATTGGGCCTAATAAATGCTAAAAAACTTGACATAATTATCTTCTTTGTAAAAGATAATTTAATAGATCATTTAAAATTTCTTTATAAAAGATCATAATGGTAACAATCATTGGGCCTAATAAATGCTAAAAAAGTTGACATAATTATCTTCTTTGTAAGAGATAATTTACTATAAAATTTAAAATTTCTTATTAAAAGATCATAACGGTAACAATCATTGGGCCTAATAAATGCTAAAAAAGTTGACATAATTATCTTCTTTGTAAAAGATAATTTAATAGATCATTTAAAATTTCTTTATTAAAAGATCATAACGGTAACAATCATTGGGCCTAATAAATGCTAAAAAGTTGACATAATTATCTTCTTTGTAAGAGATAATTTACTATAAAATTTAAAATTTCTTATTAAAAGATCATAACGGTAACGATCATTGGGCCTAATAAATGCTAAAAAAGTTGACATAATTATCTTCTTTGTAAAAGATAATTTAATAGATCATTTAAAATTTCTCATTAAACGATCATAACGGTAACGATCATTGGGCCTAACAAATGCTAAAAAAGTTGACATAATTATCTTCTTTGAAAAAGATAATTTAATAGATCATTTAAAATTTCTTTATTAAAAGATTATAACGGTAACGATCATTGGGCGTAATAAATGCTAAAAAAGTTGACATAATTATCTTCTTTGAAAAAGATAATTTAATAGATCATTTAAAATTTCTTTAAAAAAGATCATAACGGTAACGACCATTGGGCCTAAGAAATGCTTAAAAAGTTGACATAATTATCTTCTTTGTAAAAGATAATTTACTAGACAATTTAAAATTTTTTATTCAAAGATCATAACGGTAACAATCATTGGGCCTAATAAATGCTAAAAATGTTGACATAATTATCTTCTTTGTAAAAGATAATTTAATAGATCATTTAAAATTTCTTTATAAAAGATCATAATGGTAACAATCATTGGGCCTAATAAATGCTAAAAAAGTTGACATAATTATCTTCTTTGTAAGAGATAATTTACTATAAAATTTAAAATTTCTTATTAAAAGATCATAACGGTAACGATCATTGGGCCTAATAAATGCTAAAAAAGTTGACATAATTATCTTCTTTGTAAAAGATAATTTAATAGATCATTTAAAATTTCTTTATAAAAGATCATAATGATAACAATCATTGGGCCTAATAAATGCTAAAAAGGTTGACATAATTATCTTCTTTGTAAGAGATAATTTACTATAAAATTTAAAATTTCTTATTAAAAGATCATAACGGTAACGATCATTGGGCCTAATAAATGCTAAAAAAGTTGACATAATTATCTTCTTTGTAAAAGATAATTTAATAGATCATTTAAAATTTCTTTATAAAAGATCATAATGATAACAATCATTGGGCCTAATAAATGCTAAAAAGGTTGACATAATTATCTTCTTTGTAAGAGATAATTTACTATAAAATTTAAAATTTCTTATTAAAAGATCATAACGGTAAAGATCATTGGGCCTAATAAATGCTAAAAAAGTTGACATAATTATCTTCTTTGTAAAAGATAATTTAATAGCTCATTTAAAATTTCTTTCAAAAAGATCATAACGGTAACGATCATTGGGCCTAAGAAATGCTTAAAAAGTTGACATAATTATCTTCTTTGTAAAAGATAATTTACTAGACAATTTAAAATTTTTTATTAAAAGATCATAACGGTAACGATCATTGGGCCTAATAAATGCTAAAAAACTTGACATAATTATCTTCTTTGTAAAAGATAATTTAATAGATCATTTAAAATTTCTTTATAAAAGATCATAATGGTAACAATCATTGGGCCTAATAAATGCTAAAAAAGTTGACATAATTATCTTCTTTGTAAGAGATAATTTACTATAAAATTTAAAATTTCTTATTAAAAGATCATAACGGTAACGATCATTGGGCCTAATAAATGCTAAAAAAGTTGACATAATTATCTTCTTTGTAAAAGATAATTTAATAGATCATTTAAAATTTCTCATTAAAAGATCATAACGGTAACGATCATTGGGCCTAACAAATGCTAAAAAAGTTCACATAATTATCTTCTTTGAAAAAGATAATTTAATAGATCATTTAAAATTTCTCATTAAAAGATCATAACGGTAACTATCATTGGGCCTAACAAATGCTAAAAAAGTTGACATAATTATCTTCTTTGTAAAAGATAATTTAATAGATCATTTAAAATTTCTTTATAAAAGATCATAATGGTAACAATCATTGGGCCTAATAAATGCTAAAAAAGTTGACATAATTATCTTCTTTGTAAGAGATAATTTACTATAAAATTTAAAATTTCTTATTAAAAGATCATAATGGTAACGATCATTGGGCCTAATAAATGCTAAAAAAGTTGACATAATTATCTTCTTTGTAAAAGATAATTTAATAGATCATTTAAAATTTCTTTATAAAAGATCATAATGGTAACAATCATTGGGCCTAATAAATGCTAAAAAAGTTGACATAATTATCTTCTTTGTAAGAGATAATTTACTATAAAATTTAAAATTTCTTATTAAAAGATCATAACGGTAACGATCATTGGGCCTAATAAATGCTAAAAAAGTTGACATAATTATCTTCTTTGTAAAAGATAATTTAATAGCTCATTTAAAATTTCTTTCAAAAAGATCATAACGGTAACGATCATTGGGCCTAAGAAATGCTTAAAAAGTTGACATAATTATCTTCTTTGTAAAAGATAATTTACTAGACAATTTAAAATTTTTTATTAAAAGATCATAACGGTAACGATCATTGGGCCTAATAAATGCTAAAAAACTTGACATAATTATCTTCTTTGTAAAAGATAATTTAATAGATCATTTAAAATTTCTCATTAAAAGATCATAACGGTAACGATCATTGGGCCTAACAAATGCTAAAAAAGTTGACATAATTATCTTCTTTGAAAAAGATAATTTAATAGATCATTTAAAATTTCTCATTAAAAGATCATAACGGTAACGATCATTGGGCCTAACAAATGCTAAAAAAGTTGACATAATTATCTTCTTTGTAAAAGATAATTTAATAGATCATTTAAAATTTCTTTATAAAAGATCATAATGGTAACAATCATTGGGCCTAATAAATGCTAAAAAAGTTGCCATAATTATCTTTTTTGTAAGAGATAATTTACTATAAAATTTAAAATTTCTTGTTAAAAGATCATAACGGTAACGATCATTGGGCCTAATAAATGCTAAAAAAGTGGACATAATTATCTTCTTTGTAAAAGATAATTTAATAGATCATTTAAAATTTCTTTATAAAAGATCATAATGGTAACAATCATTGGGCCTAATAAATGCTAAAAAAGTTGACATAATTATCTTCTTTGTAAGAGATAATTTACTATAAAATTTAAAATTTCTTATTAAAAGATCATAACGGTAAAGATCATTGGGCCTAATAAATGCTAAAAAAGTTGACATAATTATCTTCTTTGTAAAAGATAATTTAATAGCTCATTTAAAATTTCTTTCAAAAAGATCATAACGGTAACGATCATTGGGCCTAAGAAATGCTTAAAAAGTTGACATAATTATCTTCTTTGTAAAAGATAATTTACTAGACAATTTAAAATTTTTTATTAAAAGATCATAACGGTAACGATCATTGGGCCTAATAAATGCTAAAAAACTTGACATAATTATCTTCTTTGTAAAAGATAATTTAATAGATCATTTAAAATTTCTTTATAAAAGATCATAATGGTAACAATCATTGGGCCTAATAAATGCTAAAAAAGTTGACATAATTATCTTCTTTGTAAGAGATAATTTACTATAAAATTTAAAATTTCTTATTAAAAGATCATAACGGTAACGATCATTGGGCCTAATAAATGCTAAAAAAGTTGACATAATTATCTTCTTTGTAAAAGATAATTTAATAGATCATTTAAAATTTCTCATTAAAAGATCATAACGATAACGATCATTGGGCCTAACAAATGCTAAAAAAGTTGACATAATTATCTTCTTTGAAAAAGATAATTTAATAGATCATTTAAAATTTCTCATTAAAAGATCATAACGGTAACGATCATTGGGCCTAACAAATGCTAAAAAAGTTGACATAATTATCTTCTTTGTAAAAGATAATTTAATAGATCATTTAAAATTTCTTTATAAAAGATCATAATGGTAACAATCATTGGGCCTAATAAATGCTAAAAAAGTTGACATAATTATCTTCTTTGTAAGAGATAATTTACTATAAAATTTAAAATTTCTTATTAAAAGATCATAATGGTAACGATCATTGGGCCTAATAAATGCTAAAAAAGTTGACATAATTATCTTCTTTGTAAAAGATAATTTAATAGATCATTTAAAATTTCTTTATAAAAGATCATAATGGTAACAATCATTGGGCCTAATAAATGCTAAAAAAGTTGACATAATTATCTTCTTTGTAAGAGATAATTTACTATAAAATTTAAAATTTCTTATTAAAAGATCATAACGGTAACGATCATTGGGCCTAATAAATGCTAAAAAAGTTGACATAATTATCTTCTTTGTAAAAGATAATTTAATAGCTCATTTAAAATTTCTTTCAAAAAGATCATAACGGTAACGATCATTGGGCCTAAGAAATGCTTAAAAAGTTGACATAATTATCTTCTTTGTAAAAGATAATTTACTAGACAATTTAAAATTTTTTATTAAAAGATCATAACGGTAACGATCATTGGGCCTAATAAATGCTAAAAAACTTGACATAATTATCTTCTTTGTAAAAGATAATTTAATAGATCATTTAAAATTTCTCATTAAAAGATCATAACGGTAACGATCATTGGGCCTAACAAATGCTAAAAAAGTTGACATAATTATCTTCTTTGAAAAAGATAATTTAATAGATCATTTAAAATTTCTCATTAAAAGATCATAACGGTAACGATCATTGGGCCTAACAAATGCTAAAAAAGTTGACATAATTATCTTCTTTGTAAAAGATAATTTAATAGATCATTTAAAATTTCTTTATAAAAGATCATAATGGTAACAATCATTGGGCCTAATAAATGCTAAAAAAGTTGACATAATTATCTTCTTTGTAAGAGATAATTTACTATAAAATTTAAAATTTCTTATTAAAAGATCATAACGGTAACGATCATTGGGCCTAATAAATGCTAAAAAAGTTGACATAATTATCTTCTTTGTAAAAGATAATTTAATAGATCATTTAAAATTTCTTTATAAAAGATCATAATGGTAACAATCATTGGGCCTAATAAATGCTAAAAAAGTTGACATAATTATCTTCTTTGTAAGAGATAATTTACTATAAAATTTAAAATTTCTTATTAAAAGATCATAACGGTAACGATCATTGGGCCTAATAAATGCTAAAAAAGTTGACATAATTATCTTCTTTGTAAAAGATAATTTAATAGCTCATTGAAAATTTCTTTCAAAAAGATCATAACGGTAACGATCATTGGGCCTAAGAAATGCTTAAAAAGTTGACATAATTATCTTCTTTGTAAAAGATAATTTACTAGACAATTTAAAATTTTTTATTAAAAGATCATAACGGTAACGATCATTGGGCCTAATAAATGCTAAAAAACTTGACATAATTATCTTCTTTGTAAAAGATAATTTAATAGATCATTTAAAATTTCTCATTAAAAGATCATAACGGTAACGATCATTGGGCCTAACAAATGCTAAAAAAGTTGACATAATTATCTTCTTTGAAAAAGATAATTTAATAGATCATTTAAAATTTCTCATTAAAAGATCATAACGGTAACGATCATTGGGCCTAAGAAATGCTTAAAAAGTTGACATAATTATCTTCTTTGTAAAAGATAATTTACTAGACAATTTAAAATTTTTTATTAAAAGATCATAACGGTAACGATCATTGGGCCTAATAAATGCTAAAAAACTTGACATAATTATCTTCTTTGTAAAAGATAATTTAATAGATCATTTAAAATTTCTTTATAAAAGATCATAATGGTAACAATCATTGGGCCTAATAAATGCTAAAAAGTTGACATAATTATCTTCTTTGTAAGAGATAATTTACTATAAAATTTAAAATTTCTTATTAAAAGATCATAACGGTAACGATCATTGGGCCTAATAAATGCTAAAAAAGTTGACATAATTATCTTCTTTGTAAAAGATAATTTAATAGATCATTTAAAATTTTTCATTAAACGATCATAACGGTAACGATCATTGGGCCTAACAAATGCTAAAAAAGTTGACATAATTATCTTCTTTGAAAAAGATAATTTAATAGATCATTTAAAATTTCTTTATTAAAAGATTATAACGGTAACGATCATTGGGCGTAATAAATGCTAAAAAAGTTGACATAATTATCTTCTTTGAAAAAGATAATTTAATAGATCATTTAAAATTTCTTTAAAAAAGATCATAACGGTAACGACCATTGGGCCTAAGAAATGCTTAAAAAGTTGACATAATTATCTTCTTTGTAAAAGATAATTTACTAGACAATTTAAAATTTTTTATTCAAAGATCATAACGGTAACAATCATTGGGCCTAATAAATGCTAAAAATGTTGACATAATTATCTTCTTTGTAAAAGATAATTTAATAGATCATTTAAAATTTCTTTATAAAAGATCATAATGGTAACAATCATTGGGCCTAATAAATGCTAAAAAAGTTGA
Organism: Psophocarpus tetragonolobus; assembly: GCA_037954015.1. NCBI lineage: Eukaryota > Viridiplantae > Streptophyta > Magnoliopsida > Fabales > Fabaceae > Psophocarpus > Psophocarpus tetragonolobus. Next base: position 56,218,671 of record CM075688.1, on the reverse strand, counting down.
CATAATTATCTTCTTTGTAAGAGATAATTTACTATAAAATTTAAAATTTCTTATTAAAAGATCATAACGGTAACGATCATTGGGCCTAATAAATGCTAAAAAAGTTGACATAATTATCTTCTTTGTAAAAGATAATTTAATAGCTCATTTAAAATTTCTTTCAAAAAGATCATAACGGTAACGATCATTGGGCCTAAGAAATGCTTAAAAAGTTGACATAATTATCTTCTTTGTAAAAGATAATTTACTAGACAATTTAAAATTTTTTATTAAAAGATCATAACGGTAACGATCATTGGGCCTAATAAATGCTAAAAAACTTGACATAATTATCTTCTTTGTAAAAGATAATTTAATAGATCATTTAAAATTTCTCATTAAAAGATCATAACGGTAACGATCATTGGGCCTAACAAATGCTAAAAAAGTTGACATAATTATCTTCTTTGAAAAAGATAATTTAATAGATCATTTAAAATTTCTCATTAAAAGATCATAACGGTAACGATCATTGGGCCTAACAAATGCTAAAAAAGTTGACATAATTATCTTCTTTGTAAAAGATAATTTAATAGATCATTTAAAATTTCTTTATAAAAGATCATAATGGTAACAATCATTGGGCCTAATAAATGCTAAAAAAGTTGACATAATTATCTTCTTTGTAAGAGATAATTTACTATAAAATTTAAAATTTCTTATTAAAAGATCATAACGGTAACGATCATTGGGCCTAATAAATGCTAAAAAAGTTGACATAATTATCTTCTTTGTAAAAGATAATTTAATAGATCATTTAAAATTTCTTTATAAAAGATCATAATGGTAACAATCATTGGGCCTAATAAATGCTAAAAAAGTTGACATAATTATCTTCTTTGTAAGAGATAATTTACTATAAAATTTAAAATTTCTTATTAAAAGATCATAACGGTAACGATCATTGGGCCTAATAAATGCTAAAAAAGTTGACATAATTATCTTCTTTGTAAAAGATAATTTAATAGCTCATTTAAAATTTCTTTCAAAAAGATCATAACGGTAACGATCATTGGGCCTAAGAAATGCTTAAAAAGTTGACATAATTATCTTCTTTGTAAAAGATAATTTACTAGACAATTTAAAATTTTTTATGAAAAGATCATAACGGTAACGATCATTGGGCCTAATAAATGCTAAAAAACTTGACATAATTATCTTCTTTGTAAAAGATAATTTAATAGATCATTTAAAATTTCTTTATAAAAGATCATAATGGTAACAATCATTGGGCCTAATAAATGCTAAAAAAGTTGACATAATTATCTTCTTTGTAAGAGATAATTTACTATAAAATTTAAAATTTCTTATTAAAAGATCATAACGGTAAAGATCATTGGGCCTAATAAATGCTAAAAAAGTTGACATAATTATATTCTTTGTAAAAGATAATTTAATAGCTCATTTAAAATTTCTTTAAAAAAGATCATAACGGTAACGATCATTGGGCCTAAGAAATGCTTAAAAATTTGACATAATTATCTTCTTTGTAAAAGACAATTTACTAGACAATTTAAAATTTTTTATTAAAAGATCATAACGGTAACGATCATTGGGCCTAATAAATGCTAAAAAACTTGACATAATTATCTTCTTTGTAAAAGATAATTTAATAGATCATTTAAAATTTCTTTATAAAAGATCATAATGGTAACAATCATTGGGCCTAATAAATGCTAAAAAAGTTGACATAATTATCTTCTTTGTAAGAGATAATTTACTATAAAATTTAAAATTTCTTATTAAAAGATCATAACGGTAACAATCATTGGGCCTAATAAATGCTAAAAAAGTTGACATAATTATCTTCTTTGTAAAAGATAATTTAATAGATCATTTAAAATTTCTTTATTAAAAGATCATAACGGTAACAATCATTGGGCCTAATAAATGCTAAAAAGTTGACATAATTATCTTCTTTGTAAGAGATAATTTACTATAAAATTTAAAATTTCTTATTAAAAGATCATAACGGTAACGATCATTGGGCCTAATAAATGCTAAAAAAGTTGACATAATTATCTTCTTTGTAAAAGATAATTTAATAGATCATTTAAAATTTCTCATTAAACGATCATAACGGTAACGATCATTGGGCCTAACAAATGCTAAAAAAGTTGACATAATTATCTTCTTTGAAAAAGATAATTTAATAGATCATTTAAAATTTCTTTATTAAAAGATTATAACGGTAACGATCATTGGGCGTAATAAATGCTAAAAAAGTTGACATAATTATCTTCTTTGAAAAAGATAATTTAATAGATCATTTAAAATTTCTTTAAAAAAGATCATAACGGTAACGACCATTGGGCCTAAGAAATGCTTAAAAAGTTGACATAATTATCTTCTTTGTAAAAGATAATTTACTAGACAATTTAAAATTTTTTATTCAAAGATCATAACGGTAACAATCATTGGGCCTAATAAATGCTAAAAATGTTGACATAATTATCTTCTTTGTAAAAGATAATTTAATAGATCATTTAAAATTTCTTTATAAAAGATCATAATGGTAACAATCATTGGGCCTAATAAATGCTAAAAAAGTTGACATAATTATCTTCTTTGTAAGAGATAATTTACTATAAAATTTAAAATTTCTTATTAAAAGATCATAACGGTAACGATCATTGGGCCTAATAAATGCTAAAAAAGTTGACATAATTATCTTCTTTGTAAAAGATAATTTAATAGATCATTTAAAATTTCTTTATAAAAGATCATAATGATAACAATCATTGGGCCTAATAAATGCTAAAAAGGTTGACATAATTATCTTCTTTGTAAGAGATAATTTACTATAAAATTTAAAATTTCTTATTAAAAGATCATAACGGTAACGATCATTGGGCCTAATAAATGCTAAAAAAGTTGACATAATTATCTTCTTTGTAAAAGATAATTTAATAGATCATTTAAAATTTCTTTATAAAAGATCATAATGATAACAATCATTGGGCCTAATAAATGCTAAAAAGGTTGACATAATTATCTTCTTTGTAAGAGATAATTTACTATAAAATTTAAAATTTCTTATTAAAAGATCATAACGGTAAAGATCATTGGGCCTAATAAATGCTAAAAAAGTTGACATAATTATCTTCTTTGTAAAAGATAATTTAATAGCTCATTTAAAATTTCTTTCAAAAAGATCATAACGGTAACGATCATTGGGCCTAAGAAATGCTTAAAAAGTTGACATAATTATCTTCTTTGTAAAAGATAATTTACTAGACAATTTAAAATTTTTTATTAAAAGATCATAACGGTAACGATCATTGGGCCTAATAAATGCTAAAAAACTTGACATAATTATCTTCTTTGTAAAAGATAATTTAATAGATCATTTAAAATTTCTTTATAAAAGATCATAATGGTAACAATCATTGGGCCTAATAAATGCTAAAAAAGTTGACATAATTATCTTCTTTGTAAGAGATAATTTACTATAAAATTTAAAATTTCTTATTAAAAGATCATAACGGTAACGATCATTGGGCCTAATAAATGCTAAAAAAGTTGACATAATTATCTTCTTTGTAAAAGATAATTTAATAGATCATTTAAAATTTCTCATTAAAAGATCATAACGGTAACGATCATTGGGCCTAACAAATGCTAAAAAAGTTCACATAATTATCTTCTTTGAAAAAGATAATTTAATAGATCATTTAAAATTTCTCATTAAAAGATCATAACGGTAACTATCATTGGGCCTAACAAATGCTAAAAAAGTTGACATAATTATCTTCTTTGTAAAAGATAATTTAATAGATCATTTAAAATTTCTTTATAAAAGATCATAATGGTAACAATCATTGGGCCTAATAAATGCTAAAAAAGTTGACATAATTATCTTCTTTGTAAGAGATAATTTACTATAAAATTTAAAATTTCTTATTAAAAGATCATAATGGTAACGATCATTGGGCCTAATAAATGCTAAAAAAGTTGACATAATTATCTTCTTTGTAAAAGATAATTTAATAGATCATTTAAAATTTCTTTATAAAAGATCATAATGGTAACAATCATTGGGCCTAATAAATGCTAAAAAAGTTGACATAATTATCTTCTTTGTAAGAGATAATTTACTATAAAATTTAAAATTTCTTATTAAAAGATCATAACGGTAACGATCATTGGGCCTAATAAATGCTAAAAAAGTTGACATAATTATCTTCTTTGTAAAAGATAATTTAATAGCTCATTTAAAATTTCTTTCAAAAAGATCATAACGGTAACGATCATTGGGCCTAAGAAATGCTTAAAAAGTTGACATAATTATCTTCTTTGTAAAAGATAATTTACTAGACAATTTAAAATTTTTTATTAAAAGATCATAACGGTAACGATCATTGGGCCTAATAAATGCTAAAAAACTTGACATAATTATCTTCTTTGTAAAAGATAATTTAATAGATCATTTAAAATTTCTCATTAAAAGATCATAACGGTAACGATCATTGGGCCTAACAAATGCTAAAAAAGTTGACATAATTATCTTCTTTGAAAAAGATAATTTAATAGATCATTTAAAATTTCTCATTAAAAGATCATAACGGTAACGATCATTGGGCCTAACAAATGCTAAAAAAGTTGACATAATTATCTTCTTTGTAAAAGATAATTTAATAGATCATTTAAAATTTCTTTATAAAAGATCATAATGGTAACAATCATTGGGCCTAATAAATGCTAAAAAAGTTGCCATAATTATCTTTTTTGTAAGAGATAATTTACTATAAAATTTAAAATTTCTTGTTAAAAGATCATAACGGTAACGATCATTGGGCCTAATAAATGCTAAAAAAGTGGACATAATTATCTTCTTTGTAAAAGATAATTTAATAGATCATTTAAAATTTCTTTATAAAAGATCATAATGGTAACAATCATTGGGCCTAATAAATGCTAAAAAAGTTGACATAATTATCTTCTTTGTAAGAGATAATTTACTATAAAATTTAAAATTTCTTATTAAAAGATCATAACGGTAAAGATCATTGGGCCTAATAAATGCTAAAAAAGTTGACATAATTATCTTCTTTGTAAAAGATAATTTAATAGCTCATTTAAAATTTCTTTCAAAAAGATCATAACGGTAACGATCATTGGGCCTAAGAAATGCTTAAAAAGTTGACATAATTATCTTCTTTGTAAAAGATAATTTACTAGACAATTTAAAATTTTTTATTAAAAGATCATAACGGTAACGATCATTGGGCCTAATAAATGCTAAAAAACTTGACATAATTATCTTCTTTGTAAAAGATAATTTAATAGATCATTTAAAATTTCTTTATAAAAGATCATAATGGTAACAATCATTGGGCCTAATAAATGCTAAAAAAGTTGACATAATTATCTTCTTTGTAAGAGATAATTTACTATAAAATTTAAAATTTCTTATTAAAAGATCATAACGGTAACGATCATTGGGCCTAATAAATGCTAAAAAAGTTGACATAATTATCTTCTTTGTAAAAGATAATTTAATAGATCATTTAAAATTTCTCATTAAAAGATCATAACGATAACGATCATTGGGCCTAACAAATGCTAAAAAAGTTGACATAATTATCTTCTTTGAAAAAGATAATTTAATAGATCATTTAAAATTTCTCATTAAAAGATCATAACGGTAACGATCATTGGGCCTAACAAATGCTAAAAAAGTTGACATAATTATCTTCTTTGTAAAAGATAATTTAATAGATCATTTAAAATTTCTTTATAAAAGATCATAATGGTAACAATCATTGGGCCTAATAAATGCTAAAAAAGTTGACATAATTATCTTCTTTGTAAGAGATAATTTACTATAAAATTTAAAATTTCTTATTAAAAGATCATAATGGTAACGATCATTGGGCCTAATAAATGCTAAAAAAGTTGACATAATTATCTTCTTTGTAAAAGATAATTTAATAGATCATTTAAAATTTCTTTATAAAAGATCATAATGGTAACAATCATTGGGCCTAATAAATGCTAAAAAAGTTGACATAATTATCTTCTTTGTAAGAGATAATTTACTATAAAATTTAAAATTTCTTATTAAAAGATCATAACGGTAACGATCATTGGGCCTAATAAATGCTAAAAAAGTTGACATAATTATCTTCTTTGTAAAAGATAATTTAATAGCTCATTTAAAATTTCTTTCAAAAAGATCATAACGGTAACGATCATTGGGCCTAAGAAATGCTTAAAAAGTTGACATAATTATCTTCTTTGTAAAAGATAATTTACTAGACAATTTAAAATTTTTTATTAAAAGATCATAACGGTAACGATCATTGGGCCTAATAAATGCTAAAAAACTTGACATAATTATCTTCTTTGTAAAAGATAATTTAATAGATCATTTAAAATTTCTCATTAAAAGATCATAACGGTAACGATCATTGGGCCTAACAAATGCTAAAAAAGTTGACATAATTATCTTCTTTGAAAAAGATAATTTAATAGATCATTTAAAATTTCTCATTAAAAGATCATAACGGTAACGATCATTGGGCCTAACAAATGCTAAAAAAGTTGACATAATTATCTTCTTTGTAAAAGATAATTTAATAGATCATTTAAAATTTCTTTATAAAAGATCATAATGGTAACAATCATTGGGCCTAATAAATGCTAAAAAAGTTGACATAATTATCTTCTTTGTAAGAGATAATTTACTATAAAATTTAAAATTTCTTATTAAAAGATCATAACGGTAACGATCATTGGGCCTAATAAATGCTAAAAAAGTTGACATAATTATCTTCTTTGTAAAAGATAATTTAATAGATCATTTAAAATTTCTTTATAAAAGATCATAATGGTAACAATCATTGGGCCTAATAAATGCTAAAAAAGTTGACATAATTATCTTCTTTGTAAGAGATAATTTACTATAAAATTTAAAATTTCTTATTAAAAGATCATAACGGTAACGATCATTGGGCCTAATAAATGCTAAAAAAGTTGACATAATTATCTTCTTTGTAAAAGATAATTTAATAGCTCATTGAAAATTTCTTTCAAAAAGATCATAACGGTAACGATCATTGGGCCTAAGAAATGCTTAAAAAGTTGACATAATTATCTTCTTTGTAAAAGATAATTTACTAGACAATTTAAAATTTTTTATTAAAAGATCATAACGGTAACGATCATTGGGCCTAATAAATGCTAAAAAACTTGACATAATTATCTTCTTTGTAAAAGATAATTTAATAGATCATTTAAAATTTCTCATTAAAAGATCATAACGGTAACGATCATTGGGCCTAACAAATGCTAAAAAAGTTGACATAATTATCTTCTTTGAAAAAGATAATTTAATAGATCATTTAAAATTTCTCATTAAAAGATCATAACGGTAACGATCATTGGGCCTAAGAAATGCTTAAAAAGTTGACATAATTATCTTCTTTGTAAAAGATAATTTACTAGACAATTTAAAATTTTTTATTAAAAGATCATAACGGTAACGATCATTGGGCCTAATAAATGCTAAAAAACTTGACATAATTATCTTCTTTGTAAAAGATAATTTAATAGATCATTTAAAATTTCTTTATAAAAGATCATAATGGTAACAATCATTGGGCCTAATAAATGCTAAAAAGTTGACATAATTATCTTCTTTGTAAGAGATAATTTACTATAAAATTTAAAATTTCTTATTAAAAGATCATAACGGTAACGATCATTGGGCCTAATAAATGCTAAAAAAGTTGACATAATTATCTTCTTTGTAAAAGATAATTTAATAGATCATTTAAAATTTTTCATTAAACGATCATAACGGTAACGATCATTGGGCCTAACAAATGCTAAAAAAGTTGACATAATTATCTTCTTTGAAAAAGATAATTTAATAGATCATTTAAAATTTCTTTATTAAAAGATTATAACGGTAACGATCATTGGGCGTAATAAATGCTAAAAAAGTTGACATAATTATCTTCTTTGAAAAAGATAATTTAATAGATCATTTAAAATTTCTTTAAAAAAGATCATAACGGTAACGACCATTGGGCCTAAGAAATGCTTAAAAAGTTGACATAATTATCTTCTTTGTAAAAGATAATTTACTAGACAATTTAAAATTTTTTATTCAAAGATCATAACGGTAACAATCATTGGGCCTAATAAATGCTAAAAATGTTGACATAATTATCTTCTTTGTAAAAGATAATTTAATAGATCATTTAAAATTTCTTTATAAAAGATCATAATGGTAACAATCATTGGGCCTAATAAATGCTAAAAAAGTTGACATAATTATCTTCTTTGTAAGAGATAATTTACTATAAAATTTAAAATTTCTTATTAAAAGATCATAACGGTAACGATCATTGGGCCTAATAAATGCTAAAAAAGTTGACATAATTATCTTCTTTGTAAAAGATAATTTAATAGATCATTTAAAATTTCTCATTAAAAGATCATAACGGTAACGATCATTGGGCCTAACAAATGCTAAAAAAGTTGACATAATTATCTTCTTTGTAAAAGATAATTTAATAGATCATTTAAAATTTCTCATTAAAAGATCATAACGGTAACGATCATTGGGCCTAACAAATGCTAAAAAAGTTGACATAATTATCTTCTTTGTAAAAGATAATTTAATAGATCATTTAAAATTTCTTTATAAAAGATCATAATGGTAACAATCATTGGGCCTAATAAATGCTAAAAAAGTTGACATAATTATCTTCTTTGTAAGAGATAATTTACTATAAAATTTAAAATTTCTTATTAAAAGATCATAACGGTAACGATCATTGGGCCTAATAAATGCTAAAAAAGTTGACATAATTATCTTCTTTGTAAAAGATAATTTAATAGATCATTTAAAATTTCTTTATAAAAGATCATAATGGTAACAATCATTGGGCCTAATAAATGCTAAAAAAGTTGACATAATTATCTTCTTTGTAAGAGATAATTTACTATAAAATTTAAAATTTCTTATTAAAAGATCATAACGGTAACGATCATTGGGCCTAATAAATGCTAAAAAAGTTGACATAATTATCTTCTTTGTAAAAGATAATTTAATAGCTCATTTAAAATTTCTTTCAAAAAGATCATAACGGTAACGATCATTGGGCCTAAGAAATGCTTAAAAAGTTGACATAATTATCTTCTTTGTAAAAGATAATTTACTAGACAATTTAAAATTTTTTATTAAAAGATCATAACGGTAACGATCATTGGGCCTAATAAATGCTAAAAAACTTGACATAATTATCTTCTTTGTAAAAGATAATTTAATAGATCATTTAAAATTTCTTTATAAAAGATCATAATGGTAACAATCATTGGGCCTAATAAATGCTAAAAAAGTTGACATAATTATCTTCTTTGTAAGAGATAATTTACTATAAAATTTAAAATTTCTAATTAAAAGATCATAACGGTAACGATCATTGGGCCTAATAAATGCTAAAAAAGTTGACATAATTATCTTCTTTGTAAAAGATAATTTAATAGATCATTTAAAATTTCTCATTAAAAGATCATAACGGTAACGATCATTGGGCCTAACAAATGCTAAAAAAGTTGACATAATTATCTTGTTTGAAAAAGATAATTTAATAGATCATTTAAAATTTCTCATTAAAAGATCATAACGGTAACGATCATTGGGCCTAACAAATGCTAAAAAAGTTGACATAATTATCTTCTTTGAAAAAGATAATTTAATAGATCATTTAAAATTTCTTTATTAAAAGATTATAACGGTAACGATCATTGGGCGTAATAAATGCTAAAAAAGTTGACATAATTATCTTCTTTGAAAAAGATAATTTAATAGATCATTTAAAATTTCTTTAAAAAAGATCATAACGGTAACGACCATTGGGCCTAAGAAATGCTTAAAAAGTTGACATAATTATCTTCTTTGTAAAAGATAATTTACTAGACAATTTAAAATTTTTTATTCAAAGATCATAACGGTAACAATCATTGGGCCTAATAAATGCTAAAAATGTTGACATAATTATCTTCTTTGTAAAAGATAATTTAATAGATCATTTAAAATTTCTCATTAAAAGATCATAACGGTAACGATCATTGGGCCTAACAAATGCTAAAAAAGTTGACATAATTATCTTCTTTGAAAAAGATAATTTAATAGATCATTTAAAATTTCTCATTAAAAGATCATAACGGTAACGATCATTGGGCCTAACAAATGCTAAAAAAGTTGACATAATTATCTTCTTTGTAAAAGATAATTTAATAGATCATTTAAAATTTCTTTATAAAAGATCATAATGGTAACAATCATTGGGCCTAATAAATGCTAAAAAAGTTGACATAATTATCTTTTTTGTAAGAGATAATTTACTATAAAATTTAAAATTTCTTATTAAAAGATCATAACGGTAACGATCATTGGGCCTAATAAATGCTAAAAAAGTTGACATAATTATCTTCTTTGTAAAAGATAATTTAATAGATCATTTAAAATTTCTTTATAAAAGATCATAATGGTAACAATCATTGGGCCTAATAAATGCTAAAAAAGTTGACATAATTATCTTCTTTGTAAGAGATAATTTACTATAAAATTTAAAATTTCTTATTAAAAGATCATAACGGTAACGATCATTGGGCCTAATAAATGCTAAAAAAGTTGACATAATTATCTTCTTTGTAAAAGATAATTTAATAGCTCATTTAAAATTTCTTTCAAAAAGATCATAACGGTAACGATCATTGGGCCTAAGAAATGCTTAAAAAGTTGACATAATTATCTTCTTTGTAAAAGATAATTTACTAGACAATTTAAAATTTTTTATTAAAAGATCATAACGGTAACGATCATTGGGCCTAATAAATGCTAAAAAACTTGACATAATTATCTTCTTTGTAAAAGATAATTTAATAGATCATTTAAAATTTCTTTATTAAAAGATCATAACGGTAACAATCATTGGGCCTAATAAATGCTAAAAAGTTGACATAATTATCTTCTTTGTAAGAGATAATTTACTATAAAATTTAAAATTTCTTATTAAAAGATCATAACGGTAACGATCATTGGGCCTAATAAATGCTAAAAAAGTTGACATAATTATCTTCTTTGTAAAAGATAATTTAATAGATCATTTAAAATTTCTCATTAAAAGATCATAACGGTAACGATCATTGGGCCTAACAAATGCTAAAAAAGTTGACATAATTATCTTCTTTGTAAAAGATAATTTAATAGATCATTTAAAATTTCTTTATAAAAGATCATAATGGTAACAATCATTGGGCCTAATAAATGCTAAAAAAGTTGACATAATTATCTTCTTTGTAAGAGATAATTTACTATAAAATTTAAAATTTCTTATTAAAAGATCATAACGGTAACGATCATTGGGCCTAATAAATGCTAAAAAAGTTGACATAATTATCTTCTTTGTAAAAGATAATTTAATAGATCATTTAAAATTTCTTTATAAAAGATCATAATGGTAACAATCATTGGGCCTAATAAATGCTAAAAAAGTTGACATAATTATCTTCTTTGTAAGAGATAATTTACTATAAAATTTAAAATTTCTTATTAAAAGATCATAACGGTAACGATCATTGGGCCTAATAAATGCTAAAAAAGTTGACATAATTATCTTCTTTGTAAAAGATAATTTAATAGCTCATTTAAAATTTCTTTCAAAAAGATCATAACGGTAACGATCATTGGGCCTAAGAAATGCTTAAAAAGTTGACATAATTATCTTCTTTGTAAAAGATAATTTACTAGACAATTTAAAATTTTTTATTAAAAGATCATAACGGTAACGATCATTGGGCCTAATAAATGCTAAAAAACTTGACATAATTATCTTCTTTGTAAAAGATAATTTAATAGATCATTTAAAATTTCTTTATAAAAGATCATAATGGTAACAATCATTGGGCCTAATAAATGCTAAAAAAGTTGACATAATTATCTTCTTTGTAAGAGATAATTTACTATAAAATTTAAAATTTCTAATTAAAAGATCATAACGGTAACGATCATTGGGCCTAATAAATGCTAAAAAAGTTGACATAATTATCTTCTTTGTAAAAGATAATTTAATAGATCATTTAAAATTTCTCATTAAAAGATCATAACGGTAACGATCATTGGGCCTAACAAATGCTAAAAAAGTTGACATAATTATCTTCTTTGAAAAAGATAATTTAATAGATCATTTAAAATTTCTCATTAAAAGATCATAACGGTAACGATCATTGGGCCTAACAAATGCTAAAAAAGTTGACATAATTATCTTCTTTGAAAAAGATAATTTAATAGATCATTTAAAATTTCTTTATTAAAAGATTATAACGGTAACGATCATTGGGCGTAATAAATGCTAAAAAAGTTGACATAATTATCTTCTTTGAAAAAGATAATTTAATAGATCATTTAAAATTTCTTTAAAAAAGATCATAACGGTAACGACCATTGGGCCTAAGAAATGCTTAAAAAGTTGACATAATTATCTTCTTTGTAAAAGATAATTTACTAGACAATTTAAAATTTTTTATTCAAAGATCATAACGGTAACAATCATTGGGCCTAATAAATGCTAAAAATGTTGACATAATTATCTTCTTTGTAAAAGATAATTTAATAGATCATTTAAAATTTCTCATTAAAAGATCATAACGGTAACGATCATTGGGCCTAACAAATGCTAAAAAAGTTGACATAATTATCTTCTTTGAAAAAGATAATTTAATAGATCATTTAAAATTTCTCATTAAAAGATCATAACGGTAACGATCATTGGGCCTAACAAATGCTAAAAAAGTTGACATAATTATCTTCTTTGTAAAAGATAATTTAATAGATCATTTAAAATTTCTTTATAAAAGATCATAATGGTAACAATCATTGGGCCTAATAAATGCTAAAAAAGTTGACATAATTATCTTTTTTGTAAGAGATAATTTACTATAAAATTTAAAATTTCTTATTAAAAGATCATAACGGTAACGATCATTGGGCCTAATAAATGCTAAAAAAGTTGACATAATTATCTTCTTTGTAAAAGATAATTTAATAGATCATTTAAAATTTCTTTATAAAAGATCATAATGGTAACAATCATTGGGCCTAATAAATGCTAAAAAAGTTGACATAATTATCTTCTTTGTAAGAGATAATTTACTATAAAATTTAAAATTTCTTATTAAAAGATCATAACGGTAACGATCATTGGGCCTAATAAATGCTAAAAAAGTTGACATAATTATCTTCTTTGTAAAAGATAATTTAATAGCTCATTTAAAATTTCTTTCAAAAAGATCATAACGGTAACGATCATTGGGCCTAAGAAATGCTTAAAAAGTTGACATAATTATCTTCTTTGTAAAAGATAATTTACTAGACAATTTAAAATTTTTTATTAAAAGATCATAACGGTAACGATCATTGGGCCTAATAAATGCTAAAAAACTTGACATAATTATCTTCTTTGTAAAAGATAATTTAATAGATCATTTAAAATTTCTTTATTAAAAGATCATAACGGTAACAATCATTGGGCCTAATAAATGCTAAAAAGTTGACATAATTATCTTCTTTGTAAGAGATAATTTACTATAAAATTTAAAATTTCTTATTAAAAGATCATAACGGTAACGATCATTGGGCCTAATAAATGCTAAAAAAGTTGACATAATTATCTTCTTTGTAAAAGATAATTTAATAGATCATTTAAAATTTCTCATTAAAAGATCATAACGGTAACGATCATTGGGCCTAACAAATGCTAAAAAAGTTGACATAATTATCTTCTTTGTAAAAGATAATTTAATAGATCATTTAAAATTTCTTTATAAAAGATCATAATGGTAACAATCATTGGGCCTAATAAATGCTAAAAAAGTTGACATAATTATCTTCTTTGTAAGAGATAATTTACTATAAAATTTAAAATTTCTTATTAAAAGATCATAACGGTAACGATCATTGGGCCTAATAAATGCTAAAAAAGTTGACATAATTATCTTCTTTGTAAAAGATAATTTAATAGATCATTTAAAATTTCTTTATAAAAGATCATAATGGTAACAATCATTGGGCCTAATAAATGCTAAAAAAGTTGACATAATTATCTTCTTTGTAAGAGATAATTTACTATAAAATTTAAAATTTCTTATTAAAAGATCATAACGGTAACGATCATTGGGCCTAATAAATGCTAAAAAAGTTGACATAATTATCTTCTTTGTAAAAGATAATTTAATAGCTCATTTAAAATTTCTTTCAAAAAGATCATAACGGTAACGATCATTGGGCCTAAGAAATGCTTAAAAAGTTGACATAATTATCTTCTTTGTAAAAGATAATTTACTAGACAATTTAAAATTTTTTATTAAAAGATCATAACGGTAACGATCATTGGGCCTAATAAATGCTAAAAAACTTGACATAATTATCTTCTTTGTAAAAGATAATTTAATAGATCATTTAAAATTTCTTTATAAAAGATCATAATGGTAACAATCATTGGGCCTAATAAATGCTAAAAAAGTTGACATAATTATCTTCTTTGTAAGAGATAATTTACTATAAAATTTAAAATTTCTAATTAAAAGATCATAACGGTAACGATCATTGGGCCTAACAAATGCTAAAAAAGTTGACATAATTATCTTCTTTGTAAAAGATAATTTAATAGATCATTTAAAATTTCTCATTAAAAGATCATAACGGTAACGATCATTGGGCCTAACAAATGCTAAAAAAGTTGACATAATTATCTTCTTTGAAAAAGATAATTTAATAGATCATTTAAAATTTCTCATTAAAAGATCATAACGGTAACGATCATTGGGCCTAACAAATGCTAAAAAAGTTGACATAATTATCTTCTTTGAAAAAGATAATTTAATAGATCATTTAAAATTTCTTTATTAAAAGATTATAACGGTAACGATCATTGGGCGTAATAAATGCTAAAAAAGTTGACATAATTATCTTCTTTGAAAAAGATAATTTAATAGATCATTTAAAATTTCTTTAAAAAAGATCATAACGGTAACGACCATTGGGCCTAAGAAATGCTTAAAAAGTTTACATAATTATCTTCTTTGTAAAAGATAATTTACTAGACAATTTAAAATTTTTTATTCAAAGATCATAACGGTAACAATCATTGGGCCTGATAAATGCTAAAAATGTTGACATAATTATCTTCTTTGTAAAAGATAATTTAATAGATCATTTAAAATTTCTCATTAAAAGATCATAACGGTAACGATCATTGGGCCTAACAAATGCTAAAAAAGTTGACATAATTATCTTCTTTGAAAAAGATAATTTAATAGATCATTTAAAATTTCTCATTAAAAGATCATAACGGTAACGATCATTGGGCCTAACAAATGCTAAAAAAGTTGACATAATTATCTTCTTTGTAAAAGATAATTTAATAGATCATTTAAAATTTCTTTATAAAAGATCATAATGGTAACAATCATTGGGCCTAATAAATGCTAAAAAAGTTGACATAATTATCTTTTTTGTAAGAGATAATTTACTATAAAATTTAAAATTTCTTATTAAAAGATCATAACGGTAACGATCATTGGGCCTAATAAATGCTAAAAAAGTTGACATAATTATCTTCTTTGTAAAAGATAATTTAATAGATCATTTAAAATTTCTTTATAAAAGATCATAATGGTAACAATCATTGGGCCTAATAAATGCTAAAAAAGTTGACATAATTATCTTCTTTGTAAGAGATAATTTACTATAAAATTTAAAATTTCTTATTAAAAGATCATAACGGTAACGATCATTGGGCCTAATAAATGCTAAAAAAGTTGACATAATTATCTTCTTTGTAAAAGATAATTTAATAGATCATTTAAAATTTCTCATTAAAAGATCATAACGGTAACGATCATTGGGCCTAACAAATGCTAAAAAAGTTGACATAATTATCTTCTTTGAAAAAGATAATTTAATAGATCATTTAAAATTTCTCATTAAAAGATCATAACGGTAACGATCATTGGGCCTAACAAATGCTAAAAAAGTTGACATAATTATCTTCTTTGAAAAAGATAATTTAATAGATCATTTAAAATTTCTTTATTAAAAGATTATAACGGTAACGATCATTGGGCGTAATAAATGCTAAAAAAGTTGACATAATTATCTTCTTTGAAAAAGATAATTTAATAGATCATTTAAAATTTCTTTAAAAAAGATCATAACGGTAACGACCATTGGGCCTAAGAAATGCTTAAAAAGTTGACATAATTATCTTCTTTGTAAAAGATAATTTACTAGACAATTTAAAATTTTTTATTCAAAGATCATAACGGTAACAATCATTGGGCCTAATAAATGCTAAAAATGTTGACATAATTATCTTCTTTGTAAAAGATAATTTAATAGATCATTTAAAATTTCTCATTAAAAGATCATAACGGTAACGATCATTGGGCCTAACAAATGCTAAAAAAGTTGACATAATTATCTTCTTTGAAAAAGATAATTTAATAGATCATTTAAAATTTCTCATTAAAAGATCATAACGGTAACGATCATTGGGCCTAACAAATGCTAAAAAAGTTGACATAATTATCTTCTTTGTAAAAGATAATTTAATAGATCATTTAAAATTTCTTTATAAAAGATCATAATGGTAACAATCATTGGGCCTAATAAATGCTAAAAAAGTTGACATAATTATCTTTTTTGTAAGAGATAATTTACTATAAAATTTAAAATTTCTTATTAAAAGATCATAACGGTAACGATCATTGGGCCTAATAAATGCTAAAAAAGTTGACATAATTATCTTCTTTGTAAAAGATAATTTAATAGATCATTTAAAATTTCTTTATAAAAGATCATAATGGTAACAATCATTGGGCCTAATAAATGCTAAAAAAGTTGACATAATTATCTTCTTTGTAAGAGATAATTTACTATAAAATTTAAAATTTCTTATTAAAAGATCATAACGGTAACGATCATTGGGCCTAATAAATGCTAAAAAAGTTGACATAATTATCTTCTTTGTAAAAGATAATTTAATAGCTCATTTAAAATTTCTTTCAAAAAGATCATAACGGTAACGATCATTGGGCCTAAGAAATGCTTAAAAAGTTGACATAATTATCTTCTTTGTAAAAGATAATTTACTAGACAATTTAAAATTTTTTATTAAAAGATCATAACGGTAACGATCATTGGGCCTAATAAATGCTAAAAAACTTGACATAATTATCTTCTTTGTAAAAGATAATTTAATAGATCATTTAAAATTTCTTTATTAAAAGATCATAACGGTAACAATCATTGGGCCTAATAAATGCTAAAAAGTTGACATAATTATCTTCTTTGTAAGAGATAATTTACTATAAAATTTAAAATTTCTTATTAAAAGATCATAACGGTAACGATCATTGGGCCTAATAAATGCTAAAAAAGTTGACATAATTATCTTCTTTGTAAAAGATAATTTAATAGATCATTTAAAATTTCTCATTAAACGATCATAACGGTAACGATCATTGGGCCTAAAAAATGCTAAAAAAGTTGACATAATTATCTTCTTTGAAAAAGATAATTTAATAGATCATTTAAAATTTCTTTATTAAAAGATTATAACGGTAACGATCATTGGGCGTAATAAATGCTAAAAAAGTTGACATAATTATCTTCTTTGAAAAAGATAATTTAATAGATCATTTAAAATTTCTTTAAAAAAGATCATAACGGTAACGACCATTGGGCCTAAGAAATGCTTAAAAAGTTGACATAATTATCTTCTTTGTAAAAGATAATTTACTAGACAATTTAAAATTTTTTATTCAAAGATCATAACGGTAACAATCATTGGGCCTAATAAATGCTAAAAATGTTGACATAATTATCTTCTTTGTAAAAGATAATTTAATAGATCATTTAAAATTTCTTTATAAAAGATCATAATGGTAACAATCATTGGGCCTAATAAATGCTAAAAAAGTTGACATAATTATCTTCTTTGTAAGAGATAATTTACTATAAAATTTAAAATTTCTTATTAAAAGATCATAACGGTAACGATCATTGGGCCTAATAAATGCTAAAAAAGTTGACATAATTATCTTCTTTGTAAAAGATAATTTAATAGATCATTTAAAATTTCTCATTAAAAGATCATAACGGTAACGATCATTGGGCCTAACAAATGCTAAAAAAGTTGACATAATTATCTTCTTTGAAAAAGATAATTTAATAGATCATTTAAAATTTCTCATTAAAAGATCATAACGGTAACGATCATTGGGCCTAACAAATGCTAAAAAAGTTGACATAATTATCTTCTTTGTAAAAGATAATTTAATAGATCATTTAAAATTTCTTTATAAAAGATCATAATGGTAACAATCATTGGGCCTAATAAATGCTAAAAAAGTTGACATAATTATCTTTTTTGTAAGAGATAATTTACTATAAAATTTAAAATTTCTTATTAAAAGATCATAACGGTAACGATCATTGGGCCTAATAAATGCTAAAAAAGTTGACATAATTATCTTCTTTGTAAAAGATAATTTAATAGATCATTTAAAATTTCTTTATAAAAGATCATAATGGTAACAATCATTGGGCCTAATAAATGCTAAAAAAGTTGACATAATTATCTTCTTTGTAAGAGATAATTTACTATAAAATTTAAAATTTCTTATTAAAAGATCATAACGGTAACGATCATTGGGCCTAATAAATGCTAAAAAAGTTGACATAATTATCTTCTTTGTAAAAGATAATTTAATAGATCATTTAAAATTTCTCATTAAAAGATCATAACGGTAACGATCATTGGGCCTAACAAATGCTAAAAAAGTTGACATAATTATCTTCTTTGTAAAAGATAATTTAATAGATCATTTAAAATTTCTTTATAAAAGATCATAATGGTAACAATCATTGGGCCTAATAAATGCTAAAAAAGTTGACATAATTATCTTCTTTGTAAGAGATAATTTACTATAAAATTTAAAATTTCTTATTAAAAGATCATAACGGTAACGATCATTGGGCCTAATAAATGCTAAAAAAGTTGACATAATTATCTTCTTTGTAAAAGATAATTTAATAGATCATTTAAAATTTCTTTATAAAAGATCATAATGGTAACAATCATTGGGCCTAATAAATGCTAAAAAAGTTGACATAATTATCTTCTTTGTAAGAGATAATTTACTATAAAATTTAAAATTTCTTATTAAAAGATCATAACGGTAACGATCATTGGGCCTAATAAATGCTAAAAAAGTTGACATAATTATCTTCTTTGTAAAAGATAATTTAATAGCTCATTTAAAATTTCTTTCAAAAAGATCATAACGGTAACGATCATTGGGCCTAAGAAATGCTTAAAAAGTTGACATAATTATCTTCTTTGTAAAAGATAATTTACTAGACAATTTAAAATTTTTTATTAAAAGATCATAACGGTAACGATCATTGGGCCAAATAAATGCTAAAAAACTTGACATAATTATCTTCTTTGTAAAAGATAATTTAATAGATCATTTAAAATTTCTTTATAAAAGATCATAATGGTAACAATCATTGGGCCTAATAAATGCTAAAAAGTTGACATAATTATCTTCTTTGTAAGAGATAATTTACTATAAAATTTAAAATTTCTTATTAAAAGATCATAACGGTAACGATCATTGGGCCTAATAAATGCTAAAAAAGTTGACATAATTATCTTCTTTGTAAAAGATAATTTAATAGATCATTTAAAATTTCTCATTAAACGATCATAACGGTAACGATCATTGGGCCTAACAAATGCTAAAAAAGTTGACATAATTATCTTCTTTGAAAAAGATAATTTAATAGATCATTTAAAATTTCTTTATTAAAAGATTATAACGGTAACGATCATTGGGCGTAATAAATGCTAAAAAAGTTGACATAATTATCTTCTTTGAAAAAGATAATTTAATAGATCATTTAAAATTTCTTTAAAAAAGATCATAACGGTAACGACCATTGGGCCTAAGAAATGCTTAAAAAGTTGACATAATTATCTTCTTTGTAAAAGATAATTTACTAGACAATTTAAAATTTTTTATTCAAAGATCATAACGGTAACAATCATTGGGCCTAATAAATGCTAAAAATGTTGACATAATTATCTTCTTTGTAAAAGATAATTTAATAGATCATTTAAAATTTCTTTATAAAAGATCATAATGGTAACAATCATTGGGCCTAATAAATGCTAAAAAAGTTGACATAATTATCTTCTTTGTAAGAGATAATTTACTATAAAATTTAAAATTTCTTATTAAAAGATCATAACGGTAACGATCATTGGGCCTAATAAATGCTAAAAAAGTTGACATAATTATCTTCTTTGTAAAAGATAATTTAATAGATCATTTAAAATTTCTCATTAAAAGATCATAACGGTAACGATCATTGGGCCTAACAAATGCTAAAAAAGTTGACATAATTATCTTCTTTGAAAAAGATAATTTAATAGATCATTTAAAATTTCTCATTAAAAGATCATAACGGTAACGATCATTGGGCCTAACAAATGCTAAAAAAGTTGACATAATTATCTTCTTTGTAAAAGATAATTTAATAGATCATTTAAAATTTATTTATAAAAGATCATAATGGTAACAATCATTGGGCCTAATAAATGCTAAAAAAGTTGACATAATTATCTTCTTTGTAAGAGATAATTTACTATAAAATTTAAAATTTCTTATTAAAAGATCATAACGGTAACGATCATTGGGCCTAATAAATGCTAAAAAAGTTGACATAATTATCTTCTTTGTAAAAGATAATTTAATAGATCATTTAAAATTTCTTTATAAAAGATCATAATGGTAACAATCATTGGGCCTAATAAATGCTAAAAAAGTTGACATAATTATCTTCTTTGTAAGAGATAATTTACTATAAAATTTAAAATTTCTTATTAAAAGATCATAACGGTAACGATCATTGGGCCTAACAAATGCTAAAAAAGTTGACATAATTATCTTCTTTGAAAAAGATAATTTAATAGATCATTTAAAATTTCTCATTAAAAGATCATAACGGTAACGATCATTGGGCCTAACAAATGCTAAAAAAGTTGACATAATTATCTTCTTTGTAAAAGATAATTTAATAGATCATTTAAAATTTCTTTATAAAAGATCATAATGGTAACAATCATTGGGACTAATAAATGCTAAAAAAGTTGACATAATTATCTTCTTTGTAAGAGATAATTTACTATAAAATTTAAAATTTCTTATTAAAAGATCATAACGGTAACGATCATTGGGCCTAATAAATGCTAAAAAAGTTGACATAATTATCTTCTTTGTAAAAGATAATTTAATAGATCATTTAAAATTTCTTTATAAAAGATCATAATGGTAACAATCATTGGGCCTAATAAATGCTAAAAAAGTTGACATAATTATCTTCTTTGTAAGAGATAATTTACTATAAAATTTAAAATTTCTTATTAAAAGATCATAACGGTAACGATCATTGGGCCTAATAAATGCTAAAAAAGTTGACATAATTATCTTCTTTGTAAAAGATAATTTAATAGCTCATTTAAAATTTCTTTCAAAAAGATCATAACGGTAACGATCATTGGGCCTAAGAAATGCTTAAAAAGTTGACATAATTATCTTCTTTGTAAAAGATAATTTACTAGACAATTTAAAATTTTTTATTAAAAGATCATAACGGTAACGATCATTGGGCCTAATAAATGCTAAAAAACTTGACATAATTATCTTCTTTGTAAAAGATAATTTAATAGATCATTTAAAATTTCTTTATAAAAGATCATAATGGTAACAATCATTGGGCCTAATAAATGCTAAAAAAGTTGACATAATTATCTTCTTTGTAAGAGATAATTTACTATAAAATTTAAAATTTCTAATTAAAAGATCATAACGGTAACGATCATTGGGCCTAATAAATGCTAAAAAAGTTGACATAATTATCTTCTTTGTAAAAGATAATTTAATAGATCATTTAAAATTTCTCATTAAAAGATCATAACGGTAACGATCATTGGGCCTAACAAATGCTAAAAAAGTTGACATAATTATCTTCTTTGAAAAAGATAATTTAATAGATCATTTAAAATTTCTCATTAAAAGATCATAACGGTAACGATCATTGGGCCTAACAAATGCTAAAAAAGTTGACATAATTATCTTCTTTGTAAAAGATAATTTAATAGATCATTTAAAATTTATTTATAAAAGATCATAATGGTAACAATCATTGGGCCTAATAAATGCTAAAAAAGTTGACATAATTATCTTCTTTGTAAGAGATAATTTACTATAAAATTTAAAATTTCTTATTAAAAGATCATAACGGTAACGATCATTGGGCCTAATAAATGCTAAAAAAGTTGACATAATTATCTTCTTTGTAAAAGATAATTTAATAGATCATTTAAAATTTCTTTATAAAAGATCATAATGGTAACAATCATTGGGCCTAATAAATGCTAAAAAAGTTGACATAATTATCTTCTTTGTAAGAGATAATTTACTATAAAATTTAAAATTTCTTATTAAAAGATCATAACGGTAACGATCATTGGGCCTAACAAATGCTAAAAAAGTTGACATAATTATCTTCTTTGAAAAAGATAATTTAATAGATCATTTAAAATTTCTCATTAAAAGATCATAACGGTAACGATCATTGGGCCTAACAAATGCTAAAAAAGTTGACATAATTATCTTCTTTGTAAAAGATAATTTAATAGATCATTTAAAATTTCTTTATAAAAGATCATAATGGTAACAATCATTGGGACTAATAAATGCTAAAAAAGTTGACATAATTATCTTCTTTGTAAGAGATAATTTACTATAAAATTTAAAATTTCTTATTAAAAGATCATAACGGTAACGATCATTGGGCCTAATAAATGCTAAAAAAGTTGACATAATTATCTTCTTTGTAAAAGATAATTTAATAGATCATTTAAAATTTCTTTATAAAAGATCATAATGGTAACAATCATTGGGCCTAATAAATGCTAAAAAAGTTGACATAATTATCTTCTTTGTAAGAGATAATTTACTATAAAATTTAAAATTTCTTATTAAAAGATCATAACGGTAACGATCATTGGGCCTAATAAATGCTAAAAAAGTTGACATAATTATCTTCTTTGTAAAAGATAATTTAATAGCTCATTTAAAATTTCTTTCAAAAAGATCATAACGGTAACGATCATTGGGCCTAAGAAATGCTTAAAAAGTTGACATAATTATCTTCTTTGTAAAAGATAATTTACTAGACAATTTAAAATTTTTTATTAAAAGATCATAACGGTAACGATCATTGGGCCTAATAAATGCTAAAAAACTTGACATAATTATCTTCTTTGTAAAAGATAATTTAATAGATCATTTAAAATTTCTTTATAAAAGATCATAATGGTAACAATCATTGGGCCTAATAAATGCTAAAAAAGTTGACATAATTATCTTCTTTGTAAGAGATAATTTACTATAAAATTTAAAATTTCTAATTAAAAGATCATAACGGTAACGATCATTGGGCCTAATAAATGCTAAAAAAGTTGACATAATTATCTTCTTTGTAAAAGATAATTTAATAGATCATTTAAAATTTCTCATTAAAAGATCATAACGGTAACGATCATTGGGCCTAACAAATGCTAAAAAAGTTGACATAATTATCTTCTTTGAAAAAGATAATTTAATAGATCATTTAAAATTTCTCATTAAAAGATCATAACGGTAACGATCATTGGGCCTAACAAATGCTAAAAAAGTTGACATAATTATCTTCTTTGTAAAAGATAATTTAATAGATCATTTAAAATTTCTTTATAAAAGATCATAATGGTAACAATCATTGGGCCTAATAAATGCTAAAAAAGTTGACATAATTATCTTCTTTGTAAGAGATAATTTACTATAAAATTTAAAATTTCTTATTAAAAGATCATAACGGTAACGATCATTGGGCCTAATAAATGCTAAAAAAGTTGACATAATTATCTTCTTTGTAAAAGATAATTTAATAGCTCATTTAAAATTTCTTTCAAAAAGATCATAACGGTAACGATCATTGGGCCTAAGAAATGTTTAAAAAGTTGACATAATTATCTTCTTTGTAAAAGATAATTTACTAGACAATTTAAAATTTTTTATTAAAAGATCATAACGGTAACGATCATTGGGCCTAATAAATGCTAAAAAACTTGACATAATTATCTTCTTTGTAAAAGATAATTTAATAGATCATTTAAAATTTCTTTATAAAAGATCATAATGGTAACAATCATTGGGCCTAATAAATGCTAAAAAAGTTGACATAATTATCTTCTTTGTAAGAGATAATTTACTATAAAATTTAAAATTTCTTATTAAAAGATCATAACGGTAACGATCATTGGGCCTAATAAATGCTAAAAAACTTGACATAATTATCTTCGTTGTAAAAGATAATTTAATAGATCATTTAAAATTTCTTTATAAAAGATCATAATGGTAACAATCATTGGGCCTAATAAATGCTAAAAAAGTTGACATAATTATCTTCTTTGTAAGAGATAATTTACTATAAAATTTAAAATTTTTTATTAAAAGATCATAACGGTAAAGATCATTGGGCCTAATAAATGCTAAAAAAGTTGACATAATTATCTTCTTTGTAAAAGATAATTTAATAGCTCATTTAAAATTTCTTTAAAAAAGATCATAACGGTAACGATCATTGGGCCTAAGAAATGCTTAAAAATTTGACATAATTATCTTCTTTGTAAAAGATAATTTACTAGACAATTTAAAATTTTTTATTAAAAGATCATAACGGTAACGATCATTGGGCCTAATAAATGCTAAAAAACTTGACATAATTATCTTCTTTGTAAAAGATAATTTAATAGATCATTTAAAATTTCTTTATAAAAGATCATAATGGTAACAATCATTGGGCCTAATAAATGCTAAAAAAGTTGACATAATTATCTTCTTTGTAAGAGATAATTTACTATAAAATTTAAAATTTCTTATTAAAAGATCATAACGGTAACGATCATTGGGCCTAATAAATGCTAAAAAACTTGACATAATTATCTTCGTTGTAAAAGATAATTTAATAGATCATTTAAAATTTCTTTATAAAAGATCATAATGGTAACAATCATTGGGCCTAATAAATGCTAAAAAAGTTGACATAATTATCTTCTTTGTAAGAGATAATTTACTATAAAATTTAAAATTTTTTATTAAAAGATCATAACGGTAAAGATCATTGGGCCTAATAAATGCTAAAAAAGTTGACATAATTATCTTCTTTGTAAAAGATAATTTAATAGCTCATTTAAAATTTCTTTAAAAAAGATCATAACGGTAACGATCATTGGGCCTAAGAAATGCTTAAAAATTTGACATAATTATCTTCTTTGTAAAAGATAATTTACTAGACAATTTAAAATTTTTTATTAAAAGATCATAACGGTAACGATCATTGGGCCTAATAAATGCTAAAAAACTTGACATAATTATCTTCTTTGTAAAAGATAATTTAATAGATCATTTAAAATTTCTTTATAAAAGATCATAATGGTAACAATCATTGGGCCTAATAAATGCTAAAAAAGTTGACATAATTATCTTCTTTGTAAGAGATAATTTACTATAAAATTTAAAATTTCTTATTAAAAGATCATAACGGTAACGATAATTGGGCCTAATAAATGCTAAAAAAGTTGACATAATTATCTTCTTTGTAAAAGATAATTTAATAGATCATTTAAAATTTCTTTATTAAAAGATCATAACGGTAACAATCATTGGGCCTAATAAATGCTAAAAAGTTGACATAATTATCTTCTTTGTAAGAGATAATTTACTATAAAATTTAAAATTTCTTATTAAAAGATCATAACGGTAACGATCATTGGGCCTAATAAATGCTAAAAAAGTTGACATAATTATCTTCTTTGTAAAAGATAATTTAATAGATCATTTAAAATTTCTCATTAAACGATCATAACGGTAACGATCATTGGGCCTAACAAATGCTAAAAAAGTTGACATAATTATCTTCTTTGAAAAAGATAATTTAATAGATCATTTAAAATTTCTTTATTAAAAGATTATAACGGTAACGATCATTGGGCGTAATAAATGCTAAAAAAGTTGACATAATTATCTTCTTTGAAAAAGATAATTTAATAGATCATTTAAAATTCCTTTAAAAAAGATCATAACGGTAACGACCATTGGGCCTAAGAAATGCTTAAAAAGTTGACATAATTATCTTCTTTGTAAAAGATAATTTACTAGACAATTTAAAATTTTTTATTCAAAGATCATAACGGTAACAATCATTGGGCCTAATAAATGCTAAAAATGTTGACATAATTATCTTCTTTGTAAAAGATAATTTAATAGATCATTTAAAATTTCTTTATAAAAGATCATAATGATAACAATCATTGGGCCTAATAAATGCTAAAAAAGTTGACATAATTATCTTCTTTGTAAGAGATAATTTACTATAAAATTTAAAATTTCTTATTAAAAGATCATAACGGTAAAGATCATTGGGCCTAATAAATGCTAAAAAAGTTGACATAATTATCTTCTTTGTAAAAGATAATTTAATAGCTCATTTAAAATTTCTTTCAAAAAGATCATAACGGTAACGATCATTGGGCCTAAGAAATGCTTAAAAAGTTGACATAATTATCTTCTTTGTAAAAGATAATTTACTAGACAATTTAAAATTTTTTATTAAAAGATCATAACGGTAACGATCATTGGGCCTAATAAATGCTAAAAAACTTGACATAATTATCTTCTTTGTAAAAGATAATTTAATAGTTCATTTAAAATTTCTTTATAAAAGATCATAATGGTAACAATCATTGGGCCTAATAAATGCTAAAAAAGTTGACATAATTATCTTCTTTGTAAGAGATAATTTACTATAAAATTTAAAATTTCTTATTAAAAGATCATAACGGTAAAGATCATTGGGCCTAATAAATGCTAAAAAAGTTGACATAATTATATTCTTTGTAAAAGATAATTTAATAGCTCATTTAAAATTTCTTTAAAAAAGATCATAACGGTAACGATCATTGGGCCTAAGAAATGCTTAAAAATTTGACATAATTATCTTCTTTGTAAAAGATAATTTACTAGACAATTTAAAATTTTTTATTAAAAGATCATAACGGTAACGATCATTGGGCCTAATAAATGCTAAAAAACTTGACATAATTATCTTCTTTGTAAAAGATAATTTAATAGATCATTTAAAATTTCTTTATAAAAGATCATAATGGTAACAATCATTGGGCCTAATAAATGCTAAAAAAGTTGACATAATTATCTTCTTTGTAAGAGATAATTTACTATAAAATTTAAAATTTCTTATTAAAAGATCATAACGGTAACGATCATTGGGCCTAATAAATGCTAAAAAAGTTGACATAATTATCTTTTTTGTAAAAGATAATTTAATAGATCATTTAAAATTTCTTTATTAAAAGATCATAACGGTAACAGTCATTGGGCCTAATAAATGCTAAAAAGTGGACATAATTATCTTCTTTGTAAGAGATAATTTACTATAAAATTTAAAATTTCTTATTAAAAGATCATAACGGTAACGATCATTGGGCCTAATAAATGCTAAAAAAGTTGACATAATTATCTTCTTTGTAAAAGATAATTTAATAGATCATTTAAAATTTCTCATTAAAAGATCATAACGGTAACGATCATTGGGCCTAACAAATGCTAAAAAAGTTGACATAATTATCTTCTTTGAAAAAGATAGTTTAATAGATCATTTAAAATTTCTTTATTAAAAGATTATAACGGTAACGATCATTGGGCGTAATAAATGCTAAAAAAGTTGACATAATTATCTTCTTTGAAAAAGATAATTTAATGGATCATTTAAAATTTCTTTAAAAAAGATCATAACGGTAACGATCATTGGGCCTAATAAATGCTAAAAAACTTGACATAATTATCTTCTTTGTAAAAGATAATTTAATAGATCATTTAAAATTTCTTTATAAAAGATCATAATGGTAACAATCATTGGGCCTAATAAATGCTAAAAAAGTTGACATAATTATCTTCTTTGTAAGAGATAATTTACTATAAAATTTAAAATTTCTTATTAAAAGATCATAACGGTAACGATCATTGGGCCTAATAAATGCTAAAAAAGTTGACATAATTATCTTCTTTGTAAAAGATAATTTAATAGATCATTTAAAATTTTTTTATTAAAAGATCATAACGGTAACAATCATTGGGCCTAATAAATGCTAAAAAGTTGACATAATTATCTTCTTTGTAAGAGATAATTTACTATAAAATTTAAAATTTCTTATTAAAAGATCATAACGGTAACGATCATTGGGCCTAATAAATGCTAAAAAAGTTGACATAATTATCTTCTTTGTAAAAGATAATTTAATAGATCATTTAAAATTTCTCATTAAACGATCATAACGGTAACGATCATTGGGCCTAACAAATGCTAAAAAAGTTGACATAATTATCTTCTTTGAAAAAGATAATTTAATAGATCATTTAAAATTTCTTTATTAAAAGATTATAACGGTAACGATCATTGGGCGTAATAAATGCTAAAAAAGTTGACATAATTATCTTCTTTGAAAAAGATAATTTAATAGATCATTTAAAATTCCTTTAAAAAAGATCATAACGGTAATGACCATTGGGCCTAAGAAATGCTTAAAAAGTTGACATAATTATCTTCTTTGTAAAAGATAATTTACTAGACAATTTAAAATTTTTTATTCAAAGATCATAACGGTAACAATCATTGGGCCTAATAAATGCTAAAAATGTTGACATAATTATCTTCTTTGTAAAAGATAATTTAATAGATCATTTAAAATTTCTTTATAAAAGATCATAATGGTAACAATCATTGGGCCTAATAAATGCTAAAAAAGTTGACATAATTATCTTCTTTGTAAGAGATAATTTACTATAAAATTTAAAATTTCTTATTAAAAGATCATAACGGTAACGATCATTGGGCCTAATAAATGCTAAAAAAGTTGACATAATTATCTTCTTTGTAAAAGATAATTTAATAGATCATTTAAAATTTCTTTATAAAAGATCATAATGATAACAATCATTGGGCCTAATAAATGCTAAAAAAGTTGACATAATTATCTTCTTTGTAAGAGATAATTTACTATAAAATTTAAAATTTCTTATTAAAAGATCATAACGGTAAAGATCATTGGGCCTAATAAATGCTAAAAAAGTTGACATAATTATCTTCTTTGTAAAAGATAATTTAATAGCTCATTTAAAATTTCTTTCAAAAAGATCATAACGGTAACGATCATTGGGCCTAAGAAATGCTTAAAAAGTTGACATAATTATCTTCTTTGTAAAAGATAATTTACTAGACAATTTAAAATTTTTTATTAAAAGATCATAACGGTAACGATCATTGGGCCTAATAAATGCTAAAAAACTTGACATAATTATCTTCTTTGTAAAAGATAATTTAATAGATCATTTAAAATTTCTTTATAAAAGATCATAATGGTAACAATCATTGGGCCTAATAAATGCTAAAAAAGTTGACATAATTATCTTCTTTGTAAGAGATAATTTACTATAAAATTTAAAATTTCTTATTAAAAGATCATAACGGTAACGATCATTGGGCCTAATAAATGCTAAAAAAGTTGACATAATTATCTTCTTTGTAAAAGATAATTTAATAGATCATTTAAAATTTCTTTATTAAAAGATCATAACGGTAACAATCATTGGGCCTAATAAATGCTAAAAAGTGGACATAATTATCTTCTTTGTAAGAGATAATTTACTATAAAATTTAAAATTTCTTATTAAAAGATCATAACGGTAACGATCATTGGGCCTAATAAATGCTAAAAAAGTTGACATAATTATCTTCTTTGTAAAAGATAATTTAATAGATCATTTAAAATTTCTCATTAAAAGATCATAACGGTAACGATCATTGGGCCTAACAAATGCTAAAAAAGTTGACATAATTATCTTCTTTGAAAAAGATAATTTAATAGATTATTTAAAATTTCTTTATTAAAAGATTATAACGGTAACGATCATTGGGCGTAATAAATGCTAAAAAAGTTGACATAATTATCTTCTTTGAAAAAGATAATTTAATGGATCATTTAAAATTTCTTTAAAAAAGATCATAACGGTAACGATCATTGGGCCTAATAAATGCTAAAAAACTTGACATAATTATCTTCTTTGTAAAAGATAATTTAATAGATCATTTAAAATTTCTTTATAAAAGATCATAATGGTAACAATCATTGGGCCTAATAAATGCTAAAAAAGTTGACATAATTATGTTCTTTGTAAGAGATAATTTACTATAAAATTTAAAATTTCTTATTAAAAGATCATAACGGTAACGATCATTGGGCCTAATAAATGCTAAAAAAGTTGACATAATTATCTTCTTTGTAAAAGATAATTTAATAGATCATTTAAAATTTCTTTATTAAAAGATCATAACGGTAACAATCATTGGGCCTAATAAATGCTAAAAAGTTGACATAATTATCTTCTTTGTAAGAGATAATTTACTATAAAATTTAAAATTTCTTATTAAAAGATCATAACGGTAACGATCATTGGGCCTAATAAATGCTAAAAAAGTTGACATAATTATCTTCTTTGTAAAAGATAATTTAATAGATCATTTAAAATTTCTCATTAAACGATCATAACGGTAACGATCATTGGGCCTAACAAATGCTTAAAAAGTTGACATAATTATCTTCTTTGAAAAAGATAATTTAATAGATCATTTAAAATTTCTTTATTAAAAGATTATAACGGTAACGATCATTGGGCGTAATAAATGCTAAAAAAGTTGACATAATTATCTTCTTTGAAAAAGATAATTTAATAGATCATTTAAAATTTCTTTAAAAAAGATCATAACGGTAACGACCATTGGGCCTAAGAAATGCTTAAAAAGTTGACATAATTATCTTCTTTGTAAAAGATAATTTACTAGACAATTTAAAATTTTTTATTCAAAGATCATAACGGTAACAATCATTGGGCCTAATAAATGCTAAAAATGTTGACATAATTATCTTCTTTGTAAAAGATAATTTAATAGATCATTTAAAATTTCTTTATAAAAGATCATAATGGTAACAATCATTGGGCCTAATAAATGCTAAAAAAGTTGACATAATTATCTTCTTTGTAAGAGATAATTTACTATAAAATTTAAAATTTCTTATTAAAAGATCATAACGGTAACGATCATTGGGCCTAATAAATGCTAAAAAAGTTGACATAATTATCTTCTTTGTAAAAGATAATTTAATAGATCATTTAAAATTTCTTTATAAAAGATCATAATGATAACAATCATTGGGCCTAATAAATGCTAAAAAAGTTGACATAATTATCTTCTTTGTAAGAGATAATTTACTATAAAATTTAAAATTTCTTATTAAAAGATCATAACGGTAAAGATCATTGGGCCTAATAAATGCTAAAAAAGTTGACATAATTATCTTCTTTGTAAAAGATAATTTAATAGCTCATTTAAAATTTCTTTCAAAAAGATCATAACGGTAACGATCATTGGGCCTAAGAAATGCTTAAAAAGTTGACATAATTATCTTCTTTGTAAAAGATAATTTACTAGACAATTTAAAATTTTTTATTAAAAGATCATAACGGTAACGATCATTGGGCCTAATAAATGCTAAAAAACTTGACATAATTATCTTCTTTGTAAAAGATAATTTAATAGATCATTTAAAATTTCTTTATAAAAGATCATAATGGTAACAATCATTGGGCCTAATAAATGCTAAAAAAGTTGACATAATTATCTTCTTTGTAAGAGATAATTTACTATAAAATTTAAAATTTCTTATTAAAAGATCATAACGGTAACGATCATTGGGCCTAATAAATGCTAAAAAAGTTGACATAATTATCTTCTTTGTAAAAGATAATTTAATAGATCATTTAAAATTTTTTTATTAAAAGATCATAACGGTAACAATCATTGGGCCTAATAAATGCTAAAAAGTTGACATAATTATCTTCTTTGTAAGAGATAATTTACTATAAAATTTAAAATTTCTTATTAAAAGATCATAACGGTAACGATCATTGGGCCTAATAAATGCTAAAAAAGTTGACATAATTATATTCTTTGTAAAAGATAATTTAATAGCTCATTTAAAATTTCTTTATTAAAAGATTATAACGGTAACGATCATTGGGCGTAATAAATGCTAAAAAAGTTGACATAATTATCTTCTTTGAAAAAGATAATTTAATAGATCATTTAAAATTTCTTTAAAAAAGATCATAACGGTAACGACCATTGGGCCTAAGAAATGCTTAAAAAGTTGACATAATTATCTTCTTTGTAAAAGATAATTTACTAGACAATTTAAAATTTTTTATTCAAAGATCATAACGGTAACAATCATTGGGCCTAATAAATGCTAAAAATGTTGACATAATTATCTTCTTTGTAAAAGATAATTTAATAGATCATTTAAAATTTCTTTATAAAAGATCATAATGGTAACAATCATTGGGCCTAATAAATGCTAAAAAAGTTGACATAATTATCTTCTTTGTAAGAGATAATTTACTATAAAATTTAAAATTTCTTATTAAAAGATCATAACGGTAACGATCATTGGGCCTAATAAATGCTAAAAAAGTTGACATAATTATCTTCTTTGTAAAAGATAATTTAATAGATCATTTAAAATTTCTTTATAAAAGATCATAATGATAACAATCATTGGGCCTAATAAATGCTAAAAAAGTTGACATAATTATCTTCTTTGTAAGAGATAATTTACTATAAAATTTAAAATTTCTTATTAAAAGATCATAACGGTAAAGATCATTGGGCCTAATAAATGCTAAAAAAGTTGACATAATTATCTTCTTTGTAAAAGATAATTTAATAGCTCATTTAAAATTTCTTTCAAAAAGATCATAACGGTAACGATCATTGGGCCTAAGAAATGCTTAAAAAGTTGACATAATTATCTTCTTTGTAAAAGATAATTTACTAGACAATTTAAAATTTTTTATTAAAAGATCATAACGGTAACGATCATTGGGCCTAATAAATGCTAAAAAACTTGACATAATTATCTTCTTTGTAAAAGATAATTTAATAGTTCATTTAAAATTTCTTTATAAAAGATCATAATGGTAACAATCATTGGGCCTAATAAATGCTAAAAAAGTTGACATAATTATCTTCTTTGTAAGAGATAATTTACTATAAAATTTAAAATTTCTTATTAAAAGATCATAACGGTAAAGATCATTGGGCCTAATAAATGCTAAAAAAGTTGACATAATTATATTCTTTGTAAAAGATAATTTAATAGCTCATTTAAAATTTCTTTAAAAAAGATCATAACGGTAACGATCATTGGGCCTAAGAAATGCTTAAAAATTTGACATAATTATCTTCTTTGTAAAAGATAATTTACTAGACAATTTAAAATTTTTTATTAAAAGATCATAACGGTAACGATCATTGGGCCTAATAAATGCTAAAAAACTTGACATAATTATCTTCTTTGTAAAAGATAATTTAATAGATCATTTAAAATTTCTTTATAAAAGATCATAATGGTAACAATCATTGGGCCTAATAAATGCTAAAAAAGTTGACATAATTATCTTCTTTGTAAGAGATAATTTACTATAAAATTTAAAATTTCTTATTAAAAGATCATAACGGTAACGATCATTGGGCCTAATAAATGCTAAAAAAGTTGACATAATTATCTTTTTTGTAAAAGATAATTTAATAGATCATTTAAAATTTCTTTATTAAAAGATCATAACGGTAACAGTCATTGGGCCTAATAAATGCTAAAAAGTGGACATAATTATCTTCTTTGTAAGAGATAATTTACTATAAAATTTAAAATTTCTTATTAAAAGATCATAACGGTAACGATCATTGGGCCTAATAAATGCTAAAAAAGTTGACATAATTATCTTCTTTGTAAAAGATAATTTAATAGATCATTTAAAATTTCTCATTAAAAGATCATAACGGTAACGATCATTGGGCCTAACAAATGCTAAAAAAGTTGACATAATTATCTTCTTTGAAAAAGATAGTTTAATAGATCATTTAAAATTTCTTTATTAAAAGATTATAACGGTAACGATCATTGGGCGTAATAAATGCTAAAAAAGTTGACATAATTATCTTCTTTGAAAAAGATAATTTAATGGATCATTTAAAATTTCTTTAAAAAAGATCATAACGGTAACGATCATTGGGCCTAATAAATGCTAAAAAACTTGACATAATTATCTTCTTTGTAAAAGATAATTTAATAGATCATTTAAAATTTCTTTATAAAAGATCATAATGGTAACAATCATTGGGCCTAATAAATGCTAAAAAAGTTGACATAATTATCTTCTTTGTAAGAGATAATTTACTATAAAATTTAAAATTTCTTATTAAAAGATCATAACGGTAACGATCATTGGGCCTAATAAATGCTAAAAAAGTTGACATAATTATCTTCTTTGTAAAAGATAATTTAATAGATCATTTAAAATTTTTTTATTAAAAGATCATAACGGTAACAATCATTGGGCCTAATAAATGCTAAAAAGTTGACATAATTATCTTCTTTGTAAGAGATAATTTACTATAAAATTTAAAATTTCTTATTAAAAGATCATAACGGTAACGATCATTGGGCCTAATAAATGCTAAAAAAGTTGACATAATTATCTTCTTTGTAAAAGATAATTTAATAGATCATTTAAAATTTCTCATTAAACGATCATAACGGTAACGATCATTGGGCCTAACAAATGCTAAAAAAGTTGACATAATTATCTTCTTTGAAAAAGATAATTTAATAGATCATTTAAAATTTCTTTATTAAAAGATTATAACGGTAACGATCATTGGGCGTAATAAATGCTAAAAAAGTTGACATAATTATCTTCTTTGAAAAAGATAATTTAATAGATCATTTAAAATTCCTTTAAAAAAGATCATAACGGTAATGACCATTGGGCCTAAGAAATGCTTAAAAAGTTGACATAATTATCTTCTTTGTAAAAGATAATTTACTAGACAATTTAAAATTTTTTATTCAAAGATCATAACGGTAACAATCATTGGGCCTAATAAATGCTAAAAATGTTGACATAATTATCTTCTTTGTAAAAGATAATTTAATAGATCATTTAAAATTTCTTTATAAAAGATCATAATGGTAACAATCATTGGGCCTAATAAATGCTAAAAAAGTTGACATAATTATCTTCTTTGTAAGAGATAATTTACTATAAAATTTAAAATTTCTTATTAAAAGATCATAACGGTAACGATCATTGGGCCTAATAAATGCTAAAAAAGTTGACATAATTATCTTCTTTGTAAAAGATAATTTAATAGATCATTTAAAATTTCTTTATAAAAGATCATAATGATAACAATCATTGGGCCTAATAAATGCTAAAAAAGTTGACATAATTATCTTCTTTGTAAGAGATAATTTACTATAAAATTTAAAATTTCTTATTAAAAGATCATAACGGTAAAGATCATTGGGCCTAATAAATGCTAAAAAAGTTGACATAATTATCTTCTTTGTAAAAGATAATTTAATAGCTCATTTAAAATTTCTTTCAAAAAGATCATAACGGTAACGATCATTGGGCCTAAGAAATGCTTAAAAAGTTGACATAATTATCTTCTTTGTAAAAGATAATTTACTAGACAATTTAAAATTTTTTATTAAAAGATCATAACGGTAACGATCATTGGGCCTAATAAATGCTAAAAAACTTGACATAATTATCTTCTTTGTAAAAGATAATTTAATAGATCATTTAAAATTTCTTTATAAAAGATCATAATGGTAACAATCATTGGGCCTAATAAATGCTAAAAAAGTTGACATAATTATCTTCTTTGTAAGATATAATTTACTATAAAATTTAAAATTTCTTATTAAAAGATCATAACGGTAACGATCATTGGGCCTAATAAATGCTAAAAAAGTTGACATAATTATCTTCTTTGTAAAAGATAATTTAATAGATCATTTAAAATTTCTTTATTAAAAGATCATAACGGTAACAATCATTGGGCCTAATAAATGCTAAAAAGTGGACATAATTATCTTCTTTGTAAGAGATAATTTACTATAAAATTTAAAATTTCTTATTAAAAGATCATAACGGTAACGATCATTGGGCCTAATAAATGCTAAAAAAGTTGACATAATTATCTTCTTTGTAAAAGATAATTTAATAGATCATTTAAAATTTCTCATTAAAAGATCATAACGGTAACGATCATTGGGCCTAACAAATGCTAAAAAAGTTGACATAATTATCTTCTTTGAAAAAGATAATTTAATAGATTATTTAAAATTTCTTTATTAAAAGATTATAACGGTAACGATCATTGGGCGTAATAAATGCTAAAAAAGTTGACATAATTATCTTCTTTGAAAAAGATAATTTAATGGATCATTTAAAATTTCTTTAAAAAAGATCATAACGGTAACGATCATTGGGCCTAATAAATGCTAAAAAACTTGACATAATTATCTTCTTTGTAAAAGATAATTTAATAGATCATTTAAAATTTCTTTATAAAAGATCATAATGGTAACAATCATTGGGCCTAATAAATGCTAAAAAAGTTGACATAATTATGTTCTTTGTAAGAGATAATTTACTATAAAATTTAAAATTTCTTATTAAAAGATCATAACGGTAACGATCATTGGGCCTAATAAATGCTAAAAAAGTTGACATAATTATCTTCTTTGTAAAAGATAATTTAATAGATCATTTAAAATTTCTTTATTAAAAGATCATAACGGTAACAATCATTGGGCCTAATAAATGCTAAAAAGTTGACATAATTATCTTCTTTGTAAGAGATAATTTACTATAAAATTTAAAATTTCTTATTAAAAGATCATAACGGTAACGATCATTGGGCCTAATAAATGCTAAAAAAGTTGACATAATTATCTTCTTTGTAAAAGATAATTTAATAGATCATTTAAAATTTCTCATTAAACGATCATAACGGTAACGATCATTGGGCCTAACAAATGCTTAAAAAGTTGACATAATTATCTTCTTTGAAAAAGATAATTTAATAGATCATTTAAAATTTCTTTATTAAAAGATTATAACGGTAACGATCATTGGGCGTAATAAATGCTAAAAAAGTTGACATAATTATCTTCTTTGAAAAAGATAATTTAATAGATCATTTAAAATTTCTTTAAAAAAGATCATAACGGTAACGACCATTGGGCCTAAGAAATGCTTAAAAAGTTGACATAATTATCTTCTTTGTAAAAGATAATTTACTAGACAATTTAAAATTTTTTATTCAAAGATCATAACGGTAACAATCATTGGGCCTAATAAATGCTAAAAATGTTGACATAATTATCTTCTTTGTAAAAGATAATTTAATAGATCATTTAAAATTTCTTTATAAAAGATCATAATGGTAACAATCATTGGGCCTAATAAATGCTAAAAAAGTTGACATAATTATCTTCTTTGTAAGAGATAATTGACTATAAAATTTAAAATTTCTTATTAAAAGATCATAACGGTAACGATCATTGGGCCTAATAAATGCTAAAAAAGTTGACATAATTATCTTCTTTGTAAAAGATAATTTAATAGATCATTTAAAATTTCTTTATAAAAGATCATAATGATAACAATCATTGGGCCTAATAAATGCTAAAAAAGTTGACATAATTATCTTCTTTGTAAGAGATAATTTACTATAAAATTTAAAATTTCTTATTAAAAGATCATAACGGTAAAGATCATTGGGCCTAATAAATGCTAAAAAAGTTGACATAATTATCTTCTTTGTAAAAGATAATTTAATAGCTCATTTAAAATTTCTTTCAAAAAGATCATAACGGTAACGATCATTGGGCCTAAGAAATGCTTAAAAAGTTGACATAATTATCTTCTTTGTAAAAGATAATTTACTAGACAATTTAAAATTTTTTATTAAAAGATCATAACGGTAACGATCATTGGGCCTAATAAATGCTAAAAAACTTGACATAATTATCTTCTTTGTAAAAGATAATTTAATAGTTCATTTAAAATTTCTTTATAAAAGATCATAATGGTAACAATCATTGGGCCTAATAAATGCTAAAAAAGTTGACATAATTATCTTCTTTGTAAGAGATAATTTACTATAAAATTTAAAATTTCTTATTAAAAGATCATAACGGTAAAGATCATTGGGCCTAATAAATGCTAAAAAAGTTGACATAATTATATTCTTTGTAAAAGATAATTTAATAGCTCATTTAAAATTTCTTTAAAAAAGATCATAACGGTAACGATCATTGGGCCTAAGAAATGCTTAAAAATTTGACATAATTATCTTCTTTGTACGAGATAATTTACTATAAAATTTAAAATTTTTTATTAAAAGATCATAACGGTAACGATCATTGGGCCTAATAAATGCTAAAAAAGTTGACATAATTATCTTGTTTGTAAAAGATAATTTAATAGATCATTTAAAATTTCTTTATAAAAGATCATAATGGTAACAATCATTGGGCCTAATAAATGCTAAAAAAGTTGACATAATTATCTTCTTTGTAAGAGATAATTTACTATAAAATTTAAAATTTCTTATTAAAAGATCATAACGGTAACGATCATTGGGCCTAATAAATGCTAAAAAAGTTGACATAATTATCTTCTTTGTAAAAGATAATTTAATAGATCATTTAAAATTTCTTTATTAAAAGATCATAACGGTAACAATCATTGGGCCTAATAAATGCTAAAAAGTGGACATAATTATCTTCTTTGTAAGAGATAATTTACTATAAAATTTAAAATTTCTTATTAAAAGATCATAACGGTAACGATCATTGGGCCTAATAAATGCTAAAAAAGTTGACATAATTATCTTCTTTGTAAAAGATAATTTAATAGATCATTTAAAATTTCTCATTAAAAGATCATAACGGTAACGATCATTGGGCCTAACAAATGCTAAAAAAGTTGACATAATTATCTTCTTTGAAAAACATAATTTAATAGATCATTTAAAATTTCTTTATTAAAAGATTATAACGGTAACGATCATTGGGCGTAATAAATGCTAAAAAAGTTGACATAATTATCTTCTTTGAAAAAGATAATTTAATGGATCATTTAAAATTTCTTTAAAAAAGATCATAACGGTAACGATCATTGGGCCTAATAAATGCTAAAAAACTTGACATAATTATCTTCTTTGTAAAAGATAATTTAATAGATCATTTAAAATTTCTTTATAAAAGATCATAATGGTAACAATCATTGGGCCTAATAAATGCTAAAAAAGTTGACATAATTATCTTCTTTGTAAGAGATAATTTACTATAAAATTTAAAATTTCTTATTAAAAGATCATAACGGTAACGATCATTGGGCCTAATAAATGCTAAAAAAGTTGACATAATTATCTTCTTTGTAAAAGATAATTTAATAGATCATTTAAAATTTTTTTATTAAAAGATCATAACGGTAACAATCATTGGGCCTAATAAATGCTAAAAAGTTGACATAATTATCTTCTTTGTAAGAGATAATTTACTATAAAATTTAAAATTTCTTATTAAAAGATCATAACGGTAACGATCATTGGGCCTAATAAATGCTAAAAAAGTTGACATAATTATCTTCTTTGTAAAAGATAATTTAATAGATCATTTAAAATTTCTCATTAAACGATCATAACGGTAACGATCATTGGGCCTAACAAATGCTAAAAAAGTTGACATAATTATCTTCTTTGAAAAAGATAATTTAATAGATCATTTAAAATTTCTTTATTAAAAGATTATAACGGTAACGATCATTGGGCGTAATAAATGCTAAAAAAGTTGACATAATTATCTTCTTTGAAAAAGATAATTTAATAGATCATTTAAAATTTCTTTAAAAAAGATCATAACGGTAACGACCATTGGGCCTAAGAAATGCTTAAAAAGTTGACATAATTATCTTCTTTGTAAAAGATAATTTACTAGACAATTTAAAATTTTTTATTCAAAGATCATAACGGTAACAATCATTGGGCCTAATAAATGCTAAAAATGTTGACATAATTATCTTCTTTGTAAAAGATAATTTAATAGATCATTTAAAATTTCTTTATAAAAGATCATAATGGTAACAATCATTGGGCCTAATAAATGCTAAAAAAGTTGACATAATTATCTTCTTTGTAAGAGATAATTTACTATAAAATTTAAAATTTCTTATTAAAAGATCATAACGGTAAAGATCATTGGGCCTAATAAATGCTAAAAAAGTTGACATAATTATCTTCTTTGGAAAAGATAATTTAATAGCTCATTTAAAATTTCTTTCAAAAAGATCATAACGGTAACGATCATTGGGCCTAAGAAATGCTTAAAAAGTTGACATAATTATCTTCTTTGTAAGAGATAATTTACTATAAAATTTAAAATTTCTTATTAAAAGATCATAACGGTAACGATCATTGGGCCTAATAAATGCTAAAAAACTTGATATAATTATCTTCTTTGTAAAAGATAATTTAATAGATCATTTAAAATTTCTTTATAAAAGATCATAATGGTAACAATCATTGGGCCTAATAAATGCTAAAAAAGTTGACATAATTATCTTCTTTGTAAGAGATAATTTACTATAAAATTTAAAATTTCTTATTAAAAGATCATAACGGTAAAGATCATTGGGCCTAATAAATGCTAAAAAAGTTGACATAATTATCTTCTTTGTAAAAGATAATTTAATAGCTCATTTAAAATTTCTTTAAAAAAGATCATAACGGTAACGATCATTGGGCCTAAGAAATGCTTAAAAATTTGACATAATTATCTTCTTTGTAAAAGATAATTTACTAGACAATTTAAAATTTTTTATTAAAAGATCATAACGGTAACGATCATTGGGCCTAATAAATGCTAAAAAACTTGACATAATTATCTTCTTTGTAAAAGATAATTTAATAGATCATTTAAAATTTCTTTATAAAAGATCATAATGGTAACAATCATTGGGCCTAATAAATGCTAAAAAAGTTGACATAATTATCTTCTTTGTAAGAGATAATTTACTATAAAATTTAAAATTTCTTATTAAAAGATCATAACGGTAAAGATCATTGGGCCTAATAAATGCTAAAAAAGTTGACATAATTATCTTCTTTGTAAAAGATAATTTAATAGCTCATTTAAAATTTCTTTCAAAAAGATCATAACGGTAACGATCATTGGGCCTAAGAAATGCTTAAAAAGTTGACATAATTATCTTCTTTGTAAAAGATAATTTACTAGACAATTTAAAATTTTTTATTAAAAGATCATAACGGTAACGATCATTGGGCCTAATAAATGCTAAAAAACTTGACATAATTATCTTCTTTGTAAAAGATAATTTAATAGTTCATTTAAAATTTCTTTATAAAAGATCATAATGGTAACAATCATTGGGCCTAATAAATGCTAAAAAAGTTGACATAATTATCTTCTTTGTAAGAGATAATTTACTATAAAATTTAAAATTTCTTATTAAAAGATCATAACGGTAAAGATCATTGGGCCTAATAAATGCTAAAAAAGTTGACATAATTATATTCTTTGTAAAAGATAATTTAATAGCTCATTTAAAATTTCTTTAAAAAAGATCATAACGGTAACGATCATTGGGCCTAAGAAATGCTTAAAAATTTGACATAATTATCTTCTTTGTACGAGATAATTTACTATAAAATTTAAAATTTTTTATTAAAAGATCATAACGGTAACGATCATTGGGCCTAATAAATGCTAAAAAAGTTGACATAATTATCTTGTTTGTAAAAGATAATTTAATAGATCATTTAAAATTTCTTTATAAAAGATCATAATGGTAACAATCATTGGGCCTAATAAATGCTAAAAAAGTTGACATAATTATCTTCTTTGTAAGAGATAATTTACTATAAAATTTAAAATTTCTTATT
Source organism: Psophocarpus tetragonolobus (assembly GCA_037954015.1). Taxonomy (NCBI): domain Eukaryota; kingdom Viridiplantae; phylum Streptophyta; class Magnoliopsida; order Fabales; family Fabaceae; genus Psophocarpus; species Psophocarpus tetragonolobus. The sequence goes on along the minus strand of CM075688.1, from coordinate 56,176,478 downwards.
AAAAGATCATAACGGTAACGATCATTGGGCCTAATAAATGCTAAAAAAGTTGACATAATTATCTTCTTTGTAAAAGATAATTTAATAGATCATTTAAAATTTCTTTATTAAAAGATCATAACGGTAACAATCATTGGGCCTAATAAATGCTAAAAAGTGGACATAATTATCTTCTTTGTAAGAGATAATTTACTATAAAATTTAAAATTTCTTATTAAAAGATCATAACGGTAACGATCATTGGGCCTAATAAATGCTAAAAAAGTTGACATAATTATCTTCTTTGTAAAAGATAATTTAATAGATCATTTAAAATTTCTCATTAAAAGATCATAACGGTAACGATCATTGGGCCTAACAAATGCTAAAAAAGTTGACATAATTATCTTCTTTGAAAAACATAATTTAATAGATCATTTAAAATTTCTTTATTAAAAGATTATAACGGTAACGATCATTGGGCGTAATAAATGCTAAAAAAGTTGACATAATTATCTTCTTTGAAAAAGATAATTTAATGGATCATTTAAAATTTCTTTAAAAAAGATCATAACGGTAACGATCATTGGGCCTAATAAATGCTAAAAAACTTGACATAATTATCTTCTTTGTAAAAGATAATTTAATAGATCATTTAAAATTTCTTTATAAAAGATCATAATGGTAACAATCATTGGGCCTAATAAATGCTAAAAAAGTTGACATAATTATCTTCTTTGTAAGAGATAATTTACTATAAAATTTAAAATTTCTTATTAAAAGATCATAACGGTAACGATCATTGGGCCTAATAAATGCTAAAAAAGTTGACATAATTATCTTCTTTGTAAAAGATAATTTAATAGATCATTTAAAATTTTTTTATTAAAAGATCATAACGGTAACAATCATTGGGCCTAATAAATGCTAAAAAGTTGACATAATTATCTTCTTTGTAAGAGATAATTTACTATAAAATTTAAAATTTCTTATTAAAAGATCATAACGGTAACGATCATTGGGCCTAATAAATGCTAAAAAAGTTGACATAATTATCTTCTTTGTAAAAGATAATTTAATAGATCATTTAAAATTTCTCATTAAACGATCATAACGGTAACGATCATTGGGCCTAACAAATGCTAAAAAAGTTGACATAATTATCTTCTTTGAAAAAGATAATTTAATAGATCATTTAAAATTTCTTTATTAAAAGATTATAACGGTAACGATCATTGGGCGTAATAAATGCTAAAAAAGTTGACATAATTATCTTCTTTGAAAAAGATAATTTAATAGATCATTTAAAATTTCTTTAAAAAAGATCATAACGGTAACGACCATTGGGCCTAAGAAATGCTTAAAAAGTTGACATAATTATCTTCTTTGTAAAAGATAATTTACTAGACAATTTAAAATTTTTTATTCAAAGATCATAACGGTAACAATCATTGGGCCTAATAAATGCTAAAAATGTTGACATAATTATCTTCTTTGTAAAAGATAATTTAATAGATCATTTAAAATTTCTTTATAAAAGATCATAATGGTAACAATCATTGGGCCTAATAAATGCTAAAAAAGTTGACATAATTATCTTCTTTGTAAGAGATAATTTACTATAAAATTTAAAATTTCTTATTAAAAGATCATAACGGTAAAGATCATTGGGCCTAATAAATGCTAAAAAAGTTGACATAATTATCTTCTTTGGAAAAGATAATTTAATAGCTCATTTAAAATTTCTTTCAAAAAGATCATAACGGTAACGATCATTGGGCCTAAGAAATGCTTAAAAAGTTGACATAATTATCTTCTTTGTAAGAGATAATTTACTATAAAATTTAAAATTTCTTATTAAAAGATCATAACGGTAACGATCATTGGGCCTAATAAATGCTAAAAAACTTGATATAATTATCTTCTTTGTAAAAGATAATTTAATAGATCATTTAAAATTTCTTTATAAAAGATCATAATGGTAACAATCATTGGGCCTAATAAATGCTAAAAAAGTTGACATAATTATCTTCTTTGTAAGAGATAATTTACTATAAAATTTAAAATTTCTTATTAAAAGATCATAACGGTAAAGATCATTGGGCCTAATAAATGCTAAAAAAGTTGACATAATTATCTTCTTTGTAAAAGATAATTTAATAGCTCATTTAAAATTTCTTTAAAAAAGATCATAACGGTAACGATCATTGGGCCTAAGAAATGCTTAAAAATTTGACATAATTATCTTCTTTGTAAAAGATAATTTACTAGACAATTTAAAATTTTTTATTAAAAGATCATAACGGTAACGATCATTGGGCCTAATAAATGCTAAAAAACTTGACATAATTATCTTCTTTGTAAAAGATAATTTAATAGATCATTTAAAATTTCTTTATAAAAGATCATAATGGTAACAATCATTGGGCCTAATAAATGCTAAAAAAGTTGACATAATTATCTTCTTTGTAAGAGATAATTTACTATAAAATTTAAAATTTCTTATTAAAAGATCATAACGGTAACGATCATTGGCCCTAATAAATGCTAAAAAAGTTGACATAATTATCTTCTTTGTAAAAGATAATTTAATAGATCATTTAAAATTTCTCATTAAAAGATCATAACGGTAACGATCATTGGGCCTAATAAATGCTAAAAAAGTTGACATAATTATCTTCTTTGAAAAAGATAATTTAATAGATCATTTAAAATTTCTTTAAAAAAGATCATAACGGTAACGATCATTGGGCCTAAGAAATGCTTAAAAAGTTGACATAATTATCTTCTTTGTAAAAGATAATTTACTAGACAATTTAAAATTTTTTATTAAAAGATCATAACGGTAACGATCATTGGGCCTAATAAATGCTAAAAAAGTTGACATAATTATCTTCTTTGTAAAAGATAATTTAATAAATCATTTAAAATTTCTTTATAAAAGATCATAATGGTAACAATCATTGGGCCTAATAAATGCTAAAAAAGTTGACATAATTATCTTCTTTGTACGAGATAATTTACTATAAAATTTAAAATTTCTTATTAAAAGATCATAACGGTAATGATCGTTGGCCCTAATAAATGCTAAAAAAGTTGACATAATTATCTTGTTTGTAAAAGATAATTTAATAGATCATTTAAAATTTCTTTATAAAAGACCATAATGGTAACAATCATTGGGCCTAATAAATGCTAAAAAAGTTGACATAATTATCTTCTTTGTAAGAGATAATTTACTATAAAATTTAAAATTTCTTATTAAAAGATCATAACGGTAACGATCATTGGGCCTAATAAATGCTAAAAAAGTTGACATAATTATCTTCTTTGTAAAAGATAATTTAATAGATCATTTAAAATTTCTTTATTAAAAGATCATAATGGTAACAATCATTGGGCCTAATAAATGCTAAAAAGTTGACATAATTATCTTCTTTGTGAGAGATAATTTACTATAAAATTTAAAATTTCTTATTAAAAGATCATAACGGTAACGATCATTGGGCCTAATAAATGCTAAAAAAGTTGACATAATTATCTTCTTTGTAAAAGATAATTTAATAGATCATTTAAAATTTCTCATTAAAAGATCATAACGGTAACGATCATTGGGCCTAACAAATGCTAAAAAAGTTGACATAATTATCTTCTTTGAAAAAGATAATTTAATAAATCATTTAAAATTTCTTTATTAAAAGATTATAACGGTAACGATCATTGGGCGTAATAAATGCTAAAAAAGTTGACATAATTATCTTCTTTGAAAAAGATAATTTAATAGCTCATTTAAAATTTCTTTAAAAAAGATCATAATGGTAACGATCATTGGGCCTAAGAAATGCTTAAAAATTTGACATAATTATCTTCTTTGTAAAAGATAATTTACTAGACAATTTAAATTTTTTTATTAAAAGATCATAACGGTAACGATCATTGGGCCTAATAAATGCTAAAAAACTTGACATAATTATCTTCTTTGTAAAAGATAATTTAATAGATCATTTAAAATTTCTTTATAAAAGATCATAATGGTAACAATCATTGGGCCTAATAAATGCTAAAAAAGTTGACATAATTATCTTCTTTGTAAGAGATAATTTACTATAAAATTTAAAATTTCTTATTAAAAGATCATAACGGTAACGATCATTGGCCCTAATAAATGCTAAGAAAGTTGACATAATTATCTTCTTTGTAAAAGATAATTTAATAGATCATTTAAAATTTCTCATTAAAAGATCATAACGGTAACGATCATTGGGCCTAATAAATGCTAAAAAAGTTGACATAATTATCTTCTTTGAAAAAGATAATTTAATAGATCATTTAAAATTTCTTTAAAAAAGATCATAACGGTAACGATCATTGGGCCTAAGAAATGCTTAAAAAGTTGACATAATTATCTTCTTTGTAAAAGATAATTTACTAGACAATTTAAATTTTTTTTATTAAAAGATCATAACGGTAACGATCATTGGGCCTAATAAATGCTAAAAAAGTTGACATAATTATCTTCTTTGTAAAAGATAATTTAATAAATCATTTAAAATTTCTTTATAAAAGATCATAATGGTAACAATCATTGGGCCTAATAAATGCTAAAAAAGTTGACATAATTATCTTCTTTGTACGAGATAATTTACTATAAAATTTAAAATTTCTTATTAAAAGATCATAACGGTAATGATCGTTGGCCCTAATAAATGCTAAAAAAGTTGACATAATTATCTTGTTTGTAAAAGATAATTTAATAGATCATTTAAAATTTCTTTATAAAAGATCATAATGGTAACAATCATTGGGCCTAATAAATGCTAAAAAAGTTGACATAATTATCTTCTTTGTAAGAGATAATTTACTATAAAATTTAAAATTTCTTATTAAAAGATCATAACGGTAACGATCATTGGGCCTAATAAATGCTAAAAAAGTTGACATAATTATCTTCTTTGTAAAAGATAATTTAATAGATCATTTAAAATTTCTTTATTAAAAGATGATAATGGTAACAATCATTGGGCCTAATAAATGCTAAAAAGTTGACATAATTATCTTCTTTGTGAGAGGTAATTTACTATAAAATTTAAAATTTCTTATTAAAAGATCATAACGGTAACGATCATTGGGCCTAATAAATGCTAAAAAAGTTGACATAATTATCTTCTTTGTAAAAGATAATTTAATAGATCATTTAAAATTTCTCATTAAAAGATCATAACGTAACGATCATTGGGCCTAACAAATGTTAAAAAAGTTGACATAATTATCTTCTTTGAAAAAGATAATTTAATAGATCATTTAAAATTTCTTTATTAAAAGATTATAACGGTAACGATCATTGGGCGTAATAAATGCTAAAAAAGTTGACATAATTATCTTCTTTGAAAAAGATAATTTAATAGATCATTTAAAATTTCTTTATAAAAGATCATAATGGTAACAATCATTGGGCCTAATAAATGCTAAAAAAGTTGACATAATTATCTTCTTTGTACGAGATAATTTACTATAAAATTTAAAATTTCTTATTAAAAGATCATAACGGTAATGATCATTGGCCCTAATAAATGCTAAAAAAGTTGACATAATTATCTTGTTTGTAAAAGATAATTTAATAGATCATTTAAAATTTCTTTATAAAAGATCATAATGGTAACAATCATTGGGCCTAATAAATGCTAAAAAAGTTGACATAATTATCTTCTTTGTAAGAGATAATTTACTATAAAATTTAAAATTTCTTATTAAAAGATCATAACGGTAACGATCATTGGGCCTAATAAATGCTAAAAAAGTTGACATAATTATCTTCTTTGTAAAAGATAATTTAATAGATCATTTAAAATTTCTTTATTAAAAGATCATAACGGTAACAATCATTGGGCCTAATAAATGCTAAAAAGTTGACATAATTATCTTCTTTGTAAGAGATAATTTACTATAAAATTTAAAATTTCTTATTAAAAGATCATAACGGTAACGATCATTGGGCCTAATAAATGCTAAAAAAGTTGACATAATTATCTTCTTTGTAAAAGATAATTTAATAGATCATTTAAAATTTCTTTATTAAAAGATCATAATGGTAACAATCATTGGGCCTAATAAATGCTAAAAAGTTGACATAATTATCTTCTTTGTGAGAGGTAATTTACTATAAAATTTAAAATTTCTTATTAAAAGATCATAACAGTAACGATCATTGGGCCTAATAAATGCTAAAAAAGTTGACATAATTATCTTCTTTGTAAAAGATAATTTAATAGATCATTTAAAATTTCTCATTAAAAGATCATAACGTAACGATCATTGGGCCTAACAAATGTTAAAAAAGTTGACAAAATTATCTTCTTTGAAAAAGATAATTTAATAGATCATTTAAAATTTCTTTATTAAAAGATTATAACGGTAACGATCATTGGGCGTAATAAATGCTAAAAAAGTTGACATAATTATCTTCTTTGAAAAAGATAATTTAATAGATCATTTAAAATTTCTTTATAAAAGATCATAATGGTAACAATCATTGGGCCTAATAAATGCTAAAAAAGTTGACATAATTATCTTCTTTGTACGAGATAATTTACTATAAAATTTAAAATTTCTTATTAAAAGATCATAACGGTAATGATCATTGGCCCTAATAAATGCTAAAAAAGTTGACATAATTATCTTGTTTGTAAAAGATAATTTAATAGATCATTTAAAATTTCTTTATAAAAGATCATAATGGTAACAATCATTGGGCCTAATAAATGCTAAAAAAGTTGACATAATTATCTTCTTTGTAAGAGATAATTTACTATAAAATTTAAAATTTCTTATTAAAAGATCATAACGGTAACGATCATTGGGCCTAATAAATGCTAAAAAAGTTGACATAATTATCTTCTTTGTAAAAGATAATTTAATAGATCATTTAAAATTTCTTTATTAAAAGATCATAACGGTAACAATCATTGGGCCTAATAAATGCTAAAAAGTTGACATAATTATCTTCTTTGTAAGACATAATTTACTATAAAATTTAAAATTTCTTATTAAAAGATCATAACGGTAACGATCATTGGGCCTAATAAATGCTAAAAAAGTTGACATAATTATCTTCTTTGTAAAAGATAATTTAATAGATCATTTAAAATTTCTCATTAAAAGATCATAACGGTAACGATCATTGGGCCTAACAAATGCTAAAAAAGTTGACATAATTATCTTCTTTGAAAAAGATAATTTAATAGATCAATTAAAATTTCTTTATTAAAATATTATAACGGTAACGATCATTGGGCGTAATAAATGCTAAAAAAGTTGACATAATTATCTTCTTTGTAAGAGATAATTTACTATAAAATTTAAAATTTCTTATTAAAAGATCATAACGGTAACGATCATTGGGCCTAATAAATGCTAAAAAAGTTGACATAATTATCTTCTTTGAAAAAGATAATTTAATAGATCATTTAAAATTTCTTTAAAAAAGATCATAACGGTAACGATCATTGGGCCTAAGAAATGCTTAAAAAGTTGACATAATTATCTTCTTTGTAAAAGATAATTTACTAGACAATTTAAAATTTTTTATTCAAAGATCATAACGGTAACAATCATTGGGCCTAATAAATGCTAAAAAAGTTGACATAATTATCTTCTTTGTAAAAGATAATTTAATAGATCATTTAAAATTTCTTTATAAAAGATCATAATGGTAACAATCATTGGGCCTAATAAATGCTAAAAAAGTTGACATAATTATCTTCTTTGTAAGAGATAATTTACTATAAAATTTAAAATTTCTTATTAAAAGATCATAACGGTAACGATCATTGGGCCTAATAAATGCTAAAAAAGTTGACATAATTATCTTCTTTGTAAAAGATAATTTAATAGATCATTTAAAATTTCTTTATAAAAGATCATAATGGTAACAATCATTGGGCCTAATAAATGCTAAAAAAGTTGACATAATTATCTTCTTTGTGAGAGATAATTTACTATAAAATTTAAAATTTCTTATTAAAAGATCATAACGGTAACGATCATTGGGCCTAATAAATGCTAAAAAAGTTGACATAATTATCTTCTTTGTAAAAGATAATTTAATAGATCATTTAAAATTTCTTTATTAAAAGATCATAACGGTAACAATCATTGGGCCTAATAAATGCTAAAAAAGTTGACATAATTATCTTCTTTGTGAGAGATAATTTACTATAAAATTTAAAATTTCTTATTAAAAGATCATAACGGTAACGATCATTGGGCGTAATAAATGCTAAAAAAGTTGACATAATTATCTTCTTTGTAAGAGATAATTTACTATAAAATTTAAAATTTCTTATTAAAAGATCATAACGGTAAAGATCATTGGGCCTAATAAATGCTAAAAAAGTTGACATAATTATCTTCTTTGTAAAAGATAATTTAATAGCTCATTTAAAATTTCTTTAAAAAAGATCATAACGGTAACGATCATTGGGCCTAAGAAATGCTTAAAAAGTTGACATAATTATCTTCTTTGTAAAAGATAATTTACTAGACAATTTAAAATTTTTTATTAAAAGATCATAACGATAACGATCATTGGGCCTAATAAATGCTAAAAAACTTGACATAATTATCTTCTTTGTAAAAGATAATTTAATAGATCATTTACAATTTCTTTATAAAAGATCATAATGGTAACAATCATTGGGCCTAATAAATGCTAAAAAAGTTGACATAATTATCTTATTTGTAAGAGATAATTTACTATAAAATTTAAAATTTCTTATTAAAAGATCATAACGGTAACGATCATTGGGCCTAATAAATGCTAAAAAAGTTGACATAATTATCTTCTTTGTAAAAGATAATTTAATAGATCATTTAAAATTTCTTTATTAAAAGATCATAATGGTAACAATCATTGGGCCTAATAAATGCTAAAAAGTTGACATAATTATTTTCTTTGTGAGAGGTAATTTACTATAAAATTTAAAATTTCTTATTAAAAGATCATAACGGTAACGATCATTGGGCCTAATAAATGCTAAAAAAGTTGACATAATTATCTTCTTTCTAAAAGATAATTTAATAGATCATTTAAAATTTCTCATTAAAAGATCATAACGTAACGATCATTGGGCCTAACAAATGTTAAAAAAGTTGACATAATTATCTTCTTTGAAAAAGATAATTTAATAGATCATTTAAAATTTCTTTATTAAAAGATTATAACGGTAACGATCATTGGGCGTAATAAATGCTAAAAAAGTTGACATATTTATCTTCTTTGAAAAAGATAATTTAATAGATCATTTAAAATTTCTTTATAAAAGATCATAATGGTAACAATCATTGGGCCTAATAAATGCTAAAAAAGTTGACATAATTATCTTCTTTGTACGAGATAATTTACTATAAAATTTAAAATTTCTTATTAAAAGATCATAACGGTAATGATCATTGGCCGTAATAAATGCTAAAAAAGTTGACATAATTATCTTGTTTGTAAAAGATAATTTAATAGATCATTTAAAATTTCTTTATAAAAGATCATAATGGTAACAATCATTGGGCCTAATAAATGCTAAAAAAGTTGACATAATTATCTTCTTTGTAAGAGATAATTTACTATAAAATTTAAAATTTCTTATTAAAAGATCATAACGGTAACGATCATTGGGCGTAATAAATGCTAAAAAAGTTAACATAATTATCTTCTTTGTAAAAGATAATTTAATAGATCATTTAAAATTTCTTTACTAAAAGATCATAACGGTAACAATCATTGGGCCTAATAAATGCTAAAAAGTTGACATAATTATCTTCTTTGTAAGAGATAATTTACTATAAAATTTAAAATTTCTTATTAAAAGATCATAACGGTAACGATCATTGGGCCTAATAAATGCTAAAAAAGTTGACATAATTATCTTCTTTGTAAAAGATAATTTAATAGATCATTTAAAATTTCTTTATTAAAAGATCATAATGGTAACAATCATTGGGCCTAATAAATGCTAAAAAGTTGACATAATTATCTTCTTTGTGAGAGGTAATTTACTATAAAATTTAAAATTTCTTATTAAAAGATCATAACAGTAACGATCATTGGGCCTAATAAATGCTAAAAAAGTTGACATAATTATCTTCTTTGTAAAAGATAATTTAATAGATCATTTAAAATTTCTCATTAAAAGATCATAACGTAACGATCATTGGGCCTAACAAATGTTAAAAAAGTTGACATAATTATCTTCTTTGAAAAAGATAATTTAATAGATTATTTAAAATTTCTTTATTAAAAGATTATAACGGTAACGATCATTGGGCGTAATAAATGCTAAAAAAGTTGACATAATTATCTTCTTTGAAAAAGATAATTTAATAGATCATTTAAAATTTCTTTATAAAAGATCATAATGGTAACAATCATTGGGCCTAATAAATGCTAAAAAAGTTGACATAATTATCTTCTTTGTACGAGATAATTTACTATAAAATTTAAAATTTCTTATTAAAAGATCATAACGGTAATGATCATTGGCCCTAATAAATGCTAAAAAAGTTGACATAATTATCTTGTTTGTAAAAGATAATTTAATAGATCATTTAAAATTTCTTTATAAAAGATCATAATGGTAACAATCATTGGGCCTAATAAATGCTAAAAAAGTTGACATAATTATCTTCTTTGTAAGAGATAATTTACTATAAAATTTAAAATTTCTTATTAAAAGATCATAACGGTAACGATCATTGGGCCTAATAAATGCTAAAAAAGTTGACATAATTATCTTCTTTGTAAAAGATAATTTAATAGATCATTTAAAATTTCTTTATTAAAAGATCATAACGGTAACAATCATTGGGCCTAATAAATGCTAAAAAGTTGACATAATTATCTTCTTTGTAAGAGATAATTTACTATAAAATTTAAAATTTCTTATTAAAAGATCATAACGGTAACGATCATTGGGCCTAATAAATGCTAAAAAAGTTGACATAATTATCTTCTTTGTAAAAGATAATTTAATAGATCATTTAAAATTTCTCATTAAAAGATCATAACGGTAACGATCATTGGGCCTAACAAATGCTAAAAAAGTTGACATAATTATCTTCTTTGAAAAAGATAATTTAATAGATCAATTAAAATTTCTTTATTAAAAGATTATAACGGTAACGATCATTGGGCGTAATAAATGCTAAAAAAGTTGACATAATTATCTTCTTTGTAAGAGATAATTTACTATAAAATTTAAAATTTCTTATTAAAAGATCATAACGGTAACGATCATTGGGCCTAATAAATGCTAAAAAAGTTGACATAATTATCTTCTTTGAAAAAGATAATTTAATAAATCATTTAAAATTTCTTTAAAAAAGATCATAACGGTAACGATCATTGGGCCTAAGAAATGCTTAAAAAGTTGACATAATTATCTTCTTTGTAAAAGATAATTTACTAGACAATTTAAAATTTTTTATTCAAAGATCATAACGGTAACAATCATTGGGCCTAATAAATGCTAAAAAAGTTGACATAATTATCTTCTTTGTAAAAGATAATTTAATAGATCATTTAAAATTTCTTTATAAAAGATCATAATGGTAACAATCATTGGGCCTAATAAATGCTAAAAAAGTTGACATAATTATCTTCTTTGTAAGAGATAATTTACTATAAAATTTAAAATTTCTTATTAAAAGATCATAACGGTAACGATCATTGGGCCTAATAAATGCTAAAAAAGTTGACATAATTATCTTCTTTGTAAAAGATAATTTAATAGATCATTTAAAATTTCTTTATAAAAGATCATAATGGTAACAATCATTGGGCCTAATAAATGCTAAAAAAGTTGACATAATTATCTTCTTTGTAAGAGATAATTTACTATAAAATTTAAAATTTCTTATTAAAAGATCATAACGGTAAAGATCATTGGGCCTAATAAATGCTAAAAAAGTTGACATAATTATCTTCTTTGTAAAAGATAATTTAATAGCTCATTTAAAATTTCTTTAAAAAAGATCATAACGGTAACGATCATTGGGCCTAAGAAATGCTTAAAAAGTTGACATAATTATCTTCTTTGTAAAAGATAATTTACTAGACAATTTAAAATTTTTTATTAAAAGATCATAACGATAACGATCATTGGGCCTAATAAATGCTAAAAAACTTGACATAATTATCTTCTTTGTAAAAGATAATTTAATAGATCATTTAAAATTTCTTTATAAAAGATCATAATGGTAACAATCATTGGGCCTAATAAATGCTAAAAAAGTTGACATAATTATCTTATTTGTAAGAGATAATTTACTATAAAATTTAAAATTTCTTATTAAAAGATCATAACGGTAACGATCATTGGGCCTAATAAATGCTAAAAAAGTTGACATAATTATCTTCTTTGTAAAAGATAATTTAATAGATCATTTAAAATTTCTTTATTAAAAGATCATAATGGTAACAATCATTGGGCCTAATAAATGCTAAAAAGTTGACATAATTATTTTCTTTGTGAGAGGTAATTTACTATAAAATTTAAAATTTCTTATTAAAAGATCATAACGGTTACGATCATTGGGCCTAATAAATGCTAAAAAAGTTGACATAATTATCTTCTTTGTAAAAGATAATTTAATAGATCATTTAAAATTTCTCATTAAAAGATCATAACGTAACGATCATTGGGCCTAACAAATGTTAAAAAAGTTGACATAATTATCTTTTTTGAAAAAGATAATTTAATAGATCATTTAAAATTTCTTTATTAAAAGATTATAACGGTAACGATCATTGGGCGTAATAAATGCTAAAAAAATTGACATATTTATCTTCTTTGAAAAAGATAATTTAATAGATCATTTAAAATTTCTTTATAAAAGATCATAATGGTAACAATCATTGGGCCTAATAAATGCTAAAAAAGTTGACATAATTATCTTCTTTGTACGAGATAATTTACTATAAAATTTAAAATTTCTTATTAAAAGATCATAACGGTAATGATCATTGGCCCTAATAAATGCTAAAAAAGTTGACATAATTATCTTGTTTGTAAAAGATAATTTAATAGATCATTTAAAATTTCTTTATAAAAGATCATAATGGTAACAATCATTGGGCCTAATAAATGCTAAAAAAGTTGACATAATTATCTTCTTTGTAAGAGATAATTTACTATAAAATTTAAAATTTCTTATTAAAAGATCATAACGGTAACGATCATTGGGCCTAATAAATGCTAAAAAAGATAACATAATTATCTTCTTTGTAAAAGATAATTTAATAGATCATTTAAAATTTCTTTACTAAAAGATCATAACGGTAACAATCATTGGGCCTAATAAATGCTAAAAAGTTGACATAATTATCTTCTTTGTAAGAGATAATTTACTATAAAATTTAAAATTTCTTATTAAAAGATCATAACGGTAACGATCATTGGGCCTAATAAATGCTAAAAAAGTTGACATAATTATCTTCTTTGAAAAAGATAATTTAATAGATCATTTAAAATTTCTTTAAAAAAGATCATAACGGTAACGATCATTGGGCCTAAGAAATGCTAAAAAAGTTGACATAATTATCTTCTTTGTAAAAGATAATTTAATAGATCATTTAAAATTTCTCATTAAAAGATCATAACGGTAACGATCATTGGGCCTAACAAATGCTAAAAAAGTTGACATAATTATCTTCTTTGAAAAAGATAATTTAATAGATCATTTAAAATTTCTTTATTAAAAGATTATAACGGTAACGATCATTGGGCGTAATAAATGCTAAAAAAGTTGACATAATTATCTTCTTTGTAAGAGATAATTTACTATAAAATTTAAAATTTCTTATTAAAAGATCATAACGGTAACGATCATTGGGCCTAATAAATGCTAAAAAAGTTGACATAATTATCTTCTTTGAAAAAGATAATTTAATAGATCATTTAAAATTTCTTTAAAAAAGATCATAACGGTAACGATCATTGGGCCTAAGAAATGCTTAAAAAGTTGACATAATTATCTTCTTTGTAAAAGTTAATTTACTAGACAATTTAAAATTTTTTATTCAAAGATCATAACGGTAACAATCATTGGGCCTAATAAATGCTAAAAAAGTTGACATAATTATCTTCTTTGTAAAAGATAATTTAATAGATCATTTAAAATTTCTTTATAAAAGATCATAATGGTAACAATCATTGGGCCTAATAAATGCTAAAAAAGTTGACATAATTATCTTCTTTGTAAGAGATAATTTACTATAAAATTTAAAATTTCTTATTAAAAGATCATAACGGTAACGATCATTGGGCCTAATAAATGCTAAAAAAGTTGACATAATTATCTTCTTTGTAAAAGATAATTTAATAGATCATTTAAAATTTCTTTATAAAAGATCATAATGGTAACAATCATTGGGCCTAATAAATGCTAAGAAAGTTGACATAATTATCTTCTTTGTAAGAGATAATTTACTATAAAATTTAAAATTTCTTATTAAAAGATCATAACGGTAAAGATCATTGGGCCTAATAAATGCTAAAAAAGTTGACATAATTATCTTCTTTGTAAAAGATAATTTAATAGCTCATTTAAAATTTCTTTAAAAAAGATCATAACGGTAACGATCATTGGGCCTAAGAAATGCTTAAAAAGTTGACATAATTATCTTCTTTGTAAAAGATAATTTAATAGATCATTTAAAATTTCTTTAAAAAAGATCATAACGGTAACGATCATTGGGCCTAAGAAATGCTTAAAAAGTTGACATAATTATCTTCTTTGTAAAAGATAATTTACTAGACAATTTAAAATTTTTTATTCAAAGATCATAACGGTAACAATCATTGGGCCTCATAAATGCTAAAAAAGTTGACATAATTATCTTCTTTGTAAAAGATAATTTAATAGATCATTTAAAATTTCTTTATAAAAGATCATAATGGTAACAATCATTGGGCCTAATAAATGCTAAAAAAGTTGACATAATTATCTTCTTTGTAAGAGATAATTTACTATAAAATTTAAAATTTCTTATTAAAAGATCATAACGGTAACGATCATTGGGCCTAATAAATGCTAAAAAAGTTGACATAATTATCTTCTTTGTAAAAGATAATTTAATAGATCATTTAAAATTTCTTTATAAAAGATCATAATGGTAACAATCATTGGGCCTAATAAATGCTAAAAAAGTTGACATAATTATCTTCTTTGTAAGAGATAATTTACTATAAAATTTAAAATTTCTTATTAAAAGATCATAACGGTAACGATCATTGGGCCTAATAAATGCTAAAAAAGTTGACATAATTATCTTCTTTGTAAAAGATAATTTAATAGATCATTTAAAATTTCTTTATTAAAAGATCATAACGGTAACAATCATTGGGCCTAATAAATGCTAAAAAGTTGACATAATTATCTTCTTTGTAAGAGATAATTTACTATAAAATTTAAAATTTCTTATTAAAAGATCATAACGGTAACGATCATTGGGCCTAATAAATGCTAAAAAAGTTGACATAATTATCTTCTTTGTAAAAGATAATTTAATAGATCATTTAAAATTTCTCATTAAAAGATCATAACGGTAACGATCATTGGGCCTAACAAATGCTAAAAAAGTTGACATAATTATCTTCTTTGAAAAAGATAATTTAATAGATCAATTAAAATTTCTTTATTAAAAGATTATAACGGTAACGATCATTGGGCGTAATAAATGCTAAAAAAGTTGACATAATTATCTTCTTTGTAAGAGATAATTTACTATAAAATTTAAAATTTCTTATTAAAAGATCATAACGGTAACGATCATTGGGCCTAATAAATGCTAAAAAAGTTGACATAATTATCTTCTTTGAAAAAGATAATTTAATAAATCATTTAAAATTTCTTTAAAAAAGATCATAACGGTAACGATCATTGGGCCTAAGAAATGCTTAAAAAGTTGACATAATTATCTTCTTTGTAAAAGATAATTTACTAGACAATTTAAAATTTTTTATTCAAAGATCATAACGGTAACAATCATTGGGCCTAATAAATGCTAAAAAAGTTGACATAATTATCTTCTTTGTAAAAGATAATTTAATAGATCATTTAAAATTTCTTTATAAAAGATCATAATGGTAACAATCATTGGGCCTAATAAATGCTAAAAAAGTTGACATAATTATCTTCTTTGTAAGAGATAATTTACTATAAAATTTAAAATTTCTTATTAAAAGATCATAACGGTAACGATCATTGGGCCTAATAAATGCTAAAAAAGTTGACATAATTATCTTCTTTGTAAAAGATAATTTAATAGATCATTTAAAATTTCTTTATAAAAGATCATAATGGTAACAATCATTGGGCCTAATAAATGCTAAAAAAGTTGACATAATTATCTTCTTTGTAAGAGATAATTTACTATAAAATTTAAAATTTCTTATTAAAAGATCATAACGGTAAAGATCATTGGGCCTAATAAATGCTAAAAAAGTTGACATAATTATCTTCTTTGTAAAAGATAATTTAATAGCTCATTTAAAATTTCTTTAAAAAAGATCATAACGGTAACGATCATTGGGCCTAAGAAATGCTTAAAAAGTTGACATAATTATCTTCTTTGTAAAAGATAATTTACTAGACAATTTAAAATTTTTTATTAAAAGATCATAACGATAACGATCATTGGGCCTAATAAATGCTAAAAAACTTGACATAATTATCTTCTTTGTAAAAGATAATTTAATAGATCATTTAAAATTTCTTTATAAAAGATCATAATGGTAACAATCATTGGGCCTAATAAATGCTAAAAAAGTTGACATAATTATCTTATTTGTAAGAGATAATTTACTATAAAATTTAAAATTTCTTATTAAAAGATCATAACGGTAACGATCATTGGGCCTAATAAATGCTAAAAAAGTTGACATAATTATCTTCTTTGTAAAAGATAATTTAATAGATCATTTAAAATTTCTTTATTAAAAGATCATAATGGTAACAATCATTGGGCCTAATAAATGCTAAAAAGTTGACATAATTATTTTCTTTGTGAGAGGTAATTTACTATAAAATTTAAAATTTCTTATTAAAAGATCATAACGGTTACGATCATTGGGCCTAATAAATGCTAAAAAAGTTGACATAATTATCTTCTTTGTAAAAGATAATTTAATAGATCATTTAAAATTTCTCATTAAAAGATCATAACGTAACGATCATTGGGCCTAACAAATGTTAAAAAAGTTGACATAATTATCTTTTTTGAAAAAGATAATTTAATAGATCATTTAAAATTTCTTTATTAAAAGATTATAACGGTAACGATCATTGGGCGTAATAAATGCTAAAAAAATTGACATATTTATCTTCTTTGAAAAAGATAATTTAATAGATCATTTAAAATTTCTTTATAAAAGATCATAATGGTAACAATCATTGGGCCTAATAAATGCTAAAAAAGTTGACATAATTATCTTCTTTGTACGAGATAATTTACTATAAAATTTAAAATTTCTTATTAAAAGATCATAACGGTAATGATCATTGGCCCTAATAAATGCTAAAAAAGTTGACATAATTATCTTGTTTGTAAAAGATAATTTAATAGATCATTTAAAATTTCTTTATAAAAGATCATAATGGTAACAATCATTGGGCCTAATAAATGCTAAAAAAGTTGACATAATTATCTTCTTTGTAAGAGATAATTTACTATAAAATTTAAAATTTCTTATTAAAAGATCATAACGGTAACGATCATTGGGCCTAATAAATGCTAAAAAAGATAACATAATTATCTTCTTTGTAAAAGATAATTTAATAGATCATTTAAAATTTCTTTACTAAAAGATCATAACGGTAACAATCATTGGGCCTAATAAATGCTAAAAAGTTGACATAATTATCTTCTTTGTAAGAGATAATTTACTATAAAATTTAAAATTTCTTATTAAAAGATCATAACGGTAACGATCATTGGGCCTAATAAATGCTAAAAAAGTTGACATAATTATCTTCTTTGAAAAAGATAATTTAATAGATCATTTAAAATTTCTTTAAAAAAGATCATAACGGTAACGATCATTGGGCCTAAGAAATGCTAAAAAAGTTGACATAATTATCTTCTTTGTAAAAGATAATTTAATAGATCATTTAAAATTTCTCATTAAAAGATCATAACGGTAACGATCATTGGGCCTAACAAATGCTAAAAAAGTTGACATAATTATCTTCTTTGAAAAAGATAATTTAATAGATCATTTAAAATTTCTTTATTAAAAGATTATAACGGTAACGATCATTGGGCGTAATAAATGCTAAAAAAGTTGACATAATTATCTTCTTTGTAAGAGATAATTTACTATAAAATTTAAAATTTCTTATTAAAAGATCATAACGGTAACGATCATTGGGCCTAATAAATGCTAAAAAAGTTGACATAATTATCTTCTTTGAAAAAGATAATTTAATAGATCATTTAAAATTTCTTTAAAAAAGATCATAACGGTAACGATCATTGGGCCTAAGAAATGCTTAAAAAGTTGACATAATTATCTTCTTTGTAAAAGATAATTTACTAGACAATTTAAAATTTTTTATTCAAAGATCATAACGGTAACAATCATTGGGCCTAATAAATGCTAAAAAAGTTGACATAATTATCTTCTTTGTAAAAGATAATTTAATAGATCATTTAAAATTTCTTTATAAAAGATCATAATGGTAACAATCATTGGGCCTAATAAATGCTAAAAAAGTTGACATAATTATCTTCTTTGTAAGAGATAATTTACTATAAAATTTAAAATTTCTTATTAAAAGATCATAACGGTAACGATCATTGGGCCTAATAAATGCTAAAAAAGTTGACATAATTATCTTCTTTGTAAAAGATAATTTAATAGATCATTTAAAATTTCTTTATAAAAGATCATAATGGTAACAATCATTGGGCCTAATAAATGCTAAGAAAGTTGACATAATTATCTTCTTTGTAAGAGATAATTTACTATAAAATTTAAAATTTCTTATTAAAAGATCATAACGGTAAAGATCATTGGGCCTAATAAATGCTAAAAAAGTTGACATAATTATCTTCTTTGTAAAAGATAATTTAATAGCTCATTTAAAATTTCTTTAAAAAAGATCATAACGGTAACGATCATTGGGCCTAAGAAATGCTTAAAAAGTTGACATAATTATCTTCTTTGTAAAAGATAATTTAATAGATCATTTAAAATTTCTTTAAAAAAGATCATAACGGTAACGATCATTGGGCCTAAGAAATGCTTAAAAAGTTGACATAATTATCTTCTTTGTAAAAGATAATTTACTAGACAATTTAAAATTTTTTATTCAAAGATCATAACGGTAACAATCATTGGGCCTCATAAATGCTAAAAAAGTTGACATAATTATCTTCTTTGTAAAAGATAATTTAATAGATCATTTAAAATTTCTTTATAAAAGATCATAATGGTAACAATCATTGGGCCTAATAAATGCTAAAAAAGTTGACATAATTATCTTCTTTGTAAGAGATAATTTACTATAAAATTTAAAATTTCTTATTAAAAGATCATAACGGTAACGATCATTGGGCCTAATAAATGCTAAAAAAGTTGACATAATTATCTTCTTTGTAAAAGATAATTTAATAGATCATTTAAAATTTCTTTATAAAAGATCATAATGGTAACAATCATTGGGCCTAATAAATGCTAAAAAAGTTGACATAATTATCTTCTTTGTAAGAGATAATTTACTATAAAATTTAAAATTTCTTATTAAAAGATCATAACGGTAACGATCATTGGGCCTAATAAATGCTAAAAAAGTTGACATAATTATCTTCTTTGTAAAAGATAATTTAATAGATCATTTAAAATTTCTTTATTAAAAGATCATAACGGTAACAATCATTGGGCCTAATAAATGCTAAAAAGTTGACATAATTATCTTCTTTGTAAGAGATAATTTACTATAAAATTTAAAATTTCTTATTAAAAGATCATAACGGTAACGATCATTGGGCCTAATAAATGCTAAAAAAGTTGACATAATTATCTTCTTTGTAAAAGATAATTTAATAGATCATTTAAAATTTCTCATTAAAAGATCATAACGGTAACGATCATTGGGCCTAACAAATGCTAAAAAAGTTGACATAATTATCTTCTTTGAAAAAGATAATTTAATAGATCAATTAAAATTTCTTTATTAAAAGATTATAACGGTAACGATCATTGGGCGTAATAAATGCTAAAAAAGTTGACATAATTATCTTCTTTGTAAGAGATAATTTACTATAAAATTTAAAATTTCTTATTAAAAGATCATAACGGTAACGATCATTGGGCCTAATAAATGCTAAAAAAGTTGACATAATTATCTTCTTTGAAAAAGATAATTTAATAAATCATTTAAAATTTCTTTAAAAAAGATCATAACGGTAACGATCATTGGGCCTAAGAAATGCTTAAAAAGTTGACATAATTATCTTCTTTGTAAAAGATAATTTACTAGACAATTTAAAATTTTTTATTCAAAGATCATAACGGTAACAATCATTGGGCCTAATAAATGCTAAAAAAGTTGACATAATTATCTTCTTTGTAAAAGATAATTTAATAGATCATTTAAAATTTCTTTATAAAAGATCATAATGGTAACAATCATTGGGCCTAATAAATGCTAAAAAAGTTGACATAATTATCTTCTTTGTAAGAGATAATTTACTATAAAATTTAAAATTTCTTATTAAAAGATCATAACGGTAACGATCATTGGGCCTAATAAATGCTAAAAAAGTTGACATAATTATCTTCTTTGTAAAAGATAATTTAATAGATCATTTAAAATTTCTTTATAAAAGATCATAATGGTAACAATCATTGGGCCTAATAAATGCTAAAAAAGTTGACATAATTATCTTCTTTGTAAGAGATAATTTACTATAAAATTTAAAATTTCTTATTAAAAGATCATAACGGTAAAGATCATTGGGCCTAATAAATGCTAAAAAAGTTGACATAATTATCTTCTTTGTAAAAGATAATTTAATAGCTCATTTAAAATTTCTTTAAAAAAGATCATAACGGTAACGATCATTGGGCCTAAGAAATGCTTAAAAAGTTGACATAATTATCTTCTTTGTAAAAGATAATTTACTAGACAATTTAAAATTTTTTATTAAAAGATCATAACGATAACGATCATTGGGCCTAATAAATGCTAAAAAACTTGACATAATTATCTTCTTTGTAAAAGATAATTTAATAGATCATTTAAAATTTCTTTATAAAAGATCATAATGGTAACAATCATTGGGCCTAATAAATGCTAAAAAAGTTGACATAATTATCTTATTTGTAAGAGATAATTTACTATAAAATTTAAAATTTCTTATTAAAAGATCATAACGGTAACGATCATTGGGCCTAATAAATGCTAAAAAAGTTGACATAATTATCTTCTTTGTAAAAGATAATTTAATAGATCATTTAAAATTTCTTTATTAAAAGATCATAATGGTAACAATCATTGGGCCTAATAAATGCTAAAAAGTTGACATAATTATTTTCTTTGTGAGAGGTAATTTACTATAAAATTTAAAATTTCTTATTAAAAGATCATAACGGTTACGATCATTGGGCCTAATAAATGCTAAAAAAGTTGACATAATTATCTTCTTTGTAAAAGATAATTTAATAGATCATTTAAAATTTCTCATTAAAAGATCATAACGTAACGATCATTGGGCCTAACAAATGTTAAAAAAGTTGACATAATTATCTTTTTTGAAAAAGATAATTTAATAGATCATTTAAAATTTCTTTATTAAAAGATTATAACGGTAACGATCATTGGGCGTAATAAATGCTAAAAAAATTGACATATTTATCTTCTTTGAAAAAGATAATTTAATAGATCATTTAAAATTTCTTTATAAAAGATCATAATGGTAACAATCATTGGGCCTAATAAATGCTAAAAAAGTTGACATAATTATCTTCTTTGTACGAGATAATTTACTATAAAATTTAAAATTTCTTATTAAAAGATCATAACGGTAATGATCATTGGCCCTAATAAATGCTAAAAAAGTTGACATAATTATCTTGTTTGTAAAAGATAATTTAATAGATCATTTAAAATTTCTTTATAAAAGATCATAATGGTAACAATCATTGGGCCTAATAAATGCTAAAAAAGTTGACATAATTATCTTCTTTGTAAGAGATAATTTACTATAAAATTTAAAATTTCTTATTAAAAGATCATAACGGTAACGATCATTGGGCCTAATAAATGCTAAAAAAGATAACATAATTATCTTCTTTGTAAAAGATAATTTAATAGATCATTTAAAATTTCTTTACTAAAAGATCATAACGGTAACAATCATTGGGCCTAATAAATGCTAAAAAGTTGACATAATTATCTTCTTTGTAAGAGATAATTTACTATAAAATTTAAAATTTCTTATTAAAAGATCATAACGGTAACGATCATTGGGCCTAATAAATGCTAAAAAAGTTGACATAATTATCTTCTTTGAAAAAGATAATTTAATAGATCATTTAAAATTTCTTTAAAAAAGATCATAACGGTAACGATCATTGGGCCTAAGAAATGCTAAAAAAGTTGACATAATTATCTTCTTTGTAAAAGATAATTTAATAGATCATTTAAAATTTCTCATTAAAAGATCATAACGGTAACGATCATTGGGCCTAACAAATGCTAAAAAAGTTGACATAATTATCTTCTTTGAAAAAGATAATTTAATAGATCATTTAAAATTTCTTTATTAAAAGATTATAACGGTAACGATCATTGGGCGTAATAAATGCTAAAAAAGTTGACATAATTATCTTCTTTGTAAGAGATAATTTACTATAAAATTTAAAATTTCTTATTAAAAGATCATAACGGTAACGATCATTGGGCCTAATAAATGCTAAAAAAGTTGACATAATTATCTTCTTTGAAAAAGATAATTTAATAGATCATTTAAAATTTCTTTAAAAAGGATCATAACGGTAACGATCATTGGGCCTAAGAAATGCTTAAAAAGTTGACATAATTATCTTCTTTGTAAAAGATAATTTACTAGACAATTTAAAATTTTTTATTCAAAGATCATAACGGTAACAATCATTGGGCCTAATAAATGCTAAAAAAGTTGACATAATTATCTTCTTTGTAAAAGATAATTTAATAGATCATTTAAAATTTCTTTATAAAAGATCATAATGGTAACAATCATTGGGCCTAATAAATGCTAAAAAAGTTGACATAATTATCTTCTTTGTAAGAGATAATTTACTATAAAATTTAAAATTTCTTATTAAAAGATCATAACGGTAACGATCATTGGGCCTAATAAATGCTAAAAAAGTTGACATAATTATCTTCTTTGTAAAAGATAATTTAATAGATCATTTAAAATTTCTTTATAAAAGATCATAATGGTAACAATCATTGGGCCTAATAAATGCTAAGAAAGTTGACATAATTATCTTCTTTGTAAGAGATAATTTACTATAAAATTTAAAATTTCTTATTAAAAGATCATAACGGTAAAGATCATTGGGCCTAATAAATGCTAAAAAAGTTGACATAATTATCTTCTTTGTAAAAGATAATTTAATAGCTCATTTAAAATTTCTTTAAAAAAGATCATAACGGTAACGATCATTGGGCCTAAGAAATGCTTAAAAAGTTGACATAATTATCTTCTTTGTAAAAGATAATTTAATAGATCATTTAAAATTTCTTTAAAAAAGATCATAACGGTAACGATCATTGGGCCTAAGAAATGCTTAAAAAGTTGACATAATTATCTTCTTTGTAAAAGATAATTTACTAGACAATTTAAAATTTTTTATTCAAAGATCATAACGGTAACAATCATTGGGCCTCATAAATGCTAAAAAAGTTGACATAATTATCTTCTTTGTAAAAGATAATTTAATAGATCATTTAAAATTTCTTTATAAAAGATCATAATGGTAACAATCATTGGGCCTAATAAATGCTAAAAAAGTTGACATAATTATCTTCTTTGTAAGAGATAATTTACTATAAAATTTAAAATTTCTTATTAAAAGATCATAACGGTAACGATCATTGGGCCTAATAAATGCTAAAAAAGTTGACATAATTATCTTCTTTGTAAAAGATAATTTAATAGATCATTTAAAATTTCTTTATAAAAGATCATAATGGTAACAATCATTGGGCCTAATAAATGCTAAAAAAGTTGACATAATTATCTTCTTTGTAAGAGATAATTTACTATAAAATTTAAAATTTCTTATTAAAAGATCATAACGGTAACGATCATTGGGCCTAATAAATGCTAAAAAAGTTGACATAATTATCTTCTTTGTAAAAGATAATTTAATAGATCATTTAAAATTTCTTTATAAAAGATCATAATGGTAACAATCATTGGGCCTAATAAATGCTAAAAAAGTTGACATAATTATCTTCTTTGTAAAAGATAATTTACTAGACAATTTAAAATTTTTTATTAAAAGATCATAACGATAACGATCATTGGGCCTAATAAATGCTAAAAAACTTGACATAATTATCTTCTTTGTAAAAGATAATTTAATAGATCATTTAAAATTTCTTTATAAAAGATCATAATGGTAACAATCATTGGGCCTAATAAATGCTAAAAAAGTTGACATAATTATCTTCTTTGTAAGAGATAATTTACTATAAAATTTAAAATTTCTTATTAAAAGATCATAACGGTAACGATCATTGGCCCTAATAAATGCTTAAAAAGTTGACATAATTATCTTCTTTGTAAAAGATAATTTAATAGATCATTTAAAATTTCTCATTAAAAGATCATAACGGTAACGATCATTGGGCCTAATAAATGCTAAAAAAGTTGACATAATTATCTTCTTTGAAAAAGATAATTTAATAGATCATTTAAAATTTCTTTAAAAAAGATCATAACGGTAACGATCATTGGGCCTAAGAAATGCTTAAAAAGTTGACATAATTATCTTCTTTGTAAAAGATAATTTAATAGATCATTTAAAATTTCTCATTAAAAGATCATAACGGTAACGATCATTGGGCGTAATAAATGCTAAAAAAGTTGACATAATTATCTTCTTTGTAAAAGATAATTTAATAGATCATTTAAAATTTCTTTATAAAAGATCATAATGGTAACAATCATTGGGCCTAATAAATGCTAAAAAAGTTGACATAATTATCTTCTTTGTAAGAGATAATTTACTATAAAATTTAAAATTTCCTATTAAAAGATCATAACGGTAACGATCATTGGGCCTAATAAATGCTAAAAAAGTTGACATAATTATCTTCTTTGTAAAAGATAATTTAATAGATCATTTAAAATTTCTTTATAAAAGATCATAATGGTAACAATCATTGGGCCTAATAAATGCTAAAAAAGTTGACATAATTATCTTCTTTGTAAGAGATAATTTACTATAAAATTTAAAATTTCTTATTAAAAGATCATAACGGTAACGATCATTGGGCCTAATAAATGCTAAAAAAGTTGACATAATTATCTTCTTTGTAAAAGATAATTTAATAGATCATTTAAAATTTCTTTATAAAAGATCATAATGGTAACAATCATTGGGCCTAATAAATGCTAAAAAAGTTGACATAATTATCTTCTTTGTAAGAGATAATTTACTATAAAATTTAAAATTTCTTATTAAAAGATCATAACGGTAACGATCATTGGGCCTAATAAATGCTAAAAAAGTTGACATAATTATCTTCTTTGTAAAAGATAATTTAATAGATCATTTAAAATTTCTTTATAAAAGATCATAATGGTAACAATCATTGGGCCTAATAAATGCTAAAAAAGTTGACATAATTATCTTCTTTGTAAAAGATAATTTACTAGACAATTTAAAATTTTTTATTAAAAGATCATAACGATAACGATCATTGGGCCTAATAAATGCTAAAAAACTTGACATAATTATCTTCTTTGTAAAAGATAATTTAATAGATCATTTAAAATTTCTTTATAAAAGATCATAATGGTAACAATCATTGGGCCTAATAAATGCTAAAAAAGTTGACATAATTATCTTCTTTGTAAGAGATAATTTACTATAAAATTTAAAATTTCTTATTAAAAGATCATAACGGTAACGATCATTGGCCCTAATAAATGCTTAAAAAGTTGACATAATTATCTTCTTTGTAAAAGATAATTTAATAGATCATTTAAAATTTCTCATTAAAAGATCATAACGGTAACGATCATTGGGCCTAATAAATGCTAAAAAAGTTGACATAATTATCTTCTTTGAAAAAGATAATTTAATAGATCATTTAAAATTTCTTTAAAAAAGATCATAACGGTAACGATCATTGGGCCTAAGAAATGCTTAAAAAGTTGACATAATTATCTTCTTTGTAAAAGATAATTTAATAGATCATTTAAAATTTCTCATTAAAAGATCATAACGGTAACGATCATTGGGCGTAATAAATGCTAAAAAAGTTGACATAATTATCTTCTTTGTAAAAGATAATTTAATAGATCATTTAAAATTTCTTTATAAAAGATCATAATGGTAACAATCATTGGGCCTAATAAATGCTAAAAAAGTTGACATAATTATCTTCTTTGTAAGAGATAATTTACTATAAAATTTAAAATTTCCTATTAAAAGATCATAACGGTAACGATCATTGGGCCTAATAAATGCTAAAAAAGTTGACATAATTATCTTCTTTGTAAAAGATAATTTAATAGATCATTTAAAATTTCTTTATAAAAGATCATAATGGTAACAATCATTGGGCCTAATAAATGCTAAAAAAGTTGACATAATTATCTTCTTTGTAAGAGATAATTTACTATAAAATTTAAAATTTCTTATTAAAAGATCATAACGGTAACGATCATTGGGCCTAATAAATGCTAAAAAAGTTGACATAATTATCTTCTTTGTAAAAGATAATTTAATAGATCATTTAAAATTTCTTTATAAAAGATCATAATGGTAACAATCATTGGGCCTAATAAATGCTAAAAAAGTTGACATAATTATCTTCTTTGTAAGAGATAATTTACTATAAAATTTAAAATTTCTTATTAAAAGATCATAACGGTAACGATCATTGGGCCTAATAAATGCTAAAAAAGTTGACATAATTATCTTCTTTGTAAAAGATAATTTAATAGATCATTTAAAATTTCTTTATAAAAGATCATAATGGTAACAATCATTGGGCCTAATAAATGCTAAAAAAGTTGACATAATTATCTTCTTTGTAAAAGATAATTTACTAGACAATTTAAAATTTTTTATTAAAAGATCATAACGATAACGATCATTGGGCCTAATAAATGCTAAAAAACTTGACATAATTATCTTCTTTGTAAAAGATAATTTAATAGATCATTTAAAATTTCTTTATAAAAGATCATAATGGTAACAATCATTGGGCCTAATAAATGCTAAAAAAGTTGACATAATTATCTTCTTTGTAAGAGATAATTTACTATAAAATTTAAAATTTCTTATTAAAAGATCATAACGGTAACGATCATTGGCCCTAATAAATGCTTAAAAAGTTGACATAATTATCTTCTTTGTAAAAGATAATTTAATAGATCATTTAAAATTTCTCATTAAAAGATCATAACGGTAACGATCATTGGGCCTAATAAATGCTAAAAAAGTTGACATAATTATCTTCTTTGAAAAAGATAATTTAATAGATCATTTAAAATTTCTTTAAAAAAGATCATAACGGTAACGATCATTGGGCCTAAGAAATGCTTAAAAAGTTGACATAATTATCTTCTTTGTAAAAGATAATTTAATAGATCATTTAAAATTTCTCATTAAAAGATCATAACGGTAACGATCATTGGGCGTAATAAATACTAAAAAAGTTGACATAATTATCTTCTTTGTAAAAGATAATTTAATAGATCATTTAAAATTTCTTTATAAAAGATCATAATGGTAACAATCATTGGGCCTAATAAATGCTAAAAAAGTTGACATAATTATCTTCTTTGTAAGAGATAATTTACTATAAAATTTAAAATTTCCTATTAAAAGATCATAACGGTAACGATCATTGGGCCTAATAAATGCTAAAAAAGTTGACATAATTATCTTCTTTGTAAAAGATAATTTAATAGATCATTTAAAATTTCTTTATAAAAGATCATAATGGTAACAATCATTGGGCCTAATAAATGCTAAAAAAGTTGACATAATTATCTTCTTTGTAAGAGATAATTTACTATAAAATTTAAAATTTCTTATTAAAAGATCATAACGGTAAAGATCATTGGGCCTAATAAATGCTAAAAAAGTTGACATAATTATCTTCTTTGTAAAAGATAATTTAATAGCTCATTTAAAATTTCTTTAAAAAAGATCATAACGGTAACGATCATTGGGCCTAAGAAATGCTTAAAAAGTTGACATAATTATCTTCTTTGTAAAAGATAATTTACTAGACAATTTAAAATTTTTTATTAAAAGATCATAACGATAACGATCATTGGGCCTAATAAATGCTAAAAAACTTGACATAATTATCTTCTTTGTAAAAGATAATTTAATAGATCATTTAAAATTTCTCATTAAAAGATCATAACGGTAACGATCATTGGGCCTAACAAATGCTAAAAAAGTTGACATAATTATCTTCTTTGAAAAATATAATTTAATAGATCAATTAAAATTTCTTTATTAAAAGATTATAACGGTAACGATCATTGGGCGTAATAAATGCTAAAAAAGTTGACATAATTATCTTCTTTGTACGAGATAATTTACTATAAAATTTAAAATTTCTTATTAAAAGATCATAACGGTAATGATCATTGGCCCTAATAAATGCTAAAAAAGTTGACATAATTATCTTGTTTGTAAAAGATAATTTAATAGATCATTTAAAATTTCTTTATAAAAGATCATAATGGTAACAATCATTGGGCCTAATAAAT
Source organism: Psophocarpus tetragonolobus (assembly GCA_037954015.1). Classification (NCBI taxonomy): domain Eukaryota; kingdom Viridiplantae; phylum Streptophyta; class Magnoliopsida; order Fabales; family Fabaceae; genus Psophocarpus; species Psophocarpus tetragonolobus. Next base: position 56,147,482 of record CM075688.1, on the reverse strand, counting down.
GCTAAAAAAGTTGACATAATTATCTTCTTTGTAAGAGATAATTTACTATAAAATTTAAAATTTCTTATTAAAAGATCATAACGGTAACGATCATTGGGCCTAATAAATGCTAAAAAAGTTGACATAATTATCTTCTTTGTAAAAGATAATTTAATAGATCATTTAAAATTTCTTTATTAAAAGATCATAACGGTAACAATCATTGGGCCTAATAAATGCTAAAAAGTTGACATAATTATCTTCTTTGTAAGAGATAATTTACTATAAAATTTAAAATTTCTTATTAAAAGATCATAACGGTAACGATCATTGGGCCTAATAAATGCTAAAAAAGTTGACATAATTATCTTCTTTGTAAAAGATAATTTAATAGATCATTTAAAATTTCTCATTAAAAGATCATAACGGTAACGATCATTGGGCCTAATAAATGCTAAAAAAGTTGACATAATTATCTTCTTTGAAAAAGATAATTTAATAGATCATTTAAAATTTCTTTAAAAAAGATCATAACGGTAACGATCATTGGGCCTAAGAAATGCTTAAAAAGTTGACATAATTATCTTCTTTGTAAAAGATAATTTACTAGACAATTTAAAATTTTTTATTCAAAGATCATAACGGTAACAATCATTGGGCCTAATAAATGCTAAAAAAGTTGACATAATTATCTTCTTTGTAAAAGATAATTTAATAGATCATTTAAAATTTCTTTATAAAAGATCATAATGGTAACAATCATTGGGCCTAATAAATGCTAAAAAAGTTGACATAATTATCTTCTTTGTAAGACATAATTTACTATAAAATTTAAAATTTCTTATTAAAAGATCATAACGGTAACGATCATTGGGCCTAATAAATGCTAAAAAAGTTGACATAATTATCTTCTTTGTAAAAGATAATTTAATAGATCATTTAAAATTTCTTTATAAAAGATCATAATGGTAACAATCATTGGGCCTAATAAATGCTAAAAAAGTTGACATAATTATCTTCTTTGTAAGAGATAATTTACTATAAAATTTAAAATTTCTTATTAAAAGATCATAACGGTAAAGATCATTGGGCCTAATAAATGCTAATAAAGTTGACATAATTATCTTCTTTGTAAAAGATAATTTAATAGCTCATTTAAAATTTCTTTAAAAAAGATCATAACGGTAACGATCATTGGGCCTAAGAAATGCTTAAAAAGTTGACATAATTATCTTCTTTGTAAAAGATAATTTACTAGACAATTTAAAATTTTTTATTAAAAGATCATAACGATAACGATCATTGGGCCTAATAAATGCTAAAAAACTTGACATAATTATCTTCTTTGTAAAAGATAATTTAATAGATCATTTAAAATTTCTTTATAAAAGATCATAATGGTAACAATCATTGGGCCTAATAAATGCTAAAAAAGTTCACATAATTATCTTCTTTGTAAGAGATAATTTACTATAAAATTTAAAATTTCTTATTAAAAGATCATAACGGTAACGATCATTGGCCCTAATAAATGCTAAAAAAGTTGACATAATTATCTTCTTTGTAAAAGATCATTTAATAGATCATTTAAAATTTCTCATTAAAAGATCATAACGGTAACGATCATTGGGCCTAATAAATGCTAAAAAAGTTGACATAATTATCTTCTTTGAAAAAGATAATTTAATAGATCATTTAAAATTTCTTTAAAAAAGATCATAACGGTAACGATCATTGGGCCTAAGAAATGCTTAAAAAGTTGACATAATTATCTTCTTTGTAAAAGATAATTTAATAGATCATTTAAAATTTCTCATTAAAAGATCATAACGGTAACGATCATTGGGCGTAATAAATGCTAAAAAAGTTGACATAATTATCTTCTTTGAAAAAGATAATTTAATAGATCATTTAAAATTTCTTTATAATAGATCATAATGGTAACAATCATTGGGCCTAATGAATGCTAAAAAAGTTGACATAATTATCTTCTTTGTACGAGATAATTTACTATAAAATTTAAAATTTCTTATTAAAAGATCATAACGGTAATGATCATTGGCCCTAATAAATGCTAAAAAAGTTGACATAATTATCTTGTTTGTAAAAGATAATTTAATAGATCATTTAAAATTTCTTTATAAAAGATCATAATGGTAACAATCATTGGGCCTAATAAATGCTAAAAAAGTTGACATAATTATCTTCTTTGTAAGAGATAATTTACTATAAAATTTAAAATTTCTTATTAAAAGATCATAACGGTAACGATCATTGGGCCTAATAAATGCTAAAAAAGTTGACATAATTATCTTCTTTGTAAAAGATAATTTAATAGATCATTTAAAATTTCTTTATTAAAAGATCATAACGGTAACAATCATTGGGCCTAATAAATGCTAAAAAGTTGACATAATTATCTTCTTTGTAAAAGATAATTTACTAGACAATTTAAAATTTTTTATTCAAAGATCATAACGGTAACAATCATTGGGCCTAATAAATGCTAAAAAAGTTGACATAATTATCTTCTTTGTAAAAGATAATTTAATAGATCATTTAAAATTTCTTTATAAAAGATCATAATGGTAACAATCATTGGGCCTAATAAATGCTAAAAAAGTTGACATAATTATCTTCTTTGTAAGAGATAATTTACTATAAAATTTAAAATTTCTTATTAAAAGATCATAACGGTAACGATCATTGGGCCTAATAAATGCTAAAAAAGTTGACATAATTATCTTCTTTGTAAAAGATAATTTAATAGATCATTTAAAATTTCTTTATAAAAGATCATAATGGTAACAATCATTGGGCCTAATAAATGCTAAAAAAGTTGACATAATTATCTTCTTTGTAAGAGATAATTTACTATAAAATTTAAAATTTCTTATTAAAAGATCATAACGGTAACGATCATTGGGCCTAATAAATGCTAAAAAAGTTGACATAATTATCTTCTTTGAAAAAGATAATTTAATAGATCATTTAAAATTTCTTTAAAAAAGATCATAACGGTAACGATCATTGGGCCTAAGAAATGCTTAAAAAGTTGACATAATTATCTTCTTTGTAAAAGATAATTTACTAGACAATTTAAAATTTTTTATTCAAAGATCATAACGGTAACAATCATTGGGCCTAATAAATGCTAAAAAAGTTGACATAATTATCTTCTTTGTAAAAGATAATTTAATAGATCATTTAAAATTTCTTTATAAAAGATCATAATGGTAACAATCATTGGGCCTAATAAATGCTAAAAAAGTTGACATAATTATCTTCTTTGTAAGAGATAATTTACTATAAAATTTAAAATTTCTTATTAAAAGATCATAACGGTAACGATCATTGGCCCTAATAAATGCTAAAAAAGTTGACATAATTATCTTCTTTGTAAAAGATAATTTAATAGATCATTTAAAATTTCTCATTAAAAGATCATAACGGTAACGATCATTGGGCCTAATAAATGCTAAAAAAGTTGACATAATTATCTTCTTTGAAAAAGATAATTTAATAGATCATTTAAAATTTCTTTAAAAAAGATCATAACGGTAACGATCATTGGGCCTAAGAAATGCTTAAAAAGTTGACATAATTATCTTCTTTGTAAAAGATAATTTAATAGATCATTTAAAATTTCTTTATAAAAGATCATAACGGTAACAATCATTGGGCCTAATAAATGCTAAAAAAGTTGACATAATTATCTTCTTTGTAAAAGATAATTTAATAGATCATTTAAAATTTCTTTATAAAAGATCATAATGGTAACAATCATTGGGCCTAATAAATGCTAAAAAAGTTGACATAATTATCTTCTTTGTAAGAGATAATTTACTATAAAATTTAAAATTTCTTATTAAAAGATCATAACGGTAACGATCATTGGCCCTAATAAATGCTAAAAAAGTTGACATAATTATCTTCTTTGTAAAAGATAATTTAATAGATCATTTAAAATTTCTCATTAAAAGATCATAACGGTAACGATCATTGGGCCTAATAAATGCTAAAAAAGTTGACATAATTATCTTCTTTGAAAAAGATAATTTAATAGATCATTTAAAATTTCTTTAAAAAAGATCATAACGGTAACGATCATTGGGCCTAAGAAATGCTTAAAAAGTTGACATAATTATCTTCTTTGTAAAAGATAATTTAATAGATCATTTAAAATTTCTCATTAAAAGATCATAACGGTAACGATCATTGGGCGTAATAAATGCTAAAAAAGTTTACATAATTATCCTCTTTGAAAAAGATAATTTAATATATCATTTAAAATTTATTTAAAAAAGATCATAACGGTAACGATCATTGGGCCTAAGAAATGCTTAAAAAGTTGACATAATTATCTTCTTTGTAAAAGATAATTTAATAGATCATTTAAAATTTCTCATTAAAAGATCATAACGGTAACAATCATTGGGCCTAATAAATGCTAAAAAGTTGACATAATTATCTTCTTTGTAAAAGATAATTTACCAGACAATTTAAAATTTTTTATTCAAAGATCATAACGGTAACAATCATTGGGCCTAATAAATGCTAAAAAAGTTGACATAATTATCTTCTTTGTAAAAGATAATTTAATAGATCATTTAAAATTTCTTTATAAAAGATCATAATGGTAACAATCATTGGGCCTAATAAATGCTAAAAAAGTTGACATAATTATCTTCTTTGTAAGGGATAATTTACTATAAAATTTAAAATTTCTTATTAAAAGATCATAACGGTAACGATCATTGGCCCTAATAGATGCTAAAAAAGTTGACATAATTATCTTCTTTGTAAAAGATAATTTAATAGATCATTTAAAATTTCTCATTAAAAGATCATAACGGTAACGATCATTGGGCCTAATAAATGCTAAAAAAGTTGACATAATTATCTTCTTTGAAAAAGATAATTTAATAGATCATTTAAAATTTCTTTAAAAAAGATCATAACGGTAACGATCATTGGGCCTAAGAAATGCTTAAAAAGTTGACATAATTATCTTCTTTGTAAAAGATAATTTAATAGATCATTTAAAATTTCTCATTAAAAGATCATAACGGTAACGATCATTGGGCGTAATAAATGCTAAAAAAGTTGACATAATTATCTTCTTTGAAAAAGATAATTTAATAGATCATTTAAAATTTCTTTAAAAAAGATCATAACGGTAACGATCATTGGGCCTAAGAAATGCTTAAAAAGTTGACATAATTATCTTCTTTGTAAAAGATAATTTAATAGATCATTTAAAATTTCTCATTAAAAGATCATAACGGTAACAATCATTGGGCCTAATAAATGCTAAAAAGTTGACATAATTATCTTCTTTGTAAAAGATAATTTACTAGACAATTTAAAATTTTTTATTCAAAGATCATAACGGTAACAATCATTGGGCCTAATAAATGCTAAAAAAGTTGACATAATTATCTTCTTTGTAAAAGATAATTTAATAGATCATTTAAAATTTCTTTATAAAAGATCATAATGGTAACAATCATTGGGCCTAATAAATGCTAAAAAAGTTGACATAATTATCTTCTTTGTAAGAGATAATTTACTATAAAATTTAAAATTTCTTATTAAAAGATCATAACGGTAACGATCATTGGCCCTAATAGATGCTAAAAAAGTTGACATAATTATCTTCTTTGTAAAAGATAATTTAATAGATCATTTAAAATTTCTCATTAAAAGATCATAACGGTAACGATCATTGGGCCTAATAAATGCTAAAAAAGTTGACATAATTATCTTCTTTGAAAAAGATAATTTAATAGATCATTTAAAATTTCTTTAAAAAAGATCATAACGGTAACGATCATTGGGCCTAAGAAATGCTTAAAAAGTTGACATAATTATCTTCTTTGTAAAAGATAATTTACTAGACAATTTAAAATTTTTTATTCAAAGATCATAACGGTAACAATCATTGGGCCTAATAAATGCTAAAAAAGTTGACATAATTATCTTCTTTGTAAAAGATAATTTAATAGATCATTTAAAATTTCTTTATAAAAGATCATAATGGTAACAATCATTGGGCCTAATAAATGCTAAAAAAGTTGACATAATTATCTTCTTTGTAAGACATAATTTACTATAAAATTTAAAATTTCTTATTAAAAGATCATAACGGTAACGATCATTGGGCCTAATAAATGCTAAAAAAGTTGACATAATTATCTTCTTTGTAAAAGATAATTTAATAGATCATTTAAAATTTCTTTATAAAAGATCATAATGGTAACAATCATTGGGCCTAATAAATGCTAAAAAAGTTGACATAATTATCTTCTTTGTAAGAGATAATTTACTATAAAATTTAAAATTTCTTATTAAAAGATCATAACGGTAACGATCATTGGGCCTAATAAATGCTAAAAAAGTTGACATAATTATCTTCTTTGTAAAAGATAATTTAATAGATCATTTAAAATTTCTTTATTAAAAGATCATAACGGTAACAATCATTGGGCCTAATAAATGCTAAAAAGTTGACATAATTATCTTCTTTGTAAAAGATAATTTACTAGACAATTTAAAATTTTTTATTCAAAGATCATAACGGTAACAATCATTGGGCCTAATAAATGCTAAAAAAGTTGACATAATTATCTTCTTTGTAAAAGATAATTTAATAGATCATTTAAAATTTCTTTATAAAAGATCATAATGGTAACAATCATTGGGCCTAATAAATGCTAAAAAAGTTGACATAATTATCTTCTTTGTAAGAGATAATTTACTATAAAATTTAAAATTTCTTATTAAAAGATCATAACGGTAACGATCATTGGGCCTAATAAATGCTAAAAAAGTTGACATAATTATCTTCTTTGTAAAAGATAATTTAATAGATCATTTAAAATTTCTTTATAAAAGATCATAATGGTAACAATCATTGGGCCTAATAAATGCTAAAAAAGTTGACATAATTATCTTCTTTGTAAGAGATAATTTACTATAAAATTTAAAATTTCTTATTAAAAGATCATAACGGTAACGATCATTGGGCCTAATAAATGCTAAAAAAGTTGACATAATTATCTTCTTTGAAAAAGATAATTTAATAGATCATTTAAAATTTCTTTAAAAAAGATCATAACGGTAACGATCATTGGGCCTAAGAAATGCTTAAAAAGTTGACATAATTATCTTCTTTGTAAAAGATAATTTACTAGACAATTTAAAATTTTTTATTCAAAGATCATAACGGTAACAATCATTGGGCCTAATAAATGCTAAAAAAGTTGACATAATTATCTTCTTTGTAAAAGATAATTTAATAGATCATTTAAAATTTCTTTATAAAAGATCATAATGGTAACAATCATTGGGCCTAATAAATGCTAAAAAAGTTGACATAATTATCTTCTTTGTAAGAGATAATTTACTATAAAATTTAAAATTTCTTATTAAAAGATCATAACGGTAACGATCATTGGCCCTAATAAATGCTAAAAAAGTTGACATAATTATCTTCTTTGTAAAAGATAATTTAATAGATCATTTAAAATTTCTCATTAAAAGATCATAACGGTAACGATCATTGGGCCTAATAAATGCTAAAAAAGTTGACATAATTATCTTCTTTGAAAAAGATAATTTAATAGATCATTTAAAATTTCTTTAAAAAAGATCATAACGGTAACGATCATTGGGCCTAAGAAATGCTTAAAAAGTTGACATAATTATCTTCTTTGTAAAAGATAATTTAATAGATCATTTAAAATTTCTTTATAAAAGATCATAACGGTAACAATCATTGGGCCTAATAAATGCTAAAAAAGTTGACATAATTATCTTCTTTGTAAAAGATAATTTAATAGATCATTTAAAATTTCTTTATAAAAGATCATAATGGTAACAATCATTGGGCCTAATAAATGCTAAAAAAGTTGACATAATTATCTTCTTTGTAAGAGATAATTTACTATAAAATTTAAAATTTCTTATTAAAAGATCATAACGGTAACGATCATTGGCCCTAATAAATGCTAAAAAAGTTGACATAATTATCTTCTTTGTAAAAGATAATTTAATAGATCATTTAAAATTTCTCATTAAAAGATCATAACGGTAACGATCATTGGGCCTAATAAATGCTAAAAAAGTTGACATAATTATCTTCTTTGAAAAAGATAATTTAATAGATCATTTAAAATTTCTTTAAAAAAGATCATAACGGTAACGATCATTGGGCCTAAGAAATGCTTAAAAAGTTGACATAATTATCTTCTTTGTAAAAGATAATTTAATAGATCATTTAAAATTTCTCATTAAAAGATCATAACGGTAACGATCATTGGGCGTAATAAATGCTAAAAAAGTTTACATAATTATCCTCTTTGAAAAAGATAATTTAATATATCATTTAAAATTTATTTAAAAAAGATCATAACGGTAACGATCATTGGGCCTAAGAAATGCTTAAAAAGTTGACATAATTATCTTCTTTGTAAAAGATAATTTAATAGATCATTTAAAATTTCTCATTAAAAGATCATAACGGTAACAATCATTGGGCCTAATAAATGCTAAAAAGTTGACATAATTATCTTCTTTGTAAAAGATAATTTACCAGACAATTTAAAATTTTTTATTCAAAGATCATAACGGTAACAATCATTGGGCCTAATAAATGCTAAAAAAGTTGACATAATTATCTTCTTTGTAAAAGATAATTTAATAGATCATTTAAAATTTCTTTATAAAAGATCATAATGGTAACAATCATTGGGCCTAATAAATGCTAAAAAAGTTGACATAATTATCTTCTTTGTAAGGGATAATTTACTATAAAATTTAAAATTTCTTATTAAAAGATCATAACGGTAACGATCATTGGCCCTAATAGATGCTAAAAAAGTTGACATAATTATCTTCTTTGTAAAAGATAATTTAATAGATCATTTAAAATTTCTCATTAAAAGATCATAACGGTAACGATCATTGGGCCTAATAAATGCTAAAAAAGTTGACATAATTATCTTCTTTGAAAAAGATAATTTAATAGATCATTTAAAATTTCTTTAAAAAAGATCATAACGGTAACGATCATTGGGCCTAAGAAATGCTTAAAAAGTTGACATAATTATCTTCTTTGTAAAAGATAATTTAATAGATCATTTAAAATTTCTCATTAAAAGATCATAACGGTAACGATCATTGGGCGTAATAAATGCTAAAAAAGTTGACATAATTATCTTCTTTGAAAAAGATAATTTAATAGATCATTTAAAATTTCTTTAAAAAAGATCATAACGGTAACGATCATTGGGCCTAAGAAATGCTTAAAAAGTTGACATAATTATCTTCTTTGTAAAAGATAATTTAATAGATCATTTAAAATTTCTCATTAAAAGATCATAACGGTAACAATCATTGGGCCTAATAAATGCTAAAAAGTTGACATAATTATCTTCTTTGTAAAAGATAATTTACTAGACAATTTAAAATTTTTTATTCAAAGATCATAACGGTAACAATCATTGGGCCTAATAAATGCTAAAAAAGTTGACATAATTATCTTCTTTGTAAAAGATAATTTAATAGATCATTTAAAATTTCTTTATAAAAGATCATAATGGTAACAATCATTGGGCCTAATAAATGCTAAAAAAGTTGACATAATTATCTTCTTTGTAAGAGATAATTTACTATAAAATTTAAAATTTCTTATTAAAAGATCATAACGGTAACGATCATTGGCCCTAATAGATGCTAAAAAAGTTGACATAATTATCTTCTTTGTAAAAGATAATTTAATAGATCATTTAAAATTTCTCATTAAAAGATCATAACGGTAACGATCATTGGGCCTAATAAATGCTAAAAAAGTTGACATAATTATCTTCTTTGAAAAAGATAATTTAATAGATCATTTAAAATTTCTTTAAAAAAGATCATAACGGTAACGATCATTGGGCCTAAGAAATGCTTAAAAAGTTGACATAATTATCTTCTTTGTAAAAGATAATTTACTAGACAATTTAAAATTTTTTATTCAAAGATCATAACGGTAACAATCATTGGGCCTAATAAATGCTAAAAAAGTTGACATAATTATCTTCTTTGTAAAAGATAATTTAATAGATCATTTAAAATTTCTTTATAAAAGATCATAATGGTAACAATCATTGGGCCTAATAAATGCTAAAAAAGTTGACATAATTATCTTCTTTGTAAGACATAATTTACTATAAAATTTAAAATTTCTTATTAAAAGATCATAACGGTAACGATCATTGGGCCTAATAAATGCTAAAAAAGTTGACATAATTATCTTCTTTGTAAAAGATAATTTAATAGATCATTTAAAATTTCTTTATAAAAGATCATAATGGTAACAATCATTGGGCCTAATAAATGCTAAAAAAGTTGACATAATTATCTTCTTTGTAAGAGATAATTTACTATAAAATTTAAAATTTCTTATTAAAAGATCATAACGGTAAAGATCATTGGGCCTAATAAATGCTAATAAAGTTGACATAATTATCTTCTTTGTAAAAGATAATTTAATAGCTCATTTAAAATTTCTTTAAAAAAGATCATAACGGTAACGATCATTGGGCCTAAGAAATGCTTAAAAAGTTGACATAATTATCTTCTTTGTAAAAGATAATTTACTAGACAATTTAAAATTTTTTATTAAAAGATCATAACGATAACGATCATTGGGCCTAATAAATGCTAAAAAACTTGACATAATTATCTTCTTTGTAAAAGATAATTTAATAGATCATTTAAAATTTCTTTATAAAAGATCATAATGGTAACAATCATTGGGCCTAATAAATGCTAAAAAAGTTCACATAATTATCTTCTTTGTAAGAGATAATTTACTATAAAATTTAAAATTTCTTATTAAAAGATCATAACGGTAACGATCATTGGCCCTAATAAATGCTAAAAAAGTTGACATAATTATCTTCTTTGTAAAAGATCATTTAATAGATCATTTAAAATTTCTCATTAAAAGATCATAACGGTAACGATCATTGGGCCTAATAAATGCTAAAAAAGTTGACATAATTATCTTCTTTGAAAAAGATAATTTAATAGATCATTTAAAATTTCTTTAAAAAAGATCATAACGGTAACGATCATTGGGCCTAAGAAATGCTTAAAAAGTTGACATAATTATCTTCTTTGTAAAAGATAATTTAATAGATCATTTAAAATTTCTCATTAAAAGATCATAACGGTAACGATCATTGGGCGTAATAAATGCTAAAAAAGTTGACATAATTATCTTCTTTGAAAAAGATAATTTAATAGATCATTTAAAATTTCTTTATAATAGATCATAATGGTAACAATCATTGGGCCTAATAAATGCTAAAAAAGTTGACATAATTATCTTCTTTGTACGAGATAATTTACTATAAAATTTAAAATTTCTTATTAAAAGATCATAACGGTAATGATCATTGGCCCTAATAAATGCTAAAAAAGTTGACATAATTATCTTGTTTGTAAAAGATAATTTAATAGATCATTTAAAATTTCTTTATAAAAGATCATAATGGTAACAATCATTGGGCCTAATAAATGCTAAAAAAGTTGACATAATTATCTTCTTTGTAAGAGATAATTTACTATAAAATTTAAAATTTCTTATTAAAAGATCATAACGGTAACGATCATTGGGCCTAATAAATGCTAAAAAAGTTGACATAATTATCTTCTTTGTAAAAGATAATTTAATAGATCATTTAAAATTTCTTTATTAAAAGATCATAACGGTAACAATCATTGGGCCTAATAAATGCTAAAAAGTTGACATAATTATCTTCTTTGTAAAAGATAATTTACTAGACAATTTAAAATTTTTTATTCAAAGATCATAACGGTAACAATCATTGGGCCTAATAAATGCTAAAAAAGTTGACATAATTATCTTCTTTGTAAAAGATAATTTAATAGATCATTTAAAATTTCTTTATAAAAGATCATAATGGTAACAATCATTGGGCCTAATAAATGCTAAAAAAGTTGACATAATTATCTTCTTTGTAAGAGATAATTTACTATAAAATTTAAAATTTCTTATTAAAAGATCATAACGGTAACGATCATTGGGCCTAATAAATGCTAAAAAAGTTGACATAATTATCTTCTTTGTAAAAGATAATTTAATAGATCATTTAAAATTTCTTTATAAAAGATCATAATGGTAACAATCATTGGGCCTAATAAATGCTAAAAAAGTTGACATAATTATCTTCTTTGTAAGAGATAATTTACTATAAAATTTAAAATTTCTTATTAAAAGATCATAACGGTAACGATCATTGGGCCTAATAAATGCTAAAAAAGTTGACATAATTATCTTCTTTGAAAAAGATAATTTAATAGATCATTTAAAATTTCTTTAAAAAAGATCATAACGGTAACGATCATTGGGCCTAAGAAATGCTTAAAAAGTTGACATAATTATCTTCTTTGTAAAAGATAATTTACTAGACAATTTAAAATTTTTTATTCAAAGATCATAACGGTAACAATCATTGGGCCTAATAAATGCTAAAAAAGTTGACATAATTATCTTCTTTGTAAAAGATAATTTAATAGATCATTTAAAATTTCTTTATAAAAGATCATAATGGTAACAATCATTGGGCCTAATAAATGCTAAAAAAGTTGACATAATTATCTTCTTTGTAAGAGATAATTTACTATAAAATTTAAAATTTCTTATTAAAAGATCATAACGGTAACGATCATTGGCCCTAATAAATGCTAAAAAAGTTGACATAATTATCTTCTTTGTAAAAGATAATTTAATAGATCATTTAAAATTTCTCATTAAAAGATCATAACGGTAACGATCATTGGGCCTAATAAATGCTAAAAAAGTTGACATAATTATCTTCTTTGAAAAAGATAATTTAATAGATCATTTAAAATTTCTTTAAAAAAGATCATAACGGTAACGATCATTGGGCCTAAGAAATGCTTAAAAAGTTGACATAATTATCTTCTTTGTAAAAGATAATTTAATAGATCATTTAAAATTTCTTTATAAAAGATCATAACGGTAACAATCATTGGGCCTAATAAATGCTAAAAAAGTTGACATAATTATCTTCTTTGTAAAAGATAATTTAATAGATCATTTAAAATTTCTTTATAAAAGATCATAATGGTAACAATCATTGGGCCTAATAAATGCTAAAAAAGTTGACATAATTATCTTCTTTGTAAGAGATAATTTACTATAAAATTTAAAATTTCTTATTAAAAGATCATAACGGTAACGATCATTGGCCCTAATAAATGCTAAAAAAGTTGACATAATTATCTTCTTTGTAAAAGATAATTTAATAGATCATTTAAAATTTCTCATTAAAAGATCATAACGGTAACGATCATTGGGCCTAATAAATGCTAAAAAAGTTGACATAATTATCTTCTTTGAAAAAGATAATTTAATAGATCATTTAAAATTTCTTTAAAAAAGATCATAACGGTAACGATCATTGGGCCTAAGAAATGCTTAAAAAGTTGACATAATTATCTTCTTTGTAAAAGATAATTTAATAGATCATTTAAAATTTCTCATTAAAAGATCATAACGGTAACGATCATTGGGCGTAATAAATGCTAAAAAAGTTTACATAATTATCCTCTTTGAAAAAGATAATTTAATAGATCATTTAAAATTTATTTAAAAAAGATCATAACGGTAACGATCATTGGGCCTAAGAAATGCTTAAAAAGTTGACATAATTATCTTCTTTGTAAAAGATAATTTAATAGATCATTTAAAATTTCTCATTAAAAGATCATAACGGTAACAATCATTGGGCCTAATAAATGCTAAAAAGTTGACATAATTATCTTCTTTGTAAAAGATAATTTACCAGACAATTTAAAATTTTTTATTCAAAGATCATAACGGTAACAATCATTGGGCCTAATAAATGCTAAAAAAGTTGACATAATTATCTTCTTTGTAAAAGATAATTTAATAGATCATTTAAAATTTCTTTATAAAAGATCATAATGGTAACAATCATTGGGCCTAATAAATGCTAAAAAAGTTGACATAATTATCTTCTTTGTAAGAGATAATTTACTATAAAATTTAAAATTTCTTATTAAAAGATCATAACGGTAACGATCATTGGCCCTAATAGATGCTAAAAAAGTTGACATAATTATCTTCTTTGTAAAAGATAATTTAATAGATCATTTAAAATTTCTCATTAAAAGATCATAACGGTAACGATCATTGGGCCTAATAAATGCTAAAAAAGTTGACATAATTATCTTCTTTGAAAAAGATAATTTAATAGATCATTTAAAATTTCTTTAAAAAAGATCATAACGGTAACGATCATTGGGCCTAAGAAATGCTTAAAAAGTTGACATAATTATCTTCTTTGTAAAAGATAATTTAATAGATCATTTAAAATTTCTCATTAAAAGATCATAACGGTAACGATCATTGGGCGTAATAAATGCTAAAAAAGTTGACATAATTATCTTCTTTGAAAAAGATAATTTAATAGATCATTTAAAATTTCTTTAAAAAAGATCATAACGGTAACGATCATTGGGCCTAAGAAATGCTTAAAAAGTTGACATAATTATCTTCTTTGTAAAAGATAATTTAATAGATCATTTAAAATTTCTCATTAAAAGATCATAACGGTAACAATCATTGGGCCTAATAAATGCTAAAAAGTTGACATAATTATCTTCTTTGTAAAAGATAATTTACTAGACAATTTAAAATTTTTTATTCAAAGATCATAACGGTAACAATCATTGGGCCTAATAAATGCTAAAAAAGTTGACATAATTATCTTCTTTGTAAAAGATAATTTAATAGATCATTTAAAATTTCTTTATAAAAGATCATAATGGTAACAATCATTGGGCCTAATAAATGCTAAAAAAGTTGACATAATTATCTTCTTTGTAAGAGATAATTTACTATAAAATTTAAAATTTCTTATTAAAAGATCATAACGGTAACGATCATTGGGCCTAATAAATGCTAAAAAAGTTGACATAATTATCTTCTTTGTAAAAGATAATTTAATAGATCATTTAAAATTTCTTTATAAAAGATCATAATGGTAACAATCATTGGGCCTAATAAATGCTAAAAAAGTTTACATAATTATCTTCTTTGTAAGAGATAATTTACTATAAAATTTAAAATTTCTTATTAAAAGATCATAACGGTAACGATCATTGGGCCTAATAAATGCTAAAAAAGTTGACATAATTATCTTCTTTGAAAAAGATAATTTAATAGATCATTTAAAATTTCTTTAAAAAAGATCATAACGGTAACGATCATTGGGCCTAAGAAATGCTTAAAAAGTTGACATAATTATCTTCTTTGTAAAAGATAATTTACTAGACAATTTAAAATTTTTTATTCAAATATCATAACGGTAACAATCATTGGGCCTAATAAATGCTAAAAAAGTTGACATAATTATCTTCTTTGTAAAAGATAATTTAATAGATCATTTAAAATTTCTTTATAAAAGATCATAATGGTAACAATCATTGGGCCTAATAAATGCTAAAAAAGTTGACATAATTATCTTCTTTGTAAGAGATAATTTACTACAAAATTTAAAATTTCTTATTAAACGATCATAACGGTAACGATCATTGGCCCTAATAAATGCTAGAAAAGTTGACATAATTATCTTCTTTGTAAAAGATAATTTAATAGATCATTTAAAATTTCTCATTAAAAGATCATAACGGTAACGATCATTGGGCCTAATAAATGCTAAAAAAGTTGACATAATTATCTTCTTTGAAAAAGATAATTTAATAGATCATTTAAAATTTCTTTAAAAAAGATCATAACGGTAACGATCATTGGGCGTAATAAATGCTAAAAAAGTTGACATAATTATCTTCTTTGTAAAAGATAATTTAATAGATCATTTAAAATTTCTCATTAAAAGATCATAACGGTAACGATCATTGGGCGTAATAAATGCTAAAAAAGTTGACATAATTATCTTCTTTGAAAAAGATAATTTAATAGATCATTTAAAATTTCTTTATAAAAGATCATAATGGTAACAATCATTGGGCCTAATAAATGCTAAAAAAGTTGACATAATTATCTTCTTTGTACGAGATAATTTACTATAAAATTTAAAATTTCTTATTAAAAGATCATAACGGTAATGATCATTGGTCCTAATAAATGCTAAAAAAGTTGACATAATTATCTTGTTTGTAAAAGATAATTTAATAGATCATTTAAAATTTCTTTATAAAAGATCATAATGGTAACAATCATTGGGCCTAATAAATGCTAAAAAAGTTGACATAATTATCTTCTTTATAAGAGATAATTTACTATAAAATTTAAAATTTCTGATTAAAAGATCATAACGGTAACGATCATTGGGCCTAATAAATGCTAAAAAAGTTGACATAATTATCTTCTTTGTAAAAGATAATTTAATAGATCATTTAAAATTTCTTTATTAAAAGATCATAATGGTAACAATCATTGGGCCTAATAAATGCTAAAAAGTTGACATAATTATCTTCTTTGTAAGAGATAATTTACTATAAAATTTAAAATTTCTTATTAAAAGATCATAACGGTAACGATCATTGGGCCTAATAAATGCTAAAAAAGTTGACATAATTATCTTCTTTGTAAAAGATAATTTAATAGATCATTTAAAATTTCTCATTAAAAGATCATAACGGTAACGATCATTGGGCCTAATAAATGCTAAAAAAGTTGACATAATTATCTTCTTTGTAAGAGATAATTTACTATAAAATTTAAAATTTCTTATTAAAAGATCATAACGGTAACGATCATTGGCCCTAATAAATGCTAAAAAAGTTGACATAATTATCTTCTTTGTAAAAGATAATTTAATAGATCATTTAAAATTTCTCATTAAAAGATCATAACGGTAACGATCATTGGGCCTAATAAATGCTAAAAAAGTTGACATAATTATCTTCTTTGAAAAAGATAATTTAATAGATCATTTAAAATTTCTTTAAAAAAGATCATAACGGTAACGATCATTGGGCCTAAGAAATGCTTAAAAAGTTGACATAATTATCTTCTTTGTAAAAGATAATTTAATAGATCATTTAAAATTTCTCATTAAAAGATCATAACGGTAACGATCATTGGGCGTAATAAATGCTAAAAAAGTTGACATAATTATCTTCTTTGAAAAAGATAATTTAATAGATCATTTAAAATTTCTTTAAAAAAGATCATAACGGTAACGATCATTGGGCCTAAGAAATGCTTAAAAAGTTGACATAATTATCTTCTTTGTAAAAGATAATTTAATAGATCATTTAAAATTTCTCATTAAAAGATCATAACGGTAACAATCATTGGGCCTAATAAATGCTAAAAAGTTGACATAATTATCTTCTTTGTAAAAGATAATTTACTAGACAATTTAAAATTTTTTATTCAAAGATCATAACGGTAACAATCATTGGGCCTAATAAATGCTAAAAAAGTTGACATAATTATCTTCTTTGTAAAAGATAATTTAATAGATCATTTAAAATTTCTTTATAAAAGATCATAATGGTAACAATCATTGGGCCTAATAAATGCTAAAAAAGTTGACATAATTATCTTCTTTGTAAGAGATAATTTACTATAAAATTTAAAATTTCTTATTAAAAGATCATAACGGTAACGATCATTGGGCCTAATAAATGCTAAAAAAGTTGACATAATTATCTTCTTTGTAAAAGATAATTTAATAGATCATTTAAAATTTCTTTATAAAAGATCATAATGGTAACAATCATTGGGCCTAATAAATGCTAAAAAAGTTTACATAATTATCTTCTTTGTAAGAGATAATTTACTATAAAATTTAAAATTTCTTATTAAAAGATCATAACGGTAACGATCAACGGGCCTAATAAATGCTAAAAAAGTTGACATAATTATCTTCTTTGAAAAAGATAATTTAATAGATCATTTAAAATTTCTTTAAAAAAGATCATAACGGTAACGATCATTGGGCCTAAGAAATGCTTAAAAAGTTGACATAATTATCTTCTTTGTAAAAGATAATTTACTAGACAATTTAAAATTTTTTATTCAAATATCATAACGGTAACAATCATTGGGCCTAATAAATGCTAAAAAAGTTGACATAATTATCTTCTTTGTAAAAGATAATTTAATAGATCATTTAAAATTTCTTTATAAAAGATCATAATGGTAACAATCATTGGGCCTAATAAATGCTAAAAAAGTTGACATAATTATCTTCTTTGTAAGAGATAATTTACTATAAAATTTAAAATTTCTTATTAAACGATCATAACGGTAACGATCATTGGCCCTAATAAATGCTAAAAAAGTTGACATAATTATCTTCTTTGTAAAAGATAATTTAATAGATCATTTAAAATTTCTCATTAAAAGATCATAACGGTAACGATCATTGGGCCTAATAAATGCTAAAAAAGTTGACATAATTATCTTCTTTGAAAAAGATAATTTAATAGATCATTTAAAATTTCTTTAAAAAAGATCATAACGGTAACGATCATTGGGCGTAATAAATGCTAAAAAAGTTGACATAATTATCTTCTTTGTAAAAGATAATTTAATAGATCATTTAAAATTTCTCATTAAAAGATCATAACGGTAACGATCATTGGGCGTAATAAATGCTAAAAAAGTTGACATAATTATCTTCTTTGAAAAAGATAATTTAATAGATCATTTAAAATTTCTTTATAAAAGATCATAATGGTAACAATCATTGGGCCTAATAAATGCTAAAAAAGTTGACATAATTATCTTCTTTGTACGAGATAATTTACTATAAAATTTAAAATTTCTTATTAAAAGATCATAACGGTAATGATCATTGGTCCTAATAAATGCTAAAAAAGTTGACATAATTATCTTGTTTGTAAAAGATAATTTAATAGATCATTTAAAATTTCTTTATAAAAGATCATAATGGTAACAATCATTGGGCCTAATAAATGCTAAAAAAGTTGACATAATTATCTTCTTTATAAGAGATAATTTACTATAAAATTTAAAATTTCTGATTAAAAGATCATAACGGTAACGATCATTGGGCCTAATAAATGCTAAAAAAGTTGACATAATTATCTTCTTTGTAAAAGATAATTTAATAGATCATTTAAAATTTCTTTATTAAAAGATCATAATGGTAACAATCATTGGGCCTAATAAATGCTAAAAAGTTGACATAATTATCTTCTTTGTAAGAGATAATTTACTATAAAATTTAAAATTTCTTATTAAAAGATCATAACGGTAACGATCATTGGGCCTAATAAATGCTAAAAAAGTTGACATAATTATCTTCTTTGTAAAAGATAATTTAATAGATCATTTAAAATTTCTCATTAAAAGATCATAACGGTAACGATCATTGGGCCTAACAAATGCTAAAAAAGTTGACATAATTATCTTCTTTGAAAAAGATAATTTAATAGATCATTTAAAATTTCTTTATTAAAAGATTATAACGGTAACGATCATTGGGCGTAATAAATGCTAAAAAAGTTGACATAATTATCTTCTTTGTAAGAGATAATTTACTATAAAATTTAAAATTTCTTATTAAAAGATCATAATGGTAACGATCATTGGGCCTAATAAATGCTAAAAAAGTTGACATAATTATCTTCTTTGTAAAAGATAATTTAATAGATCATTTAAAATTTCTTTATTAAAAGATCATAATGGTAACAATCATTGGGCCTAATAAATGCTAAAAAGTTGACATAATTATTTTCTTTGTGAGAGGTAATTTACTATAAAATTTAAAATTTCTTATTAAACGATCATAACGGTAACGATCATTGGCCCTAATAAATGCTAAAAAAGTTGACATAATTATCTTCTTTGAAAAAGATAATTTAATAGATCATTTAAAATTTCTTTAAAAAAGATCATAACGGTAACGATCATTGGGCGTAATAAATGCTAAAAAAGTTGACATAATTATCTTCTTTGTAAAAGATAATTTAATAGATCATTTAAAATTTCTCATTAAAAGATCATAACGGTAACGATCATTGGGCGTAATAAATGCTAAAAAAGTTGACATAATTATCTTCTTTGAAAAAGATAATTTAATAGATCATTTAAAATTTCTTTATAAAAGATCATAATGGTAACAATCATTGGGCCTAATAAATGCTAAAAAAGTTGACATAATTATCTTCTTTGTACGAGATAATTTACTATAAAATTTAAAATTTCTTATTAAAAGATCATAACGGTAATGATCATTGGTCCTAATAAATGCTAAAAAAGTTGACATAATTATCTTGTTTGTAAAAGATAATTTAATAGATCATTTAAAATTTCTTTATAAAAGATCATAATGGTAACAATCATTGGGCCTAATAAATGCTAAAAAAGTTGACATAATTATCTTCTTTATAAGAGATAATTTACTATAAAATTTAAAATTTCTGATTAAAAGATCATAACGGTAACGATCATTGGGCCTAATAAATGCTAAAAAAGTTGACATAATTATCTTCTTTGTAAAAGATAATTTAATAGATCATTTAAAATTTCTTTATTAAAAGATCATAATGGTAACAATCATTGGGCCTAATAAATGCTAAAAAGTTGACATAATTATCTTCTTTGTAAGAGATAATTTACTATAAAATTTAAAATTTCTTATTAAAAGATCATAACGGTAACGATCATTGGGCCTAATAAATGCTAAAAAAGTTGACATAATTATCTTCTTTGTAAAAGATAATTTAATAGATCATTTAAAATTTCTCATTAAAAGATCATAACGGTAACGATCATTGGGCCTAACAAATGCTAAAAAAGTTGACATAATTATCTTCTTTGAAAAAGATAATTTAATAGATCATTTAAAATTTCTTTATTAAAAGATTATAACGGTAACGATCATTGGGCGTAATAAATGCTAAAAAAGTTGACATAATTATCTTCTTTGTAAGAGATAATTTACTATAAAATTTAAAATTTCTTATTAAAAGATCATAACGGTAACGATCATTGGGCCTAATAAATGCTAAAAAAGTTGACATAATTATCTTCTTTGAAAAAGATAATTTAATAGATCATTTAAAATTTCTTTAAAAAAGATCATAACGGTAACGATCATTGGGCCTAAGAAATGCTAAAAAAGTTGACATAATTATCTTCTTTGAAAAAGATAATTTAATAGATCATTTAAAATTTCTTTATTAAAAGATTATAACGGTAACGATCATTGGGCGTAATAAATGCTAAAAAAGTTGACATAATTATCTTCTTTGAAAAAGATAATTTAATAGATCATTTAAAATTTCTTTATTAAAAGATCATAACGGTAACAATTATTGGGCCTAATAAATGCTAAAAAAGTTGACATAATTATCTTCTTTGTAAGAGATAATTTACTATAAAATTTAAAATTTCTTATTAAAAGATCATAACGGTAATGATCATTGGCCCTAATAAATGCTAAAAAAGTTGACATAATTATCTTGTTTGTAAAAGATAATTTAATAGATCATTTAAAATTTCTTTATAAAAGATCATAATGGTAACAATCATTGGGCCTAATAAATGCTAAAAAAGTTGACATAATTATCTTCTTTATAAGAGATAATTTACTATAAAATTTAAAATTTCTTATTAAAAGATCATAACGGTAACGATCATTGGGCCTAATAAATGCTAAAAAAGTTGACATAATTATCTTCTTTGTAAAAGATAATTTAATAGATCATTTAAAATTTCTTTATTAAAAGATCATAATGGTAACAATCATTGGGCCTAATAAATGCTAAAAAGTTGACATAATTATTTTCTTTGTGAGAGGTAATTTACTATAAAATTTAAAATTTCTTATTAAAAGATCATAACGGTAACGATCATTGGGCCTAATAAATGCTAAAAAAGTTGACATAATTATCTTCTTTGTAAAAGATAATTTAATAGATCATTTAAAATTTCTCATTAAAAGATCATAACGTAACGATCATTGGGCCTAACAAATGTTAAAAAAGTTGACATAATTATCTTTTTTGAAAAAGATAATTTAATAGATCATTTAAAATTTCTTTATTAAAAGATTATAACGGTAACGATCATTGGGCGTAATAAATGCTAAAAAAGTTGACATATTTATCTTCTTTGAAAAAGATAATTTAATAGATCATTTAAAATTTCTTTATAAAAGATCATAATGGTAACAATCATTGGGCCTAATAAATGCTAAAAAAGTTGACATAATTATCTTCTTTGTACGAGATAATTTACTATAAAATTTAAAATTTCTTATTAAAAGATCATAACGGTAATGATCATTGGCCCTAATAAATGCTAAAAAAGTTGAAATAATTATCTTGTTTGTAAAAGATAATTTAATAGATCATTTAAAATTTCTTTATAAAAGATCATAATGGTAACAATCATTGGGCCTAATAAATGCTAAAAAAGTTGACATAATTATCTTCTTTGTAAGAGATAATTTACTATAAAATTTAAAATTTCTTATTAAAAGATCATAACGGTAACGATCATTGGGCCTAATAAATGCTAAAAAAGTTAACATAATTATCTTCTTTGTAAAAGATAATTTAATAGATCATTTAAAATTTCTTTACTAAAAGATCATAACGGTAACAATCATTGGGCCTAATAAATGCTAAAAAGTTGACATAATTATCTTCTTTGTAAGAGATAATTTACTATAAAATTTAAAATTTCTTATTAAAAGATCATAACGGTAACGATCATTGGGCCTAATAAATGCTAAAAAAGTTGACATAATTATCTTCTTTTTAAAAGATAATTTAATAGATCATTTAAAATTTCTCATTAAAAGATCATAACGGTAACGATCATTGGGCCTAACAAATGCTAAAAAAGTTGACATAATTATCTTCTTTGAAAAAGATAATTTAATAGATCATTTAAAATTTCTTTATTAAAAGATTATAACGGTAACGATCATTGGGCGTAATAAATGCTAAAAAAGTTGACATAATTATCTTCTTTGTAACAGATAATTTACTATAAAATTTAAAATTTCTTATTAAAAGATCATAACGGTAACGATCATTGGGCCTAATAAATGCTAAAAAAGTTGACATAATTATCTTCTTTGAAAAAGATAATTTAATAGATCATTTAAAATTTCTTTAAAAAAGATCATAACGGTAACGATCATTGGGCCTAAGAAATGCTTAAAAAGTTGACATAATTATCTTCTTTGTAAAAGATAATTTACTAGACAATTTAAAATTTTTTATTCAAAGATCATAACGGTAACAATCATTGGGCCTAATAAATGCTAAAAAAGTTGACATAATTATCTTATTTGTAAAAGATAATTTAATAGATCATTTAAAATTTCTTTATAAAAGATCATAATGGTAACAATCATTGGGCCTAATAAATGCTAAAAAAGTTGACATAATTATCTTCTTTGTAAGAGATAATTTACTATAAAATTTAAAATTTCTTATTAAAAGATCATAACGGTAACGATCATTGGGCCTAATAAATGCTAAAAAAGTTGACATAATTATCTTCTTTGTAAAAGATAATTTAATAGATCATTTAAAATTTCTTTATTAAAAGATCATAACGGTAACAATCATTGGGCCTAATAAATGCTAAAAAGTTGACATAATTATCTTCTTTGTAAGAGATAATTTACTATAAAATTTAAAATTTCTTATTAAAAGATCATAACGGTAACGATCATTGGGCCTAATAAATGCTAAAAAAGTTGACATAATTATCTTCTTTGTAAAAGATAATTTAATAGATCATTTAAAATTTCTCATTAAAAGATCATAACGGTAACGATCATTGGGCCTAACAAATGCTAAAAAAGTTGACATAATTATCTTCTTTGAAAAAGATAATTTAATAGATCATTTAAAATTTCTTTATTAAAAGATTATAACGGTAACGATCATTGGGCGTAATAAATGCTAAAAAAGTTGACATAATTATCTTCTTTGTAAGAGATAATTTACTATAAAATTTAAAATTTCTTATTAAAAGATCATAATGGTAACGATCATTGGGCCTAATAAATGCTAAAAAAGTTGACATAATTATCTTCTTTGAAAAAGATAATTTAATAGATCATTTAAAATTTCTTTAAAAAAGATCATAACGGTAACGATCATTGGGCCTAAGAAATGCTTAAAAAGTTGACATAATTATCTTCTTTGTAAAAGATAATTTACTAGACAATTTAAAATTTTTTATTCAAAGATCATAACGGTAACAATCATTGGGCCTAATAAATGCTAAAAAAGTTGACATAATTATCTTCTTTGTAAAAGATAATTTAATAGATCATTTAAAATTTCTTTATAAAAGATCATAATGGTAACAATCATTGGGCCTAATAAATGCTAAAAAAGTTGACATAATTATCTTCTTTGTAAGAGATAATTTACTATAAAATTTAAAATTTCTTATTAAAAGATCATAACGGTAACGATCATTGGGCCTAATAAATGCTAAAAAAGTTGACATAATTATCTTCTTTGTAAAAGATAATTTAATAGATCATTTAAAATTTCTTTATAAAAGATCATAATGGTAACAATCATTGGGCCTAATAAATGCTAAGAAAGTTGACATAATTATCTTCTTTGTAAGAGATAATTTACTATAAAATTTAAAATTTCTTATTAAAAGATCATAACGGTAAAGATCATTGGGCCTAATAAATGCTAAAAAAGTTGACATAATTATCTTCTTTGTAAAAGATAATTTAATAGCTCATTTACAATTTCTTTAAAAAAGATCATAACGGTAACGATCATTGGGCCTAAGAAATGCTTAAAAAGTTGACATAATTATCTTCTTTGTAAAAGATAATTTACTAGACAATTTAAAATTTTTTATTAAAAGATCATAACGATAACGATCATTGGGCCTAATAAATGCTAAAAAACTTGACATAATTATCTTCTTTGTAAAAGATAATTTAATAGATCATTTAAAATTTCTTTATAAAAGATCATAATGGTAACAATCATTGGGCCTAATAAATGCTAAAAAAGTTGACATAATTATCTTCTTTGTAAGAGATAATTTACTATAAAATTTAAAATTTCTTATTAAAAGATCATAACGGTAACGATCATTGGGCCTAATAAATGCTAAAAAAGTTGACATAATTATCTTCTTTGTAAAAGATAATTTAATAGATCATTTAAAATTTCTTTATTAAAAGATCATAACGGTAACAATCATTGGGCCTAATAAATGCTAAAAAGTTGACATAATTATCTTCTTTGTAAGAGATAATTTACTATAAAATTTAAAATTTCTTATTAAAAGATCATAACGGTAACGATCATTGGGCCTAATAAATGCTAAAAAAGTTGACATAATTATCTTCTTTGTAAAAGATAATTTAATAGATCATTTAAAATTTCTCATTAAAAGATCATAACGGTAACGATCATTGGGCCTAACAAATGCTAAAAAAGTTGACATAATTATCTTCTTTGAAAAAGATAATTTAATAGATCATTTAAAATTTCTTTATTAAAAGATTATAACGGTAACGATCATTGGGCGTAATAAATGCTAAAAAAGTTGACATAATTATCTTCTTTGTAAGAGATAATTTACTATAAAATTTAAAATTTCTTATTAAAAGATCATAACGGTAACGATCATTGGGCCTAATAAATGCTAAAAAAGTTGACATAATTATCTTCTTTGAAAAAGATAATTTAATAGATCATTTAAAATTTCTTTAAAAAAGATCATAACGGTAACGATCATTGGGCCTAAGAAATGCTTAAAAAGTTGACATAATTATCTTCTTTGTAAAAGATAATTTACTAGACAATTTAAAATTTTTTATTCAAAGATCATAACGGTAACAATCATTGGGCCTAATAAATGCTAAAAAAGTTGACATAATTATCTTCTTTGTAAAAGATAATTTAATAGATCATTTAAAATTTCTTTATAAAAGATCATAATGGTAACAATCATTGGGCCTAATAAATGCTAAAAAAGTTGACATAATTATCTTCTTTGTAAGAGATAATTTACTATAAAATTTAAAATTTCTTATTAAAAGATCATAAAGGTAACGATCATTGGGCCTAATAAATGCTAAAAAAGTTGACATAATTATCTTCTTTGTAAAAGATAATTTAATAGATCATTTAAAATTTCTTTATAAAAGATCATAATGGTAACAATCATTGGGCCTAATAAATGCTAAAAAAGTTGACATAATTATCTTCTTTGTAAGAGATAATTTACTATAAAATTTAAAATTTCTTATTAAAAGATCATAACGGTAAAGATCATTGGGCCTAATAAATGCTAAAAAAGTTGACATAATTATCTTCTTTGTAAAAGATAATTTAATAGCTCATTTAAAATTTCTTTAAAAAAGATCATAACGGTAAGGATCATTGGGCCTAAGAAATGCTTAAAAAGTTGACATAATTATCTTCTTTGTAAAAGATAATTTACTAGACAATTTAAAATTTTTTATTAAAAGATCATAACGATAACGATCATTGGGCCTAATAAATGCTAAAAAACTTGACATAATTATCTTCTTTGTAAAAGATAATTTAATAGATCATTTAAAATTTCTTTATAAAAGATCATAATGGTAACAATCATTGGGCCTAATAAATGCTAAAAATGTTGACATAATTATCTTCTTTGTAAGAGATAATTTACTATAAAATTTAAAATTTCTTATTAAAAGATCATAACGGTAACGATCATTGGGCCTAATAAATGCTAAAAAAGTTGACATAATTATCTTCTTTTTAAAAGATAATTTAATAGATCATTTAAAATTTCTCATTAAAAGATCATAACGGTAACGATCATTGGGCCTAACAAATGCTAAAAAAGTTGACATAATTATCTTCTTTGAAAAAGATAATTTAATAGATCATTTAAAATTTCTTTATTAAAAGATTATAACGGTAACGATCATTGGGCGTAATAAATGCTAAAAAAGTTGACATAATTATCTTCTTTGTAACAGATAATTTACTATAAAATTTAAAATTTCTTATTAAAAGATCATAACGGTAACGATCATTGGGCCTAATAAATGCTAAAAAAGTTGACATAATTATCTTCTTTGAAAAAGATAATTTAATAGATCATTTAAAATTTCTTTAAAAAAGATCATAACGGTAACGATCATTGGGCCTAAGAAATGCTTAAAAAGTTGACATAATTATCTTCTTTGTAAAAGATAATTTACTAGACAATTTAAAATTTTTTATTCAAAGATCATAACGGTAACAATCATTGGGCCTAATAAATGCTAAAAAAGTTGACATAATTATCTTATTTGTAAAAGATAATTTAATAGATCATTTAAAATTTCTTTATAAAAGATCGTAATGGTAACAATCATTGGGCCTAATAAATGCTAAAAAAGTTGACATAATTATCTTCTTTGTAAGAGATAATTTACTATAAAATTTAAAATTTCTTATTAAAAGATCATAACGGTAACGATCATTGGGCCTAATAAATGCTAAAAAAGTTGACATAATTATCTTCTTTGTAAAAGATAATTTAATAGATCATTTAAAATTTCTTTATTAAAAGATCATAACGGTAACAATCATTGGGCCTAATAAATGCTAAAAAGTTGACATAATTATCTTCTTTGTAAGAGATAATTTACTATAAAATTTAAAATTTCTTATTAAAAGATCATAACGGTAACGATCATTGGGCCTAATAAATGCTAAAAAAGTTGACATAATTATCTTCTTTGTAAAAGATAATTTAATAGATCATTTAAAATTTCTCATTAAAAGATCATAACGGTAACGATCATTGGGCCTAACAAATGCTAAAAAAGTTGACATAATTATCTTCTTTGAAAAAGATAATTTAATAGATCATTTAAAATTTCTTTATTAAAAGATTATAACGGTAACGATCATTGGGCGTAATAAATGCTAAAAAAGTTGACATAATTATCTTCTTTGTAAGAGATAATTTACTATAAAATTTAAAATTTCTTATTAAAAGATCATAATGGTAACGATCATTGGGCCTAATAAATGCTAAAAAAGTTGACATAATTATCTTCTTTGAAAAAGATAATTTAATAGATCATTTAAAATTTCTTTAAAAAAGATCATAACGGTAACGATCATTGGGCCTAAGAAATGCTTAAAAAGTTGACATAATTATCTTCTTTGTAAAAGATAATTTACTAGACAATTTAAAATTTTTTATTCAAAGATCATAACGGTAACAATCATTGGGCCTAATAAATGCTAAAAAAGTTGACATAATTATCTTCTTTGTAAAAGATAATTTAATAGATCATTTAAAATTTCTTTATAAAAGATCATAATGGTAACAATCATTGGGCCTAATAAATGCTAAAAAAGTTGACATAATTATCTTCTTTGTAAGAGATAATTTACTATAAAATTTAAAATTTCTTATTAAAAGATCATAACGGTAACGATCATTGGGCCTAATAAATGCTAAAAAAGTTGACATAATTATCTTCTTTGTAAAAGATAATTTAATAGATCATTTAAAATTTCTTTATAAAAGATCATAATGGTAACAATCATTGGGCCTAATAAATGCTAAGAAAGTTGACATAATTATCTTCTTTGTAAGAGATAATTTACTATAAAATTTAAAATTTCTTATTAAAAGATCATAACGGTAAAGATCATTGGGCCTAATAAATGCTAAAAAAGTTGACATAATTATCTTCTTTGTAAAAGATAATTTAATAGCTCATTTACAATTTCTTTAAAAAAGATCATAACGGTAACGATCATTGGGCCTAAGAAATGCTTAAAAAGTTGACATAATTATCTTCTTTGTAAAAGATAATTTACTAGACAATTTAAAATTTTTTATTAAAAGATCATAACGATAACGATCATTGGGCCTAATAAATGCTAAAAAACTTGACATAATTATCTTCTTTGTAAAAGATAATTTAATAGATCATTTAAAATTTCTTTATAAAAGATCATAATGGTAACAATCATTGGGCCTAATAAATGCTAAAAAAGTTGACATAATTATCTTCTTTGTAAGAGATAATTTACTATAAAATTTAAAATTTCTTATTAAAAGATCATAACGGTAACGATCATTGGGCCTAATAAATGCTAAAAAAGTTGACATAATTATCTTCTTTGTAAAAGATAATTTAATAGATCATTTAAAATTTCTTTATTAAAAGATCATAACGGTAACAATCATTGGGCCTAATAAATGCTAAAAAGTTGACATAATTATCTTCTTTGTAAGAGATAATTTACTATAAAATTTAAAATTTCTTATTAAAAGATCATAACGGTAACGATCATTGGGCCTAATAAATGCTAAAAAAGTTGACATAATTATCTTCTTTGTAAAAGATAATTTAATAGATCATTTAAAATTTCTCATTAAAAGATCATAACGGTAACGATCATTGGGCCTAACAAATGCTAAAAAAGTTGACATAATTATCTTCTTTGAAAAAGATAATTTAATAGATCATTTAAAATTTCTTTATTAAAAGATTATAACGGTAACGATCATTGGGCGTAATAAATGCTAAAAAAGTTGACATAATTATCTTCTTTGTAAGAGATAATTTACTATAAAATTTAAAATTTCTTATTAAAAGATCATAACGGTAACGATCATTGGGCCTAATAAATGCTAAAAAAGTTGACATAATTATCTTCTTTGAAAAAGATAATTTAATAGATCATTT
This sequence comes from Psophocarpus tetragonolobus, assembly GCA_037954015.1. NCBI lineage: Eukaryota > Viridiplantae > Streptophyta > Magnoliopsida > Fabales > Fabaceae > Psophocarpus > Psophocarpus tetragonolobus. The sequence continues at coordinate 56,117,723 of CM075688.1, read as the reverse complement.
AAAATTTCTTTAAAAAAGATCATAACGGTAACGATCATTGGGCCTAAGAAATGCTTAAAAAGTTGACATAATTATCTTCTTTGTAAAAGATAATTTACTAGACAATTTAAAATTTTTTATTCAAAGATCATAACGGTAACAATCATTGGGCCTAATAAATGCTAAAAAAGTTGACATAATTATCTTCTTTGTAAAAGATAATTTAATAGATCATTTAAAATTTCTTTATAAAAGATCATAATGGTAACAATCATTGGGCCTAATAAATGCTAAAAAAGTTGACATAATTATCTTCTTTGTAAGAGATAATTTACTATAAAATTTAAAATTTCTTATTAAAAGATCATAAAGGTAACGATCATTGGGCCTAATAAATGCTAAAAAAGTTGACATAATTATCTTCTTTGTAAAAGATAATTTAATAGATCATTTAAAATTTCTTTATAAAAGATCATAATGGTAACAATCATTGGGCCTAATAAATGCTAAAAAAGTTGACATAATTATCTTCTTTGTAAGAGATAATTTACTATAAAATTTAAAATTTCTTATTAAAAGATCATAACGGTAAAGATCATTGGGCCTAATAAATGCTAAAAAAGTTGACATAATTATCTTCTTTGTAAAAGATAATTTAATAGCTCATTTAAAATTTCTTTAAAAAAGATCATAACGGTAAGGATCATTGGGCCTAAGAAATGCTTAAAAAGTTGACATAATTATCTTCTTTGTAAAAGATAATTTACTAGACAATTTAAAATTTTTTATTAAAAGATCATAACGATAACGATCATTGGGCCTAATAAATGCTAAAAAACTTGACATAATTATCTTCTTTGTAAAAGATAATTTAATAGATCATTTAAAATTTCTTTATAAAAGATCATAATGGTAACAATCATTGGGCCTAATAAATGCTAAAAAAGTTGACATAATTATCTTCTTTGTAAGAGATAATTTACTATAAAATTTAAAATTTCTTATTAAAAGATCATAACGGTAACGATCATTGGCCCTAATAAATGCTTAAAAAGTTGACATAATTATCTTCTTTGTAAAAGATAATTTAATAGATCATTTAAAATTTCTCATTAAAAGATCATAACGGTAACGATCATTGGGCCTAATAAATGCTAAAAAAGTTGACATAATTATCTTCTTTGAAAAAGATAATTTAATAGATCATTTAAAATTTCTTTAAAAAAGATCATAACGGTAACGATCATTGGGCCTAAGAAATGCTTAAAAAGTTGACATAATTATCTTCTTTGTAAAAGATAATTTAATAGATCATTTAAAATTTCTCATTAAAAGATCATAACGGTAACGATCATTGGGCGTAATAAATGCTAAAAAAGTTGACATAATTATCTTCTTTGTAAAAGATAATTTAATAGATCATTTAAAATTTCTTTATAAAAGATCATAATGGTAACAATCATTGGGCCTAATAAATGCTAAAAAAGTTGACATAATTATCTTCTTTGTAAGAGATAATTTACTATAAAATTTAAAATTTCTTATTAAAAGATCATAACGGTAACGATCATTGGGCCTAATAAATGCTAAAAAAGTTGACATAATTATCTTCTTTGTAAAAGATAATTTAATAGATCATTTAAAATTTCTTTATAAAAGATCATAATGGTAACAATCATTGGGCCTAATAAATGCTAAAAAAGTTGACATAATTATCTTCTTTGTAAGAGATAATTTACTATAAAATTTAAAATTTCTTATTAAAAGATCATAACGGTAAAGATCATTGGGCCTAATAAATGCTAAAAAAGTTGACATAATTATCTTCTTTGTAAAAGATAATTTAATAGCTCATTTAAAATTTCTTTAAAAAAGATCATAACGGTAACGATCATTGGGCCTAAGAAATGCTTAAAAAGTTGACATAATTATCTTCTTTGTAAAAGATAATTTACTAGACAATTTAAAATTTTTTATTAAAAGATCATAACGATAACGATCATTGGGCCTAATAAATGCTAAAAAACTTGACATAATTATCTTCTTTGTAAAAGATAATTTAATAGATCATTTAAAATTTCTCATTAAAAGATCATAACGGTAACGATCATTGGGCTAACAAATGCTAAAAAAGTTGACATAATTATCTTCTTTGAAAAAGATAATTTAATAGATCAATTAAAATTTCTTTATTAAAAGATTATAACGGTAACGATCATTGGGCGTAATAAATGCTAAAAAAGTTGACATAATTATCTTCTTTGTACGAGATAATTTACTATAAAATTTAAAATTTCTTATTAAAAGATCATAACGGTAATGATCATTGGCCCTAATAAATGCTAAAAAAGTTGACATAATTATCTTGTTTGTAAAAGATAATTTAATAGATCATTTAAAATTTCTTTATAAAAGATCATAATGGTAACAATCATTGGGCCTAATAAATGCTAAAAAAGTTGACATAATTATCTTCTTTGTAAGAGATAATTTACTATAAAATTTAAAATTTCTTATTAAAAGATCATAACGGTAACGATCATTGGGCCTAATAAATGCTAAAAAAGTTGACATAATTATCTTCTTTGTAAAAGATAATTTAATAGATCATTTAAAATTTCTTTATTAAAAGATCATAACGGTAACAATCATTGGGCCTAATAAATGCTAAAAAGTTGACATAATTATCTTCTTTGTAAGAGATAATTTACTATAAAATTTAAAATTTCTTATTAAAAGATCATAACGGTAACGATCATTGGGCCTAATAAATGCTAAAAAAGTTGACATAATTATCTTCTTTGTAAAAGATAATTTAATAGATCATTTAAAATTTCTCATTAAAAGATCATAACGGTAACGATCATTGGGCCTAATAAATGCTAAAAAAGTTGACATAATTATCTTCTTTGAAAAAGATAATTTAATAGATCATTTAAAATTTCTTTAAAAAAGATCATAACGGTAACGATCATTGGGCCTAAGAAATGCTTAAAAAGTTGACATAATTATCTTCTTTGTAAAAGATAATTTACTAGACAATTTAAAATTTTTTATTCAAAGATCATAACGGTAACAATCATTGGGCCTAATAAATGCTAAAAAAGTTGACATAATTATCTTCTTTGTAAAAGATAATTTAAGAGATCATTTAAAATTTCTTTATAAAAGATCATAATGGTAACAATCATTGGGCCTAATAAATGCTAAAAAAGTTGACATAATTATCTTCTTTGTAAGAGATAATTTACTATAAAATTTAAAATTTCTTATTAAAAGATCATAACGGTAACGATCATTGGGCCTAATAAATGCTAAAAAAGTTGACATAATTATCTTCTTTGTAAAAGATAATTTAATAGATCATTTAAAATTTCTTTATAAAAGATCATAATGGTAACAATCATTGGGCCTAATAAATGCTAAAAAAGTTGACATAATTATCTTCTTTGTAAGAGATAATTTACTATAAAATTTAAAATTTCTTATTAAAAGATCATAACGGTAAAGATCATTGGGCCTAATAAATGCTAATAAAGTTGACATAATTATCTTCTTTGTAAAAGATAATTTAATAGCTCATTTAAAATTTCTTTAAAAAAGATCATAACGGTAACGATCATTGGGCCTAAGAAATGCTTAAAAAGTTGACATAATTATCTTCTTTGTAAAAGATAATTTACTAGACAATTTAAAATTTTTTATTAAAAGATCATAACGATAACGATCATTGGGCCTAATAAATGCTAAAAAACTTGACATAATTATCTTCTTTGTAAAAGATAATTTAATAGATCATTTAAAATTTCTTTATAAAAGATCATAATGGTAACAATCATTGGGCCTAATAAATGCTAAAAAAGTTCACATAATTATCTTCTTTGTAAGAGATAATTTACTATAAAATTTAAAATTTCTTATTAAAAGATCATAACGGTAACGATCATTGGCCCTAATAAATGCTAAAAAAGTTGACATAATTATCTTCTTTGTAAAAGATCATTTAATAGATCATTTAAAATTTCTCATTAAAAGATCATAACGGTAACGATCATTGGGCCTAATAAATGCTAAAAAAGTTGACATAATTATCTTCTTTGAAAAAGATAATTTAATAGATCATTTAAAATTTCTTTAAAAAAGATCATAACGGTAACGATCATTGGGCCTAAGAAATGCTTAAAAAGTTGACATAATTATCTTCTTTGTAAAAGATAATTTAATAGATCATTTAAAATTTCTCATTAAAAGATCATAACGGTAACGATCATTGGGCGTAATAAATGCTAAAAAAGTTGACATAATTATCTTCTTTGAAAAAGATAATTTAATAGATCATTTAAAATTTCTTTATAATAGATCATAATGGTAACAATCATTGGGCCTAATAAATGCTAAAAAAGTTGACATAATTATCTTCTTTGTACGAGATAATTTACTATAAAATTTAAAATTTCTTATTAAAAGATCATAACGGTAATGATCATTGGCCCTAATAAATGCTAAAAAAGTTGACATAATTATCTTGTTTGTAAAAGATAATTTAATAGATCATTTAAAATTTCTTTATAAAAGATCATAATGGTAACAATCATTGGGCCTAATAAATGCTAAAAAAGTTGACATAATTATCTTCTTTGTAAGAGATAATTTACTATAAAATTTAAAATTTCTTATTAAAAGATCATAACGGTAACGATCATTGGGCCTAATAAATGCTAAAAAAGTTGACATAATTATCTTCTTTGTAAAAGATAATTTAATAGATCATTTAAAATTTCTTTATTAAAAGATCATAACGGTAACAATCATTGGGCCTAATAAATGCTAAAAAGTTGACATAATTATCTTCTTTGTAAAAGATAATTTACTAGACAATTTAAAATTTTTTATTCAAAGATCATAACGGTAACAATCATTGGGCCTAATAAATGCTAAAAAAGTTGACATAATTATCTTCTTTGTAAAAGATAATTTAATAGATCATTTAAAATTTCTTTATAAAAGATCATAATGGTAACAATCATTGGGCCTAATAAATGCTAAAAAAGTTGACATAATTATCTTCTTTGTAAGAGATAATTTACTATAAAATTTAAAATTTCTTATTAAAAGATCATAACGGTAACGATCATTGGGCCTAATAAATGCTAAAAAAGTTGACATAATTATCTTCTTTGTAAAAGATAATTTAATAGATCATTTAAAATTTCTTTATAAAAGATCATAATGGTAACAATCATTGGGCCTAATAAATGCTAAAAAAGTTGACATAATTATCTTCTTTGTAGGAGATAATTTACTATAAAATTTAAAATTTCTTATTAAAAGATCATAACGGTAACGATCATTGGGCCTAATAAATGCTAAAAAAGTTGACATAATTATCTTCTTTGAAAAAGATAATTTAATAGATCATTTAAAATTTCTTTAAAAAAGATCATAACGGTAACGATCATTGGGCCTAAGAAATGCTTAAAAAGTTGACATAATTATCTTCTTTGTAAAAGATAATTTACTAGACAATTTAAAATTTTTTATTCAAAGATCATAACGGTAACAATCATTGGGCCTAATAAATGCTAAAAAAGTTGACATAATTATCTTCTTTGTAAAAGATAATTTAATAGATCATTTAAAATTTCTTTATAAAAGATCATAATGGTAACAATCATTGGGCCTAATAAATGCTAAAAAAGTTGACATAATTATCTTCTTTGTAAGAGATAATTTACTATAAAATTTAAAATTTCTTATTAAAAGATCATAACGGTAACGATCATTGGCCCTAATAAATGCTAAAAAAGTTGACATAATTATCTTCTTTGTAAAAGATAATTTAATAGATCATTTAAAATTTCTCATTAAAAGATCATAACGGTAACGATCATTGGGCCTAATAAATGCTAAAAAAGTTGACATAATTATCTTCTTTGAAAAAGATAATTTAATAGATCATTTAAAATTTCTTTAAAAAAGATCATAACGGTAACGATCATTGGGCCTAAGAAATGCTTAAAAAGTTGACATAATTATCTTCTTTGTAAAAGATAATTTAATAGATCATTTAAAATTTCTCATTAAAAGATCATAACGGTAACGATCATTGGGCGTAATAAATGCTAAAAAAGTTGACATAATTATCCTCTTTGAAAAAGATAATTTAATAGATCATTTAAAATTTCTTTAAAAAAGATCATAACGGTAACGATCATTGGGCCTAAGAAATGCTTAAAAAGTTGACATAATTATCTTCTTTGTAAAAGATAATTTAATAGATCATTTAAAATTTCTCATTAAAAGATCATAACGGTAACAATCATTGGGCCTAATAAATGCTAAAAAGTTGACATAATTATCTTCTTTGTAAAAGATAATTTACCAGACAATTTAAAATTTTTTATTCAAAGATCATAACGGTAACAATCATTGGGCCTAATAAATGCTAAAAAAGTTGACATAATTATCTTCTTTGTAAAAGATAATTTAATAGATCATTTAAAATTTCTTTATAAAAGATCATAATGGTAACAATCATTGGGCCTAATAAATGCTAAAAAAGTTGACATAATTATCTTCTTTGTAAGAGATAATTTACTATAAAATTTAAAATTTCTTATTAAAAGATCATAACGGTAATGATCATTGGCCCTAATAAATGCTAAAAAAGTTGACATAATTATCTTCTTTGTAAAAGATAATTTAATAGATCAGTTAAAATTTCTCATTAAAAGATCATAACGGTAACGATCATTGGGCCTAATAAATGCTAAAAAAGTTGACATAATTATCTTCTTTGAAAAAGATAATTTAATAGATCATTTAAAATTTCTTTAAAAAAGATCATAACGGTAACGATCATTGGGCCTAAGAAATGCTTAAAAAGTTGACATAATTATCTTCTTTGTAAAAGATAATTTAATAGATCATTTAAAATTTCTCATTAAAAGATCATAACGGTAACGATCATTGGGCGTAATAAATGCTAAAAAAGTTGACATAATTATCTTCTTTGAAAAAGATAATTTAATAGATCATTTAAAATTTCTTTAAAAAAGATCATAACGGTAACGATCATTGGGCCTAAGAAATGCTTAAAAAGTTGACATAATTATCTTCTTTGTAAAAGATAATTTAATAGATCATTTAAAATTTCTCATTAAAAGATCATAACGGTAACAATCATTGGGCCTAATAAATGCTAAAAAGTTGACATAATTATCTTCTTTGTAAAAGATAATTTACTAGACAATTTAAAATTTTTTATTCAAAGATCATAACGGTAACAATCATTGGGCCTAATAAATGCTAAAAAAGTTGACATAATTATCTTCTTTGTAAAAGATAATTTAATAGATCATTTAAAATTTCTTTATAAAAGATCATAATGGTAACAATCATTGGGCCTAATAAATGCTAAAAAAGTTGACATAATTATCTTCTTTGTAAGAGATAATTTACTATAAAATTTAAAATTTCTTATTAAAAGATCATAACGGTAACGATCATTGGGCCTAATAAATGCTAAAAAAGTTGACATAATTATCTTCTTTGTAAAAGATAATTTAATAGATCATTTAAAATTTCTTTATAAAAGATCATAATGGTAACAATCATTGGGCCTAATAAATGCTAAAAAAGTTTACATAATTATCTTCTTTGTAAGAGATAATTTACTATAAAATTTAAAATTTCTTATTAAAAGATCATAACGGTAACGATCATTGGGCCTAATAAATGCTAAAAAAGTTGACATAATTATCTTCTTTGAAAAAGATAATTTAATAGATCATTTAAAATTTCTTTAAAAAAGATCATAACGGTAACGATCATTGGGCCTAAGAAATGCTTAAAAAGTTGACATAATTATCTTCTTTGTAAAAGATAATTTACTAGACAATTTAAAATTTTTTATTCAAATATCATAACGGTAACAATCATTGGGCCTAATAAATGCTAAAAAAGTTGACATAATTATCTTCTTTGTAAAAGATAATTTAATAGATCATTTAAAATTTCTTTATAAAAGATCATAATGGTAACAATCATTGGGCCTAATAAATGCTAAAAAAGTTGACATAATTATCTTCTTTGTAAGAGATAATTTACTATAAAATTTAAAATTTCTTATTAAAAGATCATAACGGTAACGATCATTGGCCCTAATAAATGCTAAAAAAGTTGACATAATTATCTTCTTTGTAAAAGATAATTTAATAGATCATTTAAAATTTCTCATTAAAAGATCATAACGGTAACGATCATTGGGCCTAATAAATGCTAAAAAAGTTGACATAATTATCTTCTTTGAAAAAGATAATTTAATAGATCATTTAAAATTTCTTTAAAAAAGATCATAACGGTAACGATCATTGGGCCTAAGAAATGCTTAAAAAGTTGACATAATTATCCTCTTTGTAAAAGATAATTTAATAGATCATTTAAAATTTCTCATTAAAAGATCATAACGGTAACGATCATTGGGCGTAATAAATGCTAAAAAAGTTGACATAATTATCTTCTTTGAAAAAGATAATTTAATAGATCATTTAAAATTTCTTTATAAAAGATCATAATGGTAACAATCATTGGGCCTAATAAATGCTAAAAAAGTTGACATAATTATCTTCTTTGTACGAGATAATTTACTATAAAATTTAAAATTTCTTATTAAAAGATCATAACGGTAATGATCATTGGCCCTAATAAATGCTAAAAAAGTTGACATAATTATCTTGTTTGTAAAAGATAATTTAATAGATCATTTAAAATTTCTTTATAAAAGATCATAATGGTAACAATCATTGGGCCTAATAAATGCTAAAAAAGTTGACATAATTATCTTCTTTGTAAGAGATAATTTACTATAAAATTTAAATTTCTTATTAAAAGATCATAACGGTAACGATCATTGGGCCTAATAAATGCTAAAAAAGTTGACATAATTATCTTCTTTGTAAAAGATAATTTAATAGATCATTTAAAATTTCTTTATAAAAGATCATAATGGTAACAATCATTGGGCCTAATAAATGCTAAAAAAGTTGACATAATTATCTTCTTTGTAAGAGATAATTTACTATAAAATTTAAAATTTCTTATTAAAAGATCATAACGGTAACGATCATTGGGCCTAATAAATGCTAAAAAAGTTGACATAATTATCTTCTTTGAAAAAGATAATTTAATAGATCATTTAAAATTTCTTTAAAAAAGATCATAACGGTAACGATCATTGGGCCTAAGAAATGCTTAAAAAGTTGACATAATTATCTTCTTTGTAAAAGATAATTTACTAGACAATTTAAAATTTTTTATTCAAAGATCATAACGGTAACAATCATTGGGCCTAATAAATGCTAAAAAAGTTGACATAATTATCTTCTTTGTAAAAGATAATTTAATAGATCATTTAAAATTTCTTTATAAAAGATCATAATGGTAACAATCATTGGGCCTAATAAATGCTAAAAAAGTTGACATAATTATCTTCTTTGTAAGAGATAATTTACTATAAAATTTAAAATTTCTTATTAAAAGATCATAACGGTAACGATCATTGGCCCTAATAAATGCTAAAAAAGTTGACATAATTATCTTCTTTGTAAAAGATAATTTAATAGATCATTTAAAATTTCTCATTAAAAGATCATAACGGTAACGATCATTGGGCCTAATAAATGCTAAAAAAGTTGACATAATTATCTTCTTTGAAAAAGATAATTTAATAGATCATTTAAAATTTCTTTAAAAAAGATCATAACGGTAACGATCATTGGGCCTAAGAAATGCTTAAAAAGTTGACATAATTATCTTCTTTGTAAAAGATAATTTAATAGATCATTTAAAATTTCTCATTAAAAGATCATAACGGTAACGATCATTGGGCGTAATAAATGCTAAAAAAGTTGACATAATTATCCTCTTTGAAAAAGATAATTTAATAGATCATTTAAAATTTCTTTAAAAAAGATCATAACGGTAACGATCATTGGGCCTAAGAAATGCTTAAAAAGTTGACATAATTATCTTCTTTGTAAAAGATAATTTAATAGATCATTTAAAATTTCTCATTAAAAGATCATAACGGTAACAATCATTGGGCCTAATAAATGCTAAAAAGTTGACATAATTATCTTCTTTGTAAAAGATAATTTACCAGACAATTTAAAATTTTTTATTCAAAGATCATAACGGTAACAATCATTGGGCCTAATAAATGCTAAAAAAGTTGACATAATTATCTTCTTTGTAAAAGATAATTTAATAGATCATTTAAAATTTCTTTATAAAAGATCATAATGGTAACAATCATTGGGCCTAATAAATGCTAAAAAAGTTGACATAATTATCTTCTTTGTAAGAGATAATTTACTATAAAATTTAAAATTTCTTATTAAAAGATCATAACGGTAACGATCATTGGCCCTAATAAATGCTAAAAAAGTTGACATAATTATCTTCTTTGTAAAAGATAATTTAATAGATCATTTAAAATTTCTCATTAAAAGATCATAACGGTAACGATCATTGGGCCTAATAAATGCTAAAAAAGTTGACATAATTATCTTCTTTGAAAAAGATAATTTAATAGATCATTTAAAATTTCTTTAAAAAAGATCATAACGGTAACGATCATTGGGCCTAAGAAATGCTTAAAAAGTTGACATAATTATCTTCTTTGTAAAAGATAATTTAATAGATCATTTAAAATTTCTCATTAAAAGATCATAACGGTAACGATCATTGGGCGTAATAAATGCTAAAAAAGTTGACATAATTATCTTCTTTGAAAAAGATAATTTAATAGATCATTTAAAATTTCTTTAAAAAAGATCATAACGGTAACGATCATTGGGCCTAAGAAATGCTTAAAAAGTTGACATAATTATCTTCTTTGTAAAAGATAATTTAATAGATCATTTAAAATTTCTCATTAAAAGATCATAACGGTAACAATCATTGGGCCTAATAAATGGTAAAAAGTTGACATAATTATCTTCTTTGTAAAAGATAATTTAGTAGACAATTTAAAATTTTTTATTCAAAGATCATAACGGTAACAATCATTGGGCCTAATAAATGCTAAAAAAGTTGACATAATTATCTTCTTTGTAAAAGATAATTTAATAGATCATTTAAAATTTCTTTATAAAAGATCATAATGGTAACAATCATTGGGCCTAATAAATGCTAAAAAAGTTGACATAATTATCTTCTTTGTAAGAGATAATTTACTATAAAATTTAAAATTTCTTATTAAAAGATCATAACGGTAACGATCATTGGGCCTAATAAATGCTAAAAAAGTTGACATAATTATCTTCTTTGTAAAAGATAATTTAATAGATCATTTAAAATTTCTTTATAAAAGATCATAATGGTAACAATCATTGGGCCTAATAAATGCTAAAAAAGTTTACATAATTATCTTCTTTGTAAGAGATAATTTACTATAAAATTTAAAATTTCTTATTAAAAGATCATAACGGTAACGATCATTGGGCCTAATAAATGCTAAAAAAGTTGACATAATTATCTTCTTTGAAAAAGATAATTTAATAGATCATTTAAAATTTCTTTAAAAAAGATCATAACGGTAACGATCATTGGGCCTAAGAAATGCTTAAAAAGTTGACATAATTATCTTCTTTGTAAAAGATAATTTACTAGACAATTTAAAATTTTTTATTCAAATATCATAACGGTAACAATCATTGGGCCTAATAAATGCTAAAAAAGTTGACATAATTATCTTCTTTGTAAAAGATAATTTAATAGATCATTTAAAATTTCTTTATAAAAGATCATAATGGTAACAATCATTGGGCCTAATAAATGCTAAAAAAGTTGACATAATTATCTTCTTTGTAAGAGATAATTTACTATAAAATTTAAAATTTCTTATTAAAAGATCATAACGGTAACGATCATTGGCCCTAATAAATGCTAAAAAAGTTGACATAATTATCTTCTTTGTAAAAGATAATTTAATAGATCATTTAAAATTTCTCATTAAAAGATCATAACGGTAACGATCATTGGGCCTAATAAATGCTAAAAAAGTTGACATAATTATCTTCTTTGAAAAAGATAATTTAATAGATCATTTAAAATTTCTTTAAAAAAGATCATAACGGTAACGATCATTGGGCCTAAGAAATGCTTAAAAAGTTGACATAATTATCTTCTTTGTAAAACATAATTTAATAGATCATTTAAAATTTCTCATTAAAAGATCATAACGGTAACGATCATTGGGCGTAATAAATGCTAAAAAAGTTGACATAATTATCTTCTTTGAAAAAGATAATTTAATAGATCATTTAAAATTTCTTTATAAAAGATCATAATGGTAACAATCATTGGGCCTAATAAATGCTAAAAAAGTTGACATAATTATCTTCTTTGTACGAGATAATTTACTATAAAATTTAAAATTTCTTATTAAAAGATCATAACGGTAATGATCATTGGCCCTAATAAATGCTAAAAAAGTTGACATAATTATCTTGTTTGTAAAAGATAATTTAATAGATCATTTAAAATTTCTTTATAAAAGATCATAATGGTAACAATCATTGGGCCTAATAAATGCTAAAAAAGTTGACATAATTATCTTCTTTGTAAGAGATAATTTACTATAAAATTTAAAATTTCTTATTAAAAGATCATAACGGTAACGATCATTGGGCCTAATAAATGCTAAAAAAGTTGACATAATTATCTTCTTTGTAAAAGATAATTTAATAGATCATTTAAAATTTCTTTATTAAAAGATCATAACGGTAACAATCATTGGGCCTAATAAATGCTAAAAAGTTGACATAATTATCTTCTTTGTAAGAGATAATTTACTATAAAATTTAAAATTTCTTATTAAAAGATCATAACGGTAACGATCATTGGGCCTAATAAATGCTAAAAAAGTTGACATAATTATCTTCTTTGTAAAAGATAATTTAATAGATCATTTAAAATTTCTCATTAAAAGATCATAACGGTAACGATCATTGGGCCTAACAAATGCTAAAAAAGTTGACATAATTATCTTCTTTGAAAAAGATAATTTAATAGATCATTTAAAATTTCTTTATTAAAAGATTATAACGGTAACGATCATTGGGCGTAATAAATGCTAAAAAAGTTGACATAATTATCTTCTTTGTAAGAGATAATTTACTATAAAATTTAAAATTTCTTATTAAAAGATCATAACGGTAACGATCATTGGGCCTAATAAATGCTAAAAACGTTGACATAATTATCTTCTTTGAAAAAGATAATTTAATAGATCATTTAAAATTTCTTTAAAAAAGATCATAACGGTAACGATCATTGGGCCTAAGAAATGCTTAAAAAGTTGACATAATTATCTTCTTTGTAAAAGATAATTTACTAGACAATTTAAAATTTTTTATTCAAAGATCATAACGGTAACAATCATTGGGCCTAATAAATGCTAAAAAAGTTGACATAATTAACTTCTTTGTAAAAGATAATTTAATAGATCATTTAAAATTTCTTTATAAAAGATCATAATGGTAACAATCATTGGGCCTAATAAATGCTAAAAAAGTTGACATAATTATCTTCTTTGTAAGAGATAATTTACTATAAAATTTAAAATTTCTTATTAAAAGATCATAACGGTAACGATCATTGGGCCTAATAAATGCTAAAAAAGTTGACATAATTATCTTCTTTGTAAAAGATAATTTAATGGATCATTTAAAATTTCTTTATAAAAGATCATAATGGTAACAATCATTGGGCCTAATAAATGCTAAAAAAGTTGACATAATTATCTTCTTTGTAAGAGATAATTTACTATAAAATTTAAAATTTCTTATTAAAAGATCATAACGGTAAAGATCATTGGGCCTAATAAATGCTAATAAAGTTGACATAATTATCTTCTTTGTAAAAGATAATTTAATAGCTCATTTAAAATTTCTTTAAAAAAGATCATAACGGTAACGATCATTGGGCCTAAGAAATGCTTAAAAAGTTGACATAATTATCTTCTTTGTAAAAGATAATTTAATAGATCATTTAAAATTTCTTTATAAAAGATCATAATGGTAACAATCATTGGGCCTAATAAATGCTAAAAAAGTTGACATAATTATCTTCTTTGTAAGAGATAATTTACTATAAAATTTAAAATTTCTTATTAAAAGATCATAACGGTAACGATCATTGGGCCTAATAAATGCTAAAAAAGTTGACATAATTATCTTCTTTGTAAAAGATAATTTAATAGATCATTTAAAATTTCTTTATAAAAGATCATAATGGTAACAATCATTGGGCCTAATAAATGCTAAAAAAGTTGACATAATTATCTTCTTTGTAAGAGATAATTTACTATAAAATTTAAAATTTCTTATTAAAAGATCATAACGGTAACGATCATTGGCCCTAATAAATGCTAAAAAAGTTGACATAATTATCTTCTTTGTAAAAGATAATTTAATAGATCATTTAAAATTTCTCATTAAAAGATCATAACGGTAACGATCATTGGGCCTAATAAATGCTAAAAAAGTTGACATAATTATCTTCTTTGAAAAAGATAATTTAATAGATCATTTAAAATTTCTTTAAAAAAGATCATAACGGTAACGATCATTGGGCCTAAGAAATGCTTAAAAAGTTGACATAATTATCTTCTTTGTAAAAGATAATTTAATAGATCATTTAAAATTTCTCATTAAAAGATCATAACGGTAACGATCATTGGGCGTAATAAATGCTAAAAAAGTTGACATAATTATCTTCTTTGTAAGAGATAATTTACTATAAAATTTAAAATTTCTTATTAAAAGATCATAACGGTAACGATCATTGGCCCTAATAAATGCTAAAAAAGTTGACATAATTATCTTCTTTGTAAAAGATAATTTAATAGATCATTTAAAATTTCTCATTAAAAGATCATAACGGTAACGATCATTGGGCCTAATAAATGCTAAAAAAGTTGACATAATTATCTTCTTTGAAAAAGATAATTTAATAGATCATTTAAAATTTCTTTAAAAAAGATCATAACGGTAACGATCATTGGGCCTAAGAAATGCTTAAAAAGTTGACATAATTATCTTCTTTGTAAAAGATAATTTAATAGATCATTTAAAATTTCTCATTAAAAGATCATAACGGTAACGATCATTGGGCGTAATAAATGCTAAAAAAGTTGACATAATTATCTTCTTTGAAAAAGATAATTTAATAGATCATTTAAAATTTCTTTATAAAAGATCATAATGGTAACAATCATTGGGCCTAATAAATGCTAAAAAAGTTGACATAATTATCTTCTTTGTACGAGATAATTTACTATAAAATTTAAAATTTCTTATTAAAAGATCATAACGGTAATGATCATTGGCCCTAATAAATGCTAAAAAAGTTGACATAATTATCTTGTTTGTAAAAGATAATTTAATAGATCATTTAAAATTTCTTTATAAAAGATCATAATGGTAACAATCATTGGGCCTAATAAATGCTAAAAAAGTTGACATAATTATCTTCTTTGTAAGAGATAATTTACTATAAAATTTAAAATTTCTTATTAAAAGATCATAACGGTAACGATCATTGGGCCTAATAAATGCTAAAAAAGTTGACATAATTATCTTCTTTGTAAAAGATAATTTAATAGATCATTTAAAATTTCTTTATTAAAAGATCATAACGGTAACAATCATTGGGCCTAATAAATGCTAAAAAGTTGACATAATTATCTTCTTTGTAAGAGATAATTTACTATAAAATTTAAAATTTCTTATTAAAAGATCATAACGGTAACGATCATTGGGCCTAATAAATGCTAAAAAAGTTGACATAATTATCTTCTTTGTAAAAGATAATTTAATAGATCATTTAAAATTTCTCATTAAAAGATCATAACGGTAACGATCATTGGGCCTAACAAATGCTAAAAAAGTTGACATAATTATCTTCTTTGAAAAAGATAATTTAATAGATCATTTAAAATTTCTTTATTAAAAGATTATAACGGTAACGATCATTGGGCGTAATAAATGCTAAAAAAGTTGACATAATTATCTTCTTTGTAAGAGATAATTTACTATAAAATTTAAAATTTCTTATTAAAAGATCATAACGGTAACGATCATTGGGCCTAATAAATGCTAAAAACGTTGACATAATTATCTTCTTTGAAAAAGATAATTTAATAGATCATTTAAAATTTCTTTAAAAAAGATCATAACGGTAACGATCATTGGGCCTAAGAAATGCTTAAAAAGTTGACATAATTATCTTCTTTGTAAAAGATAATTTACTAGACAATTTAAAATTTTTTATTCAAAGATCATAACGGTAACAATCATTGGGCCTAATAAATGCTAAAAAAGTTGACATAATTAACTTCTTTGTAAAAGATAATTTAATAGATCATTTAAAATTTCTTTATAAAAGATCATAATGGTAACAATCATTGGGCCTAATAAATGCTAAAAAAGTTGACATAATTATCTTCTTTGTAAGAGATAATTTACTATAAAATTTAAAATTTCTTATTAAAAGATCATAACGGTAACGATCATTGGGCCTAATAAATGCTAAAAAAGTTGACATAATTATCTTCTTTGTAAAAGATAATTTAATAGATCATTTAAAATTTCTTTATAAAAGATCATAATGGTAACAATCATTGGGCCTAATAAATGCTAAAAAAGTTGACATAATTATCTTCTTTGTAAGAGATAATTTACTATAAAATTTAAAATTTCTTATTAAAAGATCATAACGGTAAAGATCATTGGGCCTAATAAATGCTAATAAAGTTGACATAATTATCTTCTTTGTAAAAGATAATTTAATAGCTCATTTAAAATTTCTTTAAAAAAGATCATAACGGTAACGATCATTGGGCCTAAGAAATGCTTAAAAAGTTGACATAATTATCTTCTTTGTAAAAGATAATTTAATAGATCATTTAAAATTTCTTTATAAAAGATCATAATGGTAACAATCATTGGGCCTAATAAATGCTAAAAAAGTTGACATAATTATCTTCTTTGTAAGAGATAATTTACTATAAAATTTAAAATTTCTTATTAAAAGATCATAACGGTAACGATCATTGGGCCTAATAAATGCTAAAAAAGTTGACATAATTATCTTCTTTGTAAAAGATAATTTAATAGATCATTTAAAATTTCTTTATAAAAGATCATAATGGTAACAATCATTGGGCCTAATAAATGCTAAAAAAGTTGACATAATTATCTTCTTTGTAAGAGATAATTTACTATAAAATTTAAAATTTCTTATTAAAAGATCATAACGGTAACGATCATTGGCCCTAATAAATGCTAAAAAAGTTGACATAATTATCTTCTTTGTAAAAGATAATTTAATAGATCATTTAAAATTTCTCATTAAAAGATCATAACGGTAACGATCATTGGGCCTAATAAATGCTAAAAAAGTTGACATAATTATCTTCTTTGAAAAAGATAATTTAATAGATCATTTAAAATTTCTTTAAAAAAGATCATAACGGTAACGATCATTGGGCCTAAGAAATGCTTAAAAAGTTGACATAATTATCTTCTTTGTAAAAGATAATTTAATAGATCATTTAAAATTTCTCATTAAAAGATCATAACGGTAACGATCATTGGGCGTAATAAATGCTAAAAAAGTTGACATAATTATCTTCTTTGTAAGAGATAATTTACTATAAAATTTAAAATTTCTTATTAAAAGATCATAACGGTAACGATCATTGGCCCTAATAAATGCTAAAAAAGTTGACATAATTATCTTCTTTGTAAAAGATAATTTAATAGATCATTTAAAATTTCTCATTAAAAGATCATAACGGTAACGATCATTGGGCCTAATAAATGCTAAAAAAGTTGACATAATTATCTTCTTTGAAAAAGATAATTTAATAGATCATTTAAAATTTCTTTAAAAAAGATCATAACGGTAACGATCATTGGGCCTAAGAAATGCTTAAAAAGTTGACATAATTATCTTCTTTGTAAAAGATAATTTAATAGATCATTTAAAATTTCTCATTAAAAGATCATAACGGTAACGATCATTGGGCGTAATAAATGCTAAAAAAGTTGACATAATTATCTTCTTTGAAAAAGATAATTTAATAGATCATTTAAAATTTCTTTATAAAAGATCATAATGGTAACAATCATTGGGCCTAAGAAATGCTAAAAAAGTTGACATAATTATCTTCTTTGTACGAGATAATTTACTATAAAATTTAAAATTTGTTATTAAAAGATCATAACGGTAATGATCATTGGCCCTAATAAATGCTAAAAAAGTTAACGTAATTATCTTGTTTGTAAAAGATAATTTAATAGATCATTTCAAATTTCTTTATAAAAGATCATAATGGTAACAATCATTGGGCCTAATAAATGCTAAAAAAGTTGACATAATTATCTTCTTTGTAAGAGATAATTTACTATAAAATTTAAAATTTCTTATTAAAAGATCATAACGGTAATGATCATTGGGCCTAATAAATGCTAAAAAAGTTGACATAATTATCTTCTTTGTAAAAGATAATTTAATAGATCATTTAAAATTTCTCATTAAAAGATCATAACGGTAACGATCATTGGGCCTAATAAATGCTAAAAAAGTTGACATAATTATCTTCTTTGAAAAAGATAATTTAATAGATCATTTAAAATTTCTTTAAAAAAGATCATAACGGTAACGATCATTGGGCCTAAGAAATGCTTAAAAAGTTGACATAATTATCTTCTTTGTAAAAGATAATTTAATAGATCATTTAAAATTTCTCATTAAAAGATCATAACGGTAACGATCATTGGGTGTAATAAATGCTAAAAAAGTTGACATAATTATCTTCTTTGAAAAAGATAATTTAATAGATCATTTAAAATTTCTTTATAAAAGATCATAATGGTAACAATCATTGGGCCTAATAAATGCTAAAAAAGTTGACATAATTATCTTCTTTGTACGAGATAATTTACTATAA
Source organism: Psophocarpus tetragonolobus (assembly GCA_037954015.1). Taxonomy (NCBI): domain Eukaryota; kingdom Viridiplantae; phylum Streptophyta; class Magnoliopsida; order Fabales; family Fabaceae; genus Psophocarpus; species Psophocarpus tetragonolobus. The sequence continues at coordinate 56,098,723 of CM075688.1, read as the reverse complement.
AATTTAAAATTTCTTATTAAAAGATCATAACGGTAATGATCATTGGTCCTAATAAATGCTAAAAAAGTTGACATAATTATCTTGTTTGTAAAAGATAATTTAATAGATCATTTAAAATTTCTTTATAAAAGATCATAATGGTAACAATCATTGGGCCTAATAAATGCTAAAAAAGTTGACATAATTATCTTCTTTATAAGAGATAATTTACTATAAAATTTAAAATTTCTTATTAAAAGATCATAACGGTAACGATCATTGGGCCTAATAAATGCTAAAAAAGTTGACATAATTATCTTCTTTGTAAAAGATAATTTAATAGATCATTTAAAATTTCTTTATTAAAAGATCATAATGGTAACAATCATTGGGCCTAATAAATGCTAAAAAGTTGACATAATTATCTTCTTTGTAAGAGATAATTTACTATAAAATTTAAAATTTCTTATTAAAAGATCATAACGGTAACGATCATTGGGCCTAATAAATGCTAAAAAAGTTGACATAATTATCTTCTTTGTAAAAGATAATTTAATAGATCATTTAAAATTTCTCATTAAAAGATCATAACGGTAACGATCATTGGGCCTAACAAATGCTAAAAAAGTTGACATAATTATCTTCTTTGAAAAAGATAATTTAATAGATCATTTAAAATTTCTTTATTAAAAGATTATAACGGTAACGATCATTGGGCGTAATAAATGCTAAAAAAGTTGACATAATTATCTTCTTTGTAAGAGATAATTTACTATAAAATTTAAAATTTCTTATTAAAAGATGATAACGGTAACGATCATTGGGCCTAATAAATGCTAAAAAAGTTGACATAATTATCTTCTTTGAAAAAGATAATTTAATAGATCATTTAAAATTTCTTTAAAAAAGATCATAACGGTAACGATCATTGGGCCTAAGAAATGCTAAAAAAGTTGACATAATTATCTTCTTTGAAAAAGATAATTTAATAGATCATTTAAAATTTCTTTATTAAAAGATTATAACGGTAACGATCATTGGGCGTAATAAATGCTAAAAAAGTTGACATAATTATCTTCTTTGAAAAAGATAATTTAATAGATCATTTAAAATTTCTTTATTAAAAGATCATAACGGTAACAATTATTGGGCCTAATAAATGCTAAAAAAGTTGACATAATTATCTTCTTTGTAAGAGATAATTTACTATAAAATTTAAAATTTCTTATTAAAAGATCATAACGGTAATGATCATTGGCCCTAATAAATGCTAAAAAAGTTGACATAATTATCTTGTTTGTAAAAGATAATTTAATAGATCATTTAAAATTTCTTTATAAAAGATCATAATGGTAACAATCATTGGGCCTAATAAATGCTAAAAAAGTTGACATAATTATCTTCTTTATAAGAGATAATTTACTATAAAATTTAAAATTTCTTATTAAAAGATCATAACGGTAACGATCATTGGGCCTAATAAATGCTAAAAAAGTTGACATAATTATCTTCTTTGTAAAAGATAATTTAATAGATCATTTAAAATTTCTTTATTAAAAGATCATAATGGTAACAATCATTGGGCCTAATAAATGCTAAAAAGTTGACATAATTATCTTCTTTGTAAGAGATAATTTACTATAAAATTTAAAATTTCTTATTAAAAGATCATAACGGTAACGATCATTGGGCCTAATAAATGCTAAAAAAGTTGACATAATTATCTTCTTTGTAAAAGATAATTTAATAGATCATTTAAAATTTGTCATTAAAAGATCATAACGGTAACGATCATTGGGCCTAACAAATGCTAAAAAAGTTGACATAATTATCTTCTTTGAAAAAGATAATTTAATAGATCATTTAAAATTTCTTTATTAAAAGATTATAACGGTAACGATCATTGGGCGTAATAAATGCTAAAAAAGTTGACATAATTATCTTCTTTGTAAGAGATAATTTACTATAAAATTTAAAATTTCTTATTAAAAGATCATAACGGTAACGATCATTGGGCCTAATAAATGCTAAAAAAGTTGACATAATTATCTTCTTTGAAAAAGATAATTTAATAGATCATTTAAAATTTCTTTAAAAAAGATCATAACGGTAACGATCATTGGGCCTAAGAAATGCTAAAAAAGTTGACATAATTATCTTCTTTGAAAAAGATAATTTAATAGATCATTTAAAATTTCTTTATTAAAAGATTATAACGGTAACGATCATTGGGCGTAATAAATGCTAAAAAAGTTGACATAATTATCTTCTTTGAAAAAGATAATTTAATAGATCATTTAAAATTTCTTTATTAAAAGATCATAACGGTAACAATTATTGGGCCTAATAAATGCTAAAAAAGTTGACATAATTATCTTCTTTGTAAGAGATAATTTACTATAAAATTTAAAATTTCTTATTAAAAGATCATAACGGTAATGATCATTGGCCCTAATAAATGCTAAAAAAGTTGACATAATTATCTTCTTTGAAAAAGATAATTTAATAGATCATTTAAAATTTCTTTAAAAAAGATCATAACGGTAACGATCATTGGGCCTAAGAAATGCTAAAAAAGTTGACATAATTATCTTCTTTGAAAAAGATAATTTAATAGATCATTTAAAATTTCTTTATTAAAAGATTATAACGGTAACGATCATTGGGCGTAATAAATGCTAAAAAAGTTGACATAATTATCTTCTTTGAAAAAGATAATTTAATAGATCATTTAAAATTTCTTTATTAAAAGATCATAATGGTAACAATCATTGGGCCTAATAAATGCTAAAAAAGTTGACATAATTATCTTCTTTGTAAGAGATAATTTACTATAAAATTTAAAATTTCTTATTAAAAGATCATAACGGTAACGATCATTGGCCCTAATAAATGCTAAAAAAGTTGACATAATTATCTTCTTTGTAAAAGATAATTTAATAGATCATTTAAAATTTCTCATTAAAAGATCATAACGGTAACGATCATTGGGCCTAATAAATGCTAAAAAAGTTGACATAATTATCTTCTTTGAAAAAGATAATTTAATAGATCATTTAAAATTTCTTTAAAAAAGATCATAACGGTAACGATCATTGGGCCTAAGAAATGCTTAAAAAGTTGACATAATTATCTTCTTTGTAAAAGATAATTTAATAGATCATTTAAAATTTCTCATTAAAAGATCATAACGGTAACGATCATTGGGCCTAATAAATGCTAAAAAAGTTGACTGAATTATCTTCTTTGAAAAAGATAATTTAATAGATCATTTAAAATTTCTTTAAAAAAGATCATAACGGTAACGATCATTGGGCCTAAGAAATGCTTAAAAAGTTGACATAATTATCTTCTTTGTAAAAGATAATTTAATAGATCATTTAAAATTTCTCATTAAAAGATCATAACGGTAACGATCATTGGGCGTAATAAATGCTAAAAAAGTTGACATAATTATCTTCTTTGAAAAAGATAATTTAATAGATCATTTAAAATTTCTTTATAAAAGATCATAATGGTAACAATCATTGGGCCTAATAAATGCTAAAAAAGTTGACATAATTATCTTCTTTGTACGAGATAATTTACTATAAAATTTAAAATTTCTTATTAAAAGATCATAACGGTAATGATCATTGGCCCTAATAAATGATAAAAAAGTTGACATAATTATCTTGTTTGTAAAAGATAATTTAATAGATCATTTAAAATTTCTTTATAAAAGATCATAATGGTAACAATCATTGGGCCTAATAAATGCTAAAAAAGTTGACATAATTATCTTCTTTATAAGAGATAATTTACTATAAAATTTAAAATTTCTTATTAAAAGATCATAACGGTAACGATCATTGGGCCTAATAAATGCTAAAAAAGTTGACATAATTATCTTCTTTGTAAAAGATAATTTAATAGATCATTTAAAATTTCTCATTAAAAGATCATAACGGTAACGATCATTGGGCCTAACAAATGCTAAAAAAGTTGACATAATTATCTTCTTTGAAAAAGATAATTTAATAGATCATTTAAAATTTCTTTATTAAAAGATTATAACGGTAACGATCATTGGGCGTAATAAATGCTAAAAAAGTTGACATAATTATCTTCTTTGAAAAAGATAATTTAATAGATCATTTAAAATTTCTTTATTAAAAGATCATAACGGTAACAATTATTGGGCCTAATAAATGCTAAAAAAGTTGACATAATTATCTTCTTTGTAAGAGATAATTTACTATAAAATTTAAAATTTCTTATTAAAAGATCATAACGGTAATGATCATTGGCCCTAATAAATGCTAAAAAAGTTGACATAATTATCTTGTTTGTAAAACATAATTTAATAGATCATTTAAAATTTCTTTATAAAAGATCATAATGGTAACAATCATTGGGCCTAATAAATGCTAAAAAAGTTGACATAATTATCTTCTTTATAAGAGATAATTTACTATAAAATTTAAAATTTCTTATTAAAAGATCATAACGGTAACGATCATTGGGCCTAATAAATGCTAAAAAAGTTGACATAATTATTTTCTTTGTAAAAGATAATTTAATAGATCATTTAAAATTTCTTTATTAAAAGATCATAATGGTAACAATCATTGGGCCTAATAAATGCTAAAAAGTTGACATAATTATCTTCTTTGTAAGAGATAATTTACTATAAAATTTAAAATTTCTTATTAAAAGATCATAACGGTCACGATCATTGGGCCTAATAAATGCTAAAAAAGTTGACATAATTATCTTCTTTGTAAAAGATAATTTAATAGATCATTTAAAATTTCTCATTAAAAGATCATAACGGTAACGATCATTGGGCCTAACAAATGTTAAAAAAGTTGACATAATTATCTTCTTTGAAAAAGATAATTTAATAGATCATTTAAAATTTCTTTATTAAAAGATTATAACGGTAACGATCATTGGGCGTAATAAATCCTAAAAAAGTTGACATAATTATCTTCTTTGTAAGAGATAATTTACTATAAAATTTAAAATTTCTTATTAAAAGATCATAACGGTAACGATCATTGGGCGTAATAAATGCTAAAAAAGTTGACATAATTATCTTCTTTGAAAAAGATAATTTAATAGATCATTTAAAATTTCTTTAAAAAAGATCATAACGGTAACGATCATTGGGCCTAAGAAATGCTAAAAAAGTTGACATAATTATCTTCTTTGAAAAAGATAATTTAATAGATCATTTAAAATTTCTTTATTAAAAGATTATAACGGTAACGATCATTGGGCGTAATAAATGCTAAAAAAGTTGACATAATTATCTTCTTTGAAAAAGATAATTTAATAGATCATTTAAAATTTCTTTATTAAAAGATCATAACGGTAACAATTATTGGGCCTAATAAATGCTAAAAAAGTTGACATAATTATCTTCTTTGTAAGAGATAATTTACTATAAAATTTAAAATTTCTTATTAAAAGATCATAACGGTAATGATCATTGGCCCTAATAAATGCTAAAAAAGTTGACATAATTATCTTGTTTGTAAAAGATAATTTAATAGATCATTTAAAATTTCTTTATAAAAGATCATAATGGTAACAATCATTGGGCCTAATAAATGCTAAAAAAGTTGACATAATTATCTTCTTTGTAAGAGATAATTTACTATAAAATTTAAAATTTCTTATTAAAAGATCATAACGGTAACGATCATTGGGCCTAATAAATGCTAAAAAAGTTGACATAATTATCTTCTTTGTAAAAGATAATTTAATAGATCATTTAAAATTTCTTTATTAAAAGATCATAACGGTAACAATCATTGGGCCTAATAAATGCTAAAAAGTTGACATAATTATCTTCTTTGTAAGAGATAATTTACTATAAAATTTAAAATTTCTTATTAAAAGATCATAACGGTAACGATCATTGGGCCTAATAAATGCTAAAAAAGTTCACATAATTATCTTCTTTGTAAAAGATAATTTAATAGATCATTTAAAATTTCTCATTAAAAGATCATAACGGTAACGATCATTGGGCCTAACAAATGCTAAAAAAGTTGACATAATTATCTTCTTTGAAAAAGATAATTTAATAGATCATTTAAAATTTCTTTATTAAAAGATTATAACGGTAACGATCATTGGGCGTAATAAATGCTAAAAAAGTTGACATAATTATCTTCTTTGTAAGAGATAATTTACTATAAAATTTAAAATTTCTTATTAAAAGATCATAACGGTAACGATCATTGGGCCTAATAAATGCTAAAAAAGTTGACATAATTATCTTCTTTGAAAAAGATAATTTAATAGATCATTTAAAATTTCTTTAAAAAAGATCATAACGGTAACGATCATTGGGCCTAAGAAATGCTTAAAAAGTTGACATAATTATCTTCTTTGTAAAAGATAATTTACTAGACAATTTAAAATTTTTTATTCAAAGATCATAACGGTAACAATCATTGGGCCTAATAAATGCTAAAAAAGTTGACATAATTATCTTCTTTGTAAAAGATAATTTAATAGATCATTTAAAATTTCTTTATAAAAGATCATAATGGTAACAATCATTGGGCCTAATAAATGCTAAAAAAGTTGACATAATTATCTTCTTTGTAAGAGATAATTTACTATAAAATATAAAATTTCTTATTAAAAGATCATAACGGTAACGATCATTGGCCCTAATAAATGCTAAAAAAGTTGACATAATTATCTTCTTTGTAAAAGATAATTTAATAGATCATTTAAAATTTCTCATTAAAAGATCATAACGGTAACGATCATTGGGCCTAATAAATGCTAAAAAAGTTGACATAATTATCTTCTTTGAAAAAGATAATTTAATAGATCATTTAAAATTTCTTTAAAAAAGATCATAACGGTAACGATCATTGGGCCTAAGAAATGCTTAAAAAGTTGACATAATTATCTTCTTTGTAAAAGATAATTTAATAGATCATTTAAAATTTCTCATTAAAAGATCATAACGGTAACGATCATTGGGCGTAATAAATGCTAAAAAAGTTGACATAATTATCTTCTTTGAAAAAGATAATTTAATAGATCATTTAAAATTTCTTTATAAAAGATCATAATGGTAACAATCATTGGGCCTAATAAATGCTAAAAAAGTTGACATAATTATCTTCTTTGTAAGAGATAATTTACTATAAAATTTAAAATTTCTTATTAAAAGATCATAACGGTAACGATCATTGGGCCTAATAAATGCTAAAAAAGTTTACATAATTATCTTCTTTGTAAAAGATAATTTAATAGATCATTTAAAATTTCTTTATTAAAAGATCATAACGGTAACAATCATTGGGCCTAATAAATGCTAAAAAGTTGACATAATTATCTTCTTTGTAAGAGATAATTTACTATAAAATTTAAAATTTCTTATTAAAAGATCATAACGGTAACGATCATTGGGCCTAATAAATGCTAAAAAAGTTGACATAATTATCTTCTTTGTAAAAGATAATTTAATAGATCATTTAAAATTTCTCATTAAAAGATCATAACGGTAACGATCATTGGGCCTAACAAATGCTAAAAAAGTTGACATAATTATCTTCTTTGAAAAAGATAATTTAATAGATCATTTAAAATTTCTTTATTAAAAGATTATAACGGTAACGATCATTGGGCGTAATAAATGCTAAAAAAGTTGACATAATTATCTTCTTTGTAAGAGATAATTTACTATAAAATTTAAAATTTCTTATTAAAAGATCATAACGGTAACGATCATTGGGCCTAATAAATGCTAAAAAAGTTGACATAATTATCTTCTTTGAAAAAGATAATTTAATAGATCATTTAAAATTTCTTTAAAAAAGATCATAACGGTAACGATCATTGGGCCTAAGAAATGCTTAAAAAGTTGACATAATTATCTTCTTTGTAAAAGATAATTTAATAGATCATTTAAAATTTCTTTAAAAAATATCATAACGGTAACGATCATTGGGCCTAAGAAATGCTTAAAAAGTTGACATAATTATCTTCTTTGTAAAAGATAATTTACTAGACAATTTAAAATTTTTTATTCAAAGATCATAACGGTAACAATCATTGGGCCTAATAAATGCTAAAAAAGTTGACATAATTATCTTCTTTGTAAAAGATAATTTAATAGATCATTTACTATTTCTTTATAAAAGATCATAATGGTAACAATCATTGGGCCTAATAAATGCTAAAAAAGTTGACATAATTATCTTCTTTGTAAGAGATAATTTACTATAAAATTTAAAATTTCTTATTAAAAGATCATAACGGTAACGAACATTGGGCCTAATAAATGCTAAAAAAGTTGACATAATTATCTTCTTTGTAAAAGATAATTTAATAGATCATTTAAAATTTCTTTATAAAAGATCATAATGGTAACAATCATTGGGCCTAATAAATGCTAAAAAAGTTGACATAATTATCTTCTTTGTAAGAGATAATTTACTATAAAATTTAAAATTTCTTATTAAAAGATCATAACGGTAAAGATCATTGGGCCTAATAAATGCTAAAAAAGTTGACATAATTATCTTCTTTGTAAAAGATAATTTAATAGCTCATTTAAAATTTCTTTAAAAAAGATCATAACGGTAACGATCATTGGGCCTAAGAAATGCTTAAAAAGTTGACATAATTATCTTCTTTGTAAAAGATAATTTACTAGACAATTTAAAATTTTTTATTAAAAGATCATAACGATAACGATCATTGGGCCTAATAAATGCTAAAAAACTTGACATAATTATCTTCTTTGTAAAAGATAATTTAATAGATCATTTAAAATTTCTTTATAAAAGATCATAATGGTAACAATCATTGGGCCTAATAAATGCTAAAAAAGTTGACATAATTATCTTCTTTGTAAGAGATAATTTACTATAAAATTTAAAATTTCTTATTAAAAGATCATAACGGTAACGATCATTGGCCCTAATAAATGCTAAAAAAGTTGACATAATTATCTTCTTTGTAAAAGATAATTTAATAGATCATTTAAAATTTCTCATTAAAAGATCATAACGGTAACGATCATTGGGCCTAATAAATGCTAAAAAAGTTGACATAATTATCTTCTTTGAAAAAGATAATTTAATAGATCATTTAAAATTTCTTTAAAAAAGATCATAACGGTAACGATCATTGGGCCTAAGAAATGCTTAAAAAGTTGACATAATTATCTTCTTTGTAAAAGATAATTTAATAGATCATTTAAAATTTCTCATTAAAAGATCATAACGGTAACGATCATTGGGCGTAATAAATGCTAAAAAAATTGACATAATTATCTTCTTTGAAAAAGATAATTTAATAGATCATTTAAAATTTCTTTATAAAAGATCATAATGGTAACAATCATTGGGCCTAATAAATGCTAAAAAAGTTGACATAATTATCTTCTTTGTACGAGATAATTTACTATAAAATTTAAAATTTCTTATTAAAAGATCATAACGGTAATGATCATTGGCCCTAATAAATGCTAAAAAAGTTGACATAATTATCTTGTTTGTAAAAGATAATTTAATAGATCATTTAAAATTTCTTTATAAAAGATCATAATGGTAACAATCATTGGGCCTAATAAATGCTAAAAAAGTTGAGATAATTATCTTCTTTGTAAGAGATAATTTACTATAAAATTTAAAATTTCTTATTAAAAGATCATAACGGTAAAGATCATTGGGCCTAATAAATGCTAAAAAAGTTGACATAATTATCTTCTTTGTAAAAGATAATTTAATAGCTCATTTAAAATTTCTTTAAAAAAGATCATAACGGTAACGATCATTGGGCCTAAGAAATGCTTAAAAGGTTGACATAATTATCTTCTTTGTAAAAGATAATTTACTAGACAATTTAAAATTTTTTATTAAAAGATCATAACGATAACGATCATTGGGCCTAATAAATGCTAAAAAACTTGACATAATTATCTTCTTTGTAAAAGATAATTTAATAGATCATTTAAAATTTCTTTATAAAAGATCATAATGGTAACAATCATTGGGCCTAATAAATGCTAAAAAAGTTGACATAATTATCTTCTTTGTAAGAGATAATTTACTATAAAATTTAAAATTTCTTATTAAAAGATCATAACGGTAAAGATCATTGGGCCTAATAAATGCTAAAAAAGTTGACATAATTATCTTCTTTGTAAAAGATAATTTAATAGCTCATTTAAAATTTCTTTAAAAAAGATCATAACGGTAACGATCATTGGGCCTAAGAAATGCTTAAAAAGTTGACATAATTATCTTCTTTGTAAAAGATAATTTACTAGACAATTTAAAATTTTTTATTAAAAGATCATAACGATAACGATCATTGGGCCTAATAAATGCTAAAAAACTTGACATAATTATCTTCTTTGTAAAAGATAATTTAATAGATCATTTAAAATTTCTTTATAAAAGATCATAATGGTAACAATCATTGGGCCTAATAAATGCTAAAAAAGTTGACATAATTATCTTCTTTGTAAGAGATAATTTACTATAAAATTTAAAATTTCTTATTAAAAGATCATAACGGTAACGATCATTGGCCCTAATAAATGCTAAAAAAGTTGACATAATTATCTTCTTTGTAAAAGATAATTTAATAGATCATTTAAAATTTCTCATTAAAAGATCATAACGGTAACGATCATTGGGCCTAATAAATGCTAAAAAAGTTGACATAATTATCTTCTTTGAAAAAGATAATTTAATAGATCATTTAAAATTTCTTTAAAAAAGATCATAACGGTAACGATCATTGGGCCTAAGAAATGCTTAAAAAGTTGACATAATTATCTTCTTTGTAAAAGATAATTTAATAGATCATTTAAAATTTCTCATTAAAAGATCATAACGGTAACGATCATTGGGCGTAATAAATGCTAAAAAAATTGACATAATTATCTTCTTTGAAAAAGATAATTTAATAGATCATTTAAAATTTCTTTATAAAAGATCATAATGGTAACAATCATTGGGCCTAATAAATGCTAAAAAAGTTGACATAATTATCTTCTTTGTACGAGATAATTTACTATAAAATTTAAAATTTCTTATTAAAAGATCATAACGGTAATGATCATTGGCCCTAATAAATGCTAAAAAAGTTGACATAATTATCTTGTTTGTAAAAGATAATTTAATAGATCATTTAAAATTTCTTTATAAAAGATCATAATGGTAACAATCATTGGGCCTAATAAATGCTAAAAAAGTTGAGATAATTATCTTCTTTGTAAGAGATAATTTACTATAAAATTTAAAATTTCTTATTAAAAGATCATAACGGTAAAGATCATTGGGCCTAATAAATGCTAAAAAAGTTGACATAATTATCTTCTTTGTAAAAGATAATTTAATAGCTCATTTAAAATTTCTTTAAAAAAGATCATAACGGTAACGATCATTGGGCCTAAGAAATGCTTAAAAGGTTGACATAATTATCTTCTTTGTAAAAGATAATTTACTAGACAATTTAAAATTTTTTATTAAAAGATCATAACGATAACGATCATTGGGCCTAATAAATGCTAAAAAACTTGACATAATTATCTTCTTTGTAAAAGATAATTTAATAGATCATTTAAAATTTCTTTATAAAAGATCATAATGGTAACAATCATTGGGCCTAATAAATGCTAAAAAAGTTGACATAATTATCTTCTTTGTAAGAGATAATTTACTATAAAATTTAAAATTTCTTATTAAAAGATCATAACGGTAACGATCATTGGCCCTAATAAATGCTAAAAAAGTTGACATAATTATCTTCTTTGTAAAAGATAATTTAATAGATCATTTAAAATTTCTCATTAAAAGATCATAACGGTAACGATCATTGGGCGTAATAAATGCTAAAAAAGTTGACATAATTATCTTCTTTGTAAAAGATAATTTAATAGATCATTTAAAATTTCTTTATTAAAAGATCATAACGGTAACAATCATTGGGCCTAATAAATGCTAAAAAGTTGACATAATTATGTTCTTTGTAAGAGATAATTTACTATAAAATTTAAAATTTCTTATTAAAAGATCATAACGGTAACGATCATTGGGCCTAATAAATGCTAAAAAAGTTGACATAATTATCTTCTTTGTAAAAGATAATTTAATAGATCATTTAAAATTTCTCATTAAAAGATCATAACGGTAACGATCATTGGGCCTAACAAATGCTAAAAAAGTTGACATAATTATCTTCTTTGAAAAAGATAATTTAATAGATCATTTAAAATTTCTTTATTAAAAGATTATAACGGTAACGATCATTGGGCGTAATAAATGCTAAAAAAGTTGACATAATTATCTTCTTTGTAAGAGATAATTTACTATAAAATTTAAAATTTCTTATTAAAAGATCATAACGGTAACGATCATTGGGCCTAATAAATGCTAAAAAAGTTGACATAATTATCTTCTTTGAAAAAGATAATTTAATAGATCATTTAAAATTTCTTTAAAAAAGATCATAACGGTAACGATCATTGGGCCTAAGAAATGCTTAAAAAGTTGACATAATTATCTTCTTTGTAAAAGATAATTTACTAGACAATTTAAAATTTTTTATTCAAAGATCATAACGGTAACAATCATTGGGCCTAATAAATGCTAAAAAAGTTGACATAATTATCTTCTTTGTAAAAGATAATTTAATAGATCATTTAAAATTTCTTTATAAAAGATCATAATGGTAACAATCATTGGGCCTAATAAATGCTAAAAAAGTTGACATAATTATCTTCTTTGTAAGAGATAATTTACTATAAAATTTAAAATTTCTTATTAAAAGATCATAACGGTAACGATCATTGGCCCTAATAAATGCTAAAAAAGTTGACATAATTATCTTCTTTGTAAAAGATAATTTAATAGATCATTTAAAATTTCTCATTAAAAGATCATAACGGTAACGATCATTGGGCCTAATAAATGCTAAAAAAGTTGACATAATTATCTTCTTTGAAAAAGATAATTTAATAGATCATTTAAAATTTCTTTAAAAAAGATCATAACGGTAACGATCATTGGGCCTAAGAAATGCTTAAAAAGTTGACATAATTATCTTCTTTGTAAAAGATAATTTAATAGATCATTTAAAATTTCTCATTAAAAGATCATAACGGTAACGATCATTGGGCGTAATAAATGCTAAAAAAATTGACATAATTATCTTCTTTGAAAAAGATAATTTAATAGATCATTTAAAATTTCTTTATAAAAGATCATAATGGTAACAATCATTGGGCCTAATAAATGCTAAAAAAGTTGACATAATTATCTTCTTTGTACGAGATAATTTACTATAAAATTTAAAATTTCTTATTAAAAGATCATAACGGTAATGATCATTGGCCCTAATAAATGCTAAAAAAGTTGACATAATTATCTTGTTTGTAAAAGATAATTTAATAGATCATTTAAAATTTCTTTATAAAAGATCATAATGGTAACAATCATTGGGCCTAATAAATGCTAAAAAAGTTGAGATAATTATCTTCTTTGTAAGAGATAATTTACTATAAAATTTAAAATTTCTTATTAAAAGATCATAACGGTAAAGATCATTGGGCCTAATAAATGCTAAAAAAGTTGACATAATTATCTTCTTTGTAAAAGATAATTTAATAGCTCATTTAAAATTTCTTTAAAAAAGATCATAACGGTAACGATCATTGGGCCTAAGAAATGCTTAAAAGGTTGACATAATTATCTTCTTTGTAAAAGATAATTTACTAGACAATTTAAAATTTTTTATTAAAAGATCATAACGATAACGATCATTGGGCCTAATAAATGCTAAAAAACTTGACATAATTATCTTCTTTGTAAAAGATAATTTAATAGATCATTTAAAATTTCTTTATAAAAGATCATAATGGTAACAGTCATTGGGCCTAATAAATGCTAAAAAAGTTGACATAATTATCTTCTTTGTAAGAGATAATTTACTATAAAATTTAAAATTTCTTATTAAAAGATCATAACGGTAACGATCATTGGCCCTAATAAATGCTAAAAAAGTTGACATAATTATCTTCTTTGTAAAAGATAATTTAATAGATCATTTAAAATTTCTCATTAAAAGATCATAACGGTAACGATCATTGGGCGTAATAAATGCTAAAAAAGTTGACATAATTATCTTCTTTGTAAAAGATAATTTAATAGATCATTTAAAATTTCTTTATTAAAAGATCATAACGGTAACAATCATTGGGCCTAATAAATGCTAAAAAGTTGACATAATTATGTTCTTTGTAAGAGATAATTTACTATAAAATTTAAAATTTCTTATTAAAAGATCATAACGGTAACGATCATTGGGCCTAATAAATGCTAAAAAAGTTGACATAATTATCTTCTTTGTAAAAGATAATTTAATAGATCATTTAAAATTTCTCATTAAAAGATCATAACGGTAACGATCATTGGGCCTAACAAATGCTAAAAAAGTTGACATAATTATTTTCTTTGAAAAAGATAATTTAATAGATCATTTAAAATTTCTTTATTAAAAGATTATAACGGTAACGATCATTGGGCGTAATAAATGCTAAAAAAGTTGACATAATTATCTTCTTTGTAAGAGATAATTTACTATAAAATTTAAAATTTCTTATTAAAAGATCATAACGGTAACGATCATTGGGCCTAATAAATGCTAAAAAAGTTGACATAATTATCTTCTTTGAAAAAGATAATTTAATAGATCATTTAAAATTTCTTTAAAAAAGATCATAACGGTAACGATCATTGGGCCTAAGAAATGCTTAAAAAGTTGACATAATTATCTTCTTTGTAAAAGATAATTTACTAGACAATTTAAAATTTTTTATTCAAAGATCATAACGGTAACAATCATTGGGCCTAATAAATGCTAAAAAAGTTGACATAATTATCTTCTTTGTAAAAGATAATTTAATAGATCATTTAAAATTTCTTTATAAAAGATCATAATGGTAACAATCATTGGGCCTAATAAATGCTAAAAAAGTTGACATAATTATCTTCTTTGTAAGAGATAATTTACTATAAAATTTAAAATTTCTTATTAAAAGATCATAACGGTAACGATCATTGGCCCTAATAAATGCTAAAAAAGTTGACATAATTATCTTCTTTGTAAAAGATAATTTAATAGATCATTTAAAATTTCTCATTAAAAGATCATAACGGTAACGATCATTGGGCCTAATAAATGCTAAAAAAGTTGACATAATTATCTTCTTTGAAAAAGATAATTTAATAGATCATTTAAAATTTCTTTAAAAAAGATCATAACGGTAACGATCATTGGGCCTAAGAAATGCTTAAAAAGTTGACATAATTATCTTCTTTGTAAAAGATAATTTAATAGATCATTTAAAATTTCTCATTAAAAGATCATAACGGTAACGATCATTGGGCGTAATAAATGCTAAAAAAGTTGACATAATTATCTTCTTTGAAAAAGATAATTTAATAGATCATTTAAAATTTCTTTATAAAAGATCATAATGGTAACAATCATTGGGCCTAATAAATGCTAAAAAAGTTGACATAATTATCTTCTTTGTAAGAGATAATTTACTATAAAATTTAAAATTTCTTATTAAAAGATCATAACGGTAACGATCATTGGGCCTAATAAATGCTAAAAAAGTTTACATAATTATCTTCTTTGTAAAAGATAATTTAATAGATCATTTAAAATTTCTTTATTAAAAGATCATAACGGTAACAATCATTGGGCCTAATAAATGCTAAAAAGTTGACATAATTATCTTCTTTGTAAGAGATAATTTACTATAAAATTTAAAATTTCTTATTAAAAGATCATAACGGTAACGATCATTGGGCCTAATAAATGCTAAAAAAGTTGACATAATTATCTTCTTTGTAAAAGATAATTTAATAGATCATTTAAAATTTCTTTATTAAAAGATTATAACGGTAACGATCATTGGGCGAAATAAATGCTAAAAAAGTTGACATAATTATCTTCTTTGTAAGAGATAATTTACTATAAAATTTAAAATTTCTTATTAAAAGATCATAACGGTAACGATCATTGGGCCTAATAAATGCTAAAAAAGTTGACATAATTATCTTCTTTGTAAAAGATAATTTAATAGATCATTTAAAATTTCTCATTAAAAGATCATAACGGTAACGATCATTAGGCCTAACAAATGCTAAAAAAGTTGACATAATTATCTTCTTTGAAAAAGATAATTTAATAGATCATTTAAAATTTCTTTATTAAAAGATTATAACGGTAACGATCATTGGGCGTAATAAATGCTAAAAAAGTTGACATAATTATCTTCTTTGTAAGAGATAATTTACTATAAAATTTAAAATTTCTTATTAAAAGATCATAACGGTAACGATCATTGGGCCTAATAAATGCTAAAAAAGTTGACATAATTATCTTCTTTGAAAAAGATAATTTAATAGATCATTTAAAATTTCTTTAAAAAAGATCATAACGGTAACGATCATTGGGCCTAAGAAATGCTTAAAAAGTTGACATAATTATCTTCTTTGTAAAAGATAATTTAATAGATCATTTAAAATTTCTTTAAAAAAGATCATAACGGTAACGATCATTGGGCCTAAGAAATGCTTAAAAAGTTGACATAATTATCTTCTTTGTAAAAGATAATTTACTAGACAATTTAAAATTTTTTATTCAAAGATCATAACGGTAACGATCATTAGGCCTAACAAATGCTAAAAAAGTTGACATAATTATCTTCTTTGAAAAAGATAATTTAATAGATCAATTAAAATTTCTTTATTAAAAGATTATAACGGTAACGATCATTGGGCGTAATAAATGCTAAAAAAGTTGACATAATTATCTTCTTTGTAAGAGATAATTTACTATAAAATTTAAAATTTCTTATTAAAAGATCATAACGGTAACGATCATTGGGCCTAATAAATGCTAAAAAAGTTGACATAATTATCTTCTTTGAAAAAGATAATTTAATAGATCATTTAAAATTTCTTTAAAAAAGATCATAACGGTAACGATCATTGGGCCTAAGAAATGCTTAAAAAGTTGACATAATTATCTTCTTTGTAAAAGATAATTTAATAGATCATTTAAAATTTCTTTAAAAAAGATCATAACGGTAACGATCATTGGGCCTAAGAAATGCTTAAAAAGTTGACATAATTATCTTCTTTGTAAAAGATAATTTACTAGACAATTTAAATTTTTTTATTCAAAGATCATAACGGTAACAATCATTGGGCCTAATAAATGCTAAAAAAGTTGACATAATTATCTTCTTTGTAAAAGATAATTTAATAGATCATTTAAAATTTCTTTATAAAAGATCATAATGGTAACAATCATTGGGCCTAATAAATGCTAAAAAAGTTGACATAATTATCTTCTTTGTAAGAGATAATTTACTATAAAATTTAAAATTTCTTATTAAAAGATCATAACGGTAACGAACATTGGGCCTAATAAATGCTAAAAAAGTTGACATAATTATCTTCTTTGTAAAAGATAATTTAATAGATCATTTAAAATTTCTTTATAAAAGATCATAATGGTAACAATCATTGGGCCTAATAAATGCTAAAAAAGTTGACATAATTATCTTCTTTGTAAGAGATAATTTACTATAAAATTTAAAATTTCTTATTAAAAGATCATAACGGTAAAGATCATTGGGCCTAATAAATGCTAAAAAAGTTGACATAATTATCTTCTTTGTAAAAGATAATTTAATAGCTCATTTAAAATTTCTTTAAAAAAGATCATAACAGTAACGATCATTGGGCCTAAGAAATGCTTAAAAAGTTGACATAATTATCTTCTTTGTAAAAGATAATTTACTAGACAATTTAAAATTTTTTATTAAAAGATCATAACGATAACGATCATTGGGCCTAATAAATGCTAAAAAACTTGACATAATTATCTTCTTTGTAAAAGATAATTTAATAGATCATTTAAAATTTCTTTATAAAAGATCATAATGGTAACAATCATTGGGCCTAATAAATGCTAAAAAAGTTGACATAATTATCTTCTTTGTAAGAGATAATTTACTATAAAATTTAAAATTTCTTATTAAAAGATCATAACGGTAACGATCATTGGCCCTAATAAATGCTAAAAAAGTTGACATAATTATCTTCTTTGTAAAAGATAATTTAATAGATCATTTAAAATTTCTCATTAAAAGATCATAACGGTAACGATCATTGGGCCTAATAAATGCTAAAAAAGTTGACATAATTATCTTCTTTGAAAAAGATAATTTAATAGATCATTTAAAATTTCTTTAAAAAAGATCATAACGGTAACGATCATTGGGCCTAAGAAATGCTTAAAAAGTTGACATAATTATCTTCTTTGTAAAAGATAATTTAATAGATCATTTAAAATTTCTCATTAAAAGATCATAACGGTAACGATCATTGGGCGTAATAAATGCTAAAAAAGTTGACATAATTATCTTCTTTGAAAAAGATAATTTAATAGATCATTTAAAATTTCTTTATAAAAGATCATAATGGTAACAATCATTGGGCCTAATAAATGCTAAAAAAGTTGACATAATTATCTTCTTTGTACGAGATAATTTACTATAAAATTTAAAATTTCTTATTAAAAGATCATAACGGTAATGATCATTGGCCCTAATAAATGCTAAAAAAGTTGACATAATTATCTTGTTTGTAAAAGATAATTTAATAGATCATTTAAAATTTCTTTATAAAAGATCATAATGGTAACAATCATTGGGCCTAATAAATGCTAAAAAAGTTGAGATAATTATCTTCTTTGTAAGAGATAATTTACTATAAAATTTAAAATTTCTTATTAAAAGATCATAACGGTAAAGATCATTGGGCCTAATAAATGCTAAAAAAGTTGACATAATTATCTTCTTTGTAAAAGATAATTTAATAGCTCATTTAAAATTTCTTTAAAAAAGATCATAACGGTAACGATCATTGGGCCTAAGAAATGCTTAAAAGGTTGACATAATTATCTTCTTTGTAAAAGATAATTTACTAGACAATTTAAAATTTTTTATTAAAAGATCATAACGATAACGATCATTGGGCCTAATAAATGCTAAAAAACTTGACATAATTATCTTCTTTGTAAAAGATAATTTAATAGATCATTTAAAATTTCTTTATAAAAGATCATAATGGTAACAATCATTGGGCCTAATAAATGCTAAAAAAGTTGACATAATTATCTTCTTTGTAAGAGATAATTTACTATAAAATTTAAAATTTCTTATTAAAAGATCATAACGGTAACGATCATTGGCCCTAATAAATGCTAAAAAAGTTGACATAATTATCTTCTTTGTAAAAGATAATTTAATAGATCATTTAAAATTTCTCATTAAAAGATCATAACGGTAACGATCATTGGGCCTAATAAATGCTAAAAAAGTTGACATAATTATCTTCTTTGAAAAAGATAATTTAATAGATCATTTAAAATTTCTTTAAAAAAGATCATAACGGTAACGATCATTGGGCCTAAGAAATGCTTAAAAAGTTGACATAATTATCTTCTTTGTAAAAGATAATTTAATAGATCATTTAAAATTTCTCATTAAAAGATCATAACGGTAACGATCATTGGGCGTAATAAATGCTAAAAAAGTTGACATAATTATCTTCTTTGAAAAAGATAATTTAATAGATCATTTAAAATTTCTTTATAAAAGATCATAATGGTAACAATCATTGGGCCTAATAAATGCTAAAAAAGTTGACATAATTATCTTCTTTGTACGAGATAATTTACTATAAAATTTAAAATTTCTTATTAAAAGATCATAACGGTAATGATCATTGGCCCTAATAAATGCTAAAAAAGTTGACATAATTATCTTGTTTGTAAAAGATAATTTAATAGATCATTTAAAATTTCTTTATAAAAGATCATAATGGTAACAATCATTGGGCCTAATAAATGCTAAAAAAGTTGAGATAATTATCTTCTTTGTAAGAGATAATTTACTATAAAATTTAAAATTTCTTATTAAAAGATCATAACGGTAAAGATCATTGGGCCTAATAAATGCTAAAAAAGTTGACATAATTATCTTCTTTGTAAAAGATAATTTAATAGCTCATTTAAAATTTCTTTAAAAAAGATCATAACGGTAACGATCATTGGGCCTAAGAAATGCTTAAAAGGTTGACATAATTATCTTCTTTGTAAAAGATAATTTACTAGACAATTTAAAATTTTTTATTAAAAGATCATAACGATAACGATCATTGGGCCTAATAAATGCTAAAAAACTTGACATAATTATCTTCTTTGTAAAAGATAATTTAATAGATCATTTAAAATTTCTTTATAAAAGATCATTATGGTAACAATCATTGGGCCTAATAAATGCTAAAAAAGTTGACATAATTATCTTCTTTGTAAGAGATAATTTACTATAAAATTTAAAATTTCTTATTAAAAGATCATAACGGTAACGATCATTGGCCCTAATAAATGCTAAAAAAGTTGACATAATTATCTTCTTTGTAAAAGATAATTTAATAGATCATTTAAAATTTCTCATTAAAAGATCATAACGGTAACGATCATTGGGCCTAATAAATGCTAAAAAAGTTGACATAATTATCTTCTTTGAAAAAGATAATTTAATAGATCATTTAAAATTTCTTTAAAAAAGATCATAACGGTAACGATCATTGGGCCTAAGAAATGCTTAAAAAGTTGACATAATTCTCTTCTTTGTAAAAGATAATTTAATAGATCATTTAAAATTTCTCATTAAAAGATCATAACGGTAACGATCATTGGGCGTAATAAATGCTAAAAAAGTTGACATAATTATCTTCTTTGTAAAAGATAATTTAATAGATCATTTAAAATTTCTTTATTAAAAGATCATAACGGTAACAATCATTGGGCCTAATAAATGCTAAAAAGTTGACATAATTATCTTCTTTGTAAGGGATAATTTACTATAAAATTTAAAATTTCTTATTAAAAGATCATAACGGTAACGATCATTGGGCCTAATAAATGCTAAAAAAGTTGACATAATTATCTTCTTTGTAAAAGATAATTTAATAGATCATTTAAAATTTCTCATTAAAAGATCATAACGGTAACGATCATTGGGCCTAACAAATGCTAAAAAAGTTGACATAATTATCTTCTTTGAAAAAGATAATTTAATAGATCATTTAAAATTTCTTTATTAAAAGATTATAACGGTAACGATCATTGGGCGTAATAAATGCTAAAAAAGTTGACATAATTATCTTCTTTGTAAGAGATAATTTACTATAAAATTTAAAATTTCTTATTAAAAGATCATAACGGTAACGATCATTGGGCCTAATAAATGCTAAAAAAGTTGACATAATTATCTTCTTTGAAAAAGATAATTTAATAGATCATTTAAAATTTCTTTAAAAAAGATCATAACGGTAACGATCATTGGGCCTAAGAAATGCTTAAAAAGTTGACCTAATTATCTTCTTTGTAAAAGATAATTTACTAGACAATTTAAAATTTTTTATTCAAAGATCATAACGGTAACAATCATTGGGCCTAATAAATGCTAAAAAAGTTGACATAATTATCTTCTTTGTAAAAGATAATTTAATAGATCATTTAAAATTTCTTTATAAAAGATCATAATGGTAACAATCATTGGGCCTAATAAATGCTAAAAAAGTTGACATAATTATCTTCTTTGTAAGAGATAATTTACTATAAAATTTAAAATTTCTTATTAAAAGATCATAACGGTAACGATCATTGGCCCTAATAAATGCTAAAAAAGTTGACATAATTATCTTCTTTGTAAAAGATAATTTAATAGATCATTTAAAATTTCTCATTAAAAGATCATAACGGTAACGATCATTGGGCCTAATAAATGCTAAAAAAGTTGACATAATTATCTTCTTTGAAAAAGATAATTTAATAGATCATTTAAAATTTCTTTAAAAAAGATCATAACGGTAACGATCATTGGGCCTAAGAAATGCTTAAAAAGTTGACATAATTATCTTCTTTGTAAAAGATAATTTAATAGATCATTTAAAATTTCTCATTAAAAGATCATAACGGTAACGATCATTGGGCGTAATAAATGCTAAAAAAGTTGACATAATTATCTTCTTTGAAAAAGATAATTTAATAGATCATTTAAAATTTCTTTATAAAAGATCATAATGGTAACAATCATTGAGCCTAATAAATGCTAAAAAAGTTGACATAATTATCTTCTTTGTAATAGATAATTTACTATAAAATTTAAAATTTCTTATTAAAAGATCATAACGGTAACGATCATTGGGCCTAATAAATGCTAAAAAAGTTTACATAATTATCTTCTTTGTAAAAGATAATTTAATAGCTCATTTAAAATTTCTTTAAAAAAGATCATAACGGTAACGATCATTGGGCCTAAGAAATGCTTAAAAAGTTGACATAATTATCTTCTTTGTAAAAGATAATTTACTAGACAATTTAAAATTTTTTATTAAAAGATCATAACGATAACGATCATTGGGCCTAATAAATGCTAAAAAACTTGACATAATTATCTTCTTTGTAAAAGATAATTTAATAGATCATTTAAAATTTCTTTATAAAAGATCATAATGGTAACAATCATTGGGCCTAATAAATGCTAAAAAAGTTGACATAATTATCTTCTTTGTAAGAGATAATTTACTATAAAATTTAAAATTTCTTATTAAAAGATCATAACGGTAACGATCATTGGCCCTAATAAATGCTAAAAAAGTTGACATAATTATCTTCTTTGTAAAAGATAATTTAATAGATCATTTAAAATTTCTCATTAAAAGATCATAACGGTAACGATCATTGGGCCTAATAAATGCTAAAAAAGTTGACATAATTATCTTCTTTGAAAAAGATAATTTAATAGATCATTTAAAATTTCTTTAAAAAAGATCATAACGGTAACGATCATTGGGCCTAAGAAATGCTTAAAAAGTTGACATAATTATCTTCTTTGTAAAAGATAATTTAATAGATCATTTAAAATTTCTCATTAAAAGATCATAACGGTAACGATCATTGGGCGTAATAAATGCTAAAAAAGTTGACATAATTATCTTCTTTGAAAAAGATAATTTAATAGATCATTTAAAATTTCTTTATAAAAGATCATAATGGTAACAATCATTGGGCCTAATAAATGCTAAAAAAGTTGACATAATTATCTTCTTTGTACGAGATAATTTACTATAAAATTTAAAATTTCTTATTAAAAGATCATAACGGTAATGATCATTGGCCCTAATAAATGCTAAAAAAGTTGACATAATTATCTTGTTTGTAAAAGATAATTTAATAGATCATTTAAAATTTCTTTATAAAAGATCATAATGGTAACAATCATTGGGCCTAATAAATGCTAAAAAAGTTGAGATAATTATCTTCTTTGTAAGAGATAATTTACTATAAAATTTAAAATTTCTTATTAAAAGATCATAACGGTAAAGATCATTGGGCCTAATAAATGCTAAAAAAGTTGACATAATTATCTTCTTTGTAAAAGATAATTTAATAGCTCATTTAAAATTTCTTTAAAAAAGATCATAACGGTAACGATCATTGGGCCTAAGAAATGCTTAAAAGGTTGACATAATTATCTTCTTTGTAAAAGATAATTTACTAGACAATTTAAAATTTTTTATTAAAAGATCATAACGATAACGATCATTGGGCCTAATAAATGCTAAAAAACTTGACATAATTATCTTCTTTGTAAAAGATAATTTAATAGATCATTTAAAATTTCTTTATAAAAGATCATTATGGTAACAATCATTGGGCCTAATAAATGCTAAAAAAGTTGACATAATTATCTTCTTTGTAAGAGATAATTTACTATAAAATTTAAAATTTCTTATTAAAAGATCATAACGGTAACGATCATTGGCCCTAATAAATGCTAAAAAAGTTGACATAATTATCTTCTTTGTAAAAGATAATTTAATAGATCATTTAAAATTTCTCATTAAAAGATCATAACGGTAACGATCATTGGGCCTAATAAATGCTAAAAAAGTTGACATAATTATCTTCTTTGAAAAAGATAATTTAATAGATCATTTAAAATTTCTTTAAAAAAGATCATAACGGTAACGATCATTGGGCCTAAGAAATGCTTAAAAAGTTGACATAATTCTCTTCTTTGTAAAAGATAATTTAATAGATCATTTAAAATTTCTCATTAAAAGATCATAACGGTAACGATCATTGGGCGTAATAAATGCTAAAAAAGTTGACATAATTATCTTCTTTGTAAAAGATAATTTAATAGATCATTTAAAATTTCTTTATTAAAAGATCATAACGGTAACAATCATTGGGCCTAATAAATGCTAAAAAGTTGACATAATTATCTTCTTTGTAAGGGATAATTTACTATAAAATTTAAAATTTCTTATTAAAAGATCATAACGGTAACGATCATTGGGCCTAATAAATGCTAAAAAAGTTGACATAATTATCTTCTTTGTAAAAGATAATTTAATAGATCATTTAAAATTTCTCATTAAAAGATCATAACGGTAACGATCATTGGGCCTAACAAATGCTAAAAAAGTTGACATAATTATCTTCTTTGAAAAAGATAATTTAATAGATCATTTAAAATTTCTTTATTAAAAGATTATAACGGTAACGATCATTGGGCGTAATAAATGCTAAAAAAGTTGACATAATTATCTTCTTTGTAAGAGATAATTTACTATAAAATTTAAAATTTCTTATTAAAAGATCATAACGGTAACGATCATTGGGCCTAATAAATGCTAAAAAAGTTGACATAATTATCTTCTTTGAAAAAGATAATTTAATAGATCATTTAAAATTTCTTTAAAAAAGATCATAACGGTAACGATCATTGGGCCTAAGAAATGCTTAAAAAGTTGACCTAATTATCTTCTTTGTAAAAGATAATTTACTAGACAATTTAAAATTTTTTATTCAAAGATCATAACGGTAACAATCATTGGGCCTAATAAATGCTAAAAAAGTTGACATAATTATCTTCTTTGTAAAAGATAATTTAATAGATCATTTAAAATTTCTTTATAAAAGATCATAATGGTAACAATCATTGGGCCTAATAAATGCTAAAAAAGTTGACATAATTATCTTCTTTGTAAGAGATAATTTACTATAAAATTTAAAATTTCTTATTAAAAGATCATAACGGTAACGATCATTGGCCCTAATAAATGCTAAAAAAGTTGACATAATTATCTTCTTTGTAAAAGATAATTTAATAGATCATTTAAAATTTCTCATTAAAAGATCATAACGGTAACGATCATTGGGCCTAATAAATGCTAAAAAAGTTGACATAATTATCTTCTTTGAAAAAGATAATTTAATAGATCATTTAAAATTTCTTTAAAAAAGATCATAACGGTAACGATCATTGGGCCTAAGAAATGCTTAAAAAGTTGACATAATTATCTTCTTTGTAAAAGATAATTTAATAGATCATTTAAAATTTCTCATTAAAAGATCATAACGGTAACGATCATTGGGCGTAATAAATGCTAAAAAAGTTGACATAATTATCTTCTTTGAAAAAGATAATTTAATAGATCATTTAAAATTTCTTTATAAAAGATCATAATGGTAACAATCATTGAGCCTAATAAATGCTAAAAAAGTTGACATAATTATCTTCTTTGTAATAGATAATTTACTATAAAATTTAAAATTTCTTATTAAAAGATCATAACAGTAACGATCATTGGGCCTAATAAATGCTAAAAAAGTTTACATAATTATCTTCTTTGTAAAAGATAATTTAATAGCTCATTTAAAATTTCTTTAAAAAAGATCATAACGGTAACGATCATTGGGCCTAAGAAATGCTTAAAAAGTTGACATAATTATCTTCTTTGTAAAAGATAATTTACTAGACAATTTAAAATTTTTTATTAAAAGATCATAACGATAACGATCATTGGGCCTAATAAATGCTAAAAAACTTGACATAATTATCTTCTTTGTAAAAGATAATTTAATAGATCATTTAAAATTTCTTTATAAAAGATCATAATGGTAACAATCATTGGGCCTAATAAATGCTAAAAAAGTTGACATAATTATCTTCTTTGTAAGAGATAATTTACTATAAAATTTAAAATTTCTTATTAAAAGATCATAACGGTAACGATCATTGGCCCTAATAAATGCTAAAAAAGTTGACATAATTATCTTCTTTGTAAAAGATAATTTAATAGATCATTTAAAATTTCTCATTAAAAGATCATAACGGTAACGATCATTGGGCCTAATAAATGCTAAAAAAGTTGACATAATTATCTTCTTTGAAAAAGATAATTTAATAGATCATTTAAAATTTCTTTAAAAAAGATCATAACGGTAACGATCATTGGGCCTAAGAAATGCTTAAAAAGTTGACATAATTATCTTCTTTGTAAAAGATAATTTAATAGATCATTTAAAATTTCTCATTAAAAGATCATAACGGTAACGATCATTGGGCGTAATAAATGCTAAAAAAGTTGACATAATTATCTTCTTTGAAAAAGATAATTTAATAGATCATTTAAAATTTCTTTATAAAAGATCATAATGGTAACAATCATTGGGCCTAATAAATGCTAAAAAAGTTGACATAATTATCTTCTTTGTACGAGATAATTTACTATAAAATTTAAAATTTCTTATTAAAAGATCATAACGGTAATGATCATTGGCCCTAATAAATGCTAAAAAAGTTGACATAATTATCTTGTTTGTAAAAGATAATTTAATAGATCATTTAAAATTTCTTTATAAAAGATCATAATGGTAACAATCATTGGGCCTAATAAATGCTAAAAAAGTTGAGATAATTATCTTCTTTGTAAGAGATAATTTACTATAAAATTTAAAATTTCTTATTAAAAGATCATAACGGTAAAGATCATTGGGCCTAATAAATGCTAAAAAAGTTGACATAATTATCTTCTTTGTAAAAGATAATTTAATAGCTCATTTAAAATTTCTTTAAAAAAGATCATAACGGTAACGATCATTGGGCCTAAGAAATGCTTAAAAGGTTGACATAATTATCTTCTTTGTAAAAGATAATTTACTAGACAATTTAAAATTTTTTATTAAAAGATCATAACGATAACGATCATTGGGCCTAATAAATGCTAAAAAACTTGACATAATTATCTTCTTTGTAAAAGATAATTTAATAGATCATTTAAAATTTCTTTATAAAAGATCATAATGGTAACAATCATTGGGCCTAATAAATGCTAAAAAAGTTGACATAATTATCTTCTTTGTAAGAGATAATTTACTATAAAATTTAAAATTTCTTATTAAAAGATCATAACGGTAACGATCATTGGCCCTAATAAATGCTAAAAAAGTTGACATAATTATCTTCTTTGTAAAAGATAATTTAATAGATCATTTAAAATTTCTCATTAAAAGATCATAACGGTAACGATCATTGGGCCTAATAAATGCTAAAAAAGTTGACATAATTATCTTCTTTGAAAAAGATAATTTAATAGATCATTTAAAATTTCTTTAAAAAAGATCATAACGGTAACGATCATTGGGCCTAAGAAATGCTTAAAAAGTTGACATAATTCTCTTCTTTGTAAAAGATAATTTAATAGATCATTTAAAATTTCTCATTAAAAGATCATAACGGTAACGATCATTGGGCGTAATAAATGCTAAAAAAGTTGACATAATTATCTTCTTTGTAAAAGATAATTTAATAGATCATTTAAAATTTCTTTATTAAAAGATCATAACGGTAACAATCATTGGGCCTAATAAATGCTAAAAAGTTGACATAATTATCTTCTTTGTAAGAGATAATTTACTATAAAATTTAAAATTTCTTATTAAAAGATCATAACGGTAACGATCATTGGGCCTAATAAATGCTAAAAAAGTTGACATAATTATCTTCTTTGTAAAAGATAATTTAATAGATCATTTAAAATTTCTCATTAAAAGATCATAACGGTAACGATCATTGGGCCTAACAAATGCTAAAAAAGTTGACATAATTATCTTCTTTGAAAAAGATAATTTAATAGATCATTTAAAATTTCTTTATTAAAAGATTATAACGGTAACGATCATTGGGCGTAATAAATGCTAAAAAAGTTGACATAATTATCTTCTTTGTAAGAGATAATTTACTATAAAATTTAAAATTTCTTATTAAAAGATCATAACGGTAACGATCATTGGGCCTAATAAATGCTAAAAAAGTTGACATAATTATCTTCTTTGAAAAAGATAATTTAATAGATCATTTAAAATTTCTTTAAAAAAGATCATAACGGTAACGATCATTGGGCCTAAGAAATGCTTAAAAAGTTGACCTAATTATCTTCTTTGTAAAAGATAATTTACTAGACAATTTAAAATTTTTTATTCAAAGATCATAACGGTAACAATCATTGGGCCTAATAAATGCTAAAAAAGTTGACATAATTATCTTCTTTGTAAAAGATAATTTAATAGATCATTTAAAATTTCTTTATAAAAGATCATAATGGTAACAATCATTGGGCCTAATAAATGCTAAAAAAGTTGACATAATTATCTTCTTTGTAAGAGATAATTTACTATAAAATTTAAAATTTCTTATTAAAAGATCATAACGGTAACGATCATTGGCCCTAATAAATGCTAAAAAAGTTGACATAATTATCTTCTTTGTAAAAGATAATTTAATAGATCATTTAAAATTTCTCATTAAAAGATCATAACGGTAACGATCATTGGGCCTAATAAATGCTAAAAAAGTTGACATAATTATCTTCTTTGAAAAAGATAATTTAATAGATCATTTAAAATTTCTTTAAAAAAGATCATAACGGTAACGATCATTGGGCCTAAGAAATGCTTAAAAAGTTGACATAATTATCTTCTTTGTAAAAGATAATTTAATAGATCATTTAAAATTTCTCATTAAAAGATCATAACGGTAACGATCATTGGGCGTAATAAATGCTAAAAAAGTTGACATAATTATCTTCTTTGAAAAAGATAATTTAATAGATCATTTAAAATTTCTTTATAAAAGATCATAATGGTAACAATCATTGAGCCTAATAAATGCTAAAAAAGTTGACATAATTATCTTCTTTGTAATAGATAATTTACTATAAAATTTAAAATTTCTTATTAAAAGATCATAACGGTAACGATCATTGGGCCTAATAAATGCTAAAAAAGTTTACATAATTATCTTCTTTGTAAAAGATAATTTAATAGCTCATTTAAAATTTCTTTAAAAAAGATCATAACGGTAACGATCATTGGGCCTAAGAAATGCTTAAAAAGTTGACATAATTATCTTCTTTGTAAAAGATAATTTACTAGACAATTTAAAATTTTTTATTAAAAGATCATAACGATAACGATCATTGGGCCTAATAAATGCTAAAAAACTTGACATAATTATCTTCTTTGTAAAAGATAATTTAATAGATCATTTAAAATTTCTTTATAAAAGATCATAATGGTAACAATCATTGGGCCTAATAAATGCTAAAAAAGTTGACATAATTATCTTCTTTGTAAGAGATAATTTACTATAAAATTTAAAATTTCTTATTAAAAGATCATAACGGTAACGATCATTGGCCCTAATAAATGCTAAAAAAGTTGACATAATTATCTTCTTTGTAAAAGATAATTTAATAGATCATTTAAAATTTCTCATTAAAAGATCATAACGGTAACGATCATTGGGCCTAATAAATGCTAAAAAAGTTGACATAATTATCTTCTTTGAAAAAGATAATTTAATAGATCATTTAAAATTTCTTTAAAAAAGATCATAACGGTAACGATCATTGGGCCTAAGAAATGCTTAAAAAGTTGACATAATTATCTTCTTTGTAAAAGATAATTTAATAGATCATTTAAAATTTCTCATTAAAAGATCATAACGGTAACGATCATTGGGCGTAATAAATGCTAAAAAAGTTGACATAATTATCTTCTTTGAAAAAGATAATTTAATAGATCATTTAAAATTTCTTTATAAAAGATCATAATGGTAACAATCATTGGGCCTAATAAATGCTAAAAAAGTTGACATAATTATCTTCTTTGTACGAGATAATTTACTATAAAATTTAAAATTTCTTATTAAAAGATCATAACGGTAATGATCATTGGCCCTAATAAATGCTAAAAAAGTTGACATAATTATCTTGTTTGTAAAAGATAATTTAATAGATCATTTAAAATTTCTTTATAAAAGATCATAATGGTAACAATCATTGGGCCTAATAAATGCTAAAAAAGTTGAGATAATTATCTTCTTTGTAAGAGATAATTTACTATAAAATTTAAAATTTCTTATTAAAAGATCATAACGGTAAAGATCATTGGGCCTAATAAATGCTAAAAAAGTTGACATAATTATCTTCTTTGTAAAAGATAATTTAATAGCTCATTTAAAATTTCTTTAAAAAAGATCATAACGGTAACGATCATTGGGCCTAAGAAATGCTTAAAAGGTTGACATAATTATCTTCTTTGTAAAAGATAATTTACTAGACAATTTAAAATTTTTTATTAAAAGATCATAACGATAACGATCATTGGGCCTAATAAATGCTAAAAAACTTGACATAATTATCTTCTTTGTAAAAGATAATTTAATAGATCATTTAAAATTTCTTTATAAAAGATCATAATGGTAACAATCATTGGGCCTAATAAATGCTAAAAAAGTTGACATAATTATCTTCTTTGTAAGAGATAATTTACTATAAAATTTAAAATTTCTTATTAAAAGATCATAACGGTAACGATCATTGGCCCTAATAAATGCTAAAAAAGTTGACATAATTATCTTCTTTGTAAAAGATAATTTAATAGATCATTTAAAATTTCTCATTAAAAGATCATAACGGTAACGATCATTGGGCCTAATAAATGCTAAAAAAGTTGACATAATTATCTTCTTTGAAAAAGATAATTTAATAGATCATTTAAAATTTCTTTAAAAAAGATCATAACGGTAACGATCATTGGGCCTAAGAAATGCTTAAAAAGTTGACATAATTCTCTTCTTTGTAAAAGATAATTTAATAGATCATTTAAAATTTCTCATTAAAAGATCATAACGGTAACGATCATTGGGCGTAATAAATGCTAAAAAAGTTGACATAATTATCTTCTTTGTAAAAGATAATTTAATAGATCATTTAAAATTTCTTTATTAAAAGATCATAACGGTAACAATCATTGGGCCTAATAAATGCTAAAAAGTTGACATAATTATCTTCTTTGTAAGAGATAATTTACTATAAAATTTAAAATTTCTTATTAAAAGATCATAACGGTAACGATCATTGGGCCTAATAAATGCTAAAAAAGTTGACATAATTATCTTCTTTGTAAAAGATAATTTAATAGATCATTTAAAATTTCTCATTAAAAGATCATAACGGTAACGATCATTGGGCCTAACAAATGCTAAAAAAGTTGACATAATTATCTTCTTTGAAAAAGATAATTTAATAGATCATTTAAAATTTCTTTATTAAAAGATTATAACGGTAACGATCATTGGGCGTAATAAATGCTAAAAAAGTTGACATAATTATCTTCTTTGTAAGAGATAATTTACTATAAAATTTAAAATTTCTTATTAAAAGATCATAACGGTAACGATCATTGGGCCTAATAAATGCTAAAAAAGTTGACATAATTATCTTCTTTGAAAAAGATAATTTAATAGATCATTTAAAATTTCTTTAAAAAAGATCATAACGGTAACGATCATTGGGCCTAAGAAATGCTTAAAAAGTTGACCTAATTATCTTCTTTGTAAAAGATAATTTACTAGACAATTTAAAATTTTTTATTCAAAGATCATAACGGTAACAATCATTGGGCCTAATAAATGCTAAAAAAGTTGACATAATTATCTTCTTTGTAAAAGATAATTTAATAGATCATTTAAAATTTCTTTATAAAAGATCATAATGGTAACAATCATTGGGCCTAATAAATGCTAAAAAAGTTGACATAATTATCTTCTTTGTAAGAGATAATTTACTATAAAATTTAAAATTTCTTATTAAAAGATCATAACGGTAACGATCATTGGCCCTAATAAATGCTAAAAAAGTTGACATAATTATCTTCTTTGTAAAAGATAATTTAATAGATCATTTAAAATTTCTCATTAAAAGATCATAACGGTAACGATCATTGGGCCTAATAAATGCTAAAAAAGTTGACATAATTATCTTCTTTGAAAAAGATAATTTAATAGATCATTTAAAATTTCTTTAAAAAAGATCATAACGGTAACGATCATTGGGCCTAAGAAATGCTTAAAAAGTTGACATAATTCTCTTCTTTGTAAAAGATAATTTAATAGATCATTTAAAATTTCTCATTAAAAGATCATAACGGTAACGATCATTGGGCGTAATAAATGCTAAAAAAGTTGACATAATTATCTTCTTTGTAAAAGATAATTTAATAGATCATTTAAAATTTCTTTATTAAAAGATCATAACGGTAACAATCATTGGGCCTAATAAATGCTAAAAAGTTGACATAATTATCTTCTTTGTAAGAGATAATTTACTATAAAATTTAAAATTTCTTATTAAAAGATCATAACGGTAACGATCATTGGGCCTAATAAATGCTAAAAAAGTTGACATAATTATCTTCTTTGTAAAAGATAATTTAATAGATCATTTAAAATTTCTCATTAAAAGATCATAACGGTAACGATCATTGGGCCTAACAAATGCTAAAAAAGTTGACATAATTATCTTCTTTGAAAAAGATAATTTAATAGATCATTTAAAATTTCTTTATTAAAAGATTATAACGGTAACGATCATTGGGCGTAATAAATGCTAAAAAAGTTGACATAATTATCTTCTTTGTAAGAGATAATTTACTATAAAATTTAAAATTTCTTATTAAAAGATCATAACGGTAACGATCATTGGGCCTAATAAATGCTAAAAAAGTTGACATAATTATCTTCTTTGAAAAAGATAATTTAATAGATCATTTAAAATTTCTTTAAAAAAGATCATAACGGTAACGATCATTGGGCCTAAGAAATGCTTAAAAAGTTGACCTAATTATCTTCTTTGTAAAAGATAATTTACTAGACAATTTAAAATTTTTTATTCAAAGATCATAACGGTAACAATCATTGGGCCTAATAAATGCTAAAAAAGTTGACATAATTATCTTCTTTGTAAAAGATAATTTAATAGATCATTTAAAATTTCTTTATAAAAGATCATAATGGTAACAATCATTGGGCCTAATAAATGCTAAAAAAGTTGACATAATTATCTTCTTTGTAAGAGATAATTTACTATAAAATTTAAAATTTCTTATTAAAAGATCATAACGGTAACGATCATTGGCCCTAATAAATGCTAAAAAAGTTGACATAATTATCTTCTTTGTAAAAGATAATTTAATAGATCATTTAAAATTTCTCATTAAAAGATCATAACGGTAACGATCATTGGGCCTAATAAATGCTAAAAAAGTTGACATAATTATCTTCTTTGAAAAAGATAATTTAATAGATCATTTAAAATTTCTTTAAAAAAGATCATAACGGTAACGATCATTGGGCCTAAGAAATGCTTAAAAAGTTGACATAATTATCTTCTTTGTAAAAGATAATTTAATAGATCATTTAAAATTTCTCATTAAAAGATCATAACGGTAACGATCATTGGGCGTAATAAATGCTAAAAAAGTTGACATAATTATCTTCTTTGAAAAAGATAATTTAATAGATCATTTAAAATTTCTTTATAAAAGATCATAATGGTAACAATCATTGAGCCTAATAAATGCTAAAAAAGTTGACATAATTATCTTCTTTGTAATAGATAATTTACTATAAAATTTAAAATTTCTTATTAAAAGATCATAACGGTAACGATCATTGGGCCTAATAAATGCTAAAAAAGTTTACATAATTATCTTCTTTGTAAAAGATAATTTAATAGCTCATTTAAAATTTCTTTAAAAAAGATCATAACGGTAACGATCATTGGGCCTAAGAAATGCTTAAAAAGTTGACATAATTATCTTCTTTGTAAAAGATTATTTACTAGACAATTTAAAATTTTTTATTAAAAGATCATAACGATAACGATCATTGGGCCTAATAAATGCTAAAAAAGTTGACATAATTATCTTCTTTGTAAAAGATAATTTAATAGATCATTTAAAATTTCTTATTAAAAGATCATAACGGTAACGATCATTGGCCCTAATAAATGCTAAAAAAGTTGACATAATTATCTTCTTTGTAAAAGATAATTTAATAGATCATTTAAAATTTCTCATTAAAAGATCATAACGGTAACGATCATTGGGCCTAATAAATGCTAAAAAAGTTGACATAATTATCTTCTTTGAAAAAGATAATTTAATAGATCATTTAAAATTTCTTTAAAAAAGATCATAACGGTAACGATCATTGGGCCTAAGAAATGCTTAAAAAGTTGACATAATTATCTTCTTTGTAAAAGATAATTTAATAGATCATTTAAAATTTCTCATTAAAAGATCATAACGGTAACGATCATTGGGCGTAATAAATGCTAAAAAAGTTGACATAATTATCTTCTTTGAAAAAGATAATTTAATAGATCATTTAAAATTTCTTTATAAAAGATCATAATGGTAACAATCATTGAGCCTAATAAATGCTAAAAAAGTTGACATAATTATCTTCTTTGTAATAGATAATTTACTATAAAATTTAAAATTTCTTATTAAAAGATCATAACAGTAACGATCATTGGGCCTAATAAATGCTAAAAAAGTTTACATAATTATCTTCTTTGTAAAAGATAATTTAATAGCTCATTTAAAATTTCTTTAAAAAAGATCATAACGGTAACGATCATTGGGCCTAAGAAATGCTTAAAAAGTTGACATAATTATCTTCTTTGTAAAAGATAATTTACTAGACAATTTAAAATTTTTTATTAAAAGATCATAACGATAACGATCATTGGGCCTAATAAATGCTAAAAAACTTGACATAATTATCTTCTTTGTAAAAGATAATTTAATAGATCATTTAAAATTTCTTTATAAAAGATCATAATGGTAACAATCATTGGGCCTAATAAATGCTAAAAAAGTTGACATAATTATCTTCTTTGTAAGAGATAATTTACTATAAAATTTAAAATTTCTTATTAAAAGATCATAACGGTAACGATCATTGGCCCTAATAAATGCTAAAAAAGTTGACATAATTATCTTCTTTGTAAAAGATAATTTAATAGATCATTTAAAATTTCTCATTAAAAGATCATAACGGTAACGATCATTGGGCCTAATAAATGCTAAAAAAGTTGACATAATTATCTTCTTTGAAAAAGATAATTTAATAGATCATTTAAAATTTCTTTAAAAAAGATCATAACGGTAACGATCATTGGGCCTAAGAAATGCTTAAAAAGTTGACATAATTATCTTCTTTGTAAAAGATAATTTAATAGATCATTTAAAATTTCTCATTAAAAGATCATAACGGTAACGATCATTGGGCGTAATAAATGCTAAAAAAGTTGACATAATTATCTTCTTTGAAAAAGATAATTTAATAGATCATTTAAAATTTCTTTATAAAAGATCATAATGGTAACAATCATTGGGCCTAATAAATGCTAAAAAAGTTGACATAATTATCTTCTTTGTACGAGATAATTTACTATAAAATTTAAAATTTCTTATTAAAAGATCATAACGGTAATGATCATTGGCCCTAATAAATGCTAAAAAAGTTGACATAATTATCTTGTTTGTAAAAGATAATTTAATAGATCATTTAAAATTTCTTTATAAAAGATCATAATGGTAACAATCATTGGGCCTAATAAATGCTAAAAAAGTTGAGATAATTATCTTCTTTGTAAGAGATAATTTACTATAAAATTTAAAATTTCTTATTAAAAGATCATAACGGTAAAGATCATTGGGCCTAATAAATGCTAAAAAAGTTGACATAATTATCTTCTTTGTAAAAGATAATTTAATAGCTCATTTAAAATTTCTTTAAAAAAGATCATAACGGTAACGATCATTGGACCTAAGAAATGCTTAAAAGGTTGACATAATTATCTTCTTTGTAAAAGATAATTTACTAGACAATTTAAAATTTTTTATTAAAAGATCATAACGATAACGATCATTGGGCCTAATAAATGCTAAAAAACTTGACATAATTATCTTCTTTGTAAAAGATAATTTAATAGATCATTTAAAATTTCTTTATAAAAGATCATAATGGTAACAATCATTGGGCCTAATAAATGCTAAAAAAGTTGACATAATTATCTTCTTTGTAAGAGATAATTTACTATAAAATTTAAAATTTCTTATTAAAAGATCATAACGGTAACGATCATTGGCCCTAATAAATGCTAAAAAAGTTGACATAATTATCTTCTTTGTAAAAGATAATTTAATAGATCATTTAAAATTTCTCATTAAAAGATCATAACGGTAACGATCATTGGGCCTAATAAATGCTAAAAAAGTTGACATAATTATCTTCTTTGAAAAAGATAATTTAATAGATCATTTAAAATTTCTTTAAAAAAGATCATAACGGTAACGATCATTGGGCCTAAGAAATGCTTAAAAAGTTGACATAATTCTCTTCTTTGTAAAAGATAATTTAATAGATCATTTAAAATTTCTCATTAAAAGATCATAACGGTAACGATCATTGGGCGTAATAAATGCTAAAAAAGTTGACATAATTATCTTCTTTGTAAAAGATAATTTAATAGATCATTTAAAATTTCTTTATTAAAAGATCATAACGGTAACAATCATTGGGCCTAATAAATGCTAAAAAGTTGACATAATTATCTTCTTTGTAAGAGATAATTTACTATAAAATTTAAAATTTCTTATTAAAAGATCATAACGGTAACGATCATTGGGCCTAATAAATGCTAAAAAAGTTGACATAATTATCTTCTTTGTAAAAGATAATTTAATAGATCATTTAAAATTTCTCATTAAAAGATCATAACGGTAACGATCATTGGGCCTAACAAATGCTAAAAAAGTTGACATAATTATCTTCTTTGAAAAAGATAATTTAATAGATCATTTAAAATTTCTTTATTAAAAGATTATAACGGTAACGATCATTGGGCGTAATAAATGCTAAAAAAGTTGACATAATTATCTTCTTTGTAAGAGATAATTTACTATAAAATTTAAAATTTCTTATTAAAAGATCATAACGGTAACGATCAATGGGCCTAATAAATGCTAAAAAAGTTGACATAATTATCTTCTTTGAAAAAGATAATTTAATAGATCATTTAAAATTTCTTTAAAAAAGATCATAACGGTAACGATCATTGGGCCTAAGAAATGCTTAAAAAGTTGACCTAATTATCTTCTTTGTAAAAGATAATTTACTAGACAATTTAAAATTTTTTATTCAAAGATCATAACGGTAACAATCATTGGGCCTAATAAATGCTAAAAAAGTTGACATAATTATCTTCCTTGTAAAAGATAATTTAATAGATCATTTAAAATTTCTTTATAAAAGATCATAATGGTAACAATCATTGGGCCTAATAAATGCTAAAAAAGTTGACATAATTATCTTCTTTGTAAGAGATAATTTACTATAAAATTTAAAATTTCTTATTAAAAGATCATAACGGTAACGATCATTGGCCCTAATAAATGCTAAAAAAGTTGACATAATTATCTTCTTTGTAAAAGATAATTTAATAGATCATTTAAAATTTCTCATTAAAAGATCATAACGGTAACGATCATTGGGCCTAATAAATGCTAAAAAAGTTGACATAATTATCTTCTTTGAAAAAGATAATTTAATAGATCATTTAAAATTTCTTTAAAAAAGATCATAACGGTAACGATCATTGGGCCTAAGAAATGCTTAAAAAGTTGACATAATTATCTTCTTTGTAAAAGATAATTTAATAGATCATTTAAAATTTCTCATTAAAAGATCATAACGGTAACGATCATTGGGCGTAATAAATGCTAAAAAAGTTGACATAATTATCTTCTTTGAAAAAGATAATTTAATAGATCATTTAAAATTTCTTTATAAAAGATCATAATGGTAACAATCATTGAGCCTAATAAATGCTAAAAAAGTTGACATAATTATCTTCTTTGTAATAGATAATTTACTATAAAATTTAAAATTTCTTATTAAAAGATCATAACGGTAACGATCATTGGGCCTAATAAATGCTAAAAAAGTTTACATAATTATCTTCTTTGTAAAAGATAATTTAATAGATCATTTAAAATTTCTTTATTAAAAGATCATAACGGTAACAATCATTGGGCCTAATAAATGCTAAAAAGTTGACATAATTATCTTCTTTGTAAGAGATAATTTACTATAAAATTTAAAATTTCTTATTAAAAGATCATAACGGTAACGATCATTGGGCCTAATAAATGCTAAAAAAGTTGACATAATTATCTTCTTTGTAAAAGATAATTTAATAGATCATTTAAAATTTCTCATTAAAAGATCATAACGGTAACGATCATTAGGCCTAACAAATGCTAAAAAAGTTGACATAATTATCTTCTTTGAAAAAGATAATTTAATAGATCATTTAAAATTTCTTTATTAAAAGATTATAACGGTAACGATCATTGGGCGTAATAAATGCTAAAAAAGTTGACATAATTATCTTCTTTGTAAGAGATAATTTACTATAAAATTTAAAATTTCTTATTAAAAGATCATAACGGTAACGATCATTGGGCCTAATAAATGCTAAAAAAGTTGACATAATTATCTTCTTTGAAAAAGATAATTTAATAGATCATTTAAAATTTCTTTAAAAAAGATCATAACGGTAACGATCATTGGGCCTAAGAAATGCTTAAAAAGTTGACATAATTATCTTCTTTGTAAAAGATAATTTAATAGATCATTTAAAATTTCTCATTAAAAGATCATAACGGTAACGATCATTGGGCGTAATAAATGCTAAAAAAGTTGACATAATTATCTTCTTTGTAAGAGATAATTTACTATAAAATTTAAAATTTCTTATTAAAAGATCATAACGGTAACGATCATTGGGCCTAATAAATGCTAAAAAAGTTTACATAATTATCTTCTTTGTAAAAGATAATTTAATAGATCATTTAAAATTTCTTTATTAAAAGATCATAACGGTAACAATCATTGGGCCTAATAAATGCTAAAAAGTTGACATAATTATCTTCTTTGTAAGAGATAATTTACTATAAAATTTAAAATTTCTTATTAAAAGATCATAACGGTAACGATCATTGGGCCTAATAAATGCTAAAAAAGTTGACATAATTATCTTCTTTGTAAAAGATAATTTAATAGATCATTTAAAATTTCTCATTAAAAGATCATAACGGTAACGATCATTAGGCCTAACAAATGCTAAAAAAGTTGACATAATTATCTTCTTTGAAAAAGATAATTTAATAGATCATTTAAAATTTCTTTATTAAAAGATTATAACGGTAACGATCATTGGGCGTAATAAATGCTAAAAAAGTTGACATAATTATCTTCTTTGTAAGAGATAATTTACTATAAAATTTAAAATTTCTTATTAAAAGATCATAACGGTAACGATCATTGGGCCTAATAAATGCTAAAAAAGTTGACATAATTATCTTCTTTGAAAAAGATAATTTAATAGATCATTTAAAATTTCTTTAAAAAAGATCATAACGGTAACGATCATTGGGCCTAAGAAATGCTTAAAAAGTTGACATAATTATCTTCTTTGTAAAAGATAATTTAATAGATCATTTAAAATTTCTCATTAAAAGATCATAACGGTAACGATCATTGGGCGTAATAAATGCTAAAAAAGTTGACATAATTATCTTCTTTGAAAAAGATAATTTAATAGATCATTTAAAATTTCTTTATAAAAGATCATAATGGTAACAATCATTGGGCCTAATAAATGCTAAAAAAGTTGACATAATTATCTTCTTTGTAAGAGATAATTTACTATAAAATTTAAAATTTCTTATTAAAAGATCATAACGGTAACGATCATTGGGCCTAATAAATGCTAAAAAAGTTTACATAATTATCTTCTTTGTAAAAGATAATTTAATAGATCATTTAAAATTTCTTTATTAAAAGATCATAACGGTAACAATCATTGGGCCTAATAAATGCTAAAAAGTTGACATAATTATCTTCTTTGTAAGAGATAATTTACTATAAAATTTAAAATTTCTTATTAAAAGATCATAACGGTAACGATCATTGGGCCTAATAAATGCTAAAAAAGTTGACATAATTATCTTCTTTGTAAAAGATAATTTAATAGATCATTTAAAATTTCTCATTAAAAGATCATAACGGTAACGATCATTAGGCCTAACAAATGCTAAAAAAGTTGACATAATTATCTTCTTTGGAAAAGATAATTTAATAGATCATTTAAAATTTCTTTATTAAAAGATTATAACGGTAACGATCATTGGGCGTAATAAATGCTAAAAAAGTTGCCATAATTATCTTCTTTGTAAGAGATAATTTACTATAAAATTTAAAATTTCTTATTAAAAGATCATAACGGTAACGATCATTGGGCCTAATAAATGCTAAAAAAGTTGACATAATTATCTTCTTTGAAAAAGATAATTTAATAGATCATTTAAAATTTCTTTAAAAAAGATCATAACGGTAACGATCATTGGGCCTAAGAAATGCTTAAAAAGTTGACATAATTATCTTCTTTGTAAAAGATAATTTAATAGATCATTTAAAATTTCTTTAAAAAAGATCATAACGGTAACGATCATTGGGCCTAAGAAATGCTTAAAAAGTTGGCATAATTATCTTCTTTGTAAAAGATAATTTACTAGACAATTTAAAATTTTTTATTCAAAGATCATAACGGTAACAATCATTGGGCCTAATAAATGCTAAAAAAGTTGACATAATTATCTTCTTTGTAAAAGATAATTTAATAGATCATTTAAAATTTCTTTATAAAAGATCATAATGGTAACAATCATTGGGCCTAATAAATGCTAAAAAAGTTGACATAATTATCTTCTTTGTAAGAGATAATTTACTATAAAATTTAAAATTTCTTATTAAAAGATCATAACGGTAACGAACATTGGGCCTAATAAATGCTAAAAAAGTTGACATAATTATCTTCTTTGTAAAAGATAATTTAATAGATCATTTAAAATTTCTTTATAAAAGATCATAATGGTAACAATCATTGGGCCTAATAAATGCTAAAAAAGTTGACATAATTATCTTCTTTGTAAGAGATAATTTACTATAAAATTTAAAATTTCTTATTAAAAGATCATAACGGTAAAGATCATTGGGCCTAATAAATGCTAAAAAAGTTGACATAATTATCTTCTTTGTAAAAGATAATTTAATAGCTCATTTAAAATTTCTTTAAAAAAGATCATAACGGTAACGATCATTGGTCCTAAGAAATGCTTAAAAAGTTGACATAATTATCTTCTTTGTAAAAGATAATTTAATAG
This sequence comes from Psophocarpus tetragonolobus, assembly GCA_037954015.1. NCBI lineage: Eukaryota > Viridiplantae > Streptophyta > Magnoliopsida > Fabales > Fabaceae > Psophocarpus > Psophocarpus tetragonolobus. Next base: position 56,057,116 of record CM075688.1, on the reverse strand, counting down.
ATCATTTAAAATTTCTTTAAAAAAGATCATAACGGTAACGATCATTGGGCCTAAGAAATGCTTAAAAAGTTGGCATAATTATCTTCTTTGTAAAAGATAATTTACTAGACAATTTAAAATTTTTTATTCAAAGATCATAACGGTAACAATCATTGGGCCTAATAAATGCTAAAAAAGTTGACATAATTATCTTCTTTGTAAAAGATAATTTAATAGATCATTTAAAATTTCTTTATAAAAGATCATAATGGTAACAATCATTGGGCCTAATAAATGCTAAAAAAGTTGACATAATTATCTTCTTTGTAAGAGATAATTTACTATAAAATTTAAAATTTCTTATTAAAAGATCATAACGGTAACGAACATTGGGCCTAATAAATGCTAAAAAAGTTGACATAATTATCTTCTTTGTAAAAGATAATTTAATAGATCATTTAAAATTTCTTTATAAAAGATCATAATGGTAACAATCATTGGGCCTAATAAATGCTAAAAAAGTTGACATAATTATCTTCTTTGTAAGAGATAATTTACTATAAAATTTAAAATTTCTTATTAAAAGATCATAACGGTAACGATCATTGGGCCTAATAAATGCTAAAAAAGTTGACATAATTATCTTCTTTGTAAAAGATAATTTAATAGATCATTTAAAATTTCTCATTAAAAGATCATAACGGTAACGATCATTGGGCCTAATAAATGCTAAAAAAGTTGACATAATTATCTTCTTTGAAAAAGATAATTTAATAGATCATTTAAAATTTCTTTAAAAAAGATCATAACGGTAACGATCATTGGGCCTAAGAAATGCTTAAAAAGTTGACATAATTCTCTTCTTTGTAAAAGATAATTTAATAGATCATTTAAAATTTCTCATTAAAAGATCATAACGGTAACGATCATTGGGCGTAATAAATGCTAAAAAAGTTGACATAATTATCTTCTTTGTAAAAGATAATTTAATAGATCATTTAAAATTTCTTTATTAAAAGATCATAACGGTAACAATCATTGGGCCTAATAAATGCTAAAAAGTTGACATAATTATCTTCTTTGTAAGAGATAATTTACTATAAAATTTAAAATTTCTTATTAAAAGATCATAACGGTAACGATCATTGGGCCTAATAAATGCTAAAAAAGTTGACATAATTATCTTCTTTGTAAAAGATAATTTAATAGATCATTTAAAATTTCTCATTAAAAGATCATAACGGTAACGATCATTGGGCCTAACAAATGCTAAAAAAGTTGACATAATTATCTTCTTTGAAAAAGATAATTTAATAGATCATTTAAAATTTCTTTATTAAAAGATTATAACGGTAACGATCATTGGGCGTAATAAATGCTAAAAAAGTTGACATAATTATCTTCTTTGTAAGAGATAATTTACTATAAAATTTAAAATTTCTTATTAAAAGATCATAACGGTAACGATCATTGGGCCTAATAAATGCTAAAAAAGTTGACATAATTATCTTCTTTGAAAAAGATAATTTAATAGATCATTTAAAATTTCTTTAAAAAAGATCGTAACGGTAACGATCATTGGGCCTAAGAAATGCTTAAAAAGTTGACCTAATTATCTTCTTTGTAAAAGATAATTTACTAGACAATTTAAAATTTTTTATTCAAAGATCATAACGGTAACAATCATTGGGCCTAATAAATGCTAAAAAAGTTGACATAATTATCTTCTTTGTAAAAGATAATTTAATAGATCATTTAAAATTTCTTTATAAAAGATCATAATGGTAACAAACATTGGGCCTAATAAATGCTAAAAAAGTTGACATAATTATCTTCTTTGAAAGAGATAATTTACTATAAAATTTAAAATTTCTTATTAAAAGATCATAACGGTAACGATCATTGGCCCTAATAAATGCTAAAAAAGTTGACATAATTATCTTCTTTGTAAAAGATAATTTAATAGATCATTTAAAATTTCTCATTAAAAGATCATAACGGTAACGATCATTGGGCCTAATAAATGCTAAAAAAGTTGACATAATTATCTTCTTTGAAAAAGATAATTTAATAGATCATTTAAAATTTCTTTAAAAAAGATCATAACGGTAACGATCATTGGGCCTAAGAAATGCTTAAAAAGTTGACATAATTATCTTCTTTGTAAAAGATAATTTAATAGATCATTTAAAATTTCTCATTAAAAGATCATAACGGTAACGATCATTGGGCGTAATAAATGCTAAAAAAGTTGACATAATTATCTTCTTTGAAAAAGATAACTTAATAGATCATTTAAAATTTCTTTATAAAAGATCATAATGGTAACAATCATTGGGCCTAATAAATGCTAAAAAAGTTGACATAATTATCTTCTTTGTAAGAGATAATTTACTATAAAATTTAAAATTTCTTATTAAAAGATCATAACGGTAACGATCATTGGGCCTAATAAATGCTAAAAAAGTTGACATAATTATCTTCTTTGTAAAAGATAATTTAATAGATCATTTAAAATTTCTCATTAAAAGATCATAACGGTAACGATCATTGGGCCTAACAAATGCTAAAAAAGTTGACATAATTATCTTCTTTGAAAAAGATAATTTAATAGATCATTTAAAATTTCTTTATTAAAAGATTATAACGGTAACGATCATTGGGCGTAATAAATGCTAAAAAAGTTGACATAATTATCTTCTTTGTAAGAGATAATTTACTATAAAATTTAAAATTTCTTATTAAAAGATCATAACGGTAACGATCATTGGGCCTAATAAATGCTAAAAAAGTTGACATAATTATCTTCTTTGAAAAAGATAATTTAATAGATCATTTAAAATTTCTTTAAAAAAGATCATAACGGTAACGATCATTGGGCCTAAGAAATGCTTAAAAAGTTGACCTAATTATCTTCTTTGTAAAAGATAATTTACTAGACAATTTAAAATTTTTTATTCAAAGATCATAACGGTAACAATCATTGGGCCTAATAAATGCTAAAAAAGTTGACATAATTATCTTCTTTGTAAAAGATAATTTAATAGATCATTTAAAATTTCTTTATAAAAGATCATAATGGTAACAATCATTGGGCCTAATAAATGCTAAAAAAGTTGACATAATTATCTTCTTTGTAAGAGATAATTTACTATAAAATTTAAAATTTCTTATTAAAAGATCATAACGGTAACGATCATTGGCCCTAATAAATGCTAAAAAAGTTGACATAATTATCTTCTTTGTAAAAGATAATTTAATAGATCATTTAAAATTTCTCATTAAAAGATCATAACGGTAACGATCATTGGGCCTAATAAATGCTAAAAAAGTTGACATAATTATCTTCTTTGAAAAAGATAATTTAATAGATCATTTAAAATTTCTTTAAAAAAGATCATAACGGTAACGATCATTGGGCCTAAGAAATGCTTAAAAAGTTGACATAATTATCTTCTTTGTAAAAGATAATTTAATAGATCATTTAAAATTTCTCATTAAAAGATCATAACGGTAACGATCATTGGGCGTAATAAATGCTAAAAAAGTTGACATAATTATCTTCTTTGAAAAAGATAATTTAATAGATCATTTAAAATTTCTTTATAAAAGATCATAATGGTAACAATCATTGGGCCTAATAAATGCTAAAAAAGTTGACATAATTATCTTCTTTGTAAGAGATAATTTACTATAAAATTTAAAATTTCTTATTAAAAGATCATAACGGTAACGATCATTGGGCCTAATAAATGCTAAAAAAGTTTACATAATTATCTTCTTTGTAAAAGATAATTTAATAGATCATTTAAAATTTCTTTATTAAAAGATCATAACGGTAACAATCATTGGGCCTAATAAATGCTAAAAAGTTGACATAATTATCTTCTTTGTAAGAGATAATTTACTATAAAATTTAAAATTTCTTATTAAAAGATCATAACGGTAAGGATCATTGGGCCTAATAAATGCTAAAAAAGTTGACATAATTATCTTCTTTGTAAAAGATAATTTAATAGATCATTTAAAATTTCTCATTAAAAGATCATAACGGTAACGATCATTAGGCCTAACAAATGCTAAAAAAGTTGACATAATTATCTTCTTTGAAAAAGATAATTTAATAGATCATTTAAAATTTCTTTATTAAAAGATTATAACGGTAACGATCATTGGGCGTAATAAATGCTAAAAAAGTTGACATAATTATCTTCTTTGTAAGAGATAATTTACTATAAAATTTAAAATTTCTTATTAAAAGATCATAACGGTAACGATCATTGGGCCTAATAAATGCTAAAAAAGTTGACATAATTATCTTCTTTGAAAAAGATAATTTAATAGATCATTTAAAATTTCTTTAAAAAAGATCATAACGGTAACGATCATTGGGCCTAAGAAATGCTTAAAAAGTTGACATAATTATCTTCTTTGTAAAAGATAATTTAATAGATCATTTAAAATTTCTTTAAAAAAGATCATAACGGTAACGATCATTGGGCCTAAGAAATGCTTAAAAAGTTGACATAATTATCTTCTTTGTAAAAGATAATTTACTAGACAATTTAAAATTTTTTATTCAAAGATCATAACGGTAACGATCATTGGGCCTAAGAAATGCTTAAAAAGTTGACATAATTATCTTCTTTGTAAAAGATAATTTACTAGACAATTTAAAATTTTTTATTCAAAGATCATAACGGTAACAATCATTGGGCCTAATAAATGCTAAAAAAGTTGACATAATTATCTTCTTTGTAAAAGATAATTTAATAGATCATTTAAAATTTCTTTATAAAAGATCATAATGGTAACAATCATTGGGCCTAATAAATGCTAAAAAAGTTGACATAATTATCTTCTTTGTAAGAGATAATTTACTATAAAATTTAAAATTTCTTATTAAAAGATCATAACGGTAACGAACATTGGGCCTAATAAATGCTAAAAAAGTTGACATAATTATCTTCTTTGTAAAAGATAATTTAATAGATCATTTAAAATTTCTTTATAAAAGATCATAATGGTAACAATCATTGGGCCTAATAAATGCTAAAAAAGTTGACATAATTATCTTCTTTGTAAGAGATAATTTACTATAAAATTTAAAATTTCTTATTAAAAGATCATAACGGTAAAGATCATTGGGCCTAATAAATGCTAAAAAAGTTGACATAATTATCTTCTTTGTAAAAGATAATTTAATAGCTCATTTAAAATTTCTTTAAAAAAGATCATAACGGTAACGATCATTGGGCCTAAGAAATGCTTAAAAAGTTGACATAATTATCTTCTTTGTAAAAGATAATTTACTAGACAATTTAAAATTTTTTATTAAAAGATCATAACGATAACGATCATTGGGCCTAATAAATGCTAAAAAACTTGACATAATTATCTTCTTTGTAAAAGATAATTTAATAGATCATTTAAAATTTCTTTATAAAAGATCATAATGGTAACAATCATTGGGCCTAATAAATGCTAAAAAAGTTGACATAATTATCTTCTTTGTAAGAGATAATTTACTATAAAATTTAAAATTTCTTATTAAAAGATCATAACGGTAACGATCATTGGCCCTAATAAATGCTAAAAAAGTTGACATAATTATCTTCTTTGTAAAAGATAATTTAATAGATCATTTAAAATTTCTCATTAAAAGATCATAACGGTAACGATCATTGGGCCTAATAAATGCTAAAAAAGTTGACATAATTATCTTCTTTGAAAAAGATAATTTAATAGATCATTTAAAATTTCTTTAAAAAAGATCATAACGGTAACGATCATTGGGCCTAAGAAATGCTTAAAAAGTTGACATAATTATCTTCTTTGTAAAAGATAATTTAATAGATCATTTAAAATTTCTCATTAAAAGATCATAACGGTAACGATCATTGGGCGTAATAAATGCTAAAAAAGTTGACATAATTATCTTCTTTGAAAAAGATAATTTAATAGATCATTTAAAATTTCTTTATAAAAGATCATAATGGTAACAATCATTGGGCCTAATAAATGCTAAAAAAGTTGACATAATTATCTTCTTTGTAAGAGATAATTTACTATAAAATTTAAAATTTCTTATTAAAAGATCATAACGGTAACGATCATTGGGCCTAATAAATGCTAAAAAAGTTTACATAATTATCTTCTTTGTAAAAGATAATTTAATAGATCATTTAAAATTTCTTTATTAAAAGATCATAACGGTAACAATCATTGGGCCTAATAAATGCTAAAAAGTTGACATAATTATCTTCTTTGTAAGAGATAATTTACTATAAAATTTAAAATTTCTTATTAAAAGATCATAACGGTAACGATCATTGGGCCTAATAAATGCTAAAAAAGTTGACATAATTATCTTCTTTGTAAAAGATAATTTAATAGATCATTTAAAATTTCTCATTAAAAGATCATAACGGTAACGATCATTAGGCCTAACAAATGCTAAAAAAGTTGACATAATTATCTTCTTTGAAAAAGATAATTTAATAGATCATTTAAAATTTCTTTATTAAAAGATTATAACGGTAACGATCATTGGGCGTAATAAATGCTAAAAAAGTTGACATAATTATCTTCTTTGTAAGAGATAATTTACTATAAAATTTAAAATTTCTTATTAAAAGATCATAACGGTAACGATCATTGGGCCTAATAAATGCTAAAAAAGTTGACATAATTATCTTCTTTGAAAAAGATAATTTAATAGATCATTTAAAATTTCTTTAAAAAAGATCATAACGGTAACGATCATTGGGCCTAAGAAATGCTTAAAAAGTTGACATAATTATCTTCTTTGTAAAAGATAATTTAATAGATCATTTAAAATTTCTTTATTAAAAGATCATAACGGTAACAATCATTGGGCCTAATAAATGCTAAAAAGTTGACATAATTATCTTCTTTGTAAGAGATAATTTACTATAAAATTTAAAATTTCTTATTAAAAGATCATAACGGTAACGATCATTGGGCCTAATAAATGCTAAAAAAGTTGACATAATTATCTTCTTTGTAAAAGATAATTTAATAGATCATTTAAAATTTCTCATTAAAAGATCATAACGGTAACGATCATTAGGCCTAACAAATGCTAAAAAAGTTGACATAATTATCTTCTTTGAAAAAGATAATTTAATAGATCATTTAAAATTTCTTTATTAAAAGATTATAACGGTAACGATCATTGGGCGTAATAAATGCTAAAAAAGTTGACATAATTATCTTCTTTGTAAGAGATAATTTACTATAAAATTTAAAATTTCTTATTAAAAGATCATAACGGTAACGATCATTGGGCCTAATAAATGCTAAAAAAGTTGACATAATTATCTTCTTTGTAAAAGATAATTTAATAGATCATTTAAAATTTCTTTATAAAAGATCATAATGGTAACAATCATTGGGCCTAATAAATGCTAAAAAAGTTGACATAATTATCTTCTTTGTAAGAGATAATTTACTATAAAATTTAAAATTTCTTATTAAAAGATAATAACGGTAACGAACATTGGGCCTAATAAATGCTAAAAAAGTTGACATAATTATCTTCTTTGTAAAAGATAATTTAATAGATCATTTAAAATTTCTCATTAAAAGATCATAACGGTAACGATCATTGGGCCTAATAAATGCTAAAAAAGTTGACATAATTATCTTCTTTGAAAAAGATAATTTAATAGATCATTTAAAATTTCTTTAAAAAAGATCATAACGGTAACGATCATTGGGCCTAAGAAATGCTTAAAAAGTTGACATAATTATCTTCTTTGTAAAAGATAATTTAATAGATCATTTAAAATTTCTCATTAAAAGATCATAACGGTAACGATCATTGGGCGTAATAAATGCTAAAAAAGTTGACATAATTATCTTCTTTGAAAAAGATAATTTAATAGATCATTTAAAATTTCTTTATAAAAGATCATAATGGTAACAATCATTGGGCCTAATAAATGCTAAAAAAGTTGACATAATTATCTTCTTTGTAAGAGATAATTTACTATAAAATTTAAAATTTCTTATTAAAAGATCATAACGGTAACGATCATTGGGCCTAATAAATGCTAAAAAAGTTTACATAATTATCTTCTTTGTAAAAGATAATTTAATAGATCATTTAAAATTTCTTTATTAAAAGATCATAACGGTAACAATCATTGGGCCTAATAAATGCTAAAAAGTTGACATAATTATCTTCTTTGTAAGAGATAATTTACTATAAAATTTAAAATTTCTTATTAAAAGATCATAACGGTAACGATCATTGGGCCTAATAAATGTTAAAAAAGTTGACATAATTATCTTCTTTGTAAGAGATAATTTACTATAAAATTTAAAATTTCTTATTAAAAGATCATAACGGTAACGAACATTGGGCCTAATAAATGCTAAAAAAGTTGACATAATTATCTTCTTTGTAAAAGATAATTTAATAGATCATTTAAAATTTCTCATTAAAAGATCATAACGGTAACGATCATTGGGCCTAATAAATGCTAAAAAAGTTGACATAATTATCTTCTTTGAAAAAGATAATTTAATAGATCATTTAAAATTTCTTTAAAAAAGATCATAACGGTAACGATCATTGGGCCTAAGAAATGCTTAAAAAGTTGACATAATTATCTTCTTTGTAAAAGATAATTTAATAGATCATTTAAAATTTCTCATTAAAAGATCATAACGGTAACGATCATTGGGCGTAATAAATGCTAAAAAAGTTGACATAATTATCTTCTTTGAAAAAGATAATTTAATAGATCATTTAAAATTTCTTTATAAAAGATCATAATGGTAACAATCATTGGGCCTAATAAATGCTAAAAAAGTTGACATAATTATCTTCTTTGTAAGAGATAATTTACTATAAAATTTAAAATTTCTTATTAAAAGATCATAACGGTAACGATCATTGGGCCTAATAAATGCTAAAAAAGTTTACATAATTATCTTCTTTGTAAAAGATAATTTAATAGATCATTTAAAATTTCTTTATTAAAAGATCATAACGGTAACAATCATTGGGCCTAATAAATGCTAAAAAGTTGACATAATTATCTTCTTTGTAAGAGATAATTTACTATAAAATTTAAAATTTCTTATTAAAAGATCATAACGGTAACGATCATTGGGCCTAATAAATGCTAAAAAAGTTGACATAATTATCTTCTTTGAAAAAGATAATTTAATAGATCATTTAAAATTTCTTTAAAAAAGATCATAACGGTAACGATCATTGGGCCTAAGAAATGCTTAAAAAGTTGACATAATTATCTTCTTTGTAAAAGATAATTTAATAGATCATTTAAAATTTCTTTAAAAAAGATCATAACGGTAACGATCATTGGGCCTAAGAAATGCTTAAAAAGTTGACATAATTATCTTCTTTGTAAAAGATAATTTACTAGACAATTTAAAATTTTTTATTCAAAGATCATAACGGTAACAATCATTGGGCCTAATAAATGCTAAAAAAGTTGACATAATTATCTTCTTTGTAAAAGATAATTTAATAGATCATTTAAAATTTCTTTATAAAAGATCATAATGGTAACAATCATTGGGCCTAATAAATGCTAAAAAAGTTGACATAATTATCTTCTTTGTAAGAGATAATTTACTATAAAATTTAAAATTTCTTATTAAAAGATCATAACGGTAACGAACATTGGGCCTAATAAATGCTAAAAAAGTTGACATAATTATCTTCTTTGTAAAAGATAATTTAATAGATCATTTAAAATTTCTTTATAAAAGATCATAATGGTAACAATCATTGGGCCTAATAAATGCTAAAAAAGTTGACATAATTATCTTCTTTGTAAGAGATAATTTACTATAAAATTTAAAATTTCTTATTAAAAGATCATAACGGTAAAGATCATTGGGCCTAATAAATGCTAAAAAAGTTGACATAATTATCTTCTTTGTAAAAGATAATTTAATAGCTCATTTAAAATTTCTTTAAAAAAGATCATAACGGTAACGATCATTGGGCCTAAGAAATGCTTAAAAAGTTGACATAATTATCTTCTTTGTAAAAGATAATTTACTAGACAATTTAAAATTTTTTATTAAAAGATCATAACGATAACGATCATTGGGCCTAATAAATGCTAAAAAACTTGACATAATTATCTTCTTTGTAAAAGATAATTTAATAGATCATTTAAAATTTCTTTATAAAAGATCATAATGGTAACAATCATTGGGCCTAATAAATGCTAAAAAAGTTGACATAATTATCTTCTTTGTAAGAGATAATTTACTATAAAATTTAAAATTTCTTATTAAAAGATCATAACGGTAACGATCATTGGCCCTAATAAATGCTAAAAAAGTTGACATAATTATCTTCTTTGTAAAAGATAATTTAATAGATCATTTAAAATTTCTCATTAAAAGATCATAACGGTAACGATCATTGGGCCTAATAAATGCTAAAAAAGTTGACATAATTATCTTCTTTGAAAAAGATAATTTAATAGATCATTTAAAATTTCTTTAAAAAAGATCATAACGGTAACGATCATTGGGCCTAAGAAATGCTTAAAAAGTTGACATAATTATCTTCTTTGTAAAAGATAATTTAATAGATCATTTAAAATTTCTCATTAAAAGATCATAACGGTAACGATCATTGGGCGTAATAAATGCTAAAAAAGTTGACATAATTATCTTCTTTGAAAAAGATAATTTAATAGATCATTTAAAATTTCTTTATAAAAGATCATAATGGTAACAATCATTGGGCCTAATAAATGCTAAAAAAGTTGACATAATTATCTTCTTTGTACGAGATAATTTACTATAAAATTTAAAATTTCTTATTAAAAGATCATAACGGTAATGATCATTGGCCCTAATAAATGCTAAAAAAGTTGACATAATTATCTTGTTTGTAAAAGATAATTTAATAGATCATTTAAAATTTCTTTATAAAAGATCATAATGGTAACAATCATTGGGCCTAATAAATGCTAAAAAAGTTGAGATAATTATCTTCTTTGTAAGAGATAATTTACTATAAAATTTAAAATTTCTTATTAAAAGATCATAACGGTAAAGATCATTGGGCCTAATAAATGCTAAAAAAGTTGACATAATTATCTTCTTTGTAAAAGATAATTTAATAGCTCATTTAAAATTTCTTTAAAAAAGATCATAACGGTAACGATCATTGGGCCTAAGAAATGCTTAAAAAGTTGACATAATTATCTTCTTTGTAAAAGATAATTTACTAGACAATTTAAAATTTTTTATTAAAAGATCATAACGATAACGATCATTGGGCCTAATAAATGCTAAAAAACTTGACATAATTATCTTCTTTGTAAAAGATAATTTAATAGATCATTTAAAATTTCTTTATAAAAGATCATAATGGTAACAATCATTGGGCCTAATAAATGCTAAAAAAGTTGACATAATTATCTTCTTTGTAAGAGATAATTTACTATAAAATTTAAAATTTCTTATTAAAAGATCATAACGGTAACGATCATTGGCCCTAATAAATGCTAAAAAAGTTGACATAATTATCTTCTTTGTAAAAGATAATTTAATAGATCATTTAAAATTTCTCATTAAAAGATCATAACGGTAACGATCATTGGGCCTAATAAATGCTAAAAAAGTTGACATAATTATCTTCTTTGAAAAAGATAATTTAATAGATCATTTAAAATTTCTTTAAAAAAGATCATAACGGTAACGATCATTGGGCCTAAGAAATGCTTAAAAAGTTGACATAATTATCTTCTTTGTAAAAGATAATTTAATAGATCATTTAAAATTTCTCATTAAAAGATCATAACGGTAACGATCATTGGGCGTAATAAATGCTAAAAAAGTTGACATAATTATCTTCTTTGAAAAAGATAATTTAATAGATCATTTAAAATTTCTTTATAAAAGATCATAATGGTAACAATCATTGGGCCTAATAAATGCTAAAAAAGTTGACATAATTATCTTCTTTGTACGAGATAATTTACTATAAAATTTAAAATTTCTTATTAAAAGATCATAACGGTAATGATCATTGGCCCTAATAAATGCTAAAAAAGTTGACATAATTATCTTGTTTGTAAAAGATAATTTAATAGATCATTTAAAATTTCTTTATAAAAGATCATAATGGTAACAATCATTGGGCCTAATAAATGCTAAAAAAGTTGAGATAATTATCTTCTTTGTAAGAGATAATTTACTATAAAATTTAAAATTTCTTATTAAAAGATCATAACGGTAAAGATCATTGGGCCTAATAAATGCTAAAAAAGTTGACATAATTATCTTCTTTGTAAAAGATAATTTAATAGCTCATTTAAAATTTCTTTAAAAAAGATCATAACGGTAACAATCATTGGGCCTAAGAAATGCTTAAAAAGTTGACATAATTATCTTCTTTGTAAAAGATAATTTACTAGACAATTTAAAATTTTTTATTAAAAGATCATAACGATAACGATCATTGGGCCTAATAAATGCTAAAAAACTTGACATAATTATCTTCTTTGTAAAAGATAATTTAATAGATCATTTAAAATTTCTTTATAAAAGATCATAATGGTAACAATCATTGGGCCTAATAAATGCTAAAAAAGTTGACATAATTATCTTCTTTGTAAGAGATAATTTACTATAAAATTTAAAATTTCTTATTAAAAGATCATAACGGTAACGATCATTGGCCCTAATAAATGCTAAAAAAGTTGACATAATTATCTTCTTTGTAAAAGATAATTTAATAGATCATTTAAAATTTCTCATTAAAAGATCATAACGGTAACGATCATTGGGCCTAATAAATGCTAAAAAAGTTGACATAATTATCTTCTTTGAAAAAGATAATTTAATAGATCATTTAAAATTTCTTTAAAAAAGATCATAACGGTAACGATCATTGGGCCTAAGAAATGCTTAAAAAGTTGACATAATTATCTTCTTTGTAAAAGATAATTTAATAGATCATTTAAAATTTCTCATTAAAAGATCATAACGGTAACGATCATTGGGCGTAATAAATGCTAAAAAAGTTGACATAATTATCTTCTTTGAAAAAGATAATTTAATAGATCATTTAAAATTTCTTTATAAAAGATCATAATGGTAACAATCATTGGGCCTAATAAATGCTAAAAAAGTTGACATAATTATCTTCTTTGTACGAGATAATTTACTATAAAATTTAAAATTTCTTATTAAAAGATCATAACGGTAATGATCATTGGCCCTAATAAATGCTAAAAAAGTTGAGATAATTATCTTGTTTGTGAAAGATAATTTAATAGATCATTTAAAATTTCTTTATAAAAGATCATAATGGTAACAATCATTGGGCCTAATAAATGCTAAAAAAGTTGAGATAATTATCTTCTTTGTAAGAGATAATTTACTATAAAATTTAAAATTTCTTATTAAAAGATCATAACGGTAACGATCATTGGGCCTAATAAATGCTAAAAAAGTTGACATAATTATCTTCTTTGTAAAAGATAATTTAATAGATCATTTAAAATTTCTTTATTAAAAGATCATAACGGTAACAATCATTGGGCCTAATAAATGCTAAAAAGTTGACATAATTATCTTCTTTGTAAAAGATAATTTACTAGACAATTTAAAATTTTTTATTCAAAGATCATAACGGTAACAATCTTTGGGCCTAATAAATGCTAAAAAAGTTGACATAATTATCTTCTTCGAAAAAGATAATTTAATAGATCATTTAAAATTTCTTTATAAAAGATCATAATGGTAACAATCATTGGGCCTAATAAATGCTAAAAAAGTTGACATAATTATCTTCTTTGTACGAGATAATTTACTATAAAATTTAAAATTTCTTATTAAAAGATCATAACGGTAATGATCATTGGCCCTAATAAATGCTAAAAAAGTTGACATAATTATCTTGTTTGTAAAAGATAATTTAATAGATCATTTAAAATTTCTTTATAGAAGATCATAATGGTAACAATCATTGGGCCTAATAAATGCTAAAAAAGTTGACATAATTATCTTCTTTGTAAGAGATAATTTACTATAAAATTTAAAATTTCTTACTAAAAGATCATAACGGTAACGATCATTGGGCCTAATAAATGCTAAAAAAGTTGACATAATTATCTTCTTTGTAAAAGATAATTTAATAGATCATTTAAAATTTCTTTATTAAAAGATCATAATGGTAACAATCATTGGGCCTAATAAATGCTAAAAAGTTGACATAATTATCTTCTTTGTAAAAGATAATTTACTAGACAATTTAAAATTTTTTATTCAAAGATCATAACGGTAACAATCATTGGGCCTAATAAATGCTAAAAAAGTTGACATAATTATCTTCTTTGTAAAAGATAATTTAATAGATCATTTAAAATTTCTTTATAAAAGATCATAATGGTAACAATCATTGGGCCTAATAAATGCTAAAAAAGTTGACATAATTATCTTCTTTGTAAGAGATAATTTACTATAAAATTTAAAATTTCTTATTAAAAGATCATAACGGTAACGATCATTGGGCCTAATAAATGCTAAAAAAGTTGACATAATTATCTTCTTTGTAAAAGATAATTTAATAGATCATTTAAAATTTCTCATTAAAAGATCATAACGGTAACGATCATTGGGCCTAACAAATGCTAAAAAAGTTGACATAATTATCTTCTTTGAAAAAGATAATTTAATAGATCATTTAAAATTTCTTTATTAAAAGATTATAACGGTAACGATCATTGGGCGTAATAAATGCTAAAAAAGTTGACATAATTATCTTCTTTGAAAAAGATAATTTAATAGATCATTTAAAATTTCTTTAAAAAAGATCATAACGGTAACGATCATTGGGCCTAAGAAATGCTTAAAAAGTTGACATAATTATCTTCTTTGTAAAAGATAATTTACTAGACAATTTAAAATTTTTTATTCAAAGATCATAACGGTAACAATCATTGGGCCTAATAAATGCTAAAAAAGTTGACATAATTATCTTCTTTGTAAAAGATAATTTAATAGATCATTTAAAATTTCTTTATAAAAGATCATAATGGTAACAATCATTGGGCCTAATAAATGCTAAAAAAGTTGACATAATTATCTTCTTTGTAAGAGATAATTTACTATAAAATTTAAAATTTCTTATTAAAAGATCATAACGGTAACGATCATTGGGCCTAATAAATGCTAAAAAAGTTGACATAATTATCTTCTTTGTAAAAGATAATTTAATAGATCATTTAAAATTTCTTTATAAAAGATCATAATGGTAACAATCATTGGGCCTAATAAATGCTAAAAAAGTTGAGATAATTATCTTCTTTGTAAGAGATAATTTACTATAAAATTTAAAATTTCTTATTAAAAGATCATAACGGTAACGATCATTGGGCCTAATAAATGCTAAAAAAGTTGACATAATTATCTTGTTTGTAAAAGATAATTTAATAGATCATTTAAAATTTCTTTATAAAAGATCATAATGGTAACAATCATTGGGCCTAATAAATGCTAAAAAAGTTGAGATAATTATCTTCTTTGTAAGAGATAATTTACTATAAAATTTAAAATTTCTTATTAAAAGATCATAACGGTAACGATCATTGGCCCTAATAAATGCTAAAAAAGTTGACATAATTATCTTCTTTGTAAAAGATAATTTAATAGATCATTTAAAATTTCTCATTAAAAGATCATAACGGTAACGATCATTGGGCCTAATAAATGCTAAAAAAGTTGACATAATTATCTTCTTTGAAAAAGATAATTTAATAGATCATTTAAAATTTCTTTAAAAAAGATCATAACGGTAACGATCATTGGGCCTAAGAAATGCTTAAAAAGTTGACATAATTATCTTCTTTGTAAAAGATAATTTAATAGATCATTTAAAATTTCTCATTAAAAGATCATAACGGTAACGATCATTGGGCGTAATAAATGCTAAAAAAGTTGACATAATTATCTTCTTTGAAAAAGATAATTTAATAGATCATTTAAAATTTCTTTATAAAAGATCATAATGGTAACAATCATTGGGCCTAATAAATGCTAAAAAAGTTGACATAATTATCTTCTTTGTACGAGATAATTTACTATAAAATTTAAAATTTCTTATTAAAAGATCATAACGGTAATGATCATTGGCCCTAATAAATGCTAAAAAAGTTGACATAATTATCTTGTTTGTAAAAGATAATTTAATAGATCATTTAAAATTTCTTTATAAAAGATCATAATGGTAACAATCATTGGGCCTAATAAATGCTAAAAAAGTTGAGATAATTATCTTCTTTGTAAGAGATAATTTACTATAAAATTTAAAATTTCTTATTAAAAGATCATAACGGTAAAGATCATTGGGCCTAATAAATGCTAAAAAAGTTGACATAATTATCTTCTTTGTAAAAGATAATTTAATAGCTCATTTAAAATTTCTTTAAAAAAGATCATAACGGTAACGATCATTGGGCCTAAGAAATGCTTAAAAAGTTGACATAATTATCTTCTTTGTAAAAGATAATTTACTAGACAATTTAAAATTTTTTATTAAAAGATCATAACGATAACGATCATTGGGCCTAATAAATGCTAAAAAACTTGACATAATTATCTTCTTTGTAAAAGATAATTTAATAGATCATTTAAAATTTCTTTATAAAAGATCATAATGGTAACAATCATTGGGCCTAATAAATGCTAAAAAAGTTGACATAATTATCTTCTTTGTAAGAGATAATTTACTATAAAATTTAAAATTTCTTATTAAAAGATCATAACGGTAACGATCATTGGCCCTAATAAATGCTAAAAAAGTTGACATAATTATCTTCTTTGTAAAAGATAATTTAATAGATCATTTAAAATTTCTCATTAAAAGATCATAACGGTAACGATCATTGGGCCTAATAAATGCTAAAAAAGTTGACATAATTATCTTCTTTGAAAAAGATAATTTAATAGATCATTTAAAATTTCTTTAAAAAAGATCATAACGGTAACGATCATTGGGCCTAAGAAATGCTTAAAAAGTTGACATAATTATCTTCTTTGTAAAAGATAATTTAATAGATCATTTAAAATTTCTCATTAAAAGATCATAACGGTAACGATCATTGGGCGTAATAAATGCTAAAAAAGTTGACATAATTATCTTCTTTGAAAAAGATAATTTAATAGATCATTTAAAATTTCTTTATAAAAGATCATAATGGTAACAATCATTGGGCCTAATAAATGCTAAAAAAGTTGACATAATTATCTTCTTTGTACGAGATAATTTACTATAAAATTTAAAATTTCTTATTAAAAGATCATAACGGTAATGATCATTGGCCCTAATAAATGCTAAAAAAGTTGACATAATTATCTTGTTTGTAAAAGATAATTTAATAGATCATTTAAAATTTCTTTATAAAAGATCATAATGGTAACAATCATTGGGCCTAATAAATGCTAAAAAAGTTGAGATAATTATCTTCTTTGTAAGAGATAATTTACTATAAAATTTAAAATTTCTTATTAAAAGATCATAACGGTAACGATCATTGGGCCTAATAAATGCAAAAAAAGTTGACATAATTATCTTCTTTGTAAAAGATAATTTAATAGATCATTTAAAATTTCTTTATTAAAAGATCATAACGGTAACAATCATTGGGCCTAATAAATGCTAAAAAGTTGACATAATTATCTTCTTTGTAAAAGATAATTTACTAGACAATTTAAAATTTTTTATTCAAAGATCATAACGGTAACAATCATTGGGCCTAATAAATGCTAAAAAAGTTGACATAATTATCTTCTTTGTAAAAGATAATTTAATAGATCATTTAAAATTTCTTTATAAAAGATCATAATGGTAACAATCATTGGGCCTAATAAATGCTAAAAAAGTTGACATAATTATCTTCTTTGTAAGAGATAATTTACTATAAAATTTAAAATTTCTTATTAAAAGATCATAACGGTAACGATCATTGGGCCTAATAAATGCTAAAAAAGTTGACATAATTATCTTCTTTGTAAAAGATAATTTAATAGATCATTTAAAATTTCTCATTAAAAGATCATAACGGTAACGATCATTGGGCCTAACAAATGCTAAAAAAGTTGACATAATTATCTTGTTTGTAAAAGATAATTTAATAGATCATTTAAAATTTCTTTATAAAAGATCATAATGGTAACAATCATTGGGCCTAATAAATGCTAAAAAAGTTGAGATAATTATCTTCTTTGTAAGAGATAATTTACTATAAAATTTAAAATTTCTTATTAAAAGATCATAACGGTAACGATCATTGGGCCTAATAAATGCAAAAAAAGTTGACATAATTATCTTCTTTGTAAAAGATAATTTAATAGATCATTTAAAATTTCTTTATTAAAAGATCATAACGGTAACAATCATTGGGCCTAATAAATGCTAAAAAGTTGACATAATTATCTTCTTTGTAAAAGATAATTTACTAGACAATTTAAAATTTTTTATTCAAAGATCATAACGGTAACAATCATTGGGCCTAATAAATGCTAAAAAAGTTGACATAATTATCTTCTTTGTAAAAGATAATTTAATAGATCATTTAAAATTTCTTTATAAAAGATCATAATGGTAACAATCATTGGGCCTAATAAATGCTAAAAAAGTTGACATAATTATCTTCTTTGTAAGAGATAATTTACTATAAAATTTAAAATTTCTTATTAAAAGATCATAACGGTAACGATCATTGGGCCTAATAAATGCTAAAAAAGTTGACATAATTATCTTCTTTGTAAAAGATAATTTAATAGATCATTTAAAATTTCTTTATAAAAGATCATAATGGTAACAATCATTGGGCCTAATAAATGCTAAAAAAGTTGACATAATTATCTTCTTTGTAAGAGATAATTTACTATAAAATTTAAAATTTCTTATTAAAAGATCATAACGGTAACGATCATTGGCCCTAATAAATGCTAAAAAAGTTGACATAATTATCTTCTTTGTAAAAGATAATTTAATAGATCATTTAAAATTTCTCATTAAAAGATCATAACGGTAACGATCATTGGGCCTAATAAATGCTAAAAAAGTTGACATAATTATCTTCTTTGAAAAAGATAATTTAATAGATCATTTAAAATTTCTTTAAAAAAGATCATAACGGTAACGATCATTGGGCCTAAGAAATGCTTAAAAAGTTGACATAATTATCTTCTTTGTAAAAGATAATTTAATAGATCATTTAAAATTTCTCATTAAAAGATCATAACGGTAACGATCATTGGGCGTAATAAATGCTAAAAAAGTTGACATAATTATCTTCTTTGAAAAAGATAATTTAATAGATCATTTAAAATTTCTTTATAAAAGATCATAATGGTAACAATCATTGGGCCTAATAAATGCTAAAAAAGTTGACATAATTATCTTCTTTGTACGAGATAATTTACTATAAAATTTAAAATTTCTTATTAAAAGATCATAACGGTAATGATCATTGGCCCTAATAAATGCTAAAAAAGTTGACATAATTATCTTGTTTGTAAAAGATAATTTAATAGATCATTTAAAATTTCTTTATAAAAGATCATAATGGTAACAATCATTGGGCCTAATAAATGCTAAAAAAGTTGAGATAATTATCTTCTTTGTAAGAGATAATTTACTATAAAATTTAAAATTTCTTATTAAAAGATCATAACGGTAACGATCATTGGGCCTAATAAATGCAAAAAAAGTTGACATAATTATCTTCTTTGTAAAAGATAATTTAATAGATCATTTAAAATTTCTTTATTAAAAGATCATAACGGTAACAATCATTGGGCCTAATAAATGCTAAAAAGTTGACATAATTATCTTCTTTGTAAAAGATAATTTACTAGACAATTTAAAATTTTTTATTCAAAGATCATAACGGTAACAATCATTGGGCCTAATAAATGCTAAAAAAGTTGACATAATTATCTTCTTTGTAAAAGATAATTTAATAGATCATTTAAAATTTCTTTATAAAAGATCATAATGGTAACAATCATTGGGCCTAATAAATGCTAAAAAAGTTGACATAATTATCTTCTTTGTAAGAGATAATTTACTATAAAATTTAAAATTTCTTATTAAAAGATCATAACGGTAACGATCAGTGGGCCTAATAAATGCTAAAAAAGTTGACATAATTATCTTCTTTGTAAAAGATAATTTAATAGATCATTTAAAATTTCTCATTAAAAGATCATAACGGTAACGATCATTGGGCCTAACAAATGCTAAAAAAGTTGACATAATTATCTTCTTTGAAAAAGATAATTTAATAGATCATTTAAAATTTCTTTATTAAAAGATTATAACGGTAACGATCATTGGGCGTAATAAATGCTAAAAAAGTTGACATAATTATCTTCTTTGAAAAAGATAATTTAATAGATCATTTAAAATTTCTTTAAAAAAGATCATAACGGTAACGATCATTGGGCCTAAGAAATGCTTAAAAAGTTGACATAATTATCTTCTTTGTAAAAGATAATTTACTAGACAATTTAAAATTTTTTATTCAAAGATCATAACGGTAACAATCATTGGGCCTAATAAATGCTAAAAAAGTTGACATAATTATCTTCTTTGTAAAAGATAATTTAATAGATCATTTAAAATTTCTTTATAAAAGATCATAATGGTAACAATCATTGGGCATAATAAATGCTAAAAAAGTTGACATAATTATCTTCTTTGTAAGAGATAATTTACTATAAAATTTAAAATTTCTTATTAAAAGATCATAACGGTAACGATCATTGGGCCTAATAAATGCTAAAAAAGTTGACATAATTATCTTCTTTGTAAAAGATAATTTAATAGATCATTTAAAATTTCTTTATAAAAGATCATAATGGTAACAATCATTGGGCCTAATAAATGCTAAAAAAGTTGAGATAATTATCTTCTTTGTAAGAGATAATTTACTATAAAATTTAAAATTTCTTATTAAAAGATCATAACGGTAACGATCATTGGGCCTAATAAATGCTAAAAAAGTTGACATAATTATCTTGTTTGTAAAAGATAATTTAATAGATCATTTAAAATTTCTTTATAAAAGATCATAATGGTAACAATCATTGGCCTAATAAATGCTAAAAAAGTTGAGATAATTATCTTCTTTGTAAGAGATAATTTACTATAAAATTTAAAATTTCTTATTAAAAGATCATAATGGTAACGATCATTGGGCCTAATAAATGCTAAAAAAGTTGACATAATTATCTTCTTTGTAAAAGATAATTTAATAGATCATTTAAAATTTCTTTATTAAAAGATCATAACGGTAACAATCATTGGGCCTAATAAATGCTAAAAAGTTGACATAATTATCTTCTTTGTAAAAGATAATTTACTAGACAATTTAAAATTTTTTATTCAAAGATCATAACGGTAACAATCATTGGGCCTAATAAATGCTAAAAAAGTTGACATAATTATCTTCTTTGTAAAAGATAATTTAATAGATCATTTAAAATTTCTTTATAAAAGATCATAATGGTAACAATCATTGGGCCTAATAAATGCTAAAAAAGTTGACATAATTATCTTCTTTGTAAGAGATAATTTACTATAAAATTTAAAATTTCTTATTAAAAGATCATAACGGTAACGATCATTGGGCCTAACAAATGCTAAAAAAGTTGACATAATTATCTTCTTTGAAAAAGATAATTTAATAGATCATTTAAAATTTCTTTATTAAAAGATTATAACGGTAACGATCATTGGGCGTAATAAATGCTAAAAAAGTTGACATAATTATCTTCTTTGAAAAAGATAATTTAATAGATCATTTAAAATTTCTTTAAAAAAGATCATAACGGTAACGATCATTGGGCCTAAGAAATGCTTAAAAAGTTGACATAATTATCTTCTTTGTAAAAGATAATTTACTAGACAATTTAAAATTTTTTATTCAAAGATCATAACGGTAACAATCATTGGGCCTAATAAATGCTAAAAAAGTTGACATAATTATCTTCTTTGTAAAAGATAATTTAATAGATCATTTAAAATTTCTTTATAAAAGATCATAATGGTAACAATCATTGGGCCTAATAAATGCTAAAAAAGTTGACATAATTATCTTCTTTGTAAGAGATAATTTACTATAAAATTTAAAATTTCTTATTAAAAGATCATAACGGTAACGATCATTGGGCCTAATAAATGCTAAAAAAGTTGACATAATTATCTTCTTTGTAAAAGATAATTTAATAGATCATTTAAAATTTCTTTATAAAAGATCATAATGGTAACAATCATTGGGCCTAATAAATGCTAAAAAAGTTGAGATAATTATCTTCTTTGTAAGAGATAATTTACTATAAAATTTAAAATTTCTTATTAAAAGATCATAACGGTAACGATCATTGGGCCTAATAAATGCTAAAAAAGTTGACATAATTATCTTGTTTGTAAAAGATAATTTAATAGATCATTTAAAATTTCTTTATAAAAGATCATAATGGTAACAATCATTGGCCTAATAAATGCTAAAAAATTTGAGATAATTATCTTCTTTGTAAGAGATAATTTACTATAAAATTTAAAATTTCTTATTAAAAGATCATAACGGTAACGATCATTGGGCCTAATAAATGCTAAAAAAGTTGACATAATTATCTTCTTTGTAAAAGATAATTTAATAGATCATTTAAAATTTCTTTATTAAAAGATCATAACGGTAACAATCATTGGGCCTAATAAATGCTAAAAAGTTGACATAATTATCTTCTTTGTAAAAGATAATTTACTAGACAATTTAAAATTTTTTATTCAAAGATCATAACGGTAACAATCATTGGGCCTAATAAATGCTAAAAAAGTTGACATAATTATCTTCTTTGTAAAAGATAATTTAATAGATCATTTAAAATTTCTTTATAAAAGATCATAATGGTAACAATCATTGGGCCTAATAAATGCTAAAAAAGTTGACATAATTATCTTCTTTGTAAGAGATAATTTACTATAAAATTTAAAATTTCTTATTAAAAGATCATAACGGTAACGATCATTGGGCCTAATAAATGCTAAAAAAGTTGACATAATTATCTTCTTTGTAAAAGATAATTTAATAGCTCATTTAAAATTTCTTTATTAAAAGATCATAACGGTAACAATCATTGGGCCTAATAAATGCTAAAAAGTTGACATAATTATCTTCTTCGTAAGAGATAATTTACTATAAAATTTAAAATTTCTTATTAAAAGATCATAACGGTAACGATCATTGGGCCTAATAAATGCTAAAAAAGTTGACATAATTATCTTCTTTGTAAAAGATAATTTAATAGA
The DNA here is from genome assembly GCA_037954015.1 of Psophocarpus tetragonolobus. NCBI lineage: Eukaryota > Viridiplantae > Streptophyta > Magnoliopsida > Fabales > Fabaceae > Psophocarpus > Psophocarpus tetragonolobus. The sequence continues at coordinate 56,033,781 of CM075688.1, read as the reverse complement.
TCATTTAAAATTTCTCATTAAAAGATCATAACGGTAACGATCATTGGGCCTAATAAATGCTAAAAAAGTTGACATAATTATCTTCTTTGAAAAAGATAATTTAATAGATCATTTAAAATTTCTTTAAAAAAGATCATAACGGTAACGATCATTGTCCTAAGAAATGCTTAAAAAGTTGACATAATTATCTTCTTTGTAAAAGATAATTTAATAGATCATTTAAAATTTCTCATTAAAAGATCATAACGGTAACGATCATTGGGCGTAATAAATGCTAAAAAAGTTGACATAATTATCTTCTTTGAAAAAGATAATTTAATAGATCATTTAAAATTTCTTTATAAAAGATCATAATGGTAACAATCATTGGGCCTAATAAATGCTAAAAAAGTTGACATAATTATCTTCTTTGTACGAGATAATTTACTATAAAATTTAAAATTTCTTATTAAAAGATCATAACGGTAATGATCATTGGCCCTAATAAATGCTAAAAAAGTTGACATAATTATCTTGTTTGTAAAAGATAATTTAATAGATCATTTAAAATTTCTTTATAGAAGATCATAATGGTAACAATCATTGGGCCTAATAAATGCTAAAAAAGTTGACATAATTATCTTCTTTGTAAGAGATAATTTACTATAAAATTTAAAATTTCTTACTAAAAGATCATAACGGTAACGATCATTGGGCCTAATAAATGCTAAAAAAGTTGACATAATTATCTTCTTTGTAAAAGATAATTTAATAGATCATTTAAAATTTCTTTATTAAAAGATCATAATGGTAACAATCATTGGGCCTAATAAATGCTAAAAAGTTGACATAATTATCTTCTTTGTAAAAGATAATTTACTAGACAATTTAAAATTTTTTATTCAAAGATCATAACGGTAACAATCATTGGGCCTAATAAATGCTAAAAAAGTTGACATAATTATCTTCTTTGTAAAAGATAATTTAATAGATCATTTAAAATTTCTTTATAAAAGATCATAATGGTAACAATCATTGGGCCTAATAAATGCTAAAAAAGTTGACATAATTATCTTCTTTGTAAGAGATAATTTACTATAAAATTTAAAATTTCTTATTAAAAGATCATAACGGTAATGATCATTGGGCCTAATAAATGCTAAAAAAGTTGACATAATTATCTTCTTTGTAAAAGATAATTTAATAGATCATTTAAAATTTCTCATTAAAAGATCATAACGGTAACGATCATTGGGCCTAACAAATGCTAAAAAAGTTGACATAATTATCTTCTTTGAAAAAGATAATTTAATAGATCATTTAAAATTTCTTTATTAAAAGATTATAACGGTAACGATCATTGGTCGTAATAAATGCTAAAAAAGTTGACATAATTATCTTCTTTGAAAAAGATAATTTAATAGATCATTTAAAATTTCTTTAAAAAAGATCATAACGGTAACGATCATTGGGCCTAAGAAATGCTTAAAAAGTTGACATAATTATCTTCTTTGTAAAAGATAATTTACTAGACAATTTAAAATTTTTTATTCAAAGATCATAACGGTAACAATCATTGGGCCTAATAAATGCTAAAAAAGTTGACATAATTATCTTCTTTGTAAAAGATAATTTAATAGATCATTTAAAATTTCTTTATAAAAGATCATAATGGTAACAATCATTGGGCCTAATAAATGCTAAAAAAGTTGACATAATTATCTTCTTTGTAAGAGATAATTTACTATAAAATTTAAAATTTCTTATTAAAAGATCATAACGGTAACGATCATTGGGCCTAATAAATGCTAAAAAAGTTGACATAATTATCTTCTTTGTAAAAGATAATTTAATAGATCATTTAAAATTTCTTTATAAAAGATCATAATGGTAACAATCATTGGGCCTAATAAATGCTAAAAAAGTTGAGATAATTATCTTCTTTGTAAGAGATAATTTACTATAAAATTTAAAATTTCTTATTAAAAGATCATAACGGTAACGATCATTGGGCCTAATAAATGCTAAAAAAGTTGACATAATTATCTTCTTTGTAAAAGATAATTTAATAGATCATTTAAAATTTCTTTATTAAAAGATCATAACGGTAACAATCATTGGGCCTAATAAATGCTAAAAAGTTGACATAATTATCTTCTTTGTAAAAGATAATTTACTAGACAATTTAAAATTTTTTATTCAAAGATCATAACGGTAACAATCATTGGGCCTAATAAATGCTAAAAAAGTTGACATAATTATCTTCTTTGTAAAAGATAATTTAATAGATCATTTAAAATTTCTTTATAAAAGATCATAATGGTAACAATCATTGGGCCTAATAAATGCTAAAAAAGTTGACATAATTATCTTCTTTGTAAGAGATAATTTACTATAAAATTTAAAATTTCTTATTAAAAGATCATAACGGTAACGATCATTGGGCCTAATAAATGCTAAAAAAGTTGACATAATTATCTTCTTTGTAAAAGATAATTTAATACATCATTTAAAATTTCTTTATAAAAGATCATAATGGTAACAATCATTGGGCCTAATAAATGCTAAAAAAGTTGACATAATTATCTTCTTTGTAAGAGATAATTTACTATAAAATTTCAAATTTCTTATTAAAAGATCATAACGGTAAAGATCATTGGGCCTAATAAATGCTAAAAAAGTTGACATAATTATCTTCTTTGTAAAAGATAATTTAATAGCTCATTTAAAATTTCTTTATTAAAAGATCATAATGGTAACAATCATTGGGCCTAATAAATGCTAAAAAGTTGACATAATTATCTTCTTTGTAAGAGATAATTTACTATAAAATTTAAAATTTCTTATTAAAAGATCATAACGGTAACGATCATTGGCCCTAATAAATGCTAAAAAAGTTGACATAATTATCTTCTTTGTAAAAGATAATTTAATAGATCATTTAAAATTTCTCATTAAAAGATCATAACGGTAACGATCATTGGGCCTAATAAATGCTAAAAAAGTTGACATAATTATCTTCTTTGGAAAAGATAATTTAATAGATCATTTAAAATTTCTTTAAAAAAGATCATAACGGTAACGATCATTGGCCTAAGAAATGCTTAAAAAGTTGACATAATTATCTTCTTTGTAAAAGATAATTTAATAGATCATTTAAAATTTCTCATTAAAAGATCATAACGGTAACGATCATTGGGCGTAATAAATGCTAAAAAAGTTGACATAATTATCTTCTTTGAAAAAGATAATTTAATAGATCATTTAAAATTTCTTTATAAAAGATCATAATGGTAACAATCATTGGGCCTAATAAATGCTAAAAAAGTTGACATAATTATCTTCTTTGTACGAGATAATTTACTATAAAATTTAAAATTTCTTATTAAAAGATCATAACGGTAATGATCATTGGCCCTAATAAATGCTAAAAAAGTTGACATAATTATCTTGTTTGTAAAAGATAATTTAATAGATCATTTAAAATTTCTTTATAGAAGATCATAATGGTAACAATCATTGGGCCTAATAAATGCTAAAAAAGTTGACATAATTATCTTCTTTGTAAGAGATAATTTACTATAAAATTTAAAATTTCTTTCTAAAAGATCATAACGGTAACGATCATTGGGCCTAATAAATGCTAAAAAAGTTGACATAATTATCTTCTTTGTAAGAGATAATTTACTATAAAATTTAAAATTTCTTTCTAAAAGATCATAACGGTAACGATCATTGGGCCTAATAAATGCTAAAAAAGTTGACATAATTATCTTCTTTGTAAAAGATAATTTAATAGATCATTTAAAATTTCTTTATTAAAAGATCATAATGGTAACAATCATTGGGCCTAATAAATGCTAAAAAGTTGACATAATTATCTTCTTTGTAAGAGATAATTTACTATAAAATTTAAAATTTCTTTCTAAAAGATCATAACGGTAACGATCATTGGGCCTAATAAATGCTAAAAAAGTTGACATAATTATCTTCTTTGTAAAAGATAATTTAATAGATCATTTAAAATTTCTTTATTAAGAGATCATAATGGTAACAATCATTGGGCCTAATAAATGCTAAAAAGTTGACATAATTATCTTCTTTGTAAGAGATAATTTACTATAAAATTTAAAATTTCTTATTAAAAGATCATAACGGTAACGATCATTGGGCCTAATAAATGCTAAAAAAGTTGACATAATTATCTTCTTTGTAAAAGATAATTTAATAGATCATTTAAAATTTCTCATTAAAAGATCATAACGGTAACGATCATTGGGCCTAACAAATGCTAAAAAAGTTGACATAATTATCTTCTTTGAAAAAGATAATTTAATAGATCATTTAAAATTTCTTTATTAAAAGATTATAACGGTAACGATCATTGGGCGTAATAAATGCTAAAAAAGTTGACATAATTATCTTCTTTGAAAAAGATAATTTAATAGATCATTTAAAATTTCTTTAAAAAAGATCATAACGGTAACGATCATTGGGCCTAAGAAATGCTTAAAAAGTTGACATAATTATCTTCTTTGTAAAAGATAATTTACTAGACAATTTAAAATTTTTTATTCAAAGATCATAACGGTAACAATCATTGGGCCTAATAAATGCTAAAAAAGTTGACATAATTATCTTCTTTGTAAAAGATAATTTAATAGATCATTTAAAATTTCTTTATAAAAGATCATAATGGTAACAATCATTGGGCCTAATAAATGCTAAAAAAGTTGACATAATTATCTTCTTTGTAAGAGATAATTTACTATAAAATTTAAAATTTCTTATTAAAAGATCATAACGGTAACGATCATTGGGCCTAATAAATGCTAAAAAAGTTGACATAATTATCTTCTTTGTAAAAGATAATTTAATAGATCATTTAAAATTTCTTTATAAAAGATCATAATGGTAACAATCATTGGGCCTAATAAATGCTAAAAAAGTTAACATAATTATCTTCTTTGTAAGAGATAATTTACTATAAAATTTAAAATTTCTTATTAAAAGATCATAACGGTAAAGATCATTGGGCCTAATAAATGCTAAAAAAGTTGACATAATTATCTTCTTTGTAAAAGATAATTTAATAGATCATTTAAAATTTCTCATTAAAAGATCATAACGGTAACGATCATTGGGCCTAATAAATGCTAAAAAAGTTGACATAATTATCTTCTTTGAAAAAGATAATTTAATAGATCATTTAAAATTTCTTTAAAAAAAATCATAACGGTAACGATCATTGGGCCTAAGAAATGCTTAAAAAGTTGACATAATTATCTTCTTTGTAAAAGATAATTTACTAGACAATTTAAAATTTTTTATTAAAAGATCATAACGGTAACGATCATTGGGCCTAATAAATGCTAAAAAACTTGACATAATTATCTTCTTTGTAAAAGATAATTTAATAGATCATTTAAAATTTCTTTATAAAAGATCATAATGGTAACAATCATTGGGCCTAATAAATGCTAAAAAAGTTGACATAATTATCTTCTTTGTAAGAGATAATTTACTATAAAATTTAAAATTTCTTATTAAAAGATCATAACGGTAACGATCATTGGGCCTAATAAATGCTAAAAAAGTTGACATAATTATCTTCTTTGTAAAAGATAATTTAATAGATCATTTAAAATTTCTTTATAAAAGATCATAATGGTAACAATCATTGGGCCTAATAAATGCTAAAAAAGTTGACATAATTATCTTCTTTGTAAGAGATAATTTACTATAAAATTTAAAATTTCTTATTAAAAGATCATAACGGTAAAGATCATTGGGCCTAAGAAATGCTTAAAAAGTTGACATAATTATCTTCTTTGTAAAAGATAATTTACTAGACAATTTAAAATTTTTTATGAAAAGATCATAACGGTAACGATCATTGGGCCTAATAAATGCTAAAAAACTTGACATAATTATCTTCTTTGTAAAAGATAATTTAATAGATCATTTAAAATTTCTTTATAACAGATCATAATGGTAACAATCATTGGGCCTAATAAATGCTAAAAAAGTTGACATAATTATCTTCTTTGAAAAAGATAATTTAATAGATCATTTAAAATTTCTTTAAAAAAGATCATAACGGTAACGATCATTGGGCCTAAGAAATGCTTAAAAAGTTGACATAATTATCTTCTTTGTAAAAGATAATTTACTAGACAATTTAAAATTTTTTATTCAAAGATCATAACGGTAACAATCATTGGGCCTAATAAATGCTAAAAAAGTTGACATAATTATCTTCTTTGTAAAAGATAATTTAATAGATCATTTAAAATTTCTTTATAAAAGATCATAATGGTAACAATCATTGGGCCTAATAAATGCTAAAAAAGTTGACATAATTATCTTCTTTGTAAGAGATAATTTACTATAAAATTTAAAATTTCTTATTAAAAGATCATAACGGTAACGATCATTGGGCCTAATAAATGCTAAAAAAGTTGACATAATTATCTTCTTTGTAAAAGATAATTTAATAGATCATTTAAAATTTCTTTATAAAAGATCATAATGGTAACAATCATTGGGCCTAATAAATGCTAAAAAAGTTGACATAATTATCTTCTTTGTAAGAGATAATTTACTATAAAATTTAAAATTTCTTATTAAAAGATCATAACGGTAAAGATCATTGGGCCTAAGAAATGCTTAAAAAGTTGACATAATTATCTTCTTTGTAAAAGATAATTTACTAGACAATTTAAAATTTTTTATGAAAAGATCATAACGGTAACGATCATTGGGCCTAATAAATGCTAAAAAACTTGACATAATTATCTTCTTTGTAAAAGATAATTTAATAGATCATTTAAAATTTCTTTATAAAAGATCATAATGGTAACAATCATTGGGCCTAATAAATGCTAAAAAAGTTGACATAATTATCTTCTTTGTAAGAGATAATTTACTATAAAATTTAAAATTTCTTATTAAAAGATCATAACGGTAACGATCATTGGGCCTAATAAATGCTAAAAAAGTTGACATAATTATCTTCTTTGTAAAAGATAATTTAATAGATCATTTAAAATTTCTTTATAAAAGATCATAATGGTAACAATCATTGGGCCTAATAAATGCTAAAAAAGTTGACATAATTATCTTCTTTGTAAGAGATAATTTACTATAAAATTTAAAATTTCTTATTAAAAGATCATAACGGTAAAGATCATTGGGCCTAAGAAATGCTTAAAAAGTTGACATAATTATCTTCTTTGTAAAAGATAATTTACTAGACAATTTAAAATTTTTTATGAAAAGATCATAACGGTAACGATCATTGGGCCTAATAAATGCTAAAAAACTTGACATAATTATCTTCTTTGTAAAAGATAATTTAATAGATCATTTAAAATTTCTTTATAACAGATCATAATGGTAACAATCATTGGGCCTAATAAATGCTAAAAAAGTTGACATAATTATCTTCTTTGTACGAGATAATTTACTATAAAATTTAAAATTTCTTATTAAAAGATCATAACGGTAATGATCATTGGCCCTAATAAATGCTAAAAAAGTTGACATAATTATCTTGTTTGTAAAAGATAATTTAATAGATCATTTAAAATTTCTTTATAAAAGATCATAATGGTAACAATCATTGGGCCTAATAAATGCTAAAAAAGTTGACATAATTATCTTCTTTGTAAGAGATAATTTACTATAAAATTTAAAATTTCTTATTAAAAGATCATAACGGTAACGATCATTGGGCCTAATAAATGCTAAAAAAGTTGACATAATTATCTTCTTTGTAAAAGATAATTTAATAGACCATTTAAAATTTCTTTATTAAAAGATCATAATGGTAACAATCATTGGGCCTAATAAATGCTAAAAAGTTGACATAATTATCTTCTTTGTAAGAGATAATTTACTATAAAATTTAAAATTTCTTATTAAAAGATCATAACGGTAACGATCATTGGGCCTAATAAATGCTAAAAAAGTTGACATAATTATCTTCTTTGTAAAAGATAATTTAATAGATCATTTAAAATTTCTTTATAAAAGATCATAATGGTAACAATCATTGGGCCTAATAAATGCTAAAAAAGTTGACATAATTATCTTCTTTGTAACAGATAATTTACTATAAAATTTAAAATTTCTTATTAAAAGATCATAACGGTAAAGATCATTGGGCCTAATAAATGCTAAAAAAGTTGACATAATTATCTTCTTTGTAAAAGATAATTTAATAGCTGATTTAAAATTTCTTTAAAAAAGATCATAACGGTAACGATCATTGGGCCTAAGAAATGCTTAAAAAGTTGACATAATTATCCTCTTTGTAAAAGATAATTTACTAGACAATTTAAAATTTTTTATTAAAAGATCATAACGGTAACGATCATTGGGCCTAATAAATGCTAAAAAAGTTGACATATTTTCTTTGTAAAAGATAATTTAATAGATCATTTAAAATTTCTTTATTAAAAGATCATAATGGTAACAATCATTGGGACTAATAAATGCTAAAAAGTTGACATAATTATCTTCTTTGTAAGAGATAATTTACTATAAAATTTAAAATTTCTTATTAAAAGATCATAACGGTAACGATCATTGGGCCTAATAAATGCTAAAAAAGTTGACATAATTATCTTCTTTGTAAAAGATAATTTAATAGATCATTTAAAATTTCTCATTAAAAGATCATAACGGTAACGATCATTGGGCCTAACAAATGCTAAAAAAGTTGACATAATTATCTTCTTTGAAAAAGATAATTTAATAGATCATTTAAAATTTCTTTATTAAAAGATTATAACGGTAACGATCATTGGGCGTAATAAATGCTAAAAAATTTGACATAATTATCTTCTTTGAAAAAGATAATTTAATAGATCATTTAAAATTTCTTTATAAAAGATCATAATGGTAACAATCATTGGGCCTAATAAATGCTAAAAAAGTTGACATAATTATCTTCTTTGTACGAGATAATTTACTATAAAATTTAAAATTTCTTATTAAAAGATCATAACGGTAATGATCATTGGCCCTAATAAATGCTAAAAAAGTTGACATAATTATCTTGTTTGTAAAAGATAATTTAATAGATCATTTAAAATTTCTTTATAAAAGATCATAATGGTAACAATCATTGGGCCTAATAAATGCTAAAAAAGTTGACATAATTATCTTCTTTGTAAGAGATAATTTACTATAAAATTTAAAATTTCTTATTAAAAGATCATAACGGTAACGATCATTGGGCCTAATAAATGCTAAAAAAGTTGACATAATTATCTTCTTTGTAAAAGATAATTTAATAAATCATTTAAAATTTCTTTATTAAAAGATCATAATGGTAACAATCATTGGGCCTAATAAATGCTAAAAAGTTGACATAATTATCTTCTTTGTAAGAGATAATTTACTATAAAATTTAAAATTTCTTATTAAAAGATCATAACGGTAACGATCATTGGGCCTAATAAATGCTAAAAAAGTTGACATAATTATCTTCTTTGTAAAAGATAATTTAATAGATCATTTAAAATTTCTTTATTAAAAGATCATAATGGTAACAATCATTGGGCCTAATAAATGCTAAAAAGTTGACATAATTATCTTCTTTGTAAGAGATAATTTACTATAAAATTTAAAATTTCTTATTAAAAGATCATAACGGTAACGATCATTGGGCCTAATAAATGCTAAAAAAGTTGACATAATTATCTTCTTTGTAAAAGATAATTTAATAGATCATTTAAAATTTCTTTATAAAAGATCATAATGGTAACAATCATTGGGCCTAATAAATGCTAAAAAAGTTGACATAATTATCTTCTTTGTAACAGATAATTTACTATAAAATTTAAAATTTCTTATTAAAAGATCATAACGGTAAAGATCATTGGGCCTAATAAATGCAAAAAAAGTTGACATAATTATCTTCTTTGTAAAAGATAATTTAATAGCTGATTTAAAATTTCTTTAAAAAAGATCATAACGGTAACGATCATTGGGCCTAAGAAATGCTTAAAAAGTTGACATAATTATCCTCTTTGTAAAAGATAATTTACTAGACAATTTAAAATTTTTTATTAAAAGATCATAACGGTAACGATCATTGGGCCTAATAAATGCTAAAAAAGTTGACATATTTTCTTTGTAAAAGATAATTTAATAGATCATTTAAAATTTCTTTATTAAAAGATCATAATGGTAACAATCATTGGGACTAATAAATGCTAAAAAGTTGACATAATTATCTTCTTTGTAAGAGATAATTTACTATAAAATTTAAAATTTCTTATTAAAAGATCATAACGGTAACGATCATTGGGCCTAATAAATGCTAAAAAAGTTGACATAATTATCTTCTTTGTAAAAGATAATTTAATAGATCATTTAAAATTTCTCATTAAAAGATCATAATGGTAACGATCATTGGGCCTAACAAATGCTAAAAAAGTTGACATAATTATCTTCTTTGAAAAAGATAATTTAATAGATCATTTAAAATTTCTTTATTAAAAGATTATAACGGTAACGATCATTGGGCGTAATAAATGCTAAAAAATTTGACATAATTATCTTCTTTGAAAAAGATAATTTAATAGATCATTTAAAATTTCTTTATAAAAGATCATAATGGTAACAATCATTGGGCCTAATAAATGCTAAAAATGTTGACATAATTATCTTCTTTGTACGAGATAATTTACTATAAAATTTAAAATTTCTTATTAAAAGATCATAACGGTAATGATCATTGGCCCTAATAAATGCTAAAAAAGTTGACATAATTATCTTGTTTGTAAAAGATAATTTAATAGATCATTTAAAATTTCTTTATAAAAGATCATAATGGTAACAATCATTGGGCCTAATAAATGCTAAAAAAGTTGACATAATTATCTTCTTTGTAAGAGATAATTTACTATAAAATTTAAAATTTCTTATTAAAAGATCATAACGGTAACGATCATTGGGCCTAATAAATGCTAAAAAAGTTGACATAATTATCTTCTTTGTAAAAGATAATTTAATAGATCATTTAAAATTTCTTTATTAAAAGATCATAATGGTAACAATCATTGGGCCTAATAAATGCTAAAAAGTTGACATAATTATCTTCTTTGTAAGAGATAATTTACTATAAAATTTAAAATTTCTTGTTAAAAGATCATAACGGTAACGATCATTGGGCCTAATAAATGCTAAAAAAGTTGACATAATTATCTTCTTTGTAAAAGATAATTTAATAGATCATTTAAAATTTCTTTATAAAAGATCATAATGGTAACAATCATTGGGCCTAATAAATGCTAAAAAAGTTGACATAATTATCTTCTTTGTAACAGATAATTTACTATAAAATTTAAAATTTCTTATTAAAAGATCATAACGGTAAAGATCATTGGGCCTAATAAATGCTAAAAAAGTTGACATAATTATCTTCTTTGTAAAAGATAATTTAATAGCTGATTTAAAATTTCTTTAAAAAAGATCATAACGGTAACGATCATTGGGCCTAAGAAATGCTTAAAAAGTTGACATAATTATCCTCTTTGTAAAAGATAATTTACTAGACAATTTAAAATTTTTTATTAAAAGATCATAACGGTAACGATCATTGGGCCTAATAAATGCTAAAAAACTTGACATAATTATCTTCTTTGTAAAAGATAATTTAATAGATCATTTAAAATTTCTTTATAAAAGATTATAATGGTAACAATCATTGGGCCTAATAAATGGTAAAAAAGTTGACATAATTATCTTCTTTGTAAGAGATAATTTACTATAAAATTTAAAATTTCTTATTAAAAGATCATAACGGTAACGATCATTGGCCCTAATAAATGCTAAAAAAGTTGACATAATTATCTTCTTTGTAAAAGATAATTTAATAGATCATTTAAAATTTATTTATTAAAAGATCATAATGGTAACAATCATTGGGCCTAATAAATGCTAAAAAGTTGACATAATTATCTTCTTTGTAAGAGATAATTTACTATAAAATTTAAAATTTCTTATTAAAAGATCATAACGGTAACGATCATTGGGCCTAATAAATGCTAAAAAAGTTGACATAATTATCTTCTTTGTAAAAGATAATTTAATAGATCATTTAAAATTTCTCATTAAAAGATCATAACGGTAACGATCATTGGGCCTAACAAATGCTAAAAAAGTTGACATAATTATCTTCTTTGAAAAAGATAATTTAATAGATCATTTAAAATTTCTTTATTAAAAGATTATAACGGTAACGATCATTGGGCGTAATAAATGCTAAAAAAGTTGACATAATTATCTTCTTTGAAAAAGATAATTTAATAGATCATTTAAAATTTCTTTATAAAAGATCATAATGGTAACAATCATTGGGCCTAATAAATGCTAAAAAGTTGACATAATTATCTTCTTTGTAAGAGATAATTTACTATAAAATTTAAAATTTCTTATTAAAAGATCATAACGGTAACGATCATTGGGCCTAATAAATGCTAAAAAAGTTGACATAATTATCTTCTTTGTAAAAGATAATTTAATAGATCATTTAAAATTTCTTTATAAAAGATCATAATGGTAACAATCATTGGGCCTAATAAATGCTAAAAAAGTTGACATAATTATCTTCTTTGTAACAGATAATTTACTATAAAATTTAAAATTTCTTATTAAAAGATCATAACGGTAAAGATCATTGGGCCTAATAAATGCTAAAAAAGTTGACATAATTATCTTCTTTGTAAAAGATAATTTAATAGCTGATTTAAAATTTCTTTAAAAAAGATCATAACGGTAACGATCATTGGGCCTAAGAAATGCTCAAAAAGTTGACATAATTATCCTCTTTGTAAAAGATAATTTACTAGACAATTTAAAATTTTTTATTAAAAGATCATACGGTAACGATTATTGGGCCTAATAAATGCTAAAAACTTGACATAATTATCTTCTTTGTAAAAGATAATTTAATAGATCATTTAAAATTTCTTTATAAAAGATCATAATGGTAACAATCGTTGGGCCTAATAAATGGTAAAAAAGTTGACATAATTATCTTCTTTGTAAGAGATAATTTACTATAAAATTTAAAATTTCTTATTAAAAGATCATAACGGTAACGATCATTGGCCCTAATAAATGCTAAAAAAGTTGACATAATTATCTTCTTTGTAAAAGATAATTTAATAGATCATTTAAAATTTCTTTATTAAAAGATCATAATGGTAACAATCATTGGGCCTAATAAATGCTAAAAAGTTGACATAATTATCTTCTTTGTAAGAGATAATTTACTATAAAATTTAAAATTTCTTATTAAAAGATCATAACGGTAACGATCATTGGGCCTAATAAATGCTAAAAAAGTTGACATAATTATCTTCTTTGTAAAAGATAATTTAATAGATCATTTAAAATTTCTTTATAAAAGATCATAATGGTAACAATCATTGGGCCTAATAAATGCTAAAAAAGTTGACATAATTATCTTCTTTGTAAGAGATAATTTACTATAAAATTTAAAATTTCTTATTAAAAGATCATAACGGTAACGATCATTGGGCCTAATAAATGCTAAAAAAGTTGACATAATTATCTTCTTTGTAAAAGATAATTTAATAGATCATTTAAAATTTCTTTATAAAAGATCATAATGGTAACAATCATTGGGCCTAATAAATGCTAAAAAAGTTGACATAATTATCTTCTTTGTACAAGATAATTTACTATAAAATTTAAAATTTCTTATTAAAAGATCATAACGGTAATGATCATTGGCCCTAATAAATGCTAAAAAAGTTGACATAATTATCTTGTTTGTAAAAGATAATTTAATAGATCATTTAAAATTTCTTTATAAAAGATCATAATGGTAACAATCATTGGGCCTAATAAATGCTAAAAAAGTTGACATAATTATCTTCTTTGTAAGAGATAATTTACTATAAAATTTAAAATTTCTTATTAAAAGATCATAACGGTAACGATCATTGGGCCTAATAAATGCTAAAAAAGTTGACATAATTATCTTCTTTGTAAAAGATAATTTAATAGATCATTTAAAATTTCTTTATAAAAGATCATAATGGTAACAATCATTGGGCCTAATAAATGCTAAAAAAGTTGACATAATTATCTTCTTTGTAACAGATAATTTACTATAAAATTGAAAATTTCTTATTAAAAGATCATAACGGTAAAGATCATTGGGCCTAATAAATGCTAAAAAAGTTGACATAATTATCTTCTTTGTAAAAGATAATTTAATAGCTGATTTAAAATTTCTTTAAAAAAGATCATAACGGTAACGATCATTGGGCCTAAGAAATGCTTAAAAAGTTGACATAATTATCCTCTTTGTAAAAGATAATTTACTAGACAATTTAAAATTTTTTATTAAAAGATCATAACGGTAACGATTATTGGGCCTAATAAATGCTAAAAACTTGACATAATTATCTTCTTTGTAAAAGATAATTTAATAGATCATTTAAAATTTCTTTATAAAAGATCATAATGGTAACAATCGTTGGGCCTAATAAATGGTAAAAAAGTTGACATAATTATCTTCTTTGTAAGAGATAATTTACTATAAAATTTAAAATTTCTTATTAAAAGATCATAACGGTAACGATCATTGGCCCTAATAAATGCTAAAAAAGTTGACATAATTATCTTCTTTGTAAAAGATAATTTAATAGATCATTTAAAATTTCTTTATTAAAAGATCATAATGGTAACAATCATTGGGCCTAATAAATGCTAAAAAGTTGACATAATTATCTTCTTTGTAAGAGATAATTTACTATAAAATTTAAAATTTCTTATTAAAAGATCATAACGGTAACAATCATTGGGCCTAATAAATGCTAAAAAAGTTGACATAATTATCTTCTTTGTAAAAGATAATTTAATAGATCATTTAAAATTTCTTTATAAAAGATCATAATGGTAACAATCATTGGGCCTAATAAATGCTAAAAAAGTTGACATAATTATCTTCTTTGTAAGAGATAATTTACTATAAAATTTAAAATTTCTTATTAAAAGATCATAACGGTAACGATCATTGGGCCTAATAAATGCTAAAAAAGTTGACATAATTATCTTCTTTGTAAAAGATAATTTAATAGATCATTTAAAATTTCTTTATAAAAGATCATAATGGTAACAATCATTGGGCCTAATAAATGCTAAAAAAGTTGACATAATTATCTTCTTTGTACAAGATAATTTACTATAAAATTTAAAATTTCTTATTAAAAGATCATAACGGTAATGATCATTGGCCCTAATAAATGCTAAAAAAGTTGACATAATTATCTTGTTTGTAAAAGATAATTTAATAGATCATTTAAAATTTCTTTATAAAAGATCATAATGGTAACAATCATTGGGCCTAATAAATGCTAAAAAAGTTGACATAATTATCTTCTTTGTAAGAGATAATTTACTATAAAATTTAAAATTTCTTATTAAAAGATCATAACGGTAACGATCATTGGGCCTAATAAATGCTAAAAAAGTTGACATAATTATCTTCTTTGTAAAAGATAATTTAATAGATCATTTAAAATTTCTTTATAAAAGATCATAATGGTAACAATCATTGGGCCTAATAAATGCTAAAAAAGTTGACATAATTATCTTCTTTGTAACAGATAATTTACTATAAAATTGAAAATTTCTTATTAAAAGATCATAACGGTAAAGATCATTGGGCCTAATAAATGCTAAAAAAGTTGACATAATTATCTTCTTTGTAAAAGATAATTTAATAGCTGATTTAAAATTTCTTTAAAAAAGATCATAACGGTAACGATCATTGGGCCTAAGAAATGCTTAAAAAGTTGACATAATTATCCTCTTTGTAAAAGATAATTTACTAGACAATTTAAAATTTTTTATTAAAAGATCATAACGGTAACGATTATTGGGCCTAATAAATGCTAAAAACTTGACATAATTATCTTCTTTGTAAAAGATAATTTAATAGATCATTTAAAATTTCTTTATAAAAGATCATAATGGTAACAATCGTTGGGCCTAATAAATGGTAAAAAAGTTGACATAATTATCTTCTTTGTAAGAGATAATTTACTATAAAATTTAAAATTTCTTATTAAAAGATCATAACGGTAACGATCATTGGCCCTAATAAATGCTAAAAAAGTTGACATAATTATCTTCTTTGTAAAAGATAATTTAATAGATCATTTAAAATTTCTTTATTAAAAGATCATAATGGTAACAATCATTGGGCCTAATAAATGCTAAAAAGTTGACATAATTATCTTCTTTGTAAGAGATAATTTACTATAAAATTTAAAATTTCTTATTAAAAGATCATAACGGTAACAATCATTGGGCCTAATAAATGCTAAAAAAGTTGACATAATTATCTTCTTTGTAAAAGATAATTTAATAGATCATTTAAAATTTCTTTATAAAAGATCATAATGGTAACAATCATTGGGCCTAATAAATGCTAAAAAAGTTGACATAATTATCTTCTTTGTAAGAGATAATTTACTATAAAATTTAAAATTTCTTATTAAAAGATCATAACGGTAACGATCATTGGGCCTAATAAATGCTAAAAAAGTTGACATAATTATCTTCTTTGTAAAAGATAATTTAATAGATCATTTAAAATTTCTTTATAAAAGATCATAATGGTAACAATCATTGGGCCTAATAAATGCTAAAAAAGTTGACATAATTATCTTCTTTGTACAAGATAATTTACTATAAAATTTAAAATTTCTTATTAAAAGATCATAACGGTAATGATCATTGGCCCTAATAAATGCTAAAAAAGTTGACATAATTATCTTGTTTGTAAAAGATAATTTAATAGATCATTTAAAATTTCTTTATAAAAGATCATAATGGTAACAATCATTGGGCCTAATAAATGCTAAAAAAGTTGACATAATTATCTTCTTTGTAAGAGATAATTTACTATAAAATTTAAAATTTCTTATTAAAAGATCATAACGGTAACGATCATTGGGCCTAATAAATGCTAAAAAAGTTGACATAATTATCTTCTTTGTAAAAGATAATTGAATAGATCATTTAAAATTTCTTTATTAAAAGATCATAATGGTAACAATCATTGGGCCTAATAAATGCTAAAAAGTTGACATAATTATCTTCTTTGTAAGAGATAATTTACTATAAAATTTAAAATTTCTTATTAAAAGATCATAACGGTAACGATCATTGGGCCTAATAAATGCTAAAAAAGTTGACATAATTATCTTCTTTGTAAAAGATAATTTAATAGATCATTTAAAATTTCTCATTAAAAGATCATAACGGTAACGATCATTGGGCCTAACAAATGCTAAAAAAGTTGACATAATTATCTTCTTTGAAAAAGATAATTTAATAGATCATTTAAAATTTCTTTATTAAAAGATTATAACGGTAACGATCATTGGGCGTAATAAATGCTAAAAAATTTGACATAATTATCTTCTTTGAAAAAGATAATTTAATAGATCATTTAAAATTTCTTTATAAAAGATCATAATGGTAACAATCATTGGGCCTAATAAATGCTAAAAAAGTTGACATAATTATCTTCTTTGTACGAGATAATTTACTATAAAATTTAAAATTTCTTATTAAAAGATCATAACGGTAATGATCATTGGCCCTAATAAATGCTAAAAAAGTTGACATAATTATCTTGTTTGTAAAAGATAATTTAATAGATCATTTAAAATTTCTTTATAAAAGATCATAACGGTAACAATCATTGGGCCTAATAAATGCTAAAAAAGTTGACATAATTATCTTCTTTGTAAGATATAATTTACTATAAAATTTAAAATTTCTTATTAAAAGATCATAACGGTAACGATCATTGGCCCTAATAAATGCTAAAAAAGTTGACATAATTATCTTCTTTGTAAAAGATAATTTAATAGATCATTTAAAATTTCTTTATTAAAAGATCATAATGGTAACAATCATTGGGCCTAATAAATGCTAAAAAGTTGACATAATTATCTTCTTTGTAAGAGATAATTTACTATAAAATTTAAAATTTCTTATTAAAAGATCATAACGGTAACGATCATTGGGCCTAATAAATGCTAAAAAAGTTGACATAATTATCTTCTTTGTAAAAGATAATTTAATAGATCATTTAAAATTTCTCATTAAAAGATCATAACGGTAACGATCATTGGGCCTAACAAATGCTAAAAAAGTTGACATAATTATCTTCTTTGAAAAAGATAATTTAATAGATCATTTAAAATTTCTTTATTAAAAGATTATAACGGTAACGATCATTGGGCGTAATAAATGCTAAAAAAGTTGACATAATTATCTTCTTTGAAAAAGATAATTTAATAGATCATTTAAAATTTCTTTAAAAAAGATCATAACGGTAACGATCATTGGGCCTAAGAAATGCTTAAAAAGTTGACATAATTATCTTCTTTGTAAAAGATAATTTACTAGACAATTTAAAATTTTTTATTCAAAGATCATAACGGTAACAATCATTGGGCCTAATAAATGCTAAAAAAGTTGACATAATTATCTTCTTTGTAAAAGATAATTTAATAGATCATTTAAAATTTCTTTATAAAAGATCATAATGGTAACAATCATTGGGCCTAATAAATGCTAAAAAAGTTGACATAATTATCTTCTTTGTAAGAGATAATTTACTATAAAATTTAAAATTTCTTATTAAAAGATCATAACGGTAACGATCATTGGGCCTAATAAATGCTAAAAAAGTTGACATAATTATCTTCTTTGTAAAAGATAATTTAATAGATCATTTAAAATTTCTTTATAAAAGATCATAATGGTAACAATCATTGGGCCTAATAAATGCTAAAAAAGTTGACATAATTATCTTCTTTGTAAGAGATAATTTACTATAAAATTTAAAATTTCTTATTAAAAGATCATAACGGTAAAGATCATTGGGCCTAATAAATGCTAAAAAAGTTGACATAATTATGTTCTTTGTAAAAGATAATTTAATAGCTCATTTAAAATTTCGTTATTAAAAGATCATAATGGTAACAATCGTTGGGCCTAATAAATGCTAAAAAAGTTGACATAATTATCTTCTTTGTAAGAGATAATTTACTATAAAATTTAAAATTTCTTATTAAAAGATCATAACGGTAACGATAATTGGGCATAACAAATGCTAAAAAAGTTGATATAATTATCTTCTTCGTAAAAGATAATTTAATAGATCATTTAAAATTTCTTTATTAAAAGATTATAACGGTAACGATCATTGGGCGTAATAAATACTAAAAAAGTTGACATAATTATCTTCTTTGTAAAAGATAATTTAATAGATCATTTAAAATTTCTTTATAAAAGATCATAATGGTAACAATCATTGGGCCTAATAAATGCTAAAAAAGTTTACATAATTATCTTCTTTGTAAGAGATAATTTACTATAAAATTTAAAATTTCTTATTAAAAGATCATAACGGTAACGATCATTGGGCCTAATAAATGCTAAAAAAGTTGACATAATTATCTTCTTTGTAAAAGATAATTTAATAGATCATTTAAAATTTTTTTACTAAAAGATTATAACAGTAACGATAATTGGGCATAACAAATGCTAAAAAAGTTGATATAATTGTCTTCTTCGTAAAAGATAATTTAATAGATCATTTAAAATTTCTTTATTAAAAGATTATAACGGTAACGATCATTGGGCGTAATAAATGCTAAAAAATTTTATATAATTATCCTCTTTGTAAAAGATAATTTACTAGATAATTTAAAATTTCTAATTAAAAGACCATAACGGTAACGATCATTGGGCCGAATAAATGCTAAACAAGTTGACATAGCTATCTTCTTTGTCAAAGATAATTTACTAGATAATTTAAAACTTCTTTATAAAAGATAATAACGGTAACAATCATTGGGGCTAATAATTGCCAAAAAAGTTGACATAATTATCTTCTTTGTAAAAGATAATTTAAATTTTCTTATGAAAAGATCATAACGGTAATGATCATTAGCCTAATAAATGCTAAAAAAGTTGACATAATTATCTTCGTGGTAAAAGATACTTTAATAGATCATTTTAAATTTCTTTATAAAATATCATAACGGTAATGATCACTGGCCCTAATAAATGCTAAAAAAATTGACCTAATTATCTTCTTTGTAAAAGAAAATTTACTAGATAATTTAAAATTTCTTATTAAAAGATCATAACGGTAATGATCATTGGGCCTAATAAATACTAAAAAAGTTGACATAATTATCTTCTTTGTAAGAGATAATTTACTATAAAATTTAAAGTTTCTTATTAACAGATCATAACGGTAACGATCATTGGGCCTAATAAATGCTAAAAAAGTTGACATAATTATCTTCTTTGTAAACGATAATTTAATAGATCATTTAAAATTTCTTTATTAAAAGATTATAACGGTAACGATCATTGGGCGTAATAAATGCTAAAAAAGTTGATATAATTATCCTCTTTGTAAAAGATAATTTACTAGATAATTTAAAATTTCTAATTAAAAGATCATAACGGTTACGATCATTGGACCGAATAAATGCTAAGCAAGTTGACATAGCTATCTTCTTTGTCAAAGATAATTTACTAGATAATTTAAAACTTCTTTATAAAAGATAATAACGGTAACAATCATTGGGGCTAATAAATGCCAAAAAAGTTGACATAATTATCTTCTTTGTAAAAGATAATTTAAAATTTCTTATGAAAAGATCATAACGGTAATGCTTAAAAAGTTGACATAATTATCTTCTTTGTAAAAGATAATTTACTAGACAATTTAAAATTTTTTATTAAAAGATCATAACGGTAACGATCATTAGGCCTAATAAATGCTAAAAAAGTTGACATAATTATCTTCTTTGTAAAAGATAATTTAATAGATCATTTAAAATTTCTTTATAAAAGATCATACTGGTAACAATCATTGGGCCTAATAAATGCTAAAAAAGTTGACATAATTATCTTCTTTGTAAGGGATAATTTAATAGATCATTTAAAATTTCTTTATTAAAAGATTATAACGGTAACGATCATTGGGCATAATAAATGCTAAAAAAGTTGATATAATTATCTTCTTTGTAAAAGATAAGTTACTAGATAATTTAAAATTTCTAATTACAAGATCATAATGGTAACGATCATTGGGCCGAATAAATGCTAAAAAAAGTTGACATAATTATCTTCTTTGTAAAACATAATTTAATAGATCATTTAAAATTTCTTTATAAAAGATCATAACGGTAAAGATCATTGGGCCTAATAAATGCCAAAAAAAGTTGATATTATTATCTTTTCTGTAAAAGATAATTTAGTAGATCATTTAAAATTTCTTTATAAAGGATCATAAAGGTAAAGATGATTACGGTAACAATTATTGGGCCTAACAAATGCTAAAATAGTTGACATAATTATCTTCTTTGTGATAGATAATTTACTAGATAATTTAAAATTTATTATTAAAAATGTTCACATAGTTATCTTCTTTGTAAAAGATAATTTAATAGATCATTTACGATAACAATCATTGGGCCTAACAAATGCTAAAATAGTTGACATAATTTTCTTCTTTGTGATTGATAATTTACTAGATAATTTAAAATTTATTATTAAAAATGTTCACATAGTTATCTTCTTTGTAAAAGATAATTTAATAGATCATTTAAAATTTCTTTATAAAATATAATAACGGTAACGATCATAAGGCCTGATATATGCTAAAAAAGTTGACATAATTATCTTCTTTGTAAAAGATAATTTACTAGATAATTTAAAATTTCTTATTAAAAGATCATAACGATAACGATCATTGGGCCTAATAAATGCTAAAACAGTTGACATAATTATCTTCTTTGTAAAAGATAATTTAATAGATCATTTAAAATTTCTTTATTAAAAGATCATAATGGTAACAATCATTGGGCCTAATAAATGCTAAAAAGTTGACATAATTATCTTCTTTGTAAGAGATAATTTACTATAAAATTTAAAATTTCTTATTAAAAGATTATAACGGTAACGATCATTGGGCCTAATAAATGCTAAAAAAGTTGACATAATTATCTTCTTTGAAAAAGATAATTTAATAGATCATTTAAAATTTCTTTAAAAAAGATCATAAGGGTAACGATCATTGGGCCTAAGAAATGCTTAAAAAATTGACATAATTATCTTCTTTGTAAAAGATAATTTACTAGACAATTTAAAATTTTTTATTAAAAGATCATAACGGTAACGATCATTAGGCCTAATAAATGCTAAAAAAGTTGACATAATTATCTTCTTTGTAAAAGATAATTTAATAGATCATTTAAAATTTCTTTATAAAAGATCATACTGGTAACAATCATTGGGCCTAATAAATGCTAAAAAAGTTGACATAATTATCTTCTTTGTAAGAGATAATTTAATAGATCATTTAAAATTTCTTTATTAAAAGATTATAACGGTAACGATCATTGGGCCTAATAAATGCTAAAAAAGTTGACATAATTATCTTCTTTGTAAAAGATAATTTAATAGATCATTTAAAATTTCTTTATAAAAATCATAATGGTAACAATCATTGGTCCTAATAAATGCTAAAAAAGTTTACATAATTATCTTCTTTGTAAGAGACAATTTACTATAAAATTTAAAATTTCTTATTAAAAGATCATAACGGTAACGATCATTGGGAGTAATAAATGCTAAAAAAGTTGACATAATTATCTTCTTTGTAAAAGATAATTTAATATATCATTTAAAATTTCTTTATTAAAAGATTATAACGGTAACGATAATTGGGCATAACAAATGCTAAAAAAGTTGATGTAATTATCTTCTTTGTAAAACATAATTTACTAGATAATTCAAAATTTCTTATTAACAGATCATAACGGTAATGATCATTAGCCTAATAAATGCTAAAAAAGTTGATTTAATTATCTTCTTTGTAAAAGGTAATTTAATAGATCATTTAAAATTTCTTTATAAAAGATAATAACGGTAACCATCATTGAGCCTAATAAATGCTAAGAAAGTTGATATAATTATATTCCTTGTAAAACATAATTTAATAGATCATTTAAAATTTCTTTATAAAAGATCATAACGGTAAACATCATTGGGCCTAATAAATGCCAAAAAAAGATGATATAATTATATTTTCTGTAAAAGATAATTTAGTAGATCATTTAAAATTTCTTTATAAAGGATCATAAAGGTAAAGATCATTACAGTAACAATCATTGGGCCTAATAAATGCTAAAATAGTTGACATAATTATCTTCTTTGTGATAGATAATTTACTAGATAATTTAACATTTATTATTAAAAGATCATAACGGTAACGATCGTTGGGCTTATAAAGGCTAAAAACGTTCACATAGTTATCTTCTTTGTAAAAGATAATTTAATAGATCATTTAAAATTTCTTTATAAAAGATCATAACGGTAACGATCATTGGGCCTAATATATGCTAAAAAAGATGACATAAATATCTTCTTTGTAAAAGATATTGTACTAGAAAATTTAAAATTTCTTATTAAAAGATCATCACGGTAACGATCATTGGGCTTAATAAATGCTAAAAAAGTTGACATAATTATCTTCTTTGTAAAAGCTAATTTAATAGATCATTTAAAAATTCTTTGTAAAAGATCATAACGGTAAAGATGATTGGCCATCATAAATGCCAAAAAAGTTGACATAATTATCTTCTTTGTAAAAGATAATTTAATAGATCATTTAAAATTTCTTTATTAAAAGATTATAACGGTAACGATCATTGGGTGTAATAAATGCTAAAAAAGTTGATATAATTATCTTCTTTGTAAAAGATAAGTTACTAGATAATTTAAAATTTCTAAGTAAAAGATCATAACGGCAACGATCATTGGGCCTAATATATGCTAAAAAAGTTGACATAATTATCTTCTTTGTAAAAGATAATTTATTAGAAAATTTAAAATTTCTTGTCAAAAGATTATAACGGTAACGATCATTGGGCCTAATAAATGCTAAAAAAGTTGACATAATTATCTTCTTTCTAAAAGCTAATTTAATAGATCATTTAAAATTTCTTTGTAAAAGATCATAACGGTAAAGATCATTGGCCATCATAAATGCCGAAAAAGTTGACATAATTATCTTCTTTGTAAAACATAATTTAATAGATCATTTAAAATTTATTTATAAAAGATCATAATGGTAAAGATCATTGGGCCTAATAAATGCCAAAAAAAGTTGATATAATTATCTTTTCTGTAAAAGATAATTTAGTAGATCATTTAAAATTTCTTTATAAAGGATCATAAAGGTAAAGATCATTACGGTAACAATCATTGGGCCTAACAAATGCTAAAATAGTTGACATAATTATCTTCTTTGTGATAGATAATTTACTAGATAATTTAAAATTTATTATTAAAAATGTTCACATAGTTATCTTCTTTGTAAAAGATAATTTAATAGATCATTTAAAATTTCTTTATAAAATATCATAACGGTAACGATCATTGGGCCTGACATATGCTAAAAAAGTTGACATAATTATCTTCTTTGTAAAAGATAATTTACTAGATAAGTTAAAATTTCTTATTAAAAGATCATAACGATAACGATCATTGGGCCTAATAAATGCTAAAATAGTTGACATAATTATCTTCTTTGTAAAAGCTAATTTAATAGTTCATTTAAAATTTGTTTATTAAAAGATTATAACGGTAACCATCATTGGGCATAATAAATGCTAAAAAAGTTTATATAATTATCCTCTTTGTAGAACATAATTTACTAGATAATTTAAAATTTCTAATTAAAAGATCATAACGGTAACGATGATTGGGCCGAATAAATGCTAACCAAGTTGACATAGCTATCTTCTTTGTCAAAGATAATTTACTAGATAATTTAAAACTTCTTTATAAAAGATAATAACGGTAACAATCATTGGGGCTAATAAATGCCAAAAAAGTTGACATAATTATCTTCTTTGTAAAAGATAATTTAAAATTTCTTATGAAAAGATCATAACGGCAATGATCATTAGCCTAATAAATGCTAAAAAAGTTGACATAATTATCTTCCTTGTAAAAAATACTTTAATAGATCATTTAAAATTTCTTTATAAAATATCATAACGGTAATGATCACTGGGCCTAATAAATGCTAAAAAATTGACCTAATTATCTTCTTTGCAAAAGATAATTTACCAGATAATTTAAAATTTCTTATTAAAAGATCATAACGGTAACGATCATTGGGCCTAATAAATGCTAAAAAAGTTGACATAATTATCTTATTTGTAAAAGATAATTTACTATAAAATTTAAAATTTCTTATTAAAAGATCATAACGGTAACGATCATTGGGCCTAATAAATGCTAAAAAGGTTGACATAATTATCTTCTTTGAAAAAGATAATTCAATAGATCATTGAAAATTTCTTTATTAAAAGATTATAACGGTAACGATCATTGGGCATAATAAATTCTAAAAAAATTGATATAATTATCCTCTTTGTCAACGATAATTTACTAGATAATTTAAAACTTCTTTATGAAAGATCATAATGGTAACAATCATTGGGCCTAATAAATGCCAAAAAAGTTGACATAATTATCTTCTTGGTAAAAGATAATTCAAAATTTCTTATTAAAAGATCACAACGGTAATGGTCATTAGCCTAATAAATGCTAAAAAAGTTGACATAATTATGTTCCTTGTAAAAGATACTTTAATAGATCATTTAAAATTTCTTTATATAATATCATAACAGTAATGATCACTGGGCCTAATAAATGCTAAAAAAGTTGACATAATTATCTTATTTGTAAAACATAATTTACTATAAAATTTAAAATTTCTTATTAAAAGAGCATAACGGTAACGATCATTGGGCGTAATAAATGCTAAAAAAGTTGATATAATTATCTTCTTTGTAAAAGATAATTTAATAGATCATTTAAAATTTCTTTATTAAAAGATTATAACGGTAACGATAATTGGGCATAACAAATGCTAAAAAAGTTGATGTAATTATCTTCTTTGTAAAACATAATTTACTAGATAATTTAAAATTTCTAATTAAAAGATCATAACGGTAACGATCATTGGGCCGAATAAATGCTAAAAAGGTTGACATAGTTATCTTCTTTGTCAACGATAATTTACTAGATAATTTAAAACTTCTTTATGAAAGATCATAATGGTAACAATCATTGGGCATAATAAATTCCAAAAAAGTTGACATAATTATCTTCTTTGTAAAAGATAATTCAAAATTTCTTATTAAAAGATCATAACAGTAATGATCATTAGCCTAATAAATGCTAAAAAAGTTGATATAATTATCTTCTTTGTAAAAGGTAATTTAATAGATCATTTAAAATTTCTTTATAAAAGATAATAACGGTAACCATCATTGGGCATAATAAATGCTAAAAAAGTTGACATAATTATATTCTTTGTAAAAGATAATTTACTAGACAATTTAAAATTTTTTATTAAAAGATCATAACGGTAACGATCATTGGGCCTAATAAATGCTAAAAAAGTTGACATAATTATCTTCTTTGTAAAAGATAATTTAATAGATCATTTAAAATTTCTTTATAAAAGATCATAATGGTAACAATCATTGGCCCTAATAAATGCTAAAAAGGTTGACATAGTTATCTTCTTTGTCAACGATAATTTACTAGATAATTTAAAACTTTTTTATGAAATATCATAATGGTAACAATCATTGGGCCTAATAAAGGTAAAAAAAGTTGACATAATTATCTTCTTTGTAAAAGATAATTAAAAATTTCTTATTAAAAGATCATAATGGTAATGATCATTAGCCTAATAAATGATAAAAAAGTTGATATAATTATCTTCTTTGTAAAAGGTAATTTAATAGATCATTTAAAATTTCTTTATAAAAGATAATAACGGTAACCATCATTGAGCCTAATAAATGCTAAGAAAGTTGATATAATTATATTCCTTGTAAAACATAATTTAAAAGATCATTTAAAATTTCTTTATAAAAGATCATAACGGTAAAGATCATTCGGCCTAATAAATGCCAAAAAAAGATGATATAATTATCTTTTCTGTAAAAGATAATTTACTAGATCATTTAAAATTTCTTTATAAAGGATCATAAAGGTAACGATCATTGGGCCTAATAAATGCTAAAAAAGTTGACATAATTATCTTCTTTGTAAAAGATAATTTAATAGATCATTGAAAATTTCTTTATTAAAAGATTATAACGGTAACGATCATTGGGCATAATAAATGCTAAAAAAATTGATATAATTATACTTTTTGTAAAAGATAACTTATTAGATAATTTAAAATTTCTAATTAAAAGATCATAACGGTAACGATCATTGGGCCGAATAAATGCTAAAAATGTTGACTTAGCTATCTTCTTTGTCAAATATAATTTACTAGATAATTTAAAACTTATTTATAAAAGATCATAACGGTAACAATCATTGGGCCTAATAAATGCCAAAAAAGTTGACATAATTATCTTCTTTGTAAAAGATAATTTAAAATTTCTTATTAATAAATCATACCGGCAACGATCGTTGGGCTAATAAATGCTAAAAAACTTGACATAATTATCTTCTTGGTAAAAGGTAATTTAATAGATCATTTAAAATTTCTTTATAAAAGATAATAACGGTAACCATCATTGAGCGTAATAAATGCTATGAAAGTTGATATAATTATATTCCTTGTAAAACATAATTTAATAGATCATTTAAAATTTCTTTATAAAAGATCATAACGGTAAAGATCATTGGGCCTAATAAATGCCAAAAAAAGATGATATAATTATCTTTTCTGTAAAAGATAATTTAGTAGATCATTTAAAATTTCTTTATAAAGGATCATAAAGGTAAAGATCATTACAGTAACAATCATTGGGCCTAATAAATGCTAAAATAGTTGACATAATTATCTTCTTTGTGATAGATAATTTACTAGATAATTTAACATTTGTTATTCAAAGATCATAACGGTAACGATCGTTGGGCTTATAAAGGCTAAAAACGTTCACATAGTTATCTTCTTTGTAAAAGATAATTTAATACATCATTTAAAATTTCTTTATAAAAGATCATAACGGTAACGATCATTGGGCCTATTATATGCTAAAAAAGATGACATAAATATCTTCTTTGTAAAAGATATTGTACTAGAAAATTTAAAATTTCTTATTAAAAGATCATCACAGTAACGATCATTGGGCCTAATAAATGCTAAAAAAGTGGACATAATTATCTTCTTTGTAAAACCTAATTTAATAGATCATTTAAAATTTCTTTGTAAAAGATCATAACGGTAAAGATCATTGGCCATCATAAATGCCAAAAAAGTTGACGTAATTATCTTCTTTGTAAAAGATAATTTAATAGATCATTTAAAATTTCTTTATTAAAAGATTATAACGGTAACGATCATTGGGTGTAATAAATGCTAAAAAAGTTGATATAATTATCCTCTTTGTAAAAGATAATTTACTAGATAATTTAAATTTCTAATTAAAATATCATAACGGTAACGATCATTGGGCCTAATATATGCTAAAAAAGTTGACATAATTATCTTCTTTGTAAAAGATAATTTATTAGAAAATTTAAAATTTCTTGTTAAAAGATCATAACGGTAAAGATCATTGGGCCTAATAAATGCTAAAAAAGTTGACATAATTATCTTCCCTGTAAAAGATAATTTAATAGATCATTTAAAATGTCTTTATAAAAGATCATAATGGTAACAATCATTGGGCCTAATAAATGCTAAAAAAGTTTATATAATTATCCTCTTTGTAATAGATAATTTACTAGATAATTTAAAATTTCTAATTAAAAGATCATAACAGTAACGATCATTGCGCCGAATAAATGCTAACCAAGTTTACTTAGCTATCTTCTTTGTCAAAGATAATTTACTAGATAATTTAAAATTTCTTTATAAAAGATAATAACGGTAACAATCATTGGGGCTAATAAATGCCAAAAAAGTTGACATAATTATCTTCTTTGTAAAAGATAATTTAAAATTTCTTATGAAAAGATCATAACGGTAATGATCATTAGCCTAATAAATGCTAAAAAAGTTGACATAATTATCTTCCTTGTAAAAGATACTTTAATAGATCATTTAAAATTTCTTTATAAAATATCATAACGGTAATGATCACTGGGCCTAATAAATGCTAAAAAAATTGACCTAATTATCTTCTTTGTAAAAGAAAATTTACTAGATCATTTAAAATTTCTTTATAAAGGATCATAAAGGTAACGATCATTGGGCCTAATAAATGCTAAAAAAGTTGACATAATTATCCTATTTGTAAAACATAATTTACTATAAAATTTAAAATTTCTTATTAAAAGATCATAACTGTAACGATCATTGGGCGTAATAAATGCTAAAAAAGTTGATATAATTATCTTCTTTGTAAAAGATAATTTAATAGATCATTTAAAATTTCTTTATTAAAAGATTATAACGGTAATGATAATTGGGCATAACAAATGCTAAAAAAGTTGATGTAATTATCTTCTTTGTAAAACATAATTTACTAGATAATTTAAAATTTCTAATTAAAAGATCATAACGGTAACGATCATTAGGCTGAATAAATGCTAAAAAGGTTGACATAGTTATGTTCTTTGTCAATGATAATTTACTAGATAATTTAACACTTCTTTATGAAAGATCATAATGGTAACAATTATTGGGTCTAATAAATGCCAAAAAAGTTGACATAATTATCTTCTTTGTAAAAGATAATTCAAAATTTCTTATTAAAAGATCATAACGGTGATGATCATTAGCCTAATAAATGCTAAAAAAGTTGACATAATTATCTACTTTGTAAAAGATAATTTAATAGATCATTTAAAATTTCTTTTAAAAGATCATAACAGTAACGATCATTGGGCCTAATAAAGGCTAAGAAAGTTGACATAATTATCTTCTTTGTAAAAGATAATTTAATAGATCATTGAAAATTTCTTTATTAAAAGATTATAACGGTAACGATCATTGGGCATAATAAATGCTAAAAAAGTTGACATAATTATATTCTTTGTAAAAGATAATTTACTAGACAATTTAAAATTTTTTATTAAAAGATCATAACGGTAACGATCATTGGGCCTAATAAATGCTAAAAAAGTTGACATAATTATCTTCTTTGTAAAAGATAATTTAATAGATCATTTAAAATTTCTTTATAAAAGATCATAATGGTAACAATCATTGGCCCTAATAAATGCTAAAAAGGTTGACATAGTTATCTTCTTTGTCAACGATAATTTACTAGATAATTTAAAACTTTTTTATGAAATATCATAATGGTAACAATCATTGGGCCTAATAAAGGTAAAAAAAGTTGACATAATTATCTTCTTTGTAAAAGATAATTAAAAATTTCTTATTAAAAGATCATAATGGTAATGATCATTAGCCTAATAAATGATAAAAAAGTTGATATAATTATCTTCTTTGTAAAAGGTAATTTAATAGATCATTTAAAATTTCTTTATAAAAGATAATAACGGTAACCATCATTGAGCCTAATAAATGCTAAGAAAGTTGATATAATTATATTCCTTGTAAAACATAATTTAAAAGATCATTTAAAATTTCTTTATAAAAGATCATAACGGTAAAGATCATTCGGCCTAATAAATGCCAAAAAAAGATGATATAATTATCTTTTCTGTAAAAGATAATTTACTAGATCATTTAAAATTTCTTTATAAAGGATCATAAAGGTAACGATCATTGGGCCTAATAAATGCTAAAAAAGTTGACATAATTATCTTCTTTGTAAAAGATAATTTAATAGATCATTGAAAATTTCTTTATTAAAAGATTATAACGGTAACGATCATTGGGCATAATAAATGCTAAAAAAATTGATATAATTATACTTTTTGTAAAAGATAACTTATTAGATAATTTAAAATTTCTAATTAAAAGATCATAACGGTAACGATCATTGGGCCGAATAAATGCCAAAAATGTTGACTTAGCTATCTTCTTTGTCAAATATAATTTACTAGATAATTTAAAACTTATTTATAAAAGATCATAACGGTAACAATCATTGGGCCTAATAAATGCCAAAAAAGTTGACATAATTATCTTCTTTGTAAAAGATAATTTAAAATTTCTTATTAATAAATCATACCGGCAACGATCGTTGGGCTAATAAATGCTAAAAAACTTGACATAATTATCTTCTTGGTAAAAGGTAATTTAATAGATCATTTAAAATTTCTTTATAAAAGATAATAACGGTAACCATCATTGAGGCTAATAAATGCTAAGAAAGTTGATATAATTATATTCCTTGTAAAACATAATTTAATAGATCATTTAAAATTTCTTTATAAAAGATCATAACGGTAAAGATCATTGGGCCTAATAAATGCCAAAAAAACATGATATAATTATCTTTTCTGTAAAAGATAATTTAGTATATCATTTAAAATTTCTTTATAAAGGATCATAAAGGTAAAGATCATTACGGTAACAATCATTGGGCCTAATAAATGCTAAAATAGTTGACATAATTTTCTTCTTTGTGACAGATAATTTACTAGATAATTTAACATTTATTATTAAAAGATCATAACGGTAACGATCGTTGGCCTTATAAAGGCTAAAAACGATCACATAGTTATCTTCTTTGTAAAAGATAATTTAATAGATCATTTAAAATTTCCTTATAAGATCATAACGATAACGATCATTGGGCCTAATATATGCTAAAAAAGATGGCATAAATATCTTCTTTGTAAAAGATACTGTACTAGAAAATTTAAAATTTCTTATTAAAAGATCATCACGGTAATGATCATTGGGCCTAATAAATGCCAAAAAAGTTGACATAATTATCTTCTTTGTAAAAGCTATAACGGTAACGATCATTGGGCCTAATAAATGCTAAAAAAGTTGATATAATTATCTTCTTTGTAAAAGATAATCTACTAGATAATTTAAAATTTCTAATTAAAAGATCATAACGGCAACGATCATTGGGCTTAATATATGCTAAAAAAGTTGACATAATTATCTTCGTTGTAAAAGATAATTTATTAAAAAATTTAAAATTTCTTGTTAAAAGATCATAACGGTAACGATCATTGGGCTTAATAAATGCTAAAAAAGTTGACATAATTATCTTCTTTGTAAAAGCTAATTTAATAGGTCATTTAAAATTTCTTTGTAAAAGATCATAACGGTAAAGATCATTGGCCATCATAAATGCCAAAAAAGTTAACATAATTATCTTCTTTGTAAAATATAATTTAATAGATCATTTAAAATTTCTTTATAAAAGATCATAATGGTAAAGATCATTGGGCCTAATAAATGCCAAAAAAAGTTTATATAATTATCTTTTTTGTAAAAGATAATTTAGTAGATCATTTAAAATTTCTTTATAAAATATCATAACGGTAACCATCATTGGGCATAATAAATGCTAAAAAAGTTGATATAATTATCCTCTTTGTAAAAGATAATTTACTAGATAATTTAAAATTTCTAATTAAAAGATCATAACGATAACGATCATTGGGCCGAATAAATGCTAAACAAGTTGAAATAGCTATCTTCTTTGTCAAAGATAACTTACTAGATAATTTAAAACTTCTTTATAAAAGATAATAACGGTAAAAATCATTGGGGCTAATAAATGCCAAAAAAGTTGACATCATTATGTTCTTTGTAAAATATAATTTAAAATTTCTTATGAAAAGATCATAACGGTAATGATCATTAGCCTAATAAATGCTAAAAAAGTTGACATAATTATCTTCCTCATCAAAGGTACTTTAATAGATCATTTAAAATTTCTTTATAAAATATCAGAACGGTAATGATCACTGGGCCTAATAAATGCTAAAAAAATTGACCTAATTATCTTCTTTGTAAAAGATAATTTACTAGGTAATTTAAAATTTCTTATTAAAAGATCATAATTGTAACGATCATTGGGCCTAATAAATGCTAAAAAAGTTGACATAATTATCTTATTTGTAAAAGATAATTTAATAGATCATTTAAAATTTCTTTAAAAAAGATCATAACGGTAATTATCATTGGGACTAAGAATTGATTAAAAAGCTGACATAATTACCTTCTTTGTAAAAGATAATTTACTAGACAATTTAAAATTTTTTATTAAAAGATCGTAACGGTAACGATCATTGGGCCTAATAAATGCTAAAAAAGTTGACATAAGTATCTTTTTCGTAAAAGACAATTTAACAGATCATTTAAAATTTCTTTATAAAAGATCATAATGGTAACAATCATTGGCCCTAAGAAATGCTAAAAAAGTTGACATAATTATCTTCTTTGTAAGAGATAATTTACTATAAAATTTAAAATTTCTTATTAAAAGATCATAACGGTAATGATCATTGGGCCTAATAAATGCTAAAAAAGTTGACATAATTATCTTCTTTGTAAAAGATAATTTAATAGATCATTTAAAATTTCTTTATTAAAAGATTATAACGGTAACGATAATTGGGCATAACAAATGCTAAAAAAGTTGATATAATTATCTTCTTTGTAAAACATAATTTACTAGATAATTTAAAATTTCTAATTAAAAGATCATAACGGTAACGATCATTGGGCCGAATAAATGCTAAAAAGGTTGACATAGTTATCTTCTTTGTCAAAGATAATTTACTAGATAATTTAAAACTTCTTTATGAAAGATCATAATGGTAACAATCATTGGGCCTAATAAATGCCAAAAAAGTTTACATAATTATCTTCTATGTAAAAGATAATTCAAAATTTCTTATTAAAAGATCATAACGGTAATGATCATTAGCCTAATAAATCCTAAAAAAGTTGACATAATTATCTTCTTTGTAAAAGATAATTTAATAGATCATTTAAAATTTCTTTTAAAAGATCATAACGGTAACGATCATTGGGCCTAATAAAGGCTAACAAAGTTGACATAATTATCTTCTTTGTAAAACATAATTTAATAGATCATTTGAAATTTCTTTATAAAAGATCATAACGGTAAAGATCATTGGGCCTAATAAATGCCAAAAAAATTTCATATAATTATCTTTTCTGTAAAAGATAATTTAGTATATCATTTAAAGTTTCTTTATAAACGATCATGAAGGTAAAGATCATTACGGTAACAATCATTGGGCATAATAAATGCTAAAATATTTTATATAATTATCTTCTTTGTGATAGATAATTACTAGATAATTTAAAATTTATTATTAAAAGATCATAACGGTAACGATCGTTGGGACTAATAAAAGCTAAAAATGTTCACATAGTTATCTTCTTTGTAAAAGATAATTTGATAGATCATTTAAAATTTCTTTTTAAAGATCATAACGGTAACAATCATTGGGCCTAATAAATGCCAAAAAAGTTGACATAATTATCTCCTTTGGAAAAGATAATTTACTATAAAATTTAAAATTTCTTATTAAAAGATCATAACGGTAATGATCATTGGGCCGAATAAATGCTAAAAAAGTTGACATAATTATCTTCTTTGTAAAAGATAATTTAATAGATCATTGAAAATTTCTTTATTAAAAGATTATAACGCTAACGATCATTGGGCATAATAAATGCTAAAAAAATTGATATAATTATCCTCTTTGTAAAAGATAATTTACTAGATAATTTAAAATTTCTAATTAAAAGATCATAACGGTAACGATCATTGGGTCGAATAAATGCTAAAAATGTTGACGTAGCTATCTTCTTTGTCAAATATAATTTACTAGATAATTTAAAACTTCTTTATAAAAGATCATAACGATAACAGATAATTATCTTCTTTGTAAAAGATAATTTAACATTTCTTATTAATAGATCATACCGGCAACGATCGTTGGGCTAATAGATGCTAAAAAACTTGACATAATTATCTTCTTTCTAAAAGGTAATTTAATAGATCATTTAAAATTTCTTAATAAAAGATATTAACGGTAACCATCATTGAGCCTAATAAATGCTAAGAAAGTTGATATAATTATATTCCTTGTAAAACATAATTTAATAGATCATTTAAAATTTCTTTATAAAAGATCATAACGGTAAAGATCATGGGGCCTAATAAATGCAAAAAAAAGATGATATAATTATCCTTTCTGTAAAACATAATTTAGTAGATCATTTAAAATTTCTTTATAAAGGATCATAAAGGTAAAGATCATTACGGTAACAATCATTGGGCCTAATAAATGCTAAAATAGTTGACATAATTATCTTCTTTGTGATAGATAATTTACAAGATAATTTAACATTTATTATTAAAAGATCATAACGGTAACGATCGTTGGGCTTATAAAGGCTAAAAACGTTCACATAGTTATCTTCTTTGTAAAAGATAATTTAATAGATCATTTAAAATTTCTTTATAAAAGATCATAACGGTAACGATCATTGGGCCTAATATATGCTAAAAAAGATGACATAATTATCTTCTTTGTAAAAGATAATGTACTAGAAAATTTAAAATTTCTTATTAAAAGATCATCACGGTAACGATCATTGGGCCTAATAAATGGTAAAAAAGTTGACATAATTGTCTTCTTTGTAAAAGCTAATTTAATAGATCATTTAAAAATTCTTTGTAAAAGATCATAATGGTAAAGATCATTGGCCATCATAAATGCCAAAAAAGTTGAC
Source organism: Psophocarpus tetragonolobus (assembly GCA_037954015.1). Classification (NCBI taxonomy): domain Eukaryota; kingdom Viridiplantae; phylum Streptophyta; class Magnoliopsida; order Fabales; family Fabaceae; genus Psophocarpus; species Psophocarpus tetragonolobus. The sequence continues at coordinate 55,998,053 of CM075688.1, read as the reverse complement.
ATAATTATCTTCTTTGTAGAAGATAATTTAATAGATCATTTAAAATTTCTTTATTAAAAGATTATAACGGTAACAATCATTGGGCGTAATAAATGCTAAAAAAGTTGATATAATTATCTTCTTTGTAAAAGATAAGGTACTAGATAATTTAAAATTTCTAATTAAAAGATCATAACGGTAACGATCATTGGGCCTAATATATGCTAAAAAAGTTGACATAATTATCTTCTTTGTAAAAGATAATTTATTAGAAAATTTAAAATTTCTTATTAAAAGATCATCACGGTAACGATCATTGGGCCTAATAAATGGTAAAAAAGTTGACATAATTGTCTTCTTTGTAAAAGCTAATTGAATAGATTACTTAAAATTTCTTTGTAAAAGATCATAACGGTAAAGATCATTGGCCATCATAAATGCCAAAAAAGTTGACATAATTATCTTTTCTGTAAAAGATAATTTAGTAGATCATTTAAAATTTTTTTATAAAGGATCATAAAGGTAAAGATCATTACGGTAACAATCATTGGGCCTAACAAATGCTAAAATAGTTGACATAATTATCTTCTTTGTGATAGATAATTTACTAGATAATTTAAAATTTATTATTAAAAATGTTCACATAGTTATTTGTAAAAGATAATTTAATAGGTCATTTAAAATTTCTTTATAAAATATCATAACGGTAACGATCATTGGGCCTGATATATGCTAAAAAAGTTGACATAATTATCTTCTTTGTAAAAGATAATGTACAAGATAATTTAAAATTTCTTATTAAAAGATCATAACGATAACGATCATTGGGCCTAATAAATGCTAAAACAGTTGACATAATTATCTTCTTTGTAAAAGCTAATTTAATAGTTCATTTAAAATTTGTTTATTAAAAGATTATAACGGTAACCATCATTGGGCATAATAAATACTAAAAAAGTTGATATAATTATCCTCTTTGTAAAAGATAATTTACTAGATAATTTAAAATTTCTAATTAAAAGATCATAACGGTAACGATCATTGGGCCAAATAAATGCTAAACAAGTTGACATAGCTATCTTCCATGTCAAAGATAATTTACTAGATAATTTAAAACTTCTTTATAAAAGATAATAACGGTAACAATCATTGGGGCTAATAAATGCCAAAAAAGTTGACATAATTATCTTCTTTGTAAAAGATAATTTAAAATTTCTTATCAAAAGATCATAACGGTAATGATCATTAGCCTAATAAATGCTAAAAAAGTTGACATAATTATCTTCCTTGTAAAAGATACTTTAATAGATCATTTAAAATTTCTTTATAAAATATCATAACGGTAGTGATCACTGGGCCTAATAAATGCTAAAAAAATTGACCTAATTATCTTCTTTGTAAAAGATAATTTACTAGATCATTTAAAATTTCTTATTAAAAGATCATAACGGAAACGATCATTGGGCCTAATAAATGCTAAAAAAGTTGACATAATTATCTTATTTGTAAAAGATAATTTACTATAAAATTTAAAATTTCTTATTAAAAGATCATAACGGTAACGATTATTGGGCCTAATAAATGCTAAAAAAGTTGACATAATTATCTTCTTTGAAAAAGATAATTTAATAGATCATTTAAAATTTCTTTAAAAAAGATCATAACGGTAATGATCATTGGGCCTAAGAAATGCTTAAAAAGTTGACATATTATCTTCTTTGTAAAAGATAATTTAATAGATCATTTAAAATTTTTTTTTAAAAGGTCCTAACGGTAACGATCGTTGGGCCTAATAAATGCTGAAAAGGTTAACATAATTATCTTCTTTGTCAAAGATAATTTACTAGATAATTTAAAACTTCTTTTTGAAAGATCATAATGGTAACAATCATTGGGCCTAATAATTGCCAAAAAGTTGACATAATTATCTTCTTTGTAAAAGATAATTCAGAATTTCTTATTAAAAGATCATAACAGTAATGATCATTAGCCTAATAAATGCTAAAAAAGTTGACATAATTATCTTCTTTGTAAAAGATAATTGAATAGATCTTTTAAAATTTCTTTTAAAAGATCATAACGGTAACGATCATTGGGCCTAGTAAAGGCTATGAAAGTTGACATAATTATCTTCTTTGTAAAACATAATTTAATAGATCATTTGAAATTTCTTTATAAAAGATCATAACAGTAAAGATCATTGGGCCTAATAAATGCCAAAAAAGTTGATATAATTATCTTTTCTGGAAAAGATAATTTAATAGATCATTGAAAATTTCTTTATTAAAAGATTATAACGGTAACGATCATTGGGCATAATAAATGCTAAAAAAGTTGACATAATTATATTCTTTGTAAAAGATAATTTACTAGACAATTTAAAATTTTTTATTAAAAGATCATAACGGTAACGATCATTGGGCCTAATAAATGCTAAAAAAGTTGACATAATTATCTTCTTTGTAAAAGATAATTTAATAGATCATTTAAAATTTCTTTATAAAAGATCATAATGGTAACAATCATTGGCCCTAATAAATGCTAAAAAGGTTGACATAGTTATCTTCTTTGTCAACGATAATTTACTAGATAATTTAAAACTTTTTTATGAAATATCATAATGGTAACAATCATTGGGCCTAATAAAGGTAAAAAAAGTTGACATAATTATCTTCTTTGTAAAAGATAATTAAAAATTTCTTATTAAAAGATCATAATGGTAATGATCATTAGCCTAATAAATGATAAAAAAGTTGATATAATTATCTTCTTTGTAAAAGGTAATTTAATAGATCATTTAAAATTTCTTTATAAAAGATAATAACGGTAACCATCATTGAGCCTAATAAATGCTAAGAAAGTTGATATAATTATATTCCTTGTAAAACATAATTTAAAAGATCATTTAAAATTTCTTTATAAAAGATCATAACGGTAAAGATCATTCGGCCTAATAAATGCCAAAAAAAGATGATATAATTATCTTTTCTGTAAAAGATAATTTACTAGATCATTTAAAATTTCTTTATAAAGGATCATAAAGGTAACGATCATTGGGCCTAATAAATGCTAAAAAAGTTGACATAATTATCTTCTTTGTAAAAGATAATTTAATAGATCATTGAAAATTTCTTTATTAAAAGATTATAACGGTAACGATCATTGGGCATAATAAATGCTAAAAAAATTGATATAATTATACTTTTTGTAAAAGATAACTTATTAGATAATTTAAAATTTCTAATTAAAAGATCATAACGGTAACGATCATTGGGCCGAATAAATGCTAAAAATGTTGACTTAGCTATCTTCTTTGTCAAATATAATTTACTAGATAATTTAAAACTTATTTATAAAAGATCATAACGGTAACAATCATTGGGCCTAATAAATGCCAAAAAAGTTGACATAATTATCTTCTTTGTAAAAGATAATTTAAAATTTCTTATTAATAAATCATACCGGCAACGATCGTTGGGCTAATAAATGCTAAAAAACTTGACATAATTATCTTCTTGGTAAAAGGTAATTTAATAGATCATTTAAAATTTCTTTATAAAAGATAATAACGGTAACCATCATTGAGGCTAATAAATGCTAAGAAAGTTGATATAATTATATTCCTTGTAAAACATAATTTAATAGATCATTTAAAATTTCTTTATAAAAGATCATAACGGTAAAGATCATTGGGCCTAATAAATGCCAAAAAAACATGATATAATTATCTTTTCTGTAAAAGATAATTTAGTATATCATTTAAAATTTCTTTATAAAGGATCATAAAGGTAAAGATCATTACGGTAACAATCATTGGGCCTAATAAATGCTAAAATAGTTGACATAATTTTCTTCTTTGTGACAGATAATTTACTAGATAATTTAACATTTATTATTAAAAGATCATAACGGTAACGATCGTTGGCCTTATAAAGGCTAAAAACGATCACATAGTTATCTTCTTTGTAAAAGATAATTTAATAGATCATTTAAAATTTCCTTATAAGATCATAACGATAACGATCATTGGGCCTAATATATGCTAAAAAAGATGGCATAAATATCTTCTTTGTAAAAGATACTGTACTAGAAAATTTAAAATTTCTTATTAAAAGATCATCACGGTAACGATCATTGGGCCTAATAAATGCCAAAAAAGTTGACATAATTATCTTCTTTGTAAAAGCTATAACGGTAACGATCATTGGGCCTAATAAATGCTAAAAAAGTTGATATAATTATCTTCTTTGTAAAAGATAATCTACTAGATAATTTAAAATTTCTAATTAAAAGATCATAACGGCAACGATCATTGGGCTTAATATATGCTAAAAAAGTTGACATAATTATCTTCGTTGTAAAAGATAATTTATTAAAAAATTTAAAATTTCTTGTTAAAAGATCATAACGGTAACGATCATTGGGCTTAATAAATGCTAAAAAAGTTGACATAATTATCTTCTTTGTAAAAGCTAATTTAATAGGTCATTTAAAATTTCTTTGTAAAAGATCATAACGGTAAAGATCATTGGCCATCATAAATGCCAAAAAAGTTAACATAATTATCTTCTTTGTAAAATATAATTTAATAGATCATTTAAAATTTCTTTATAAAAGATCATAATGGTAAAGATCATTGGGCCCAATAAATGCCAAAAAAAGTTTATATAATTATCTTTTTTGTAAAAGATAATTTAGTAGATCATTTAAAATTTCTTTATAAAATATCATAACGGTAACCATCATTGGGCATAATAAATGCTAAAAAAGTTGATATAATTATCCTCTTTGTAAAAGATAATTTACTAGATAATTTAAAATTTCTAATTAAAAGATCATAACGATAACGATCATTGGGCCGAATAAATGCTAAACAAGTTGAAATAGCTATCTTCTTTGTCAAAGATAACTTACTAGATAATTTAAAACTTCTTTATAAAAGATAATAACGGTAAAAATCATTGGGGCTAATAAATGCCAAAAAAGTTGACATCATTATGTTCTTTGTAAAATATAATTTAAAATTTCTTATGAAAAGATCATAACGGTAATGATCATTAGCCTAATAAATGCTAAAAAAGTTGACATAATTATCTTCCTCATCAAAGGTACTTTAATAGATCATTTAAAATTTCTTTATAAAATATCAGAACGGTAATGATCACTGGGCCTAATAAATGCTAAAAAAATTGACCTAATTATCTTCTTTGTAAAAGATAATTTACTAGGTAATTTAAAATTTCTTATTAAAAGATCATAATTGTAACGATCATTGGGCCTAATAAATGCTAAAAAAGTTGACATAATTATCTTATTTGTAAAAGATAATTTAATAGATCATTTAAAATTTCTTTAAAAAAGATCATAACGGTAATGATCATTGGGACTAAGAATTGATTAAAAAGCTGACATAATTACCTTCTTTGGAAAAGATAATTTACTAGACAATTTAAAATTTTTTATTAAAAGATCGTAACGGTAACGATCATTGGGCCTAATAAATGCTAAAAAAGTTGACATAAGTATCTTTTTCGTAAAAGACAATTTAACAGATCATTTAAAATTTCTTTATAAAAGATCATAATGGTAACAATCATTGGCCCTAAGAAATGCTAAAAAAGTTGACATAATTATCTTCTTTGTAAGAGATAATTTACTATAAAATTTAAAATTTCTTATTAAAAGATCATAACGGTAATGATCATTGGGCCTAATAAATGCTAAAAAAGTTGACATAATTATCTTCTTTGTAAAAGATAATTTAATAGATCATTTAAAATTTCTTTATTAAAAGATTATAACGGTAACGATAATTGGGCATAACAAATGCTAAAAAAGTTGATATAATTATATTCTTTGTAAAACATAATTTACTAGATAATTTAAAATTTCTAATTAAAAGATCATAACGGTAACGATCATTGGGCCGAATAAATGCTAAAAAGGTTGACATAGTTATCTTCTTTGTCAAAGATAATTTACTAGATAATTTAAAACTTCTTTATGAAAGATCATAATGGTAACAATCATTGGGCCTAATAAATGCCAAAAAAGTTTACATAATTATCTTCTATGTAAAAGATAATTCAAAATTTCTTATTAAAAGATCATAACGGTAATGATCATTAGCCTAATAAATCCTAAAAAAGTTGACATAATTATCTTCTTTGTAAAAGATAATTTAATAGATCATTTAAAATTTCTTTTAAAAGATCATAACGGTAACGATCATTGGGCCTAATAAAGGCTAACAAAGTTGACATAATTATCTTCTTTGTAAAACATAATTTAATAGATCATTTGAAATTTCTTTATAAAAGATCATAACGGTAAAGATCATTGGGCCTAATAAATGCCAAAAAAATTTCATATAATTATCTTTTCTGTAAAAGATAATTTAGTATATCATTTAAAGTTTCTTTATAAACGATCATGAAGGTAAAGATCATTACGGTAACAATCATTGGGCATAATAAATGCTAAAATATTTTATATAATTATCTTCTTTGTGATAGATAATTACTAGATAATTTAAAATTTATTATTAAAAGATCATAACGGTAACGATCGTTGGGACTAATAAAAGCTAAAAATGTTCACATAGTTATCTTCTTTGTAAAAGATAATTTGATAGATCATTTAAAATTTCTTTTTAAAGATCATAACGGTAACAATCATTGGGCCTAATAAATGCCAAAAAAGTTGACATAATTATCTCCTTTGGAAAAGATAATTTACTATAAAATTTAAAATTTCTTATTAAAAGATCATAACGGTAATGATCATTGGGCCGAATAAATGCTAAAAAAGTTGACATAATTATCTTCTTTGTAAAAGATAATTTAATAGATCATTGAAAATTTCTTTATTAAAAGATTATAACGCTAACGATCATTGGGCATAATAAATGCTAAAAAAATTGATATAATTATCCTCTTTGTAAAAGATAATTTACTAGATAATTTAAAATTTCTAATTAAAAGATCATAACGGTAACGATCATTGGGTCGAATAAATGCTAAAAATGTTGACGTAGCTATCTTCTTTGTCAAATATAATTTACTAGATAATTTAAAACTTCTTTATAAAAGATCATAACGATAACAGATAATTATCTTCTTTGTAAAAGATAATTTAACATTTCTTATTAATAGATCATACCGGCAACGATCGTTGGGCTAATAGATGCTAAAAAACTTGACATAATTATCTTCTTTCTAAAAGGTAATTTAATAGATCATTTAAAATTTCTTAATAAAAGATATTAACGGTAACCATCATTGAGCCTAATAAATGCTAAGAAAGTTGATATAATTATATTCCTTGTAAAACATAATTTAATAGATCATTTAAAATTTCTTTATAAAAGATCATAACGGTAAAGATCATGGGGCCTAATAAATGCAAAAAAAAGATGATATAATTATCCTTTCTGTAAAACATAATTTAGTAGATCATTTAAAATTTCTTTATAAAGGATCATAAAGGTAAAGATCATTACGGTAACAATCATTGGGCCTAATAAATGCTAAAATAGTTGACATAATTATCTTCTTTGTGATAGATAATTTACAAGATAATTTAACATTTATTATTAAAAGATCATAACGGTAACGATCGTTGGGCTTATAAAGGCTAAAAACGTTCACATAGTTATCTTCTTTGTAAAAGATAATTTAATAGATCATTTAAAATTTCTTTATAAAAGATCATAACGGTAACGATCATTGGGCCTAATATATGCTAAAAAAGATGACATAATTATCTTCTTTGTAAAAGATAATGTACTAGAAAATTTAAAATTTCTTATTAAAAGATCATCACGGTAACGATCATTGGGCCTAATAAATGGTAAAAAAGTTGACATAATTGTCTTCTTTGTAAAAGCTAATTTAATAGATCATTTAAAAATTCTTTGTAAAAGATCATAATGGTAAAGATCATTGGCCATCATAAATGCCAAAAAAGTTGACATAATTATCTTCTTTGTAGAAGATAATTTAATAGATCATTTAAAATTTCTTTATTAAAAGATTATAACGGTAACAATCATTGGGCGTAATAAATGCTAAAAAAGTTGATATAATTATCTTCTTTGTAAAAGATAAGTTACTAGATAATTTAAAATTTCTAATTAAAAGATCATAACGGTAACGATCATTGGGCCTAATATATGCTAAAAAAGTTGACATAATTATCTTCTTTGTAAAAGATAATTTATTAGAAAATTTAAAATTTCTTATTAAAAGATCATCACGGTAACGATCATTGGGCCTAATAAATGGTAAAAAAGTTGACATAATTGTCTTCTTTGTAAAAGCTAATTGAATAGATTACTTAAAATTTCTTTGTAAAAGATCATAACGGTAAAGATCATTGGCCATCATAAATGCCAAAAAAGTTGACATAATTATCTTTTCTGTAAAAGATAATTTAGTAGATCATTTAAAATTTTTTTATAAAGGATCATAAAGGTAAAGATCATTACGGTAACAATCATTGGGCCTAACAAATGCTAAAATAGTTGACATAATTATCTTCTTTGTGATAGATAATTTACTAGATAATTTAAAATTTATTATTAAAAATGTTCACATAGTTATCTTCTTTGTAAAAGATAATTTAATAGGTCATTTAAAATTTCTTTATAAAATATCATAACGGTAACGATCATTGGGCCTGATATATGCTAAAAAAGTTGACATAATTATCTTCTTTGTAAAAGATAATGTACAAGATAATTTAAAATTTCTTATTAAAAGATCATAACGATAACGATCATTGGGCCTAATAAATGCTAAAACAGTTGACATAATTATCTTCTTTGTAAAAGCTAATTTAATAGTTCATTTAAAATTTGTTTATTAAAAGATTATAACGGTAACCATCATTGGGCATAATAAATACTAAAAAAGTTGATATAATTATCCTCTTTGTAAAAGATAATTTACTAGATAATTTAAAATTTCTAATTAAAAGATCATAACGGTAACGATCATTGGGCCAAATAAATGCTAAACAAGTTGACATAGCTATCTTCCATGTCAAAGATAATTTACTAGATAATTTAAAACTTCTTTATAAAAGATAATAACGGTAACAATCATTGGGGCTAATAAATGCCAAAAAAGTTGACATAATTATCTTCTTTGTAAAAGATAATTTAAAATTTCTTATCAAAAGATCATAACGGTAATGATCATTAGCCTAATAAATGCTAAAAAAGTTGACATAATTATCTTCCTTGTAAAAGATACTTTAATAGATCATTTAAAATTTCTTTATAAAATATCATAACGGTAGTGATCACTGGGCCTAATAAATGCTAAAAAAATTGACCTAATTATCTTCTTTGTAAAAGATAATTTACTAGATCATTTAAAATTTCTTATTAAAAGATCATAACGGAAACGATCATTGGGCCTAATAAATGCTAAAAAAGTTGACATAATTATCTTATTTGTAAAAGATAATTTACTATAAAATTTAAAATTTCTTATTAAAAGATCATAACGGTAACGATCATTGGGCCTAATAAATGCTAAAAAAGTTGACATAATTATCTTCTTTGAAAAAGATAATTTAATAGATCATTTAAAATTTCTTTAAAAAAGATCATAACGGTAATGATCATTGGGCCTAAGAAATGCTTAAAAAGTTGACATAATTATCTTCTTTGTAAAAGATAATTTAATAGATCATTTAAAATTTTTTTTTAAAAGGTCCTAACGGTAACGATCGTTGGGCCTAATAAATGCTGAAAAGGTTAACATAATTATCTTCTTTGTCAAAGATAATTTACTAGATAATTTAAAACTTCTTTTTGAAAGATCATAATGGTAACAATCATTGGGCCTAATAATTGCCAAAAAGTTGACATAATTATCTTCTTTGTAAAAGATAATTCAGAATTTCTTATTAAAAGATCATAACAGTAATGATCATTAGCCTAATAAATGCTAAAAAAGTTGACATAATTATCTTCTTTGTAAAAGATAATTGAATAGATCTTTTAAAATTTCTTTTAAAAGATCATAACGGTAACGATCATTGGGCCTAGTAAAGGCTATGAAAGTTGACATAATTATCTTCTTTGTAAAACATAATTTAATAGATCATTTGAAATTTCTTTATAAAAGATCATAACAGTAAAGATCATTGGGCCTAATAAATGCCAAAAAAAGTTGATATAATTATCTTTTCTGTAAATGATAATTTAGTATATAATTTAAAATTTCTTTATAAAGGATCATAAAGGTAAAGATCATTACGGTAACAATCATTGGGCCTAATAAATGCTAAAATAGTTGATATAACTATCTTCTTTGTGATAGATAATTACTAGATCACATAGTTATGTTCTTTGTAAAAGATAATTTGATAGATCATTTAAAATTTCTCTATAAAGATCATAACGGTAACAATCATTGGGCCTAATAAATGCCAAAAAATTTGACATAATTATCTTCTTTGGAAAAGATAATTTACTATAAAATTTAAAATTTCTTATTAACCTATCATAACGGTAACGATCATTCGGCCTAATAAATGCTAAAAAAGTTGACATAATTATCTTCTTTGTAAAAGATAATTTAATAGATCATTGAAAATTTCTTTATTAAAAGATTATAACGGTAACGATCATTGGGCATAATAAATGCTACAAAAATTGATATAATTATCCTCTTGTTAAAAGATAATTTACTAGATAATTTAAAATTTCTAATTAAAAGATCATAACGGTAACAATAATTGGGCCTAATAAATGCTAAAAAAGTTGACATAATTATCTTCTTTGTCAAAGATAATTTACTAGATAATTTAAAACTTCTTTATGAAAGATCATAAGGGTAACAATGATTGGGCCTAATAAATGCCAAAAAACTTGACATAATTATCTTCTTTGTAAAAGATAATTCAAAATTTCTTATTTAGAGATCATAACGGTAATGATCATTAGCCTAATAAATGCAAAAAAAGTTGACATAATTATCTTTTTTGTAAAAGATAATTTAATAGATCATTTAAAATTTCCTTATAAAAGGTCCTAACGGTAACGATCGTTGGGCCTAATAAATGCTTAAAAGGTTAGCATAATTATCTTCTTTGTGAAACATAATTTAATAGATCATTTAAAATTTCTTTATGAAAGATCATAACGGTAACGATCATTGGGCCTAATAAATGCTAAAAAAGTTGACATAATTATCTTCTTTGTAAAAGATAATTTACTATAAAATTTAAAATTTCTTATTAAAAGATCATAACGGTAACGATCATTGGGCCTAATAAATGCTATAAAAGTTTATATAATTATCTTCTTTGTAAAAGATAATTTAATAGATCATTTAAAATTCTTTTATTAAAAGATTATAACGGTAACGATAATTGGGCATAATAAATGCTAAAAAAGTTGATATAGTTATCTTCTTTGTAAAACATAATTTACTAGATAATTTAAAATTTCTAATTAAAACATCATAACGGTAACGATCATTGGGCCGAATAAATGCTAAAAAGGTTGACATAATTATCTTCTTTGTCAAAGATAATTTACTAGATAATTTAAAACTTATTTATGAAAGATCATAATGGTAACAATCATTGGGCCTAATAAATGCCAAAAAAGTTGACATAATTATCTTCTTTGTAAAAGATAATTCAAAATTTCTTATTAAAAGATCATAATGGTAATGATCATTAGCCTAATAACTGCTAAAAAAGTTGACATAATTATCTTCTTTGTAAAAGATAATTTAATAGATCACTTAAAATTTCTTTTAAAAGATCATAACGGTAACGATCATTGGGCCTAATAAAGGCTAAGAAAGTTCACATAATTATCTTCTTTGTAAAACATAATTTAATAGATCATTTGAAATTTCTTTATAAAAGATCATAACGGTAAAGATCATTGGGCCTAATAAATGCAAAAAAAAGTTGATATAATTATCTTTTCTTTAAAAGATAATTTAGTAGATCATTTAAAATTTCTTTATAAAGGATCATAAAGGTAAAGATGATTACGGTAACAATCATTGGGCCTAATAAATGCTAAAATAGTTGATATAATTATCTTCTTTGTGATAGATAATTTACTAGATAATTTAAAATTTATTATTAAAAGATCATAACGGTAACAATGGTTGGGACTAATAAAAGCTAAAAACGTTCACATAGTTATCTTCTTTGTAAAAGATAATTTAATAGATCATTTAAAATTTCTTTATAAAAGATCATAACGGTAACGTTCATTGGTCCTAATATATGCTAAAAAAATTGACATAATTATCTTCTTTGTAAAAGATAATTTAATAGATCATTGAAAATTTCATTGTAAAAGATCATAACGGTAAAGATCATTGGCCATAATAAGTAGCAATAAAGTTGACATAATTATCTTCTTTGTAAAAGATAATTTAATAGATCATTGAAAATTTTTTTATTAAAAGATTATAACGGTAACGATCATTGGGCATAATAAATGCTAAAAAAATTGATATAATTATCCTCTTCGTAAAAGATAATTTACTAGATAAGTTAAAATTTCTAATTAAAAGATCATAACGGTAACGATCATTGGGCCGAATAAATGCTAAAAATGTTGACGTAGCTATCTTGTTTGTCAAATATCATTTACTAGATAATTTAAAACTTCTTTCTAAAAGATCATAACGGTAACAATCATTGGGCCTAATAAATGCCAAAAAAGTTGACATAATTATCTTCTTTGTAAAAGATAATTTAAAATTTCTTATTAATAGATCATACCAGCAACGATCGTTGGGCTAATGAATGCTAAAAAAGTTGACATAATTATCTTCTTTGTAAAAGGTAATTTAATAGATCATTTAAAATTTCTTTATAAAAGATCATAAGGGTAACGATCATTGGGTCTTATAAATGCTAAGAAAGTTGACATAAGTATCTTCTTTGTAAAACATAATTTAATAGATCATTTAAAATTTCTTTATAAAAGATCATTGGGCCTAATAAATGCCAAAAAAAGTTGATATAATTATCTTTTCTGTAAAAGATAATTTACTAGATCATTTAAAATTTCTTTATAAAGGATTATAAAGGTAAAGATCATTACGGTAACAATCATTGGGCCTAATAAAGGCTAAAATAGTTGACATAATTATCTTCTTTGCGCTAGATAATGTACTAGATAATTTAAAATTTACTATTAAAAGATCATAACGGTAACGATCGTTGGGACTAATAAAAGCTAAAAACGTTCACATAATTATCTTCTTTCTAAAAGATAATTTAATAGATCATTTAAAAGTTCTTTATAAAAGATCATAACGGTAACGTTCATTGGTCCTAATATATGCTAAAAAAATTGACATAATTATCTTCTTTGTAAAAGATAATTTAATAGATCATTTAAAATTTCATTGTAAAAGATCATAACGGTAAAGATCAATGGGCCTAATAAATGCAAAAAAAAGTTGATATAATTATCTTTTCTGTAAAAGATAATTCAGTAGATCATTTAAAATTTCTTTATAAAGGATCATAAAGGTAAACATGATTACGGTAACAATCATTGGGCCTAATAAATACTAAAATAGTTGATATAATTATCTTCTTTGTGATAGATAATTTACTAGATAATTTAAAATTTATTATTAAAAGATCATAACGGTAACAATGGTTGGGACTAATAAAAGCTAAAAACGTTCACATAGTTATCTTCTTTGTAAAAGATAATTTAATAGATCATTTAAAATTTCTTTATAAAAGATCATAACGGTAACGTTCATTGGTCCTAATATATGCTAAAAAAATTGACATAATTATCTTCTTTGTAAAATATAATTTAATAGATCATTTAAAATTTCATTGTAAAAGATCATAACGGTAAAGATCAATGGGCCTAATAAATGCAAAAAAAAGTTGATATAATTATCTTTTCTGTAAAAGATAATTCAGTAGATCATTTAAAATTTCTTTATAAAGGATCATAAAGGTAAAGATGATTACGGTAACAATCATTGGGCCTAATAAAGGCTAAAATAGTTGACATAATTATCTTCTTTGCGCTAGATAATGTACTAGATAATTTAAAATTTACTATTAAAAGATCATAACGGTAACGATTGTTGGGACTAATAAAAGCTAAAAACGTTCACATAATTATCTTCTTTCTAAAAGATAATTTAATAGATCATTTAAAAGTTCTTTATAAAAGATCATAACGGTAACGTTCATTGGTCCTAATATATGCTAAAAAAATTGACATAATTATCTTCATTGTAAAAGATAATTTAATAGATCATTTAAAATTTCATTGTAAAAGATCATAACGGTAAAGATCAATGGGCCTAATAAATGCAAAAAAAAGTTGATATAATTATCTTTTCTGTAAAAGATAATTCAGTAGATCATTTAAAATTTCTTTATAAAGGATCATAAAGGTAAAGATGATTACGGTAACAATCATTGGGCCTAATAAATACTAAAATAGTTGATATAATTATCTTCTTTGTGATAGATAATTTACTAGATAATTTAAAATTTATTATTAAAAGATCATAACGGTAACAATGGTTGGGACTAATAAAAGCTAAAAACGTTCACATAGTTATCTTCTTTGTAAAAGATAATTTAATAGATCATTTAAAATTTCTTTATAAAAGATCATAACGGTAACGTTCATTGGTCCTAATATATGCTAAAAAAATTGACATAATTATCTTCTTTGTAAAATATAATTTAATAGATCATTTAAAATTTCATTGTAAAAGATCATAACGGTAAAGATCAATGGGCCTAATAAATGCAAAAAAAAGTTGATATAATTATCTTTTCTGTAAAAGATAATTCAGTAGATCATTTAAAATTTCTCTATAAAGGATCATAAAGGTAAAGATGATTACGGTAACAATCATTGGGCCTAATAAAGGCTAAAATAGTTGACATAATTATCTTCTTTGCGCTAGATAATGTACTAGATAATTTAAAATTTACTATTAAAAGATCATAACGGTAACGATCGTTGGGACTAATAAAAGCTAAAAATGTTCACATAATTATCTTCTTTCTAAAAGATAATTTAATAGATCATTTAAAAGTTCTTTATAAAAGATCATAACGGTAACGTTCATTGGTCCTAATATATGCTAAAAAAATTGACATAATTATCTTCTTTGTAAAAGATAATTTAATAGATCATTTAAAATTTCATTGTAAAAGATCATAACGGTAAAGATCAATGGGCCTAATAAATGCAAAAAAAAGTTGATATAATTATCTTTTCTGTAAAAGATAATTTAGTAGATCATTTAAAATTTCTTTATAAAGGATCATAAAGGTAAAGATGATTACGGTAACAATCATTGGGCCTAATAAATGCTAAAATAGTTGATATAATTATCTTCTTTGTGATAGATAATTTACTAGATAATTTAAAATTTATTATTAAAAGATCATAACGGTAACAATGGTTGGGACTAATAAAAGCTAAAAATGTTCACATAGTTATCTTCTTTGTAAAAGATAATTTAATAGATCATTTAAAATTTCTTTATAAAAGATCATAACGGTAACGTTCATTGGTCCTAATATATGCTAAAAAAATTGACATAATTATCTTCTTTGTAAAAGATAATTTAATAGATCATTTAAAATTTCATTGTAAAAGATCATAACGGTAAAGATCATTGGCCATAATAAGTAGCAATAAAGTTGACATAATTATCTTCTTTGTAAAAGATAATTTAATAGATCATTGAAAATTTTTTTATTAAAAGATTATAACGGTAACGATCATTGGGCATAATAAATGCTAAAAAAATTGATATAATTATCCTCTTTGTAAAAGATAATTTACTAGATAAGTTAAAATTTCTAATTAAAAGATCATAACGGTAACGATCATTGGGCCGAATAAATGCTAAAAATGTTGACGTAGCTATCTTGTTTGTCAAATATCATTTACTAGATAATTTAAAACTTCTTTCTAAAAGATCATAACGGTAACAATCATTGGGCCTAATAAATGCCAAAAAAGTTGACATAATTATCTTCTTTGTAAAAGATAATTTAAAATTTCTTATTAATAGATCATACCAGCAACGATCGTTGGGCTAATGAATGCTAAAAAAGTTGACATAATTACCTTCTTTGTAAAAGGTAATTTAATAGATCATTTAAAATTTCTTTATAAAAGATCATAAGGGTAACGATCATTGGGTCTTATAAATGGTAAGAAAGTTGACATAAGTATCTTATTTGTAAAACATAATTTAATAGATCATTTAAAATTTCTTTATAAAAGATCATTGGGCCTAATAAATGCCAAAAAAAGTTGATATAATTATCTTTTCTGTAAAACATAATTTACTAGATCATTTAAAATTTCTTTATAAAGGATTATAAAGGTAAAGATCATTACGGTAACAATCATTGGGCGTAATAAAGGCTAAAATAGTTCACATAATTATCTTCTTTGCGCTAGATAATGTACTAGATAATTTAAAATTTACTATTAAAAGATCATAACGGTAAAGATCGTTGGGACTAATAAAAGCTAAAAACGTTCACATAATTATCTTCTTTCTAAAAGATAATTTAATAGATCATTTAAAAGTTCTTTATAAAAGATCATAACGGTAACGTTCATTGGTCCTAATATATGCTAAAAAAATTGACATAATTATCTTCTTTGTAAAAGATAATTTAATAGATCATTTAAAATTTCATTGTAAAAGATCATAACGGTAAAGATCATTGGGCCTAATAAATGCAAAAAAAAGTTGATATAATTATCTTTTCTGTAAAAGATAATTTAGTTGATCATTTAAAATTTCTTTATAAAGGATCATAAAGGTAAAGATGATTACGGTAACAATCATTGGGCCTAATAAATGCTAAAATAGTTGATATAATTATCTTCTTTGTGATAGATAATTTACTAGATAATTTAAAATTTATTATTAAAAGATCATAACGGTAACAATGGTTGGGACAAATAAAAGCTAAAAACGTTCACATAGTTATCTACTTTGTAAAAGATAATTTAATAGATCATTTAAAATTTTTTTTTAAAAGATCATAACGGTAACGTTCATTGGTCCTAATATATGCTAAAAAAATTGACATAATTATCTTCTTTGTAAAAGATAATTTAATAGATCATTTAAAATTTCATTGTAAAAGATCATAACGGTAAAGATCATTGGCCATAATAAGTAGCAATAAAGTTGACATAATTATCTTCTTTGTAAAAGATAATTTAATAGATCATTTAAAATTTCTATATAAAAGATCATAACAGTAAAGATCATTGGGCCTAATAAATGCCAAAATAGCTGACATAATTATCTTCTTTGTACTAGATAATGTACTAGATAATTTAAAATTTATTGTTAAACGATCATAACCGTAATGATCGTTGGGCTAATAAAAGCTAAAAACGTTCACATAGTTATCTTCTTTGTAAAAGATAATTTAATAGATCATTTAAAATTTCTTTATAAAAGATCATAACAGTAACAATAATTGGGCCTAATATATGCTAAAAAAGTTGACATAATTATCTTCATTGTAAAAGATAATTTAATAGATCATTTCAAACTTCTTTATTACAAGATTATAACGGTAACTATCATTAGGCGTAATAAATGCTAAAAAAGTTGATATAATTATCCTCTTTTTAAAAGATAATTTACTAGATAATTTAAAATTTCTAAGTAAAAGATTATAACGGTAACGATCATTGGGCCGAATAAATGCTAAACATGTTGACGTAATTATGTTCTTTGTAAAAACTAATTTAATAGATCATTTAAAGTTTCTTTGCAAAAGATCATAACGGTAAAGATCATTGGCCATCATAAATGCCAAAAAAGTTGACATAATTATCTTGTTTGTAAAATATAATTTAATAGATCATTTAAAATTTCTTTATTAAAAGATTATAATGGTAACGATCATTGGGTGTAATAAACGCTAAAAAAGTTGATATAATTATCCTCTTTGTAAAAGATAATTTACTAGATAATTTAAAATTTCTAAGTAAAAGATTATAACGGTAACGATCATTGGGCCGAATAAATGCTAAAAAATTTGACATAGTTATCTTCTTTGTCAAACATAATTTACTAGATAATTTAAAACTTCTTTATAAAAGATGATAACGGTAGCAATCATTGGGCCTAATAAATGCCAAAAAAGTTGACATAATTATCTTCTTTGTAAAAGATAATTTAATAGATCATTTCAAACTTCTTTATTACAAGATTATAACGGTAACTATCATTAGGCGTAATAAATGATAAAAAAGTTAATATAATTATCCTCTTTGTAAAAGATAATTTACTAGATAATTTAAAATTTCTAAGTAAAAGATCATAACGGTAACGATCATTGGGCCGAATAAATGCTAAAAAATTTGACACTTATCTTCTTTGTCAAGCATAATTTACTAGATAATTTAAAACTTCTTTATAAAAGATCATAACGGTAATAATCATTGGGCCTAATAAATGCCAAAAAGGTTGACATAATTATCTTCTTTGTAAAAGATAGTTTAATAGATCATTTAAAATTTCTTTATTAAATTATTATAACGGTAACGATCATTGGGTGTAATAAATGCTAAAAAAGTTGATATTATTATCCTCTTTGTAAAAGATAATTTACTAGATAATTTAAAATTTCTAAGTAAAAGATCATAACGGTAACGATCATTGGGCCGAATAAATGCTAAAAAATTTGACATAGTTATCTTCTTTGTTAAACATGATTTACTAGATAATTTAAAACTTCTTTATAAAAGATGATAACGGTAACAATCATTGGGCCTAATAAATGCCAAAAAGTTGACATAATTATCTTATTTGTAAAAGATAATTTAATAGATCATTTCAAATTTCTTTATTACAAGATTGTAACGGTAACGATCATTAGGCGTAATAAATGCTAAAAAAGTTAATATAATTATCCTCTTTGTAAAAGATAATTTACTAGATAATTTAAAATTTCTAAGTAAAAGATCATAACGGTAACGATCATTGGGCCGAATAGATGCTAAAAAATTCGACACTTATCTTCTTTGGCAAGCATAATTTACTAGATAATTTAAAACTTCTTTATAAAAGATCATAACGGTAACAATCATTGGGCCTAATAAATGCCAAAAACGTTGACATAATTATCTTCTTTGTAAAAGATAGTTTAATAGATCATTTAAAATTTGTTTATTAAAAGATTATAACGGTAATGATCATTGGGTGTAATAAATGCTAAAAAAGTTGATATCATTATCCTCTTTGTAAAAGATAATTTACTAGATAATTTAAAATTTCTAAGTAAAAGATCATAACGGTAACGATCATTGGGCCGAATAAATGCTAAAAAATTCGACACTTATCTTCTTTGGCAAGCATAATTTACTAGATAATTTAAAACTTCTTTATAAAAGATCATAACGGTAACAATGGGCCTAATAAATGCCAAAAAAGTTGACATAATTATCTTCTTTGTAAAAGATAGTTTAATAGATCATTTAAAATTTGTTTATTAAAAGATTATAACGGTAACGATCATTGGGTGTAATAAATGCTAAAAAAGTTGATATAGTTAGCCTCTTTGTAAAACATAATTTACTAGATAATTTAAAATTTCTAAGTAAAAGATCATAATGGTAACGATCATTGGGCCGAATAAATGCTAAAAAATTTGACACTTATCTTCTTTGGCAAGCATAATTTACTAGATAATTTAAAGCTTCTTTATAAAAGATCATAACGGTAACAATCATTGGGCCTAATAAATGCCAAAAAAGTTGACATAATTATCTTCTTTGTAAAAGATAGTTTAATAGATCATTTAAAATTTCTTTATTAAAAGATTATAACGGTAACGATCATTGGGTGTAATAAATGCTAAAAAAGTTGATATAATTATCCTCTTTGTAAAAGATAATTTACTAGATAATTTAAAATTTCTAAGTAAAATATCATAACGGTAACGATCATTGGGCCGAATAAATGCTAAAAAATTTGACATAGTTATCTTCTTTGTTAAACATGATTTACTAGATAATTTAAAACTTCTTTATAAAAGATGATAACGGTAACAATCATTGGGCCTAATAAATGCCAAAAAATTTGACATAATTATCTTCTTTGTAAAAGATAATTTAATAGATCATTTCAAATTTCTTTATTACAAGATTATAACGGTAACGATCATTGGGTGTAATAAATGTTAAAAAAGTTGATATAATTATCCTCTTTGTAAAAGATAATTTACTAGATAATTTAAAATTTCTAAGTAAAAGATCATAACGGTAACGATCATTGGGCCGAATAAAAGCTAAAAAATTTGACATAGTTATCTTCTTTGTTAAACATGATTTACTAGATAATTTAAAACTTCTTTATAAAAGATGATAACGGTAACAATCATTGGGTCTAATAAATGCCAAAAAATTTGACATAATTATCTTCTTTGTAAAAGATAATTTAATAGATCATTTCAAATTTCTTTATTACAAGATTATAACGGTAACGATCATTGGGTGTAATAAATGTTAAAAAAGTTGATATAATTATCCTCTTTGTAAAAGATAATTTACTAGATAATTTAAAATTTCTAAGTAAAAGATCATAACGGTAACGATCATTGGGCCGAATAAATGCTAAAAAATTTGACACTTATCTTCTTTGGCAAGCATAATTTACTAGATAATTTAAAACTTCTTTATAAAAGATCATAACGGTAACAATCATTGGGCCTAATCAATGCCAAAAAAGTTGACATAATTATCTTCTTTGTAAAAGATAGTTTAATAGATCATTTAAAATTTGTTTATTAAAAGATTATAACGGTAATGATCATTGGGTGTAATAAATGCTAAAAAAGATGATATAATTATCCTCTTTGTAAAAGATAATTTACTAGATAATTTAAAATTTCTAAGTAAAAGATCATAACGGTAACGATCATTGGGCCGAATAAATGCTAAAAAATTGGACACTTATCTTCTTGGGCAAGCATAATTTACTAGATAATTTAAAACTTCTTTATAAAAGATCATAACGGTAACAATCATTGGGCCTAATAAATGCCAAAAAAGTTGACATAATTATCTTCTTTGTAAAAGATAGTTTAATAGATCATTTAAAATTTGTTTATTAAAAGATTATAACGGTAACGATCATTGGGTGTAATAAATGCTAAAAAAGTTGATATAATTATCCTCTTTGTAAAAGATAATTTACTAGATAATTTAAAATTTCTAAGTAAAATATCATAACGGTAACGATCATTGGGCCGAATAAATGCTAAAAAATTTGACATAGTTATCTTCTTTGTTAAACATAATTTACTAGATAATTTAAAACTTCTTTATAAAAGATCATAACGGTAACAATGGGCCTAATAAATGCCAAAAAATTGACATAATTATCTTCTTTGTAAAAGATAGTTTAATAGATCATTTAAAATTTGTTTATTAAAAGATTATAACGGTAACGATCATTGGGTGTAATAAATGCTAAAAAAGTTGATATAGTTAGCCTCTTTGTAAAACATAATTTACTAGATAATTTAAAATTTCTAAGTAAAAGATCATAACGGTAACGATCATTGGGCCGAATAAATGCTAAAAAATTCGACACTTATCTTCTTTGGCAAGCATAATTTACTAGATAATTTAAAGCTTCTTTATAAAAGATCATAACGGTAACAATCATTGGGCCTAATAAATGCCAAAAAAGTTGACATAATTATCTTCTTTGTAAAAGATAGTTTAATAGATCATTTAAAATTTGTTTATTAAAAGATTATAACGGTAACGATCATTGGGTGTAATAAATGCTAAAAAAGTTGATATAATTATCCTCTTTGTAAAAGATAATTTACTAGATAATTTAAAATTTCTAAGTAAAATATCATAACGGTAACGATCATTGGGCCGAATAATGCTAAAAAATTTGACATAGTTATCTTCTTTGTTAAACATGATTTACTAGATAACTCAAAACTTCTTTATAAAAGATGATAACGGTAACAATTATTGGGCCTAATAAATGCCAAAAAAGTTGACATAATTATCTTCTTTGTAAAAGATGGTTTAATAGATCATTTAAAATTTGTTTATTAAAAGATTATAACGGTAATGATCATTGGGTATAATAAATGCTAAAAAAGATGATATAATTATCCTCTTTGTAAAAGATAATTTACTAGATAATTTAAAATTTCTAAGTAAAAGATCATAACGGTAACGATCATTGGGCCGAATAGATGCTAAAAAATTCGACACTTATCTTCTTTGGCAAGCATAATTTACTAGATAATTTAAAACTTCTTTATAAAAGATCATAACGGTAACAATCATTGGGCCTAATAAATGCCAAAAACGTTGACATAATTATCTTCTTTGTAAAAGATAGTTTAATAGATCATTTAAAATTTGTTTATTAAAAGATTATAACGGTAATGATCATTAGGTGTAATAAATGCTAAAAAAGTTGATATCATTATCCTCTTTGTAAAAGATAATTTACTAGATAATTTAAAATTTCTAAGTAAAAGATCATAACGGTAACGATCATTGGGCCGAATAAATGCTAAAAAATTTGACACTTATCTTCTTTGGCAAGCATAATTTACTAGATAATTTAAAGCTTCTTTATAAAAGATCATAACGGTAACAATCATTGGGCCTAATAAATGCCAAAAAAGTTGACATAATTATCTTCTTTGTAAAAGATAGTTTAATAGATCATTTAAAATTTGTTTATTAAAAGATTATAACGGTAACGATCATTGGGTGTAATAAATGCTAAAAAAGTTGATATAATTATCCTCTTTGTAAAAGATAATTTACTAGATAATTTAAAATTTCTAAGTAAAAGATCATAACGGTAACGATCATTGGGCTAAATAAATGCTAAAAAATTTGACATAGTTATCTTCTTTGTTAAACATGATTTACTAGATAATTTAAAATTTCTTTATAAAAGATCATAACGGTAACGATCATTGGGCCTAATAAATGCTAAAAAAGTTGACATAATTATCTTCTTTGTAAAAGATAGTTTAATAGATCATTTAAAATTTCTTTATTAAAAGATTATAACGGTAACGATCATTGGGTGTAATAAATGCTAAAAAAGTTGATATAATTATCCTCTTTGTAAAAGATAATTTACTAGATAATTTAAAATTTCTAAGTAAAAGATCATAACGGTAACGATCATTGGGCCGAATAAATGCTAAAAAATTGGACACTTATCTTCTTTGGCAAGCATAATTTACTAGATAATTTAAAACTTCTTTATAAAAGATCATAACGGTAACAATCATTGGGCCTATTAAATGCCAAAAAAGTTGACATAATTATCTTCTTTGTAAAAGATAGTTTAATAGATCATTTAAAATTTGTTTATTAAAAGATTATAACGGTAATGATCATTGGGTGTAATAAATGCTAAAAAAGTTGATATAATTATCCTCTTTGTAAAAGATAATTTACTAGATAATTTAAAATTTGTAAGTAAAAGATCATAACGGTAACGATCATTGGGCCGAATAAATGCTAAAAAATTCGACACTTATCTTCTTTGGCAAGCATAATTTACTAGATAATTTAAAACTTCTTTATAAAAGATCATAACGGTAACAATCATTGGGCCTAATAAATGCCAAAAAAGTTGACATAATTATCTTCTTTGTAAAAGATAGTTTAATAGATCATTTAAAATTTGTTTATTAAAAGATTATAACGGTAATGATCATTGGGTGTAATAAATGCTAAAAAAGTTGATATAATTATCCTCTTTGTAAAAGATAATTTACTAGATAATTTAAAATTTCTAAGTAAGAGATCATAACGGTAACGATCATTGGGCCGAATAAATGCTAAAAAATTCGACACTTATCTTCTTTGGCAAGCATAATTTACTAGATAATTTAAAACTTCTTTATAAAAGATCATAACGGTAACAATCATTGGGCCTAATAAACGCCAAAAAAGTTGACATAATTATCTTCTTTGTAAAAGATAATTTAATAGATCATTTCAAATTTCTTTATTACAAGATTGTAACGGTAACGATCATTAGGCGTAATAAATGCTAAAAAAGTTAATATAATTATCCTCTTTGTAAAAGATAATTTACTAGATAATTTGAAATTTCTAAGTAAAAGATCATAACGGTAACGATCATTGGGCCGAATAAATGCTAAAAAATTCGACACTTATCTTCTTTGGCAAGCATAATTTACTAGATAATTTAAAACTTCTTTATAAAAGATCATAACGGTAACAATCATTGGGCCTAATAAATGCCAAAAAAGTTGACATAATTATCTTCTTTGTAAAAGATAGTTTAATAGATCATTTAAAATTTGTTTATTAAAAGATTATAACGGTAACGATCATTGGGTGTAATAAATGCTAAAAAAGTTGATATAATTATCCTCTTTGTAAAAGATAATTTACTAGATAATTTAAAATTTCTAAGTAAAAGATCATAACGGTAACGATCATTGGGCTGAATAAATGCTAAAAAATTTGACATAGTTATCTTCTTTGTTAAACATGATTTACTAGATAATTTAAAATTTCTTTATAAAAGATCATAACGGTAACGATCATTGGGCCTAATAAATGCTAAAAAAGTTGACATAATTATCTTCTTTGTAAAAGATAGTTTAATAGATCATTTAAAATTTCTTTATTAAAAGATTATAACGGTAACGATCATTGGGTGTAATAAATGCTAAAAAAGTTGATATAATTATCCTCTTTGTAAAAGATAATTTACTAGATAATTTAAAATTTCTAAGTAAAAGATCATAACGGTAACGATCATTGGGCCGAATAAATGCTAAAAAATTCGACACTTATCTTCTTGGGCAAGCATAATTTACTAGATAATTTAAAACTTCTTTATAAAAGATCATAACGGTAACAGTCATTGGGCCTAATAAATGCCAAAAAAGTTGACATAATTATCTTCTTTGTAAAAGATAGTTTAATAGATCATTTAAAATTTGTTTATTAAAAGATTATAACGGTAATGATCATTGGGTGTAATAAATGCTAAAAAAGTTGATATAATTATCCTCTTTGTAAAAGATAATTTCCTAGATAATTTAAAATTTCTAAGTAAAAGATCTTAACGGTAACGATCATTGGGCCGAATAAATGCTAAAAAATTCGACACTTATCTTCTTTGGCAAGCATAATTTACTAGATAATTTAAAACTTCTTTATAAAAGATCATAACGGTAACAATCATTGGGCCTAATAAATGCCAAAAAAGTTGACATAATTATCTTCTTTGTAAAAGATAGTTTAATAGATCATTTAAAATTTGTTTATTAAAAGATTATAACGGTAATGATCATTGGGTGTAATAAATGCTAAAAAAGTTGATATAATTATCCTCTTTGTAAAAGATAATTTACTAGATAATTTAAAATTTCTAAGTAAAAGATCATAACGGTAACGATCATTGGGCCGAATAAATGCTAAAAAATTCGACACTTATCTTCTTTGGCAAGCATAATTTACTAGATAATTTAAAACTTCTTTAGAAAAGATCATAACGGTAACAATCATTGGCCTAATAAATGCCAAAAAAGTTGACATAATTATCTTCTTTGTAAAAGATAGTTTAATAGATCATTTAAAATTTCTTTATTAAAAGATTATAATGGTAACGATCATTGGGTGTAATAAACGCTAAAAAAGTTGATATAATTATCCTCTTTGTAAAA
This sequence comes from Psophocarpus tetragonolobus, assembly GCA_037954015.1. Classification (NCBI taxonomy): domain Eukaryota; kingdom Viridiplantae; phylum Streptophyta; class Magnoliopsida; order Fabales; family Fabaceae; genus Psophocarpus; species Psophocarpus tetragonolobus. Next base: position 55,972,322 of record CM075688.1, on the reverse strand, counting down.
CATAATTTACTAGATAATTTAAAATTTCTAAGTAAAAGATTATAACGGTAACGATCATTGGGCCGAATAAATGCTAAAATATTTGACATAGTTATCTTCTTTGTCAAACATAATTTACTAGATAATTTAAAACTTCTTTATAAAAGATGATAACGGTAGCAATCATTGGGCCTAATAAATGCCAAAAAAGTTGACATAATTATCTTCTTTGTAAAAGATAATTTAATAGATCATTTCAAACTTCTTTATTACAAGATTATAACGGTAACTATCATTAGGCGTAATAAATGATAAAAAAGTTAATATAATTATCCTCTTTGTAAAAGATAATTTACTAGATAATTTAAAATTTCTAAGTAAAAGATCATAACGGTAACGATCATTGGGCCGAATAAATGCTAAAAAATTCGACACTTATCTTCTTTGTCAAGCATAATTTACTAGATAATTTAAAACTTCTTTATAAAAGATCATAACGATAATAATCATTGGGCCTAATAAATGCCAAAAAGGTTGACATAATTATCTTCTTTGTAAAAGATAGTTTAATAGATCATTTAAAATTTCTTTATTTAATGATTATAACGGTAACGATCATCGGGTGTAATAAATGCTAAAAAAGTTGATATTATTATCCTCTTTGTAAAAGATAATTTACTAGATAATTTAAAATTTCTAAGTAAAAGATCATAACGGTAACGATCATTGGGCCGAATAAATGCTAAAAAATTCGACACTTATCTTTTTTGGCAAGCATAATTTACTAGATAATTTAAAACCTCTTTAGAAAAGATCATAACGGTAACAATCATTGGGCCTAATAAATGCCAAAAAAGTTGACATAATTATCTTCTTTGTAAAAGATAGTTTAATAGATCATTTAAAATTTGTTTATTAAAAGATTATAACGGTAACCATCATTGGGTGTAATAAATGCTAAAAAAGTTGATATAATTATCCTCTTTGTAAAAGATAATTTACTAGATAATTTAAAATTTCTAAGTAAAAGATCATAACGGTAACGATCATTGGGCCGAATAAATGCTAAAAAATTCGACACTTATCTTCTTTGGCAAGCATAATTTACTAGATAATTTAAAACTTCTTTATAAAAGATCATAACGGTAACAATCATTGGGCCTAATAAATGCCAAAAAAGTTGACATAATTATCTTCTTTGTAAAAGATAGTTTAATAGATCATTTAAAATTTGTTTATTAAAAGATTATAACGGTAACGATCATTGGGTGTAATAAATGCTAAAAAAGTTGATATAGTTATCCTCTTTGTAAAAGATAATTTACTAGATAATTTAAAATTTCTAAGTAAAAGATCATAACGGCAACGATCATTGGGCCGAATAAATGCTAAAAAATTCGACACTTATCTTCTTTCGCAAGCATAATTTACTAGATAATTTAAAACTTCTTTATAAAAGATCATAACGGTAACAATCATTGGGCCTAATAAATGCCAAAAAAGTTGACATAATTATCTTCTTTGTAAAAGATAGTTTAATAGATCATTTAAAATTTGTTTATTAAAAGATTATAACGGTAACGATCTTTGGGTGTAATAAATGCTAAAAAAGTTGATATAATTATCCTCTTTGTAAAAGATAATTTACTAGATAATTTAAAATTTCTAAGTAAAAGATTATAACGGTAACGATCATTGGGCCTAATAAATGCTAAACATGTTGACGTAATTATCTTCTTTGTAAAAACTAATTTAATAGATCATTTAAAGTTTCTTTGCAAAAGATCATAACGGTAAAGATCATTGGCCATCATAAATGCCAAAAAAGTTGACATAATTATCTTGTTTGTAAAATATAATTTAATAGATCATTTAAAATTTCTTTATTAAAAGATTATAATGGTAACGATCATTGGGTGTAATAAACGCTAAAAAAGTTGATATAATTATCCTCTTTGTAAAAGATAATTTACTAGATAATTTAAAATTTCTAAGTAAAAGATCATAACGGTAACGATCATTGGGCTGAATAAATGCTAAAAAATTTGACATAGTTATCTTCTTTGTTAAACATGATTTACTAGATAATTTAAAATTTCTTTATAAAAGATCATAACGGTAACGATCATTGGGCCTAATAAATGCTAAAAAAGTTGACATAATTATCTTCTTTGTAAAAGATAGTTTAATAGATCATTTAAAATTTCTTTATTAAAAGATTATAACGGTAACGATCATTGGGTGTAATAAATGCTAAAAAAGTTGATATAATTATCCTCTTTGTAAAAGATAATTTACTAGATAATTTAAAATTTCTAAGTAAAAGATCATAACGGTAACGATCATTGGGCCGAATAAATGCTAAAAAATTCGACACTTATCTTCTTGGGCAAGCATAATTTACTAGATAATTTAAAACTTCTTTATAAAAGATCATAACGGTAACAGTCATTGGGCCTAATAAATGCCAAAAAAGTTGACATAATTATCTTCTTTGTAAAAGATAGTTTAATAGATCATTTAAAATTTGTTTATTAAAAGATTATAACGGTAATGATCATTGGGTGTAATAAATGCTAAAAAAGTTGATATAATTATCCTCTTTGTAAAAGATAATTTCCTAGATAATTTAAAATTTCTAAGTAAAAGATCTTAACGGTAACGATCATTGGGCCGAATAAATGCTAAAAAATTCGACACTTATCTTCTTTGGCAAGCATAATTTACTAGATAATTTAAAACTTCTTTATAAAAGATCATAACGGTAACAATCATTGGGCCTAATAAATGCCAAAAAAGTTGACATAATTATCTTCTTTGTAAAAGATAGTTTAATAGATCATTTAAAATTTGTTTATTAAAAGATTATAACGGTAATGATCATTGGGTGTAATAAATGCTAAAAAAGTTGATATAATTATCCTCTTTGTAAAAGATAATTTACTAGATAATTTAAAATTTCTAAGTAAAAGATCATAACGGTAACGATCATTGGGCCGAATAAATGCTAAAAAATTCGACACTTATCTTCTTTGGCAAGCATAATTTACTAGATAATTTAAAACTTCTTTAGAAAAGATCATAACGGTAACAATCATTGGCCTAATAAATGCCAAAAAAGTTGACATAATTATCTTCTTTGTAAAAGATAGTTTAATAGATCATTTAAAATTTCTTTATTAAAAGATTATAATGGTAACGATCATTGGGTGTAATAAACGCTAAAAAAGTTGATATAATTATCCTCTTTGTAAAACATAATTTACTAGATAATTTAAAATTTCTAAGTAAAAGATTATAACGGTAACGATCATTGGGCCGAATAAATGCTAAAATATTTGACATAGTTATCTTCTTTGTCAAACATAATTTACTAGATAATTTAAAACTTCTTTATAAAAGATGATAACGGTAGCAATCATTGGGCCTAATAAATGCCAAAAAAGTTGACATAATTATCTTCTTTGTAAAAGATAGTTTAATAGATCATTTCAAACTTCTTTATTACAAGATTATAACGGTAACTATCATTAGGCGTAATAAATGATAAAAAAGTTAATATAATTATCCTCTTTGTAAAAGATAATTTACTAGATAATTTAAAATTTCTAAGTAAAAGATCATAACGGTAACGATCATTGGGCCGAATAAATGCTAAAAAATTCGACACTTATCTTCTTTGTCAAGCATAATTTACTAGATAATTTAAAACTTCTTTATAAAAGATCATAACGATAATAATCATTGGCCCTAATAAATGCCAAAAAGGTTGACATAATTATCTTCTTTGTAAAAGATAGTTTAATAGATCATTTAAAATTTCTTTATTTAATGATTATAACGGTAACGATCATCGGGTGTAATAAATGCTAAAAAAGTTGATATTATTATCCTCTTTGTAAAAGATAATTTACTAGATAATTTAAAATTTCTAAGTAAAAGATCATAACGGTAACGATCATTGGGCCGAATAAATGCTAAAAAATTCGACACTTATCTTCTTTGGCAAGCATAATTTACTAGATAATTTAAAACTTCTTTAGAAAAGATCATAACGGTAACAATCATTGGGCCTAATAAATGCCAAAAAAGTTGACATAATTATCTTCTTTGTAAAAGATAGTTTAATAGATCATTTAAAATTTGTTTATTAAAAGATTATAACGGTAACCATCATTGGGTGTAATAAATGCTAAAAAAGTTGATATAATTATCCTCTTTGTAAAAGATAATTTACTAGATAATTTAAAATTTCTAAGTAAAAGATCATAACGGTAACGATCATTGGGCCGAATAAATGCTAAAAAATTCGACACTTATCTTCTTTGGCAAGCATAATTTACTAGATAATTTAAAACTTCTTTATAAAAGATCATAACGGTAACAATCATTGGGCCTAATAAATGCCAAAAAAGTTGACATAATTATCTTCTTTGTAAAAGATAGTTTAATAGATCATTTAAAATTTGTTTATTAAAAGATTATAACGGTAACGATCATTGGGTGTAATAAATGCTAAAAAAGTTGATATAGTTATCCTCTTTGTAAAAGATAATTTACTAGATAATTTAAAATTTCTAAGTAAAAGATCATAACGGCAACGATCATTGGGCCGAATAAATGCTAAAAAATTTGACACTTATCTTCTTTCGCAAGCATAATTTACTAGATAATTTAAAACTTCTTTATAAAAGATCGTAACGGTAACAATCATTGGGCCTAATAAATGCCAAAAAAGTTGACATAATTATCTTCTTTGTAAAAGATAGTTTAATAGATCATTTAAAATTTGTTTATTAAAAGATTATAACGGTAACGATCTTTGGGTGTAATAAATGCTAAAAAAGTTGATATAATTATCCTCTTTGTAAAAGATAATTTACTAGATAATTTAAAATTTCTAAGTAAAAGATTATAACGGTAACGATCATTGGGCCTAATAAATGCTAAACATGTTGACGTAATTATCTTCTTTGTAAAAACTAATTTAATAGATCATTTAAAGTTTCTTTGCAAAAGATCATAACGGTAAAGATCATTGGCCATCATAAATGCCAAAAAAGTTGACATAATTATCTTGTTTGTAAAATATAATTTAATAGATCATTTAAAATTTCTTTATTAAAAGATTATAATGGTAACGATCATTGGGTGTAATAAACGCTAAAAAAGTTGATATAATTATCCTCTTTGTAAAAGATAATTTACTAGATAATTTAAAATTTCTAAGTAAAAGATTATAACGGTAACGATCATTGGGCCGAATAAATGCTAAAAAATTTGACATAGTTATCTTCTTTGTCAAACATAATTTACTAGATAATTTAAAACTTCTTTATAAAAGATGATAACGGTAGCAATCATTGGGCCTAATAAATGCCAAAAAAGTTGACATAATTATCTTCTTTGTAAAAGATAATTTAATAGATCATTTCAAACTTCTTTATTACAAGATTATAACGGTAACTATCATTAGGCGTAATAAATGATAAAAAAGTTAATATAATTATCCTCTTTGTAAAAGATAATTTACTAGATAATTTAAAATTTCTAAGTAAAAGATCATAACGGTAACGATCATTGGGCCGAATAAATGCTAAAAAATTCGACACTTATCTTCTTTGTCAAGCATAATTTACTAGATAATTTAAAACTTCTTTATAAAAGATCATAACGGTAATAATCATTGGGCCTAATAAATGCCAAAAAGGTTGACATAATTATCTTCTTTGTAAAAGATAGTTTAATAGATCATTTAAAATTTCTTTATTAAATGATTATAACGGTAACGATCATTGGGTGTAATAAATGCTAAAAAAGTTGATATTATTATCCTCTTTGTAAAAGATAATTTACTAGATAATTTAAAATTTCTAAGTAAAAGATCATAACGGTAACGATCATTGGGCCGAATAAATGCTAAAAAATTTGACATAGTTATCTTCTTTGTTAAACATGATTTACTAGATAATTTAAAACTTCTTTATAAAAGATGATAACGGTCACAATCATTGGTCCTAATAAATGCCAAAAAGTTGACATAATTATCTTCTTTGTAAAAGATAATTTAATAGATCATTTCAAATTTCTTTATTACAAGATTGTAACGGTAACGATCATTAGGCGTAATAAATGCTAAAAAAGTTAATATAATTATCCTCTTTGTAAAAGATAATTTACTAGATAATTTAAAATTTCTAAGTAAAAGATCATAACGGTAACGATCATTGGGCCGAATAGATGCTAAAAAATTCGACACTTATCTTCTTTGGCAAGCATAATTTACTAGATAATTTAAAACTTCTTTATAAAAGATCATAACGGTAACAATCATTGGGCCTAATAAATGCCAAAAAAGTTGACATAATTATCTTCTTTGTAAAAGATAGTTTAATAGATCATTTAAAATTTGTTTATTAAAAGATTATAACGGTAATGATCATTGGGTGTAATAAATGCTAAAAAAGTTGATATCATTATCCTCTTTGTAAAAGATAATTTACTAGATAATTTAAAATTTCTAAGTAAAAGATCATAACGGTAACGATCATTGGGCCGAATAAATGCTAAAAAATTCGACACTTATCTTCTTTGGCAAGCATAATTTACTAGATAATTTAAAACTTCTTTATAAAAGATCATAACGGTAACAATGGGCCTAATAAATGCCAAAAAAGTTGACATAATTATCTTCTTTGTAAAAGATAGTTTAATAGATCATTTAAAATTTGTTTATTAAAAGATTATAACGGTAACGATCATTGGGTGTAATAAATGCTAAAAAAGTTGATATAGTTAGCCTCTTTGTAAAACATAATTTACTAGATAATTTAAAATTTCTAAGTAAAAGATCATAATGGTAACGATCATTGGGCCGAATAAATGCTAAAAAATTCGACACTTATCTTCTTTTGCAAGCATAATTTACTAGATAATTTAAAGCTTCTTTATAAAAGATCATAACGGTAACAATCATTGGGCCTAATAAATGCCAAAAAAGTTGACATAATTATCTTCTTTGTAAAAGATAGTTTAATAGATCATTTAAAATTTGTTTATTAAAAGATTATAACGGTAACGATCATTGGGCCGAATAAATGCTAAACATGTTGACGTAATTATCTTCTTTGTAAAAACTAATTTAATAGATCATTTAAAGTTTCTTCGCAAAAGATCATAACGGTAAAGATCATTGGCCATCATAAATGCCAAAAAAGTTGACATAATTATCTTGTTTGTAAAATATAATTTAATAGATCATTTAAAATTTCTTTATTAAAAGATTATAATGGTAACGATCATTGGGTGTAATAAACGCTAAAAAATTTGATATAATTATCCTCTTTGTAAAAGATAATTTACTAGATAATTTAAAATTTCTAAGTAAAAGATTATAACGGTAACGATCATTGGGCCGAATAAATGCTAAAAAATTTGACATAGTTATCTTCTTTGTCAAACATAATTTAATAGATCATTTAAAATTTCATTGTAAAAGATCATAACGGTAAAGATCATTGGGCCTAATAAATGCAAAAAAAAGTTGATATAATTATCTTTTCTGTAAAAGATAATTTAGTTGATCATTTAAAATTTCTTTATAAAGGATCATAAAGGTAAAGATGATTACGGTAACAATCATTGGGCCTAATAAATGCTAAAATAGTTGATATAATTATCTTCTTTGTGATAGATAATTTACTAGATAATTTAAAATTTATTATTAAAAGATCATAACGGTAACAATGGTTGGGACAAATAAAAGCTAAAAACGTTCACATAGTTATCTACTTTGTAAAAGATAATTTAATAGATCATTTAAAATTTTTTTTTAAAAGATCATAACGGTAACGTTCATTGGTCCTAATATATGCTAAAAAAATTGACATAATTATCTTCTTTGTAAAAGATAATTTAATAGATCATTTAAAATTTCATTGTAAAAGATCATAACGGTAAAGATCATTGGCCATAATAAGTAGCAATAAAGTTGACATAATTATCTTCTTTGTAAAAGATAATTTAATAGATCATTTAAAATTTCTATATAAAAGATCATAACAGTAAAGATCATTGGGCCTAATAAATGCCAAAATAGCTGACATAATTATCTTCTTTGTACTAGATAATGTACTAGATAATTTAAAATTTATTGTTAAACGATCATAACGGTAATGATCGTTGGGCTAATAAAAGCTAAAAACGTTCACATAGTTATCTTCTTTGTAAAAGATAATTTAATAGATCATTTAAAATTTCTTTATAAAAGATCATAACAGTAACAATCATTGGGCCTAATATATGCTAAAAAAGTTGACATAATTATCTTCTTTGTAAAAGATAATTTAATAGATCATTTCAAACTTCTTTATTACAAGATTATAACGGTAACTACCATTAGGCGTAATAAATGCTAAAAAAGTTGATATAATTATCCTCTTTTTAAAAGATAATTTACTAGATAATTTAAAATTTCTAAGTAAAAGATTATAACGGTAACGATCATTGGGCCGAATAAATGCTAAACATGTTGACGTAATTATGTTCTTTGTAAAAACTAATTTAATAGATCATTTAAAGTTTCTTTGCAAAAGATCATAACGGTAAAGATCATTGGCCATCATAAATGCCAAAAAAGTTGACATAATTATCTTGTTTGTAAAATATAATTTAATAGATCATTTAAAATGTCTTTATTAAAAGATTATAATGGTAACGATCATTGGGTGTAATAAACGCTAAAAAAGTTGATATAATTATCCTCTTTGTAAAAGATAATTTACTAGATAATTTAAAATTTCTAAGTAAAAGATTATAACGGTAACGATCATTGGGCCGAATAAAGGCTAAAAAATTTGACATAGTTATCTTCTTTGTCAAACATAATTTACTAGATAATTTAAAACTTCTTTATAAAAGATGATAACGGTAGCAATCATTGGGCCTAATAAATGCCAAAAAAGTTGACATAATTATCTTCTTTGTAAAAGATAATTTAATAGATCATTTCAAACTTCTTTATTACAAGATTATAACGGTAACTATCATTAGGCGTAATAAATGATAAAAAAGTTAATATAATTATCCTCTTTGTAAAAGATAATTTACTAGATAATTTAAAATTTCTAAGTAAAAGATCATAACGGTAACGATCATTGGGCCGAATAAATGCTAAAAAATTCGACACTTATCTTCTTTGTCAAGCATAATTTACTAGATAATTTAAAACTTCTTTATAAAAGATCATAACGGTAATAATCATTGGGCCTAATAAATGCCAAAAAGGTTGACATAATTATCTTCTTTGTAAAAGATAGTTAAATAGATCATTTAAAATTTCTTTATTAAATGATTATAACGGTAACGATCATTGGGTGTAATAAATGCTAAAAAAGTTGATATTATTATCCTCTTTGTAAAAGATAATTTACTAGATAATTTAAAATTTCTAAGTAAAAGATCATAACGGTAACGATCATTGGGCCGAATAAATGCTAAAAAATTTGACATAGTTATCTTCTTTGTTAAACATGATTTACTAGATAATTTAAAACTTCTTTATAAAAGATGATAACGGTAACAATCATTGGGCCTAATAAATGCCAAAAAGTTGACATAATTATCTTCTTTGTAAAAGATAATTTAATAGATCATTTCAAATTTCTTTATTACAAGATAGTAACGGTAACGATCATTAGGCGTAATAAATGCTAAAAAAGTTAATATAATTATCCTCTTTGTAAAAGATAATTTACTAGATAATTTAAAATTTCTAAGTAAAAGATCATAACGGTAACGATCATTGGGCCGAATAGATGCTAAAAAATTCGACACTTATCTTCTTTGGCAAGCATAATTTACTAGATAATTTAAAACTTCTTTATAAAAGATCATAACGGTAACAATCATTGGGCCTAATAAATGCCAAAAAAGTTGACATAATTATCTTCTTTGTAAAAGATAGTTTAATAGATCATTTAAAATTTGTTTATTAAAAGATTATAACGGTAACGATCATTGGGCCGAATAAATGCTAAACATGTTGACGTAATTATCTTCTTTGTAAAAACTAATTTAATAGATCATTTAAAGTTTCTTTGCAAAAGATCATAACGGTAAAGATCATTGGCCATCATAAATGCCAAAAAAGTTGACATAATTATCTTGTTTGTAAAATATAATTTAATAGATCATTTAAAATTTCTTTATTAAAAGATTATAATGGTAACGATCATTGGGTGTAATAAACGCTAAAAAATTTGATATAATTATCCTCTTTGTAAAAGATAATTTACTAGATAATTTAAAATTTCTAAGTAAAAGATTATAACGGTAACGATCATTGGGCCGAATAAATGCTAAAAAATTTGACATAGTTATCTTCTTTGTCAAACATAATTTAATAGATCATTTAAAATTTCATTGTAAAAGATCATAACGGTAAAGATCATTGGGCCTAATAAATGCAAAAAAAAGTTGATATAATTATCTTTTCTGTAAAAGATAATTTAGTTGATCATTTAAAATTTCTTTATAAAGGATCATAAAGGTAAAGATGATTACGGTAACAATCATTGGGCCTAATAAATGCTAAAATAGTTGATATAATTATCTTCTTTGTGATAGATAATTTACTAGATAATTTAAAATTTATTATTAAAAGATCATAACGGTAACAATGGTTGGGACAAATAAAAGCTAAAAACGTTCACATAGTTATCTACTTTGTAAAAGATAATTTAATAGATCATTTAAAATTTTTTTTTAAAAGATCATAACGGTAACGTTCATTGGTCCTAATATATGCTAAAAAAATTGACATAATTATCTTCTTTGTAAAAGATAATTTAATAGATCATTTAAAATTTCATTGTAAAAGATCATAACGGTAAAGATCATTGGCCATAATAAGTAGCAATAAAGTTGACATAATTATCTTCTTTGTAAAAGATAATTTAATAGATCATTTAAAATTTCTATATAAAAGATCATAACAGTAAAGATCATTGGGCCTAATAAATGCCAAAATAGCTGACATAATTATCTTCTTTGTACTAGATAATGTACTAGATAATTTAAAATTTATTGTTAAACGATCATAACGGTAATGATCGTTGGGCTAATAAAAGCTAAAAACGTTCACATAGTTATCTTCTTTGTAAAAGATAATTTAATAGATCATTTAAAATTTCTTTATAAAAGATCATAACAGTAACAATCATTGGGCCTAATATATGCTAAAAAAGTTGACATAATTATCTTCTTTGTAAAAGATAATTTAATAGATCATTTCAAACTTCTTTATTACAAGATTATAACGGTAACTACCATTAGGCGTAATAAATGCTAAAAAAGTTGATATAATTATCCTCTTTTTAAAAGATAATTTACTAGATAATTTAAAATTTCTAAGTAAAAGATTATAACGGTAACGATCATTGGGCCGAATAAATGCTAAACATGTTGACGTAATTATGTTCTTTGTAAAAACTAATTTAATAGATCATTTAAAGTTTCTTTGCAAAAGATCATAACGGTAAAGATCATTGGCCATCATAAATGCCAAAAAAGTTGACATAATTATCTTGTTTGTAAAATATAATTTAATAGATCATTTAAAATGTCTTTATTAAAAGATTATAATGGTAACGATCATTGGGTGTAATAAACGCTAAAAAAGTTGATATAATTATCCTCTTTGTAAAAGATAACTTACTAGATAATTTAAAATTTCTAAGTAAAAGATTATAACGGTAACGATCATTGGGCCGAATAAAGGCTAAAAAATTTGACATAGTTATCTTCTTTGTCAAACATAATTTACTAGATAATTTAAAACTTCTTTATAAAAGATGATAACGGTAGCAATCATTGGGCCTAATAAATGCCAAAAAAGTTGACATAATTATCTTCTTTGTAAAAGATAATTTAATAGATCATTTCAAACTTCTTTATTACAAGATTATAACGGTAACTATCATTAGGCGTAATAAATGATAAAAAAGTTAATATAATTATCCTCTTTGTAAAAGATAATTTACTAGATAATTTAAAATTTCTAAGTAAAAGATCATAACGGTAACGATCATTGGGCCGAATAAATGCTAAAAAATTCGACACTTATCTTCTTTGTCAAGCATAATTTACTAGATAATTTAAAACTTCTTTATAAAAGATCATAACGGTAATAATCATTGGGCCTAATAAATGCCAAAAAGGTTGACATAATTATCTTCTTTGTAAAAGATAGTTTAATAGATCATTTAAAATTTCTTTATTAAATGATTATAACGGTAACGATCATTGGGTGTAATAAATGCTAAAAAAGTTGATATTATTATCCTCTTTGTAAAAGATAATTTACTAGATAATTTAAAATTTCTAAGTAAAAGATCATAACGGTAACGATCATTGGGCCGAATAAATGCTAAAAAATTTGACATAGTTATCTTCTTTGTTAAACATGATTTACTAGATAATTTAAAACTTCTTTATAAAAGATGATAACGGTAACAATCATTGGGCCTAATAAATGCCAAAAAGTTGACATAATTATCTTCTTTGTAAAAGATAATTTAATAGATCATTTCAAATTTCTTTATTACAAGATAGTAACGGTAACGATCATTAGGCGTAATAAATGCTAAAAAAGTTAATATAATTATCCTCTTTGTAAAAGATAATTTACTAGATAATTTAAAATTTCTAAGTAAAAGATCATAACGGTAACGATCATTGGGCCGAATAGATGCTAAAAAATTCGACACTTATCTTCTTTGGCAAGCATAATTTACTAGATAATTTAAAACTTCTTTATAAAAGATCATAACGGTAACAATCATTGGGCCTAATAAATGCCAAAAAAGTTGACATAATTATCTTCTTTGTAAAAGATAGTTTAATAGATCATTTAAAATTTGTTTATTAAAAGATTATAACGGTAATGATCATTGGGTGTAATAAATGCTAAAAAAGTTGATATCATTATCCTCTTTGTAAAAGATAATTTACTAGATAATTTAAAATTTCTAAGTAAAAGATCATAACGGTAACGATCATTGGGCCGAATAAATGCTAAAAAATTCGACACTTATCTTCTTTGGCAAGCATAATTTACTAGATAATTTAAAACTTCTTTATAAAAGATCATAACGGTAACAATGGGCCTAATAAATGCAAAAAAAGTTGACATAATTATCTTCTTTGTAAAAGATAGTTTAATAGATCATTTAAAATTTGTTTATTAAAAGATTATAACGGTAACGATCATTGGGTGTAATAAATGCTAAAAAAGTTGATATAGTTAGCCTCTTTGTAAAACATAATTTACTAGATAATTTAAAATTTCTAAGTAAAAGATCATAATGGTAACGATCATTGGGCCGAATAAATGCTAAAAAATTCGACACTTATCTTCTTTGGCAAGCATAATTTACTAGATAATTTAAAGCTTCTTTATAAAAGATCATAACGGTAACAATCATTGGGCCTAATAAATGCCAAAAAAGTTGACATAATTATCTTCTTTGTAAAAGATAGTTTAATAGATCATTTAAAATTTGTTTATTAAAAGATTATAACAGTAACGATCATTGGGCCGAATAAATGCTAAACATGTTGACGTAATTATCTTCTTTGTAAAAACTAAAATAATAGATCATTTAAAGTTTCTTTGCAAAAGATCATAACGGTAAAGATCATTGGCCATCATAAATGCCAAAAAAGTTGACATAATTATCTTGTTTGTAAAATATAATTTAATAGATCATTTAAAATTTCTTTATTAAAAGATTATAATGGTAACGATCATTGGGTGTAATAAACGCTAAAAAAGTTGATATAATTATCCTCTTTGTAAAAGATAATTTACTAGATAATTTAAAATTTCTAAGTAAAAGATTATAACGGTAACGATCATTGGGCCGAATAAAGGCTAAAAAATTTGACATAGTTATCTTCTTTGTCAAACATAATTTACTAGATAATTTAAAACTTCTTTATAAAAGATGATAACGGTAGCAATCATTGGGCCTAATAAATGCCAAAAAAGTTGACATAATTATCTTCTTTGTAAAAGATAATTTAATAGATCATTTCAAACTTCTTTATTACAAGATTATAACGGTAACTATCATTAGGCGTAATAAATGATAAAAAAGTTAATATAATTATCCTCTTTGTAAAAGATAATTTACTAGATAATTTAAAATTTCTAAGTAAAAGATCATAACGGTAACGATCATTGGGCCGAATAAATGCTAAAAAATTCGACACTTATCTTCTTTGTCAAGCATAATTTACTAGATAATTTAAAACTTCTTTATAAAAGATCATAACGGTAATAATCATTGGGCCTAATAAATGCCAAAAAGGTTGACATAATTATCTTCTTTGTAAAAGATAGTTTAATAGATCATTTAAAATTTCTTTATTAAATGATTATAACGGTAACGATCATTGGGTGTAATAAATGCTAAAAAAGTTGATATTATTATCCTCTTTGTAAAAGATAATTTACTAGATAATTTAAAATTGCTAAGTAAAAGATCATAACGGTAACGATCATTGGGCCGAATAAATGCTAAAAAATTTGACATAGTTATCTTCTTTGTTAAACATGATTTACTAGATAATTTAAAACTTCTTTATAAAAGATGATAATGGTAACAATCATTGGGCCTAATAAATGCCAAAAAGTTGACATAATTATCTTCTTTGTAAAAGATAATTTAATAGATCATTTCAAATTTCTTTATTACAAGATTGTAACGGTAACGATCATTAGGCGTAATAAATGCTAAAAAAGTTAATATAATTATCCTCTTTGTAAAAGATAATTTACTAGATAATTTAAAATTTCTAAGTAAAAGATCATAACGGTAACGATCATTGGGCCGAATAGATGCTAAAAAATTCAACACTTATCTTCTTTGGCAAGCATAATTTACTAGATAATTTAAAACTTCTTTATAAAAGATCATAACGGTAACAATCATTGGGCCTAATAAATGCCAAAAAAGTTGACATAATTATCTTCTTTGTAAAAGATAGTTTAATAGATCATTTAAAATTTGTTTATTAAAAGATTATAACGGTAATGATCATTGGGTGTAATAAATGCTAAAAAAGTTGATATCATTATCCTCTTTGTAAAAGATAATTTACTAGATAATTTAAAATTTCTAAGTAAAAGATCATAACGGTAACGATCATTGGGCCGAATAAATGCTAAAAAATTCGACACTTATCTTCTTTGGCAAGCATAATTTACTAGATAATTTAAAACTTCTTTATAAAAGATCATAACGGTAACAATGGGCCTAATAAATGCCAAAAAAGTTGACATAATTATCTTCTTTGTAAAAGATAGTTTAATAGATCATTTAAAATTTGTTTATTAAAAGATTATAACGGTAACGATCATTGGGTATAATAAATGCTAAAAAAGTTGATATAGTCAGCCTCTTTGTAAAACATAATTTACTAGATAATTTAAAATTTCTAAGTAAAAGATCATAATGGTAACGATCATTGGGCCGAATAAATGCTAAAAAATTCGACACTTATCTTCTTTGGCAAGCATAATTTACTAGATAATTTAAAGCTTCTTTATAAAAGATCATAACGGTAACAATCATTGGGCCTAATAAATGCCAAAAAAGTTGACATAATTATCTTCTTTGTAAAAGATAGTTTAATAGATCATTTAAAATTTGTTTATTAAAATATTATAACGGTAACGATCATTGGGCCGAATAAATGCTAAACATGTAGACGTAATTATCTTCTTTGTAAAAACTAATTTAATAGATCATTTAAAGTTTCTTTGCAAAAGATCATAACGGTAAAGATCATTGGCCATCATAAATGCCAAAAAAGTTGACATAATTATCTTGTTTGTAAAATATAATTTAATAGATCATTTAAAATTTCTTTATTAAAAGATTATAATGGTAACGATCATTGGGTGTAATAAACGCTAAAAAAGTTGATATAATTATCCTCTTTGTAAAAGATAATTTACTAGATAATTTAAAATTTCTAAGTAAAAGATTATAACGGTAACGATCATTGGGCCGAATAAATGCTAAAAAATTTGACATAGTTATCTTCTTTGTCAAACATAATTTACTATATAATTTAAAACTTCTTTATAAAAGATGATAACGGTAGCAATCATTGGGCCTAATAAATGCCAAAAAAGTTGACATAATTATCTTCTTTGTAAAAGATAATTTAATAGATCATTTCAAACTTCTTTATTACAAGATTATAACGGTAACTATCATTAGGCGTAATAAATGATAAAAAAGTTAATATAATTATCCTCTTTGTAAAAGATAATTTACTAGATAATTTAAAATTTCTAAGTAAAAGATCATAACGGTAACGATCATTGGGCCGAATAAATGCTAAAAAATTCGACACTTATCTTCTTTGTCAAGCATAATTTACTAGATAATTTAAAACTTCTTTATAAAAGATCATAACGGTAATAATCATTGGGCCTAATAAATGCCAAAAAGGTTGACATAATTATCTTCTTTGTAAAAGATAGTTTAATAGATCATTTAAAATTTCTTTATTAAATGATTATAACGGTAACGATCATCGGGTGTAATAAATGCTAAAAAAGTTGATATTATTATCCTCTTTGTAAAAGATAATTTACTAGATAATTTAAAATTTCTAAGTAAAAGATCATAACGGTAACGATCATTAGGCCGAATAAATGCTAAAAAATTTGACATAGTTATCTTCTTTGTTAAACATGATTTACTAGATAATTTAAAACTTCTTTGTAAAAGATGATAACGGTAACAATCATTGGGCCTAATAAATGCCAAAAAGTTGAGATAATTATCTTCTTTGTAAAAGATAATTTAATAGATCATTTCAAATTTCTTTATTACAAGATTGTAACGGTAACGATCATTACGCGTAATAAATGCTAAAAAAGTTAATATAATTATCCTCTTTGTAAAAGATAATTTACTAGATAATTTAAAATTTCTAAGTAAAAGATCATAACGGTAACGATCATTGGGCCGAATAGATGCTAAAAAATTCAACACTTATCTTCTTTGGCAAGCATAATTTACTAGATAATTTAAAACTTCTTTATAAAAGATCATAACGGTAACAATCATTGGGCCTAATAAATGCCAAAAAAGTTGACATAATTATCTTCTTTGTAAAAGATAGTTTAATAGATCATTTAAAATTTGTTTATTAAAAGATTATAACGGTAATGATCATTGGGTGTAATAAATGCTAAAAAAGTTGATATCATTATCCTCTTTGTAAAAGATAATTTACTAGATAATTTAAAATTTCTAAGTAAAAGATCATAACGGTAACGATCATTGGGCCGAATAAATGCTAAAAAATTCGACACTTATCTTCTTTGGCAAGCATAATTTACTAGATAATTTAAAACTTCTTTATAAAAGATCATAACGGTAACAATGGGCCTAATAAATGCCAAAAAAGTTGACATAATTATCTTCTTTGTAAAAGATAGTTTAATAGATCATTTAAAATTTGTTTATTAAAAGATTATAACGGTAACGATCATTGGGTGTAATAAATGCTAAAAAAGTTGATATAGTCAGCCTCTTTGTAAAACATAATTTACTAGATAATTTAAAATTTCTAAGTAAAAGATCATAATGGTAACGATCATTGGGCCGAATAAATGCTAAAAAATTCGACACTTATCTTCTTTGGCAAGCATAATTTACTAGATAATTTAAAGCTTCTTTATAAAAGATCATAACGGTAACAATCATTGGGCCTAATAAATGCCAAAAAAGTTGACATAATTATCTTCTTTGTAAAAGATAGTTTAATAGATCATTTAAAATTTGTTTATTAAAAGATTATAACGGTAACGATCATTGGGTGTAATAAATGCTAAAAAAGTTGATATAGTCAGCCTCTTTGTAAAACATAATTTACTAGATAATTTAAAATTTCTAAGTAAAAGATCATAATGGTAACGATCATTGGGCCGAATAAATGCTAAAAAATTCGACACTTATCTTCTTTGGCAAGCATAATTTACTAGATAATTTAAAGCTTCTTTATAAAAGATCATAACGGTAACAATCATTGGGCCTAATAAATGCCAAAAAAGTTGACATAATTATCTTCTTTGTAAAAGATAGTTTAATAGATCATTTAAAATTTGTTTATTAAAAGATTATAACGGTAACGATCATTGGGTGTAATAAATGCTAAAAAAGTTGATATAGTCAGCCTCTTTGTAAAACATAATTTACTAGATAATTTAAAATTTCTAAGTAAAAGATCATAATGGTAACGATCATTGGGCCGAATAAATGCTAAAAAATTCGACACTTATCTTCTTTGGCAAGCATAATTTACTAGATAATTTAAAGCTTCTTTATAAAAGATCATAACGGTAACAATCATTGGGCCTAATAAATGCCAAAAAAGTTGACATAATTATCTTCTTTGTAAAAGATAGTTTAATAGATCATTTAAAATTTGTTTATTAAAAGATTATAACAGTAACGATCATTGGGCCGAATAAATGCTAAACATGTTGACGTAATTATCTTCTTTGTAAAAACTAAAATAATAGATCATTTAAAGTTTCTTTGCAAAAGATCATAACGGTAAAGATCATTGGCCATCATAAATGCCAAAAAAGTTGACATAATTATCTTGTTTGTAAAATATAATTTAATAGATCATTTAAAATTTCTTTATTAAAAGATTATAATGGTAACGATCATTGGGTGTAATAAACGCTAAAAAAGTTGATATAATTATCCTCTTTGTAAAAGATAATTTACTAGATAATTTAAACTTTCTAAGTAAAAGATTATAACGGTAACGATCATTGGGCCGAATAAATGCTAAAAAATTTGACATAGTTATCTTCTTTGTCAAACATAATTTACTAGATAATTTAAAACTTCTTTATAAAAGATGATAACGGTAGCAATCATTGGGCCTAATAAATGCCAAAAAAGTTGACATAATTATCTTCTTTGTAAAAGATAATTTAATAGATCATTTCAAACTTCTTTATTACAAGATTATAACGGTAACTATCATTAGGCGTAATAAATGATAAAAAAGTTAATATAATTATCCTCTTTGTAAAAGATAATTTACTAGATAATTTAAAATTTCTAAGTAAAAGATCATAACGGTAACGATCATTGGGCCGAATAAATGCTAAAAAATTCGACACTTATCTTCTTTGTCAAGCATAATTTACTAGATAATTTAAAACTTCTTTATAAAAGATCATAACGGTAATAATCATTGGGCCTAATAAATGCCAAAAAGGTTGACATAATTATCTTCTTTGTAAAAGATAATTTAATAGATCATTTAAAATTTCTTTATTAAATGATTATAACGGTAACGATCATTGGGTGTAATAAATGCTAAAAAAGTTGATATTATTATCCTCTTTGTAAAAGATAATTTACTAGATAATTTAAAATTTCTAAGTAAAAGATCATAACGGTAACGATCATTAGGCCGAATAAATGCTAAAAAATTTGACATAGTTATCTTCTTTGTTAAACATGATTTACTAGATAATTTAAAACTTCTTTATAAAAGATGATAATGGTAACAATCATTGGGCCTAATAAATGCCAAAAAGTTGACATAATTATCTTCTTTGTAAAAGATAATTTAATAGATCATTTCAAATTTCTTTATTACAAGATTGTAACGGTAACGATCATTAGGCGTAATAAATGCTAAAAAAGTTAATATAATTATCCTCTTTGTAAAAGATAATTTACTAGATAATTTAAAATTTCTAAGTAAAAGATCATAACGGTAACGATCATTGGGCCGAATAGATGCTAAAAAATTCAACACTTATCTTCTTTGGCAAGCATAATTTACTAGATAATTTAAAACTTCTTTATAAAAGATCATAACGGTAACAATCATTGGGCCTAATAAATGCCAAAAAAGTTGACATAATTATCTTCTTTGTAAAAGATAGTTTAATAGATCATTTAAAATTTGTTTATTAAAAGATTATAACGGTAATGATCATTGGGTGTAATAAATGCTAAAAAAGTTGATATCATTATCCTCTTTGTAAAAGATAATTTACTAGATAATTTAAAATTTCTAAGTAAAAGATCATAACGGTAACGATCATTGGGCCGAATAAATGCTAAAAATTCGACACTTATCTTCTTTGGCAAGCATAATTTACTAGATAATTTAAAACTTCTTTATAAAAGATCATAACGGTAACAATGGGCCTAATAAATGCCAAAAAAGTTGACATAATTATCTTCTTTGTAAAAGATAGTTTAATAGATCATTTAAAATTTGTTTATTAAAAGATTATAACGGTAACGATCATTGGGTGTAATAAATGCTAAAAAAGTTGATATAGTCAGCCTCTTTGTAAAACATAATTTACTAGATAATTTAAAATTTCTAAGTAAAAGATCATAATGGTAACGATCATTGGGCCGAATAAATGCTAAAAAATTCGACACTTATCTTCTTTGGCAAGCATAATTTACTAGATAATTTAAAGCTTCTTTATAAAAGATCATAACGGTAACAATCATTGGGCCTAATAAATGCCAAAAAAGTTGACATAATTATCTTCTTTGTAAAAGATAGTTTAATAGATCATTTAAAATTTGTTTATTAAAATATTATAACGGTAACGATCATTGGGCCGAATAAATGCTAAACATGTAGACGTAATTATCTTCTTTGTAAAAACTAATTTAATAGATCATTTAAAGTTTCTTTGCAAAAGATCATAACGGTAAAGATCATTGGCCATCATAAATGCCAAAAAAGTTGACATAATTATCTTGTTTGTAAAATATAATTTAATAGATCATTTAAAATTTCTTTATTAAAAGATTATAATGGTAACGATCATTGGGTGTAATAAACGCTAAAAAAGTTGATATAATTATCCTCTTTGTAAAACATAATTTACTAGATAATTTAAAATTTCTAAGTAAAAGATTATAACGGTAACGATCATTGGGCCGAATAAATGCTAAAAAATTTGACATAGTTATCTTCTTTGTCAAACATAATTTACTATATAATTTAAAACTTCTTTATAAAAGATGATAACGGTAGCAATCATTGGGCCTAATAAATGCCAAAAAAGTTGACATAATTATCTTCTTTGTAAAAGATAATTTAATAGATCATTTCAAACTTCTTTATTACAAGATTATAACGGTAACTATCATTAGGCGTAATAAATGATAAAAAAGTTAATATAATTATCCTCTTTGTAAAAGATAATTTACTAGATAATTTAAAATTTCTAAGTAAAAGATCATAACGGTAACGATCATTGGGCCGAATAAATGCTAAAAAATTCGACACTTATCTTCTTTGTCAAGCATAATTTACTAGATAATTTAAAACTTCTTTATAAAAGATCATAACGGTAATAATCATTGGGCCTAATAAATGCCAAAAAGGTTGACATAATTATCTTCTTTGTAAAAGATAGTTTAATAGATCATTTAAAATTTCTTTATTAAATGATTATAACGGTAACGATCATCGGGTGTAATAAATGCTAAAAAAGTTGATATTATTATCCTCTTTGTAAAAGATAATTTACTAGATAATTTAAAATTTCTAAGTAAAAGATCATAACGGTAACGATCATTAGGCCGAATAAATGCTAAAAAATTTGACATAGTTATCTTCTTTGTTAAACATGATTTACTAGATAATTTAAAACTTCTTTGTAAAAGATGATAACGGTAACAATCATTGGGCCTAATAAATGCCAAAAAGTTGAGATAATTATCTTCTTTGTAAAAGATAATTTAATAGATCATTTCAAATTTCTTTATTACAAGATTGTAACGGTAACGATCATTACGCGTAATAAATGCTAAAAAAGTTAATATAATTATCCTCTTTGTAAAAGATAATTTACTAGATAATTTAAAATTTCTAAGTAAAAGATCATAACGGTAACGATCATTGGGCCGAATAGATGCTAAAAAATTCAACACTTATCTTCTTTGGCAAGCATAATTTACTAGATAATTTAAAACTTCTTTATAAAAGATCATAACGGTAACAATCATTGGGCCTAATAAATGCCAAAAAAGTTGACATAATTATCTTCTTTGTAAAAGATAGTTTAATAGATCATTTAAAATTTGTTTATTAAAAGATTATAACGGTAATGATCATTGGGTGTAATAAATGCTAAAAAAGTTGATATCATTATCCTCTTTGTAAAAGATAATTTACTAGATAATTTAAAATTTCTAAGTAAAAGATCATAACGGTAACGATCATTGGGCCGAATAAATGCTAAAAAATTCGACACTTATCTTCTTTGGCAAGCATAATTTACTAGATAATTTAAAACTT
The DNA here is from genome assembly GCA_037954015.1 of Psophocarpus tetragonolobus. Lineage (NCBI taxonomy): Eukaryota > Viridiplantae > Streptophyta > Magnoliopsida > Fabales > Fabaceae > Psophocarpus > Psophocarpus tetragonolobus. The sequence goes on along the minus strand of CM075688.1, from coordinate 55,949,948 downwards.
CTTTATAAAAGATCATAACGGTAACAATGGGCCTAATAAATGCCAAAAAAGTTGACATAATTATCTTCTTTGTAAAAGATAGTTTAATAGATCATTTAAAATTTGTTTATTAAAAGATTATAACGGTAACGATCATTGGGTGTAATAAATGCTAAAAAAGTTGATATAGTCAGCCTCTTTGTAAAACATAATTTACTAGATAATTTAAAATTTCTAAGTAAAAGATCATAATGGTAACGATCATTGGGCCGAATAAATGCTAAAAAATTCGACACTTATCTTCTTTGGCAAGCATAATTTACTAGATAATTTAAAGCTTCTTTATAAAAGATCATAACGGTAACAATCATTGGGCCTAATAAATGCCAAAAAAGTTGACATAATTATCTTCTTTGTAAAAGATAGTTTAATAGATCATTTAAAATTTGTTTATTAAAATATTATAACGGTAACGATCATTGGGCCGAATAAATGCTAAACATGTAGACGTAATTATCTTCTTTGTAAAAACTAATTTAATAGATCATTTAAAGTTTCTTTGCAAAAGATCATAACGGTAAAGATCATTGGCCATCATAAATGCCAAAAAAGTTGACATAATTATCTTGTTTGTAAAATATAATTTAATAGATCATTTAAAATTTCTTTATTAAAAGATTATAATGGTAACGATCATTGGGTGTAATAAACGCTAAAAAAGTTGATATAATTATCCTCTTTGTAAAAGATAATTTACTAGATAATTTAAAATTTCTAAGTAAAAGATTATAACGGTAACGATCATTGGGCCGAATAAATGCTAAAAAATTTGACATAGTTATCTTCTTTGTCAAACATAATTTACTATATAATTTAAAACTTCTTTATAAAAGATGATAACGGTAGCAATCATTGGGCCTAATAAATGCCAAAAAAGTTGACATAATTATCTTCTTTGTAAAAGATAATTTAATAGATCATTTCAAACTTCTTTATTACAAGATTATAACGGTAACTATCATTAGGCGTAATAAATGATAAAAAAGTTAATATAATTATCCTCTTTGTAAAAGATAATTTACTAGATAATTTAAAATTTCTAAGTAAAAGATCATAACGGTAACGATCATTGGGCCGAATAAATGCTAAAAAATTCGACACTTATCTTCTTTGTCAAGCATAATTTACTAGATAATTTAAAACTTCTTTATAAAAGATCATAACGGTAATAATCATTGGGCCTAATAAATGCCAAAAAGGTTGACATAATTATCTTCTTTGTAAAAGATAGTTTAATAGATCATTTAAAATTTCTTTATTAAATGATTATAACGGTAACGATCATCGGGTGTAATAAATGCTAAAAAAGTTGATATTATTATCCTCTTTGTAAAAGATAATTTACTAGATAATTTAAAATTTCTAAGTAAAAGATCATAACGGTAACGATCATTAGGCCGAATAAATGCTAAAAAATTTGACATAGTTATCTTCTTTGTTAAACATGATTTACTAGATAATTTAAAACTTCTTTGTAAAAGATGATAACGGTAACAATCATTGGGCCTAATAAATGCCAAAAAGTTGAGATAATTATCTTCTTTGTAAAAGATAATTTAATAGATCATTTCAAATTTCTTTATTACAAGATTGTAACGGTAACGATCATTACGCGTAATAAATGCTAAAAAAGTTAATATAATTATCCTCTTTGTAAAAGATAATTTACTAGATAATATAAAATTTCTAAGTAAAAGATCATAACGGTAACGATCATTGGGCCGAATAGATGCTAAAAAATTCAACACTTATCTTCTTTGGCAAGCATAATTTACTAGATAATTTAAAACTTCTTTATAAAAGATCATAACGGTAACAATCATTGGGCCTAATAAATGCCAAAAAAGTTGACATAATTATCTTCTTTGTAAAAGATAGTTTAATAGATCATTTAAAATTTGTTTATTAAAAGATTATAACGGTAATGATCATTGGGTGTAATAAATGCTAAAAAAGTTGATATCATTATCCTCTTTGTAAAAGATAATTTACTAGATAATTTAAAATTTCTAAGTAAAAGATCATAACGGTAACGATCATTGGGCCGAATAAATGCTAAAAAATTCGACACTTATCTTCTTTGGCAAGCATAATTTACTAGATAATTTAAAACTTCTTTATAAAAGATCATAACGGTAACAATGGGCCTAATAAATGCCAAAAAAGTTGACATAATTATCTTCTTTGTAAAAGATAGTTTAATAGATCATTTAAAATTTGTTTATTAAAAGATTATAACGGTAACGATCATTGGGTGTAATAAATGCTAAAAAAGTTGATATAGTCAGCCTCTTTGTAAAACATAATTTACTAGATAATTTAAAATTTCTAAGTAAAAGATCATAATGGTAACGATCGTTGGGCCGAATAAATGCTAAAAAATTCGACACTTATCTTCTTTGGCAAGCATAATTTACTAGATAATTTAAAGCTTCTTTATAAAAGATCATAACGGTAACAATCATTGGGCCTAATAAATGCCAAAAAAGTTGACATAATTATCTTCTTTGTAAAAGATAGTTTAATAGATCATTTAAAATTTGTTTATTAAAATATTATAACGGTAACGATCATTGGGCCGAATAAATGCTAAACATGTAGACGTAATTATCTTCTTTGTAAAAACTAATTTAATAGATCATTTAAAGTTTCTTTGCAAAAGATCATAACGGTAAAGATCATTGGCCATCATAAATGCCAAAAAAGTTGACATAATTATCTTGTTTGTAAAATATAATTTAATAGATCATTTAAAATTTCTTTATTAAAAGATTATAATGGTAACGATCATTGGGTGTAATAAACGCTAAAAAAGTTGATATAATTATCCTCTTTGTAAAAGATAATTTACTAGATAATTTAAAATTTCTAAGTAAAAGATTATAACGGTAACGATCATTGGGCCGAATAAATGCTAAAAAATTTGACATAGTTATCTTCTTTGTCAAACATAATTTACTATATAATTTAAAACTTCTTTATAAAAGATGATAACGGTAGCAATCATTGGGCCTAATAAATGCCAAAAAAGTTGACATAATTATCTTCTTTGTAAAAGATAATTTAATAGATCATTTCAAACTTCTTTATTACAAGATTATAACGGTAACTATCATTAGGCGTAATAAATGATAAAAAAGTTAATATAATTATCCTCTTTGTAAAAGATAATTTACTAGATAATTTAAAATTTCTAAGTAAAAGATCATAACGGTAACGATCATTGGGCCGAATAAATGCTAAAAAATTCGACACTTATCTTCTTTGTCAAGCATAATTTACTAGATAATTTAAAACTTCTTTATAAAAGATCATAACGGTAATAATCATTGGGCCTAATAAATGCCAAAAAGGTTGACATAATTATCTTCTTTGTAAAAGATAGTTTAATAGATCATTTAAAATTTCTTTATTAAATGATTATAACGGTAACGATCATCGGGTGTAATAAATGCTAAAAAAGTTGATATTATTATCCTCTTTGTAAAAGATAATTTACTAGATAATTTAAAATTTCTAAGTAAAAGATCATAACGGTAACGATCATTAGGCCGAATAAATGCTAAAAAATTTGACATAGTTATCTTCTTTGTTAAACATGATTTACTAGATAATTTAAAACTTCTTTGTAAAAGATGATAACGGTAACAATCATTGGGCCTAATAAATGCCAAAAAGTTGAGATAATTATCTTCTTTGTAAAAGATAATTTAATAGATCATTTCAAATTTCTTTATTACAAGATTGTAACGGTAACGATCATTACGCGTAATAAATGCTAAAAAAGTTAATATAATTATCCTCTTTGTAAAAGATAATTTACTAGATAATTTAAAATTTCTAAGTAAAAGATCATAACGGTAACGATCATTGGGCCGAATAGATGCTAAAAAATTCAACACTTATCTTCTTTGGCAAGCATAATTTACTAGATAATTTAAAACTTCTTTATAAAAGATCATAACGGTAACAATCATTGGGCCTAATAAATGCCAAAAAAGTTGACATAATTATCTTCTTTGTAAAAGATAGTTTAATAGATCATTTAAAATTTGTTTATTAAAAGATTATAACGGTAATGATCATTGGGTGTAATAAATGCTAAAAAAGTTGATATCATTATCCTCTTTGTAAAAGATACTTTACTAGATAATTTAAAATTTCTAAGTAAAAGATCATAACGGTAACGATCATTGGGCCGAATAAATGCTAAAAAATTCGACACTTATCTTCTTTGGCAAGCATAATTTACTAGATAATTTAAAACTTCTTTATAAAAGATCATAACGGTAACAATGGGCCTAATAAATGCCAAAAAAGTTGACATAATTATCTTCTTTGTAAAAGATAGTTTAATAGATCATTTAAAATTTGTTTATTAAAAGATTATAACGGTAACGATCATTGGGTGTAATAAATGCTAAAAAAGTTGATATAGTTAGCCTCTTTGTAAAACATAATTTACTAGATAATTTAAAATTTCTAAGTAAAAGATCATAATGGTAACGATCATTGGGCCGAATAAATGCTAAAAAATTCGACACTTATCGTCTTTGGCATGCATAATTTACTAGATAATTTAAAGCTTCTTTATAAAAGATCATAACGGTAACAATCATTGGGCCTAATAAATGCCAAAAAAGTTGACATAATTATCTTCTTTGTAAAAGATAGTTTAATAGATCATTTAAAATTTGTTTATTAAAAGATTATAACGGTAACGATCATTGGGTGTAATAAATGCTAAAAAAGTTGATATAATTATCCTCTTTGTAAAAGATAATTTACTAGATAATTTAAAATTTCTAAGTAAAATATCATAACGGTAACGATCATTGGGCCGAATAAATGCTAAAAAATTTGACATAGTTATCTTCTTTGTTAAACATGATTTACTAGATAATTTAAAACTTCTTTATAAAAGATGATAACGGTAATAATCATTGGGCCTAATAAATGCCAAAAAATTTGACATAATTATCTTCTTTGTAAAAGATAATTTAATAGATCATTTCAAATTTCTTTATTACAAGATTATAACGGTAACGATCATTGGGTGTAATAAATGTTAAAAAAGTTGATATAATTATCCTCTTTGTAAAAGATAATTTACTAGATAATTTAAAATTTCTAAGTAAAAGATCATAACGGTAACGATCATTGGGCCGAATAAATGCTAAAAAATTTGACACTTATCTTCTTTGGCAAGCATAATTTACTAGATAATTTAAAACTTCTTTATAAAAGATCATAACGGTAACAATCATTGGGCCTAATCAATGCCAAAAAAGTTGACATAATTATCTTCTTTGTAAAAGATAGTTTAATAGATCATTTAAAATTTGTTTATTAAAAGATTATAACGGTAATGATCATTGGGTGTAATAAATGCTAAAAAAGATGATATAATTATCCTCTTTGTAAAAGATAATTTACTAGATAATTTAAAATTTCTAAGTAAAAGATCATAACGGTAACGATCATTGGGCCGAATAAATGCTAAAAAATTGGACACTTATCTTCTTGGGCAAGCATAATTTACTAGATAATTTAAAGCTTCTTTATAAAAGATCATAACGGTAACAATCATTGGGCCTAATAAATGCCAAAAAAGTTGACATAATTATCTTCTTTGTAAAAGATAGTTTAATAGATCATTTAAAATTTGTTTATTAAAAGATTATAACGGTAACGATCATTGGGTGTAATAAATGCTAAAAAAGTTGATATAATTATCCTCTTTGTAAAAGATAATTTACTAGATAATTTAAAATTTCTAAGTAAAATATCATAACGGTAACGATCATTGGGCCGAATAAATGCTAAAAAATTTGACATAGTTATCTTCTTTGTTAAACATGATTTACTAGATAATTTAAAACATCTTTATAAAAGATGATAACGGTAATAATCATTGGGCCTAATAAATGCCAAAAAATTTGACATAATTATCTTCTTTGTAAAAGATAATTTAATAGATCATTTCAAATTTCTTTATTACAAGATTATAACGGTAACGATCATTGGGTGTAATAAATGTTAAAAAAGTTGATATAATTATCCTCTTTGTAAAAGATAATTTACTAGATAATTTAAAATTTCTAAGTAAAAGATCATAACGGTAACGATCATTGGGCCGAATAAATGCTAAAAAATTTGACACTTATCTTCTTTGGCAAGCATAATTTACTAGATAATTTAAAACTTCTTTATAAAAGATCATAATGGTAACAATCATTGGGCCTAATCAATGCCAAAAAAGTTGACATAATTATCTTCTTTGTAAAAGATAGTTTAATAGATCATTTAAAATTTGTTTATTAAAAGATTATAACGGTAATGATCATTGGGTGTAATAAATGCTAAAAAAGATGATATAATTATCCTCTTTGTAAAAGATAATTTACTAGATAATTTAAAATTTCTAAGTAAAAGATTATAACGGTAACGATCATTGGGCCGAATAAATGCTAAAAAATTGGACACTTATCTTCTTGGGCAAGCATAATTTACTAGATAATTTAAAACTTCTTTATAAAAGATCATAACGGTAACAATCATTGGGCCTAATAAATGCCAAAAAAGTTGACATAATTATCTTCTTTGTAAAAGATAGTTTAATAGATCATTTAAAATTTGTTTATTAAAAGATTATAACGGTAACGATCATTGGGTGTAATAAATGCTAAAAAAGTTGATATAATTATCCTCTTTGTAAAAGATAATTTACTAGATAATTTAAAATTTCTAAGTAAAATATCATAACGGTAACGATCATTGGGCCGAATAAATGCTAAAAAATTTGACATAGTTATCTTCTTTGTTAAACATAATTTACTAGATAATTTAAAACTTCTTTATAAAAGATCATAACGGTAACAATGGGCCTAATAAATGCCAAAAAATTGACATAATTATCTTCTTTGTAAAAGATAGTTTAATAGATCATTTAAAATTTGTTTATTAAAAGATTATAACGGTAACGATCATTGGGTGTAATAAATGCTAAAAAAGTTGATATAGTTAGCCTCTTTGTAAAACATAACTTACTAGATAATTTAAAATTTCTAAGTAAAAGATCATAACGGTAACGATCATTGGGCCGAATAAATGCTAAAAAATTCGACACTTATCTTCTTTGGCAAGCATAATTTACTAGATAATTTAAAGCTTCTTTATAAAAGATCATAACGGTAACAATCATTGGGCCTAATAAATGCCAAAAAAGTTAACATAATTATCTTCTTTGTAAAAGATAGTTTAATAGATCATTTAAAATTTGTTTATTAAAAGATTATAACGGTAACGATCATTGGGTGTAATAAATGCTAAAAAAGTTGATATAATTATCCTCTTTGTAAAAGATAATTTACTAGATAATTTAAAATTTCTAAGTAAAATATCATAACGGTAACGATCATTGGGCCGAATAAATGCTAAAAAATTTGACATAGTTATCTTCTTTGTTAAACATGATTTACTAGATAATTTAAAACTTCTTTATAAAAGATGATAACGGTAACAATTATTGGGCCTAATAAATGCCAAAAAAGTTGACATAATTATCTTCTTTGTAAAAGATAGTTTAATAGATCATTTAAAATTTGTTTATTAAAAGATTATAACAGTAATGATCATTGGGTGTAATAAATGCTAAAAAAGATGATATAATTATCCTCTTTGTAAAAGATAATTTACTAGATAATTTAAAATTTCTAAGTAAAATATCATAATGGTAACGATCATTGGGCCGAATAAATGCTAAAAAATTGGACACTTATCTTCTTTGGCAAGCATAATTTACTAGATAATTTAAAACTTCTTTATAAAAGATCATAAAGGTAACAATCATTGGGCCTAATAAATGCCAAAAAAGTTGACATAATTATCTTCTTTGTAAAAGATAGTTTAATAGATCATTTAAAATTTGTTTATTAAAAGATTATAACAGTAACGATCATTGGGTGTAATAAATGCTAAAAAAGTTGATATAATTATCCTCTTTGTAAAAGATAATTTACTAGATAATTTAAAATTTCTAAGTAAAAGATCATAACGGTAACGATCATTGGGCTAAATAAATGCTAAAAAATTTGACATAGTTATCTTCTTTGTTAAACATGATTTACTAGATAATTTAAAATTTCTTTATAAAAGATCATAACGGTAACGATCATTGGGCCTAATAAATGCTAAAAAAGTTGACATAATTATCTGCTTTGTAAAAGATAGTTTAATAGATCATTTAAAATTTCTTTATTAAAAGATTATAACGGTAACGATCATTGGGTGTAATAAATGCTAAAAAAGTTGATATAATTATCCTCTTTGTAAAAGATAATTTACTAGATAATTTCAAAATTTCTAAGTAAAAGATCATAACGGTAACGATCATTGGGCCGAATAAATGCTAAAAAATTGGACACTTATCTTCTTGGGCAAGCATAATTTACTAGATAATTTAAAACTTCTTTATAAAAGATCATAACGGTAACAATCATTGGGCCTAATAAATGCCAAAAAAGTTGACATAATTATCTTCTTTGTAAAAGATAGTTTAATAGATCATTTAAAATTTGTTTATTAAAAGATTATAACGGTAATGATCATTGGGTGTAATAAATGCTAAAAAAGTTGATATAATTATCCTCTTTGTAAAAGATAATTTACTAGATAATTTAAAATTTCTAAGTAAAAGATCATAACGGTAACGATCATTGGGCCGAATAAATGCTACAAAATTTGACATAGTTATCTTCTTTGTTAAACATGATTTACTAGATAATTTAAAACTTCTTTATAAAAGATGATAACGGTAACAATTATTGGGCCTAATAAATGCCAAAAAAGTTGACATAATTATCTTCTTTGTAAAAGATAGTTTAATAGATCATTTAAAATTTGTTTATTAAAAGATTATAACAGTAATGATCATTGGGTGTAATAAATGCTAAAAAAGATGATATAATTATCCTCTTTGTAAAAGATAATTTACTAGATAATTTAAAATTTCTAAGTAAAAGATCATAATGGTAACGATCATTGGGCCGAATAAATGCTAAAAAATTGGACACTTATCTTCTTTGGCAAGCATAATTTACTAGATAATTTAAAACTTCTTTATAAAAGATCATAAAGGTAACAATCATTGGGCCTAATAAATGCCAAAAAAGTTGACATAATTATCTTCTTTGTAAAAGATAGTTTAATAGATCATTTAAAATTTGTTTATTAAAAGATTATAACGGTAACGATCATTGGGTGTAATAAATGCTAAAAAAGTTGATATAATAATTATCCTCTTTGTAAAAGATAATTTACTAGATAATTTAAAATTTCTAAGTAAAAGATCATAACGGTAACGATCATTGGGCTAAATAAATGCTAAAAAATTTGACATAGTTATCTTCTTTGTTAAACATGATTTACTAGATAATTTAAAATTTCTTTATAAAAGATCATAACGGTAACGATCATTGGGCCTAATAAATGCTAAAAAAGTTGACATAATTATCTTCTTTGTAAAAGATAGTTTAATAGATCATTTAAAATTTCTTTATTAAAAGATTATAACGGTAACGATCATTGGGTGTAATAAATGCTAAAAAAGTTGATATAATTATCCTCTTTCTAAAAGATAATTTACTAGATAATTTAAAATTTCTAAGTAAAAGATCATAACGGTAACGATCATTGGGCCGAATAAATGCTAAAAAATTGGACACTTATCTTCTTGGGCAAGCATAATTTACTAGATAATTTAAAACTTCTTTATAAAAGATCATAACGGTAACAATCATTGGGCCTAATAAATGCCAAAAAAGTTGAGATAATTATCTTCTTTGTAAAAGATAGTTTAATAGATCATTTAAAATTTGTTTATTAAAAGATTATAACGGTAATGATCATTGGGTGTAATAAATGCTAAAAAAGTTGATATAATTATCCTCTTTGTAAAAGATAATTTACTAGATAATTTAAAATTTCTAAGTAAAAGATCATAACGGTAACGATCATTGGGCCGAATAAATGCTAAAAAATTCGACACTTATCTTCTTTGGCAAGCATAATTTACTAGATAATTTAAAACTTCTTTATAAAAGATCATAACGGTAACAATCATTGGGCCTAATAAATGCCAAAAAAGTTGACATAATTATCTTCTTTGTAAAAGATAGTTTAATAGATCATTTAAAATTTGTTTATTAAAAGATTATAACGGTAATGATCATTGGGTGTAATAAATGCTAAAAAAGTTGATATAATTATCCTCTTTGTAAAAGATAATTTACTAGATAATTTAAAATTTCTAAGTAAAAGATCATAACGGTAACGATCATTGGGCCGAATAAATGCTAAAAAATTCGACACTTATCTTCTTTGGCAAGCATAATTTACTAGATAATTTAAAACTTCTTTATAAAAGATCATAACGGTAACAATCATTGGGCCTAATAAACGCCAAAAAAGTTGACATAATTATCTTCTTTGTAAAAGATAATTTAATAGATCATTTCAAATTTCTTTATTACAAGATTGTAACGGTAACGATCATTAGGCGTAATAAATGCTAAAAAAGTTAATATAATTATCCTCTTTGTAAAAGATAATTTACTAGATAATTTAAAATTTCTAAGTAAAAGATCATAACGGTAACGATCATTGGGCCGAATAAATGCTAAAAAATTCGACACTTATCTTCTTTGGCAAGCATAATTTACTAGATAATTTAAAACTTCTTTATAAAAGATCATAACGGTAACAATCATTGGGCCTAATAAATGCCAAAAAAGTTGACATAATTATCTTCTTTGTAAAAGATAGTTTAATACATCATTTAAAATTTGTTTATTAAAAGATTATAACGGTAACGATCATTGGGTGTAATAAATGCTAAAAAAGTTGATATAATTATCCTCTTTGTAAAAGATAATTTACTAGATAATTTAAAATTTCTAAGTAAAAGATCATAACGGTAACGATCATTGGGCTGAATAAATGCTAAAAAATTTGACATAGTTATCTTCTTTGTTAAACATGATTTACTAGATAATTTAAAATTTCTTTATAAAAGATCATAACGGTAACGATCATTGGGCCTAATAAATGCTAAAAAAGTTCACATAATTATCTTCTTTGTAAAAGATAGTTTAATAGATCATTTAAAATTTCTTTATTAAAAGATTATAACGGTAACGATCATTGGGTGTAATAAATGCTAAAAAAGTTGATATAATTATCCTCTTTGTAAAAGATAATTTACTAGATAATTTAAAATTTTTAAGTAAAAGATCATAACGGTAACGATCATTGGGCCGAATAAATGCTAAAAAATTCGACACTTATCTTCTTGGGCAAGCATAATTTACTAGATAATTTAAAACTTCTTTATAAAAGATCATAACGGTAACAATCATTGGGCCTAATAAATGCCAAAAAAGTTGACATAATTATCTTCTTTGTAAAAGATAGTTTAATAGATCATTTAAAATTTGTTTATTAAAAGATTATAACGGTAATGATCATTGGGTGTCATAAATGCTAAAAAAGATGATATAATTATCCTCTTTGTAAAAGATAATTTACTAGATAATTTAAAATTTCTAAGTAAAAGATCATAATGGTAACGATCATTGGGCCGAATAAATGCTAAAAAATTCGACACTTATCTTCTTTGGCAAGCATAATTTACTAGATAATTTAAAACTTCTTTAGAAAAGATCATAACGGTAACAATCATTGGGCCTAATAAATGCCAAAAAAGTTGACATAATTATCTTCTTTGTAAAAGATAGTTTAATAGATGATTTAAAATTTGTTTATTAAAAGATTATAACGGTAACGATCATTGGGTGTAATAAATGCTAAAAAAGTTGATATAATTATCCTCTTTGTAAAAGATAATTTACTAGATAATTTAAAATTTCTAAGTAAAAGATCATAACGGTAACGATCATTAGGCCGAATAAATGATAAAAAATTCGACACTTATCTTCTTTGGCAAGCATAATTTACTAGATAATTTAAAACTTCTTTATAAAAGATCATAACGGTAACAATCATTGGGCCTAATAAACGCCAAAAAAGTTGACATAATTATCTTCTTTGTAAAAGATAATTTAATAGATCATTTCAAATTTCTTTATTACAAGATTGTAACGGTAACGATCATTAGGCGTAATAAATGCTAAAAAAGTTAATATAATTATCCTCTTTGTAAAAGATAATTTACTAGATAATTTAAAATTTCTAAGTAAAAGATCATAACGGTAACGATCATTGGGCCGAATAAATGCTAAAAAATTCGACACTTATCTTCTTTGGCAAGCATAATTTACTAGATAATTTAAAACTTCTTTATAAAAGATCATAACGGTAACAATCATTGGGCCTAATAAATGCCAAAAAAGTTGACATAATTATCTTCTTTGTAAAAGATAGTTTAATACATCATTTAAAATTTGTTTATTAAAAGATTATAACGGTAACGATCATTGGGTGTAATAAATGCTAAAAAAGTTGATATAATTATCCTCTTTGTAAAAGATAATTTACTAGATAATTTAAAATTTCTAAGTAAAAGATCATAACGGTAACGATCATTGGGCTGAATAAATGCTAAAAAATTTGACATAGTTATCTTCTTTGTTAAACATGATTTACTAGATAATTTAAAATTTCTTTATAAAAGATCATAACGGTAACGATCATTGGGCCTAATAAATGCTAAAAAAGTTCACATAATTATCTTCTTTGTAAAAGATAGTTTAATAGATCATTTAAAATTTCTTTATTAAAAGATTATAACGGTAACGATCATTGGGTGTAATAAATGCTAAAAAAGTTGATATAATTATCCTCTTTGTAAAAGATAATTTACTAGATAATTTAAAATTTTTAAGTAAAAGATCATAACGGTAACGATCATTGGGCCGAATAAATGCTAAAAAATTCGACACTTATCTTCTTGGGCAAGCATAATTTACTAGATAATTTAAAACTTCTTTATAAAAGATCATAACGGTAACAATCATTGGGCCTAATAAATGCCAAAAAAGTTGACATAATTATCTTCTTTGTAAAAGATAGTTTAATAGATCATTTAAAATTTGTTTATTAAAAGATTATAACGGTAATGATCATTGGGTGTCATAAATGCTAAAAAAGATGATATAATTATCCTCTTTGTAAAAGATAATTTACTAGATAATTTAAAATTTCTAAGTAAAAGATCATAATGGTAACGATCATTGGGCCGAATAAATGCTAAAAAATTCGACACTTATCTTCTTTGGCAAGCATAATTTACTAGATAATTTAAAACTTCTTTAGAAAAGATCATAACGGTAACAATCATTGGGCCTAATAAATGCCAAAAAAGTTGACATAATTATCTTCTTTGTAAAAGATAGTTTAATAGATGATTTAAAATTTGTTTATTAAAAGATTATAACGGTAACGATCATTGGGTGTAATAAATGTTAAAAAAGTTGATATAATTATCCTCTTTGTAAAAGATAATTTACTAGATAATTTAAAATTTCTAAGTAAAAGATCATAACGGTAACGATCATTAGGCCGAATAAATGATAAAAAATTCGACACTTATCTTCTTTGGCAAGCATAATTTACTAGATAATTTAAAACTTCTTTATAAAAGATCATAACGGTAACAATCATTGGGCCTAATAAATGCCAAAAAAGTTGACATAATTATCTTCTTTGTAAAAGATAGTTTAATAGATGATTTAAAATTTGTTTATTAAAAGATTATAACGGTAACGATCATTGGGTGTAATAAATGCTAAAAAAGTTGATATAATTATCCTCTTTGTAAAAGATAATTTACTAGATAATTTAAAATTTCTAAGTAAAAGATCATAACGGTAACGATCATTGGGCCGAATAAATGCTAAAAAATTCGACACTTATCTTCTTTGGCAAGCATAATTTACTAGATAATTTAAAACTTCTTTATAAAAGATCATAACGGTAACAATCATTGGGCCTAATAAATGCCAAAAAAGTTGACATAATTATCTTCTTTGTAAAAGATAGTTTAATAGATCATTTAAAATTTGTTTATTAAAAGATTATAACGGTAACGATCATTGGGTGTAATAAATGCTAAAAAAGTTGATATAGTTATCCTCTTTGTAAAACATAATTTACTAGATAATTTAAAATTTCTAAGTAAAAGATCATAACGGCAACGATCATTGGGCCGAATAAATGCTAAAAAATTCGACACTTATCTTCTTTGGCAAGCATAATTTACTAGATAATTTAAAACTTCTTTATAAAAGATCATAACGGTAACAATCATTGGGCCTAATAAATGCCAAAAAAGTTGACATAATTATCTTCTTTGTAAAAGATAGTTTAATAGATCATTTAAAATTTGTTTATTAAAAGATTATAACGGTAACGATCATTGGGTGTAATAAATGCTAAAAAAGTTGATATAATTATCCTCTTTGTAAAAGATAATTTACTAGATAATTTAAAATTTGTAAGTAAAAGATCATAACAGTAACGATCATTGGGCCGAATAAATGCTAAAAAATTTGACATAGTTATCTTCTTTGTTAAACATGATTTACTACATAATTTAAAACTTATTTATAAAAGATGATAACGGTAACAATCATTGGGCCTAATAAATGCCAAAAAAGTTGACATAATTATCTTCTTTGCAAAAGATAATTTAATAGATCATTTCAAATTTCTTTATTACAAGATTATAACGGTAACGATCATTAGGTGTAATAAATGCTAAAAAAGTTAATATAATTATCCTCTTTGTAAAAGATAATTTACTAGATAATTTAAAATTTCTAAGTAAAAGATCATAACGGTAACGATCATTGGGCCGAATAAATGCTAAAAAATTCGACACTTATCTTCTTTCGCAAGCATAATTTACTAGATAATTTAAAACTTCTTTATAAAAGATCATAACGGTAACAATCATTGGGGCTAATAAATGCCAAAAAAGTTGACATAATTATCTTCTTTGTAAAAGATAGTTTAATATATCATTTAAAATTTGTTTATTAAAAGATTATAACGGTAACGATCATTGGGTGTAATAAATGCTAAAAAAGTTGATATAATTATCCTCTTTGTAAAAGATAATTTACTAGATAATTTAAAATTTCTAAGTAAAGATCATAACGGTAACGATCATTGGGCCGAATAAATGCTAAAAAATTTGACATAGTTATCTTCTTTGTTAAACATGATTTACTAGATAATTTAAAACTTCTTCATAAAAGATGATAACGGTAACAATCATTGGGCCTAATAAATGCCAAAAAAGTTGACATAATTATCTTCTTTGTAAAAGATAATTTAATAGATCATTTCAAATTTCTTTATTACAAGATTATAACGGTAACGATCATTAGGTGTAATAAATGCTAAAAAAGTTAATATAATTATCCTCTTTGTAAAAGATAATTTACTAGATAATTTAAAATTTCTAAGTAAAAGATCATAACGGTAACGATCATTGGGCCGAATAAATGCTAAAAAATTTGACACTTATCTTCTTTGGCAAGCATAATTTACTAGATAATTTAAAACTTCTTTATAAAAGATCATAACGGTAACAATCATTGGGGCTAATAAATGCCAAAAAAGTTTACATAATTATCTTCTTTGTAAAAGATAGTTTAATAGATCATTTAAAATTTGTTTATTAAAAGATTATAACGGTAACGATCATTGGGTGTAATAAATGCTAAAAAAGTTGATATAATTATCCTCTTTGTAAAAGATAATTTACTAGATAATTTAAAATTTCTAAGTAAAAGATCATAACGGTAACGATCATTGGGCCGAATAAATGCTAAAAAATTTAACATAGTTATCTTCTTTGTGAAACATGATTTACTAGATAATTTAAAACTTCTTTATAAAAGATGATAACGGTAACAATCATTGGGCCGAATAAATGCTAAAAAATTTGACATAGTTATCTTCTTTGTTAAACATGATTTACTAGATAATTTAAAACTTCTTCATAAAAGATGATAACGGTAACAATCATTGGGCCTAATAAATGCCAAAAAAGTTGACATAATTATCTTCTTTGTAAAAGATAATTTAATAGATCATTTCAAATTTCTTTATTACAAGATTATAACGGTAACGATCATTAGGTGTAATAAATGCTAAAAAAGTTAATATAATTATCCTCTTTGTAAAAGATAATTTACTAGATAATTTAAAATTTCTAAGTAAAAGATCATAACGGTAACGATCATTGGGCCGAATAAATGCTAAAAAATTTGACACTTATCTTCTTTGGCAAGCATAATTTACTAGATAATTTAAAACTTCTTTATAAAAGATCATAACGGTAACAATCATTGGGGCTAATAAATGCCAAAAAAGTTTACATAATTATCTTCTTTGTAAAAGATAGTTTAATAGATCATTTAAAATTTGTTTATTAAAAGATTATAACGGTAACGATCATTGGGTGTAATAAATGCTAAAAAAGTTGATATAATTATCCTCTTTGTAAAAGATAATTTACTAGATAATTTAAAATTTCTAAGTAAAAGATCATAACGGTAACGATCATTGGGCCGAATAAATGCTAAAAAATTTAACATAGTTATCTTCTTTGTGAAACATGATTTACTAGATAATTTAAAACTTCTTTATAAAAGATGATAACGGTAACAATCATTGGGCCTAATAAATGCCAAAAAAGTTGACATAATTATCTTCTTTGTAAAAGATAATTTAATAGATCATTTCAAATTTCTTTATTACAAGATTATAACGGTAACGATCATTAGGCGTACTAAATAGTAAAAAAGTTAATATAATTATCCTCTTTGTAAAAGATAATTTACTAGATAATTTAAAATTTCTAAGTAAAAGATCATAACGGTAACGATCATTGGGCCGAATAAATGCTAAAAAATTCGACACTTATCTTCTTTGGCAAGCATAATTTACTAGATAATTTAAAACTTCTTTATAAAAGATCATAACGGTAACAATCATTGGGGCTAATAAATGCCAAAAAAGTTGACATAATTATCTTCTTTGTAAAAGATAGTTTAATAGATCATTTAAAATTTGTTTATTAAAAGATTATAACGGTAACGATCATTGGGTGTAATAAATGCTAAAAAAGTTGATATAATTATCCTCTTTGTTAAAGATAATTTACTAGATAATTTAAAATTTCTTAGTAAAAGATGATAACGGTAACGATCATTGGGCCGAATAAATGCTAAAAAATTTAACATAGTTATCTTCTTTGTGAAACATGATTTACTAGATAATTTAAAACTTCTTTATAAAAGATGATAACGGTAACAATCATTGGGCCTAATAAATGCCAAAAAAGTTGACATAATTATCTTCTTTGTAAAAGATAATTTAATAGATTATTTCAAATTTCTTTATTAGAAGATTATAACGGTAACGATCATTAGGCGTACTAAATGGTAAAAAAGTTAATATAATTATCCTCTTTGTAAAAGATAATTTACTAGATAATTTAAAATTTCTAAGTAAAAGATCATAACGGTAACGATCATTGGGCCGAATAAATGCTAAAAAATTTGACATAGTTATCTTCTTTGTTAAACATGATTTACTAGATAATTTAAAACTTCTTCATAAAAAATGATAACGGTAACAATCATTGGGCCTAATAAATGCCAAAAAAGTTGACATAATTATCTTCTTTGTAAAAGATAATTTAATAGATCATTTCAAATTTCTTTATTACAAGATTATAACGGTAACGATCATTAGGTGTAGTAAATGCTAAAAAAGTTGATATAATTATCCTCTTTGTAAAAGATAATTTACTAGATAATTTAAAATTTCTAAGTAAAAGATGATAACGGTAACCATCATTGGGCCGAATAAATGCTAAAAAATTTAACGTAGTTATCTTCTTTGTGAAACATGATTTACTAGATAATTTAAAACTTCTTTATAAAAGATGATAACGGTAACAATCATTGGGCCTAATAAATGCCAAAAAAGTTGACGTAATTATCTTCTTTGTAAAAGATAATTTAATAGATCATTTCAAATTTCTTTATTACAAGATTATAACGGTAACGATCATTAGGCGTACTAAATGGTAAAAAAGTTAATATAATTATCCTCTTTGTAAAAGATAATTTACTAGATAATTTAAAATTTCTAAGTAAAAGATCATAACGGTAACGATCATTGGGCCGAATAAATGCTAAAAAATTTGACATAGTTATCTTCTTTGTTAAACATGATTTACTACATAATTTAAAACTTCTTTATAAAAGATGATAACGGTAACAATCATTGGGCCTAATAAATGCCAAAAAAGTTGACATAATTATCTTCTTTGCAAAAGATAATTTAATAGATCATTTCAAATTTCTTTATTACAAGATTATAACGGTAACGATCATTAGGTGTAATAAATGCTAAAAAAGTTAATATAATTATCCTCTTTGTAAAAGATAATTTACTAGATAATTTAAAATTTCAAAGTAAAAGATCATAACAGCAACGATCATTGGGCCGAATAAATGCTAAAAAATTCGACACTTATCTTCTTTCGCAAGCATAATTTACTAGATAATTTAAAACTTCTTTATAAAAGATCATAACGGTAACAATCATTGGGCCTAATAAATGCCAAAAAAGTTGACATAATTATCTTCTTTGTAAAAGATAGTTTAATAGATCATTTAAAATTTGTTTATTAAAAGATTATAACGGTAACGATCATTGGGTGTAATAAATGCTAAAAAAGTTGATATAATTATCCTCTTTGTAAAAGATAATTTACTAGATAATTTAAAATTTCTAAGTAAAAGATCATAACGGTAACGATCATTGGGCCGAATAAATGCTAAAAAATTTGACATAGTTATCTTCTTTGTTAAACATGATTTACTAGATAATTTAAAACTTCTTTATAAAAGATTATAACGGTAACAATCATTGGGCCTAATAAATGCCAAAAAAGTTGACATAATTATCTTCTTTGTAAAAGATAATTTAATAGATCATTTCAAATTTGTTTATTAAAAGATTAGAACGGTAACGATCATTGGGTGTAATAAATGCTAAAAAAGTTGATATAATTATCCTCTTTGTAAAAGATAATTTACTAGATAATTTAAAATTTCTAAGTAAAAGATCATAACAGTAACGATCATTGGGCTGAATAAATGCTAAAAAATTTGACATAGTTATCTTCTTTGTTAAACATGATTTACTACATAATTTAAAACTTATTTATAAAAGATGATAACGGTAACAATCATTGGGCCTAATAAATGCCAAAAAAGTTGACATAATTATCTTCTTTGCAAAAGATAATTTAATAGATCATTTCAAATTTCTTTATTACAAGATTATAACGGTAACGATCATTAGGTGTAATAAATGCTAAAAAAGTTAATATAATTATCCTCTTTGTAAAAGATAATTTACTAGATAATTTAAAATTTCTAAGTAAAAGATCATAACGGTAATGATCATTGGGCCGAATAAATGCTAAAAAATTCGACACTTATCTTCTTTGGCAAGCATAATTTACTAGATAATTTAAAACTTCTTTATAAAAGATCATAACGGTAACAATCATTGGGGCTAATAAATGCGAAAAAAGTTTACATAATTATCTTCTTTGTAAAAGATAGTTTAATAGATCATTTAAAATTTGTTTATTAAAAGATTATAACGGTAACGATCATTGGGTGTAATAAATGCTAAAAAAGTTGATATAATTATCCTCTTTGTAAAAGATAATTTACTAGATAATTTAAAATTTCTAAGTAAAAGATCATAACGGTAACGATCATTGGGCCGAATAAATGCTAAAAAATTCGACACTTATCTTCTTTGGCAAGCATAATTTACTAGATAATTTAAAACTTCTTTATAAAAGAACATAACGGTAACAATCATTGGGCCTAATAAATGCCAAAAAAGTTGACATAATTATCTTCTTTGTAAAAGATAGTTTAATAGATCATTTAAAATTTGTTTATTAAAAGATTATAACGGTAACGATCATTGGGTGTAATAAATGCTAAAAAAGTTGATATAGTTATCCTCTTTATAAAAGATAATTTACTAGATAATTTAAAATTTCTAAGTAAAAGATCATAACGGCAACGATCATTGGGCCGAATAAATGCTAAAAAATTTGACACTTATCTTCTTTGGCAAGCATAATTTACTAGATAATTTAAAACTTTTTTATAAAAGATCATAACGTTAACAATCATTGGGCCTAATAAATGCCAAAAAAGTTGACATAATTATCTTCTTTGTAAAAGATAGTTTAATAGATCATTTAAAATTTGTTTATTAAAAGATTATAACGGTAACGATCATTGGGTGTAATAAATGCTAAAAAAGTTGATATAATTATCCTCTTTGTAAAAGATAATTTACTAGATAATTTAAAATTTCTAAGTAAAAGATCATAACGGTAACGATCATTGGGCCGAATAAATGCTAAAAAATTTGACATAGTTATCTTCTTTGTTAAACATGATTTACTAGATAATTTAAAACTTCTCTATAAAAGATTATAACGGTAACAATCATTGGGCCTAATAAATGCCAAAAAAGTTGACATAATTATCTTCTTTGTAAAAGATAATTTAATAGATCATTTCAAATTTCTTTATTACAAGATTATAACGGTAACGATCATTAGGTGTAATAAATGCTAAAAAAGTTAATATAATTATCCTCTTTGTAAAAGATAATTTACTAGATAATTTAAAATTTCTAAGTAAAAGATCATAACGGTAACGATCATTGGGCCGAATAAATGCTAAAAAATTTGACATAGTTATCTTCTTTGTTAAACATGATTTACTACATAATTTAAAACTTATTTATAAAAGATGATAACGGTAACAATCATTGGGCCTAATAAATGCCAAAAAAGTTGACATAATTATCTTCTTTGCAAAAGATAATTTAATAGATCATTTCAAATTTCTTTATTACAAGATTATAACGGTAACGATCATTAGGTGTAATAAATGCTAAAAAAGTTAATATAATTATCCTCTTTGTAAAAGATAATTTACTAGATAATTTAAAATTTCTAAGTAAAAGATCATAACGGTAACGATCATTGGGCCGAATAAATGCTAAAAAATTCGACACTTATCTTCTTTCGCAAGCATAATTTACTAGATAATTTAAAACTTCTTTATAAAAGATCATAACGGTAACAATCATTGGGGCTAATAAATGCCAAAAAAGTTGACATAATTATCTTCTTTGTAAAAGATAGTTTAATATATCATTTAAAATTTGTTTATTAAAAGTTTATAACGGTAATGATCATTGGGTGTAATAAATGCTAAAAAAGTTGATATAATTATCCTCTTTGTAAAAGATAATTTACTAGATAATTTAAAATTTCTAAGTAAAAGATCATAACGGTAACGATCATTGGGCCGAATAAATGCTAAAAAATTTAACATAGTTATCTTCTTTGTGAAACATGATTTACTAGATAATTTAAAACTTCTTTATAAAAGATGATAACGGTAACAATCATTGGGCCTAATAAATGCCAAAAAAGTTGACATAATTATCTTCTTTGTAAAAGATAATTTAATAGATCATTTCAAATTTCTTTATTACAAGATTATAACGGTAACGATCATTAGGCGTACTAAATAGTAAAAAAGTTAATATAATTATCCTCTTTGTAAAAGATAATTTACTAGATAATTTAAAATTTCTAAGTAAAAGATCATAACGGTAACGATCATTGGGCCGAATAAATGCTAAAAAATTTGACATAGTTATCTTCTTTGTTAAACATGATTTACTAGATAATTTAAAACTTCTCTATAAAAGATTATAACGGTAACAATCATTGGGCCTAATAAATGCCAAAAAAGTTGACATAATTATCTTCTTTGTAAAAGATAATTTAATAGATCATTTCAAATTTGTTTATTAAAAGATTATAACGGTAACGATCATTGGGTGTAATAAATGCTAAAAAAGTTGATATAATTATCCTCTTTGTAAAAGATAATTTACTAGATAATTTAAAATTTCTAAGTAAAAGATCATAACAGTAACGATCATTGGGCCGAATAAATGCTAAAAAATTTGACATAGTTATCTTCTTTGTTAAACATGATTTACTACATAATTTAAAACTTATTTATAAAAGATGATAACGGTAACAATCATTGGGCCTAATAAATGCCAAAACAGTTGACATAATTATCTTCTTTGCAAAAGATAATTTAATAGATCATTTCAAATTTCTTTATTACAAGATTATAACGGTAACGATCATTAGGTGTAATAAATGCTAAAAAAGTTAATATAATTATCCTCTTTGTAAAAGATAATTTACTAGATAATTTAAAATTTCTAAGTAAAAGATCATAACGGTAACGATCATTGGGCCGAATAAATGCTAAAAAATTCGACACTTATCTTCTTTCGCAAGCATAATTTACTAGATAATTTAAAACTTCTTTATAAAAGATCATAACGGTAACAATCATTGGGGCTAATAAATGCCAAAAAAGTTGACATAATTATCTTCTTTGTAAAAGATAGTTTAATATATCATTTAAAATTTGTTTATTAAAAGATTATAACGGTAACGATCATTGGGTGTAATAAATGCTAAAAAAGTTGATATAATTATCCTCTTTGTAAAAGATAATTTACTAGATAATTTAAAATTTCTAAGTAAAAGATCATAACGGTAACGATCATTGGGCCGTATAAATGCTAAAAAATTTAACATAGTTATCTTCTTTGTGAAACATGATTTACTAGATAATTTAAAACTTCTTTATAAAAGATGATAACGGTAACAATCATTGGGCCTAATAAATGCCAAAAAAGTTGACATAATTATCTTCTTTGTAAAAGATAATTTAATAGATCATTTCAAATTTCTTTATTACAAGATTATAACGGTAACGATCATTAGGCGTACTAAATAGTAAAAAAGTTAATATAATTATCCTCTTTGTAAAAGATAATTTACTAGATAATTTAAAATTTCTAAGTAAAAGATCATAACGGTAACGATCATTGGGCCGAATAAATGCTAAAAAATTTGACATAGTTATCTTCTTTGTTAAACATGATTTACTAGATAATTTAAAACTTCTCTATAAAAGATTATAACGGTAACAATCATTGGGCCTAATAAATGCCAAAAAAGTTGACATAATTATCTTCTTTGTAAAAGATAATTTAATAGATCATTTCAAATTTGTTTATTAAAAGATTATAACGGTAACGATCATTGGGTGTAATAAATGCTAAAAAAGTTGATATAATTATCCTCTTTGTAAAAGATAATTTACTAGATAATTTAAAATTTCTAAGTAAAAGATCATAACAGTAACGATCATTGGGCCGAATAAATGCTAAAAAATTTGACATAGTTATCTTCTTTGTTAAACATGATTTACTACATAATTTAAAACTTATTTATAAAAGATGATAACGGTAACAATCATTGGGCCTAATAAATGCCAAAAAAGTTGACATAATTATCTTCTTTGCAAAAGATAATTTAATAGATCATTTCAAATTTCTTTATTACAAGATTATAACGGTAACGATCATTAGGTGTAATAAATGCTAAAAAAGTTAATATAATTATCCTCTTTGTAAAAGATAATTTACTAGATAATTTAAAATTTCTAAGTAAAAGATCATAACGGTAACGATCATTGGGCCGAATAAATGCTAAAAAATTCGACACTTATCTTCTTTCGCAAGCATAATTTACTAGATAATTTAAAACTTCTTTATAAAAGATCATAACGGTAACAATCATTGGGGCTAATAAATGCCAAAAAAGTTGACATAATTATCTTCTTTGTAAAAGATAGTTTAATATATCATTTAAAATTTGTTTATTAAAAGATTATAACGGTAACGATCATTGGGTGTAATAAATGCTAAAAAAGTTGATATAATTATCCTCTTTGTAAAAGATAATTTACTAGATAATTTAAAATTTCTAAGTAAAAGATCATAACGGTAACGATCATTGGGCCGAATAAATGCTAAAAAATTTGACATAGTTATCTTCTTTGTTAAACATGATTTACTAGATAATTTAAAACTTCTTCATAAAAGATGATAACGGTAACAATCATTGGGCCTAATAAATGCCAAAAAAGTTGACATAATTATCTTCTTTGTAAAAGATAATTTAATAGATCATTTCAAATTTCTTAATTAGAAGATTATAACGGTAACGATCAGTAGGCGTACTAAATGGTAAAAAAGTTAATATAATTATCCTCTTTGTAAAAGATAATTTACTAGATAATTTAAAATTTCTAAGTAAAAGATCATAACGGTAACGATCATTGGGCCGAATAAATGCTAAAAAATTTGACATAGTTATCTTCTTTGTTAAACATGATTTACTAGATAATTTAAAACTTCTTCATAAAAAATGATAACGGTAACAATCATTGGGCCTAATAAATGCCAAAAAAGTTGACATAATTATCTTCTTTGTAAAAGATAATTTAATAGATCATTTCAAATTTCTTTATTACAAGATTATAACGGTAACGATCATTAGGTGTAGTAAATGCTAAAAAAGTTGATATAATTATCCTCTTTGTAAAAGATAATTTACTAGATAATTTAAAATTTCTAAGTAAAAGATGATAACGGTAACCATCATTGGGCCGAATAAATGCTAAAAAATTTAACATAGTTATCTTCTTTGTGAAACATGATTTACTAGATAATTTAAAACTTCTTTATAAAAGATGATAACGGTAACAATCATTGGGCCTAATAAATGCCAAAAAAGTTGACATAATTATCTTCTTTGCAAAAGATAATTTAATAGATCATTTCAAATTTCTTTATTACAAGATTATAACGGTAACGATCATTAGGTGTAATAAATGCTAAAAAAGTTAATATAATTATCCTCTTTGTAAAAGATAATTTACTAGATAATTTAAAATTTCTAAGTAAAAGATCATAACGGTAACGATCATTGGGCCGAATAAATGCTAAAAAATTCGACACTTATCTTCTTTGGCAAGCATAATTTACTAGATAATTTAAAACTTCTTTATAAAAGATCATAACGGTAACAATCATTGGGGCTAATAAATGCCAAAAAAGTTTACATAATTATCTTCTTTGTAAAAGATAGTTTAATAGATCATTTAAAATTTGTTTATTAAAAGATTATAACGGTAACGATCATTGGGTGTAATAAATGCTAAAAAAGTTGATATAATTATCCTCTTTGTAAAAGATAATTTACTAGATAATTTAAAATTTCTAAGTAAAAGATCATAACGGTAACGATCATTGGGCCGAATAAATGCTAAAAAATTTAACATAGTTATCTTCTTTGTGAAACATGATTTACTAGATAATTTAAAACTTCTTTATAAAAGATGATAACGGTAACAATCATTGGGCCTAATAAATGCCAAAAAAGTTGACATAATTATCTTCTTTGTAAAAGATAATTTAATAGATCATTTCAAATTTCTTTATTACAAGATTATAACGGTAACGATCATTAGGCGTACTAAATAGTAAAAAAGTTAATATAATTATCCTCTTTGTAAAAGATAATTTACTAGATAATTTAAAATTTCTAAGTAAAAGATCATAACGGTAACGATCATTGGGCCGAATAAATGCTAAAAAATTTGACATAGTTATCTTCTTTGTTAAACATGATTTACTAGATAATTTAAAACTTCTCTATAAAAGATTATAACGGTAACAATCATTGGGCCTAATAAATGCCAAAAAAGTTGACATAATTATCTTCTTTGTAAAAGATAATTTAATAGATCATTTCAAATTTGTTTATTAAAAGATTATAACGGTAACGATCATTGGGTGTAATAAATGCTAAAAAAGTTGATATAATTATCCTCTTTGTAAAAGATAATTTACTAGATAATTTAAAATTTCTAAGTAAAAGATCATAACAGTAACGATCATTGGGCCGAATAAATGCTAAAAAATTTGACATAGTTATCTTCTTTGTTAAACATGATTTACTACATAATTTAAAACTTATTTATAAAAGATGATAACGGTAACAATCATTGGGCCTAATAAATGCCAAAAAAGTTGACATAATTATCTTCTTTGCAAAAGATAATTTAATAGATCATTTCAAATTTCTTTATTACAAGATTATAACGGTAACGATCATTAGGTGTAATAAATGCTAAAAAAGTTAATATAATTATCCTCTTTGTAAAAGATAATTTACTAGATAATTTAAAATTTCTAAGTAAAAGATCATAACGGTAACGATCATTGGGCCGAATAAATGCTAAAAAATTCGACACTTATCTTCTTTCGCAAGCATAATTTACTAGATAATTTAAAACTTCTTTATAAAAGATCATAACGGTAACAATCATTGGGGCTAATAAATGCCAAAAAAGTTGACATAATTATCTTCTTTGTAAAAGATAGTTTAATATATCATTTAAAATTTGTTTATTAAAAGATTATAACGGTAATGATCATTGGGTGTAATAAATGCTAAAAAAGTTGATATAATTATCCTCTTTGTAAAAGATAATTTACTAGATAATTTAAAATTTCTAAGTAAAAGATCATAACGGTAACGATCATTGGGCCGAATAAATGCTAAAAAATTTGACATAGTTATCTTCTTTGTTAAACATGATTTACTAGATAATTTAAAACTTCTTCATAAAAGATGATAACGGTAACAATTATTGGGCCTAATAAATGCCAAAAAAGTTGACATAATTATCTTCTTTGTAAAAGATAATTTAATAGATCATTTCAAATTTCTTTATTACAAGATTATAACGGTAACGATCATTAGGTGTAATAAATGCTAAAAAAGTTAATATAATTATCCTCTTTGTAAAAGATAATTTACTAGATAATTTAAAATTTCTAAGTAAAAGATCATAACGGTAACGATCATTGGGCCGAATAAATGCTAAAAAATTCGACACTTATCTTCTTTGGCAAGCATAATTTACTAGATAATTTAAAACTTCTTTATAAAAGATCATAACGGTAACAATCATTGGGGCTAATAAATGCCAAAAAAGTTTACATAATTATCTTCTTTGTAAAAGATAGTTTAATAGATCATTTAAAATTTGTTTATTAAAAGATTATAACGGTAACGATCATTGGGTGTAATAAATGCTAAAAAAGTTGATATAATTATCCTCTTTGTAAAAGATAATTTACTAGATAATTTAAAATTTCTAAGTAAAAGATCATAACGGTAACGATCATTGGGCCGAATAAATGCTAAAAAATTTAACATAGTTATCTTCTTTGTGAAACATGATTTACTAGATAATTTAAAACTTCTTTATAAAAGATGATAACGGTAACAATCATTGGGCCTAATAAATGCCAAAAAAGTTGACATAATTATCTTCTTTGTAAAAGATAATTTAATAGATCATTTCAAATTTCTTTATTACAAGATTATAACGGTAACGATCATTAGGCGTACTAAATAGTAAAAAAGTTAATATAATTATCCTCTTTGTAAAAGATAATTTACTAGATAATTTAAAATTTCTAAGTAAAAGATCATAACGGTAACGATCATTGGGCCGAATAAATGCTAAAAAATTCGACACTTATCTTCTTTGGCAAGCATAATTTACTAGATAATTTAAAACTTCTTTATAAAAGATCATAACGGTAACAATCATTGGGGCTAATAAATGCCAAAAAAGTTGACATAATTATCTTCTTTGTAAAAGATAGTTTAATAGATCATTTAAAATTTGTTTATTAAAAGATTATAACGGTAACGATCATTGGGTGTAATAAATGCTAAAAAAGTTGATATAATTATCCTCTTTGTTAAAGATAATTTACTAGATAATTTAAAATTTCTTAGTAAAAGATGATAACGGTAACGATCATTGGGCCGAATAAATGCTAAAAAATTTAACATAGTTATCTTCTTTGTGAAACATGATTTACTAGATAATTTAAAACTTCTTTATAAAAGATGATAACGGTAACAATCATTGGGCCTAATAAATGCCAAAAAAGTTGACATAATTATCTTCTTTGTAAAAGATAATTTAATAGATCATTTCAAATTTCTTTATTAGAAGATTATAACGGTAACGATCATTAGGCGTACTAAATGGTAAAAAAGTTAATATAATTATCCTCTTTGTAAAAGATAATTTACTAGATAATTTAAAATTTCTAAGTAAAAGATCATAACGGTAACGATCATTGGGCCGAATAAATGCTAAAAAATTTGACATAGTTATCTTCTTTGTTAAACATGATTTAGTAGATAATTTAAAACTTCTTCATAAAAAATGATAACGGTAACAATCATTGGGCCTAATAAATGCCAAAAAAGTTGACATAATTATCTTCTTTGTAAAAGATAATTTAATAGATCATTTCAAATTTCTTTATTACAAGATTATAACGGTAACGATCATTAGGTGTAGTAAATGCTAAAAAAGTTGATATAATTATCCTCTTTGTAAAAGATAATTTACTAGATAATTTAAAATTTCTAAGTAAAAGATGATAACGGTAACCATCATTGGGCCGAATAAATGCTAAAAAATTTAACATAGTTATCTTCTTTGTGAAACATGATTTACTAGATAATTTAAAACTTCTTTATAAAAGATGATAACGGTAACAATCATTGGGCCTAATAAATGCCAAAAAAGTTGACGTAATTATCTTCTTTGTAAAAGATAATTTAATAGATCATTTTAAATTTCTTTATTACAAGATTATAACGCTAACGATCATTAGGCGTACTAAATGGTAAAAAAGTTAATATAATTATCCTCTTTGTAAAAGATAATTTACTAGATAATTTAAAATTTCTAAGTAAAAGATCATAACGGTAACGATCATTGGCTGAATAAATGCTAAAAAATTTGACATAGTTATCTTCTTTGTCAAGCATAATTTACTAGATAATTTAAAACTTCTTTATAAAAGATCATAACGGTAATAATCATTGGGCCTAATAAATGCCAAAAAAGTTGACATAATTATCTTCTTTGTAAAAGATAGTGTAATAGATCATTTAAAATTTCTTTATTAAAAGATTATAACGGTAACGATCATTGGGTGTAATAAATGCTAAAAAAGTTGATATAATTATCCTCTTTGTAAAAGATAATTTACTAGATAATTTAAAATTTCTAAGTAAAAGATCATGACGGTAACGATCATTGGGCCGAATAAATGCTAAAAAATTTGACATAGTTATCTTCTTTGTTAAACATGATTTACTAGATAATTTAAAACTTCTTCATAAAAAATGATAACGGTAACAATCATTGGGCCTAATAAATGCCAAAAAAGTTGACATAATTATCTTCTTTGTAAAAGATAATTTAATAGATCATTTCAAATTTCTTTATTACAAGATTATAACGGTAACGATCATTAGGTGTAGTAAATGCTAAAAAAGTTGATATAATTATCCTCTTTGTAAAAGATAATTTACTAGATAATTTAAAATTTCTAAGTAAAAGATGATAACGGTAACGATCATTGGGCCGAATAAATGCTAAAAAATTTAACATAGTTATCTTCTTTGTGAAACATGATTTACTAGATAATTTAAAACTTCTTTATAAAAGATGATAACGGTAACAATCATTGGGCCTAATAAATGCCAAAAAAGTTGACGTAATTATCTTCTTTGTAAAAGATAATTTAATAGATCATTTCAAATTTCTTTATTACAAGATTATAACGGTAACGATCATTAGGCGTACTAAATGGTAAAAAAGTTAATATAATTATCCTCTTTGTAAAAGATAATTTACTAGATAATTTAAAATTTCTAAGTAAAAGATCATAACGGTAACGATCATTGGCTGAATAAATGCTAAAAAATTTGACATAGTTATCTTCTTTGTTAAACATGATTTACTAGATACTTTAAAACTTCTTTACAAAAGATGATAACGGTAACAATCATTGGGCCTAATAAATGACAAAAAAGTTGACATAATTATCTTCTTTGTAAACGATAATTTAATAGATCATTTCAAATTTCTTTATTACAAGATTATAACGGTAACGATCATTAGGCGTACTAAATGGTAAAAAAGTTAATATAATTATCCTCTTTGTAAAAGATAATTTACTAGATAATTTAAAATTTCTAAGTAAAAGATGATAACGGTAACGATCATTGGGCCGAATAAATGCTAAAAAATTCGACACTTATCTTCTTTGTCAAGCATAATTTACTAGATAATTTAAAACTTCTTTATAAAAGATCATAACGGTAATAATCATTGGGCCTAATAAATGCCAAAAAAGTTGACATAATTATCTTCTTTGTAAAAGATAGTGTAATAGATCATTTAAAATTTCTTTATTAAAAGATTATAACGGTAACGATCATTGGGTGTAATAAATGCTAAAAAAGTTGATATAATTATCCTCTTTGTAAAAGATAATTTACTAGATAATTTAAAATTTCTAAGTAAAAGATCATCACAGTAACGATCATTGGGCCGAATAAATGCTAAAAAATTCCACACTTATCTTCTTTGTCAAGCGTAATTTACTAGATAATTTAAAACTTCTTTATAAAAGATCATAACGGTAATAATCATTGGGCCTAATAAATGCTAAAAAAGTTGACACAATTATCTTCTTTGTAAAAGATAGTTTAATAGATCATTTAAAATTTCTTTATTAAAAGATTATAACGGTAACGATCATTGGGTGTAATAAATGCTAAAAAAGTTGATATAATTATCCTCTTTGTAAAAGATAATTTACTAGATAATTTAAAATTTCTAAGTAAAAGATGATAACGGTAACGATCATTGGGCCGAATAAATGCTAAAAAATTTGACATAGTTATCTTCTTTGTTAAACATGATTTACTAGATAATTTAAAACTTCATCATAAAAAATGATAACGGTAACAATCATTGGGCCTAATAAATGCCAAAAAAGTTGACATAATTATCTTCTGTGTAAAAGATAATTTAATAGATCATTTCAAATTTCTTTATTACAAGATTATAACGGTAACGATCATTAGGTGTAATAAATGCTAAAAAAGTTAATATAATTATCCTCTTTGTAAAAGATAATTTACTAGATAATTTAAAATTTCTAAGTAAAAGATCATAACGGTAACGATCATTGGGCCGAATAAATGCTAAAAAATTCGCCACTTATCTTCTTTGTCAAGCATAATTTACTAGATAATTTAAAACTTCTTTATAAAAGATCATAACGGTAATAATCATTGGGGCTAATAAATGCCAAAAAAGTTGACATAATTATCTTCTTTGTAAAAGATAGTTTAATAGATCATTTAAAATTTCTTTATTAAAAGATTATAACGGTAACGATCATTGGGTGTAATAAATGCTAAAAAAGTTGATATAATTATCCTCTTTGTAAAAGATAATTTACTAGATAATTTAAAATTTCTTAGTAAAAGATGATAACGGTAACGATCATTGGGCCGAATAAATGCTAAAAAATTTAACATAGTTATCTTCGTTGTTAAACATGATTTACTAGATAATTTAAAACTTCTTTATAAAAGATGATAACGGTAACAATCATTGGGCCTAAAAAATGCCAAAAAAGTTGACATAATTATCTTCTTTGTAAAAGATAATTTAATAGATCATTTCAAATTTCTTTATTACAAGATTATAACTGTAACGATCATTAGGCGTACTAAATGGTAAAAAAGTTAATATAATTATCCTCTTTGTAAAAGATAATTTAATAGATAATTTAAAATTTCTAAGTAAGAGATCATAACGGTAACGATCATTGGGCCGAATAAATGCTGAAAAATTTGACATAGTTATCTTCTTTGTTAAACATTATTTACTAGATAATTTAAAACTTCTTTATAAAAGATGATAACGGTAACAATCATTGGGCCTAATAAATGCCAAAAAAGTTGACATAATTATCTTCTGTGTAAAAGATAATTTAATAGATCATTTCAAATTTCTTTATTACAAGATTATAACGGTAACGATCATTAGGTGTAATAAATGCTAAAAAAGTTAATATAATTATCCTCTTTGTAAAAGATAATTTACTAGATAATTTAAAATTTCTAAGTAAAAGATCATAACGGTAACGATCATTGGGCCGAATAAATGCTAAAAAATTCGCCACTTATCTTCTTTGTCAAGCATAATTTACTAGATAATTTAAAACTTCTTTATAAAACATCATAACGGTAATAATCATTGGGCCTAATAAATGCCAAAAAAGTTGACATAATTATCTTCTTTGTAAAAGATAGTTTAATAGATCATTTAAAATTTCTTTATTAAAAGATTATAACGGTAACGATCATTGGGTGTAATAAATGCTAAAAAAGTTGATATAATTATCCTCTTTGTAAAAGATAATTTACTAGATAATTTAAAATTTCTTAGTAAAAGATGATAACGGTAACGATCATTGGGCCGAATAAATGCTAAAAAATTTAACATAGTTATCTTCGTTGTTAAACATGATTTACTAGATAATTTAAAACTTCTTTATAAAAGATGATAACGGTAACAATCATTGGGCCTAAAAAATGCCAAAAAAGTTGACATAATTATCTTCTTTGTAAAAGATAATTTAATAGATCATTTCAAATTTCTTTATTACAAGATTATAACTGTAACGATCATTAGGCGTACTAAATGGTAAAAAAGTTAATATAATTATCCTCTTTGTAAAAGATAATTTAATAGATAATTTAAAATTTCTAAGTAAAAGATCATAACGGTAACGATCATTGGGCCGAATAAATGCTGAAAAATTTGACATAGTTATCTTCTTTGTTAAACATTATTTACTAGATAATTTAAAACTTCTTTATAAAAGATGATAACGGTAACAATCATTGGGCCTAATAAATGCCAAAAAAGTTGACATAATTATCTTCTTTGTAAAAGATAATTTAATAGATCATTTCAAATTTCTTTATTACAAGATTATAACGGTAACGATCATTAGGCGTAGTAAATGCTAAAAAAGTTAATATAATTATCCTCTTTGTAAAAGATAATTTACTAGATAATTTAAAATTTCTAAGTAAAAGATCATAACGGTAACGATCGTTGGGCCGAATAAATGCTAAAAAATTCGACACTTATCTTCTTTGTCAAGCATAATTTACTAGATAATTTAAAACTTCTTTATAAAAGATCATAACGGTAATAATCATTGGGCCTAATAAATGCCAAAAAAGTTGACATAATTATCTTCTTTGTAAAAGATACTTTAATAGATCATTTAAAATTTCTTTATTAAAAGATTATAACGGTAACGATCATTGGGTGTAATAAATGCTAAAAAAGTTGATATAATTATCCTCTTTGTAAAAGATAATTTACTAGATAATTTAAAATTTCTAAGTAAAAGATCATAACGGTAACGATCATTGGGCCAAATAAATGCTAAAAAATTTGACATAGTTATCTTCTTTGTTAAACATTATTTACTAGATAATTTAAAACTTCTTTATAAAAAATGATAACGGTAACAATCATTGGGCCTAATAAATGCCAAAAAAGTTGACATAATTATCTTCTTTGTAAAAGATAATTTAATAGATCATTTCAAATTTCTTTATTACAAGATTATAACGGTAACGATCATTAGGTGTAGTAAATGCTAAAAAAGTTCATATAATTATCCTCTTTGTAAAAGATAATTTAATAGATAATTTAAAATTTCTAAGTAAAAGATCATAACGGTAACAATCATTGGGCCGAATAAATGCTGAAAAATTTGACATAGTTATCTTCTTTGTTAAACATTATTTACTAGATAATTTAAAACTTCTTTATAAAAGATGATAACGGTAACAATCATTGGGCCTAAAAAATGCCAAAAAAGTTGACATAATTATCTTCTTTGTAAAAGATAATTTAATAGATCATTTCAAATTTCTTTATTACAAGATTATAACTGTAACGATCATTAGGCGTACTAAATGGTAAAAAAGTTAATATAATTATCCTCTTTGTAAAAGATAATTTAATAGATAATTTAAAATTTCTAAGTAAAAGATCATAACGGTAACGATCATTGGGCCAAATAAATGCTAAAAAATTTGACATAGTTATCTTCTTTGTTAAACATTATTTACTAGATAATTTAAAACTTCTTTATAAAAAATGATAACGGTAACAATCATTGGGCCTAATAAATGCCAAAAAAGTTGACATAATTATCTTCTTTGTAAAAGATAATTTAATAGATCATTTCAAATTTCTTTATTACAAGATTATAATGGTAACGATCATTAGGTGTAGTAAATGCTAAAAAAGTTCATATAATTATCCTCTTTGTAAAAGATAATTTACTAGATAATTTAAAATTTCTAAGTAAAAGATCATAACGGTAACGATCATTGGGCCGAATAAATGATAAAAAATCCGACACTTATCTTCTTTGTGAAGCATAATTTACCAGATAATTTAAAACTTCTTTATAAAAGATCATAACGGTAACGATCATTGGGCCTAATAACTGCTAAAAAAGTTGACATAATTATCTTCTTTGTAAAAGATAGTTTAATAGATCATTTAAAATTTCTTTATTAAAAGATTATAACGGTAACGATCATTGAGTGTAATAAATGCTAAAAAAGTTGATATAATTATCCTCTTTGTAAAAGATAATTTACTAGATAATTTAAAATTTCTAAGTAAAAGATCATAACGGTAACGATCATTGGGCCGAATAAATGCTAAAAATTTGACATAGTTATCTTCTTTGTTAAACATGATTTACTAGATAATTTAAAA
Organism: Psophocarpus tetragonolobus; assembly: GCA_037954015.1. Taxonomy (NCBI): domain Eukaryota; kingdom Viridiplantae; phylum Streptophyta; class Magnoliopsida; order Fabales; family Fabaceae; genus Psophocarpus; species Psophocarpus tetragonolobus. The sequence continues at coordinate 55,915,080 of CM075688.1, read as the reverse complement.
CTTCTTTATAAAAGATGATAGCGGTAACAATCATTGGGCGTAATAAATGCCAAAAAAGTTGACATAATTATCTTCTTTGTAAAAGATAATTTAATAGATCATTTCAAGTTTCTTTATTACAAGATTATAACGGTAACGATCATTAGGCGTAATAAATGCTAAAAAAGTTAATATAATTATCCTCTTTGTAAAAGATAATTTACTAGATAATTTAAAATTTCTAAGTAAAAGATCATAACGGTAACGATCATTGGGCCGAATAAATGCTAAAAAATTCGACACTTATCTTCTTTGGCAAGCATAATTTACTAGATAATTTAAAACTTCTTTATAAAAGATCATAACGGTAACGATCATTGGGCCTAATAAATGCTAAAAAAGTTGACATAATTATGTTCTTTGTAAAAGCTAATTTAATAGATCATATAAAAGTTCATTGTAAAATATCATAACGGTAAAGATCATTGGCCGTAATAAATAACAATAAAGTTGACATAATTATCTTCTTTGTAAACGGTAATTTAATAGATCATTTAAAATTTCTTTATAAAAGATCATAACGGTAACGATCATTGGGTCTTATAAATGCTAAGAAAGTTGACATAAATATCTTCTTTGTAAAACATAATTTAATAGATCATTTAAAATTTCTTTATAAAAGATCATTGGGCCTAAAAAATGCCAAAAAAAGTTGATATAATTATCTTTTCTGTAAAAGATAATTTAGTAGATCATTTAAAATTTCTTTATAAAGGATTATAAAGGTAAAGATCATCACGGTAACAATCATTGGGCCTAATAAATGCTAAAATAGATCACATAATTATCTTCTTTGTGCTAGATAATGTACTAGATAATTTAAAATTTATTGTTAAAGGATCATAACAGTAATGATCGTTGGGCCTAATAAAAGCTAAAAAAGTTGACATAATTATCTTCTTTGTAAAAGATAATTTACTAAATAATTTAAAATTTCTTATTAAATGATCATAACAGTAATGATCATTGGGCCTAATAAATGCTAAACATGTTCACGTAATTATCTTCTTTGTAAAAACTAATTTAATAGATCATTTAAAGTTTCTTTGTAAAAGATCATAACGGTAAAGATCATTGGCCATCATAAATGCCAAAAAAGTTGACATAATTATCTTCTTTGTAAAATATAATTTAATAGATCATTTAAAATTTCTTTATTAAAAGATTATAACGGTCACGATCATTGGGTGTAATAAATGCTAAAAAAGTTGATATAATTATCCTCTTTGTAAAAGATAATTTACTAGGTAATTTAAAATTTCTAAGTAAAAGATCATAACGGTAACGATCATTGGGCCGAATAAATGCTAAAAAATTTGACATAGTTATCTTCTTTGTCAAACATAATTTACTAGATAATTTAAAACTTCTTTATAAAAGATGATAATGGTAGCAATCATTGGGCCTAATAAATGCCAAAAAAGTTGACATAATTAACTTCTTTGTAAAAGATAATTTAATAGATCATTTCAAACTTCTTTATTACAAGTTTATAACGGTAACTATCATTAGGCGTAATAAATGCTAAAAAAGTTAATATAATGATCCTCTTTGTAAAAGATAATTTACTAGATAATTTAAAATTTCTAAGTAAAAGATCATAACGGTAACGATCATTGGGCCGAATAAATGCTAAAAAATTTGACATAGTTATCTTCTTTGTTAAACATGATTTACTAGATAATTTAAAACTTCTTTATAAAAGATGATAATGGTAACAATCATTGGGCGTAATAAATGCCAAAAAAGTTGACATAATTATCTTCTTTGTAAAAGATAATTTAATAGATCATTTCAAATTTCTTTATTACAAGATTATAACGGTAACGATCATTAGGCGTAGTAAATGCTAAAAAAGTTAATATAATTATCCTCTTTGTAAAAGATAATTTACTAGATAATTTAAAATTTCTAAGTAAAAGATCATAACAGTAACGATCATTGGGCCGAATAAATGATAAAAAATTCGACACTTATCTTCTTTGTCAAGCATAATTTACTAGATAATTTAAAACTTCTTTATAAAAGATCATAACGGTAACGATCATTGGGCCTAATAAATGCTAAAAAAGTTGACATAATTATCTTCTTTGTAAAAGCTAATTTAATAGATCATATAAAAGTTCATTGTAAAATATCATAACGGTAAAGATCATTGGCCGTAATAAATAACAATAAAGTTGACATAATTATCTTCTTTGTAAACGGTAATTTAATAGATCATTTAAAATTTCTTTATAAAAGATCATAACGGTAACGATCATTGGGTCTTATAAATGCTAAGAAAGTTGACATAAATATCTTCTTTGTAAAACATAATTTAATAGATCATTTAAAATTTCTTTATAAAAGATCATTCGGCCTAATAAATGCCAAAAAAAGTTGATATAATTATCTTTTATAATTATCTTTTCTGTAAAAGATAATTTAGTAGATCATTTAAAATTTCTTTATAAAGGATTATAAAGGTAAAGATCATCACGGTAACAATCATTGGGCCTAATAAATGCTAAAAATAGATGACATAATTATCTTCTTTGTGCTAGATAATGTACTAGATAATTTTAAATTTATTGTTAAAGGATCATAACAGTAATGATCGTTGGGCCTAATAAAAGCTAAAAAAGTTGACATAATTATCTTCTTTGTAAAAGATAATTTACTAAATAATTTAAAATTTCTTATTAAATGATCATAACAGTAATGATCATTGGGCCTAATAAATGCTAAACATGTTCACGTAATTATCTTCTTTGTAAAAACTAATTTAATAGATCATTTAATGTTTCTTTGTAAAAGATCATAACGGTAAAGATCATTGGCCATCATAAATGCCAAAAAAGTTGACATAATTATCTTCTTTGTAAAATATAATTTAATAGATCATTTAAAATTTCTTTATTAAAAGATTATAACGGTCACGATCATTGGGTGTAATAAATGCTAAAAAAGTTGATATAATTATCCTCTTTGTAAAAGATAATTTACTAGATAATTTAAAATTTCTAAGTAAAAGATCATAACGGTAACGATCATTGGGCCGAATAAATGCTAAAAAATTTGACATAGTTATCTTCTTTGTCAAACATAATTTACTAGATAATTTAAAACTTGTTTATAAAAGTTGATAATGGTAGCAATCATTGGGCCTAATAAATGCCAAAAAAGTTGACATAATTAACTTCTTTGTAAAAGATAATTTAATAGATCATTTCAAACTTCTTTATTACAAGTTTATAACGGTAACTATCATTAGGCATAATAAATGCTAAAAAAGTTAATATAATGATCCTCTTTGTAAAAGATAATTTACTAGATAATTTAAAATTTCTAAGTAAAAGATCATAACGGTAACGATCATTGGGCCGAATAAATGCTAAAAAATTTGACATAGTTATCTTCTTTGTTAAACATGATTTACTAGATAATTTAAAACTTCTTTATAAAAGATGATAATGGTAACAATCATTGGGCGTAATAAATGCCAAAAAAGTTGACATAATTATCTTCTTTGTAAAAGATAATTTAATAGATCATTTCAAATTTCTTTATTACAAGATTATAACGGTAACGATCATTAGGCGTAGTAAATGCTAAAAAAGTTAATATAATTATCCTCTTTGTAAAAGATAATTTACTAGATAATTTAAAATTTCTAAGTAAAAGATCATAACAGTAACGATCATTGGGCCGAATAAATGATAAAAAATTCGACACTTATCTTCTTTGTCAAGCATAATTTACTAGATAATTTAAAACTTCTTTATAAAAGATCATAACGGTAACGATCATTGGGCCTAATAAATGCTAAAAAAGTTGACATAATTATCTTCTTTGTAAAAGCTAATTTAATAGATCATATAAAAGTTCATTGTAAAATATCATAACGGTAAAGATCATTGGCCGTAATAAATAACAATAAAGTTGACATAATTATCTTCTTTGTAAACGGTAATTTAATAGATCATTTAAAATTTCTTTATAAAAGATCATAACGGTAACGATCATTGGGTCTTATAAATGCTAAGAAAGTTGACATAAATATCTTCTTTGTAAAACATAATTTAATAGATCATTTAAAATTTCTTTATAAAAGATCATTCGGCCTAATAAATGCCAAAAAAAGTTGATATAATTATCTTTTATAATTATCTTTTCTGTAAAAGATAATTTAGTAGATCATTTAAAATTTCTTTATAAAGGATTATAAAGGTAAAGATCATCACGGTAACAATCATTGGGCCTAATAAATGCTAAAAATAGATGACATAATTATCTTCTTTGTGCTAGATAATGTACTAGATAATTTTAAATTTATTGTTAAAGGATCATAACAGTAATGATCGTTGGGCCTAATAAAAGCTAAAAAAGTTGACATAATTATCTTCTTTGTAAAAGATAATTTACTAAATAATTTAAAATTTCTTATTAAATGATCATAACAGTAATGATCATTGGGCCTAATAAATGCTAAACATGTTCACGTAATTATCTTCTTTGTAAAAACTAATTTAATAGATCATTTAATGTTTCTTTGTAAAAGATCATAACGGTAAAGATCATTGGCCATCATAAATGCCAAAAAAGTTGACATAATTATCTTCTTTGTAAAATATAATTTAATAGATCATTTAAAATTTCTTTATTAAAAGATTATAACGGTCACGATCATTGGGTGTAATAAATGCTAAAAAAGTTGATATAATTATCCTCTTTGTAAAAGATAATTTACTAGATAATTTAAAATTTCTAAGTAAAAGATCATAACGGTAACGATCATTGGGCCGAATAAATGCTAAAAAATTTGACATAGTTATCTTCTTTGTCAAACATAATTTACTAGATAATTTAAAACTTGTTTATAAAAGTTGATAATGGTAGCAATCATTGGGCCTAATAAATGCCAAAAAAGTTGACATAATTAACTTCTTTGTAAAAGATAATTTAATAGATCATTTCAAACTTCTTTATTACAAGTTTATAACGGTAACTATCATTAGGCATAATAAATGCTAAAAAAGTTAATATAATGATCCTCTTTGTAAAAGATAATTTACTAGATAATTTAAAATTTCTAAGTAAAAGATCATAACGGTAACGATCATTGGGCCGAATAAATGCTAAAAAATTTGACATAGTTATCTTCTTTGTTAAACATGATTTACTAGATAATTTAAAACTTCTTTATAAAAGATGATAATGGTAACAATCATTGGGCGTAATAAATGCCAAAAAAGTTGACATAATTATCTTCTTTGTAAAAGATAATTTAATAGATTATTTCAAATTTCTTTATTACAAGATTATAACGGTAACGATCATTAGGCGTAGTGAATGCTAAAAAAGTTAATATAATTATCCTTTTTGTAAAAGATAATTTACTAGATAATTTAAAATTTCTAAGTAAAAGATCATAACAGTGACGATCATTGGGCCGAATAAATGATAAAAAATTCGACACTTATCTTCGTTGTCAAGCATAATTTACTAGATAATTTAAAACTTCTTTATAAAAAGATCATAACGGTAACGATCATTGGGCCTAATAAATGCTAAAAAAGTTGACATAATTATCTTCTTTGTAAAAGCTAATTTAATAGATCATATAAAAGTTCATTGTAAAATATCATAACGGTAAAGATCATTGGCCGTAATAAATAACAATAAAGTTGACATAATTATCTTCTTTGTAAACGGTAATTTAATAGATCATTTAAAATTTCTTTATAAAAGATCATAACGGTAACGATCATTGGGTCTTATAAATGCTAAGAAAGTTGACATAAATATCTTCTTTGTAAAACATAATTTAATAGATCATTTAAAATTTCTTTATAAAAGATCATTGGGCCTAATAAATGCCAAAAAAATTTGATATAATTATCTTTTATAATTATGTTTTCTGTAAAAGATAATTTAGTAGATCATTTAAAATTTCTTTATAAAGGATTATAAAGGTAACGATCATCACGGTAACAATCATTGGGCCTAATAAATGCTGAAATAGATGACATAATTATCTTCTTTGTGCTAGATAATGTACTAGATAATTTAAAATTTATTGTTAAACGATCATAACAGTAATGATCGTTGGGCCTAATAAAAGCTAAAAAAGTTGACATAATTATCTTCTTTGTAAAAGATAATTTACTAAATAATTTAAAATTTCTTATTAAATGATCATAACAGTAATGATCATTGGGCCTAATAAATGCTAAACATGTTCACGTAATTATCTTCTTTGTAAAAACTAATTTAATAGATCATTTAAAGTTTCTTTGTAAAAGATCATAACGGTAAAGATCATTGGCCATCATAAATGCCAAAAAAGTTGACATAATTATCTTCTTTGTAAAATATAATTTAATAGATCATTTAAAATTTCTTTATTAAAAGATTATAACGGTCACGATCATTGGGTGTAATAAATGCTAAAAAAGTTGATATAATTATCCTCTTTGTAAAAGATAATTTACTAGATAATTTAAAATTTCTAAGTAAAAGATCATAACGGTAACGATCATTGGGCCGAATAAATGCTAAAAAATTTGACATAGTTATCTTCTTTGTCAAACATAATTTACTAGATAATTTAAAACTTCTTTATAAAAGATGATAATGTTAGCAATCATTGGGCCTAATAAATGCCAAAAAAGTTGACATAATTAACTTCTTTGTAAAAGCTAATTTAATAGATCATATAAAAGTTCATTGTAAAATATCATAACGGTAAAGATCATTGGCCGTAATAAATAACAATAAAGTTGACATAATTATCTTCTTTGTAAACGGTAATTTAATAGATCATTTAAAATTTCTTTATAAAAGATCATAACGGTAACGATCATTGGGTCTTATAAATGCTAAGAAAGTTGACATAAATATCTTCTTTGTAAAACATAATTTAATAGATCATTTAAAATTTCTTTATAAAAGATCATTGGGCCTAATAAATGCCAAAAAAAGTTGATATAATTATCTTTTATAATTATCTTTTCTGTAAAAGATAATTTAGTAGATCATTTAAAATTTCTTTATAAAGGATTATAAAGGTAAAGATCATCACGGTAACAATCATTGGGCCTAATAAATGCTGAAATAGATGACATAATTATCTTCTTTGTGCTAGATAATGTACTAGATAATTTAAAATTTATTGTTAAACGATCATAACAGTAATGATCGTTGGGCCTAATAAAAGGTAAAAAAGTTGACATAATTATCTTCTTTGTAAAAGATAATTTACTAAATAATTTAAAATTTCTTATTAAATGATCATAACAGTAATGATCATTGGGCCTAATAAATGCTAAACATGTTCACGTAATTATCTTCTTTGTAAAAACTAATTTAATAGATCATTTAAAGTTTCTTTGTAAAAGATCATAACGGTAAAGATCATTGGCCATCATAAATGCCAAAAAAGTTGACATAATTATCTTCTTTGTCAAACATAATTTACTAGATAATTTAAAACTTCTTTATAAAAGATGATAATGGTAGCAATCATTGGGCCTAATAAATGCCAAAAAAGTTGACATAATTATCTTCTTTGTAAAAGATAATTTAATAGATCATTTGAAACTTCTTTATTACAAGATTATAACGGTAACTATCATTAGGCGTAATAAATGCTAAAAAAGTTAATATAATTATCCTCTTTGTAAAAGATAATTTACTAGATAATTTAAAATTTCTAAGTAAAATATCATAACGGTAACGAACATTGGGCCGAATAAATGCTAAAAAATTCGACACTTATCTTCTTTGTCAAGCATAATTTACTAGATAATTTAAAACTTCTTTATAAAAGATCATAACGGTAACAACCATTGGGCCTAATAAATGCCAAAAAAGTTGACATAAATCATTTCAAATTTCTTTATTACAAGATTATAACGGTAACGATCATTAGGCGTAATAAATGCTAAAAAAGTTAATATAATTATCCTCTTTGTAAAAGATAATTTACTAGATAATTTAAAATTTCTAAGTAAAAGATCATAACGGTAACGATCATTGGGCCGAATAAATGCTAAAAAATTTGACACTTATCTTCTTTGTCAAGCATAATTTACTAGATAATTTAAAACTTCTTTATAAAAGATCATAACGGTAACAATCATTGGGCCTAATAAATGCCAAAAAACTTGACATAATTATCTTCTTTCTAAAAGATAGTTTAATACATCATTTAAAATTTCTTTATTAAAAGATTATAACGGTAACGATCATTGGGTGTAATAAATGCTAAAAAAGTTGATATAATTATCCTCTTTGTAAAAGATAATTTACTAGATAATTTAAAATTTCTAAGTAAAAGATCATAACGGTAACGATCATTGGGCCGAATAAATGCTAAAAAATTTGACATAGTTATCTTCTTTGTCAAACATAATTTACTAGATAATTTAAAAATCTTTATAAAAGATGATAACGGTAACAATTATTGGGCCTAATAAATGCCAAAAAACTTGACATAATTATCTTCTTTGTAAAAAAGATAATTTAATAGATCATTTCAAATTTCTTTATTACAAGATTATAACGGTAATGATCATTAGGCGTAATAAATGCTAAAAAGGTTAATATAATTATCCTCTTTGTAAAAGATAATTTACTAGATAATTTAAAATTTCTAAGTAAAAGATCATAACGGTAACGATCATTGAGCCGAATAAATGCTAAAAAATTTGACACTTATCTTCTTTGTCAAGCATAATTTACTAGATAATTTAAAACTTCTTTATAAAAGATCATAACGGTAACAATCATTGGGCCTAATAAATGCCAAAAAACTTGACATAATTATCTTCTTTCTAAAAGATAGTTTAATAGATCATTTAAAATTTCTTTATTAAAAGATTATAACGGTAACGATCATTGGGTGTAATAAATGCTAAAAAAGTTGATATAATTATCCTCTTTGTAAAAGATAATTTACTAGATAATTTAAAATTTCTAAGTAAAAGATCATAACGGTAACGATCATTGGGCCGAATAAATGCTAAAAAATTTGACATAGTTATCTTCTTTGTCAAACATAATTTACTAGATAATTTAAAAATCTTTATAAAAGATGATAACGGTAACAATTATTGGGCCTAATAAATGCCAAAAAAGTTGACATAATTATCTTCTTTGTAAAAAAGATAATTTAATAGATCATTTCAAATTTCTTTATTACAAGATTATAACGGTAACGATCATTAGGCGTAATAAATGCTAAAAAGGTTAATATAATTATCCTCTTTGTAAAAGATAATTTACTAGATAATTTAAAATTTCTAAGTAAAAGATCATAACGGTAACGATCATTGGGCCGAATAAATGCTAAAAAATTCGACACTTATCTTCTTTGTCAAGCATAATTTACTAGATAATTTAAAACTTCTTTATAAAAGATCATAACGGTAACAATCATTGGGCCTAATAAATGCCAAAAAAGTTGACATAATTATCTTCTTTGTAAAAGATAGTTTAATAGATCATTTAAAAATTCTTTATTAAAAGATTATAACGGTAACGATCATTGGGTGTAATAAATGCTAAAAAAGTTGATATAGTTATCCTCTTTGTAAAAGATAATTTACTAGATAATTTAAAATTTCTAAGTAAAAGATCACAACGGTAACGATCATTGGGCCGAATAAATGCTAAAAAATTTGACATAGTTGTCTTCTTTGTTAAACATGATTTACTAGATAATTTAACACTTCTTTATAAAAGATGATAACCGTAACAATCATTAGGCCTAATAAATGCCAAAAAAGTTGACATAATTATCTTCTTTGTAAAAAATAATTTAATAGATCATTTCAAATTTCTTTATTACAAGATTTTAACGGTAACGATCATTAGGCGTAATAAATGCTAAAAAAGTTAATATAATTATCCTCTTTGTAAAAGATAATTTACTAGATAATTTAAAATTTCTAAGTAAAAGATCATAACGGTAACGATCATTGGGCCGAATAAATGCTAAAAAATTCGACACTTATCGTCTTTGTCAAGCATAATTTACTAGATAATTTAAAACTTCTTTATAAAAGATCATAACGGTAACAATCATTGGGCCTAATAAATGCCAAAAAAGTTGACATAATTATCTTCTTTGTAAAAGATAGTTTAATAGATCATTTCAAATTTCTTTATTAAAAGATTATAACGGTAACGATCATTGGGTGTAATAAATGCTAAAAAACTTTATATAATTATCCTCTTTGTAAAAGCTAATTTAATAGATCATATAAAATTTCATTGTAAAAGATCATAACGGTAAAGATCATTGGCCGTAATAAATAGCAATAAAGTTGACATAATTATCTTCTTTGTAAAAGGTAATTTAATAGATCATTTAAAATTTCTTTATAAAAGATCATAACGGTAACGATCATTGGGTGTAATAAATGCTAAAAAAGTTGATATAATTATCCTCTTTGTAAAAGATAATTTAAAATTTCTAAGTAAAAGATCATAACGGTAATGATCATTGGGCCGAATAAATGCTAAAAAATTTGACATAGTTATCTTCTTTGTCAAACATAATTTACTAGATAATTTAAAAATCTTTATAAAAGATGATAACGGTAACAATTATAGGGCCTAATAAATGCCAAAAAAGTTGACATAATTATCTTTTTTGTAAAAGATAATTTAATAGATCATTTCAAATTTCTTTATTACAAGATTATAACGGTAACGATCATTAGGCGTAATAAATGCTAAAAAAGTTAATATAATTATCCTCTTTGTAAAAGATAATTTACTGGATAATTTAAAATTTCTAAGTAAAAGATCATAACGGTAACGATCATTGGGCCGAATAAATGCTAAAAAATTCGACACTTATCTTCTTTGTCAAGCATAATTTACTAGATAATTTAAAACTTCTTTATAAAAGATCATAACGGTAACAATCATTGGTCCTAATAAATGCCAAAAAACTTGACATAATTATCTTCTTTGTAAAAGATAGTTTAATAGATCATTTAAAATTTCTTTATTAAAAGATTATAACGGTAACGATCATTGGGTGTAATAAATGCTAAAAAAGTTGATATAATTATCCTCTTTGTAAAAGATAATTTACTAGATAATTTAAAATTTCAAAGTAAAAGATCATAACGGTAACGATCATTGGGCCGAATAAATGCTAAAAAATTTGACGTAGTTATCTTCTTTGTTAAACATGATTTACTAGATAATTTAAAAATCTTTATAAAAGATGATAACGGTAACAATTATTGGGCCTAATAAATGCCAAAAAAGTTGACATAATTATCTTCTTTGTAAAAGATAATTTAATAGATCATTTCAAATTTCTTTATTAAAAGATTATAACGGTAATGATCATTGGGTGTAATAAATGCTAAAAAAGTTGATATAGTTATCCTCTTTGTAAAAGATAATTTCCTAGATAATTTAAAATTTCTAAGTAAAAGATCACAACGGTAACGATCATTGGGCCGAATAAATGCTAAAAAATTTGACTTAGTTGTCTTCTTTCTTAAACATGATTTACTAGATAATTTAAAACTTCTTTATAAAAGATGATAACCGTAACAATCATTGGGCCTAATAAATGCCAAAAAAGTTGACATAATTATCTTCTTTGTAAAAAATAATTTAATAGATCATTTCAAATTTCTTTATTACAAGATTATAACGGTAACGATCATTAGGCGTAATAAATTCTAAAAAAGTTAATATAATTATCCTCTTTGTAAAAGATAATTTACTAGATAATTTAAAATTTCTAAGTAAAAGATCATAACGGTAACGATCATTGGGCCGAATAAATGCTAAAAAATTCGACACTTATCTTCTTTGTCAAGCATAATTTACTAGATAATTTAAAACTTCTTTATAAAAGATCATAACGGTAACAATCATGGGCCTAATAAATGCCAAAAAAGTTGACATAATTATCTTCTTTGTAAAAGATAGTTTAATAGATCATTTGAAATTTCTTTATTAAAAGATTATAACGGTAACGATCATTGGGTGTAATAAATGCTAAAAAAGTTGATATAATTATCCTCTTTGTAAAAGATAATTTACTAGATAATTTAAACTTTCTAAGTAAAAGATCATAACGGTAACGATCATTGGGCCGAATAAATGCTAAAAAATTCGACACTTATCTTCTTTGTCAAGCATAATTTACTAGATAATTTAAAACTTCTTTATAAAAGATGATAACGGTAAAAATCATTGGGCGTAATAAATGCCAAAAAAGTTGACATAATTATCTTCTTTGTAAAAGATAATTTAATAGATCATTTCAAATTTCTTTATTACAAGATTATAACGGTAACGATCATTAGGCGTAGTAAATGCTAAAAAAGTTAATATAATTATCCTCTTTGTAAAAGATAATTTACTAGATAATTTAAACTTTCTAAGTAAAAGATCATAACGGTAATGATCATTGGGCCGAATAAATGCTAAAAAATTTGACATAGTTATCTTCTTTGTCAAACATAATTTACTAGATAATTTAAAAATATTTATAAAAGATGATAACGGTAACAATTATTGGGCCTAATAAATGCCAAAAAAGTTGACATAATTATCTTCTTTGTAAAAGATAATTTAATAGATCATTTCAAATTTCTTTATTACAAGATTATAACAGTAACGATCATTAGGCGTAATAAATGCTAAAAAAGTTAATATAATTATCCTCTTTGTAAAAGATAATTTACTAGATAATTTAAACTTTCTAAGTAAAAGATCATAACGGTAATGATCATTGGGCCGAATAAATGCTAAAAAATTTGACATAGTTATCTTCTTTGTCAAACATAATTTACTAGATAATTTAAAAATCTTTATAAAAGATGATAACGGTAACAATTATTGGGCCTAATAAATGCCAAAAAAGTTGACATAATTATCTTCTTTGTAAAAGATAGTTTAATAGATCATTTAAAATTTCTTTATTAAAAGATTATAACGGTAACGATCATTGGGTGTAATAAATGCTAAAAAAGTTGATATAGTTATCCTCTTTGTAAAAGATAATTTACTAGATAATTTAAAATTTCTAAGTAAAAGATCACAACGGTAACGATCATTGGGCCGAATAAATGCTAAAAAATTTGACATAGTTGTCTTCTTTGTTAAACATGATTTACTAGATAATTTAACACTTCTTTATAAAAGATGATAACCGTAACAATCATTAGGCCTAATAAATGCCAAAAAAGTTGACATAATTATCTTCTTTGTAAAAAATAATTTAATAGATCATTTCAAATTTCTTTATTACAAGATTTTAACGGTAACGATCATTAGGCGTAATAAATGCTAAAAAAGTTAATATAATTATCCTCTTTGTAAAAGATAATTTACTAGATAATTTAAAATTTCTAAGTAAAAGATCATAACGGTAACGATCATTGGGCCGAATAAATGCTAAAAAATTCGACACTTATCGTCTCTGTCAAGCATAATTTACTAGATAATTTAAAACTTCTTTATAAAAGATCATAACGGTAACAATCATTGGGCCTAATAAATGCCAAAAAAGTTGACATAATTATCTTCTTTGTAAAAGATAGTTTAATAGATCATTTCAAATTTCTTTATTAAAAGATTATAACGGTAACGATCATTGGGTGTAATAAATGCTAAAAAACTTTATATAATTATCCTCTTTGTAAAAGCTAATTTAATAGATCATATAAAATTTCATTGTAAAAGATCATAACGGTAAAGATCATTGGCCGTAATAAATAGCAATAAAGTTGACATAATTATCTTCTTTGTAAAAGGTAATTTAATAGATCATTTAAAATTTCTTTATAAAAGATCATAACGGTAACGATCATTGGGTGTAATAAATGCTAAAAAAGTTGATATAATTATCCTCTTTGTAAAAGATAATTTAAAATTTCTAAGTAAAAGATCATAACGGTAATGATCATTGGGCCGAATAAATGCTAAAAAATTTGACATAGTTATCTTCTTTGTCAAACATAATTTACTAGATAATTTAAAAATCTTTATAAAAGATGATAACGGTAACAATTATAGGGCCTAATAAATGCCAAAAAAGTTGACATAATTATCTTCTTTGTAAAAGATAATTTAATAGATCATTTCAAATTTCTTTATTACAAGATTATAACGGTAACGATCATTAGGCGTAGTAAATGCTAAAAAAGTTAATATAATTATCCTCTTTGTAAAAGATAATTTACTAGATAATTTAAACTTTCTAAGTAAAAGATCATAACGGTAATGATCATTGGGCCGAATAAATGCTAAAAAATTTGACATAGTTATCTTCTTTGTCAAACATAATTTACTAGATAATTTAAAAATCTTTATAAAAGATGATAACGGTAACAATTATTGGGCCTAATAAATGCCAAAAAAGTTGACATAATTATCTTCTTTGTAAAAGATAATTTAATAGATCATTTCAAATTTCTTTATTACAAGATTATAACAGTAACGATCATTAGGCGTAATAAATGCTAAAAAAGTTAATATAATTATCCTCTTTGTAAAAGATAATTTACTAGATAATTTAAACTTTCTAAGTAAAAGATCATAACGGTAATGATCATTGGGCCGAATAAATGCTAAAAAATTTGACATAGTTATCTTCTTTGTCAAACATAATTTACTAGATAATTTAAAAATCTTTATAAAAGATGATAACGGTAACAATTATTGGGCCTAATAAATGCCAAAAAAGTTGACATAATTATCTTCTTTGTAAAAGATAATTTAATAGATCATTTCAAATTTCTTTTTTACAAGATTATAACAGTAACGATCATTAGGCGTAATAAATGCTAAAAAAGTTAATATAATTATCCTCTTTGTAAAAGATAATTTACTAGATAATTTAAAATTTCTAAGTAAAAGATCATAACGGGAACGATCATTGGGCCGAATAAATGCTAAAAAATTCGACACTTATCTTCTTTGTCAAGCATAATTTACTAGATAATTTAAAACTTCTTTATAAAAGATCATAACGGTAACAATCATTGGGCCTAATAAATGCCAAAAAAGTTGACATAATTATCTTCTTTGTAAAAGATAGTTTAATAGATCATTTGAAATTTCTTTATTAAAAGATTATAACGGTAACGATCATTGGGTGTAATAAATGCTAAAAAAGTTGATATAATTATCCTCTTTGTAAAAGAGAATTTACTAGATAATTTAAAATTTCTAAGTAAAAGATCATAACGGTAACGATCATTGGGCCGAATAAATGCTAAAAAATTCGACACTTATCTTCTTTGTCAAGCATAATTTACTAGATAATTTAAAACTTCTTTATAAAAGATGATAACGGTAACAATCATTGGGCGTAATAAATGCCAAAAAAGTTGACATAATTATCTTCTTTGTAAAAGATAATTTAATAGATCATTTCAAATTTCTTTATTACAAGATTATAACGGTAACGATCATTAGGCGTAGTAAATGCTAAAAAAGTTAATATAATTATCCTCTTTGTAAAAGATAATTTACTAGATAATTTAAAATTTCTAAGTAAAAGATCATAACAGTAACGATCATTGGGCCGCATAAATGATAAAAAATTCGACACTTATCTTCTTTGTCAAGCATAATTTACTAGATAATTTAAAACTTCTTTATAAAAGATCATAACAGTAACGATCATTGGGCCTAATAAATGCTAAAAAAGTTGACATAATTATCTTCTTTGTAAAAGCTAATTTAATAGATCATATAAAATTTCATTGTAAAAGATCATAACGGTAAAGATCATTGGCCGTAATAAATAGCAATAAAGTTGACATAATTATCTTCTTTGTAAAAGGTAATTTAATAGATCATTTAAAATTTCTTTATAAAAGATCATAACGATAAAGATCATTAGGCCTAATAAATGCAAAAAAAAGTTGATATAATTATCTTTTATAATTATCTTTTCTGTAAAAGATAATTTAGTAGATCATTTAAAATTTCTTTATAAAGGATTATAAAGGTAAAGATCATCACGGTAACAATCATTGGGCCTAATAAATGCTAAAATAGATGACATAATTATCTTCTTTGTGCTAGATAATGTACTAGATAATTTAAAATTTATTGTTAAACGATCATAACGGTAATGATCGTTGGGTCTAATAAAAGCTAAAAACGGTCACATAGTTATCTTCTTTGTAAAAGATAATTTAATAGATCATTTAAAATTTCTTTATAAAAGATCATAACGGTAACAATCATTGGGCCTAATATGTGCTAAAAAAGTTTACATAATTATCTTCTTTGTAAAAGATAATTTACTAGATAATTTAAAATTTCTTATTAAATGATCATAACGGTAATGATCATTGGGCCTAATAAATGCTAAACATGTTGACATAATTATCTTATTTGTAAAAATTAATTTAATAGATCATTTAAAGTTTCTTTGTAAAAGATCATAACGGTAAAGATCATTGGCCATCATAAATGCCAAAAAAGTTGACATAATTATTTTCTTTGTAAAATATAATTTAATAGATCATTTAAAATTTCTTTATTAAAAGATTATAACGGTAACGATCATTGGGTGTAATAAATGCTAAAAAAGTTGATATAATTATCCTCTTTGTAAAAGATAATTTAAAATTTCTAAGTAAAAGATCATAACGGTAATGATCATTGGGCCGAATAAATGCTAAAAAATTTGACATAGTTATCTTCTTTGTCAAACATAATTTACTAGATAATTTAAAAATCTTTATAAAAGATGATAACGGTAACAATTATTGGGCCTAATAAATGCCAAAAAAGTTGACATAATTATCCTCTTTGTAAAAGATAATTTAATAAATCATTTCAAATTTCTTTATTACAAGATTATAATGGTAACGATCATTAGGCGTAATAAATGCTAAAAAAGTTAATATAATTATCCTCTTTGTAAAAGATAATTTACTAGATAATTTAAAATTCTAAGTAAAAGATCATAACGGTAACGATCATTGGGCCGAATAAATGCTAAAAAATTCGACACTTATCTTCTTTGTCAAGCATAATTTACTAGATAATTTAAAACTTCTTTATAAAAGATCATAACGGTAACAATCATTGGGCCTAATAAATGCCAAAAAAGTTGACATAATTATCTTCTTTGTAAAAGATAGTTTAATAGATCATTTAAAATTTCTTTATTAAAAGATTATAATGGTAACGATCATTGGGTGTAATAAATGCTAAAAAAGTTGATATAATTATCCTCTTTGTAAAAGATAATTTACTAGATAATTTAAAATTTCTAAGTAAACGATCATAACGGTAACGATCATTGGGCCGAATAAATGCTAAAAAATTCGACACTTATCTTCTTTGTCAAGCATAATTTACTAGATAATTTAAAACTTCTTTATAAAAGATCATAACGGTAACAATCATTGGGCCTAATAAATGCCAAAAAAGTTGACATAATTATCTTCTTTGTAAAAGATAGTTTAATAGATCATTTAAAATTTCTTTATTAAAAGATTATAAGGGTAACGATCATTGGGTGTAATAAATGCTAAAAAAGTTGATATAGTTATCCTCTTTGTAAAAGATAATTTACTAGATAATTTAAAATTTCTAAGTAAAAGATCACAACGGTAACGATCATTGGGCCGAATAAATGCTAAAAAATTTGACATAGTTATCTTCTTTGTCAAACATAATTTACTAGATAATTTAAAAATCTTTATAAAAGATGATAACGGTAACAATTATTGGGCCTTATAAATGCCAAAAAAGTTGACATAATTATCTTCTTTGTAAAAGATAATTTAATAGATCATTTCAAATTTCTTTATTACAAGATTATAACGGTAACGATCATTAGGCGTAATAAATGCTAAAAAAGTTAATATAATTATCCTCTTTGTAAAAGATAATTTACTAGATAATTTAAAATTTCTAAGTAAAAGATCATAACGGGAACGATCATTGGGCCGAATAAATGCTAAAAAATTCGACACTTATCTTCTTTGTCAAGCATAATTTACTAGATAATTTAAAACTTCTTTATAAAAGATCATAACGGTAACAATCATTGGGCCTAATAAATGCCAAAAAAGTTGACATAATTATCTTCTTTGTAAAAGATAGTTTAATAGATCATTTGAAATTTCTTTATTAAAAGATTATAACGGTAACGATCATTGGGTGTAATAAATGCTAAAAAAGTTGATATAATTATCCTCTTTGTAAAAGATAATTTACTAGATAATTTAAAATTTCTAAGTAAAAGATCATAACGGTAACGATCATTGGGCCGAATAAATGCTAAAAAATTCGTCACTTATCTTCTTTGTCAAGCATAATTTACTAGATAATTTAAAACTTCTTTATAAAAGATGATAACGGTAACAATCATTGGGCGTAATAAATGCCAAAAAAGTTGACATAATTATCTTCTTTGTAAAAGATAATTTAATAGATCATTTCAAATTTCTTTATTACAAGATTATAACGGTAACGATCATTAGGCGTAGTAAATGCTAAAAAAGTTAATATAATTATCCTCTTTGTAAAAGATAATTTACTAGATAATTTAAAATTTCTAAGTAAAAGATCATAACAGTAACGATCATTGGGCCGCATAAATGATAAAAAATTCGACACTTATCTTCTTTGTCAAGCATAATTTACTAGATAATTTAAAACTTATTTATAAAAGATCATAACAGTAACGATCATTGGGCCTAATAAATGCTAAAAAAGTTGACATAATTATCTTCTTTGTAAAAGCTAATTTAATAGATCATATAAAATTTCATTGTAAAAGATCATAACGGTAAAGATCATTGGCCGTAATAAATAGCAATAAAGTTGACATAATTATCTTCTTTGTAAAAGGTAATTTAATAGATCATTTAAAATTTCTTTATAAAAGATCATAACGGTAACGATCATTGGGTCTTATAAATGCTAAGAAAGTTGACATAAATATCTTCTTTGTAAAACATAATTTAATAGATCATTTAAAATTTCTTTATAAAAGATCATAACGATAAAGATCATTAGGCCTAATAAATGCAAAAAAAAGTTGATATAATTATCTTTTATAATTATCTTTTCTGTAAAAGATAATTGAGTAGATCATTTAAAATTTCTTTATAAAGGATTATAAAGGTAAAGATCATCACGGTAACAATCATTGGGCCTAATAAATGCTAAAATAGATGACATAATTATCTTCTTTGTGCTAGATAATGTACTAGATAATTTAAAATTTATTGTTAAACGATCATAACGGTAATGATCGTTGGGTCTAATAAAAGCTAAAAATGTTCACATAGTTATCTTCTTTGTAAAAGATAATTTAATAGATCATTTAAAATTTCTTTATAAAAGATCATAACGGTAACAATCATTGGGCCTAATATGTGCTAAAAAAGTTCACATAATTATCTTCTTTGTAAAAGATAATTTACTAGATAATTTAAAATTTCTTATTAAATGATCATAACGGTAATGATCATTGGGCCTAATAAATGCTAAACATGTTGACATAATTATCTTATTTGTAAAAATTAATTTAATAGATCATTTAAAGTTTCTTTGTAAAAGATCATAACGGTAAAGATCATTGGCCATCATAAATGCCAAAAAAGTTGACATAATTATTTTCTTTGTAAAATATAATTTAATAGATCATTTAAAATTTCTTTATTAAAAGATTATAACGGTAACGATCATTGGGTGTAATAAATGCTAAAAAAGTTGATATAATTATCCTCTTTGTAAAAGATAATTTAAAATTTCTAAGTAAAAGATCATAACGGTAATGATCATTGGGCCGAATAAATGCTAAAAAATTTGACATAGTTATCTTCTTTGTCAAACATAATTTACTAGATAATTTTAAAATCTTTATAAAAGATGATAACGGTAACAATTATTGGGCCTAATAAATGCCAAAAAAGTTGACATAATTATCCTCTTTGTAAAAGATAATTTAATAGATCATTTCAAATTTCTTTAATACAAGATTATAATGGTAACGATCATTAGGCGTAATAAATGCTAAAAAAGTTAATATAATTATCCTCTTTGTAAAAGATAATTTACTAGATAATTTAAAATTCTAACTAAAAGATCATAACGGTAACGATCATTGGGCCGAATAAATGCTAAAAAATTCGACACTTATCTTCTTTGTCAAGTATAATTTACTAGATAATTTAAAACTTCTTTATAAAAGATCATAACGGTAACAATCATTGGGCCTAATAAATGCCAAAAAAGTTGACATAATTATCTTCTTTGTAAAAGATAGTTTAATAGATCATTTAAAATTTCTTTATTAAAAGATTATAATGGTAACGATCATTGGGTGTAATAAATGCTAAAAAAGTTGATATAATTATCCTCTTTGTAAAAGATAATTTACTAGATAATTTAAAATTTCTAAGTAAACGATCATAACAGTAACGATCATTGGGCCGAATAAATGCTAAAAAATTCGACACTTATCTTCTTTGTCAAGCATAATTTACTAGATAATTTAAAACTTCTTTATAAAAGATCATAACGGTAACAATCATTGGGCCTAATAAATGCCAAAAAAGTTGACATAATTATCTTCTTTGTAAAAGATAGTTTAATAGATCATTTAAAATTTCTTTATTAAAAGATTATAATGGTAACGATCATTGGGTGTAATAAATGCTAAAAAAGTTGATATAATTATCCTCTTTGTAAAAGATAATTTACTAGATAATTTAAAATTTCTAAGTAAACGATCATAACAGTAACGATCATTGGGCCGAATAAATGCTAAAAAATTCGACACTTATCTTCTTTGTCAAGCATAATTTACTAGATAATTTAAAACTTCTTTATAAAAGATCATAACGGTAACAATCATTGGGCCTAATAAATGCCAAAAAAGTTGACATAATTATCTTCTTTGTAAAAGATAGTTTAATAGATCATTTAAAATTTCTTTATTAAAAGATTATAATGGTAACGATCATTGGGTGTAATAAATGCTAAAAAAGTTGATATAATTATCCTCTTTGTAAAAGATAATTTACTAGATAATTTAACATTTCTAAGTAAACGATCATAACAGTAACGATCATTGGGCCGAATAAAACCTAAAAAATTCGACACTTATCTTCTTTGTCAAGCATAATTTACTAGATAATTTAAAACTTCTTTATAAAAGATCATAACGGTAACAATCATTGGGCCTAATAAATGCCAAAAAAGTTGACATAATTATCTTCTTTGTAAAAGATAGTTTAATAGATCATTTAAAATTTCTTTATTAAAAGATTATAATGGTAACGATCATTGGGTGTAATAAATGCTAAAAAAGTTGATATAATTATCCTCTTTGTAAAAGATAATTTACTAGATAATTTAAAATTTCTAAGTAAACGATCATAACAGTAACGATCATTGGGCCGAATAATGCTAAAAAATTCGACACTTATCTTCTTTGTCAAGCATAATTTACTAGATAATTTAAAACTTCTTTATAAAAGATCATAACGGTAACAATCATTGGGCCTAATAAATGCCAAAAAAGTTGACATAATTATCTTCTTTGTAAAAGATAGTTTAATAGATCATTTAAAATTTCTTTATTAAAAGATTATAAGGGTAACGATCATTGGGTGTAATAAATGCTAAAAAAGTTGATATAGTTATCCTCTTTGTAAAAGATAATTTACTAGATAATTTAAAATTTCTAAGTAAAAGATCACAACGGTAATGATCATTGGGCCGAATAAATGCTAAAAAATTTGACATAGTTGTCTTCTTTGTTAAACATGATTTACTAGATAATTTAAAACTTCTTTATAAAAGATGATAACCGTAACAATCATTCGGCCTAATAAATGCCAAAAAAGTTGACATAATTATCTTCTTTGTAAAAAATAATTTAATAGATCATTTCAAATTTCTTTATTACAAGATTATAACAGTAACGATCATTAGGCGTAATAAATGCTAAAAAAGTTAATATAATGATCCTCTTTGTAAAAGATAATTTACTAGATAATTTAAAATTTCTAAGTAAAAGATCATAACGGTAACGATCATTGGGCCGAATAAATGCTAAAAAATTCGACACTTATCTTCTTTGTCAAGCATAATTTACTAGATAATTTAAAACTTCTTTATAAAAGATCATAACGGTAACAATCATTGGGCCTAATAAATGCCAAAAAAGTTGACATAATTATCTTCTTTGTAAAAGATAGTTTAATAGATCATTTGAAATTTCTTTATTAAAAGATTATAACGGTAACGATCATTGGGTGTAATAAATGCTAAAAAAGTTTATATAATTATCCTCTTTGTAAAAGATAATTTACTAGAGAATTTAAAATTTCTAAGTAAAAGATCATAACGGTAACGATCATTGGGCCGAATAAATGCTAAAAAATTCGACACTTATCTTCTTTGTCAAGCATAATTTACTAGATAATTTAAAACTTCTTTATAAAAGATCATAACGGTAACAATCATTGGGCCTAATAAATGCCAAAAAAGTTGACATAATTATCTTCTTTGTAAAAGACAGTTTAATAGATCATTTGAAATTTCTTTATTAAAAGATTATAACGGTAACGATCATTGGGTGTAATAAATGCTAAAAAAGTTGATATAGTCAGCCTCTTTGTAAAACATAATTTACTAGATAATTTAAAATTTCTAAGTAAAAGATCATAATGGTAACGATCATTGGGCCGAATAAATGCTAAAAAATTCGACACTTATCTTCTTTGGCAAGCATAATTTACTAGATAATTTAAAGCTTCTTTATAAAAGATCATAACGGTAACAATCATTGGGCCTAATAAATGCCAAAAAAGTTGACATAATTATCTTCTTTGTAAAAGATAGTTTAATAGATCATTTGAAATTTCTTTATTAAAAGATTATAACGGTAACGATCATTGGGTGTAATAAATGCTAAAAAAGTTAATATAATTTTCCTCTTTGTAAAAGATAATTTACTAGATAATTTAAAATTTCTAAGTAAAAGATCATAACGGTAACGATCATTGGGCCGAATAAATGCTAAAAAATTCGACACTTATCTTCTTTGTCAAGCATAATTTACTAGATAATTTAAAACTTCTTTATAAAAGATCATAACGGTAACAATCATTGGGCCTAATAAATGCCAAAAAAGTTGACATAATTATCTTCTTTGTAAAAGATAGTTTAATAGATCATTTGAAATTTCTTTATTAAAAGATTATAACGGTAACGATCATTGGGTGTAATAAATGCTGAAAAAGTTTATATAATTATCCTCTTTGTAAAAGATAATTTACTAGAGAATTTAAAATTTCTAAGTAAAAGATCATAACGGTAACGATCATTGGGCCGAATAAATGCTAAAAAATTCGACACTTATCTTCTTTGTCAAGCATAATTTACTAGATAATTTAAAACTTCTTTATAAAAGATCATAACGATAAAGATCATTAGGCCTAATAAATGCCAAAAAAATTTTATATAATTATCTTTTATAATTATCTTTTCTGTAAAAGATAATTTAGTAGATCATTTAAAATTTCTTTATAAAGGATTATAAAGGTAAAGATCATCACGGTAACAATCATTGGGCATAATAAATGCTAAAATAGATGACATAATTATCTTCTTTGTGCTAGATAATGTACTAGATAATTTAAAATTTATTGTTAAACGATCATAACGGTAATGATCGTTGGGCCTAATAAAAGCTAAAAACGTTCACATAGTTATCTTCTTTGTAAAAGATAATTTAACAGATCATTTAAAATTTCTTTATAAAAGATCATAACGGTAACAATCATTGGGCCTAATATGTGCTAAAAAAGTTTACATAATAATCTTCTTTGTAAAAGATAATTTACTAGATAATTTAAAATTTCTTATTAAATGATCATAACAGTAATGATCATTGGGCCTAATAAATGCTAAACATGTTGACATAATTATCTTATTTGTAAAAACTAATTTAATAGATCATTTAAAGTTTCTTTGTAAAAGATCATAACGGTAAAGATCATTGGCCATCATAAATGCCAAAAAAGTTTACATAATTATTTTCTTTGTAAAATATAATTTAATAGATCATTTAAAATTTCTTTATTAAAAGATTATATCGGTAACGATCATTGGGTGTAATAAATGCTAAAAAAGTTGATATAATTATCTTCTTTGTAAAAGATAATTTAAAATTTCTAAGTAACAGATCATAACGGTAATGATCATTGGGCCGAATAAATGCTAAAAAATTTGACATAGTTATCTTCTTTGTCAAACATAATTTACTAGATAATTTAAAAATCTTTATAAAAGATGATAACGGTAACAATTATTGGGCCTAATAAATGCCAAAAAAGTTGACATAATTATCTTCTTTGTAAAAGATAATTTAATAGATCATTTCAAATTTCTTTATTACAAGATTATAACGGTAAAGATCATTAGGCGTAATAAATGCTAAAAAAGTTAATATAATTATCCTCTTTGTAAAAGATAATTTACTAGATAATTTAAAATTCCTAAGTAAAAGATCATAACGGTAACGATCATTGGACCGAATAAATGCTAAAAAATTCGACACTTATCTTCTTTGTCAAGCATAATTTACTAGATAATTTAAAACTTTTTTATAAAAGATCATAACGGTAACAATCATTGGGCCTAATAAATGCCAAAAAAGTTGACATAATTATCTTCTTTGTAAAAGATAGTTTAATAGATCATTTAAAATTTCTTTATTAAAAGATTATAACGGTAACGATCATTGGGTGTAATAAATGCTAAAACAGTTGATATAATTATCCTCTTTGTAAAAGATAATTTAAAATTTCTAAGTAAAAGATCATAACGGTAATGATCATTGGGCCGAATAAATGCTAAAAAATTTGACATAGTTATCTTCTTTGTCAAACATAATTTACTAGATAATTTAAAAATCTTTATAAAAGATGATAACGGTAAATTATTGGGCCTAATAAATGCCAAAAAAGTTGACATAATTATCTTCTTTGTAAAACATAATTTAATAGATCATTTCAAATTTCTTTATTACAAGATTATAATGGTAACGATCATTAGGCGTAATAAATGCTAAAAAAGTTAATATAATTATCCTCTTTGTAAAAGATAATTTACTAGATAATTTAAAATTTCTAAGTAAAAGATCATAACGGTAACGAACATTGGGCCGAATAAATGCTAAAAAATTCGACACTTATCTTCTTTGTCAAGCATAATTTACTAGATAATTTAAAACTTTTTTATAAAAGATCATAACGGTAACAATCATTGGGCCTAATAAATGCCAAAAAAGTTGACATAATTATCTTCTTTGTAAAAGATAGTTTAATAGATCATTTAAAATTTCTTTATCAAAAGATTATAACGGTAACGATCATTGGGTGTCATAAATGCTAAAAAAGTTGATATAATTATCCTCTTTGTAAAAGATAATTTACTAGATAATTTAAAATTTCTAAGTAAAAGATCATAACGGAAACGATCATTGGGCCGAATAAATGCTAAAAAATTTGACATAGTTATCTTCTTTGTTAAACATGATTTACTAGATAATTTAAAACTTCTTTATAAAAGATGATAACCGTAACAATCATTGGGCCTAATAAATGCCAAAAAAGTTGACATGATTATCTTCTTTGTAAAAGATAATTTAATAGATCATTTCAAATTTCTTTATTACAAGATTATAACGGTAACGATCATTAGGCGTAATAATTGCTAAAAAATTTAATATAATCATCCTCTTTGTAAAAGATAATTTACTAGATAATTTAAAATTTCTAAGTAAAAGATCATAATGGTAACGATCATTGGGCTGAATAAATGCTAAAAAATTCGACACTTATCTTCTTTGTCAAGCATAATTTACTAGATAATTTAAAATTTCTTTATGAAAGATCATAACGGTAACAATCATTGGGCCTAATAAATGCCAAAAAAGTTGACATAATTATCTTCTTTATAAAAGATAGTTTAATAGATCATTTAAAATATCTTTATTAAAAGATTATAACGGTAACGATCATTGGGTGTAATAAATGCTAAAAAAGTTGATATAATTATCCTCTTTGTAAAAGATAATTTACTAGATAATTTAAAATTTCTAAGTAAAAGATCATAACGGTAACGATCATTGGGCCGAACAAATGCTAAAAAATTCGACACTTATCTTCTTTGTCAAGCATAATTTACTAGATAATTTAAAACTTCTTTATAAAAGATCATAACGGTAACAATCATTGGGCCTAATAAATGCCAAAAAAGTGGACATAATTATCTTCTTTGTAAAAGATAGTTTAATAGATCATTTAAAATTTCTTTATTAAAAGATTATAACGGTAACGATCATTGGGTGTAATAAATGCTAAAAAAGTTGATATAATTATCCTCTTTGTAAAAGATAATTTACTAGATAATTTAAAATTTCTAAGTAAAAGATCATAACGGTAACGATCATTGGGCCGAATAAATGCTAAAACATTTGACATAGTTATCTTCTTTGTTAAACATGATTTACTAGATAATTTAAAACTTCTTTATAAAAGATGATAACCGTAACAATCATTGGGCCTAATTAATGCCAAAAAAGTTGACATAATTATCTTCTTTGTAAAAAATAATTTAATAGATCATTTCAAATTTCTTTATTACAAGATTATAACGGTAACGATCATTAGGCATAATAAATGCTAAAAAAGTTAATATAATTATCCTCTTTGTAAAAGATAATTTACTAGATAATTTAAAATTTCTAAGTAAAAGATCTTAACGGTAACGATCATTGGGCCGAATAAATGCTAAAAAATTCGACACTTATCTTCTTTGTCAAGCATAATTTACTAGATAATTTAAAACTTTTTTATAAAAGATCATAACGGTAACAATCATTGGGCCTAATAAATGCCAAAAAAGTTGACATAATTATCTTCTTTGTAAAAGATAGTTTAATAGATCATTTAAAATTTCTTTATTAAAAGATTATAATGGTAACGATCATTGGGTGTAATAAATGCTAAAAAAGTTGATATAATTATCCTCTTTGTAAAAGATAATTTAAAATTTCTAAGTAAAAGATCATAACGGTAATGATCATTGGGCCGAATAAATGCTAAAAAATTTGACATAGTTATCTTCTTTGTCAAACATAATTTACTAGATAATTTAAAAATCTTTATAAAAGATGATAACGGTAAATTATTGGGCCTAATAAATGCCAAAAAAGTTGACATAATTATCTTCTTTGTAAAACATAATTTAATAGATCATTTCAAATTTCTTTATTACAAGATTATAATGGTAACGATCATTAGGCGTAATAAATGCTAAAAAAGTTAATATAATTATCCTCTTTGTAAAAGATAATTTACTAGATAATTTAAAATTTCTAAGTAAAAGATCATAACGGTAACGAACATTGGGCCGAATAAATGCTAAAAAATTCGACACTTATCTTCTTTGTCAAGCATAATTTACTAGATAATTTAAAACTTTTTTATAAAAGATCATAACGGTAACAATCATTGGGCCTAATAAATGCCAAAAAAGTTGACATAATTATCTTCTTTGTAAAAGATAGTTTAATAGATCATTTAAAATTTCTTTATCAAAAGATTATAACGGTAACGATCATTGGGTGTCATAAATGCTAAAAAAGTTGATATAATTATCCTCTTTGTAAAAGATAATTTACTAGATAATTTAAAATTTCTAAGTAAAAGATCATAACGGAAACGATCATTGGGCCGAATAAATGCTAAAAAATTTGACATAGTTATCTTCTTTGTTAAACATGATTTACTAGATAATTTAAAACTTCTTTATAAAAGATGATAACCGTAACAATCATTGGGCCTAATAAATGCCAAAAAAGTTGACATGATTATCTTCTTTGTAAAAGATAATTTAATAGATCATTTCAAATTTCTTTATTACAAGATTATAACGGTAACGATCATTAGGCGTAATAATTGCTAAAAAATTTAATATAATCATCCTCTTTGTAAAAGATAATTTACTAGATAATTTAAAATTTCTAAGTAAAAGATCATAATGGTAACGATCATTGGGCTGAATAAATGCTAAAAAATTCGACACTTATCTTCTTTGTCAAGCATAATTTACTAGATAATTTAAAATTTCTTTATGAAAGATCATAACGGTAACAATCATTGGGCCTAATAAATGCCAAAAAAGTTGACATAATTATCTTCTTTATAAAAGATAGTTTAATAGATCATTTAAAATATCTTTATTAAAAGATTATAACGGTAACGATCATTGGGTGTAATAAATGCTAAAAAAGTTGATATAATTATCCTCTTTGTAAAAGATAATTTACTAGATAATTTAAAATTTCTAAGTAAAAGATCATAACGGTAACGATCATTGGGCCGAACAAATGCTAAAAAATTCGACACTTATCTTCTTTGTCAAGCATAATTTACTAGATAATTTAAAACTTCTTTATAAAAGATCATAACGGTAACAATCATTGGGCCTAATAAATGCCAAAAAAGTGGACATAATTATCTTCTTTGTAAAAGATAGTTTAATAGATCATTTAAAATTTCTTTATTAAAAGATTATAACGGTAACGATCATTGGGTGTAATAAATGCTAAAAAAGTTGATATAATTATCCTCTTTGTAAAAGATAATTTACTAGATAATTTAAAATTTCTAAGTAAAAGATCATAACGGTAACGATCATTGGGCCGAATAAATGCTAAAACATTTGACATAGTTATCTTCTTTGTTAAACATGATTTACTAGATAATTTAAAACTTCTTTATAAAAGATGATAACCGTAACAATCATTGGGCCTAATAAATGCCAAAAAAGTTGACATAATTATCTTCTTTGTAAAAAATAATTTAATAGATCATTTCAAATTTCTTTATTACAAGATTATAACGGTAACGATCATTAGGCATAATAAATGCTAAAAAAGTTAATATAATTATCCTCTTTGTAAAAGATAATTTACTAGATAATTTAAAATTTCTAAGTAAAAGATCTTAACGGTAACGATCATTGGGCCGAATAAATGCTAAAAAATTCGACACTTATCTTCTTTGTCAAGCATAATTTACTAGATAATTTAAAACTTTTTTATAAAAGATCATAACGGTAACAATCATTGGGCCTAATAAATGCCAAAAAAGTTGACATAATTATCTTCTTTGTAAAAGATAGTTTAATAGATCATTTAAAATTTCTTTATTAAAAGATTATAATGGTAACGATCATTGGGTGTAATAAATGCTAAAAAAGTTGATATAATTATCCTCTTTGTAAAAGATAATTTAAAATTTCTAAGTAAAAGATCATAACGGTAATGATCATTGGGCCGAATAAATGCTAAAAAATTTGACATAGTTATCTTCTTTGTCAAACATAATTTACTAGATAATTTAAAAATCTTTATAAAAGATGATAACGGTAAATTATTGGGCCTAATAAATGCCAAAAAAGTTGACATAATTATCTTCTTTGTAAAACATAATTTAATAGATCA
Organism: Psophocarpus tetragonolobus; assembly: GCA_037954015.1. Taxonomy (NCBI): domain Eukaryota; kingdom Viridiplantae; phylum Streptophyta; class Magnoliopsida; order Fabales; family Fabaceae; genus Psophocarpus; species Psophocarpus tetragonolobus. Next base: position 55,885,505 of record CM075688.1, on the reverse strand, counting down.
TTTCAAATTTCTTTATTACAAGATTATAATGGTAACGATCATTAGGCGTAATAAATGCTAAAAAAGTTAATATAATTATCCTCTTTGTAAAAGATAATTTACTAGATAATTTAAAATTTCTAAGTAAAAGATCATAACGGTAACGAACATTGGGCCGAATAAATGCTAAAAAATTCGACACTTATCTTCTTTGTCAAGCATAATTTACTAGATAATTTAAAACTTTTTTATAAAAGATCATAACGGTAACAATCATTGGGCCTAATAAATGCCAAAAAAGTTGACATAATTATCTTCTTTGTAAAAGATAGTTTAATAGATCATTTAAAATTTCTTTATCAAAAGATTATAACGGTAACGATCATTGGGTGTCATAAATGCTAAAAAAGTTGATATAATTATCCTCTTTGTAAAAGATAATTTACTAGATAATTTAAAATTTCTAAGTAAAAGATCATAACGGAAACGATCATTGGGCCGAATAAATGCTAAAAAATTTGACATAGTTATCTTCTTTGTTAAACATGATTTACTAGATAATTTAAAACTTCTTTATAAAAGATGATAACCGTAACAATCATTGGGCCTAATAAATGCCAAAAAAGTTGACATGATTATCTTCTTTGTAAAAGATAATTTAATAGATCATTTCAAATTTCTTTATTACAAGATTATAACGGTAACGATCATTAGGCGTAATAATTGCTAAAAAATTTAATATAATCATCCTCTTTGTAAAAGATAATTTACTAGATAATTTAAAATTTCTAAGTAAAAGATCATAATGGTAACGATCATTGGGCTGAATAAATGCTAAAAAATTCGACACTTATCTTCTTTGTCAAGCATAATTTACTAGATAATTTAAAATTTCTTTATGAAAGATCATAACGGTAACAATCATTGGGCCTAATAAATGCCAAAAAAGTTGACATAATTATCTTCTTTATAAAAGATAGTTTAATAGATCATTTAAAATATCTTTATTAAAAGATTATAACGGTAACGATCATTGGGTGTAATAAATGCTAAAAAAGTTGATATAATTATCCTCTTTGTAAAAGATAATTTACTAGATAATTTAAAATTTCTAAGTAAAAGATCATAACGGTAACGATCATTGGGCCGAACAAATGCTAAAAAATTCGACACTTATCTTCTTTGTCAAGCATAATTTACTAGATAATTTAAAACTTCTTTATAAAAGATCATAACGGTAACAATCATTGGGCCTAATAAATGCCAAAAAAGTTGACATAATTATCTTCTTTGTAAAAGATAGTTTAATAGATCATTTAAAATTTCTTTATTAAAAGATTATAACGGTAACGATCATTGGGTGTAATAAATGCTAAAAAAGTTGATATAATTATCCTCTTTGTAAAAGATAATTTACTAGATAATTTAAAATTTCTAAGTAAAAGATCATAACGGTAACGATCATTGGGCCGAATAAATGCTAAAACATTTGACATAGTTATCTTCTTTGTTAAACATGATTTACTAGATAATTTAAAACTTCTTTATAAAAGATGATAACCGTAACAATCATTGGGCCTAATAAATGCCAAAAAAGTTGACATAATTATCTTCTTTGTAAAAAATAATTTAATAGATCATTTCAAATTTCTTTATTACAAGATTATAACGGTAACGATCATTAGGCATAATAAATGCTAAAAAAGTTAATATAATTATCCTCTTTGTAAAAGATAATTTACTAGATAATTTAAAATTTCTAAGTAAAAGATCTTAACGGTAACGATCATTGGGCCGAATAAATGCTAAAAAATTCGACACTTATCTTCTTTGTCAAGCATAATTTACTAGATAATTTAAAACTTTTTTATAAAAGATCATAACGGTAACAATCATTGGGCCTAATAAATGCCAAAAAAGTTGACATAATTATCTTCTTTGTAAAAGATAGTTTAATAGATCATTTAAAATTTCTTTATTAAAAGATTATAATGGTAACGATCATTGGGTGTAATAAATGCTAAAAAAGTTGATATAATTATCCTCTTTGTAAAAGATAATTTAAAATTTCTAAGTAAAAGATCATAACGGTAATGATCATTGGGCCGAATAAATGCTAAAAAATTTGACATAGTTATCTTCTTTGTCAAACATAATTTACTAGATAATTTAAAAATCTTTATAAAAGATGATAACGGTAAATTATTGGGCCTAATAAATGCCAAAAAAGTTGACATAATTATCTTCTTTGTAAAACATAATTTAATAGATCATTTCAAATTTCTTTATTACAAGATTATAATGGTAACGATCATTAGGCGTAATAAATGCTAAAAAAGTTAATATAATTATCCTCTTTGTAAAAGATAATTTACTAGATAATTTAAAATTTCTAAGTAAAAGATCATAACGGTAACGAACATTGGGCCGAATAAATGCTAAAAAATTCGACACTTATCTTCTTTGTCAAGCATAATTTACTAGATAATTTAAAACTTTTTTATAAAAGATCATAACGGTAACAATCATTGGGCCTAATAAATGCCAAAAAAGTTGACATAATTATCTTCTTTGTAAAAGATAGTTTAATAGATCATTTAAAATTTCTTTATCAAAAGATTATAACGGTAACGATCATTGGGTGTCATAAATGCTAAAAAAGTTGATATAATTATCCTCTTTGTAAAAGATAATTTACTAGATAATTTAAAATTTCTAAGTAAAAGATCATAACGGAAACGATCATTGGGCCGAATAAATGCTAAAAAATTTGACATAGTTATCTTCTTTGTTAAACATGATTTACTAGATAATTTAAAACTTCTTTATAAAAGATGATAACCGTAACAATCATTGGGCCTAATAAATGCCAAAAAAGTTGACATAATTATCTTCTTTGTAAAAGATAATTTAATAGATCATTTCAAATTTCTTTATTACAAGATTATAACGGTAACGATCATTAGGCGTAATAATTGCTAAAAAATTTAATATAATCATCCTCTTTGTAAAAGATAATTTACTAGATAATTTAAAATTTCTAAGTAAAAGATCATAACGGTAACGATCATTGGGCTGAATAAATGCTAAAAAATTCGACACTTATCTTCTTTGTCAAGCATAATTTACTAGATAATTTAAAATTTCTTTATGAAAGATCATAACGGTAACAATCATTGGGCCTAATAAATGCCAAAAAAGTTGACATAATTATCTTCTTTATAAAAGATAGTTTAATAGATCATTTAAAATTTCTTTATTAAAAGATTATAACGGTAACGATCATTGGGTTTAATAAATGCTAAAAAAGTTGATATAATTATCCTCTTTGTAAAAGATAATTTACTAGATAATTTAAAATTTCTAAGTAAAAGATCATAACGGTAACGATCATTGGGCCGAATAAATGCTAAAAAATTCGACACTTATCTTCTTTGTCAAGGATAATTTACTAGATAATTTAAAACTTCTTTATAAAAGATCATAACGGTAACAATCATTGGGCCTAATAAATGGCAAAAAAGTTGACATAATTATCTTCTTTGTAAAAGATAGTTTAATAGATCATTTAAAATTTCTTTATTAAAAGATTATAACGGTAACGATCATTGGGTGTAATAAATGCTAAAAAAGTTGATATGATTATCCTCTTTGTAAAAGATAATTTACTAGATAATTTAACATTTCTAAGTAAAAGATCATAACGATAACGATCATTGGGCCGAATAAATGCTAAAAAATTTGACATAGTTATCTTCTTTGTTAAACATGATTTACTAGATAATTTAAAACTTCTTTATAAAAGATGATAACCGTAACAATCATTGGGCCTAATAAATGCCAAAAAAGTTGACATAATTATCTTCTTTGTAAGAAATAATTTAATAGATCATTTCAAATTTCTTTATTACAAGATTATAACGGTAACGATCATTAGGCATAATAAATGCTAAAAAAGTTAATATAATTATCCTCTTTGTAAAAGATAATTTACTAGATAATTTAAAATTTCTAAGTAAAAGATCTTAACGGTAACGATCATTGGGCCGAATAAATGCTAAAAAATTCGACACTTATCTTCTTTGTCAAGCATAATTTACTAGATAATTTAAAACTTTTTTATAAAAGATCATAACGGTAACAATCATTGGGCCTAATAAATGCCAAAAAAGTTGACATAATTATCTTCTTTGTAAAAGATAGTTTAATAGATCATTTAAAATTTCTTTATTAAAAGATTATAATGGTAACGATCATTGGGTGTAATAAATGCTAAAAAAGTTGATATAATTATCCTCTTTGTAAAAGATAATTTAAAATTTCTAAGTAAAAGATCATAACGGTAATGATCATTGGGCCGAATAAATGCTAAAAAATTTGACATAGTTATCTTCTTTGTCAAACATAATTTACTAGATAATTTAAAAATCTTTATAAAAGATGATAACGGTAAATTATTGGGCCTAATAAATGCCAAAAAAGTTGACATAATTATCTTCTTTGTAAAACATAATTTAATAGATCATTTCAAATTTCTTTATTACAAGATTATAATGGTAACGATCATTAGGCGTAATAAATGCTAAAAAAGTTAATATAATTATCCTCTTTGTAAAAGATAATTTACTAGATAATTTAAAATTTCTAAGTAAAAGATCATAACGGTAACGAACATTGGGCCGAATAAATGCTAAAAAATTCGACACTTATCTTCTTTGTCAAGCATAATTTACTAGATAATTTAAAACTTTTTTATAAAAGATCATAACGGTAACAATCATTGGGCCTAATAAATGCCAAAAAAGTTGACATAATTATCTTCTTTGTAAAAGATAGTTTAATAGATCATTTAAAATTTCTTTATCAAAAGATTATAACGGTAACGATCATTGGGTGTCATAAATGCTAAAAAAGTTGATATAATTATCCTCTTTGTAAAAGATAATTTACTAGATAATTTAAAATTTCTAAGTAAAAGATCATAACGGAAACGATCATTGGGCCGAATAAATGCTAAAAAATTTGACATAGTTATCTTCTTTGTTAAACATGATTTACTAGATAATTTAAAACTTCTTTATAAAAGATGATAACCGTAACAATCATTGGGCCTAATAAATGCCAAAAAAGTTGACATAATTATCTTCTTTGTAAAAGATAATTTAATAGATCATTTCAAATTTCTTTATTACAAGATTATAACGGTAACGATCATTAGGCGTAATAATTGCTAAAAAATTTAATATAATCATCCTCTTTGTAAAAGATAATTTACTAGATAATTTAAAATTTCTAAGTAAAAGATCATAACGGTAACGATCATTGGGCTGAATAAATGCTAAAAAATTCGACACTTATCTTCTTTGTCAAGCATAATTTACTAGATAATTTAAAATTTCTTTATGAAAGATCATAACGGTAACAATCATTGGGCCTAATAAATGCCAAAAAAGTTGACATAATTATCTTCTTTATAAAAGATAGTTTAATAGATCATTTAAAATTTCTTTATTAAAAGATTATAACGGTAACGATCATTGGGTTTAATAAATGCTAAAAAAGTTGATATAATTATCCTCTTTGTAAAAGATAATTTACTAGATAATTTAAAATTTCTAAGTAAAAGATCATAACGGTAACGATCATTGGGCCGAATAAATGCTAAAAAATTCGACACTTATCTTCTTTGTCAAGGATAATTTACTAGATAATTTAAAACTTCTTTATAAAAGATCATAACGGTAACAATCATTGGGCCTAATAAATGGCAAAAAAGTTGACATAATTATCTTCTTTGTAAAAGATAGTTTAATAGATCATTTAAAATTTCTTTATTAAAAGATTATAACGGTAACGATCATTGGGTGTAATAAATGCTAAAAAAGTTGATATGATTATCCTCTTTGTAAAAGATAATTTACTAGATAATTTAAAATTTCTAAGTAAAAGATCATAACGATAACGATCATTGGGCCGAATAAATGCTAAAAAATTTGACATAGTTATCTTCTTTGTTAAACATGATTTACTAGATAATTTAAAACTTCTTTATAAAAGATGATAACCGTAACAATCATTGGGCCTAATAAATGCCAAAAAAGTTGACATAATTATCTTCTTTGTAAGAGATAATTTAATAGATCATTTCAAATTTCTTTATTACAAGATTATAACGGTAACGATCATTAGGCGTAATAAATGCTAAAAAATTTAATATAATTATCCTCTTTGTAAAAGATAATTTACTAGATAATTTAAAATTTCTAAGTAAAAGATCATAACGGTAACGATCATTGGGCCGAATAAATGCTAAAAAATTCGACACTTATCTTCTTTGTCAAGCATAATTTACTAGATAATTTAAAACCTCTTTATAAAAGATCATAACGGTAACAATCATTGGGCCTAATAAATGCCAAAAAAGTTGACATAATTATCTTCTTTGTAAAAGATAGTTTAATAGATCATTTAAAATTTCTTTATTAAAAGATTATAACGGTAACGATCATTGGGTGTAATAAATGCTAAAAAAGTTGATATAATTATCCTCTTTGTAAAAGATAATTTACTAGATAATTTAAAATTTCTAAGTAAAAGATCATAACGGTAACGATGATTGGGCCGAATAAATGCTAAAACATTTGACATAGTTATCTTCTTTGTTAAACATGATTTACTAGATAATTTAAAACTTCTTTATAAAAGATGATAACCGTAACAATCATTGGGCCTAATAAATGCCAAAAAAGTTGACATAATTATCTTCTTTGTAAAAAATAATTTAATAGATCATTTCAAATTTCTTTATTACAAGATTATAACGGTAACGATCATTAGGCGTAATAATTGCTAAAAAATTTAATATAATCATCCTCTTTGTAAAAGATAATTTACTAGATAATTTAAAATTTCTAAGTAAAAGATCATAACGGTAACGATCATTGGGCTGAATAAATGCTAAAAAATTCGACACTTATCTTCTTTGTCAAGCATAATTTACTAGATAATTTAAAATTTCTTTATGAAAGATCATAACGGTAACAATCATTGGGCCTAATAAATGCCAAAAAAGTTGACATAATTATCTTCTTTATAAAAGATAGTTTAATAGATCATTTAAAATTTCTTTATTAAAAGATTATAACGGTAACGATCATTGGGTTTAATAAATGCTAAAAAAGTTGATATAATTATCCTCTTTGTAAAAGATAATTTACTAGATAATTTAAAATTTCTAAGTAAAAGATCATAACGGTAACGATCATTGGGCCGAATAAATGCTAAAAAATTCGACACTTATCTTCTTTGTCAAGCATAATTTACTAGATAATTTAAAACTTCTTTATAAAAGATCATAACGGTAACAATCATTGGGCCTAATAAATGCCAAAAAAGTTGACATAATTATCTTCTTTGTAAAAGATAGTTTAATAGATCATTTAAAATTTCTTTATTAAAAGATTATAACGGTAACGATCATTGGGTGTAATAAATGCTAAAAAAGTTGATATAATTATCCTCTTTGTAAAAGATAATTTACTAGATAATTTAAAATTTCTAAGTAAAAGATCATAACGGTAACGATCATTGGGCCGAATAAATGCTAAAAAATTTGACATAGTTATCTTCTTTGTTAAACATGATTTACTAGATAATTTAAAACTTCTTTATAAAAGATGATAACCGTAACAATCATTGGGCCTAATAAATGCCAAAAAAGTTGACATAATTATCTTCTTTGTAAAAGATAATTTAATAGATCATTTCAAATTTCTTTATTACAAGATTATAACGGTAACGATCATTAGGCGTAATAAATGCTAAAAAATTTAATATAATTATCCTCTTTGTAAAAGATAATTTACTAGATAATTTAAAATTTCTAAGTAAAAGATCATAACGGTAACGATCATTGGGCCGAATAAATGCTAAAAAATTCGACACTTATCTTCTTTGTCAAGCATAATTTACTAGATAATTTAAAACCTCTTTATAAAAGATCATAACGGTAACAATCATTGGGCCTAATAAATGCCAAAAAAGTTGACATAATTATCTTCTTTGTAAAACATAGTTTAATAGATCATTTAAAATTTCTTTATTAAAAGATTATAACGGTAACGATCATTGGGTGTAATAAATGCTAAAAAAGTTGATATAATTATCCTCTTTGTAAAAGATAATTTACTAGATAATTTAAAATTTCTAAGTAAAAGATCATAACGGTAACGATCATTGGGCCGAATAAATGCTAAAAAATTCGACACTTATCTTCTTTGTCAAGCATAATTTACTAGATAATTTAAAACTTCTTTATAAAAGATCATAACGGTAACAATCATTGGGCCTAATAAATGCCAAAAAAGTTGACATAATTATCTTCTTTGTAAAACATAGTTTAATAGATCATTTAAAATTTCTTTATTAAAAGATTATAACGGTAACGATCATTGGGTGTAATAAATGCTAAAAAAGTTGATATAATTATCCTCTTTGTAAAAGATAATTTACTAGATAATTTAAAATTTCTAAGTAAAAGATCATAACGGTAACGATCATTGGGCCGAATAAATGCTAAAAAATTCGACACTTATCTTCTTTGTCAAGCATAATTTACTAGATAATTTAAAACTTCTTTATAAAAGATCATAACGGTAACAATCATTGGGCCTAATAAATGCCAAAAAAGTTGACATAATTATCTTCTTTGTAAAAGATAGTTTAATAGATCATTTAAAATTTCTTTATTAAAAGATTATAACGGTAACGATCATTGGGTGTAATAAATGCTAAAAAAGTTGATATAATTATCCTCTTTGTAAAAGATAATTTACTAGATAATTTAAAATTTCTAAGTAAAAGATCATAACGGTAACGATCATTGGGCCGAATAAATGCTAAAAAATTTGACATAGTTATCTTCTTTGTTAAACATGATTTACTAGATAATTTAAAACTTCTTTATAAAAGATGATAACCGTAACAATCATTGGGCCTAATAAATGCCAAAAAAGTTGACATAATTATCTTCTTTGTAAAAGATAATTTAATAGATCATTTCAAATTTCTTTATTACAAGATTATAACGGTAACGATCATTAGGCGTAATAAATGCTAAAAAATTTAATATAATTATCCTCTTTGTAAAAGATAATTTACTAGATAATTTAAAATTTCTAAGTAAAAGATCATAACGGTAACGATCATTGGGCCGAATAAATGCTAAAAAATTCGACACTTATCTTCTTTGTCAAGCATAATTTACTAGATAATTTAAAACCTCTTTATAAAAGATCATAACGGTAACAATCATTGGGCCTAATAAATGCCAAAAAAGTTGACATAATTATCTTCTTTGTAAAACATAGTTTAATAGATCATTTAAAATTTCTTTATTAAAAGATTATAACGGTAACGATCATTGGGTGTAATAAATGCTAAAAAAGTTGATATAATTATCCTCTTTGTAAAAGATACTTTACTAGATAATTTAAAATTTCTAAGTAAAAGATCATAACGGTAACGATCATTGGGCCGAATAAATGCTAAAAAATTCGACACTTATCTTCTTTGTCAAGCATAATTTACTAGATAATTTAAAACTTCTTTATAAAAGATCATAACGGTAACAATCATTGGGCCTAATAAATGCCAAAAAAGTTGACATAATTATCTTCTTTGTAAAACATAGTTTAATAGATCATTTAAAATTTCTTTATTAAAAGATTATAACGGTAACGATCATTGGGTGTAATAAATGCTAAAAAAGTTGATATAATTATCCTCTTTGTAAAAGATAATTTACTAGATAATTTAAAATTTCTAAGTAAAAGATCATAACGGTAACGATGATTGGGCCGAATAAATGCTAAAACATTTGACATAGTTATCTTCTTTGTTAAACATGATTTACTAGATAATTTAAAACTTCTTTATAAAAGATGATAACCGTAACAATCATTGGGCCTAATAAATGCCAAAAAAGTTGACATAATTATCTTCTTTGTAAAAGATAGTTTAATAGATCATTTAAAATTTCTTTATTAAAAGATTATAACGGTAATGATCATTGGGTGTAATAAATGCTAAAAAAGTTTATATAATTATCCTCTTTGTAAAAGATAATTTACTAGATAATTTAAAATTTCTAAGTAAAAGATCATAACGGTAACGATGATTGGGCCGAATAAATGCTAAAACATTTGACATAGTTATCTTCTTTGTTAAACATGATTTACTAGATAATTTAAAACTTCTTTATAAAAGATGATAACCGTAACAATCATTGGGCCTAATAAATGCCAAAAAAGTTGACATAATTATCTTCTTTGTAAAAAATAATTTAATAGATCATTTCAAATTTCTTTATTACAAGATTATAACGGTAACGATCATTAGGCGTAATAAATGCTAAAAAAGTTAATATAATTATCCTCTTTGTAAAAGATAATTTACTAGATAATTTAAAATTTCTTTATAAAAGATCACAACAGTAAGGATCACTGGGCTTAAGAAATGGTTAAAAAGTTGACATAATTATCTTCTTTGTAAAAGATAATTTACTAGATAATTTAAAATTTCTTATTAAAAGATCATACCGGTAACGATCGTTGGGCCTAATAAATGCTAAAAAATTCGACACTTATCTTCTTTGTCAAGCATAATTTACTAGATAATTTAAAATTTTTTATAAAAGATCATAATGGTAACAATCATTGGGCCTAATAAATGCCAAAAAAGTTGACATAATTATCTTCTTTGTAAAAGATAGTTTAATAGATCATTTAAAATTTCTTTATTAAAAGATTATAACGGTAATGATCATTGGGTGTAATAAATGCTAAAAAAGTTTATATAATTATCCTCTTTGTAAAAGATAATTTACTAGATAATTTAAAATTTCTAAGTAAAAGATCATAACGGTAACGATCATTGGGCCGAATAAATGATAAAAAATTTGACATAGTTATCTTCTTTGTTAAACATGATTTACTAGATAATTTAAAACTTCTTTATAAAAGATGATAACCGTAACAATCATTGGGCCTAATAAATGCCAAAAAAGTTGACATAATTACCTTCTTTGTAAAAAATAATTTAATAGATCATTTCAAATTTCTTTATTACAAGATTATAACGGTAACGATCATTAGGCGTAATAAATGCTAAAAAAGTTAATATAATTATCCTCTTTGTAAAAGATAATTTACTAGATAATTTAAAATTTCTAAGTAAAAGATCATAACGGTAACGATCATTGGGCCGAATAAATGCTAAAAAATTTGACATAGTTATCTTCTTTGTTAAACATGATTTACTAGATAATTTAAAACATCTTTATAAAAGATGATAACCGTAACAATCATTGGGCCTAATAAATGCCAAAAAAGTTGACATATTTATCTTCTTTGTAAAAGATAATTTAATAGAGCATTTCAAATTTCTTTATTCCAAGATTATAATGGTAACGATCATTAGGCGTAATAAATGCTAAAAAATTTAATATAATTATCCTCTTTGTAAAAGATAATTTACTAGATAATTTAAAATTTCTAAGTAAAAGATCATAACGGTAACGAACATTGGGCCGAATAAATGCTAAAAAATTCGACACTTATCGTCTTTGTCAATCATAATTTACTAGATAATTTAAAACTTTTTTTTAAAAGATCATAACGGTAACAATCATTGGGCCTAATAAATGCCAAAAAAGTTGACATAATTATGTTCTTTGTAAAAGATAGTTTAATAGATCATTTAAAATTTCTTTATTAAAAGATTATAACGGTAACGATCATTGGGTGTAATAAATGCTAAAAAAGTTTATATAATTATCCTCTTTGTAAAAGATAATTTACTAGATAATTTAAAATTTCTAAGTAAAATATCATAACGGTAACGATCATTGGGCTGAATAAACGCTAAAAAATTCGACACTTATCTTCTTTGTCAAGCATAATTTACTAGATAATTTAAACCTTTTTTATAAAAGATCATAATGGTAATTATCATTGGGCCTAATAAATGCCAAAAAAGTTGATATAATTATCTTCTTTGTAAAAGATAATTTAATATATCATTTAAAATTTATTTATTAAAAGATTATAACGGTAACGATCATTGGGCGTAATAAATGCTAAAAAAGTTGATATAATTATCCTCTTTGTAAAAGATAATTTACTAGATAATTTAAAATTTTTAAGTAAAAGATCATAACGGTAACGATCATTTGGTCGAATAAATGCTAAAAAATTTGACATAGTTATCTTCTTTGTCACACATAAACTACTAGATAATTTAAAACTTCTTTATAAAAGATCATAACGGTAACAATCATTGGGCCTAATAAATGCCAAAAAAGTTGACATAATTATCTTCTTTGTAAAAGATAATTTAAAACTTGTTATTAAAAGATCATACTGGTAATAATCATTAGCCTAATAAATGCTTAAAAAGTTGAGTAATTATCTTCTTTGTAAAAGATAATTTAATAGATCATTTAAAATTTTTTTATAAAAGATCATAACGGTAACGATCATTGGGCCTAATAAATGCTAAAAAAATTCACATAATTATCTTCTTTGTAAAAAATAATTTAATAGATCATTTAAAATTTCTTTATTAAAAGATTAAAACGGTAACGATCATTGGGCGTAATAAATGCTAAAAAAGTTGATATAATTATCATCTTTGTAAAAAGATAATTTACTAGATAATTTAAAATTTCTTTATAAAAGATCACAACAGTAAGGATCACTGGGCTTAAGAAATGGTTAAAAAGTTGACATAATTATCTTCTTTGTAAAAGATAATTTACTAGATAATTTAAAATTTCTTATTAAAAGATCATACCGGTAACGATCGTTGGGCCTAATAAATGCTAAAAAATTCGACACTTATCTTCTTTGTCAAGCATAATTTACTAGATAATTTAAAATTTTTTATAAAAGATCATAACGGTAACAATCATTGGGCCTAATAAATGCCAAAAAAGTTGACATAATTATCTTCTTTGTAAAAGATAGTTTAATAGATCATTTAAAATTTCTTTATTAAAAGATTATAACGGTAATGATCATTGGGTGTAATAAATGCTAAAAAAGTTTATATAATTATCCTCTTTGTAAAAGATAATTTACTAGATAATTTAAAATTTCTAAGTAAAAGATCATAACGGTAACGATGATTGGGCCGAATAAATGCTAAAACATTTGACATAGTTATCTTCTTTGTTAAACATGATTTACTAGATAATTTAAAACTTCTTTATAAAAGATGATAACCGTAACAATCATTGGGCCTAATAAATGCCAAAAAAGTTGACATAATTATCTTCTTTGTAAAAAATAATTTAATAGATCATTTCAAATTTCTTTATTACAAGATTATAACGGTAACGATCATTAGGCGTAATAAATGCTAAAAAAGTTAATATAATTATCCTCTTTGTAAAAGATAATTTACTAGATAATTTAAAATTTCTTTATAAAAGATCACAACAGTAAGGATCACTGGGCTTAAGAAATGGTTAAAAAGTTGACATAATTATCTTCTTTGTAAAAGATAATTTACTAGATAATTTAAAATTTCTTATTAAAAGATCATACCGGTAACGATCGTTGGGCCTAATAAATGCTAAAAAATTCGACACTTATCTTCTTTGTCAAGCATAATTTACTAGATAATTTAAAATTTTTTATAAAAGATCATAACGGTAACAATCATTGGGCCTAATAAATGCCAAAAAAGTTGACATAATTATCTTCTTTGTAAAAGATAGTTTAATAGATCATTTAAAATTTCTTTATTAAAAGATTATAACGGTAATGATCATTGGGTGTAATAAATGCTAAAAAAGTTTATATAATTATCCTCTTTGTAAAAGATAATTTACTAGATAATTTAAAATTTCTAAGTAAAAGATCATAACGGTAACGATCATTGGGCCGAATAAATGATAAAAAATTTGACATAGTTATCTTCTTTGTTAAACATGATTTACTAGATAATTTAAAACTTCTTTATAAAAGATGATAACCGTAACAATCATTGGGCCTAATAAATGCCAAAAAAGTTGACATAATTACCTTCTTTGTAAAAAATAATTTAATAGATCATTTCAAATTTCTTTATTACAAGATTATAACGGTAACGATCATTAGGCGTAATAAATGCTAAAAAAGTTAATATAATTATCCTCTTTGTAAAAGATAATTTACTAGATAATTTAAAATTTCTAAGTAAAAGATCATAACGGTAACGATCATTGGGCCGAATAAATGCTAAAAAATTTGACATAGTTATCTTCTTTGTTAAACATGATTTACTAGATAATTTAAAACATCTTTATAAAAGATGATAACCGTAACAATCATTGGGCCTAATAAATGCCAAAAAAGTTGACATATTTATCTTCTTTGTAAAAGATAATTTAATAGAGCATTTCAAATTTCTTTATTCCAAGATTATAATGGTAACGATCATTAGGCGTAATAAATGCTAAAAAATTTAATATAATTATCCTCTTTGTAAAAGATAATTTACTAGATAATTTAAAATTTCTAAGTAAAAGATCATAACGGTAACGAACATTGGGCCGAATAAATGCTAAAAAATTCGACACTTATCGTCTTTGTCAATCATAATTTACTAGATAATTTAAAACTTTTTTTTAAAAGATCATAACGGTAACAATCATTGGGCCTAATAAATGCCAAAAAAGTTGACATAATTATGTTCTTTGTAAAAGATAGTTTAATAGATCATTTAAAATTTCTTTATTAAAAGATTATAACGGTAACGATCATTGGGTGTAATAAATGCTAAAAAAGTTTATATAATTATCCTCTTTGTAAAAGATAATTTACTAGATAATTTAAAATTTCTAAGTAAAATATCATAACGGTAACGATCATTGGGCCGAATAAACGCTAAAAAATTCGACACTTATCTTCTTTGTCAAGCATAATTTACTAGATAATTTAAACCTTTTTTATAAAAGATCATAATGGTAATTATCATTGGGCCTAATAAATGCCAAAAAAGTTGATATAATTATCTTCTTTGTAAAAGATAATTTAATATATCATTTAAAATTTATTTATTAAAAGATTATAACGGTAACGATCATTGGGCGTAATAAATGCTAAAAAAGTTGATATAATTATCCTCTTTGTAAAAGATAATTTACTAGATAATTTAAAATTTTTAAGTAAAAGATCATAACGGTAACGATCATTTGGTCGAATAAATGCTAAAAAATTTGACATAGTTATCTTCTTTGTCACACATAAACTACTAGATAATTTAAAACTTCTTTATAAAAGATCATAACGGTAACAATCATTGGGCCTAATAAATGCCAAAAAAGTTGACATAATTATCTTCTTTGTAAAAGATAATTTAAAACTTGTTATTAAAAGATCATACTGGTAATAATCATTAGCCTAATAAATGCTTAAAAAGTTGAGTAATTATCTTCTTTGTAAAAGATAATTTAATAGATCATTTAAAATTTTTTTATAAAAGATCATAACGGTAACGATCATTGGGCCTAATAAATGCTAAAAAAATTCACATAATTATCTTCTTTGTAAAAAATAATTTAATAGATCATTTAAAATTTCTTTATTAAAAGATTAAAACGGTAACGATCATTGGGCGTAATAAATGCTAAAAAAGTTGATATAATTATCATCTTTGTAAAAAGATAATTTACTAGATAATTTAAAATTTCTTTATAAAAGATCACAACAGTAAGGATCACTGGGCTTAAGAAATGGTTAAAAAGTTGACATAATTATCTTCTTTGTAAAAGATAATTTACTAGATAATTTAAAATTTCTTATTAAAAGATCATACCGGTAACGATCGTTGGGCCTAATAAATGCTAAAAAATTCGACACTTATCTTCTTTGTCAAGCATAATTTACTAGATAATTTAAAATTTTTTATAAAAGATCATAACGGTAACAATCATTGGGCCTAATAAATGCCAAAAAAGTTGACATAATTATCTTCTTTGTAAAAGATAGTTTAATAGATCATTTAAAATTTCTTTATTAAAAGATTATAACGGTAATGATCATTGGGTGTAATAAATGCTAAAAAAGTTTATATAATTATCCTCTTTGTAAAAGATAATTTACTAGATAATTTAAAATTTCTAAGTAAAAGATCATAACGGTAACGATCATTGGGCCGAATAAATGATAAAAAATTTGACATAGTTATCTTCTTTGTTAAACATGATTTACTAGATAATTTAAAACTTCTTTATAAAAGATGATAACCGTAACAATCATTGGGCCTAATAAATGCCAAAAAAGTTGACATAATTACCTTCTTTGTAAAAAATAATTTAATAGATCATTTCAAATTTCTTTATTACAAGATTATAACGGTAACGATCATTAGGCGTAATAAATGCTAAAAAAGTTAATATAATTATCCTCTTTGTAAAAGATAATTTACTAGATAATTTAAAATTTCTAAGTAAAAGATCATAACGGTAACGATCATTGGGCCGAATAAATGCTAAAAAATTTGACATAGTTATCTTCTTTGTTAAACATGATTTACTAGATAATTTAAAACTTCTTTATAAAAGATGATAACCGTAACAATCATTGGGCCTAATAAATGCCAAAAAAGTTGACATATTTATCTTCTTTGTAAAAGATAATTTAATAGATCATTTCAAATTTCTTTATTACAAGATTATAATGGTAACGATCATTAGGCGTAATAAATGCTAAAAAATTTAATATAATTATGCTCTTTGTAAAAGATAATTTACTAGATAATTTAAAATTTCTAAGTAAAAGATCATAACGGTAACGATCATTGGGCCGAATAAATGCTAAAAAATTCGACACTTATCTACTTTGTCAAGCATAATTTACTAGATAATTTAAAACTTTTTTATAAAAGATCATAACGGTAACAATCATTGGGCCTAAGAAATGCCAAAAAAGTTGACATAATTATCTTCTTTGTAAAAGATAGTTTAATAGATCATTTAAAATTTCTTTATTAAAAGATTATAACGGTAACGATCATTGGGTGTAATAAATGCTAAAAAAGATGATATAATTATCCTCTTTGTAAAAGATAATTTACTAGATAATTTAAAATTTCTAAGTAAAAGATCATAACGGTAACGATCATTGAGCCGAATAAATGCTAAAAAATTTGACATAGTTATCTTCTTTGTTAAACATGATTTACTAGATAATTTAAAACTTCTTTATAAAAGATGATAACCGCAACAATCATTGGGCCTAATAAATGCCAAAAAAGTTGACATAATTATGTTCTTTGTAAAAAATAATTTAATAGATCATTTCAAATTTCTTTATTACAAGATTATAACGGTAACGATCATTAGGCGTAATAAATGCTAAAAAAGTTAATATAATTATCCTCTTTGTAAAAGATAATTTACTAGATAATTTAAAATTTCTAAGTAAAAGATCATAACGGTAACGATCATTGGGCCGAATAAATGCTAAAAAATTCGACAATTATCTTCTTTGTCAAGCATAATTTACTAGATAATTTAAAACTTCTTTATAAAAGATCATAACGGTAACAATCATTGGGCCTAATAAATGCCAAAAAAGTTGACATAATTATCTTCTTTGTAAAAGATAGTTTAATAGATCATTTAAAATTTCTTTATTAAAAGATTATAACGGTAACGATCATTGGGTGTAATAAATGCTAAAAAAGTTGATATAATTATCCTCTTTGTAAAAGATAATTTAAAATTTCTATGTAAAAGATCATAACGGTAATGATCATTGGGCCGAATAAATGCTAAAAAATTTGACATAGTTATCTTCTTTGTCAAACATAATTTACTAGATTATTTAAAAATCTTTATAAAAGATGATAACGGTAACAATTATTGGGCCTAATAAATGCCAAAAAAGTTGACATAATTATCCTCTTTGTAAAAGATAATTTAATAGATCATTTCAAATTTCTTTATTACAAGATTATAATGCTAACGATCATTAGGCGTAATAAATGCTAAAAAAGTTAATATAATTATCCTCTTTGTAAAAGATAATTTACTAGATAATTTAAAATTTCTAAGTAAAAGATCATAACGGTAACGAACATTGGGCCGAATAAATGCTAAAAAATTCGACACTTATCGTCTTTGTCAATCATAATTTACTAGATAATTTAAAACTTTTTTATAAAAGATCATAACGGTAACAATCATTGGGCCTAATAAATGCCAAAAAAGTTGACATAATTATCTTCTTTGTAAAAGATAGTTTAATAGATCATTTAAAATTTCTTTATTAAAAGATTATAACGGTAACGATCATTGGGTGTCATAAATGCTAAAAAAGTTGATATAATTATCCTCTTTGTAAAAGATAATTTACTAGATAATTTAAAATTTCTAAGTAAAAGATCATAACGGTAACGATCATTGGGCCGAATAAATGCTAAAAAATTTGACATAGTTATCTTCTTTGTTAAACATGATTTACTAGATAATTTAAAACATCTTTATAAAAGATGATAACCGTAACAATCATTGGGCCTAATAAATGCCAAAAAAGTTGACATATTTATCTTCTTTGTAAAAGATAATTTAATAGAGCATTTCAAATTTCTTTATTACAAGATTATAATGGTAACGATCATTAGGCGTAATAAATGCTAAAAAATTTAATATAATTATGCTCTTTGTAAAAGATAATTTACTAGATAATTTAAAATTTCTAAGTAAAAGATCATAACGGTAACGATCATTGGGCCGAATAAATGCTAAAAAATTCGACACTTATCTACTTTGTCAAGCATAATTTACTAGATAATTTAAAACTTTTTTATAAAAGATCATAACGGCAACAATCATTGGGCCTAAGAAATGCCAAAAAAGTTGACATAATTATCTTCTTTGTAAAAGATAGTTTAATAGATCATTTAAAATTTCTTTATTAAAAGATTATAACGGTAACGATCATTGGGTGTAATAAATGCTAAAAAAGATGATATAATTATCCTCTTTGTAAAAGATAATTTACTAGATAATTTAAAATTTCTAAGTAAAAGATCATAACGGTAACGATCATTGAGCCGAATAAATGCTAAAAAATTTGACATAGTTATCTTCTTTGTTAAACATGATTTACTAGATAATTTAAAACTTCTTTATAAAAGATGATAACCGCAACAATCATTGGGCCTAATAAATGCCAAAAAAGTTGACATAATTATGTTCTTTGTAAAAAATAATTTAATAGATCATTTCAAATTTCTTTATTACAAGATTATAACGGTAACGATCATTAGGCGTAATAAATGCTAAAAAAGTTAATATAATTATCCTCTTTGTAAAAGATAATTTACTAGATAATTTAAAATTTCTAAGTAAAAGATCATAACGGTAACGATCATTGGGCCGAATAAATGCTAAAAAATTTGACATAGTTATCTTCTTTGTTAAACATGATTTACTAGATAATTTAAAACATCTTTATAAAAGATGATAACCGTAACAATCATTGGGCCTAATAAATGCCAAAAAAGTTGACATATTTATCTTCTTTGTAAAAGATAATTTAATAGAGCATTTCAAATTTCTTTATTCCAAGATTATAATGGTAACGATCATTAGGCGTAATAAATGCTAAAAAATTTAATATAATTATCCTCTTTGTAAAAGATAATTTACTAGATAATTTAAAATTTCTAAGTAAAAGATCATAACGGTAACGAACATTGGGCCGAATAAATGCTAAAAAATTCGACACTTATCGTCTTTGTCAATCATAATTTACTAGATAATTTAAAACTTTTTTATAAAAGATCATAACGGTAACAATCATTGGGCCTAATAAATGCCAAAAAAGTTGACATAATTATGTTCTTTGTAAAAGATAGTTTAATAGATCATTTAAAATTTCTTTATTAAAAGATTATAACGGTAACGATCATTGGGTGTCATAAATGCTAAAAAAGTTGATATAATTATCCTCTTTGTAAAAGATAATTTACTAGATAATTTAAAATTTCTAAGTAAAAGATCATAACGGTAACGATCATTGGGCCGAATAAATGCTAAAAAATTTGACATAGTTATCTTCTTTGTTAAACATGATTTACTAGATAATTTAAAACATCTTTATAAAAGATGATAACCGTAACAATCATTGGGCCTAATAAATGCCAAAAAAGTTGACATATTTATCTTCTTTGTAAAAGATAATTTAATAGAGCATTTCAAATTTCTTTATTACAAGATTATAATGGTAACGATCATTAGGCGTAATAAATGCTAAAAAATTTAATATAATTATGCTCTTTGTAAAAGATAATTTACTAGATAATTTAAAATTTCTAAGTAAAAGATCATAACGGTAACGATCATTGGGCCGAATAAATGCTAAAAAATTCGACACTTATCTACTTTGTCAAGCATAATTTACTAGATAATTTAAAACTTTTTTATAAAAGATCATAACGGTAACAATCATTGGGCCTAAGAAATGCCAAAAAAGTTGACATAATTATCTTCTTTGTAAAAGATAGTTTAATAGATCATTTAAAATTTCTTTATTAAAAGATTATAACGGTAACGATCATTGGGTGTAATAAATGCTAAAAAAGATGATATAATTATCCTCTTTGTAAAAGATAATTTACTAGATAATTTAAAATTTCTAAGTAAAAGATCATAACGGTAACGATCATTGAGCCGAATAAATGCTAAAAAATTTGACATAGTTATCTTCTTTGTTAAACATGATTTACTAGATAATTTAAAACTTCTTTATAAAAGATGATAACCGCAACAATCATTGGGCCTAATAAATGCCAAAAAAGTTGACATAATTATGTTCTTTGTAAAAAATAATTTAATAGATCATTTCAAATTTCTTTATTACAAGATTATAACGGTAACGATCATTAGGCGTAATAAATGCTAAAAAAGTTAATATAATTATCCTCTTTGTAAAAGATAATTTACTAGATAATTTAAAATTTCTAAGTAAAAGATCATAACGGTAACGATCATTGGGCCGAATAAATGCTAAAAAATTCGACAATTATCTTCTTTGTCAAGCATAATTTACTAGATAATTTAAAACTTCTTTATAAAAGATCATAACGGTAACAATCATTGGGCCTAATAAATGCCAAAAAAGTTGACATAATTATCTTCTTTGTAAAAGATAGTTTAATAGATCATTTAAAATTTCTTTATTAAAAGATTATAACGGTAACGATCATTGGGTGTAATAAATGCTAAAAAAGTTGATATAATTATCCTCTTTGTAAAAGATAATTTAAAATTTCTATGTAAAAGATCATAACGGTAATGATCATTGGGCCGAATAAATGCTAAAAAATTTGACATAGTTATCTTCTTTGTCAAACATAATTTACTAGATTATTTAAAAATCTTTATAAAAGATGATAACGGTAACAATTATTGGGCCTAATAAATGCCAAAAAAGTTGACATAATTATCCTCTTTGTAAAAGATAATTTAATAGATCATTTCAAATTTCTTTATTACAAGATTATAATGCTAACGATCATTAGGCGTAATAAATGCTAAAAAAGTTAATATAATTATCCTCTTTGTAAAAGATAATTTACTAGATAATTTAAAATTTCTAAGTAAAAGATCATAACGGTAACGAACATTGGGCCGAATAAATGCTAAAAAATTCGACACTTATCGTCTTTGTCAATCATAATTTACTAGATAATTTAAAACTTTTTTATAAAAGATCATAACGGTAACAATCATTGGGCCTAATAAATGCCAAAAAAGTTGACATAATTATCTTCTTTGTAAAAGATAGTTTAATAGATCATTTAAAATTTCTTTATTAAAAGATTATAACGGTAACGATCATTGGGTGTCATAAATGCTAAAAAAGTTGATATAATTATCCTCTTTGTAAAAGATAATTTACTAGATAATTTAAAATTTCTAAGTAAAAGATCATAACGGTAACGATCATTGGGCCGAATAAATGCTAAAAAATTTGACATAGTTATCTTCTTTGTTAAACATGATTTACTAGATAATTTAAAACATCTTTATAAAAGATGATAACCGTAACAATCATTGGGCCTAATAAATGCCAAAAAAGTTGACATATTTATCTTCTTTGTAAAAGATAATTTAATAGAGCATTTCAAATTTCTTTATTCCAAGATTATAATGGTAACGATCATTAGGCGTAATAAATGCTAAAAAATTTAATATAATTATCCTCTTTGTAAAAGATAATTTACTAGATAATTTAAAATTTCTAAGTAAAAGATCATAACGGTAACGAACATTGGGCCGAATAAATGCTAAAAAATTCGACACTTATCGTCTTTGTCAATCATAATTTACTAGATAATTTAAAACTTTTTTATAAAAGATCATAACGGTAACAATCATTGGGCCTAATAAATGCCAAAAAAGTTGACATAATTATGTTCTTTGTAAAAGATAGTTTAATAGATCATTTAAAATTTCTTTATTAAAAGATTATAACGGTAACGATCATTGGGTGTCATAAATGCTAAAAAAGTTGATATAATTATCCTCTTTGTAAAAGATAATTTACTAGATAATTTAAAATTTCTAAGTAAAAGATCATAACGGTAACGATCATTGGGCCGAATAAATGCTAAAAAATTTGACATAGTTATCTTCTTTGTTAAACATGATTTACTAGATAATTTAAAACATCTTTATAAAAGATGATAACCGTAACAATCATTGGGCCTAATAAATGCCAAAAAAGTTGACATATTTATCTTCTTTGTAAAAGATAATTTAATAGAGCATTTCAAATTTCTTTATTCCAAGATTATAATGGTAACGATCATTAGGCGTAATAAATGCTAAAAAATTTAATATAATTATCCTCTTTGTAAAAGATAATTTACTAGATAATTTAAAATTTCTAAGTAAAAGATCATAACGGTAACGAACATTGGGCCGAATAAATGATAAAAAATTCGACACTTATCGTCTTTGTCAATCATAATTTACTAGATAATTTAAAACTTTTTTATAAAAGATCATAACGGTAACGATCATTGGGCCGAATAAACGCTAAAAAATTCGACACTTATCTTCTTTGTCAAGCATAATTTACTAGATAATTTAAACCTTTTTTATAAAAGATCATAATGGTAATTATCATTGGGCCTAATAAATGCCAAAAAAGTTGATATAATTATCTTCTTTGTAAAAGATAATTTAATATATCATTTAAAATTTTTTTATAAAAGATCATAACGGTAACGATCATTGGGCCTAATAAATGCTAAAAAAATTCACATAATTATCTTCTTTGTAAAAAATAATTTAATAGATAATTTAAAATTTCTTTATTAAAAGATTAAAACGGTAACGATCATTGGGCGTAATAAATGCTAAAAAAGTTGATATAATTATCATCTTTGTAAAAAGATAATTTACTAGATAATTTAAAATTTCTTTATAAAAGATCACAACAGTAAGGATCACTGGGCTTAAGAAATGGTTAAAAAGTTGACATAATTATCTTCTTTGTAAAAGATAATTTACTAGATAATTTAAAATTTCTTATTAAAAGATCATACCGGTAACGATCGTTGGGCCTAATAAATGCTAAAAAATTTGACACTTATCTTCTTTGTCAAGCATAATTTACTAGATAATTTAAAATTTTTTATAAAAGATGATAACGGTAACAATTATTGGGCCTAATAAATGCCAAAAAAGTTGACATAATTATCTTCTTTGTAAAAGATAGTTTAATAGATCATTTAAAATTTGTTTATTAAAAGATTATAACAGTAATGATCATTGGGTGTAATAAATGCTAAAAAAGATGATATAATTATCCTCTTTGTAAAAGATAATTTACTAGATAATTTAAAATTTCTAAGTAAAAGATCATAACGGTAACGATCATTGAGCCGAATAAATGCTAAAAAATTTGACATAGTTATCTTCTTTGTTAAACATGATTTACTAGATAATTTAAAACTTCTTTATAAAAGATGATAACCGTAACAATCATTGGGCCTAATAAATGCCAAAAAAGTTGACATAATTATGTTCTTTGTAAAAAATAATTTAATAGATCATTTCAAATTTCTTTATTACAAGATTATAACGGTAACGATCATTAGGCGTAATAAATGCTAAAAAAGTTAATATAATTATCCTCTTTGTAAAAGATAATTTACTAGATAATTTAAAATTTCTAAGTAAAAGATCATAACGGTAACGATCATTGGGCCGAATAAATGCTAAAAAATTCGACAATTATCTTCTTTGTCAAGCATAATTTACTAGATAATTTAAAACTTCTTTATAAAAGATCATAACGGTAACAATCATTGGGCCTAATAAATGCCAAAAAAGTTGACATAATTATCTTCTTTGTAAAAGATAGTTTAATAGATCATTTAAAATTTCTTTATTAAAAGATTATAACGGTAACGATCATTGGGTGTAATAAATGCTAAAAAAGTTGATATAATTATCCTCTTTGTAAAAGATAATTTAAAATTTCTATGTAAAAGATCATAACGGTAATGATCATTGGGCCGAATAAATGCTAAAAAATTTGATATAGTTATCTTCTTTGTCAAACATAATTTACTAGATTATTTAAAAATCTTTAAAAAAGATGATAACGGTAACAATTATTGGGCCTAATAAATGCCAAAAAAGTTGACATAATTATCCTCTTTGTAAAAGATAATTTAATAGATCATTTAAAATTTCTTTATTAAAAGATTATAACGGTAACGATCATTGGGTGTCATAAATGCTAAAAAAGTTGATATAATTATCCTCTTTGTAAAAGATAATTTACTAGATAATTTAAAATTTCTAAGTAAAAGATCATAACGGTAACGATCATTGGGCCGAATAAATGCTAAAAAATTTGACATAGTTATCTTCTTTGTTAAACATGATTTACTAGATAATTTAAAACATCTTTATAAAAGATGATAACCGTAACAATCATTGGGCCTAATAAATGCCAAAAAAGTTGACATATTTATCTTCTTTGTAAAAGATAATTTAATAGAGCATTTCAAATTTCTTTATTCCAAGATTATAATGGTAACGATCATTAGGCGTAATAAATGCTAAAAAATTTAATATAATTATCCTCTTTGTAAAAGATAATTTACTAGATAATTTAAAATTTCTAAGTAAAAGATCATAACGGTAACGAACATTGGGCCGAATAAATGCTAAAAAATTCGACACTTATCGTCTTTGTCAATCATAATTTACTAGATAATTTAAAACTTTTTTATAAAAGATCATAACGGTAACAATCATTGGGCCTAATAAATGCCAAAAAAGTTGACATAATTATGTTCTTTGTAAAAGATAGTTTAATAGATCATTTAAAATTTCTTTATTAAAAGATTATAACGGTAACGATCATTGGGTGTCATAAATGCTAAAAAAGTTGATATAATTATCCTCTTTGTAAAAGATAATTTACTAGATAATTTAAAATTTCTAAGTAAAAGATCATAACGGTAACGATCATTGGGCCGAATAAATGCTAAAAAATTTGACATAGTTATCTTCTTTGTTAAACATGATTTACTAGATAATTTAAAACATCTTTATAAAAGATGATAACCGTAACAATCATTGGGCCTAATAAATGCCAAAAAAGTTGACATATTTATCTTCTTTGTAAAAGATAATTTAATAGAGGATTTCAAATTTCTTTATTCCAAGATTATAATGGTAACGATCATTAGGCGTAATAAATGCTAAAAAATTTAATATAATTATCCTCTTTGTAAAAGATAATTTACTAGATAATTTAAAATTTCTAAGTAAAAGATCATAACGGTAACGAACATTGGGCCGAATAAATGATAAAAAATTCGACACTTATCGTCTTTGTCAATCATAATTTACTAGATAATTTAAAACTTTTTTATAAAAGATCATAACGGTAACAATCATTGGGCCTAATAAATGCCAAAAAAGTTGACATAATTATGTTCTTTGTAAAAGATAGTTTAATAGATCATTTAAAATTTCTTTATTAAAAGATTATAACGGTAACGATCATTGGGTGTAATAAATGCTAAAAAAGTTTATATAATTATCCTCTTTGTAAAAGATAATTTACTAGATAATTTAAAATTTCTAAGTAAAATATCATAACGGTAACGATCATTGGGCCGAATAAACGCTAAAAAATTCGACACTTATCTTCTTTGTCAAGCATAATTTACTAGATAATTTAAACCTTTTTTATAAAAGATCATAATGGTAATTATCATTGGGCCTAATAAATGCCAAAAAAGTTGATATAATTATCTTCTTTGTAAAAGATAATTTAATATATCATTTAAAATTTATTTATTAAAAGATTATAACGGTAACGATCATTGGGCGTAATAAATGCTAAAAAAGTTGATATAATTATCCTCTTTGTAAAAGATAATTTACTAGATAATTTAAAATTTTTAAGTAAAAGATCATAACGGTAACGATCATTTGGTCGAATAAATGCTAAAAAATTTGACATAGTTATCTTCTTTGTCACACATAAACTACTAGATAATTTAAAACTTCTTTATAAAAGATCATAACGGTAACAATCATTGGGCCTAATAAATGCCAAAAAAGTTGACATAATTATCTTCTTTGTAAAAGATAATTTAAAACTTGTTATTAAAAGATCATACTGGTAATAATCATTAGCCTAATAAATGCTTAAAAAGTTGAGTAATTATCTTCTTTGTAAAAGATAATTTAATAGATCATTTAAAATTTTTTTATAAAAGATCATAACGGTAACGATCATTGGGCCTAATAAATGCTAAAAAAATTCACATAATTATCTTCTTTGTAAAAAATAATTTAATAGATCATTTAAAATTTCTTTATTAAAAGATTAAAACGGTAACGATCATTGGGCGTAATAAATGCTAAAAAAGTTGATATAATTATCATCTTTGTAAAAAGATAATTTACTAGATAATTTAAAATTTCTTTATAAAAGATCACAACAGTAAGGATCACTGGGCTTAAGAAATGGTTAAAAAGTTGACATAATTATCTTCTTTGTAAAAGATAATTTACTAGATAATTTAAAATTTCTTATTAAAAGATCATACCGGTAACGATCGTTGGGCCTAATAAATGCTAAAAAATTCGACACTTATCTTCTTTGTCAAGCATAATTTACTAGATAATTTAAAATTTTTTATAAAAGATCATAACGGTAACAATCATTGGGCCTAATAAATGCCAAAAAAGTTGACATAATTATCTTCTTTGTAAAAGATAGTTTAATAGATCATTTAAAATTTCTTTATTAAAAGATTATAACGGTAATGATCATTGGGTGTAATAAATGCTAAAAAAGTTTATATAATTATCCTCTTTGTAAAAGATAATTTACTAGATAATTTAAAATTTCTAAGTAAAAGATCATAACGGTAACGATCATTGGGCCGAATAAATGATAAAAAATTTGACATAGTTATCTTCTTTGTTAAACATGATTTACTAGATAATTTAAAACTTCTTTATAAAAGATGATAACCGTAACAATCATTGGGCCTAATAAATGCCAAAAAAGTTGACATATTTATCTTCTTTGTAAAAGATAATTTAATAGATCATTTCAAATTTCTTTATTACAAGATTATAATGGTAACGATCATTAGGCGTAATAAATGCTAAAAAATTTAATATAATTATGCTCTTTGTAAAAGATAATTTACTAGATAATTTAAAATTTCTAAGTAAAAGATCATAACGGTAACGATCATTGGGCCGAATAAATGCTAAAAAATTCGACACTTATCTACTTTGTCAAGCATAATTTACTAGATAATTTAAAACTTTTTATAAAAGATCATAACGGTAACAATCATTGGGCCTAATAAATGCCAAAAAAGTTGACATAATTATCTTCTTTGTAAAAGATAGTTTAATAGATCATTTAAAATTTCTTTATTAAAAGATTATAACGGTAACGATCATTGGGTGTAATAAATGCTAAAAAAGATGATATAATTATCCTCTTTGTAAAAGATAATTTACTAGATAATTTAAAATTTCTAAGTAAAAGATCATAACGGTAACGATCATTGAGCCGAATAAATGCTAAAAAATTTGACATAGTTATCTTCTTTGTTAAACATGATTTACTAGATAATTTAAAACTTCTTTATAAAAGATGATAACCGTAACAATCATTGGGCCTAATAAATGCCAAAAAAGTTGACATATTTATCTTCTTTGTAAAAGATAATTTAATAGATCATTTCAAATTTCTTTATTACAAGATTATAATGGTAACGATCATTAGGCGTAATAAATGCTAAAAAAGTTGATATAATTATCCTCTTTGTAAAAGATAATTTACTAGATAATTTAAAATTTCTAAGTAAAAGATCATAACGGTAACGATCATTGAGCCGAATAAATGCTAAAAAATTTGACATAGTTATCTTCTTTGTTAAACATGATTTACTAGATAATTTAAAACTTCTTTATAAAAGATGATAACCGTAACAATCATTGGGCCTAATAAATGCCAAAAAAGTTGACATAATTATGTTCTTTGTAAAAAATAATTTAATAGATCATTTCAAATTTCTTTATTACAAGATTATAACGGTAACGATCATTAGGCGTAATAAATGCTAAAAAAGTTAATATAATTATCCTCTTTGTAAAAGATAATTTACTAGATAATTTAAAATTTCTAAGTAAAAGATCATAACGGTAACGATCATTGGGCCGAATAAATGCTAAAAAATTAGACAATTATCTTCTTTGTCAAGCATAATTTACTAGATAATTTAAAACTTCTTTATAAAAGATCATAACGGTAACAATCATTGGGCCTAATAAATGCCAAAAAAGTTGACATAATTACCTTCTTTGTAAAAGATAGTTTAATAGATCATTTCAAATTTCTTTATTAAAAGATTATAACGGTAACGATCATTGGGTGTAATAAATGCTAAAAAAGTTGATATAATTATCCTCTTTGTAAAAGATAATTTACTAGATAATTTAAAATTTCTAAGTAAAAGATCATAACGGTAACGATCATTGGGCCGAATAAATGCTAAAAAATTTGACATAGTTATCTTCTTTGTTAAACATGATTTAGTAGATAATTTAAAACTTCTTTATAAAAGATGATAACCGTAACAATCATTGGTCCTAATAAATGCCAAAAAAGTTGACATAATTATCTTCTTTGTAAAAAATAATTTAATAGATCATTTCAAATTTCTTTATTACAAGATTATAACGGTAACGATCATTAGGCGTAATAAATGCTAAAAAAGTTAATATAATTATCCTCTTTGTAAAAGATAATTTACTAGATAATTTAAAATTTCTAAGTAAAAGATCATAACGGTAACGATCATTGGGCCGAATAAATGCTAAAAAATTCGACACTTATCTTCTTTGTCAAGCATAATTTACTAGATAATTTAAAACTTCTTTATAAAAGATCATAACGGTAACAATCATTGGGCCTAATAAATGCCAAAAAAGTTGACATAATTATGTTCTTTGTAAAAGATAGTTTAATAGATCATTTAAAATTTCTTTATTAAAAGATTAAAACAGTAACAATCATTGGGTGTAATAAATGCTAAAAAAGTTGATATAATTATCCTCTTTGTAAAAGATAATTTACTAGATAATTTAAAATTTCTAAGTAAAAGATCATAACGGTAACGATCATTGGGCCGAATAAATGCTAAAACATTTGACATAGTTATCTTCTTTGTTAAACATGATTTAGTAGATAATTTAAAACTTCTTTATAAAAGATGATAACCGTAACAATCATTGGGCCTAATAAATGCCAAAAAAGTTGACATAATTATGTTCTTTGTAAAAAATAATTTAATAGATCATTTCAAATTTCTTTATTACAAGATTATAACGGTAACGATCATTAGGCGTAATAAATGCTAAAAAAGTTAATATAATTATCCTCTTTGTAAAAGATAATTTACTAGATAATTTAAAATTTCTAAGTAAAAGATCATAACGGTAACGATCATTGGGCCGAATAAATGCTAAAAAATTCGACACTTATCTTCTTTGTCAAGCATAATTTACTAGATAATTTAAAACTTTTTTATAAAAGATCATAACGGTAACAATCATTGGGCCTAATAAATGCCAAAAAAGTTGACATAATTATGTTCTTTGTAAAAGATAGTTTAATAGATCATTTAAAATTTCTTTATTAAAAGATTATAACGGTAACGATCATTGGGTGTAATAAATGCTAAAAAAGTTGATATAATTATCCTCTTTGTAAAAGATAATTTACTAGATAATTTAAAATTTCTAAGTAAAAGATCATAACGGTAACGATCATTGGGCCGAATAAATGCTAAAAAATTTGACATAGTTATCTTCTTTGTTAAACATGATTTAGTAGATAATTTAAAACTTCTTTATAAAAGATGATAACCGTAACAATCATTGGGCCTAATAAATGCCAAAAAAGTTGACATAATTATCTTCTTTGTAAAAAACAATTTAATAGATCATTTCAAATTTCTTTATTACAAGATTATAACGGTAACGATCATTAGGCGTAATAAATGCTAAAAAAGTTAATATAATTATCCTCTTTGTAAAAGATAATTTACTAGATAATTTAAAATTTCTAAGTAAAAGATCATAACGGTAACGATCATTGGGCCGAATAAATGCTAAAAAATTCGACACTTATCTTCTTTGTCAAGCATAATTTACTAGATAATTTAAAACTTCTTTATAAAAGATCATAACGGTAACAATCATTGGGCCTAATAAATGCCAAAAAAGTTGACATAATTATGTTCTTTGTAAAAGATAGTTTAATAGATCATTTAAAATTTCTTTATTAAAAGATTAAAACAGTAACGATCATTGGGTGTAATAAATGCTAAAAAAGTTGATATAATTATCCTCTTTGTAAAAGATAATTTACTAGATAATTTAAAATTTCTAAGTAAAAGATCATAACGGTAACGATCATTGGGCCGAATAAATGCTAAAACATTTGACATAGTTATCTTCTTTGTTAAACATGATTTAGTAGATAATTTAAAACTTCTTTATAAAAGATGATAACCGTAACAATCATTGGGCCTAATAAATGCCAAAAAAGTTGACATAATTATGTTCTTTGTAAAAAATAATTTAATAGATCATTTCAAATTTCTTTATTACAAGATTATAACGGTAACGATCATTAGGCGTAATAAATGCTAAAAAAGTTAATATAATTATCCTCTTTGTAAAAGATAATTTACTAGATAATTTAAAATTTCTAAGTAAAAGATCATAACGGTAACGATCATTGGGCCGAATAAATGCTAAAAAATTCGACACTTATCTTCTTTGTCAAGCATAATTTACTAGATAATTTAAAACTTTTTTATAAAAGATCATAACGGTAACAATCATTGGGCCTAATAAATGCCAAAAAAGTTGACATAATTATGTTCTTTGTAAAAGATAGTTTAATAGATCATTTAAAATTTCTTTATTAAAAGATTATAACGGTAACGATCATTGGGTGTAATAAATGCTAAAAAAGTTGATATAATTATCCTCTTTGTAAAAGATAATTTACTAGATAATTTAAAATTTCTAAGTAAAAGATCATAACGGTAACGATCATTGGGCCGAATAAATGCTAAAAAATTTGACATAGTTATCTTCTTTGTTAAACATGATTTAGTAGATAATTTAAAACTTCTTTATAAAAGATGATAACCGTAACAATCATTGGGCCTAATAAATGCCAAAAAAGTTGACAGAATTATCTTCTTTGTAAAAAATAATTTAATAGATCATTTCAAATTTCTTTATTACAAGATTATAACGGTAACGATCATTAGGCGTAATAAATGCTAAAAAAGTTAATATAATTATCCTCTTTGTAAAAGATAATTTACTAGATAATTTAAAATTTCTAAGTAAAAGATCATAACGGTAACGATCATTGGGCCGAATAAATGCTAAAAAATTCGACACTTATCTTCTTTGTCAAGCATAATTTACTAGATAATTTAAAACTTCTTTATAAAAGATCATAACGGTAACAATCATTGGGCCTAATAAATGCCAAAAAAGTTGACATAATTATGTTCTTTGTAAAAGATAGTTTAATAGATCATTTAAAATTTCTTTATTAAAAGATTAAAACAGTAACGATCATTGGGTGTAATAAATGCTAAAAAAGTTGATATAATTATCCTCTTTGTAAAAGATAATTTACTAGATAATTTAAAATTTCTAAGTAAAAGATCATAACGGTAACGATCATTGGGCCGAATAAATGCTAAAACATTTGACATAGTTATCTTCTTTGTTAAACATGATTTACTAGATAATTTAAAACTTCTTTATAAAAGATGATAACCGTAACAATCATTGGGCCTAATAAATGCCAAAAAAGTTGACATAATTATCTTCTTTGTAAAAGATAATTTAATAGATCATTTCAAATTTCTTTATTACAAGATTATAATGGTAACGATCATTAGGCGTAATAAATGCTAAACAATTTAATATAATTATCCTCTTTGTAAAAGATAATTTACTAGATAATTTAAAATTTCTAAGTAAAAGATCATAACGGTAACGATCATTGGGCCGAATAAATGCTAAAAAATTCGACACTTATCTACTTTGTCAAGCATCATTTACTAGATAATTTAAAACTTTTTTATAAAAGATCATAGCGGTAACAATCATTGGGCCTAATAAATGCCAAAAAAGTTGACATAATTATGTTCTTTGTAAAAGATAGTTTAATAGATCATTTAAAATTTCTTTATTAAAAGATTATAACGGTAACGATCATTGGGTGTAATAAATGCTAAAAAAGTTGATATAATTATCCTCTTTGTAAAAGATAATTTACTAGATAATTTAAAATTTCTAAGTAAAAGATCATAACGGTAACGATCATTGGGCCGAATAAATGCTAAAAAATTTGACATAGTTATCTTCTTTGTTAAACATGATTTACTAGATAATTTAAAACTTCTTTATAAAAGATGATAACCGTAACAATCATTGGGCCTAATAAATGCCAAAAAAGTTGACATAATTATGTTCTTTGTAAAAGATAGTTTAATAGATCATTTAAAATTTCTTTATTAAAAGATTATAACGGTAACGATCATTGGGTGTAATAAATGCTAAAAAAGTTGATATAATTATCCTCTTTGTAAAAGATAATTTACTAGATAATTTAAAATTTCTAAGTAAAAGATCATAACGGTAACGATCATTGGGCCGAATAAATGCTAAAAAATTTGACATAGTTATCTTCTTTGTTAAACATGATTTAGTAGATAATTTAAAACTTCTTTATAAAAGATGATAACCGTAACAATCATTGGGCCTAATAAATGCCAAAAAAGTTGACATAATTATCTTCTTTGTAAAAAACAATTTAATAGATCATTTCAAATTTCTTTATTACAAGATTATAACGGTAACGATCATTAGGCGTAATAAATGCTAAAAAAGTTAATATAATTATCCTCTTTGTAAAAGATAATTTACTAGATAATTTAAAATTTCTAAGTAAAAGATCATAACGGTAACGATCATTGGGCCGAATAAATGCTAAAAAATTCGACACTTATCTTCTTTGTCAAGCATAATTTACTAGATAATTTAAAACTTCTTTATAAAAGATCATAACGGTAACAATCATTGGGCCTAATAAATGCCAAAAAAGTTGACATAATTATGTTCTTTGTAAAAGATAGTTTAATAGATCATTTAAAATTTCTTTATTAAAAGATTAAAACAGTAACGATCATTGGGTGTAATAAATGCTAAAAAAGTTGATATAATTATCCTCTTTGTAAAAGATAATTTACTAGATAATTTAAAATTTCTAAGTAAAAGATCATAACGGTAACGATCATTGGGCCGAATAAATGCTAAAACATTTGACATAGTTATCTTCTTTGTTAAACATGATTTAGTAGATAATTTAAAACTTCTTTATAAAAGATGATAACCGTAACAATCATTGGGCCTAATAAATGCCAAAAAAGTTGACATAATTATGTTCTTTGTAAAAAATAATTTAATAGATCATTTCAAATTTCTTTATTACAAGATTATAACGGTAACGATCATTAGGCGTAATAAATGCTAAAAAAGTTAATATAATTATCCTCTTTGTAAAAGATAATTTACTAGATAATTTAAAATTTCTAAGTAAAAGATCATAACGGTAACGATCATTGGGCCGAATAAATGCTAAAAAATTCGACACTTATCTTCTTTGTCAAGCATAATTTACTAGATAATTTAAAACTTTTTTATAAAAGATCATAACGGTAACCATCATTGGGCCTAATAAATGCCAAAAAAGTTGACATAATTATGTTCTTTGTAAAAGATAGTTTAATAGATCATTTAAAATTTCTTTATTAAAAGATTATAACGGTAACGATCATTGGGTGTAATAAATGCTAAAAAAGTTGATATAATTATCCTCTTTGTAAAAGATAATTTACTAGATAATTTAAAATTTCTAAGTAAAAGATCATAACGGTAACGATCATTGGGCCGAATAAATGCTAAAAAATTTGACATAGTTATCTTCTTTGTTAAACATGATTTAGTAGATAATTTAAAACTTCTTTATAAAAGATGATAACCGTAACAATCATTGGGCCTAATAAATGCCAAAAAAGTTGACAGAATTATCTTCTTTGTAAAAAATAATTTAATAGATCATTTCAAATTTCTTTATTACAAGATTATAACGGTAACGATCATTAGGCGTAATAAATGCTAAAAAAGTTAATATAATTATCCTCTTTGTAAAAGATAATTTACTAGATAATTTAAAATTTCTAAGTAAAAGATCATAACGGTAACGATCATTGGGCCGAATAAATGCTAAAAAATTCGACACTTATCTTCTTTGTCAAGCATAATTTACTAGATAATTTAAAACTTCTTTATAAAAGATCATAACGGTAACAATCATTGGGCCTAATAAATGCCAAAAAAGTTGACATAATTATGTTCTTTGTAAAAGATAGTTTAATAGATCATTTAAAATTTCTTTATTAAAAGATTAAAACAGTAACGATCATTGGGTGTAATAAATGCTAAAAAAGTTGATATAATTATCCTCTTTGTAAAAGATAATTTACTAGATAATTTAAAATTTCTAAGTAAAAGATCATAACGGTAACGATCATTGGGCCGAATAAATGCTAAAACATTTGACATAGTTATCTTCTTTGTTAAACATGATTTACTAGATAATTTAAAACTTCTTTATAAAAGATGATAACCGTAACAATCATTGGGCCTAATAAATGCCAAAAAAGTTGACATAATTATCTTCTTTGTAAAAGATAATTTAATAGATCATTTCAAATTTCTTTATTACAAGATTATAATGGTAACGATCATTAGGCGTAATAAATGCTAAACAATTTAATATAATTATCCTCTTTGTAAAAGATAATTTACTAGATAATTTAAAATTTCTAAGTAAAAGATCATAACGGTAACGATCATTGGGCCGAATAAATGCTAAAAAATTCGACACTTATCTACTTTGTCAAGCATCATTTACTAGATAATTTAAAACTTTTTTATAAAAGATCATAGCGGTAACAATCATTGGGCCTAATAAATGCCAAAAAAGTTGACATAATTATCTTCTTTGTAAAAGATTGTTTAATAGATCATTTAAAATTTCTTTATTAAAAGATTATAACGGTAACGATCATTGGGTGTAATAAATGCTAAAAAAGTTGATATAATTATCCTCTTTGTAAAAGATAATTTACTAGATAATTTAAAATTTCTAAGTAAAAGATCATAACGGTAACAATCATTGGGCCGAATAAATGCCAAAAAATTTGACATAGTTATCTTCTTTGTTAAACATGATTTACTAGATAATTTAAAACTTCTTTATAAAACATGATAACCGTAATAATCATTGGGCCTAATAAATGCCAAAAAAGTTGACATAATTATCTTCTTTGTAAAAAATAATTTAATAGATCATTTCAAATTTCTTTATTACAAGATTATAACGGTAACGATCATTAGGCGTAATAAATGCTAAAAAAGTTAATATAATTATCCTCTTTGTAAAAGATAATTTACTAGATAATTTAAAATTTCTAAGTAAAAGATCATAACGGTAACGATCATTGGGCCGAATAAATGCTAAAAAATTCGACACTTATCTACTTTGTCAAGCATCATTTACTAGATAATTTAAAACTTTTTTATAAAAGATCATAACGGTAACAATCATTGGGCCTAATAAATGCCAAAAAAGTTGACATAATTATGTTCTTTGTAAAAGATAGTTTAATAGATCATTTAAAATTTCTTTATTAAAAGATTATAACGGTAACGATCATTGGGTGTAATAAATGCTAAAAAAGTTGATATAATTATCCTCTTTGTAAAAGATAATTTACTAGATAATTTAAAATTTCTAAGTAAAAGATCATAACGGTAACGATCATTGGGCCGAATAAATGCTAAAAAATTTGACATAGTTATCTTCTTTGTTAAACATGATTTACTAGATAATTTAAAACTTCTTTATAAAAGATGATAACCGTAACAATCATTGGGCCTAATAAATGCCAAAAAAGTTGACATAATTATGTTCTTTGTAAAAAATAATTTAATAGATCATTTCAAATTTCTTTATTACAAGATTATAACGATAACGATCATTAGGCGTAATAAATGCTAAAAAAGTTAATATAATTATCCTCTTTGTAAAAGATAATTTACTAGATAATTTAAAATTTCTAAGTAAAAGATCATAACGGTAACGATCATTGGGCCGAATAAATGCTAAAAAATTCGACACTTATCTTCTTTGTCAAGCATAATTTACTAGATAATTTAAAACTTCTTTATAAAAGATCATAACGGTAACAATCATTGGGCCTAATAAATGCCAAAAAAGTTGACATAATTATGTTCTTTGTAAAAGATAGTTTAATAGATCATTTAAAATTTCTTTATTAAAAGATTATAACGGTAACGATCATTGGGTGTAATAAATGCTAAAAAAGTTGATATAATTATCCTCTTTGTAAAAGATAATTTACTAGATAATTTAAAATTTCTAAGTAAAAGATCATAACGGTAACGATCATTGGGCCGAATAAATGCTAAAAAATTTGACATAGTTATCTTCTGTGTTAAACATGATTTAGTAGATAATTTAAAACTTCTTTATAATAGATGATAACCGTAACAATCATTGGGCCTAATAAATGCCAAAAAAGTTGACATAATTATCTTCTTTGTAAAAGATAATTTAATAGATCATTTCAAATTTCTTTATTACAAGATTATAATGGTAACGATCATTAGGCGTAATAAATGCTAAACAATTTAATATAATTATCCTCTTTGTAAAAGATAATTTACTAGATAATTTAAAATTTCTAAGTAAAAGATCATAACGGTAACGATCATTGGGCCGAATAAATGCTAAAAAATTCGACACTTATCTTCTTTGTCAAGCATAATTTACTAGATAATTTAAAACCTCTTTATAAAAGATCATAACGGTAACAATCATTGGGCCTAATAAATGCCAAAAAAGTTGACATAATTATCTTCTTTGTAAAAGATTGTTTAATAGATCATTTAAAATTTCTTTATTAAAAGATTATAACGGTAACGATCATTGGGTGTAATAAATGCTAAAAAAGTTGATATAATTATCCTCTTTGTAAAAGATAATTTACTAGATAATTTAAAATTTCTAAGTAAAAGATCATAACGGTAACAATCATTGGGCCGAATAAATGCTAAAAAATTTGACATAGTTATCTTCTGTGTTAAACATGATTTAGTAGATAATTTAAAACTTCTTTATAAAAGATGATAACCGTAACAATCATTGGGCCTAATAAATGCCAAAAAAGTTGACATAATTATCTTCTTTGTAAAAAATAATTTAATAGATCATTTCAAATTTCTTTATTACAAGATTATAACGGTAACGATCATTAGGCGTAATAAATGCTAAAAAAGTTAATATAATTATCCTCTTTGTAAAAGATAATTTACTAGATAATTTAAAATTTCTAAGTAAAAGATCATAACGGTAACGATCATTGGGCCGAATAAATGCTAAAAAATTCGAAACTTATCTTCTTTGTCAAGCATAATTTACTAGATAATTTAAAACTTCTTTATAAAAGATCATAACGGTAACAATCATTGGGCCTAATAAATGCCAAAAAAGTTGACATAATTATGTTCTTTGTAAAAGATAGTTTAATAGATCATTTAAAATTTCTTTATTAAAAGATTAAAACAGTAACGATCATTGGGTGTAATAAATGCTAAAAAAGTTGATATAATTATCCTCTTTGTAAAAGATAATTTACTAGATAATTTAAAATTTCTAAGTAAAAGATCATAACGGTAACGATCATTGGGCCGAATAAATGCTAAAAAATTTGACATAGTTATCTTCTTTGTTAAACATGATTTACTAGATAATTTAAAACTTCTTTATAAAAGATGATAACCGTAACAATCATTGGGCCTAATAAATGCCAAAAAAGTTGACATAATTATCTTCTTTGTAAAAAATAATTTAATAGATCATTTCAAATTTCTTTATTACAAGATTATAACGGTAACGATCATTAGGCGTAATAAATGCTAAAAAAGTTAATATAATTATCCTCTTTGTAAAAGATAATTTACTAGATAATTTAAAATTTCTAAGTAAAAGATCATAACGGTAACGATCATTGGGCCGAATAAATGCTAAAAAATTCGACACTTATCTTCTTTGTCAAGCATAATTTACTAGATAATTTAAAACTTCTTTATAAAAGATCATAACGGTAACAATCATTGGGCCTAATAAATGCCAAAAAAGTTGACATAATTATGTTCTTTGTAAAAGATAGTTTAATAGATCATTTAAAATTTCTTTATTAAAAGATTAAAACAGTAACGATCATTGGGTGTAATAAATGCTAAAAAAGTTGATATAATTATCCTCTTTGTAAAAGATAATTTACTAGATAATTTAAAATTTCTAAGTAAAAGATCATAACGGTAACGATCATTGGGCCGAATAAATGCTAAAAAATTTGACATAGTTATCTTCTTTGTTAAACATGATTTACTAGATAATTTAAAACTTCTTTATAAAAGATGATAACCGTAACAATCATTGGGCCTAATAAATGCCAAAAAAGTTGACATAATTATGTTCTTTGTAAAAAATAATTTAATAGATCATTTCAAATTTCTTTATTACAAGATTATAACGGTAACGATCATTAGGCGTAATAAATGCTAAAAAAGTTAATATAATTATCCTCTTTGTAAAAGATAATTTACTAGATAATTTAAAATTTCTAAGTAAAAGATCATAACGGTAACGATCATTGGGCCGAATAAATGCTAAAAAATTCGACACTTATCTTCTTTGTCAAGCATAATTTACTAGATAATTTAAAACTTTTTTATAAAAGATCATCACGATAACAATCATTGGGCCTAATAAATGC
The DNA here is from genome assembly GCA_037954015.1 of Psophocarpus tetragonolobus. Taxonomy (NCBI): domain Eukaryota; kingdom Viridiplantae; phylum Streptophyta; class Magnoliopsida; order Fabales; family Fabaceae; genus Psophocarpus; species Psophocarpus tetragonolobus. The sequence goes on along the minus strand of CM075688.1, from coordinate 55,845,932 downwards.
CAAAAAAGTTGACATAATTATCTTCTTTGTAAAAGATAGTTTAATAGATCATTTAAAATTTCTTTATTAAAAGATTATAACGGTAACGATCATTGGGTGTAATAAATGCTAAAAAAGTTGATATAATTATCCTCTTTGTAAAAGATAATTTACTAGATAATTTAAAATTTCTAAGTAAAAGATCATAACGGTAACGATCATTGGGCCGAATAAATGCTAAAAAATTTGACATAGTTATCTTCTGTGTTAAACATGATTTACTAGATAATTTAAAACTTCTTTATAAAAGATGATAACCGTAACAATCATTGGGCCTAATAAATGCCAAAAAAGTTGACATAATTATCTTCTTTGTAAAAAATAATTTAATAGATCATTTCAAATTTCTTTATTACAAGATTATAACGATAACGATCATTAGGCGTAATAAATGCTAAAAAAGTTAATATAATTATCCTCTTTGTAAAAGATAATTTACTAGATAATTTAAAATTTCTAAGTAAAAGATCATAACGGTAACGATCATTGGGCAGAATAAATGCTAAAAAATTCGACACTTATCTTCTTTGTCAAGCATAATTTACTAGATAATTTAAAACTTTTTTATAAAAGATCATCACGGTAACAATCATTGGGCCTAATAAATGCCAAAAAAGTTGACATAATTATCTTCTTTGTAAAAGATAGTTTAATAGATCATTTAAAATTTCTTTATTAAAAGATTATAACGGTAACGATCATTGGGTGTAATAAATGCTAAAAAAGTTGATATAATTATCCTCTTTGTAAAAGATAATTTACTAGATAATTTAAAATTTCTAAGTAAAAGATCATAACGGTAACGATCATTGGGCTGAATAAATGCTAAAAAATTTGACATAGTTATCTTCTGTGTTAAACATGATTTAGTAGATAATTTAAAACTTCTTTATAAAAGATGATAACCGTAACAATCATTGGGCCTAATAAATGCCAAAAAAGTTGACATAATTATGTTCTTTGTAAAAGATAATTTAATAGATCATTTCAAATTTCTTTATTACAAGATTATAACGGTAACGATCATTAGGCGTAATAAATGCTAAAAAAGTTAATATAATTATCCTCTTTGTAAAAGATAATTTACTAGATAATTTAAAATTTCTAAGTAAAAGATCATAACGGTAACGATCATTGGGCCGAATAAATGCTAAAAAATTCGACACTTATCTACTTTGTAAAGCATCATTTACTAGATAATTTAAAACTTTTTTATAAAAGATCATAACGGTAACAATCATTGAGCCTAATAAATGCCAAAAAAGTTGACATAATTATCTTCTTTGTAAAAGATAGTTTAATAGATCATTTAAAATTTCTTTATTAAAAGATTATAACGGTAACGATCATTGGGTGTAATAAATGCTAAAAAAGTTGATATAATTATCCTCTTTGTAAAAGATAATTTACTAGATAATTTAAAATTTCTAAGTAAAAGATCATAACGGTAACGATCATTGGGCCGAATAAATGCTAAAAAATTTGACATAGTTATCTTCTTTGTTAAACATGATTTACTAGATAATTTAAAACTTCTTTATAAAAGATGATAACCGTAACAATCATTGGGCCTAATAAATGCCAAAAAAGTTGACATAATTATGTTCTTTGTAAAAAATAATTTAATAGATCATTTCAAATTTCTTTATTACAAGATTATAACGGTAACGATCATTAGGCGTAATAAATGCTAAAAAAGTTAATATAATTATCCTCTTTGTAAAAGATAATTTACTAGATAATTTAAAATTTCTAAGTAAAAGATCATAACGGTAACGATCATATTGGGCCGAATAAATGCTAAAAAATTCGACACTTATCTTCTTTGTCAAGCATAATTTACTAGATAATTTAAAACTTCTTTATAAAAGATCATAACGGTAACAATCATTGGGCCTAATAAATGCCAAAAAAGTTGACATAATTATGTTCTTTGTAAAAGATAGTTTAATAGATCATTTAAAATTTCTTTCTTAAAAGATTATAACGGTAACGATCATTGGGTGTAATAAATGCTAAAAAAGTTGATATAATTATCCTCTTTGTAAAAGATAATTTACTAGATAATTTAAAATTTCTAAGTAAAAGATCATAACGGTAACGATCATTGGGCCGAATAAATGCTAAAAAATTTGACATAGTTATCTTCTTTGTTAAACATGATTTAGTAGATAATTTAAAACTTCTTTATAAAAGATGATAACCGTAACAATCATTGGGCCTAATAAATGCCAAAAAAGTTGACATAATTATCTTCTTTGTAAAAAATAATTTAATAGATCATTTCAAATTTCTTTATTACAAGATTATAACGGTAACGATCATTAGGCGTAATAAATGCTAAAAAAGTTAATATAATTATCCTCTTTGTAAAAGATAATTTACTAGATAATTTAAAATTTCTAAGTAAAAGATCATAACGGTAACGATCATTGGGCCGAATAAATGCTAAAAAATTCGACACTTATCTACTTTGTCAAGCATCATTTACTAGATAATTTAAAACTTTTTTATAAAAGATCATAACGGTAACAATCATTGGGCCTAATAAATGCCAAAAAAGTTGACATAATTATGTTCTTTGTAAAAGATAGTTTAATAGATCATTTAAAATTTCTTTATTAAAAGATTATAACGGTAACGATCATTGGGTGTAATAAATGCTAAAAAAGTTGATATAATTATCCTCTTTGTAAAAGATAATTTACTAGATAATTTAAAATTTCTAAGTAAAAGATCATAACGGTAACGATCATTGGGCCGAATAAATGCTAAAAAATTTGACATAGTTATCTTCTTTGTTAAACATGATTTACTAGATAATTTAAAACTTCTTTATAAAAGATGATAACCGTAACAATCATTGGGCCTAATAAATGCCAAAAAAGTTGACATAATTATGTTCTTTGTAAAAAATAATTTAATAGATCATTTCAAATTTCTTTATTACAAGATTATAACGGTAACGATCATTAGGCGTAATAAATGCTAAAAAAGTTAATATAATTATCCTCTTTGTAAAAGATAATTTACTAGATAATTTAAAATTTCTAAGTAAAAGATCATAACGGTAACGATCATTGGGCCGAATAAATGCTAAAAAATTCGACACTTATCTTCTTTGTCAAGCATAATTTACTAGATAATTTAAAACTTCTTTATAAAAGATCATAACGGTAACAATCATTGGGCCTAATAAATGCCAAAAAAGTTGACATAATTATGTTCTTTGTAAAAGATAGTTTAATAGATCATTTAAAATTTCTTTATTAAAAGATTATAACGGTAACGATCATTGGGTGTAATAAATGCTAAAAAAGTTGATATAATTATCCTCTTTGTAAAAGATAATTTACTAGATAATTTAAAATTTCTAAGTAAAAGATCATAACGGTAACGATCATTGGGCCGAATAAATGCTAAAAAATTTGACATAGTTATCTTCTGTGTTAAACATGATTTAGTAGATAATTTAAAACTTCTTTATAAAAGATGATAACCGTAACAATCATTGGGCCTAATAAATGCCAAAAAAGTTGACATAATTATCTTCTTTGTAAAAAATAATTTAATAGATCATTTCAAATTTCTTTATTACAAGATTATAACGGTAACGATCATTAGGCGTAATAAATGCTAAAAAAGTTAATATAATTATCCTCTTTGTAAAAGATAATTTACTAGATAATTTAAAATTTCTAAGTAAAAGATCATAACGGTAACGATCATTGGGCCGAATAAATGCTAAAAAATTCGACACTTATCTTCTTTGTCAAGCATAATTTACTAGATAATTTAAAACTTTTTTATAAAAGATCATCACGATAACAATCATTGGGCCTAATAAATGCCAAAAAAGTTGACATAATTATCTTCTTTGTAAAAGATAGTTTAATAGATCATTTAAAATTTCTTTATTAAAAGATTATAACGGTAACGATCATTGGGTGTAATAAATGCTAAAAAAGTTGATATAATTATCCTCTTTGTAAAAGATAATTTACTAGATAATTTAAAATTTCTAAGTAAAAGATCATAACGGTAACGATCATTGGGCCGAATAAATGCTAAAAAATTTGACATAGTTATCTTCTGTGTTAAACATGATTTAGTAGATAATTTAAAACTTCTTTATAAAAGATGATAACCGTAACAATCATTGGGCCTAATAAATGCCAAAAAAGTTGACATAATTATCTTCTTTGTAAAAAATAATTTAATAGATCATTTCAAATTTCTTTATTACAAGATTATAACGGTAACGATCATTAGGCGTAATAAATGCTAAAAAAGTTAATATAATTATCCTCTTTGTAAAAGATAATTTACTAGATAATTTAAAATTTCTAAGTAAAAGATCATAACGGTAACGATCATTGGGCAGAATAAATGCTAAAAAATTCGACACTTATCTTCTTTGTCAAGCATAATTTACTAGATAATTTAAAACTTTTTTATAAAAGATCATCACGGTAACAATCATTGGGCCTAATAAATGCCAAAAAAGTTGACATAATTATCTTCTTTGTAAAAGATAGTTTAATAGATCATTTAAAATTTCTTTATTAAAAGATTATAACGGTAACGATCATTGGGTGTAATAAATGCTAAAAAAGTTGATATAATTATCCTCTTTCTAAAAGATAATTTACTAGATAATTTAAAATTTCTAAGTAAAAGATCATAACGGTAACGATCATTGGGCCGAATAAATGCTAAAAAATTTGACATAGTTATCTTCTGTGTTAAACATGATTTAGTAGATAATTTAAAACTTCTTTATAAAAGATGATAACCGTAACAATCATTGGGCCTAATAAATGCCAAAAAAGTTGACATAATTATGTTCTTTGTAAAAAATAATTTAATAGATCATTTCAAATTTCTTTATTACAAGATTATAACGGTAACGATCATTAGGCGTAATAAATGCTAAAAAAGTTAATATAATTATCCTCTTTGTAAAAGATAATTTACTAGATAATTTAAAATTTCTAAGTAAAAGATCATAACGGTAACGATCATTGGGCCGAATAAATGCTAAAAAATTCGACACTTATCTTCTTTGTCAAGCATAATTTACTAGATAATTTAAAACTTCTTTATAAAAGATCATAACGGTAACAATCATTGGGCCTAATAAATGCCAAAAAAGTTGACATAATTATGTTCTTTGTAAAAGATAGTTTAATAGATCATTTAAAATTTCTTTATTAAAAGATTATAACGGTAACGATCATTGGGTGTAATAAATGCTAAAAAAGTTGATATAATTATCCTCTTTGTAAAAGATAATTTACTAGATAATTTAAAATTTCTAAGTAAAAGATCATAACGGTAACGATCATTGGGCCGAATAAATGCTAAAAAATTTGACATAGTTATCTTCTGTGTTAAACATGATTTAGTAGATAATTTAAAACTTCTTTATAAAAGATGATAACCGTAACAATCATTGGGCCTAATAAATGCCAAAAAAGTTGACATAATTATCTTCTTTGTAAAAAATAATTTAATAGATCATTTCAAATTTCTTTATTACAAGATTATAACGGTAACGATCATTAGGCGTAATAAATGCTAAAAAAGTTAATATAATTATCCTCTTTGTAAAAGATAATTTACTAGATAATTTAAAATTTCTAAGTAAAAGATCATAACGGTAACGATCATTGGGCCGAATAAATGCTAAAAAATTTGACATAGTTATCTTCTGTGTTAAACATGATTTAGTAGATAATTTAAAACTTCTTTATAAAAGATGATAACCGTAACAATCATTGGGCCTAATAAATGCCAAAAAAGTTGACATAATTATCTTCTTTGTAAAAAATAATTTAATAGATCATTTCAAATTTCTTTATTACAAGATTATAACGGTAACGATCATTAGGCGTAATAAATGCTAAAAAAGTTAATATAATTATCCTCTTTGTAAAAGATAATTTACTAGATAATTTAAAATTTCTAAGTAAAAGATCATAACGGTAACGATCATTGGGCCGAATAAATGCTAAAAAATTCGACACTTATCTTCTTTGTCAAGCATAATTTACTAGATAATTTAAAACTTTTTTATAAAAGATCATCACGATAACAATCATTGGGCCTAATAAATGCCAAAAAAGTTGACATAATTATCTTCTTTGTAAAAGATAGTTTAATAGATCATTTAAAATTTCTTTATTAAAAGATTATAACGGTAACGATCATTGGGTGTAATAAATGCTAAAAAAGTTGATATAATTATCCTCTTTGTAAAAGATAATTTACTAGATAATTTAAAATTTCTAAGTAAAAGATCATAACGGTAACGATCATTGGGCCGAATAAATGCTAAAAAATTTGACATAGTTATCTTCTGTGTTAAACATGATTTAGTAGATAATTTAAAACTTCTTTATAAAAGATGATAACCGTAACAATCATTGGGCCTAATAAATGCCAAAAAAGTTGACATAATTATCTTCTTTGTAAAAAATAATTTAATAGATCATTTCAAATTTCTTTATTACAAGATTATAACGGTAACGATCATTAGGCGTAATAAATGCTAAAAAAGTTAATATAATTATCCTCTTTGTAAAAGATAATTTACTAGATAATTTAAAATTTCTAAGTAAAAGATCATAACGGTAACGATCATTGGGCAGAATAAATGCTAAAAAATTCGACACTTATCTTCTTTGTCAAGCATAATTTACTAGATAATTTAAAACTTTTTTATAAAAGATCATCACGGTAACAATCATTGGGCCTAATAAATGCCAAAAAAGTTGACATAATTATCTTCTTTGTAAAAGATAGTTTAATAGATCATTTAAAATTTCTTTATTAAAAGATTATAACGGTAACGATCATTGGGTGTAATAAATGCTAAAAAAGTTGATATAATTATCCTCTTTGTAAAAGATAATTTACTAGATAATTTAAAATTTCTAAGTAAAAGATCATAACGGTAACGATCATTGGGCCGAATAAATGCTAAAAAATTTGACATAGTTATCTTCTGTGTTAAACATGATTTAGTAGATAATTTAAAACTTCTTTATAAAAGATGATAACCGTAACAATCATTGGGCCTAATAAATGCCAAAAAAGTTGACATAATTATGTTCTTTGTAAAAAATAATTTAATAGATCATTTCAAATTTCTTTATTACAAGATTATAACGGTAACGATCATTAGGCGTAATAAATGCTAAAAAAGTTAATATAATTATCCTCTTTGTAAAAGATAATTTACTAGATAATTTAAAATTTCTAAGTAAAAGATCATAACGGTAACGATCATTGGGCCGAATAAATGCTAAAAAATTCGACACTTATCTTCTTTGTCAAGCATAATTTACTAGATAATTTAAAACTTCTTTATAAAAGATCATAACGGTAACAATCATTGGGCCTAATAAATGCCAAAAAAGTTGACATAATTATGTTCTTTGTAAAAGATAGTTTAATAGATCATTTAAAATTTCTTTATTAAAAGATTATAACGGTAACGATCATTGGGTGTAATAAATGCTAAAAAAGTTGATATAATTATCCTCTTTGTAAAAGATAATTTACTAGATAATTTAAAATTTCTAAGTAAAAGATCATAACGGTAACGATCATTGGGCCGAATAAATGCTAAAAAATTTGACATAGTTATCTTCTGTGTTAAACATGATTTAGTAGATAATTTAAAACTTCTTTATAAAAGATGATAACCGTAACAATCATTGGGCCTAATAAATGCCAAAAAAGTTGACATAATTATCTTCTTTGTAAAAAATAATTTAATAGATCATTTCAAATTTCTTTATTACAAGATTATAACGGTAACGATCATTAGGCGTAATAAATGCTAAAAAAGTTAATATAATTATCCTCTTTGTAAAAGATAATTTACTAGATAATTTAAAATTTCTAAGTAAAAGATCATAACGGTAACGATCATTGGGCAGAATAAATGCTAAAAAATTCGACACTTATCTTCTTTGTCAAGCATAATTTACTAGATAATTTAAAACTTTTTTATAAAAGATCATCACGGTAACAATCATTGGGCCTAATAAATGCCAAAAAAGTTGACATAATTATCTTCTTTGTAAAAGATAGTTTAATAGATCATTTAAAATTTCTTTATTAAAAGATTATAACGGTAACGATCATTGGGTGTAATAAATGCTAAAAAAGTTGATATAATTATCCTCTTTGTAAAAGATAATTTACTAGATAATTTAAAATTTCTAAGTAAAAGATCATAACGGTAACGATCATTGGGCCGAATAAATGCTAAAAAATTTGACATAGTTATCTTCTGTGTTAAACATGATTTAGTAGATAATTTAAAACTTCTTTATAAAAGATGATAACCGTAACAATCATTGGGCCTAATAAATGCCAAAAAAGTTGACATAATTATGTTCTTTGTAAAAAATAATTTAATAGATCATTTCAAATTTCTTTATTACAAGATTATAACGGTAACGATCATTAGGCGTAATAAATGCTAAAAAAGTTAATATAATTATCCTCTTTGTAAAAGATAATTTACTAGATAATTTAAAATTTCTAAGTAAAAGATCATAACGGTAACGATCATTGGGCCGAATAAATGCTAAAAAATTCGACACTTATCTACTTTGTAAAGCATCATTTACTAGATAATTTAAAACTTTTTTATAAAAGATCATAACGGTAACAATCATTGAGCCTAATAAATGCCAAAAAAGTTGACATAATTATCTTCTTTGTAAAAGATAGTTTAATAGATCATTTAAAATTTCTTTATTAAAAGATTATAACGGTAACGATCATTGGGTGTAATAAATGCTAAAAAAGTTGATATAATTATCCTCTTTGTAAAAGATAATTTACTAGATAATTTAAAATTTCTAAGTAAAAGATCATAACGGTAACGATCATTGGGCCGAATAAATGCTAAAAAATTTGACATAGTTATCTTCTTTGTTAAACATGATTTACTAGATAATTTAAAACTTCTTTATAAAAGATGATAACCGTAACAATCATTGGGCCTAATAAATGCCAAAAAAGTTGACATAATTATCTTCTTTGTAAAAAATAATTTAATAGATCATTTCAAATTTCTTTATTACAAGATTATAACGGTAACGATCATTAGGCGTAATAAATGCTAAAAAAGTTAATATAATTATCCTCTTTGTAAAAGATAATTTACTAGATAATTTAAAATTTCTAAGTAAAAGATCATAACGGTAACGATCATTGGGCAGAATAAATGCTAAAAAATTCGACACTTATCTTCTTTGTCAAGCATAATTTACTAGATAATTTAAAACTTTTTTATAAAAGATCATCACGGTAACAATCATTGGGCCTAATAAATGCCAAAAAAGTTGACATAATTATCTTCTTTGTAAAAGATAGTTTAATAGATCATTTAAAATTTCTTTATTAAAAGATTATAACGGTAACGATCATTGGGTGTAATAAATGCTAAAAAAGTTGATATAATTATCCTCTTTGTAAAAGATAATTTACTAGATAATTTAAAATTTCTAAGTAAAAGATCATAACGGTAACGATCATTGGGCCGAATAAATGCTAAAAAATTTGACATAGTTATCTTCTGTGTTAAACATGATTTAGTAGATAATTTAAAACTTCTTTATAAAAGATGATAACCGTAACAATCATTGGGCCTAATAAATGCCAAAAAAGTTGACATAATTATCTTCTTTGTAAAAAATAATTTAATAGATCATTTCAAATTTCTTTATTACAAGATTATAACGGTAACGATCATTAGGCGTAATAAATGCTAAAAAAGTTAATATAATTATCCTCTTTGTAAAAGATAATTTACTAGATAATTTAAAATTTCTAAGTAAAAGATCATAACGGTAACGATCATTGCGCCGAATAAATGCTAAAAAATTCGACACTTATCTACTTTGTAAAGCATCATTTACTAGATAATTTAAAACTTTTTTATAAAAGATCATAACGGTAACAATCATTGGGCCTAATAAATGCCAAAAAAGTTGACATAATTATCTTCTTTGTAAAAGATAGTTTAATAGATCATTTAAAATTTCTTTATTAAAAGATTATAACGGTAACGATCATTGGGTGTAATAAATGCTAAAAAAGTTGATATAATTATCCTCTTTGTAAAAGATAATTTACTAGATAATTTAAAATTTCTAAGTAAAAGATCATAACGGTAACGATCATTGGGCCGAATAAATGCTAAAAAATTTGACATAGTTATCTTCTTTGTTAAACATGATTTACTAGATAATTTAAAACTTCTTTATAAAAGATGATAACCGTAACAATCATTGGGCCTAATAAATGCCAAAAAAGTTGACATAATTATGTTCTTTGTAAAAAATAATTTAATAGATCATTTCAAATTTCTTTATTACAAGATTATAACGGTAACGATCATTAGGCGTAATAAATGCTAAAAAAGTTAATATAATTATCCTCTTTGTAAAAGATAATTTACTAGATAATTTAAAATTTCTAAGTAAAAGATCATAACGGTAACGATCATATTGGGCCGAATAAATGCTAAAAAATTCGACACTTATCTTCTTTGTCAAGCATAATTTACTAGATAATTTAAAACTTCTTTATAAAAGATCATAACGGTAACAATCATTGGGCCTAATAAATGCCAAAAAAGTTGACATAATTATGTTCTTTGTAAAAGATAGTTTAATAGATCATTTAAAATTTCTTTATTAAAAGATTATAACGGTAACGATCATTGGGTGTAATAAATGCTAAAAAAGTTGATATAATTATCCTCTTTGTAAAAGATAATTTACTAGATAATTTAAAATTTCTAAGTAAAAGATCATAACGGTAACGATCATTGGGCCGAATAAATGCTAAAAAATTTGACATAGTTATCTTCTTTGTTAAACATGATTTAGTAGATAATTTAAAACTTCTTTATAAAAGATGATAACCGTAACAATCATTGGGCCTAATAAATGCCAAAAAAGTTGACATAATTATCTTCTTTGTAAAAAATAATTTAATAGATCATTTCAAATTTCTTTATTACAAGATTATAACGGTAACGATCATTAGGCGTAATAAATGCTAAAAAAGTTAATATAATTATCCTCTTTGTAAAAGATAATTTACTAGATAATTTAAAATTTCTAAGTAAAAGATCATAACGGTAACGATCATTGGGCCGAATAAATGCTAAAAAATTCGACACTTATCTACTTTGTCAAGCATCATTTACTAGATAATTTAAAACTTTTTTATAAAAGATCATAACGGTAACAATCATTGGGCCTAATAAATGCCAAAAAAGTTGACATAATTATGTTCTTTGTAAAAGATAGTTTAATAGATCATTTAAAATTTCTTTATTAAAAGATTATAACGGTAACGATCATTGGGTGTAATAAATGCTAAAAAAGTTGATATAATTATCCTCTTTGTAAAAGATAATTTACTAGATAATTTAAAATTTCTAAGTAAAAGATCATAACGGTAACGATCATTGGGCCGAATAAATGCTAAAAAATTTGACATAGTTATCTTCTTTGTTAAACATGATTTACTAGATAATTTAAAACTTCTTTATAAAAGATGATAACCGTAACAATCATTGGGCCTAATAACTGCCAAAAAAGTTGACATAATTATGTTCTTTGTAAAAAATAATTTAATAGATCATTTCAAATTTCTTTATTACAAGATTATAACAGTAACGATCATTAGGCGTAATAAATGCTAAAAAAGTTAATATAATTATCCTCTTTGTAAAAGATAATTTACTAGATAATTTAAAATTTCTAAGTAAAAGATCATAACGGTAACGATCATTGGGCCGAATAAATGCTAAAAAATTCGACACTTATCTTCTTTGTCAAGCATAATTTACTAGATAATTTAAAACTTCTTTATAAAAGATCATAACGGTAACAATCATTGGGCCTAATAAATGCCAAAAAAGTTGACATAATTATGTTCTTTGTAAAAGATAGTTTAATAGATCATTTAAAATTTCTTTATTAAAAGATTATAACGGTAACGATCATTGGGTGTAATAAATGCTAAAAAAGTTGATATAATTATCCTCTTTGTAAAAGATAATTTACTAGATAATTTAAAATTTCTAAGTAAAAGATCATAACGGTAACGATCATTGGGCCGAATAAATGCTAAAAAATTTGACATAGTTATCTTCTGTGTTAAACATGATTTAGTAGATAATTTAAAACTTCTTTATAAAAGATGATAACCGTAACAATCATTGGGCCTAATAAATGCCAAAAAAGTTGACATAATTATCTTCTTTGTAAAAAATAATTTAATAGATCATTTCAAATTTCTTTATTACAAGATTATAACGGTAACGATCATTAGGCGTAATAAATGCTAAAAAAGTTAATATAATTATCCTCTTTGTAAAAGATAATTTACTAGAAAATTTAAAATTTCTAAGTAAAAGATCATAACGGTAACGATCATTGGGCCGAATAAATGCTAAAAAATTCGACACTTATCTTCTTTGTCAAGCATAATTTACTAGATAATTTAAAACTTCTTTATAAAAGATCATAACGGTAACAATCATTGGGCCTAATAAATGCCAAAAAAGTTGACATAATTATGTTCTTTGTAAAAGATAGTTTAATAGATCATTTAAAATTTCTTTATTAAAAGATTAAAACAGTAACGATCATTGGGTGTAATAAATGCTAAAAAAGTTGATATAATTATCCTCTTTGTAAAAGATAATTTACTAGATAATTTAAAATTTCTAAGTAAAAGATCATAACGGTAACGATCATTGGGCCGAATAAATGCTAAAAAATTTGACATAGTTATCTTCTTTGTTAAACATGATTTACTAGATAATTTAAAACTTCTTTATAAAAGATGATAACCGTAACAATCATTGGGGCTAATAAATGCCAAAAAAGTTGACATAATTATCTTCTTTGTAAAAAATAATTTAATAGATCATTTCAAATTTCTTTATTACAAGAATATAATGGTAACGATCATTAGGCGTAATAAATGCTAAAAAAGTTAATATAATTATCCTCTTTGTAAAAGATAATTTACTAGATAATTTAAAATTTCTAAGTAAAAGATCATAACGGTAACGATCATTGGGCCGAATAAATGCTAAAAAATTCGACACTTATCTTCTTTGTCAAGCATAATTTACTAGATAATTTAAAACTTTTTTATAAAAGATCATCACGGTAACAATCATTGGGCCTAATAAATGCCAAAAAAGTTGACATAATTATCTTCTTTGTAAAAGATAGTTTAATAGATCATTTAAAATTTCTTTATTAAAAGATTATAACGGTAACGATCATTGGGTGTAATAAATGCTAAAAAAGTTGATATAATTATCCTCTTTGTAAAAGATAATTTACTAGATAATTTAAAATTTCTAAGTAAAAGATCATAACGGTAACGATCATTGGGCCGAATAAATGCTAAAAAATTTGACATAGTTATCTTCTTTGTTAAACATGATTTAGTAGATAATTTAAAACTTCTTTATAAAAGATGATAACCGTAACAATCATTGGGCCTAATAAATGCCAAAAAAGTTGACATAATTATCTTCTTTGTAAAAAATAATTTAATAGATCATTTCAAATTTCTTTATTACAAGATTATAACGGTAACGATCATTAGGCGTAATAAATGCTAAAAAAGTTAATATAATTATCCTCTTTGTAAAAGATAATTTACTAGATAATTTAAAATTTCTAAGTAAAAGATCATAACGGTAACGATCATTGGGCCGAATAAATGCTAAAAAATTCGACACTTATCTTCTTTGTCAAGCATAATTTACTAGATAATTTAAAACTTTTTTATAAAAGATCATAACGGTAACAATCATTGGGCCTAATAAATGCCAAAAAAGTTGACATAATTATCTTCTTTGTAAAAGATAGTTTAATAGATCATTTAAAATTTCTTTATTAAAAGATTATAACGGTAACGATCATTGGGTGTAATAAATGCTAAAAAAGTTGATATAATTATCCTCTTTGTAAAAGATAATTTACTAGATAATTTAAAATTTCTAAGTAAAAGATCATAACGGTAACGATCATTGGGCCAAATAAATGCTAAAAAATTTGACATAGTTATCTTCTTTGTTAAACATGATTTACTAGATAATTTAAAACTTCTTTATAAAACATGATCACCGTAACAATCATTGGGCCTAATAAATGCCAAAAAAGTTGACATAATTATGTTCTTTGTAAAAAATAATTTAATAGATCATTTCAAATTTCTTTATTACAAGATTATAACGGTAACGATCATTAGGCGTAATAAATGCTAAAAAAGTTGATATAATTATCATCTTTGTAAAAAGATAATTTACTAGATAATTTAAAATTTCTTTATAAAAGATCACAACAGTAAGGATCACTGGGCTTAAGAAATGCTTAAAAAGTTGACATAATTATCTTCTTTGTAAAAGATAATTTACTAGATAATTTAAAATTTCTTATTAAAAGATCATACCGGTAACGATCGTTGGGCCTAATAAATGCTAAAAAATTCGACACTTATCTTCTTTGTCAAGCATAATTTACTAGATAATTTAAAATTTTTTATAAAAGATCATAACGGTAACAATCATTGGGCCTAATAAATGCTAAAAAATTTGACATAGTTATCTTCTTTGTCAAACATAATTTACTAGATAATTTAAAAATCTTTATAAAAGATGATAACGGTAACAATTATTGGGCCTAATAAATGCCAAAAAAGTTGACATAATTATCTTCTTTGTAAAAGATAATTTAATAGATCATTTCAAATTTCTTTATTACAAGATTATAATGGTAACGATCATTAGGCGTAATAAATGCTAAAAAAGTTAATATAATTATCCTCTTTGTAAAAGATAATTTACTAGATAATTTAAAATTTCTAAGTAAAAGATCATAACGGTAACGAACATTGGGCCGAATAAATGCTAAAAAATTTGACACTTATCGTCTTTGTCAATCATAATTTACTAGATAATTTAAAACTTTTTTATAAAATATCATAACGGTAACAATCATTGGGCCTAATAAATGCCAAAAAAGTTGACATAATTATGTTCTTTGTAAAAGATAGTTTAATAGATCATTTAAAATTTCTTTATTAAAAGATTATAACGGTAACGATCATTGGGTGTCATAAATGCTAAAAAAGTTGATATAATTATCCTCTTTGTAAAAGATAATTTACTAGATAATTTAAAATTTCTAAGTAAAAGATCATAACGGTAATGATCATTGGGCCGAATAAATGCTAAAAAATTTGACATAGTTATCTTCTTTGTTAAACATGATTTACTAGATAATTTAAAACTTCTTTATAAAAGATGATAACCGTAACAATCATTGGGCCTGATAAATGCCAAAAAAGTTGACATAATTATCTTCTTTGTAAAAGATAATTTAATAGATCATTTCAAATTTCTTTATTACAAGATTATAACGGTAACGATCATTAGGCGTAATAAATGCTAAAAAAGTTAATATAATTATCCTCTTTGTAAAAGATAATTTACTAGATAATTTAAAATTTCTAAGTAAAAGATCATAACGGTAACGATCATTGGGCCGAATAAATGCTAAAAAATTCGACACTTATCTTCTTTGTCAAGCATAATTTACTAGATAATTTAAAACTTTTTTATAAAAGATCATAACGGTAACAATCATTGGGCCTAATAAATGCCAAAAAAGTTGACATAATTATCTTCTTTGTAAAAGATAGTTTAATAGATCATTTAAAATTTCTTTATTAAAAGATTATAACGGTAACGATCATTGGGTGTAATAAATGCTAAAAAAGTTGATATAATTATCCTCTTTGTAAAAGATAATTTACTAGATAATTTAAAATTTCTAAGTAAAAGATCATAACGGTAACGATCATTGGGCCAAATAAATGCTAAAAAATTTGACATAGTTATCTTCTTTGTTAAACATGATTTACTAGATAATTTAAAACTTCTTTATAAAACATGATCACCGTAACAATCATTGGGCCTAATAAATGCCAAAAAAGTTGACATAATTATGTTCTTTGTAAAAAATAATTTAATAGATCATTTCAAATTTCTTTATTACAAGATTATAACGGTAACGATCATTAGGCGTAATAAATGCTAAAAAAGTTGATATAATTATCATCTTTGTAAAAAGATAATTTACTAGATAATTTAAAATTTCTTTATAAAAGATCACAACAGTAAGGATCACTGGGCTTAAGAAATGCTTAAAAAGTTGACATAATTATCTTCTTTGTAAAAGATAATTTACTAGATAATTTAAAATTTCTTATTAAAAGATCATACCGGTAACGATCGTTGGGCCTAATAAATGCTAAAAAATTCGACACTTATCTTCTTTGTCAAGCATAATTTACTAGATAATTTAAAATTTTTTATAAAAGATCATAACGGTAACAATCATTGGGCCTAATAAATGCTAAAAAATTTGACATAGTTATCTTCTTTGTCAAACATAATTTACTAGATAATTTAAAAATCTTTATAAAAGATGATAACGGTAACAATTATTGGGCCTAATAAATGCCAAAAAAGTTGACATAATTATCTTCTTTGTAAAAGATAATTTAATAGATCATTTCAAATTTCTTTATTACAAGATTATAATGGTAACGATCATTAGGCGTAATAAATGCTAAAAAAGTTAATATAATTATCCTCTTTGTAAAAGATAATTTACTAGATAATTTAAAATTTCTAAGTAAAAGATCATAACGGTAACGAACATTGGGCCGAATAAATGCTAAAAAATTTGACACTTATCGTCTTTGTCAATCATAATTTACTAGATAATTTAAAACTTTTTTATAAAATATCATAATGGTAACAATCATTGGGCCTAATAAATGCCAAAAAAGTTGACATAATTATGTTCTTTGTAAAAGATAGTTTAATAGATCATTTAAAATTTCTTTATTAAAAGATTATAACGGTAACGATCATTGGGTGTCATAAATGCTAAAAAAGTTGATATAATTATCCTCTTTGTAAAAGATAATTTACTAGATAATTTAAAATTTCTAAGTAAAAGATCATAACGGTAATGATCATTGGGCCGAATAAATGCTAAAAAATTTGACATAGTTATCTTCTTTGTTAAACATGATTTACTAGATAATTTAAAACTTCTTTATAAAAGATGATAACCGTAACAATCATTGGGCCTGATAAATGCCAAAAAAGTTGACATAATTATCTTCTTTGTAAAAGATAATTTAATAGATCATTTCAAATTTCTTTATTACAAGATTATAACGGTAACGATCATTAGGCGTAATAAATGCTAAAAAAGTTAATATAATTATCCTCTTTGTAAAAGATAATTTACTAGATAATTTAAAATTTCTAAGTAAAAGATCATAACGGTAACGATCATTGGGCCGAATAAATGCTAAAAAATTCGACACTTATCTTCTTTGTCAAGCATAATTTACTAGATAATTTAAAACTTTTTTATAAAAGATCATAACGGTAACAATCATTGGGCCTAATAAATGCCAAAAAAGTTGACATAATTATCTTCTTTGTAAACGATAGTTTAATAGATCATTTAAAATTTCTTTATTAAAAGATTATAACGGTAACGATCATTGGGTGTAATAAATGCTAAAAAAGTTTATATAATTATCCTCTTTGTAATAGATAATTTACTAGATAATTTAAAATTTCTAAGTAAAAGACCATAACGGTAACGATCATTGGGCCGAACAAATGCTAAAAAATCTGACACTTATCTTCTTTGTCAAGCATAATTTACTAGATAATTTAAAACTTCTTTATAAAAGATCATAACGGTAACAATCATTGGGCCTAATAAATGCCAAAAAAGTTGACATAATTATGTTCTTTGTAAAAGATAGTTTAATAGATCATTTAAAATTTCTTTATTAAAAGATTATAACGGTAACGATCATTGGGTGTAATAAATGCTAAAAAAGTTGATATAATTATCCTCTTTGTAAAAGATAATTTACTAGATAATTTAAAATTTCTAAGTAAAAGATCATAACGGTAACGATCATTGGGCCGAATAAATGCTAAAAAATTTGACATAGTTATCTTCTTTGTTAAACATGATTTACTAGATAATTTAAAACTTCTTTATAAAAGATGATAACCGTAACAATCATTGGGCCTAATAAATGCCAAAAAAGTTGACATAATTATCTTCTTTGTAAAAAATAATTTAATAGATCATTTCAAATTTCTTTATTACAAGATTATAACGGTAACGATCATTAGGCGTAATAAATGCTAAAAAAGTTAATATAATTATCCTCTTTGTAAAAGATAATTTACTAGATAATTTAAAATTTCTAAGTAAAAGATCATAACGGTAACGATCATTGGGCCGAATAAATGCTAAAAAATTCGACACTTATCTTCTTTGTCAAGCATAATTTACTAGATAATTTAAAACTTTTTTATAAAAGATCATAACGGTAACAATCATTGGGCCTAATAAATGCCAAAAAAGTTGACATAATTATCTTCTTTGTAAACGATAGTTTAATAGATCATTTAAAATTTCTTTATTAAAAGATTATAACGGTAACGATCATTGGGTGTAATAAATGCTAAAAAAGTTTATATAATTATCCTCTTTGTAATAGATAATTTACTAGATAATTTAAAATTTCTAAGTAAAAGACCATAACGGTAACGATCATTGGGCCGAACAAATGCTAAAAAATCTGACACTTATCTTCTTTGTCAAGCATAATTTACTAGATAATTTAAAACTTCTTTATAAAAGATCATAACGGTAACAATCATTGGGCCTAATAAATGCCAAAAAAGTTGACATAATTATGTTCTTTGTAAAAGATAGTTTAATAGATCATTTAAAATTTCTTTATTAAAAGATTATAACGGTAACGATCATTGGGTGTAATAAATGCTAAAAAAGTTGATATAATTATCCTCTTTGTAAAAGATAATTTACTAGATAATTTAAAATTTCTAAGTAAAAGATCATAACGGTAACGATCATTGGGCCGAATAAATGCTAAAAAATTTGACATAGTTATCTTCTTTGTTAAACATGATTTACTAGATAATTTAAAACTTCTTTATAAAAGATGATAACCGTAACAATCATTGGGCCTAATAAATGCCAAAAAAGTTGACATAATTATCTTCTTTGTAAAAAATAATTTAATAGATCATTTCAAATTTCTTTATTACAAGATTATAACGGTAACGATCATTAGGCGTAATAAATGCTAAAAAAGTTAATATAATTATCCTCTTTGTAAAAGATAATTTACTAGATAATTTAAAATTTCTAAGTAAAAGATCATAACGGTAACGATCATTGGGCCGAATAAATGCTAAAAAATTCGACACTTATCTTCTTTGTCAAGCATAATTTACTAGATAATTTAAAACTTTTTTATAAAAGATCATAACGGTAACAATCATTGGGCCTAATAAATGCCAAAAAAGTTGACATAATTATCTTCTTTGTAAACGATAGTTTAATAGATCATTTAAAATTTCTTTATTAAAAGATTATAACGGTAACGATCATTGGGTGTAATAAATGCTAAAAAAGTTTATATAATTATCCTCTTTGTAATAGATAATTTACTAGATAATTTAAAATTTCTAAGTAAAACACCATAACGGTAACGATCATTGGGCCAAACAAATGCTAAAAAATCTGACACTTATCTTCTTTGTCAAGCATAATTTACTAGATAATTTAAAACTTCTTTATAAAAGATCATAACGGTAACAATCATTGGGCCTAATAAATGCCAAAAAAGTTGACATAATTATGTTCTTTGTAAAAGATAGTTTAATAGATCATTTAAAATTTCTTTATTAAAAGATTATAACGGTAACGATCATTGGGTGTAATAAATGCTAAAAAAGTTGATATAATTATCCTCTTTGTAAAAGATAATTTACTAGATAATTTAAAATTTCTAAGTAAAAGATCATAACGGTAACGATCATTGGGCCGAATAAATGCTAAAAAATTTGACATAGTTATCTTCTTTGTTAAACATGATTTACTAGATAATTTAAAACTTCTTTATAAAAGATGATAACCGTAACAATCATTGGGCCTAATAAATGCCAAAAAAGTTGACATAATTATCTTCTTTGTAAAAAATAATTTAATAGATCATTTCAAATTTCTTTATTACAAGATTATAACGGTAACGATCATTAGGCGTAATAAATGCTAAAAAAGTTAATATAATTATCCTCTTTGTAAAAGATAATTTACTAGATAATTTAAAATTTCTAAGTAAAAGATCATAACGGTAACGATCATTGGGCCGAATAAATGCTAAAAAATTCGACACTTATCTTCTTTGTCAAGCATAATTTACTAGATAATTTAAAACTTTTTTATAAAAGATCATAACGGTAACAATCATTGGGCCTAATAAATGCCAAAAAAGTTTACATAATTATCTTCTTTGTAAAAGATAGTTTAATAGATCATTTAAAATTTCTTTATTAAAAGATTATAACGGTAACGATCATTGGGTGTAATAAATGCTAAAAAAGTTTATATAATTATCCTCTTTGTAATAGATAATTTACTAGATAATTTAAAATTTCTAAGTAAAAGACCATAACGGTAACGATCATTGGGCCGAACAAATGCTAAAAAATCTTACATAGTTATCTTCTTTGTTAAACATGATTTACTAGATAATTTAAAACTTCTTTATAAAAGATGATAACCGTAACAATCATTGGGCCTAATAAATGCCAAAGAAGTTGACATAATTATCTTCTTTGTAAAAAATAATTTAATAGATCATTTCAAATTTCTTTATTACAAGATTATAACGGTAACGATCATTAGGTGTAATAAATGCTAAAAAAGTTGATATAATTATCATCTTTGTAAAAAGATAATTTACTAGATAATTTAAAATTTCTTTATAAAAGATCATAACAGTAAGGATCACTGGGCTTAAGAAATGCTTAAAAAGTTGACATAATTATCTTCTTTGTAAAAGATAATTTACTAGATAATTTAAAATTTCTTATTAAAAGATCATACCGGTAACGATCGTTGGGCCTAATAAATGCTAAAAAATTCGACACTTATCTTCTTTGTCAAGCATAATTTACTAGATAATTTAAAATTTTTTATAAAAGATCATAACGGTAACAATCATTGGGCCTAATAAATGCTAAAAAATTTGACATAGTTATCTTCTTTGTCAAACATAATTTACTAGATAATTTAAAAATCTTTATAAAAGATGATAACGGTAACAATTATTGGGCCTAATAAATGCCAAAAAAGTTGATATAATTATCTTCTCTGTAAAAGATAATTTAATAGATCATTTCAAATTTCTTTATTACAAGATTATAATGGTAACGATCATTAGGCGTAATAAATGCTAAAAAAGTTAATATAATTATCCTCTTTGTAAAAGATAATTTACTAGATAATTTAAAATTTCTAAGTAAAAGATCATAACGGTAACGAACATTGGGCCGAATAAATGCTAAAAAATTCGACACTTATCGTCTTTGTCAATCATAATTTACTAGATAATTTAAAACTTTTTTATAAAAGATCATAACAGTAACAATCATTGGGCCTAATAAATGCCAAAAAAGTTGACATAATTATCTTCTTTGTAAAAGATAGTTTAATAGATCATTTAAAATTTCTTTATTAAAAGATTATAACGGTAACGATCATTGGGTGTCATAAATGCTAAAAAAGTTGATATAATTATCCTCTTTGTAAAAGATAATTTACTAGATAATTTAAAATTTCTAAGTAAAAGATCATAACGGTAACGATCATTGGGCGGAATAAATGCTAAAAAATTTGACATAGTTATCTTCTTTGTTAAACATGATTTACTAGATAATTTAAAACTTCTTTATAAAAGATGATAACCGTAACAATCATTGGGCCTGATAAATGCCAAAAAAGTTGACATAATTATCTTCTTTGTAAAAGATAATTTAATAGATCATTTCAAATTTCTTTATTACAAGATTATAACGGTAACGATCATTAGGCGTAATAAATGCTAAAAAATTTAATATAATTATCCTCTTTGTAAAAGATAATTTACTAGATAATTTAAAATTTCTAAGTAAAAGACCATAACGGTAACGATCATTGGGCCGAATAAATGCTAAAAAATTCGACACTTATCTACTTTGTCAAGCATCATTTACTAGATAATTTACAACTTTTTTATAAAAGATCGTAACGCTAACAATCATTGGGCCTAATAAATGCCAAAAAAGTTGACATAATTATGTTCTTTGTAAAAGATAGTTTAATAGATCATTTAAAATTTCTTTATTAAAAGATTATAACGGTAACGATCATTGGGTGTAATAAATGCTAAAAAAGTTGATATAATTATCCTCTTTGTAAAAGATAATTTACTAGATAATTTAAAATTTCTAAGTAAAAGATCATAACAGTAACGATCATTGGGCCGAATAAATGCTAAAAAATTTGACATAGTTATCTTCTTTGTTAAACATGATTTACTAGATAATTTAAAACTTCTTCATAAAAGATGATCACCGTAACAATCATTGGGCCTAATAAATGCCAAAAAAGTTGACATAATTATGTTCTTTGTAAAAAATAATTTAATAGATCATTTCAAATTTCTTTATTACAAGATTATAACGGTAACGATCATTAGGCGTAATAAATGCTAAAAAAGTTAATATAATTATCCTCTTTGTAAAAGATAATTTACTAGATAATTTAAAATTTCTAAGTAAAAGATCATAACGGTAACGATCATTGGGCTGAATAAATGCTAAAAAATTCGACACTTATCTTCTTTGTCAAGGATAATTTACTAGATAATTTAAAACTTCTTTATAAAAGATCATAACGGTAACAATCATTGGGCCTAATAAATGCCAAAAAAGTTGACATAATTATGTTCTTTGTAAAAGATAGTTTAATAGATCATTTAAAATTTCTTTATTAAAAGATTATAACGGTAACGATCATTGGGTGTAATAAATGCTAAAAAAGTTGATATAATTATCCTCTTTGTAAAAGATAATTTACTAGATAATTTAAAATTTCTAAGTAAAAGATCATAACGGTAACGATCATTGGGCCGAATAAATGCTAAAAAATTTGACATAGTTATCTTCTTTGTTAAACATGATTTAGTAGATAATTTAAAACTTCTTTATAAAAGATGATAACCGTAACAATCATTGGGCCTAATAAATGCCAAAAAAGTTGACATAATTATCTTCTTTGTAAAAGATAATTTAATAGATCATTTCAAATTTCTTTATTACAAGATTATAACGGTAACGATCATTAGGCGTAATAAATGCTAAAAAATTTAATATAATTATCCTCTTTGTAAAAGATAATTTACTAGATAATTTAAAATTTCTAAGTAAAAGATCATAACGGTAACGATCATTGGGCCGAATAAATGCTAAAAAATTCGACACTTATCTACTTTGTCAAGCATCATTTACTAGATAATTTACAACTTTTTTATAAAAGATCGTAACGCTAACAATCATTGGGCCTAATAAATGCCAAAAAAGTTGACATAATTATGTTCTTTGTAAAAGATAGTTTAATAGATCATTTAAAATTTCTTTATTAAAAGATTATAACGGTAACGATCATTGGGTGTAATAAATGCTAAAAAAGTTGATATAATTATCCTCTTTGTAAAAGATAATTTACTAGATAATTTAAAATTTCTAAGTAAAAGATCATAACGGTAACGATCATTGGGCCGAATAAATGCTAAAAAATTTGACATAGTTATCTTCTTTGTTAAACATGATTTACTAGATAATTTAAAACTTCTTCATAAAAGATGATCACCGTAACAAACATTGGGCCTAATAAATGCCAAAAAAGTTGACATAATTATGTTCTTTGTAAAAAATAATTTAATAGATCATTTCAAATTTCTTTATTACAAGATTATAACGGTAACGATCATTAGGCGTAATAAATGCTAAAAAAGTTAATATAATTATCCTCTTTGTAAAAGATAATTTACTAGATAATTTAAAATTTCTAAGTAAAAGATCATAACGGTAACGATCATTGGGCTGAATAAATGCTAAAAAATTCGACACTTATCTTCTTTGTCAAGGATAATTTACTAGATAATTTAAAACTTCTTTATAAAAGATCATAACGGTAACAATCATTGGGCCTAATAAATGCCAAAAAAGTTGACATAATTATGTTCTTTGTAAAAGATAGTTTAATAGATCATTTAAAATTTCTTTATTAAAAGATTATAACGGTAACGATCATTGGGTGTAATAAATGCTAAAAAAGTTGATATAATTATCCTCTTTGTAAAAGATAATTTACTAGATAATTTAAAATTTCTAAGTAAAAGATCATAACGGTAACGATCATTGGGCCGAATAAATGCTAAAAAATTTGACATAGTTATCTTCTTTGTTAAACATGATTTAGTAGATAATTTAAAACTTCTTTATAAAAGATGATAACCGTAACAATCATTGGGCCTAATAAATGCCAAAAAAGTTGACATAATTATCTTCTTTGTAAAAGATAATTTAATAGATCATTTCAAATTTCTTTATTACAAGATTATAACGGTAACGATCATTAGGCGTAATAAATGCTAAAAAATTTAATATAATTATCCTCTTTGTAAAAGATAATTTACTAGATAATTTAAAATTTCTAAGTAAAAGATCATAACGGTAACGATCATTGGGCCGAATAAATGCTAAAAAATTCGACACTTATCTACTTTGTCAAGCATCATTTACTAGATAATTTACAACTTTTTTATAAAAGATCGTAACGCTAACAATCATTGGGCCTAATAAATGCCAAAAAAGTTGACATAATTATGTTCTTTGTAAAAGATAGTTTAATAGATCATTTAAAATTTCTTTATTAAAAGATTATAACGGTAACGATCATTGGGTGTAATAAATGCTAAAAAAGTTGATATAATTATCCTCTTTGTAAAAGATAATTTACTAGATAATTTAAAATTTCTAAGTAAAAGATCATAACGGTAACGATCATTGGGCCGAATAAATGCTAAAAAATTTGACATAGTTATCTTCTTTGTTAAACATGATTTACTAGATAATTTAAAACTTCTTCATAAAAGATGTTCACCGTAACAATCATTGGGCCTAATAAATGCCAAAAAAGTTGACATAATTATGTTCTTTGTAAAAAATAATTTAATAGATCATTTCAAATTTCTTTATTACAAGATTATAACGGTAACGATCATTAGGCGTAATAAATGCTAAAAAAGTTAATATAATTATCCTCTTTGTAAAAGATAATTTACTAGATAATTTAAAATTTCTAAGTAAAAGATCATAACGGTAACGATCATTGGGCTGAATAAATGCTAAAAAATTCGACACTTATCTTCTTTGTCAAGGATAATTTACTAGATAATTTAAAACTTCTTTATAAAAGATCATAACGGTAACAATCATTGGGCCTAATAAATGCCAAAAAAGTTGACATAATTATGTTCTTTGTAAAAGATAGTTTAATAGATCATTTAAAATTTCTTTATTAAAAGATTATAACGGTAACGATCATTGGGTGTAATAAATGCTAAAAAAGTTGATATAATTATCCTCTTTGTAAAAGATAATTTACTAGATAATTTAAAATTTCTAAGTAAAAGATCATAACGGTAACGATCATTGGGCCGAATAAATGCTAAAAAATTTGACATAGTTATCTTCTTTGTTAAACATGATTTACTAGATAATTTAAAACTTCTTCATAAAAGATGATCACCGTAACAAACATTGGGCCTAATAAATGCCAAAAAAGTTGACATAATTATGTTCTTTGTAAAAAATAATTTAATAGATCATTTCAAATTTCTTTATTACAAGATTATAACGGTAACGATCATTAGGCGTAATAAATGCTAAAAAAGTTAATATAATTATCCTCTTTGTAAAAGATAATTTACTAGATAATTTAAAATTTCTAAGTAAAAGATCATAACGGTAACGATCATTGGGCTGAATAAATGCTAAAAAATTCGACACTTATCTTCTTTGTCAAGGATAATTTACTAGATAATTTAAAACTTCTTTATAAAAGATCATAACGGTAACAATCATTGGGCCTAATAAATGCCAAAAAAGTTGACATAATTATGTTCTTTGTAAAAGATAGTTTAATAGATCATTTAAAATTTCTTTATTAAAAGATTATAACGGTAACGATCATTGGGTGTAATAAATGCTAAAAAAGTTGATATAATTATCCTCTTTGTAAAAGATAATTTACTAGATAATTTAAAATTTCTAAGTAAAAGATCATAACGGTAACGATCATTGGGCCGAATAAATGCTAAAAAATTTGACATAGTTATCTTCTTTGTTAAACATGATTTAGTAGATAATTTAAAACTTCTTTATAAAAGATGATAACCGTAACAATCATTGGGCCTAATAAATGCCAAAAAAGTTGACATAATTATCTTCTTTGTAAAAGATAATTTAATAGATCATTTCAAATTTCTTTATTACAAGATTATAACGGTAACGATCATTAGGCGTAATAAATGCTAAAAAATTTAATATAATTATCCTCTTTGTAAAAGATAATTTACTAGATAATTTAAAATTTCTAAGTAAAAGATCATAACGGTAACGATCATTGGGCCGAATAAATGCTAAAAAATTCGACACTTATCTACTTTGTCAAGCATCATTTACTAGATAATTTACAACTTTTTTATAAAAGATCGTAACGCTAACAATCATTGGGCCTAATAAATGCCAAAAAAGTTGACATAATTATGTTCTTTGTAAAAGATAGTTTAATAGATCATTTAAAATTTCTTTATTAAAAGATTATAACGGTAACGATCATTGGGTGTAATAAATGCTAAAAAAGTTGATATAATTATCCTCTTTGTAAAAGATAATTTACTAGATAATTTAAAATTTCTAAGTAAAAGATCATAACGGTAACGATCATTGGGCCGAATAAATGCTAAAAAATTTGACATAGTTATCTTCTTTGTTAAACATGATTTACTAGATAATTTAAAACTTCTTCATAAAAGATGTTCACCGTAACAATCATTGGGCCTAATAAATGCCAAAAAAGTTGACATAATTATGTTCTTTGTAAAAAATAATTTAATAGATCATTTCAAATTTCTTTATTACAAGATTATAACGGTAACGATCATTAGGCGTAATAAATGCTAAAAAAGTTAATATAATTATCCTCTTTGTAAAAGATAATTTACTAGATAATTTAAAATTTCTAAGTAAAAGATCATAACGGTAACGATCATTGGGCTGAATAAATGCTAAAAAATTCGACACTTATCTTCTTTGTCAAGGATAATTTACTAGATAATTTAAAACTTCTTTATAAAAGATCATAACGGTAACAATCATTGGGCCTAATAAATGCCAAAAAAGTTGACATAATTATGTTCTTTGTAAAAGATAGTTTAATAGATCATTTAAAATTTCTTTATTAAAAGATTATAACGGTAACGATCATTGGGTGTAATAAATGCTAAAAAAGTTGATATAATTATCCTCTTTGTAAAAGATAATTTACTAGATAATTTAAAATTTCTAAGTAAAAGATCATAACGGTAACGATCATTGGGCCGAATAAATGCTAAAAAATTTGACATAGTTATCTTCTTTGTTAAACATGATTTAGTAGATAATTTAAAACTTCTTTATAAAAGATGATAACCGTAACAATCATTGGGCCTAATAAATGCCAAAAAAGTTGACATAATTATCTTCTTTGTAAAAAATAATTTAATAGATCATTTAAAATTTCTTTATTACAAGATTATAACGGTAACGATCATTAGGCGTAATAAATGCTAAAAAAGTTAATATAATTATCCTCTTTGTAAAAGATAATTTACTAGATAATTTAAAATTTCTAAGTAAAAGATCATAACGGTAACGATCATTGGGCCGAATAAATGCTAAAAAATTCGACACTTATCTTCTTTGTCAAGCATAATTTACTAGATAATTTAAAACTTCTTTATAAAAGATCATAACGGTAACAATCATTGGGCCTAATAAATGCCAAAAAAGTTGACATAATTATGTTCTTTGTAAAAGATAGTTTAATAGATCATTTAAAATTTCTTTATTAAAAGATTAAAACGGTAACGATCATTGGGTGTAATAAATGCTAAAAAAGTTTATATAATTATCCTCTTTGTAAAAGATAATTTACTAGATAATTTAAAATTTCTAAGTAAAAGATCATAACGGTAACGATCATTGGGCCGAATAAATGCTAAAAAATTCGACACTTATCTTCTTTGTCAAGGATAATTTACTAGATAATTTAAAACTTCTTTATAAAAGATGATAACCGTAACAATCATTGGGCCTAATAAATGCCAAAAAAGTTGACATAATTATCTTCTTTGTAAAAGATAGTTTAATAGATCATTTAAAATTTCTTTATTAAAAGATTATAACGGTAACGATCATTGGGTGTAATAAATGCTAAAAAAGTTGATATAATTATCCTCTTTGTAAAAGATAATTTACTAGATAATTTAAAATTTCTAAGTAAAAGATCATAACGGTAACGATCATTGGGCCGAATAAATGCTAAAAAATTTGACATAGTTATCTTCTTTGTTAAACATGATTTAGTAGATAATTTAAAACTTCTTTATAAAAGATGATAACCGTAACAATCATTGGGCCTAATAAATGCCAAAAAAGTTGACATAATTATCTTCTTTGTAAAAAATAATTTAATAGATCATTTCAAATTTCTTTATTACAAGATTATAACGGTAACGATCATTAGGCGTAATAAATGCTAAAAAAGTTAATATAATTATCCTCTTTGTAAAAGATAATTTACTAGATAATTTAAAATTTCTAAGTAAAAGATCATAACGGTAACGATCATTGGGCCGAATAAATGCTAAAAAATTTGACGTAGTTATCTTCTTTGTTAAACATGATTTACTAGATAATTTAAAACTTCTTTATAAAAGAGGATAACCGTAACAATCATTGGGCCTGATAAATGCCAAAAAAGTTGACATAATTATCTTCTTTGTAAAAGATAATTTAATAGATCATTTCAAATTTCTTTATTACAAGATTATAACGGTAACGATCATTAGGCGTAATAAATGCTAAAAAAGTTAATATAATTATCCTCTTTGTAAAACATAATTTACTAGATAATTTAAAATTTCTAAGTAAAAGATCATAACGGTAACGATCATTGGGCCGAATAAATGCTAAAAAATTCGACACTTATCTTCTTTGTCAAGGATAATTTACTAGATAATTTAAAACTTCTTTATAAAAGATGATAACCGTAACAATCATTGGGCCTAATAAATGCCAAAAAAGTTGACATAATTATCTTCTTTGTAAAAGATAGTTTAATAGATCATTTAAAATTTCTTTATTAAAAGATTATAACAGTAATGATCATTGGGTGTAATAAATGCTAAAAAAGTTTATATAATTATCCTCTTTGTAAAAGATAATTTACTAGATAATTTAAAATTTCTAAGTAAAATATCATAACGGTAACGATCATTGGGCCGAATAAACGCTAAAAAATTCGACACTTATCTTCTTTGTCAAGCATAATTTACTAGATAATTTAAACCTTTTTTATAAAAGATCATAACGGTAATTATCATTGGGCCTAATAAATGCCAAAAAAGTTGATATAATTATCTTCTTTGTAAAAGATAATTTAATATATCATGTAAAATTTATTTATTAAAAGATTATAACAGTAACGATCATTGGGCGTAATAAATGCTAAAAAAGTTGATATAATTATCCTCTTTGTAAAAGATAATTTAATAGATAATTTAAAATTTTTAAGTAAAAGATCATAACGGTAACGATCATTTTGGTCGAATAAATGCTAAAAAATTTGACATAGTTATCTTCTTTGTCACACATAAACTACTAGATAATTTAAAACTTCTTTATAAAATATCATAACGGTAACAATCATTGGGCCTAATAAATGCCAAAAAAGTTGACATAATTATCTTCTTTGTAAAAGATAATTTAAAACTTGTTATTAAAAGATCATACCGGTAATAATCATTAGCCTAATAAATGCTTAAAAAGTTGAGTAATTATCTTCTTTGTAAAAGATAATTTAATAGATCATTTAAATTTTTTTTATAAAAGATCATAACGGTAACGATCATTGGGCCTAATAAATGCTAAAAAAATTCACATAATTATCTTCTTTGTAAAAAATAATTTAATAGATCATTTAAAATTTCTTTATTAAAAGATTAAAACGGTAACGATCATTGGGCGTAATAAATGCTAAAAAGGTTGATATAATTATCATCTTTGTAAAAAGATAATTTACTAGATAATTTAAAATTTCTTTATAAAAGATCACAACAGTAAGGATCACTGGGCTTAAGAAATGGTTAAAAAGTTGACATAATTATCTTCTTTGTAAAAGATAATTTACTAGATAATTTAAAATTTCTTATTAAAAGATCATACCGGTAACGATCGTTGGGCCTAATAAATGCTAAAAAATTCGACACTTATCTTCTTTGTCAAGCATAATTTACTAGATAATTTAAATTTTTTTATAAAAGATCATAACGGTAACAATCATTGGGCCTAATAAATGCCAAAAAAGTTGACATAATTATGTTCTTTGTAAAAGATAGTTTAATAGATCATTTAAAATTTCTTTATTAAAAGATTATAACGGTAACGATCATTGGGTGTAATAAATGCTAAAAAAGTTTATATAATTATCCTCTTTGTAAAAGATAATTTACTAGATAATTTAAAATTTCTAAGTAAAAGATCATAACGGTAACGATCATTGGGCCGAATAAATGCTAAAAAATTTTACATAGTTATCTTCTTTGTTAAACATGATTTACTAGATAATTTAAAACTTCTTTATAAAAGATGATAACAGTAACAATCATTGGGCCTAATAAATGCCAAAAAAGTTGACATAATTATCTTCTTTGTAAAAAATAATTTAATAGATCATTTCAAATTTCTTTATTACAAGATTATAACGGTAACGATCATTAGGCGTAATAAATGCTAAAAAAGTTAATATAATTATCCTCTTTGTAAAAGATAATTTACTAGATAATTTAAAATTTCTAAGTAAAAGATCATAACGGTAACGATCATTGGGCCGAATAAATGCTACAAAATTCGACACTTATCTTCTTTGTCAAGCATAATTTACTAGATAATTTAAAACTTCTTTATAAAAGATCATAACGGTAACAATCATTGGGCCTAATAAATGCCAAAAAAGTTGACATAATTATGTTCTTTGTAAAAGATAGTTTAATAGATCATTTAAAATTTCTTTATTAAAAGATTATAACGGTAACGATCATTGGGTGTAATAAATGCTAAAAAAGTTGATATAATTGTCCTCTTTGTAAAAGATAATTTACTAGATAATTTAAAATTTCTAAGTAAAAGATCATAACGGTAACGATCATTGGGTCGAATAAAAGCTAAAAAATCCGACACTTATCTTATTTGTCAAGCATAATTTACTAGATAATTTAAAACTTCTTTATAAAAGATCATAAACGTAACAATCATTGGGACTAATAAATGCCAAAAAAGTTGACATAATTATCTTCTTTGTAAAAGATAATTTAATAGATTATTTCAAATTTCTTTATGATAAGATTATAACGGTAACGATCATTAGGCGTAGTAAATGCTAAAAAAGTTAATATAATTATCCTCTTTGTAAAAGATAATTTACTAGATAATTTAAAATTTCTAAGTAAAACATCATAACAGTAACGATCATTGGGCTGAATAAATGATAAAAAATTCGACACTTATCTTCTTTGTCAAGCATAATTTACTAGATAATTTAAAACTTCTTTATAAAAGATCATAACGGTAACGATCATTGGGCCTAATAAATGCTAAAAAAGTTGACATAATTATCTTCTTTGTAAAAGCTAATTTAATAGATCATATAAAATTTCATTGTAAAAGATCATAACGGTAAAGATCATTGGCCGTAATAAATAGCAATAAAGTTGACATAATTATCTTATTTGTAAAAGGTAATTTAATAGATCATTTAAAATTTCTTTATAAAAGATCATAATGGTAACGATCATTGGGTCTTATAAATGCTAAGAAAGTTGACATAAATATCTTCTTTGTAAAACATAATTTAATAGATCATTTAAAATTTGTTTATAAAAGATCATAACGATAAAGATCATTGGGCCTAATAAATGCCAAAAAAAGTTTATATAATTATCTTTTATAATTATCTTTTCTGTAAAAGATAATTTAGTAGATCATTTAAAATTCTTTATAAAGGATTATAAAGGTAAAGATCATCACGGTAACAATCATTGGGCCTAATAAATGCTAAAATAGATGACATAATTATCTTCTTTGTGCTAGATAATGTACTAGATAATTTAAAATTTATTGTTAAACGAACATAACGGTAATGATCGTTGGGCCTAATAAAAGCTAAAAACGTTCACATAGTTATCTTCTTTGTAAAAGATAATTTAATAGATCATTTAAAATTTCTTTATAAAAGATCATAACGGTAACAATCATTGGGCCTAATATGTGCTAAAAAAGTTTACATAATTATCTTCTTTGTAAAAGATAATTTACTAGATAATTTAAAATTTCTTATTAAATGATCATAACGGTAATGATCATTGGGCCTAATAAATGCTAAACATGTTGACATAATTATCTTATTTGTAAAAACTAATTTAATAGATCATTTAAAGTTTCTTTGTAAAAGATCATAACGGTAAAGATCATTCGCCATCATAAATGCCAAAAAAGTTTACATAATTATTTTCTTTGTAAAATATAATTTAATAGATCATTTAAAATTTCTTTATTAAAAGATTATAACGGTAACGATCATTGGGTGTAATAAATGCTAAAAAAGTTGATATAATTATCCTCTTTGTAAAAGATAATTTAAAATTTCTAAGTAAAAGATCATAACGGTAATGATCATTGGGCCGAATAAATGCTAAAAAATTTGACACAGTTATCTTCTTTGTCAAACATAATTTACTAGATAATTTAAAAATCTTTATAAAAGATGATAACGGTAACAATTATTGGGCCTAATAAATGCCAAAAAAGTTGACATAATTATGTTCTTTGTAAAAGATAGTTTAATAGATCATTTAAAATTTCTTTATTAAAAGATTATAACGGTAACGATCATTGGGTGTAATAAATGCTAAAAAAGTTGATATAATTGTCCTCTTTGTAAAAGATAATTTACTAGATAATTTAAAATTTCTAAGTAAAAGATCATAACGGTAACGATCATTGGGTCGAATAAAAGCTAAAAAATCCGACACTTATCTTATTTGTCAAGCATAATTTACTAGATAATTTAAAACTTCTTTATAAAAGATCATAAACGTAACAATCATTGGGACTAATAAATGCCAAAAAAGTTGACATAATTATCTTCTTTGTAAAAGATAATTTAATAGATTATTTCAAATTTCTTTATGATAAGATTATAACGGTAACGATCATTAGGCGTAGTAAATGCTAAAAAAGTTAATATAATTATCCTCTTTGTAAAAGATAATTTACTAGATAATTTAAAATTTCTAAGTAAAACATCATAACAGTAACGATCATTGGGCTGAATAAATGATAAAAAATTCGACACTTATCTTCTTTGTCAAGCATAATTTACTAGATAATTTAAAACTTCTTTATAAAAGATCATAACGGTAACGATCATTGGGCCTAATAAATGCTAAAAAAGTTGACATAATTATCTTCTTTGTAAAAGCTAATTTAATAGATCATATAAAATTTCATTGTAAAAGATCATAACGGTAAAGATCATTGGCCGTAATAAATAGCAATAAAGTTGACATAATTATCTTCTTTGTAAAAGGTAATTTAATAGATCATTTAAAATTTCTTTATAAAAGATCATAATGGTAACGATCATTGGGTCTTATAAATGCTAAGAAAGTTGACATAAATATCTTCTTTGTAAAACATAATTTAATAGATCATTTAAAATTTGTTTATAAAAGATCATAACGATAAAGATCATTGGGCCTAATAAATGCCAAAAAAAGTTTATATAATTATCTTTTATAATTATCTTTTCTGTAAAAGATAATTTAGTAGATCATTTAAAATTCTTTATAAAGGATTATAAAGGTAAAGATCATCACGGTAACAATCATTGGGCCTAATAAATGCTAAAATAGATGACATAATTATCTTCTTTGTGCTAGATAATGTACTAGATAATTTAAAATTTATTGTTAAACGAACATAACGGTAATGATCGTTGGGCCTAATAAAAGCTAAAAACGTTCACATAGTTATCTTCTTTGTAAAAGATAATTTAATAGATCATTTAAAATTTCTTTATAAAAGATCATAACGGTAACAATCATTGGGCCTAATATGTGCTAAAAAAGTTTACATAATTATCTTCTTTGTAAAAGATAATTTACTAGATAATTTAAAATTTCTTATTAAATGATCATAACGGTAATGATCATTGGGCCTAATAAATGCTAAACATGTTGACATAATTATCTTATTTGTAAAAACTAATTTAATAGATCATTTAAAGTTTCTTTGTAAAAGATCATAACGGTAAAGATCATTCGCCATCATAAATGCCAAAAAAGTTTACATAATTATTTTCTTTGTAAAATATAATTTAATAGATCATTTAAAATTTCTTTATTAAAAGATTATAACGGTAACGATCATTGGGTGTAATAAATGCTAAAAAAGTTGATATAATTATCCTCTTTGTAAAAGATAATTTAAAATTTCTAAGTAAAAGATCATAACGGTAATGATCATTGGGCCGAATAAATGCTAAAAAATTTGACACAGTTATCTTCTTTGTCAAACATAATTTACTAGATAATTTAAAAATCTTTATAAAAGATGATAACGGTAACAATTATTGGGCCTAATAAATGCCAAAAAAGTTGACATAATTATGTTCTTTGTAAAAGATAGTTTAATAGATCATTTAAAATTTCTTTATTAAAAGATTATAACGGTAACGATCATTGGGTGTAATAAATGCTAAAAAAGTTGATATAATTGTCCTCTTTGTAAAAGATAATTTACTAGATAATTTAAAATTTCTAAGTAAAAGATCATAACGGTAACGATCATTGGGTCGAATAAAAGCTAAAAAATCCGACACTTATCTTATTTGTCAAGCATAATTTACTAGATAATTTAAAACTTCTTTATAAAAGATCATAAACGTAACAATCATTGGGACTAATAAATGCCAAAAAAGTTGACATAATTATCTTCTTTGTAAAAGATAATTTAATAGATTATTTCAAATTTCTTTATGATAAGATTATAACGGTAACGATCATTAGGCGTAGTAAATGCTAAAAAAGTTAATATAATTATCCTCTTTGTAAAAGATAATTTACTAGATAATTTAAAATTTCTAAGTAAAACATCATAACAGTAACGATCATTGGGCTGAATAAATGATAAAAAATTCGACACTTATCTTCTTTGTCAAGCATAATTTACTAGATAATTTAAAACTTCTTTATAAAAGATCATAACGGTAACGATCATTGGGCCTAATAAATGCTAAAAAAGTTGACATAATTATCTTCTTTGTAAAAGCTAATTTAATAGATCATATAAAATTTCATTGTAAAAGATCATAACGGTAAAGATCATTGGCCGTAATAAATAGCAATAAAGTTGACATAATTATCTTCTTTGTAAAAGGTAATTTAATAGATCATTTAAAATTTCTTTATAAAAGATCATAATGGTAACGATCATTGGGTCTTATAAATGCTAAGAAAGTTGACATAAATATCTTCTTTGTAAAACATAATTTAATAGATCATTTAAAATTTGTTTATAAAAGATCATAACGATAAAGATCATTGGGCCTAATAAATGCCAAAAAAAGTTTATATAATTATCTTTTATAATTATCTTTTCTGTAAAAGATAATTTAGTAGATCATTTAAAATTCTTTATAAAGGATTATAAAGGTAAAGATCATCACGGTAACAATCATTGGGCCTAATAAATGCTAAAATAGATGACATAATTATCTTCTTTGTGCTAGATAATGTACTAGATAATTTAAAATTTATTGTTAAACGAACATAACGGTAATGATCGTTGGGCCTAATAAAAGCTAAAAACGTTCACATAGTTATCTTCTTTGTAAAAGATAATTTAATAGATCATTTAAAATTTCTTTATAAAAGATCATAACGGTAACAATCATTGGGCCTAATATGTGCTAAAAAAGTTTACATAATTATCTTCTTTGTAAAAGATAATTTACTAGATAATTTAAAATTTCTTATTAAATGATCATAACGGTAATGATCATTGGGCCTAATAAATGCTAAACATGTTGACATAATTATCTTATTTGTAAAAACTAATTTAATAGATCATTTAAAGTTTCTTTGTAAAAGATCATAACGGTAAAGATCATTCGCCATCATAAATGCCAAAAAAGTTTACATAATTATTTTCTTTGTAAAATATAATTTAATAGATCATTTAAAATTTCTTTATTAAAAGATTATAACGGTAACGATCATTGGGTGTAATAAATGCTAAAAAAGTTGATATAATTATCCTCTTTGTAAAAGATAATTTAAAATTTCTAAGTAAAAGATCATAACGGTAATGATCATTGGGCCGAATAAATGCTAAAAAATTTGACACAGTTATCTTCTTTGTCAAACATAATTTACTAGATAATTTAAAAATCTTTATAAAAGATGATAACGGTAACAATTATTGGGCCTAATAAATGCCAAAAAAGTTGACATAATTATGTTCTTTGTAAAAGATAGTTTAATAGATCATTTAAAATTTCTTTATTAAAAGATTATAACGGTAACGATCATTGGGTGTAATAAATGCTAAAAAAGTTGATATAATTGTCCTCTTTGTAAAAGATAATTTACTAGATAATTTAAAATTTCTAAGTAAAAGATCATAACGGTAACGATCATTGGGTCGAATAAAAGCTAAAAAATCCGACACTTATCTTATTTGTCAAGCATAATTTACTAGATAATTTAAAACTTCTTTATAAAATATCATAAACGTAACAATCATTGGGACTAATAAATGCCAAAAAAGTTGACATAATTATCTTCTTTGTAAAAGATAATTTAATAGATTATTTCAAATTTCTTTATGATAAGATTATAACGGTAACGATCATTAGGCGTAGTAAATGCTAAAAAAGTTAATATAATTATCCTCTTTGTAAAAGATAATTTACTAGATAATTTAAAATTTCTAAGTAAAACATCATAACAGTAACGATCATTGGGCTGAATAAATGATAAAAAATTCGACACTTATCTTCTTTGTCAAGCATAATTTACTAGATAATTTAAAACTTCTTTATAAAAGATCATAACGGTAACGATCATTGGGCCTAATAAATGCTAAAAAAGTTGACATAATTATCTTCTTTGTAAAAGCTAATTTAATAGATCATATAAAATTTCATTGTAAAAGATCATAACGGTAAAGATCATTGGCCGTAATAAATAGCAATAAAGTTGACATAATTATCTTCTTTGTAAAAGGTAATTTAATAGATCATTTAAAATTTCTTTATAAAAGATCATAATGGTAACGATCATTGGGTCTTATAAATGCTAAGAAAGTTGACATAAATATCTTCTTTGTAAAACATAATTTAATAGATCATTTAAAATTTCTTTATAAAAGATCATAACGATAAAGATCATTGGGCCTAATAAATGCCAAAAAAAGTTTACATAATTATCTTTTATAATTATCTTTTCTGTAAAAGATAATTTAGTAGATCATTTAAAATTCTTTATAAAGGATTATAAAGGTAAAGATCATCACGGTAACAATCATTGGGCCTAATAAATGCTAAAATAGATGACATAATTATCTTCTTTGTGCTAGATAATGTACTAGATAATTTAAAATTTATTGTTAAACGAACATAACGGTAATGATCGTTGGGCCTAATAAAAGCTAAAAACGTTCACATAGTTATCTTCTTTGTAAAAGATAATTTAATAGATCATTTAAAATTTCTTTATAAAAGATCATAACGGTAACAATCATTGGGCCTAATATGTGCTAAAAAAGTTTACATAATTATCTTCTTTGTAAAAGATAATTTACTAGATAATTTAAAATTTCTTATTAAATGATCATAACGGTAATGATCATTGGGCCTAATAAATGCTAAACATGTTGACATAATTATCTTATTTGTAAAAACTAATTTAATAGATCATTTAAAGTTTCTTTGTAAAAGATCATAACGGTAAAGATCATTCGCCATCATAAATGCCAAAAAAGTTTACATAATTATTTTCTTTGTAAAATATAATTTAATAGATCATTTAAAATTTCTTTATTAAAAGATTATAACGGTAACGATCATTGGGTGTAATAAATGCTAAAAAAGTTGATATAATTGTCCTCTTTGTAAAAGATAATTTACTAGATAATTTAAAATTTCTAAGTAAAAGATCATAACGGTAACGATCATTGGGTCGAATAAAAGCTAAAAAATCCGACACTTATCTTATTTGTCAAGCAGAATTTACTAGATAATTTAAAACTTCTTTATAAAAGATCATAACGGTAACCATCATTGGGCCTACTAAATGCCAAAAAAGTTGACATAATTATGTTCTTTGTAAAAGATAGTTTAATAGATCATTTAAAATTTCTTTATTAAAAGATTATAACGCTAACGATCATTGGGTGTAATAAATGCTAAAAAAGTTTATATAATTATCCTCTTTGTAAAAGATAATTTACTAGATAATTTAAAATTTCTAAGTAAAAGATCATAACGGTAACGATCATTGGGCGGAATAAATGCTAAAAAATTCGACACTTATCTTATTTGTCAAGCATAATTTACTAGATAATTTAAAACTTCTTTATAAAAGATCATAACGGTAACAATCATTGGGACTAATAAATGCCAAAAAAGTTGACAAAATTATCTTCTTTGTAAAAGATAATTTAATAGATCATTTCAAATTTCTTTATTACAAGATTATAACGGTAACGATCATTAGGCGTAGTAAATGCTAAAAAAGTTAATATAATTATCCTCTTTGTAAAAGATAATTTACTAGATAATTTAAAATTTCTAAGTAAAAGATCATAACAGTAACGATCATTGGGCTGAATAAATGATAAAAAATTCGACACTTATCTT
This sequence comes from Psophocarpus tetragonolobus, assembly GCA_037954015.1. Lineage (NCBI taxonomy): Eukaryota > Viridiplantae > Streptophyta > Magnoliopsida > Fabales > Fabaceae > Psophocarpus > Psophocarpus tetragonolobus. The sequence goes on along the minus strand of CM075688.1, from coordinate 55,806,549 downwards.
CTTTGTCAAGCAGAATTTACTAGATAATTTAAAACTTCTTTATAAAAGATCATAACGGTAACAATCATTGGGCCTAATAAATGCCAAAAAAGTTGACATAATTATGTTCTTTGTAAAAGATAGTTTAATAGATCATTTAAAATTTCTTTATTAAAAGATTATAACGGTAACGATCATTGGGTGTAATAAATGCTAAAAAAGTTGATATAATTATCCTCTTTGTAAAAGATAATTTACTAGATAATTTAAAATTTCTAAGTAAAAGATCATAACGGTAACGATCATTGGGTCGAATAAAAGCTAAAAAATTCGACACTTATCTTATTTGTCAAGCATAATTTACTAGATAATTTAAAACTTCTTTATAAAAGATCATAAACGTAACAATCATTGGGACTAATAAATGCCAAAAAAGTTGACATAATTATCTTCTTTGTAAAAGATAATTTAATAGATCATTTCAAATTTCTTTATTATAAGATTATAACGGTAACGATCATTAGGCGTAGTAAATGCTAAAAAAGTTAATATAATTATCCTCTTTGTAAAAGATAATTTACTAGATAATTTAAAATTTCTAAGTAAAACATCATAACAGTAACGATCATTGGGCTGAATAAATGATAAAAAATTCGACACTTATCTTCTTTGTCAAGCATAATTTACTAGATAATTTAAAACTTCTTTATAAAAGATCATAACGGTAACGATCATTAGGCCTAATAAATGCTAAAAAAGTTGACATAATTATCTTCTTTGTAAAAGCTAATTTAATAGATCATATAAAATTTCATTGTAAAAGATCATAACGGTAAAGATCATTGGCCGTAATAAATAGCAATAAAGTTGACATAATTATCTTCTTTGTAAAAGGTAATTTAATAGATCATTTAAAATTTCTTTATAAAAGATCATAATGGTAACGATCATTGGGTCTTATAAATGCTAAGAAAGTTGACATAAATATCTTCTTTGTAAAACATAATTTAATAGATCATTTAAAATTTGTTTATAAAAGATCATAACGATAAAGATCATTGGGCCTAATAAATGCCAAAAAAAGTTTATATAATTATCTTTTATAATTATCTTTTCTGTAAAAGATAATTTAGTAGATCATTTAAAATTCTTTATAAAGGATTATAAAGGTAAAGATCATCACGGTAACAATCATTGGGCCTAATAAATGCTAAAATAGATGACATAATTATCTTCTTTGTGCTAGATAATGTACTAGATAATTTAAAATTTATGGTTAAACGAACATAACGGTAATGATCGTTGGGCCTAATAAAAGCTAAAAACGTTCACATAGTTATCTTCTTTGTAAAAGATAATTTAATAGATCATTTAAATTTTCTTTATAAAAGATCATAACGGTAACAATCATTGGGCCTAATATGTGCTAAAAAAGTTTACATAATTATCTTCTTTGTAAAAGATAATTTACTAGATAATTTAAAATTTCTTATTAAATGATCATAACGGTAATGATCATTGGGCCTAATAAATGCTAAACATGTTGACATAATTATCTTATTTGTAAAAACTAATTTAATAGATCATTTAAAGTTTCTTTGTAAAAGATCATAACGGTAAAGATCATTCGCCATCATAAATGCCAAAAAAGTTTACATAATTATTTTCTTTGTAAAATATAATTTAATAGATCATTTAAAATTTCTTTATTAAAAGATTATAACGGTAACGATCATTGGGTGTAATAAATGCTAAAAAAGTTGATATAATTATCCTCTTTGTAAAAGATAATTTAAAATTTCTAAGTAAAAGATCATAACGGTAATGATCATTGGGCCGAATAAATGCTAAAAAATTTGACACAGTTATCTTCTTTGTCAAACATAATTTACTAGATAATTTAAAAATCTTTATAAAAGATGATAACGGTAACAATTATTGGGCCTAATAAATGCCAAAAAAGTTGACATAATTATGTTCTTTGTAAAAGATAGTTTAATAGATCATTTAAAATTTCTTTATTAAAAGATTATAACGGTAACGATCATTGGGTGTAATAAATGCTAAAAAAGTTGATATAATTGTCCTCTTTGTAAAAGATAATTTACTAGATAATTTAAAATTTCTAAGTAAAAGATCATAACGGTAACGATCATTGGGTCGAATAAAAGCTAAAAAATCCGACACTTATCTTATTTGTCAAGCAGAATTTACTAGATAATTTAAAACTTCTTTATAAAAGATCATAACGGTAACCATCATTGGGCCTACTAAATGCCAAAAAAGTTGACATAATTATGTTCTTTGTAAAAGATAGTTTAATAGATCATTTAAAATTTCTTTATTAAAAGATTATAACGCTAACGATCATTGGGTGTAATAAATGCTAAAAAAGTTTATATAATTATCCTCTTTGTAAAAGATAATTTACTAGATAATTTAAAATTTCTAAGTAAAAGATCATAACGGTAACGATCATTGGGCGGAATAAATGCTAAAAAATTCGACACTTATCTTATTTGTCAAGCATAATTTACTAGATAATTTAAAACTTCTTTATAAAAGATCATAACGGTAACAATCATTGGGACTAATAAATGCCAAAAAAGTTGACAAAATTATCTTCTTTGTAAAAGATAATTTAATAGATCATTTCAAATTTCTTTATTACAAGATTATAACGGTAACGATCATTAGGCGTAGTAAATGCTAAAAAAGTTAATATAATTATCCTCTTTGTAAAAGATAATTTACTAGATAATTTAAAATTTCTAAGTAAAAGATCATAACAGTAACGATCATTGGGCTGAATAAATGATAAAAAATTCGACACTTATCTTCTTTGTCAAGCAGAATTTACTAGATAATTTAAAACTTCTTTATAAAAGATCATAACGGTAACAATCATTGGGCCTAATAAATGCCAAAAAAGTTGACATAATTATGTTCTTTGTAAAAGATAGTTTAATAGATCATTTAAAATTTCTTTATTAAAAGATTATAACGGTAACGATCATTGGGTGTAATAAATGCTAAAAAAGTTGATATAATTATCCTCTTTGTAAAAGATAATTTACTAGATAATTTAAAATTTCTAAGTAAAAGATCATAACGGTAACGATCATTGGGTCGAATAAAAGCTAAAAAATTCGACACTTATCTTATTTGTCAAGCATAATTTACTAGATAATTTAAAACTTCTTTATAAAAGATCATAAACGTAACAATCATTGGGACTAATAAATGCCAAAAAAGTTGACATAATTATCTTCTTTGTAAAAGATAATTTAATAGATCATTTCAAATTTCTTTATTATAAGATTATAACGGTAACGATCATTAGGCGTAGTAAATGCTAAAAAAGTTAATATAATTATCCTCTTTGTAAAAGATAATTTACTAGATAATTTAAAATTTCTAAGTAAAACATCATAACAGTAACGATCATTGGGCTGAATAAATGATAAAAAATTCGACACTTATCTTCTTTGTCAAGCATAATTTACTAGATAATTTAAAACTTCTTTATAAAAGATCATAACGGTAACGATCATTAGGCCTAATAAATGCTAAAAAAGTTGACATAATTATCTTCTTTGTAAAAGCTAATTTAATAGATCATATAAAATTTCATTGTAAAAGATCATAACGGTAAAGATCATTGGCCGTAATAAATAGCAATAAAGTTGACATAATTATCTTCTTTGTAAAAGGTAATTTAATAGATCATTTAAAATTTCTTTATAAAAGATCATAATGGTAACGATCATTGGGTCTTATAAATGCTAAGAAAGTTGACATAAATATCTTCTTTGTAAAACATAATTTAATAGATCATTTAAAATTTGTTTATAAAAGATCATAACGATAAAGATCATTGGGCCTAATAAATGCCAAAAAAAGTTTATATAATTATCTTTTATAATTATCTTTTCTGTAAAAGATAATTTAGTAGATCATTTAAAATTCTTTATAAAGGATTATAAAGGTAAAGATCATCACGGTAACAATCATTGGGCCTAATAAATGCTAAAATAGATGACATAATTATCTTCTTTGTGCTAGATAATGTACTAGATAATTTAAAATTTATGGTTAAACGAACATAACGGTAATGATCGTTGGGCCTAATAAAAGCTAAAAACGTTCACATAGTTATCTTCTTTGTAAAAGATAATTTAATAGATCATTTAAATTTTCTTTATAAAAGATCATAACGGTAACAATCATTGGGCCTAATATGTGCTAAAAAAGTTTACATAATTATCTTCTTTGTAAAAGATAATTTACTAGATAATTTAAAATTTCTTATTAAATGATCATAACGGTAATGATCATTGGGCCTAATAAATGCTAAACATGTTGACATAATTATCTTATTTGTAAAAACTAATTTAATAGATCATTTAAAGTTTCTTTGTAAAAGATCATAACGGTAAAGATCATTCGCCATCATAAATGCCAAAAAAGTTTACATAATTATTTTCTTTGTAAAATATAATTTAATAGATCATTTAAAATTTCTTTATTAAAAGATTATAACGGTAACGATCATTGGGTGTAATAAATGCTAAAAAAGTTGATATAATTATCCTCTTTGTAAAAGATAATTTAAAATTTCTAAGTAAAAGATCATAACGGTAATGATCATTGGGCCGAATAAATGCTAAAAAATTTGACACAGTTATCTTCTTTGTCAAACATAATTTACTAGATAATTTAAAAATCTTTATAAAAGATGATAACGGTAACAATTATTGGGCCTAATAAATGCCAAAAAAGTTGACATAATTATGTTCTTTGTAAAAGATAGTTTAATAGATCATTTAAAATTTCTTTATTAAAAGATTATAACGGTAACGATCATTGGGTGTAATAAATGCTAAAAAAGTTGATATAATTGTCCTCTTTGTAAAAGATAATTTACTAGATAATTTAAAATTTCTAAGTAAAAGATCATAACGGTAACGATCATTGGGTCGAATAAAAGCTAAAAAATCCGACACTTATCTTATTTGTCAAGCAGAATTTACTAGATAATTTAAAACTTCTTTATAAAAGATCATAACGGTAACCATCATTGGGCCTACTAAATGCCAAAAAAGTTGACATAATTATGTTCTTTGTAAAAGATAGTTTAATAGATCATTTAAAATTTCTTTATTAAAAGATTATAACGCTAACGATCATTGGGTGTAATAAATGCTAAAAAAGTTTATATAATTATCCTCTTTGTAAAAGATAATTTACTAGATAATTTAAAATTTCTAAGTAAAAGATCATAACGGTAACGATCATTGGGCGGAATAAATGCTAAAAAATTCGACACTTATCTTATTTGTCAAGCATAATTTACTAGATAATTTAAAACTTCTTTATAAAAGATCATAACGGTAACAATCATTGGGACTAATAAATGCCAAAAAAGTTGACAAAATTATCTTCTTTGTAAAAGATAATTTAATAGATCATTTCAAATTTCTTTATTACAAGATTATAACGGTAACGATCATTAGGCGTAGTAAATGCTAAAAAAGTTAATATAATTATCCTCTTTGTAAAAGATAATTTACTAGATAATTTAAAATTTCTAAGTAAAAGATCATAACAGTAACGATCATTGGGCTGAATAAATGATAAAAAATTCGACACTTATCTTCTTTGTCAAGCAGAATTTACTAGATAATTTAAAACTTCTTTATAAAAGATCATAACGGTAACAATCATTGGGCCTAATAAATGCCAAAAAAGTTGACATAATTATGTTCTTTGTAAAAGATAGTTTAATAGATCATTTAAAATTTCTTTATTAAAAGATTATAACGGTAACGATCATTGGGTGTAATAAATGCTAAAAAAGTTGATATAATTATCCTCTTTGTAAAAGATAATTTACTAGATAATTTAAAATTTCTAAGTAAAAGATCATAACGGTAACGATCATTGGGTCGAATAAAAGCTAAAAAATTCGACACTTATCTTATTTGTCAAGCATAATTTACTAGATAATTTAAAACTTCTTTATAAAAGATCATAAACGTAACAATCATTGGGACTAATAAATGCCAAAAAAGTTGACATAATTATCTTCTTTGTAAAAGATAATTTAATAGATCATTTCAAATTTCTTTATTATAAGATTATAACGGTAACGATCATTAGGCGTAGTAAATGCTAAAAAAGTTAATATAATTATCCTCTTTGTAAAAGATAATTTACTAGATAATTTAAAATTTCTAAGTAAAACATCATAACAGTAACGATCATTGGGCTGAATAAATGATAAAAAATTCGACACTTATCTTCTTTGTCAAGCATAATTTACTAGATAATTTAAAACTTCTTTATAAAAGATCATAACGGTAACGATCATTAGGCCTAATAAATGCTAAAAAAGTTGACATAATTATGTTCTTTGTAAAAGATAGTTTAATAGATCATTTAAAATTTCTTTATTAAAAGATTATAACGGTAACGATCATTGGGTGTAATAAATGCTAAAAAAGTTGATATAATTATCCTCTTTGTAAAAGATAATTTACTAGATAATTTAAAATTTCTAAGTAAAAGATCATAACGGTAACGATCATTGGGTCGAATAAAAGCTAAAAAATTCGACACTTATCTTATTTGTCAAGCATAATTTACTAGATAATTTAAAACTTCTTTATAAAAGATCATAAACGTAACAATCATTGGGACTAATAAATGCCAAAAAAGTTGACATAATTATCTTCTTTGTAAAAGATAATTTAATAGATCATTTCAAATTTCTTTATTATAAGATTATAACGGTAACGATCATTAGGCGTAGTAAATGCTAAAAAAGTTAATATAATTATCCTCTTTGTAAAAGATAATTTACTAGATAATTTAAAATTTCTAAGTAAAAGATCATAACAGTAACGATCATTGGGCTGAATAAATGATAAAAAATTCGACACTTATCTTCTTTGTCAAGCAGAATTTACTAGATAATTTAAAACTTCTTTATAAAAGATCATAACGGTAACAATCATTGGGCCTAATAAATGCCAAAAAAGTTGACATAATTATGTTCTTTGTAAAAGATAGTTTAATAGATCATTTAAAATTTCTTTATTAAAAGATTATAACGGTAACGATCATTGGGTGTAATAAATGCTAAAAAAGTTGATATAATTATCCTCTTTGTAAAAGATAATTTACTAGATAATTTAAAATTTCTAAGTAAAAGATCATAACGGTAACGATCATTGGGTCGAATAAAAGCTAAAAAATTCGACACTTATCTTATTTGTCAAGCATAATTTACTAGATAATTTAAAACTTCTTTATAAAAGATCATAAACGTAACAATCATTGGGACTAATAAATGCCAAAAAAGTTGACATAATTATCTTCTTTGTAAAAGATAATTTAATAGATCATTTCAAATTTCTTTATTATAAGATTATAACGGTAACGATCATTAGGCGTAGTAAATGCTAAAAAAGTTAATATAATTATCCTCTTTGTAAAAGATAATTTACTAGATAATTTAAAATTTCTAAGTAAAACATCATAACAGTAACGATCATTGGGCTGAATAAATGATAAAAAATTCGACACTTATCTTCTTTGTCAAGCATAATTTACTAGATAATTTAAAACTTCTTTATAAAAGATCATAACGGTAACGATCATTAGGCCTAATAAATGCTAAAAAAGTTGACATAATTATCTTCTTTGTAAAAGCTAATTTAATAGATCATATAAAATTTCATTGTAAAAGATCATAACGGTAAAGATCATTGGCCGTAATAAATAGCAATAAAGTTGACATAATTATCTTCTTTGTAAAAGGTAATTTAATAGATCATTTAAAATTTCTTTATAAAAGATCATAATGGTAACGATCATTGGGTCTTATAAATGCTAAGAAAGTTGACATAAATATCTTCTTTGTAAAACATAATTTAATAGATCATTTAAAATTTGTTTATAAAAGATCATAACGATAAAGATCATTGGGCCTAATAAATGCCAAAAAAAGTTTATATAATTATCTTTTATAATTATCTTTTCTGTAAAAGATAATTTAGTAGATCATTTAAAATTCTTTATAAAGGATTATAAAGGTAAAGATCATCACGGTAACAATCATTGGGCCTAATAAATGCTAAAATAGATGACATAATTATCTTCTTTGTGCTAGATAATGTACTAGATAATTTAAAATTTATGGTTAAACGAACATAACGGTAATGATCGTTGGGCCTAATAAAAGCTAAAAACGTTCACATAGTTATCTTCTTTGTAAAAGATAATTTAATAGATCATTTAAATTTTCTTTATAAAAGATCATAACGGTAACAATCATTGGGCCTAATATGTGCTAAAAAAGTTTACATAATTATCTTCTTTGTAAAAGATAATTTACTAGATAATTTAAAATTTCTTATTAAATGATCATAACGGTAATGATCATTGGGCCTAATAAATGCTAAACATGTTGACATAATTATCTTATTTGTAAAAACTAATTTAATAGATCATTTAAAGTTTCTTTGTAAAAGATCATAACGGTAAAGATCATTCGCCATCATAAATGCCAAAAAAGTTTACATAATTATTTTCTTTGTAAAATATAATTTAATAGATCATTTAAAATTTCTTTATTAAAAGATTATAACGGTAACGATCATTGGGTGTAATAAATGCTAAAAAAGTTGATATAATTATCCTCTTTGTAAAAGATAATTTAAAATTTCTAAGTAAAAGATCATAACGGTAATGATCATTGGGCCGAATAAATGCTAAAAAATTTGACACAGTTATCTTCTTTGTCAAACATAATTTACTAGATAATTTAAAAATCTTTATAAAAGATGATAACGGTAACAATTATTGGGCCTAATAAATGCCAAAAAAGTTGACATAATTATGTTCTTTGTAAAAGATAGTTTAATAGATCATTTAAAATTTCTTTATTAAAAGATTATAACGGTAACGATCATTGGGTGTAATAAATGCTAAAAAAGTTGATATAATTGTCCTCTTTGTAAAAGATAATTTACTAGATAATTTAAAATTTCTAAGTAAAAGATCATAACGGTAACGATCATTGGGTCGAATAAAAGCTAAAAAATCCGACACTTATCTTATTTGTCAAGCAGAATTTACTAGATAATTTAAAACTTCTTTATAAAAGATCATAACGGTAACCATCATTGGGCCTACTAAATGCCAAAAAAGTTGACATAATTATGTTCTTTGTAAAAGATAGTTTAATAGATCATTTAAAATTTCTTTATTAAAAGATTATAACGCTAACGATCATTGGGTGTAATAAATGCTAAAAAAGTTTATATAATTATCCTCTTTGTAAAAGATAATTTACTAGATAATTTAAAATTTCTAAGTAAAAGATCATAACGGTAATGATCATTGGGCCGAATAAATGCTAAAAAATTCGACACTTATCTTATTTGTCAAGCATAATTTACTAGATAATTTAAAACTTCTTTATAAAAGATCATAACGGTAACAATCATTGGGACTAATAAATGCCAAAAAAGTTGACAAAATTATCTTCTTTGTAAAAGATAATTTAATAGATCATTTCAAATTTCTTTATTACAAGATTATAACGGTAACGATCATTAGGCGTAGTAAATGCTAAAAAAGTTAATATAATTATCCTCTTTGTAAAAGATAATTTACTAGATAATTTAAAATTTCTAAGTAAAAGATCATAACAGTAACGATCATTGGGCTGAATAAATGATAAAAAATTCGACACTTATCTTCTTTGTCAAGCAGAATTTACTAGATAATTTAAAACTTCTTTATAAAAGATCATAACGGTAACAATCATTGGGCCTAATAAATGCCAAAAAAGTTGACATAATTATGTTCTTTGTAAAAGATAGTTTAATAGATCATTTAAAATTTCTTTATTAAAAGATTATAACGGTAACGATCATTGGGTGTAATAAATGCTAAAAAAGTTGATATAATTATCCTCTTTGTAAAAGATAATTTACTAGATAATTTAAAATTTCTAAGTAAAAGATCATAACGGTAACGATCATTGGGTCGAATAAAAGCTAAAAAATTCGACACTTATCGTATTTGTCAAGCATAATTTACTAGATAATTTAAAACTTCTTTATAAAAGATCATAAACGTAACAATCATTGGGACTAATAAATGCCAAAAAAGTTGACATAATTATCTTCTTTGTAAAAGATAATTTAATAGATCATTTCAAATTTCTTTATTATAAGATTATAACGGTAACGATCATTAGGCGTAGTAAATGCTAAAAAAGTTAATATAATTATCCTCTTTGTAAAAGATAATTTACTAGATAATTTAAAATTTCTAAGTAAAACATCATAACAGTAACGATCATTGGGCTGAATAAATGATAAAAAATTCGACACTTATCTTCTTTGTCAAGCATAATTTACTAGATAATTTAAAACTTCTTTATAAAAGATCATAACGGTAACGATCATTGGGCCTAATAAATGCTAAAAAAGTTGACATAATTATCTTCTTTGTAAAAGCTAATTTAATAGATCATATAAAATTTCATTGTAAAAGATCATAACGGTAAAGATCATTGGCCGTAATAAATAGCAATAAAGTTGACATAATTATCTTCTTTGTAAAAGGTAATTTAATAGATCATTTAAAATTTCTTTATAAAAGATCATAATGGTAACGATCATTGGATCTTATAAATGCTAAGAAAGTTGACATAAATATCTTCTTTGTAAAACATAATTTAATAGATCATTTAAAATTTCTTTATAAAAGATCATAACGATAAAGATCATTGGGCCTAATAAATGCCAAAAAAAGTTTATATAATTATCTTTTATAATTATCTTTTCTGTAAAAGATAATTTAGCAGATCATTTAAAATTCTTTATAAAGGATTATAAAGGTAAAGATCATCACGGTAACAATCATTGGGCCTAATAAATGCTAAAATAGATGACATAATTATCTTCTTTGTGCTAGATAATGTACTAGATAATTTAAAATTTATGGTTAAACGAACATAACGGTAATGATCGTTGGGCCTAATAAAAGCTAAAAACGTTCACATAGTTATCTTCTTTGTAAAAGATAATTTAATAGATCATTTAAATTTTCTTTATAAAAGATCATAACGGTAACAATCATTGGGCCTAATATGTGCTAAAAAAGTTTACATAATTATCTTCTTTGTAAAAGATAATTTACTAGATAATTTAAAATTTCTTATTAAATGATCATAACGGTAATGATCATTGGGCCTAATAAATGCTAAACATGTTGACATAATTATCTTATTTGTAAAAACTAATTTAATAGATCATTTAAAGTTTCTTTGTAAAAGATCATAACGGTAAAGATCATTCGCCATCATAAATGCCAAAAAAGTTTACATAATTATTTTCTTTGTAAAATATAATTTAATAGATCATTTAAAATTTCTTTATTAAAAGATTATAACGGTAACGATCATTGGGTGTAATAAATGCTAAAAAAGTTGATATAATTATCCTCTTTGTAAAAGATAATTTAAAATTTCTAAGTAAAAGATCATAACGGTAATGATCATTGGGCCGAATAAATGCTAAAAAATTTGACACAGTTATCTTCTTTGTCAAACATAATTTACTAGATAATTTAAAAATCTTTATAAAAGATGATAACGGTAACAATTATTGGGCCTAATAAATGCCAAAAAAGTTGACATAATTATGTTCTTTGTAAAAGATAGTTTAATAGATCATTTAAAATTTCTTTATTAAAAGATTATAACGGTAACGATCATTGGGTGTAATAAATGCTAAAAAAGTTGATATAATTGTCCTCTTTGTAAAAGATAATTTACTAGATAATTTAAAATTTCTAAGTAAAAGATCATAACGGTAACGATCATTGGGTCGAATAAAAGCTAAAAAATCCGACACTTATCTTATTTGTCAAGCAGAATTTACTAGATAATTTAAAACTTCTTTATAAAAGATCATAACGGTAACCATCATTGGGCCTACTAAATGCCAAAAAAGTTGACATAACTATCTTCTTTGTAAAAAATAATTTAATAGATCATTTAAAATTTCTTTATTAAAAGATTATAACGGTAACGATCATTGGGTGTAATAAATGCTAAAAAAGTTGATATAATTATCCTCTTTGTAAAAGATAATTTAAAATTTCTAAGTAAAAGATCATAACGGTAATGATCATTGGGCCGAATAAATGCTAAAAAATTTGACACAGTTATCTTCTTTGTCAAACATAATTTACTAGATAATTTAAAAATCTTTATAAAAGATGATAACGGTAACAATTATTGGGCCTAATAAATGCCAAAAAAGTTGACATAATTATGTTCTTTGTAAAAGATAGTTTAATAGATCATTTAAAATTTCTTTATTAAAAGATTATAACGGTAACGATCATTGGGCGTAATAAATGCTAAAAAAGTTAATATAATTATCCTCTTTGTAAAAGATAATTTACTAGATAATTTAAAATTTCTAAGTAAAAGATCATAACGGTAACGATCATTGGGCCGAATAAATGCTAAAAAATTCGACATAGTTATCTTCTTTGTTAAACATGATTTACTAGATAATTTAAAACTTCTTTATAAAAGATGATAACCGTAACAATCATTGGGCCTAATAAATGCCAAAAAAGTTGACATAACTATCTTCTTTGTAAAAAATAATTTAATAGATCATTTCAAATTTCTTTATTACAAGATTATAACGGTAACGATCATTAGGCGTAATAAATGCTAAAAAAGTTAATATAATTATCCTCTTTGTAAAAGATAATTTACTAGATAATTTAAAATTTCTAAGTAAAAGATCATAACGGTAACGATCATTGGACCGAATAAATGCTAAAAAAATCGACACTTATCTTCTTTGTCAAGCATAATTTACTAGATAATTTAAAAATTCTTTATAAAAGATCATAACGGTAACAATCATTGGGCCTAATAAATGCCAAAAAAGTTGACATAATTATCTTCTTTGTAAAAGATAGTTTAATAGATCATTTAAAATTTCTTTATTAAAAGATTATAACAGTAACGATCATTGGGTGTAATAAATGCGAAAAAAGTTTATATAATTATCCTCTTTGTAAAAGATAATTTACTAGATAATTTAAAATTTCTAAGTAAAAGATCATAACGGTTACGATCATTGGGCCGAATAAATGCTAAAAAATTTGACATAGTTATCTTCTTTGTTAAACATGATTTACTAGATAATTTAAAACTTCTTTATAAAAGATGATAACGGTAACAATCATTGGGCTTAATAAATGCCAAAAAAGTTGACATAATTATCTTCTTTGTAAAAGATAATTTAATAGATCATTTCAAATTTCTTTATTACAAGATTATAACAGTAACGATCATTAGGCGTAATAAAAGCTAAAAAAGTTAATATAATTATCCTCTTTGTAAAAGATAATTTACTAGATAATTTAAAATTTCTAAGTAAAATATCATAACGGTAACGATCATTGGGCCGAATAAATGCTAAAAAATTCGACACTTATCTTCTTTGTCAAGCATAATTTACTAGATAATTTAAACCTTTTTTATAAAAGATGATAACGGTAATTATCATTGGGCCTAATAAATGCCAAAAAAGTTGATATAATTATCTTCTTTGTAAAAGATAATTTAATATATCATTTAAAATTTATTTATTAAAAGATTATAACGGTAACGATCATTGGGCGTAATAAATGCTAAAAAAGTTGATATAATTATCCTCTTTGTAAAAGATAATTTACTAGATAATTTAAAATTTTTATGTAAAAGATCATAACGGTAACGATCATTTGGTCGAATAAATGCTAAAAAATTTGACATAGTTATCTTCTTTGTCACACATAAACTACTAGATAATTTAAAACTTCTTTATAAAAGATCATAACGGTAACAATCATTGGGCCTAATAAATGCCAAAAAAGTTGACATAATTATCTTCTTTGTAAAAGATAATTTAAAATTTGTTATTAAAAGATCATAACGGTAATAATCATTAGCCTAATAAATGCTTAAAAAGTTGAGTAATTATCTTCTTTGTAAAAGATAATTTAATAGATCATTTAAAATTTTTTTATAAAAGATCATAACGGTAACGATCATTGGGCCTAATAAATGCTAAAAAAATTCACATAATTATCTTCTTTGTAAAAAATAATTTAATAGATCATTTAAAATTTCTTTATTAAAAGATTAAAACGGTAACGATCATTGGGCGTAATAAATGCTAAAAAAGTTGATATAATTATCATCTTTGTAAAAAGATAATTTACTAGATAATTTAAAATTTCTTTTCAAAAGATCACAACAGTAAGGATCACTGGGCTTAAGAAATGCTTAAAAAGTTGACATAATTATCTTCTTTGTAAAAGATAATTTACTAGATAATTTAAAATTTCTTATTAAAAGATCATACCGGTAACGATCGTTGGGCCTAATAAATGCTAAAAAACTTGACATAATTATCTTCTTTGTAAAAGGTAATTTAATAGATCATTTAAAATTTCTTTATACAAGATCATAACGGTAACGATCATTGGGCCTAATAAATGCTAAGAAAGTTGACATAATTATCTTCTTTGTCAAAGATAATTTACAAGATAATTTAAAATTTATTTATAAAAGATCGTAACGGTAAAGATCATCGGGCCTAAAAAATACCAAAAAAAGTTGATATAATTATCTTCGTAAAAGATAATTTAGTAGATCATTTAAAATTTCTTTATAAAGGATCATAAAGGTAAAGATCATTACGGTAACAATCGTTGGGCCTCATAAATGCTAAAATAGTTGACATAATTATCTTCTTTGTGATAGATAATTTACTAGATAATTTAAAATTTATTGTTAAAAGATCATAACGGTAACAAGCATTGGGCCTAATAAATGCCAAAAAAGTTGACATAATTATCTTCTTTGTAAAAGATAATTTAAAATTTGTTATTAAAAGATCATAACGGTAATAATCATTAGCCTAATAAATGCTTAAAAAGTTGAGTAATTATCTTCTTTGTAAAAGATAATTTAATAGATCATTTAAAATTTTTTTATAAAAGATCATAACGGTAACGATCATTGGGCCTAATAAATGCTAAAAAAATTCACATAATTATCTTCTTTGTAAAAAATAATTTAATAGATCATTTAAAATTTCTTTATTAAAAGATTAAAACGGTAACGATCATTGGGCGTAATAAATGCTAAAAAAGTTGATATAATTATCATCTTTGTAAAAAGATAATTTACTAGATAATTTAAAATTTCTTTTCAAAAGATCACAACAGTAAGGATCACTGGGCTTAAGAAATGCTTAAAAAGTTGACATAATTATCTTCTTTGTAAAAGATAATTTACTAGATAATTTAAAATTTCTTATTAAAAGATCATACCGGTAACGATCGTTGGGCCTAATAAATGCTAAAAAACTTGACATAATTATCTTCTTTGTAAAAGGTAATTTAATAGATCATTTAAAATTTCTTTATACAAGATCATAACGGTAACGATCATTGGGCCTAATAAATGCTAAGAAAGTTGACATAATTATCTTCTTTGTCAAAGATAATTTACAAGATAATTTAAAATTTATTTATAAAAGATCGTAACGGTAAAGATCGTCGGGCCTAAAAAATACCAAAAAAAGTTGATATAATTATCTTCGTAAAAGATAATTTAGTAGATCATTTAAAATTTCTTTATAAAGGATCATAAAGGTAAAGATCATTACGGTAACAATCGTTGGGCCTAATAAATGCTAAAATAGTTGACATAATTATCTTCTTTGTGATAGATAATTTACTAGATAATTTAAAATTTATTGTTAAAAGATCATAACGGTAACGATCTTTGGGCCTAATAAAATTCAAAAACCTTCACATAGTTATCTTCTTTGTAAAAGATAAGTTAATAGATCATTTAAAATTTCTTTATAAAAGATCATAACGGTAAGGATCATTGGGCCTAATATATGCTAAAAAATTTGAGATAATTATCTTCTTTGTAAAAGATAATTTACTAGAAAATTTAAAATTTCTTATGAAAAGATAATAACAATCACGATCATTGGGCCTAATAAATGCTAAAAAAGTTGACATGATTATCTTCTTTGTAAAAGCTAGTTTAATAGATCATTTAAAATGACTTTGTAAAAGATCAAAATGGTAAAGACCATTGGGCATCCTAAATGCCAAAAAAGTTGACATAGTTATCTTCTTTGTAAAAGATAATTTACTAGATAATTTAAAATTTCTTATTAAAAGATCATACCGGTAACAATCATTGGGCCTAATAAATGCTAAAAAACTTGACATAATTATGTTTTTTATAAAAGCTAATTTAATAGATCATTTAAAATTTCTTTGTAAAAGATCATAACGGTAAAGATCTTTGGCCCTAAAAAATGCCAAAAAAGTTGACATAATTATCTTCTTTGTAAAAGATAATTTAATAGATGATTTAAAATTTCTTTATTAAAAGATTATAACGGTAACGATCATTGGGCCTAATAAATGCTAAGAAAGTTAACATAATTATCTTCTTTGTAAAACATAATTTAATAGATCATTTAAAATTTCTTTATAAAAGATCATAACGGAAAAGATCATTGGGCCTAATAAAAGGCAAAAAAAGTTGATATAATTATCTTTTCTGTAAAATATAATTTAGTAGATCATTTAAAATTTCTTTATAAAGGATCATAAAGGTAAAGATCATTACGGTAACAATTGTTGGGCATAATTAATGCTAAATAGTTGACATAATTATCTTCTTTGTGATAGATAATTTACTAGATAATTTAAAATTTATTATTAAAAGATCATAACGGTAACGATCGTTGGGCCTTATAAAAGCTAAAAACGTTCACATAGTTATCTTCTTTGTAAAAGATAATTTAATAGATCATTAAAAATTTCTTTATAAAAGATCATAACGGTAATGATTGGGCCTAATATATGCTAAAAAAGTTGACATAATTATCTTCTTTGTAAAAGATAATTTAGCAGAAAATTTAAAATTTCTTATTAAAAGATCATAACGGTTACGATCATTGAGCCTAATAAATGCGAAAAAAGTTGACATAATTATCTTCTATGTAAAAGCTAATTTAATAGATCATTTAAAATTTCTTTGTAAAAGATCATCACGGTAAAGATCATTGGCCATCATAAATGCCAAAAAAGTGGACATAATTATCTTCTTTGTAAAAGATAATTTAATAGATCATTTAAAATTTCTTTATAAAATATCGGAACGGTAATGATCACTGGGCCTAATAAATGCTAAAAAAATTGACATAATTATCTTCTTTGTAAAAGATAATTTACTAGATAATTTAAAATTTCTTATTAAAAGATCATCACGGTAACGATCATTGGGCCTAATAAATGGTAAAAAAGTTGACATAATTATCTTCTTTGTAAAAGCTAATTTAATAGATCATTTAAAATTTCTTTGTAAAAGATCATAACGGTAAAGATCACTGGCCATCATAAATGCCAAAAAAGTTGACATAATTATCTTCTTTGTAAAAGATAATTTCATAGATCTTTTAAAATTTCTTTATAAAAGAGCATAACGGTAACGATCATTGGGCCTAATATATGCCAAAAAAAGTTGATATAATTATCTGTTTTGTAAAAGATAATTTAGTAGATCATTTAAAATTTCTTCATAAAGGATCATAAAGGTAAAGATCATTACGGTAACAATCATTGGGACTAATAAATGGTAAAAAAGTTGACATAATTATCTTCTATGTAAAGGATAATTTACTAGAAAATTTTAAATTTCTTATTAAAAGATCATCACGGTAACAATCATTGGGCCTAATAAATCCTAGAAAAGTTGACATAATTATCTTCTTTGTAAAAGCTAATTTAATAGATCATTTAAAATTTCTTTGTAAAAGATCATAACGGTAAAGATCATTGGCCATCATAAATGCCAAAAAAGTGGACATAATTATCTTCTTTGTAAAAGATAATTTAATAGATCATTTAAAATTTCTTTATAAAATATCGGAACGGTAATGATCACTGGGCCTAATAAATGCTAAAAAAATTGACATAATTATCTTCTTTGTAAAAGATAATTTACTAGATAATTTAAAATTTCTTATTAAAAGATCATCACGGTAACGATCATTGGGCCTAATAAATGGTAAAAAAGTTGACATAATTATCTTCTTTGTAAAAGCTAATTTAATAGATCATTTAAAATTTCTTTGTAAAAGATCATAACGGTAAAGATCACTGGCCATCATAAATGCCAAAAAAGTTGACATAATTATCTTCTTTGTAAAAGATAATTTCATAGATCTTTTAAAATTTCTTTATAAAAGAGCATAACGGTAACGATCATTGGGCCTAATATATGCCAAAAAAAGTTGATATAATTATCTGTTTTGTAAAAGATAATTTAGTAGATCATTTAAAATTTCTTCATAAAGGATCATAAAGGTAAAGATCATTACGGTAACAATCATTGGGACTAATAAATGGTAAAAAAGTTGACATAATTATCTTCTATGTAAAGGATAATTTACTAGAAAATTTTAAATTTCTTATTAAAAGATCATCACGGTAACAATCATTGGGCCTAATAAATCCTAGAAAAGTTGACATAATTATCTTCTTTGTAAAAGCTAATTTAATAGATCATTTAAAATTTCTTTGTAAAAGATCATAACGGTAAAGATCATTGGCCATCATAAATGCCAAAAAAGTGGACATAATTATCTTCTTTGTAAAAGATAATTTAATAGATCATTTAAAATTTCTTTATAAAATATCGGAACGGTAATGATCACTGGGCCTAATAAATGCTAAAAAAATTGACATAATTATCTTCTTTGTAAAAGATAATTTACTAGATAATTTAAAATTTCTTATTAAAAGATCATAACGGTAACGATCATTGGGCCTAATATATGCTAAAAAAGTTGACATAATTATCTTCTTTGTAAAAGAGAATTTACTAGAAAATTTAAAATTTCTTATTAAAAGATCTTAACAGTAACGATCATTGGGCCTAATAAATGCTAAAAAAGTTGACGTAGTTATCTTCTTTGTAAAACAAAATTTAATAGATCATTTAAAATTTCTTTATAAAAGATCATAACGGTAAAGATTATTGGGCCTAATAAATGCCAAAAAAAGTTGATGTAATTATCTTTTCTGTAAAAGATAATTTAGTATATCATTTAAAATTTCTTTATAAAGGATCATAAAGGTAAAGATCATTACGGTAACAATCATTCGGCCTAACAAATGCTAAAATAGTTGACATAATTATGTTCTTTGTGATAGATAATTTACTAGATAATTTAAAATTTATTATTAAAAATGTTCACATAGTTATCTTCTTTGTAAAAGATAATTTAATAGATCATTTAAAATTTCTTTATAAAAGATCATAACGGTAACGATCATTGGCCCTAATATATGCTAAAAAAGTTGACATAATTATCTTCTTTGTAAAAGATAATTTACTAGATAATTTAAAATTTCTCATTAAAAGATCATAACGATAACGATCATTGGGCCTAATAAATACTAAAACAGTTGACATAATTATCTTCTTTGTAAAAGCTAATTTAATAGATCATTTAAAATGGCTTTATTAAAAGATTATAACGGTAACGATCATTGGGCATAATAAATGCTAAAAAAGTTGATATAATTATCCTCTTTGTAAAAGATAATTTTCTAGATAATTTAAAATTTCTAATTAAAAGATCATAACGGTAACGATCATTGGGCCGAATAAATGCTAAAAAAGTTGACATAGCTATCTTCTTTGTCAAAGATAATATACTAGATAATTTAAAACTTCCTTATAAAAGATAATAACGGTAGCAATCATTGGGCCTAATAAATGCCAAAAAAGTTGACATAATTATCTTCTTTGTAAAAGATAATTTAAAAGATCATTTAAAATTTCTTTAAAAAAGATCATAACGGTAACGATCATTGGTCCTTAGAAATGCTTAAAAAGTTGACATAATTATCTTCTTTGTAAAAGATAATTTACTAGACAATTTAAAATTTCTTATTAAAGGATCATAACATTAACGATCATTGGGCCTAATAAATGCTAAAAAAGTTGACATAATTATCTTCTTTGAAAAAGATAATTTAATAGATCATTTAAAATTTCTTTAAAAAAGATCATAACGGTAACGATCATTGGTCCTAAGAAATGCTTAAAAAGTTGACATAATTATCTTCTTTGTAAAAGATAATTTACTAGACAATTTAAAATTTTTTATTAAAATATCATAACGGTAACGATCATTGGCCCTAATAAATGCTAAAAAAGTTGGCATAATTATCTTCTTTGTCAAAGATAATTTACTAGATAATTTAAAACTTCTTTATAAAAGATCATAATGGTAACAATCATTGGACCTAGTAAATGCCAAAAAACTTGACATAATTATTTTCTTTGTAAAAGATAATTCAAAATTTCTTATTAAAAGACCATAACGGTAATGATCATTAGCCTAATAAATGCTGAAAAAGTTGACATAATTATCTTCTTTGTAAAAGATAATTTAATAGATCATTTAAAATTTCTTCTAAAAGATCATAACGGTAACGATCATTGGGCCTAATAAAGGCTAAGAAAGTTGACATAATTATCTTCTTTGTAAAACATAATTTAATAGATCATTTGAAATTTCTTTATAAAAAGATCATAACGGTAAAGATCATCGGGCCTAATAAATGCGAAAAAAAGTTGATATAATTATCTTTTCTGTAAAAGATAATTTCGTAGATCATTCAAAATTTCTTTATAAAGGATCATAAAGGTAAAGATCATTACGGTAACAATCATTGGGCCTAATAAATGCTAAAATAGTTGATATAATTATCTTCTTTTTGATAGATAATTTACTTGATAATTTAAAATTTATTATTAAAAGATCATAATGGTAACGATCGTTGGGACTAATAAAAGCTAAAAACGTTCACATAGTTATCTTCTTTGTAAAAGATAATTTAATAGATGATTTAAAATTTCTTTATAAAAGATCATAACGGTAACGTTCATTGGCCCTAATATATGCTAAAAAAATTGACATAATTATCTTCTTTGGAAAAGATAATTTAATAGGTCATTTAAAATTTGATTGTAAAAGATCATAACGGTAAAGATCATTGGGCCTAACAAATGCCAAAAAAAGTTGATATAATTATCTTTTCTGTAAAAGATAGTTTAGTAGATCATTTAAAATTTATTTATAAAGGATCATAAAGGTAAAGATCATTATGGTAACAATCATTGGGACTAATAAATGCTAAAATAGTTGACATAATTATCTTCTTTGTAAAAGCTAATTTAATAGATCATTTAAAATTGCTTTATTAAAAGATTATAACAGTAACGATCATTGGGCATAATAAATGCTAAAAAAGTTGATATAATTATCCTCTTTGTAAAAGATAATTTTCTAGATAATTTAAAATTTCTAATTAAAAGATCATAACGGTAACGATCATTGGGCCGAATAAATGCTAAAAAAGTTGACATAGCTATCTTCTTTGTCAAAGATAATATACTAGATAATTTAAAACTTCCTTATAAAAGATAATAACGGTAGCAATCATTGGGCCTAATAAATGCCAAAAAAGTTGACATAATTATCTTCTTTGTAAAAGATAATTTAAAAGATCATTTAAAATTTCTTTAAAAAAGATCATAACGGTAACGATCATTGGTCCTTAGAAATGCTTAAAAAGTTGACATAATTATCTTCTTTGTAAAAGATAATTTACTAGACAATTTAAAATTTCTTATTAAAAGATCATAACATTAACGATCATTGGGCCTAATAAATGCTAAAAAAGTTGACATAATTATCTTCTTTGAAAAAGATAATTTAATAGATCATTTAAAATGTCTTTAAAAAAGATCATAACGGTAACGATCATTGGTCCTAAGAAATGCTTAAAAAGTTGACATAATTATCTTCTTTGTAAAAGATAATTTACTAGACAATTTAAATTTTTTTATTAAAATATCATAACGGTAACGATCATTGGCCCTAATAAATGCTAAAAAAGTTGGCATAATTATCTTCTTTGTCAAAGATAATTTACTAGATAATTTAAAACTTCTTTATAAAAGATCATAATGGTAACAATCATTGGACCTAATAAATGCCAAAAAACTTGACATAATTATCTTCTTTGTAAAAGATAATTCAAAATTTCTTATTAAAAGACCATAACGGTAATGATCATTAGCCTAATAAATGTTGAAAAAGTTGACATAATTATCTTCTTTGTAAAAGATAATTTAATAGATCATTTAAAATTTCTTCTAAAAGATCATAACGGTAACGATCATTGGGCCTAATAAAGGCTAAGAAAGTTGACATAATTATCTTCTTTGTAAAACATAATTTAATAGATCATTTGAAATTTCTTTATAAAAAGATCATAACGGTAAAGATCATCGGGCCTAATAAATGCGAAAAAAAGGTGATATAATTATCTTTTCTGTAAAAGATAATTTCGTAGATCATTTAAAATTTCTTTATAAAGGATCATAAAGGTAAAGATCATTACGGTAACAATCATTGGGGCTAATAAATGCTAAAATAGTTGATATAATTATCTTCTTTTTGATAGATAATTTACTTGATAATTTAAAATTTATTATTAAAAGATCATAATGGTAACGATCGTTGGGACTAATAAATGCTAAAAACGTTCACATAGTTCTCTTCTTTGTAAAAGATAATTTAATAGATCATTTAAAATTTCCTTATAAAAGATCATAACCGTAACGATCATTGGGCCTAATATATGCTAAAAAAGTTGACATTATTATCTTCTTTATAAAAGATAATTTACTGGATAATTTAAAGTTTCTAATTAAAAGATCATAACGGTAACGATCATTGGGCCGAATAAATGCTAAAAAAGTTGACATAGTTATCTTCTTTGTCAAAGATAATTTACTAGATAATTTAAAACTTCTTTATAAAAGATAATAACGGTAACAATCATCGAGCGTAATAAATGCCAAAAAAGTTGACATAATTATCTTCTTTGTAAAAGATAATTTAAAATTTCTTATTAAAAGATCATAACGGTAATCATCATTGGCCTAATAAATGCTAAAAAAGTTGACATAAGTATCTTCTTTGTAAAACATAATTTAATAGATCATTTAAAATTTCTTTATAAAAGATCATAACGGTAACGATCATTGGGCCTAATAAATGCTAAAAAAATTGGCATAATTATCTTCTTTGTAAAAGATAATTTAATAGATCATTAAAAATATCTTTATTAAATGATTATAACGGTAACAACCATTGGGCGTAATAAATGCTAAAAAAGTTTATATAATTATCTTTTCCTTAAAAGATAATTTAGTAGATCATTTAAAATTTCTTTATAAAGGATCATAATGGTAAAGATCATTACGGTAACAATCATTGGGCCATAAATGCTAAAATAGTTGAGATAATTATCTTCTTTGTGATAGATACTTTACTAGATAATTTAAAATTTATTATTAAAAGATCATAATGGTAACGATCGTTGGGCTTAATAAAAGTTAAAAACATTCACATAGTTATCTTCTTTGTAAAAGATAATTTAATAGATCATTTAAAAATTCTTTATAAAAGATCATAACGGTAACGATCATTGGGCCTAATATATGCTAAAAAAGTTGACATAATTATCTTCTTTGTAAAAGATAATTTACTAGATAATTTAAAATTTCTTATTAAAAGATCATAACGGTAACGATCATTGGGCCTAATAAATGCTAAAAAATTTGACATAATTATCTTCGTTGTAAAAGCTAATTTAATAGACCATTTAAAATTTCTTTGTAAAAGATCATAATGATAAAGATCATTGGCCATCTTAAATGCCAAAAAAGTTGACATAATTATCTTCTTTGTAAAAGATAATTTAATAGATCATTTAAAATTTCTTTATTAAAAGATTATAACGGTAACGATCATTGGGCGTAATAAATGCTAAAAAAGTTTATATAATTATCCTCTTTGTAAAAGATAATTTACTAGATAATTTAAAATTTCTAATTAAAAGATCATAACGGTAACGATCATTGGGCCGAATATATGCTAAAAAAGTTGATATAATTATCTTCTTTGTAAAAGATAATTTACTAGATAATTTAAAATTTCTTATTAAAAGATCATAACGGTAATGATCATTGGGCCTAATAAATGCTAAAAAAGCTAACATAATTATCTTCGTTGTAAAAGCTAATTTAATAGATCATTTAAAATTTCTTTGTAAAAGAGCATAACGGTAAAGATCATTGGCCATCATAAATGCCAAAAAATTTGACATAATTATCTTCTTTGTAAAAGATAATTTAATAGATCATTTAAAATTTCTTTATTAAAAGATTATAACGGTAATGATCATTGGGCCTAATAAATACAAAAAAAAGTTGATATAATTATTTGTTTTGTAAAAGATAATTTAGTAGATCATTTAAAATTTCTTTATAAAGGATCATAAAGGTAAAGATCATTACGGTAACAATCATTGGGACTAATAAATGCTAAAATAGTTGACATAATTATCTTCTTTGTCGTAGATAATTTACTAAATAATTTAACATTTATTATTAAAGGATCATAACGGTAACGATCGTTGGGCTTAATAAAAGCTAAAAACGTTCACATAGTTATCTTCTTTGTAAAAGATAATTTAATAGATCATTTAGAATTTCTTTATAAAAGATCATAACGGTAACGATCATTGGGCCTAATATATGCTAAAAAAGTTGACATAATTATCTTCTTTGTAAATGATAATTCACTAGAAAATTTAAAATTTCTTATTAAAAGATCATCACGGTAATGATCCTTGGGCCTAATAAATGCTAAAAAAGTTGACATAATTATCTTCTTTGTAAAAGATAATTCAAAATTTCTTATTAAAAGATCATAACGGTAATGATCTGTGGGCGTAATAAATGCTAAAAAAGTTGATATAATTATCTTCTTTTTAAAAGATAATTTAGTAGATCATTTAAAATATTTTTATAAAGGATCATAAAGGTAAAGATCATTACGGTAACAATCATTGGGCCTAATAAATGCTAAAATAGTTGAGATAATTATCTTCTTTGTGATAGATACTTTACTAGATAATTTAAAATTTATTATTAAAAGATCATAACGGTAAGGATCGTTGGGCTTAATAAAAGCTAAAAATGTTCACATAGTTATCTTCTTTGTAAAAGATAATTTAATAGATCATTTAAAATTTCTTTATAAAACATCGTAAAGGGAACGATCATTGGGCCTAATATATGCTAAAAACGTTGACATAATTATCTTCTTTGTAAAACATAATTTACTAGATAATTTAAAATTTCTTATTAAAAGATCATAACGGTAATGATCATTTGGCCTAATAAATCCTAAAAAAGTTAACATAATTATCTTCATTGTAAAAGCTAATTTAATAGATCATTTAAAATTAATTTTGTAAAAGATCATAACGGTAAAGATCATTGGCCATCATAAATGCCAAAAAATTTGACAAAATTGTCTTGTTTGTAAAAGATGATTTAATAGATCATTTAAAATTTCTTTAATAAAAGATTACAACGGTAATGATCATTCAGCCTAATAAATGCCAACAAAAGTTTATATAATTATCTGTTTTGTAAAAGATAATTTAGTAGATCCTTTAAAATTTCTTTATAAAGGATCATAAAGGTAAATATCATTACAGTAACAATCATTGGGACTAATAAATGCTAAAATAGTTGACATAATTATCTTTTTTGTGATAGATAATTTACTAAATAATTTAACATTTATTATTAAACTATCATAACGGTAACGATCGTTGGGCTTAATAAAAGCTAAAAACATTCACATAGTTATCTTCTTCGTAAAAGATAATTTAATAGATCATTTAGAATTTCTTTATAAAAGATCATAAAGGTAACGATCATTGGGCCTAATATATGCTAAAAAAGTTGACATAATTATCTTCTTTGTAAAAGATAATTTACTAGAAAATTTAAAATTTCTTATTAAAAGATCATCACGGTAACGATCATTGGGCCTAATAAATGCTAAAAAAGTTGACATAATTATCTTCTTTGTAAACGCTAATTTAATAGATCATTTAAAATTTCTTTGTAAAAGATCATAACGGTAAAGATCACTGGCCATCATAAATGCCAAAAAACTTGACATAATTATCTTCTTTGAAAAAGATAATTTAATAGATCATTTAAAATTTCTTTATTAAAAGATTATAACGGTAACGATCATTGGGCGTAACAAATGCTAAAAAAGTTTATATAATTATCTTCTTTGTAAAAGATAAGTTACTAGATAATTTAAAATTTCTAATTAAAATATCATAACGGTAACGATTATTGGGCCGAATAAATGCTAAAAAACTTTACATAATTATCTTCATTGTCAAAGATAATTTACTAGATAATTTAAAATTTCTTATTAAAAGATCATGCCGGTAACGATCGTTGGGCCTAATAAATGCTAAAAAACTTGACATAATTATCTTCTTTGTAAAGGATAATTTACTAGAAAATTTAAAATTTCTTATTAAAAGATCTTAACAGTAACGATAATGGGCCTAATAAATGCTAAAAAAGTTGACATAATTATCTTCTTTCTAAAAGCCAATTTAATAGATCATTTAAAATTTCTTTGTAAAAGATCATAACAGTAAAGATCATTGGCCATTATAAATGCCAAAAAAGTTGACATAATTATCTTCTTTGTAAAACAAAATTTAATAGATCATTTAAAATTTCTTTATAAAAGATCATAACGGTAAAGATTATTGGGCCTAATAAATGCCAAAAAAAGTCGATATAATTATGTTTTCTGTAAAAGATAATTTAGTAGATCATTTAAAATTTCTTTATAAAGGATCATAAAGGTAAAGATCATTACGGTAACAATCATTCGGCCTAACAAATGCTAAAATAGTTGACATAATTATCTTCTTTGTGATAGATAATTTACTAGACAATTTAAAATTTTTTATTAAAAGATCATAAGAGTAACGATCATTGAGCCTAACAAATGCTAAAATAGTTGACATAATTATCTTCTTTGTGATAGATAATTTACTAGACAATTTAAAATTTTTTATTAAAAGATCATAACAGTAACGATCATTGAGCCTAATAAATGCTAAAAAAGTTGACATAATTATCTTCTTTGTAAAACATAATTTAATAGATCATTTAAAATTTCTTATTAAAAGATCATACCGGTAACGATCGTTGGGCCTAATAAATGCTAAAAAACTTGACATGATTATGTTCTTTGTAAAAGATAATTTAATAGATCATTTAAAATTTCTTTATTATAACGGTAACGATCATTGGGCGTAATAAATGCTAAAAAAGTTGATATAATTATCTTCTTTGTAAAAGATAAGTTACTAGATAATTTAAAATTTCTAATTAAAAGATCATAACGGTAACGATCATTGGGCCTAATATATGCTAAAAAAGTTGACATAATTATCTTCTTTGTAAAGGATAATTTACTAGAAAATTTAAAATTTGTTATTAAAAGATCTTAACAGTAACGATCATGGGCCTAATAAATGCTAAAAAAGTTGACATAATTATCTTCTTTCTAAAAGCTAATTTAATAGATCATTTAAAATTTGTTTGTAAAAGATCATAACGGTAAAGATCATTGGCCATCATAAATGCCAAAAAAGTTGACATAATTATCTTCTTTGTAAAACAAAATTTAATATATCATTTAAAATTTCTTTATAAAAGATCATAACGGTAAAGATTATTGGGCCTAATAAATACCAAAAAAAGTTGATATAATTATGTTTTCTGTAAAAGATAATTTAGTAGACCATTTAAAATTTCTTTATAAAGGATCATAAAGGTAAAGATCATTACGGTAACAATCATTCGGCCTAACAAAGGCTAAAATAGTTGACATAATTATCTTCTTTGTGATAGATAATTTAATAGACAATTTAAAATTTTTTATTAAAAGATCATAAGAGTAACGATCATTGAGCCTAACAAATGCTAAAATAGTTGACATAATTATCTTCTTTGTGATAGATAATTTACTAGACAATTTAAAATTTTTTATTAAAAGATCATAAGAGTAACGATCATTGAGCCTAATAAATGCTAAAAAAGTTGACATAATTATCTTCTTTGTAAAACATAATTTAATAGATCATTTAAAATTTCTTATTAAAAGATCATACCGGTAACGATCGTTGGGCCTAATAAATGCTAAAAAACTTGACATGATTATGTTGTTTGTAAAAGATAATTTAATAGATCATTTAAAATTTCTTTATTATAACGGTAACGATCATTGGGCGTAATAAATGCTAAAAAAGTTGATATAATTATCTTCTTTGTAAAAGATAAGTTACTAGATAATTTAAAATTTCTAATTAAAAGATCATAACGGTAACGATCATTGGGCCTAATATATGCTAAAAAAGTTGACATAATTATCTTCTTTGTAAAGGATAATTTACTAGAAAATTTAAAATTTCTTATTAAAAGATCTTAACAGTAACGATCATGGGCCTAATAAATGCTAAAAAAGTTGACATAATTATCTTCTTTCTAAAAGCTAATTTAATAGATCATTTAAAATTTGTTTGTAAAAGATCATAACGGTAAAGATCATTGGCCATCATAAATGCCAAAAAAGTTGACATAATTATCTTCTTTGTAAAACAAAATTTAATACATCATTTAAAATTTCTTTATAAAAGATCATAAAGGTAAAGATTATTGGGCCTAATAAATACCAAAAAAAGTTGATATAATTATGTTTTCTGTAAAAGATAATTTAGTAGATCATTTAAAATTTCTTTATAAAGGATCATAAAGGTAAAGATCATTACGGTAACAATCATTCGGCCTAACAAATGCTAAAATAGTTGACATAATTATCTTCTTTGTGATAGATAATTTACTAGACAATTTAAAATTTTTTATTAAAAGATCATAAGAGTAACGATCATTGAGCCTAACAAATTCTAAAATAGTTGACATAATTATCTTCTTTGTGATAGATAATTTACTAGACAATTTAAAATTTTTTATTAAAAGATCATAACAGTAACGATCATTGAGCCTAATAAATGCTAAAAAAGTTGACATAATTATCTTCTTTGTAAAACATAATTTAATAGATCATTTAAAATTTCTTATTAAAAGATCATACCGGTAACGATCGTTGGGCCTAATAAATGCTAAAAAACTTGACATGATTATGTTCTTTGTAAAAGATAATTTAATAGATCATTTAAAATTTCTTTATTATAACGGTAACGATCATTGGGCGTAATAAATGCTAAAAAAGTTGATATAATTATCTTCTTTGTAAAAGATAAGTTACTAGATAATTTAAAATTTCTAATTAAAAGATCATAACGGTAACGATCATTGGGCCTAATATATGCTAAAAAAGTTGACATAATTATCTTCTTTGTAAAGGATAATTTACTATAAAATTTAAAATTTGTTATTAAAAGATCTTAACAGTAACGATCATGGGCCTAATAAATGCTAAAAAAGTTGACATAATTATCTTCTTTCTAAAAGCTAATTTAATAGATCATTTAAAATTTGTTTGTAAAAGATCATAACGGTAAAGATCATTGGCCATCATAAATGCCAAAAAAGTTGACATAATTATCTTCTTTGTAAAACAAAATTTAATACATCATTTAAAATTTCTTTATAAAAGATCATAACGGTAACGATTATTGGGCCTAATAAATGCCAAAAAAAGTTGATATAATTATGTTTTCTGTAAAAGATAATTTAGTAGATCATTTAAAATTTCTTTATAAAGGATCATAAAGGTAAAGATCATTACGGTAACAATCATTCGGCCTAACAAATGCTAAAATAGTTGACATAATTATCTTCTTTGTGATAGATAATTTACTAGACAATTTAAAATTTTTTATTAAAAGATCATAAGAGTAACGATCATTGAGCCTAATAAATGCTAAAAAAGTTGACATAATTATCTTCTTTGTAAAACATAATTTAATAGATCATTTAAAATTTCTTTATAAAAAAACATACCGGTAACGATCGTTGGGCCTAATAAATGCTAAAAAACTTGACATGATTATGTTCTTTGTAAAAGATGATTTAATAGATCATTTAAAATTTCTTTATTAAAAGATTATAACGGTAACGATCATTGGGCGTAATAAATGCTAAAAAAGTTGATATAATTATCTTCTTTGTAAAAGATAAGTTACTAGATAATTTAAAATTTCTAATTAAAAGATCATAACGGTAACGATCATTGGGCCTAATATATGCTAAAAAAGTTGACATAATTATCTTCTTTGTAAAAGATAATTTACTAGAAAATTTAAAATTTCTTATTAAAAGATCTTAACAGTAACGATCATTGGGACTAATAAATGCTAAAAAAGTTGACATAATTATCTTCTTTCTAAAAGCTAATTTAATAGATCATTTAAAATTTGTTTGTAAAAGATCATAACGGTAAAGATCATTGGCCATCATAAATGCCAAAAAAGTTGACATAATTATCTTCTTTGTAAAACAAAATTTAATACATCATTTAAAATTTCTTTATAAAAGATCATAACGGTAAAGATTATTGGGCCTAATAAATACCAAAAAAAGTTGATATAATTATGTTTTCTGTAAAAGATAATTTAGTAGATCATTTAAAATTTCTTTATAAAGGATCATAAAGGTAAAGATCATTACGGTAACAATCATTCGGCCTAACAAATGCTAAAATAGTTGACATAATTATCTTCTTTGTGATAGATAATTTACTAGACAATTTAAAATTTTTTATTAAAAGATCATAAGAGTAACGATCATTGAGCCTAACAAATTCTAAAATAGTTGACATAATTATCTTCTTTGTGATAGATAATTTACTAGACAATTTAAAATTTTTTATTAAAAGATCATAACAGTAACGATCATTGAGCCTAATAAATGCTAAAAAAGTTGACATAATTATCTTCTTTGTAAAACATAATTTAATAGATCATTTAAAATTTCTTATTAAAAGATCATACCGGTAACGATCGTTGGGCCTAATAAATGCTAAAAAACTTGACATGATTATGTTCTTTGTAAAAGATAATTTAATAGATCATTTACAATTTCTTTATTATAACGGTAACGATCATTGGGCGTAATAAATGCTAAAAAAGTTGATATAATTATCTTCTTTGTAAAAGATAAGTTACTAGATAATTTAAAATTTCTAATTAAAAGATCATAACGGTAACGATCATTGGGCCTAATATATGCTAAAAAAGTTGACATAATTATCTTCTTTGTAAAGGATAATTTACTATAAAATTTAAAATTTGTTATTAAAAGATCTTAACAGTAACGATCATGGGCCTAATAAATGCTAAAAAAGTTGACATAATTATCTTCTTTCTAAAAGCTAATTTAATAGATCATTTAAAATTTGTTTGTAAAAGATCATAACGGTAAAGATCATTGGCCATCATAAATGCCAAAAAAGTTGACATAACTATCTTCTTTGTAAAACAAAATTTAATACATCATTTAAAATTTCTTTATAAAAGATCATAACGGTAACGATTATTGGGCCTAATAAATGCCAAAAAAAGTTGATATAATTATGTTTTCTGTAAAAGATAATTTAGTAGATCATTTAAAATTTCTTTATAAAGGATCATAAAGGTAAAGATCATTACGGTAACAATCATTCGGCCTAACAAATGCTAAAATAGTTGACATAATTATCTTCTTTGTGATAGATAATTTACTAGACAATTTAAAATTTTTTATTAAAAGATCATAAGAGTAACGATCATTGAGCCTAATAAATGCTAAAAAAGTTGACATAATTATCTTCTTTGTAAAACATAATTTAATAGATCATTTAAAATTTCTTTATAAAAAAACATACCGGTAACGATCGTTGGGCCTAATAAATGCTAAAAAACTTGACATGATTATGTTCTTTGTAAAAGATGATTTAATAGATCATTTAAAATTTCTTTATTAAAAGATTATAACGGTAACGATCATTGGGCGTAATAAATGCTAAAAAAGTTGATATAATTATCTTCTTTGTAAAAGATAAGTTACTAGATAATTTAAAATTTCTAATTAAAAGATCATAACGGTAACGATCATTGGGCCTAATATATGCTAAAAAAGTTGACATAATTATCTTCTTTGTAAAAGATAATTTACTAGAAAATTTAAAATTTCTTATTAAAAGATCTTAACAGTAACGATCATTGGGACTAATAAATGCTAAAAAAGTTGACATAATTATCTTCTTTCTAAAAGCTAATTTAATAGATCATTTAAAATTTCTTTGTAAAAGATCATAACGGTAAAGATCATTGGCCATCATAAATGCCAAAAAAGTTGACATAATTATCTTCTTTGTAAAACAAAATTTAATAGATCATTTAAAATTTCTTTATAAAAGATCATAACGGTAAAGATCATTGGGCCTAATAAATGCCAAACAAAGATGATATAATTATATTTTCTGTAAAAGATAATTTAGTAGATCATTTAGAATTTCTTTATAAAGGATCATAAAGGTAAAGATCATTACGGTAACAATCATTGGGCCTAATAATTGGTAAAATAGTTAACATAATTATCTTCTTTGTGATAGATAATTTACTATATAATTTAAAATTTATTATTAAAAGATCATAACGGTAACGATAGTTGGGCTTAATAAAAGCTAAAAACGTTGACATAATTATCTTCTTTGTAAAACATAATTTAATAGATCATTTAAAATTTCTTTATAAAAAAACATACCGGTAACGATCGTTGGGCCTAATAAATGCTAAAAAACTTGACATGATTATGTTCTTTGTAAAAGATGATTTAATAGATCATTTAAAATTTCTTTATTAAAAGATTATAACGGTAACGATCATTGGGCGTAATAAATGCTAAAAAAGTTGATATAATTATCTTCTTTGTAAAAGATAAGTTACTAGATAATTTAAAATTTCTAATTAAAAGATCATAACGGTAACGATCATTGGGCCTAATATATGCTAAAAAAGTTGACATAATTATCTTCTTTGTAAAAGATAATTTACTAGAAAATTTAAAATTTCTTATTAAAAGATCTTAACAGTAACGATCATTGGGACTAATAAATGCTAAAAAAGTTGACATAATTATCTTCTTTCTAAAAGCTAATTTAATAGATCATTTAAAATTTCTTTGTAAAAGATCATAACGGTAAAGATCATTGGCCATCATAAATGCCAAAAAAGTTGACATAATTATCTTCTTTGTAAAACAAAATTTAATAGATCATTTAAAATTTCTTTATAAAAGATCATAACGGTAAAGATCATTGGGCCTAATAAATGCCAAACAAAGATGATATAATTATATTTTCTGTAAAAGATAATTTAGTAGATCATTTAGAATTTCTTTATAAAGGATCATAAAGGTAAAGATCATTACGGTAACAATCATTGGGCCTAATAATTGGTAAAATAGTTAACATAATTATCTTCTTTGTGATAGATAATTTACTATATAATTTAAAATTTATTATTAAAAGATCATAACGGTAACGATAGTTGGGCTTAATAAAAGCTAAAAACGTTCACATAGTTATCTTATTTGTAAAAGATAATTTAATAGATCATTTAAAATTTATTTATAAAAGATCATAACGGTAACGATCATTGGGCCTAATATATGCTAAAAAAGTTGACATAATTATCTTCTTTGTAAAAGATAATTTACTAGAAAAATGAAAATTTCTTATTAAAAGATCATAACGGTAACGATCATTGGGCCTAATAAATGCTAAAAAACTTGGCATAATTATCTTCTCTGTGATAGATAATTTACTAGATAATTTAAAGTTTATTATTAAAAGATCATAACGGTAACGATCGTTGGGCTTAATAAAAGCTAAAAATGTTCACATACTTATCTTATTTGTAAAAGATAATTTAATAGATCATTTAAAATTTCTTTATAAGAGACCATAACGGTAACGATCATTGGGCCTAATATATGCTAAAAAAGTTGACATAATTATCTTCTTTGTTAAAGATAATTTACTACAAAAATTAAAATTTCTTATTAAAAGATCATAACGGTAACGATCGTTGGGCCTAATAAATGCTAAAAAAGTTAGCATAATTATCTTCTTTGGAAAAGCTAATTTAATAGATCCTTCAAAATTTCTTTGTAAAAGATCATAACGGTAAAGATCATTGGCCATCATAAATGGCAAAAAAGTTGACATAATTATCTTATTTGTAAAAGATAATTTAATAGATCATTTAAAATTTCTTTATTAAAAGATTATAACGGTAACGATCATTGGGCGTAATAA
Source organism: Psophocarpus tetragonolobus (assembly GCA_037954015.1). Lineage (NCBI taxonomy): Eukaryota > Viridiplantae > Streptophyta > Magnoliopsida > Fabales > Fabaceae > Psophocarpus > Psophocarpus tetragonolobus. Next base: position 55,772,125 of record CM075688.1, on the reverse strand, counting down.
ATGCTAAAAAAGTTTATATAATTATCTTCTTTGTAAAAGATAAGTTACTAGATAATTTAAAATTTCTAATTAAAAGATCATAACGGTAACGATTATTGGGCCGAATAAATGCTAAAAAAGTTTACATAATTATCTTCTTTGTCAAAGATAATTTACTCGATAATTTAAAATTTTTTTTTAAAAGATCATACCGATAATGATCATTGGGCCTAATAAATGTTTACAAACTTGACATAATTATCTTCTTTGTAAAAGGTAATTTAATAGATCATTTAAAATTTCTTTATAAAAGATCATAACGGTAAAGATCATTGGGCCAAAAAAAGATGATATAATTATATTTTCTGTAAAAGATAATTTAGTAGATCATTTAAAATTTCTTTATAAGGGATCATAAAGGTAAAGATCATTACGGTAACAATCATTGGGCCTAATAAATGGTAAAATAGTTGACATAATTATCTTCTTTGTGATAGATACTTTACTAGATAATTTAAAATTTATTGTTAAAAGATCATAACGGTAACGATCGTTGGGCTTAATAAAAGCTAAAAATGTTCACATAGTTATCTTCTTTGTAAAAGATAATTTAATACATCATTTAAAATTTCTTTATAAAAGATCATAACGGTAACGATCATTGGGCCTAATATATGCTAAAAAAGTTCACATAATTATCTTCTTTGTAAAAGCTAATTTAATAGATCATTTAAAATTTCTTTGTAAAAGATCATAACGGTAAAGATCATTGGCCATCATAAATGCCAAAAAAGTTGACATAATTATCTTTTTTGTAAAAGATAATTTAATAGATCATTTAAAATTTCTTTATTAAAAGATTATAACGGTAACGATCATTGGGCGTAATAAATGCTAAAAAAGTTGATATAATTATCTTCTTTGTAAAATATAAGTTACTAGATAATTTAAAATTTCAAATTAAAATATCATAATGGTAACGATTATTGGGCCGAATAAATGCTAAAAAAGTTTACATAATTATCTTTGTTGTCAAAGATAATTTACTAGATAATTTACTAGATAATTTAAAATTTCTTCTTAAAAGATCATATCGGTAACGATCGTTGGGCCTAATAAATTCTAAAAAACTTGACATAATTATCTTCTTTGTAAAAGGTAATTTAATAGATCATTTAAAATTTCTTTATAAAAGATAATAACGGTAACGATCATTGAGCCTAATAAACGCTAAGAAAGTTGCCATAATTATATTCTCTGTAAAACATAATTTAGTAGATCATTTAAAATTTCTTTATAAAAGATCATAACGGTAAAGATCATTGGGCCTAATAAATGCCAAACAAAGATGATATAATTATATTTTCTGTAAAAGATAATTTAGTAGATCATTTAGAATTTCTTTATAAAGGATCATAAAGGTAAAGATCATTACGGATCATTGGGCTTAATAATTGCTAAAATAGTTGACATTATTATCTTCTTTGTGATAGATAATTTACTAGATAATTTAAAATTTATTATTAAAAGATCATATGGGGTAACGATAGTTGGGCTTAATAAAAGCTAAAAACGTTCACATAATTATCTTCTTTGTAAAAGATAATTTACTAGAACAATTAAAATTTCTTATTAAAATATCATAACGGTAACGATCATTGGGCCTAATAAATATCAATAAATTTGACATAATTATCTTCTTTGTAAAAGATCATTTAATAGATCATTGAAAATTTCTTTATTAAAAGATTATAACGGTAACGATCATTGGGCATAATAAATGCTAAACATGTTGACATAATTATATTCTTTGTAAAAACTAATTTAATAGATCATTTAAAATTTCTTTGTAAAAGATCATAACCGTAAAGATCATTGGCCATCATAAATGCCAAAAAAGTTGACATAATTATCTTCTTTGTAAAATATAATTTAGTAATTCATTTAAAATTTTTTTATTAAAAGATTATAACGGTAACGATCTTTGGGCGTAATAAATGCTAAAAAAGTTGATATAATTATCTTTTCTTTAAAAGATAATTTAGTAGATCATTTAAAATATTTTTATAAAGGATCATAAAGGTAAAGGTAATTACGGTAACAATCATTGGGCCTAATAAATGCTAAAATAGTTGAGATAATTATCTTCTTTGTGATAGATACTTTACTAGATAATTTAAAATTTATTATTAAAATATCATAACGGTAACGATCGTTGGGCTTAATAAAAGCTAAAAACGTTCACTTAGTTATCTTCTTTGTAAAAGATAAGTTAATAGATCATTTAAAATTTCTTTATAAAACATCGTAACGGTAACGATCATTGGGCCTAATATATGCTAAAAACGTTGACATAATTATCTTCTTTGTAAAAGATAATTTACTAGATAATTTGAAATTTCTTATTAAAAGATCATAACGGTAAAGATCATTGGCCATAATAAATATCAATAAATTTTTCATAATTATCTTCTTTGTAAAAGATCATTTAATAGATCATTGAAAATTTCTTTATTAAAAGATTATAAAGGTAACGATCATTGGGCATAATAAATGCTAAACATGTTGACATAATTATATTCTTGGTAAAAACTAATTTAATAGATCATTTAAAATTTCTTTGTAAAAGATCATAACGGTAGAGATCATTGGCCATCATAAATGCCAAAAAAGTTGACATAATTATCTTCTTTGTAAAATATAATTTAATAGTTCATTTAAAATTTCTTTATTAAAAGATTATAACGGTAACAATCATTGGGCCTAATATATGCTAAAAAAGTTGACATAATTATCTTCTTTGTAAAAGATAATTTACTAGAAAAATTAAAACTTCTTATTAAAAGATCATAACGGTAACGATCATTGGGCCTAATAAATGCTAAAAAAGTTGGCATAATTATCTTCTTTGGAAAATCTACTTTAATAGATAATTTAAAATTTCTTTGTAAAAGATCATAAAGGTAAAGATCATTGGCCATCATAAATGCCCACAAAGTTGACATAATTATCTTTTTTGTAAAAGATAATTTAATAGATCATTTAAAATTTCTTTATTAAAAGATTATAACAGTAACGATCATTGGGCGTAATAAATGCTAAAAAAGTTGACATAATTATCTTCTTTGTAAAAGATAATTTACTAGATAATTTGAAATTTCTTATTAAAAGATCATAACGGTAACGATCATTGGGCCTAATAAAAGGCAAAAAAAGTTGATATAATTATCTTTTCTGTAAAAGATAATTTAGTAGATCATTTAAAATTTCTTTATAAAGGATCATAAAGGTAAAGATCATTAAGGTAACAATCATTGGGACTAATAAATGCTAAAATAGTTGACATAATTATCTTCTTTGTGATACATAATTTACTAAATAATTGAAAATTTACTATTAAAAGATCATAACGCTAACGATCGTTGGGCTTAATAAAAGCTAAAAACGTTCACATAGTTATCTTATTTGTAAAATATAATTTAATAGATCATTTAAAATTTCTTTATAAAAGATCATAACGGTAACGATCATTGGGCCTAATATATGCTAAAAAAGTTGACATAATTATCTTCTTTGTAAAAGCTAATTTAATAGATCATTTAAAATTTCTTTGTAAAAGATCATTGGCCATCATAAATGCCAAAAAAGTTGACATAATTATCTTCTTTGTAAAAGATAATTTAATAGATCATTTAAAATTTCTTTATTAAAAGATTATAACGGTAACGATCATTGGGCGTAATAAATGCTAAAAAAGTTGATATAATTATCTACTTTGGAAAAGATAAGTTACTAGATAATTTATAATTTATAATTAAAAGATCATAACGGTAACGATTATTAGGCCGAATAAATGTTAAAAAGGTTTACATAATTATCGTCTTTGTCAAAGATAATTTACTAGATAATTTAAAATATCTTATTAAAAGATCGTACCGGTAACGATCGTTGGGCCTAATAAATGCTAAAAAACTTGAAATAATTATCTTCTTTGTAAAAGGTAATTTAATAGATCATTTAAAATTTCTTTATAAAAGATAATAACGATAACAATCATTGAGCCTAATAAATGCTAAGAAAGTTGACATAATTATATTTTTTGTAAAACATAATTAAATAGATCATTTAAAATTTCTTTATAAAAGATCATAACGGTAAAGATCATTGGGCCTAATAAATGCCAAAAAAAGATGATATAATTATATTTTCTGTAAAAGATAATTTAGTAGATCATTTAAAATTTCTTTATAAAGGATCATAAAGGCAAATATCATTACGGTAACAATCATTGGGACTAATAAATGCTAAAATAGTTGACATAATTATCTTCTTTGTGATACATAATTTACTAAATAATTTAAAATTTATTATTAAAAGATCATAACGGTAACGATCATTGGGCTTAATAAAAGCTAAAAACGTTAACATAGTTATCTTCTTTGTAAAAGATAATTTAATAGATCATTTAAAATTTCTTTCTCAAAGATCACAACGATAACGATCATGGGGCCTAATATATGCTAAAAAAGTTGACATAATTATCGTCTTTGTAAAAGCTATTTTAATATATCATTTAAAATTTCTTTGTAAATGATGATAACGGTAACGATCATTGGGCCTAATATATGCTAAAAAAGTTGACATAATTATCTTCTTTGTAAAAGCTAATTTAATAGATCATTTAAAATTTCTTCTTAAAAGATCATATCGGTAACTATCGTTGGGCCTAATAAATGCTAAAAAACTTGACATAATTATCTTCTTTGTAAAAGGTAATTTAATAGATCATTTAAAATTTCTTTACAAAAGATCATATCGGTAACGATCATTGGGCCTAATATATGCTAAAAAATTTGACATAATTATCTTCTTTGTAAAAGCTAATTTAATAGATCATTTAAAATTTCTTTATAAAAGATCATAACGGTAACGATCATTGGGACTAATATACGCTAAAAAAGTTGACATAATTATCTTCTTTGTAAAAGCTAATTTAATAGATCATTTAAAATTTCTTTGTAAAAGATCATAACGGTAGAGATCATTGGCCATCACAAATGCCAAAAAAGTTGACATAATTATCTTCTTTATAAAAGATAATGTAATAGATCATTTAAAATTTCTTTATTAAAAGATTATAACGGTAACGATCATTGGGTGTAATAAATGCTAAAAAAGTTTTTATAATTATCTTCTTTGTAAAAGATAAGTTACTAGATAATTTAAAATTTCTAATTAAAAGATCATAATGGTAACGATTATTGGGCCGAAGAAATGCTAAAAAAGTTTACATAATTATCTTCTTTGTCAAAGATAATTTACTAGATAATTTAAAATTTCTTCTTAAAAGATCATATCGGTAACGATCGTTGGGCCTAATAAATGCTAAAAAACTTGACATAATTATCTTCTTTGTAAAAGGTAATTTAATAGATCATTTAAAATTTCTTTATAAAAGATAATAACGGTAACGATCATTGAGCCTAATAAATGCTAAGAAAGTTGACATAATTATATTCTTTGTAACACATAATTTAATAGATCATTTAAAATTTCTTTATAGAAGATCATAACGGTAAAGATCATTGGGCCTAATAAATGCCAAACAAAGATGATATAATTATCTTTTCTGTAAAAGATAATTTAGTAGATCATTTAAAATTTCTTTATAAAGGATCATAAAGGTAAAGATCATTACGGTAACAATCATTGGGCCTAATAATTGCTAAAATAGTTGACATAATTATGTTCTTTGTGATAGATAATTTACTAGATAATTTAAAAGTTACTATTAAAATATCATAATGGTAACGATCGTTAGGCTTAATAAAAGCTAAAAACGTTCACATAGTTATCTTATTTGTAAAAGATAATTTAATAGATCATTTAAAATTTCTTTATAAAAGATCATAACGGTAGCGATTGTTGGACCTAATATATGCTAAAAAAGTTGACATAATTATCTTCTTTGTAAAAGATAATTTACTAGAAAATTTAAAATTTTTTATTAAAATATCATAACGAAAACGAACATTGGGCCTAATAAAAGCTAAAAAAGTTGACATCATTATCTTCTTTGTAAAAGCTAATTTAATAGATCATTTAAAATTTCTTTGTAAAAGATCATAACGATAAAGATCATTGGCCATCATAAATTCCAAAAAAGTTGACAGAATTATCTTCTTTGTAAAAGATAATTTAATATTTCTTATTAAAAGATCATAACAGTAATGATCATTGGCCTAATAAATTCCAAACAAGTTGACATAATTATCTTATTTGTAAAAGATAATTTTATAGATCATTTAAAATTTCTTTATAAAAGATCATAATGGTAAAGATCATTAGCCATCATAAATGCCAAAAAAGTTGACAGAATTATCTTCTTTGTAAAAGATAATTTAAAATTTCTTATTAAAAGATCATAACACTAACGATTATTGGGTCTAATAAATGCTAAAAAATTTGACATAATTATCTTCTTTGTAAAATATAATTTAATAGATCATTTAAAATCTCTTTATTTAAAAGATTATAACGGTAACGATCATTGGCCGTAATAAATGCTAAAAAAGTTTATATAATGATCTTCTTTGTAAAAGATTAGTTACTAGATAATTTAAAATTTCTAATTAAAGGATCATAACTTTAACGATTATTGGACCGAATAAATGATAAAAAAGTTTATATAATTATCTTCTTTGTCAAAGATAATTTACTAGATAATTTAAAATTTATTATTAAAAGATTATACCGGTAACGATCGTTGGGCCTAATAAATGCTAAAAAACTTGACATAATTATCTTCTTTGTAAAAGGTAATTTAATAGACCATTTAAAATTTCTTTATAAAAGATAATAACGGTAACGATCATTGAGCCTAATAAATGCTAAGAAAGTTGACATAATTATCTTCTTTGTAAAACATAATTTAATAGAACATTTAAAATTTCTTTATAAAAGATCATAACAGTAAAGATAATTGGGCCTAATAAATGCAAAAAAAAGATGATATAATTATATTTTCTGTAAAAGATAATTTAGTAGATCATTTAAAATTTCTTTATAAAGGATCATCAAAGTAAAGATCATTACGGTAACAATCATTGGGCCTAATAATTGCTAAAATAGTTGACATAATTATTTTCTTTATGATACATAATTTACTAGATAATTCAAAATTTATTATTAAAAGATCATAACGGTAACGATGGTTGGGCTTAATAAAAGCTAAAAACGTTCACATAGTTATCTTATTTGTAAAAGATAATTTAATAGATCATTTAAAATTTCTTTATAAAATATCATAACGGTAGCGATCATTGGACTTAATATATGCTAAAAAAGTTGACATAATTATCTTCTTTATAAAATATAATTTACTAGAAAATTTAAAATTTCTTATTAAAATATCATAACGGAAACGATCATTGGGTCTAATAAATGCTAAAAAAGTTGACGTGATTATCTTCTTTGTAAAAGCTAATTTAATAGATCATTTAAAATTTCTTTGTAAAAGATCATAACGGTAAAGATCATTGGCCATCCTAAATGCCAACAAAGTTGACATAATTATCTTCTTTGTAAACGATAATTTAATAGATAATTTAAAATTTCTTTATTAAAAGATTATACCAGTAACGATCATTGGCCGTAATAAATGCTAAAAAAGTTGATATAATTATCTTCTTTGTAAAAGATAAGTTACTAGATAATTTAACATTTCTAATTAAAGGATCATAACGGTAACGATTATTGGACCGAATAAATGCTAAAAAAGTTTACATAATTATCTTCTTTGTCAAAGATACTTTACTAGATAATTTAAAATTTCTTATTAAAAGATCATACCGGTAATGATCGTTGGGCTTAATAAATGCTAAAAAACTTGACATAATTATCTTCTTTGTAAAAGGTAATTTAATAGACCATTTAAAATTTCTTTATAAAAGATAATAACGGTAACGATCATTGAGCCTAATAAATGCTAAGAAAGTTGACATAATTATCTTCTTTGTAAAACATAATTTAATGGAACATTTAAAATTTCTTTATAAAAGATCATAATGGTAAAGATCATTGGGCCAAATAAATGCCAAAAAAATATGATATAATTATATTTTCTGTAAAAGATAATTTAGTAGATCATTTAAAATTTCTTTATAAAGGATCATCAAAGTAAAGATCATTAAGGTAACAATCATTGGGCCTAATAATTGCTAAAATAGTTGACATAATTATCTTCTTTATGATACATAATTTACTAGATAATTTAAAATTTATTATTAAAAGATCATAACGGTAACGATGGTTGGGCTTAATAAAAGCTAAAAACGTTCACATAGTTATCTTATTTGTAAAAGATAATTTAATAGATCATTTAAAATTTGTTTATAAAAGATCATAACGGTAGCGATCATTGGATCTAATATATGCTAAAAAAGTTGACATGATTATCTTCTTTGTAAAAGATAATTTACTAGAAAATTTAAAATTTCTTATTAAAATATCATAACGGAAACGATCATTGGGTCTAATAAATGCTACAAAAGTTGACGTGATTATCTTCTTTGTAAAAGCTAATTTCATAGATCATTTAAAATTTCTTTGTAAAAGATCATAATGGTAAAGATCATTGGCCATCATAAATTCCAAAAAAGTTGACAGAATTATCTTCTTTGTAAAAGATAATTTAAAATTTGTTATTAAAAGATCATAACAGTAATGATCATTGGCCTAATAAATGCCAAACAAGTTGACATAATTATCTTCTTTGTAAAAGATAATTTTATAGATCATTTAAAATTTCTTTATAAAAGATCATAACGGTAAAGATCATTTGCCATCATAAATGCCAAAAAAGTTGACAGAATTATCTTCTTTGTAAAAGATAATTTATAATTTCTTATTAAAAGATGATAACACTAACGATTATTGAGCCTAATAAATACTAAAAAAGTTGACATAATTATCTTCTTTGTAAAAGATAATTTAATAGATCATTTAAAATTTATTTATTAAAAGATTATAACGGTAACGATCATTGGGCGTAATAAATGCTAAAAAAGTTAATATAATTATCTTATTTGTAAAAGATAAGTTACTAGATAATTTAAAATTTATAATTAAAAGACCACAACGATAACGATCATTGGGCCGAATAAATGCTAAAAAAGTTGACATAGTTATCTTCTTTGTCAAAGATAATTTACTAGATAATTTAAAACTTCTTTATAAAAGATCATAACGGTAACAATCATTGGGCATAATAAATACCAAAAAAGTTGACATAATTATCTTCTTTGTAAAAGATAACTTAAAATTTCTTATTAAAAGATCATAACGGTAATGATCATTGGCCTAATAAATGCTAAAAAAGTTGAAAGAATTATATTCTTTGTAAAAGATAATTTAATAGATCATTTCAAATTTCTTTACAAAAGATCATAACGGCAACGATCATTGGGCTAATAAATGCTAAAAAAATTGAGATAATTATCTTCTTTGTAAAAGATAACTTAAAATTTCTTATTAAAAGATCATAATGGTAATGATCATTGGCCTAATAAATGCTAAAAAAATTTCCGTAATTATCTTCTTTGTAAAAGATAATTTAATATATCATTTCAAATTTCTTTACAAAAGATCATAATGGTAGCGATCATTGGGCCTAATAAATGCTAAAAAAATTGACATAATTATCTTCTTTCTAAAAGATAATAATAGATCATTTAAAATTTCTTCATTAAAAGATTATAACGGTAACGATAATTGAGCGTAATAAATGCTAACAAAGTTGATTGAATTATCTTCTTTGTAAAAGATAATTTACTAGATAATTTAAAATTTCTAATTACAAGTTCATAACGGTAACGATTATTGGGCTGAATAAATGCTGAAAAAGTTGATATAGTTATCTTGTTTGTCAAAGATAATTTACTAGATAATTTAAAACTTCTTTATAAAAGATAATAATGGTAACAATCATTGGGCCTAATAAATGCCAAAAAAGTTGACATAATGATCTTCTTTGTAAAAGATAATTTAAAATTTCTTATTAAAAGATCATAACGGTAATGATCATGGGCCTAATAAATGCTAAAAAAGTTTACATAATTATCTTCTTTGTAAAAGATAATTTAATAGGTCATTTAAAATTTCTTTACAAAAGATTATAACGGTAATGATCATTGGGCCTAATAAATGTTAAAAAAATTGACATAATTATCTTCCTTGTAAAAGATAATTTAATACATCAATTAAAATTTCTTTATTAAAAGGTTATAACGGTAACGATCATTGGGTGTAATAAATGCTAAAAAAGTTTATAGAATTATCTTCTTTGTAAAAAATAATTTAATAGATCATTTAAAATTTCTATCTAAAAGATCATAACGGTAATGATCATTGGCCTAATAAATGCTAAAAAAGTTGACATAATTATCTTCTTTGTAAAAGATAATTTACTAGAAAATTTAAAATTTCTTATTAAAAGATCATAACAGTAACGATCATTGGGCCTAATAAATGCTAAAGAAGTTGACATAATTATCTTCTTTGTAAAAGCTAATTTAATAGATCGTTTAAAATTTCTATCTAAAAGATCATAACGGTAAAGATCATCGGCCATCATAAATGCCAAAAAAGTTGACATAATTATCTTCTTTGCAAAAGATAATTTAATAGATCATTTAAAATTTCTTTATTAAAAGATTGTAATAGTAACGATGATTGGGCGTAATAAATGCTAAAAAAGTTGATAGAATTATCTTCTTTGTAAAAGATAATTTACTAGATAACTTAAAATTTCTAATTAAAAGATCATAACGGTAAGGATCATTGGGCCGAATAAATGCTAAAAAAGTTGACATAGTTATCTTCTTTGTTAAAGATAATTTACTTGATAATTGAAAACTTCTTTATAAAAGATCATAAGGTAACAATCATTGGGCGTAATAAATGCCAAAAAAGTTGACATAATTATCTTTTTTGTAAAAGATAATTTAAAATTTCTTATTAAAAGATCATAACGGTAACGATCATTGAGCCTAATAAATGCTAAAAAAATTGATTGAATTATCTTCTTTGTAAAAGATAATTTACTAGATAATTTAAATTTTCTAATTAAAAGATCATAACGGTAACGATCATTGGGCCTAATAAATGTTAAAGAAGTTGACATAATTATCTTATTCGTAAAAGCTAATTTAATAGATCATTTAAAATTTCTATCTAAAAGATCATAACGGTAATGATCATTGGCCTAATAAATGCTAAAAAAGTTGACATAATTATCTTCTTTGTAAAAGATAATTTTATCGATCATTTAAAATTTCTTTACAAAAGATCATAACGGTAACGATCGTTGGGCCTAATAAAAGCTAAAAACGTTCACATAGTTATCTTCTTTGTAAAAGATAATTTAATAGATCATTTTAAATTTCTTTATAAAAGATCATAACGGTAACGATCATTGGGCCTAATATATGCTAAAAAAGTTGACATAATTATCTTCTTTGTAAAGGATAATTTACTAGAAAATTTAAAATTTCTTATTAAAAGATCATAACGGTAACGATCATTGGGCCTAATAAATGCTAAAGAACTTGACATAATTATCTTCTTTGTAAAAGCTAATTTAATAGATTGTTTAAAATTTCTATCTAAAAGATCATAACGGTAAAGATCATCGGCCATCATAAATGCCAAAAAAGTTGACATAATTATATTCTTTGTAAAAGATAATTTAATAGATCATTTAAAATTTCTTTATTAAAAGATTATAACAGTGATGATGATTGGGCGTAATAAATGCTAAAAAAGTTGATAGAATTATCTTCTTTGTAAAAGATAATTTACTCGATAACTTAAAATTTCTAATTAAAAGATCATAACGGTAACGATCATTGGGCCGAATAAATGCTAAAAAAGTTGACATAGTTATCTTCTTTGTCAAAGATAATTTACTAGATAATTGAAAACTTCTTTATAAAAGATCATAATGGTAACAATCATTGGGCGTAATAAATGCCAAAAAAGTTGACATAATTATCTTCTTTGTAAAAGATAATTTAAAATTTCTTATTGAAAGATCATAATGGTAACGATCATTGAGCCTAATAAATGCTACAAAAATTGACCTAATTATCTTCTTTGTAAAAGATAATTTAATAGATCATTTCAAATTTCTTTATTAAAAGATTATAACGGTAACGATCATTGGGCGTAGTAAATGCTAAAAAAGTTGATAGAATTATCTTCTTTGTAAAAGATAATTTACTCGATAACTTAAAATTTCTAATTAAAAGATCATAACGGTAACGATCATTGGGCCGAATAAATGCTAAAAAAGTTGACATAGTTATCTTCTTTGTCAAAGATAATTTACTAGATAATTGAAAACTTCTTTATAAAAGATCATAATGGTAACAATCATTGGGCGTAATAAATGCCAAAAAAGTTGACATAATTATCTTCTTTGTAAAAGATAATTTAAAATTTCTTATTGAAAGATCATAATGGTAACGATCATTGAGCCTAATAAATGCTACAAAAATTGACCTAATTATCTTCTTTGTAAAAGATAATTTAATAGATCATTTAAAATTTCTTTATTAAAAGATTATAACGGTAACGATCATTGGGCGTAATAAATGCTAAAAAAGTTGATTGAATTATCTTCTTTGTAAAAGATAATTTACTGGATAATTTAAAATTTCTAATTAAAAGTTCATAACGGTAACGGTTATTGGGCCGAATAAATGCTGAAAAAGTTGACACAGTTATCTTCTTTGTCAAAGATAATTTACTAGATAATTTAAAACTTCTTTATAAAATATAATAATGGTAACAATCATTGGGCCTAATAAATGCCAAAAAAGTTGACATAATTATCTTCTTTGTAAAAGATAATTTAAAATTTCTTATTAACAGATCATAACGGTAATGATCATTGGCCTCATAAATGCTAAAAAGGTTGACATAATTATCTTCTTTGTAAAAGATAATTTGATAGGTCATTTAAAATTTCTTTACAAAAGATCATAACGGTAACGATCATTGGCCCTAATAAATGCTAAAAAAATTAACATAATTATCTTCTTTGTAAAAGATAATTTAATCGATCATTTAAAATTTCTTTACAAAAGATCATAACGGTAACGATCGTTGGGCCGAATAAAAGCTAAAAACGTTCACATAGTTATCTTCTTTGTAAAAGATAATTTAATAGATCATTTAAAATTTCTTTATAAAAGATCATAAGGGTAATGATCATTGGGCCTAATATATGCTAAAAAAGTTGACATAATTATCTTCTTTGTAAAAGATAATTTACTAGAAAATTTAAAATTTCTTATTAAAAGATCATAACGATAACGATCATTGGGCCTAATAAATGCTAAAGAAGTTGACATAATTATCTTCTTTGTAAAACCTAATTTAATAGATCATTTAAAATTTCTATCTAAAAGATCATAACGGTAAAGATCATCGGCCATCATAAATGCCAAAAAAGTTGACATAATTATCTTCTTTGCAAAAGATAATTTAATAGATCATTTAAAATTTCTTTATTAAAAGATTGTAATAGTAACGATGATTGGGCGTAATAAATGCTAAAAAAGTTGATAGAATTATCTTCTTTGTAAAAGATAATTTACTAGATAACTTAAAATTTCTAATTAAAAGATCATAAGGGTAACGATCATTGGGCCGAATAAATGCTAAAAAAGTTGACATAGTTATCTTCTTTGTTAAAGATAATTTACTTGGTAATTGAAAACTTCTTTATAAAAGATCATAAGGTAACAATCATTGGGCGTAATAAATGCCAAAAAAGTTGACATGATTATCTTTTTTGTAAAGGATAATTTAAAATTTCGTATTAAAAGATCATAACGGTAACGATCATTGAGCCTAATAAATGCTAAAAAAATTGATTGAATTATCTTCTTTGTAAAAGATAATTTACTAGATAATTTAAATTTTCTAATTAAAAGATCATAACGGTAACGATCATTGGGCCTAATAAATGTTAAAGAAGTTGACATAATTATCTTATTCGTAAAAGCTAATTTAATAGATCATTTAAAATTTCTATCTAAAAGATCATAACGGTAATGATCATTGGCCTAATAAATGCTAAAAAAGTTGACATAATTATCTTCTTTGTAAAAGATAATTTAATCGATCATTTAAAATTTCTTTACAAAAGATCATAACGGTAACGATCGTTGGGCCTAATAAAAGCTAAAAACGTTGACATAGTTATCTTCTTTGTAAAAGATAATTTAGTAGATCATTTTAAATTTCTTTATAAAAGATCATAACGGTAACGATCATTGGGCCTAATATATGCTAAAAAAGTTGAAATAATTATCTTCTTTGTAAAGGATAATTTACTAGAAAATTTAAAATTTCTTATTAAAAGATCATAACGGTAACGATCATTGGGCCTAATAAATGCTAAAGAACTTGACATAATTATCTTCTTTGTAAAAGCTAATTTAATAGATCGTTTAAAATTTCTATCTAAAAGATCATAACGGTAAAGATCATCGGCCATCATAAATGCCAAAAAAGTTGACATAATTATCTTCTTTGTAAAAGATAATTTAATAGATCATTTAAAATTTCTTTATTAAAAGATTATAACAGTGATGATGATTGGGCGTAATAAATGCTAAAAAAGTTGATAAAATTATCTTCTTTGTAAAAGATAATTTACTCGATAACTTAAAATTTCTAATTAAAAGATCATAACCGTAACGATCATTGGGCCGAATAAATGCTAAAAAAGTTGACATAGTTATCTTCTTTGTCAAAGATAATTTACCAGATAATTGAAAACTTCTTTATAAAAGATCATAATGGTAACAATCATTGGGCGTAATAAATGCCAAAAAAGTTGACATAATTATCTTCTTTGTAAAAGATAATTTAAAATTTCTTATTGAAAGATCATAATGGTAACGATCATTGAGCCTAATAAATGCTACAAAAATTGACCTAATTATCTTCTTTGTAAAAGATAATTTAATAGATCATTTAAAATTTCTTTATTAAAAGATTATAACGGTAACGATCATTGGGCGTAATAAATGCTAAAAAAGTTGATTGAATTATCTTCTTTGTAAAAGATAATTTACTGGATAATTTAAAATTTCTAATTAAAAGTTCATAACGGTAACGGTTATTGGGCCGAATAAATGCTGAAAAAGTTGACACAGTTATCTTCTTTGTCAAAGATAATTTACTAGATAATTTAAAACTTCTTTATAAAATATAATAATGGTAACAATCATTGGGCCTAATAAATGCCAAAAAAGTTGACATAATTATCTTCTTTGTAAAAGATAATTTAAAATTTCTTATTAACAGATCATAACGGTAATGATCATTGGCCTCATAAATGCTAAAAAGGTTGACATAATTATCTTCTTTGTAAAAGATAATTTGATAGGTCATTTAAAATTTCTTTACAAAAGATCATAACGGTAACGATCATTGGGCCTAATAAATGCTAAAAAAATTAACATAATTATCTTCTTTGTAAAAGATAATTTAATCGATCATTTAAAATTTCTTTACAAAAGATCATAACGGTAACGATCGTTGGGCCGAATAAAAGCTAAAAACGTTCACATAGTTATCTTCTTTGTAAAAGATAATTTAATAGATCATTTAAAATTTCTTTATAAAAGATCATAAGGGTAATGATCATTGGGCCTAATATATGCTAAAAAAGTTGACATAATTATCTTCTTTGTAAAAGATAATTTACTAGAAAATTTAAAATTTCTTATTAAAAGATCATAACAGTAACGATCATTGGGCCTAATAAATGCTAAAGAAGTTGACATAATTATCTTCTTTGTAAAAGCTAATTTAATAGATCATTTAAAATTTCTATCTAAAAGATCATAACGGTAAAGATCATCGGCCATCATAAATGGCAAAAAAGTTGACATAATTATCTTCTTTGCAAAAGATAATTTAATAGATCATTTAAAATTTCTTTATTAAAAGATTGTAATAGTAACGATGATTGGGCGTAATAAATGCTAAAAAAGTTGATAGAATTATCTTCTTTGTAAAAGATAATTTACTAGATAACTTAAAATTTCTAATTAAAAGATCATAATGGTAACGATCATTGGGCCGAATAAATGCTAAAAAAGTTGACATAGTTATCTTCTTTGTTAAAGATAATTTACTTGATAATTGAAAACTTCTTTATAAAAGATCATAAGGTAACAATCATTGGGCGTAATAAATGCCAAAAAAGTTGACATAATTATCTTTTTTGTAAAAGATAATTTAAAATTTCGTATTAAAAGATCATAACGGTAACGATCATTGAGCCTAATAAATGCTAAAAAAATTTATTGAATTATCTTCTTTGTAAAAGATAATTTACTAGATAATTTAAATTTTCTAATTAAAAGATCATAACGGTAACGATCATTGGGCCTAATAAATGTTAAAAAAATTGATTGAATTATCTTCTTTGTAAAAGATAATTTACTAGATAATTTAAATTTTCTAATTAAAAGATCATAACGGTAACGATCATTGGGCCTAATAAATGTTAAAGAAGTTGGCATAATTATCTTATTCGTAAAAGCTAATTTAATAGATCATTTAAAATTTCTATCTAAAAGATCATAACGGTAATGATCATTGGCCTAATAAATGCTAAAAAAGTTGACATAATTATCTTCTTTGTAAAAGATAATTTACTCGATCATTTAAAATTTCTTTACAAAAGATCATAACGGTAACGATCGTTGGGCCTAATAAAAGCTAAAAACGTTCACATAGTTATCTTCTTTGTAAAAGATAATTTAATAGATGATTTTAAATTTCTTTATAAAAGATCATAATGGTAACGATCATTGGGCCTAATATATGCTAAAAAAGTTGACATAATTATCTTCTTTGTAAAGGATAATTTACTAGAAAATTTAAAATTTCTTATTAAAAGATCATAACGGTAACGATCATTGGGCCTAATAAATGCTAAAGAACTTGACATAATTATCTTCTTTGTAAAAGCTAATTTAATAGATCGTTTAAAATTTCTATCTAAAAGATCATAACGGTAAAGATCATCGGCCATCATAAATGCCAAAAAAGTTGACATAATTATATTCTTTGTAAAAGATAATTTAATAGATCATTTAAAATTTCTTTATTAAAAGATTATAACAGTGATGATGATTGGGCGTAATAAATGCTAAAAAAGTTGATAGAATTATCTTCTTTGTAAAAGATAATTTACTCGATAACTTAAAATTTCTAATTAAAAGATCATAACGGTAACGATCATTGGGCCGAATAAATGCTAAAAAAGTTGACATAGTTATCTTCTTTGTCAAAGATAATTTACTAGATAATTGAAAACTTCTTTATAAAAGATCATAATGGTAACAATCATTGGGCGTAATAAATGCCAAAAAAGTTGACATAATTATCTTCTTTGTAAAAGATAATTTAAAATTTCTTATTGAAAGATCATAATGGTAACGATCATTGAGCCTAATAAATGCTACAAAAATTGACCTAATTATCTTCTTTGTAAAAGATAATTTAATAGATCATTTAAAATTTCTTTATTAAAAGATTATAACGGTAACGATCATTGGGCGTAATAAATGCTAAAAAAGTTGATTGAATTATCTTCTTTGTAAAAGATAATTTACTGGATAATTTAAATTTCTAATTAAAAGTTCATAACGGTAACGGTTATTGGGCCGAATAAATGCTGAAAAAGTTGACACAGTTATCTTCTTTGTCAAAGATAATTTACTAGATAATTTAAAACTTCTTTATAAAATATAATAATGGTAACAATCATTGGGCCTAATAAATGCCAAAAAAGTTGACATAATTATCTTCTTTGTAAAAGATAATTTAAAATTTCTTATTAACAGATCATAACGGTAATGATCATTGGCCTCATAAATGCTAAAAAGGTTGACATAATTATCTTCTTTGTAAAAGATAATTTGATAGGTCATTTAAAATTTCTTTACAAAAGATCATAACGGTAACGATCATTGGCCCTAATAAATGCTAAAAAAATTAACATAATTATCTTCTTTGTAAAAGATAATTTAATCGATCATTTAAAATTTCTTTACAAAAGATCATAACGGTAACGATCGTTGGGCCGAATAAAAGCTAAAAACGTTCACATAGTTATCTTCTTTGTAAAAGATAATTTAATAGATAATTTAAAATTTCTTATTAAAAGATCATAACGATAACGATCATTGGGCCTAATAAATGCTAAAGAAGTTGACATAATTATCTTCTTTGTAAAACCTAATTTAATAGATCATTTAAAATTTCTATCTAAAAGATCATAACGGTAAAGATCATCGGCCATCATAAATGCCAAAAAAGTTGACATAATTATCTTCTTTGCAAAAGATAATTTAATAGATCATTTAAAATTTCTTTATTAAAAGATTGTAATAGTAACGATGATTGGGCATAATAAATGCTAAAAAAGTTGATAGAATTATCTTCTTTGTAAAAGATAATTTACTAGATAACTTAAAATTTCTAATTAAAAGATCATAAGGGTAACGATCATTGGGCCGAATAAATGCTAAAAAAGTTGACATAGTTATCTTCTTTGTTAAAGATAATTTACTTGATAATTGAAAACTTCTTTATAAAAGATCATAAGGTAACAATCATTGGGCGTAATAAATGCCAAAAAAGTTGACATAATTATCTTTTTTGTAAAGGATAATTTAAAATTTCGTATTAAAAGATCATAACGGTAACGATCATTGAGCCTAATAAATGCTAAAAAAATTGATTGAATTATCTTCTTTGTAAAAGATAATTTACTAGATAATTTAAATTTTCTAATTAAAAGATCATAACGGTAACGATCATTGGGCCTAATAAATGTTAAAGAAGTTGACATAATTATCTTATTCGTAAAAGCTAATTTAATAGATCATTTAAAATTTCTATCTAAAAGATCATAACGGTAATGATCATTGGCCTAATAAATGCTAAAAAAGTTGACATAATTATCTTCTTTGTAAAAGATAATTTAATCGATCATTTAAAATTTCTTTACAAAAGATCATAACGGTAACGATCGTTGGGCCTAATAAAAGCTAAAAACGTTGACATAGTTATCTTCTTTGTAAAAGATAATTTAATAGATCATTTTAAATTTCTTTATAAAAGATCATAACGGTAACGATCATTGGGCCTAATATATGCTAAAAAAGTTGACATAATTATCTTCTTTGTAAAGGATAATTTACTAGAAAATTTAAAATTTCTTATTAAAAGATCATAACGGTAACGATCATTGGGCCTAATAAATGCTAAAGAACTTGACATAATTATCTTCTTTGTAAAAGCTAATTTAATAGATCGTTTAAAATTTCTATCTAAAAGATCATAACGGTAAAGATCATCGGCCATCATAAATGCCAAAAAAGTTGACATAATTATCTTCTTTGTAAAAGATAATTTAATAGATCATTTAAAATTTCTTTATTAAAAGATTATAGCAGTGATGATGATTGGGCGTAATAAATGCTAAAAAAGTTGATAGAATTATCTTCTTTGTAAAAGATAATTTACTCGATAACTTAAAATTTCTAATTAAAAGATCATAACGGTAACGATCATTGGGCCGAATAAATGCTAAAAAAGTTGACATAGTTATCTTCTTTGTCAAAGATAATTTACCAGATAATTGAAAACTTCTTTATAAAAGATCATAATGGTAACAATCATTGGGCGTAATAAATGCCAAAAAAGTTGACATAATTATCTTCTTTGTAAAAGATAATTTAAAATTTCTTATTGAAAGATCATAATGGTAACGATCATTGAGCCTAATAAATGCTACAAAAATTGACCTAATTATCTTCTTTGTAAAAGATAATTTAATAGATCATTTAAAATTTCTTTATTAAAAGATTATAACGGTAACGATCATTGGGCGTAATAAATGCTAAAAAAGTTGATTGAATTATCTTCTTTGTAAAAGATAATTTACTGGATAATTTAAAATTTCAAATTAAAAGTTCATAACGGTAACGGTTATTGGGCCGAATAAATGCTGAAAAAGTTGACACAGTTATCTTCTTTGTCAAAGATAATTTACTAGATAATTTAAAACTTCTTTATAAAATATAATAATGGTAACAATCATTGGGCCTAATAAATGCCAAAAAAGTTGACATAATTATCTTCTTTGTAAAAGATAATTTAAAATTTCTTATTAACAGATCATAACGGTAATGATCATTGGCCTCATAAATGCTAAAAAGGTTGACATAATTATCTTCTTTGTAAAAGATAATTTGATAGGTCATTTAAAATTTCTTTACAAAAGATCATAACGGTAACGATCATTGGCCCTAATAAATGCTAAAAAAATTAACATAATTATCTTCTTTGTAAAAGATAATTTAATCGATCATTTAAAATTTCTTTACAAAAGATCATAACGGTAACGATCGTTGGGCCGAATAAAAGCTAAAAACGTTCACATAGTTATCTTCTTTGTAAAAGATAATTTAATAGATAATTTAAAATTTCTTATTAAAAGATCATAACGATAACGATCATTGGGCCTAATAAATGCTAAAGAAGTTGACATAATTATCTTCTTTGTAAAACCTAATTTAATAGATCATTTAAAATTTCTATCTAAAAGATCATAACGGTAAAGATCATCGGCCATCATAAATGCCAAAAAAGTTGACATAATTATCTTCTTTGCAAAAGATAATTTAATAGATCATTTAAAATTTCTTTATTAAAAGATTGTAATAGTAACGATGATTGGGCATAATAAATGCTAAAAAAGTTGATAGAATTATCTTCTTTGTAAAAGATAATTTACTAGATAACTTAAAATTTCTAATTAAAAGATCATAAGGGTAACGATCATTGGGCCGAATAAATGCTAAAAAAGTTGACATAGTTATCTTCTTTGTTAAAGATAATTTACTTGATAATTGAAAACTTCTTTATAAAAGATCATAAGGTAACAATCATTGGGCGTAATAAATGCCAAAAAAGTTGACATAATTATCTTTTTTGTAAAGGATAATTTAAAATTTCGTATTAAAAGATCATAACGGTAACGATCATTGAGCCTAATAAATGCTAAAAAAATTGATTGAATTATCTTCTTTGTAAAAGATAATTTACTAGATAATTTAAATTTTCTAATTAAAAGATCATAACGGTAACGATCATTGGGCCTAATAAATGTTAAAGAAGTTGACATAATTATCTTATTCGTAAAAGCTAATTTAATAGATCATTTAAAATTTCTATCTAAAAGATCATAACGGTAATGATCATTGGCCTAATAAATGCTAAAAAAGTTGACATAATTATCTTCTTTGTAAAAGATAATTTAATCGATCATTTAAAATTTCTTTACAAAAGATCATAACGGTAACGATCGTTGGGCCGAATAAAAGCTAAAAACGTTCACATAGTTATCTTCTTTGTAAAAGATAATTTAATAGATCATTTAAAATTTCTTTATAAAAGATCATAAGGGTAATGATCATTGGGCCTAATATATGCTAAAAAAGTTGACATAATTATCTTCTTTGTAAAGGATAATTTACTAGAAAATTTAAAATTTCTTATTAAAAGATCATAACGGTAACGATCATTGGGCCTAATAAATGCTAAAGAACTTGACATAATTATCTTCTTTGTAAAAGCTAATTTAATAGATCGTTTAAAATTTCTATCTAAAAGATCATAACGGTAAAGATCATCGGCCATCATAAATGCCAAAAAAGTTGACATAATTATCTTCTTTGTAAAAGATAATTTAATAGATCATTTAAAATTTCTTTATTAAAAGATTATAACAGTGATGATGATTGGGCGTAATAAATGCTAAAAAAGTTGATAGAATTATCTTCTTTGTAAAAGATAATTTACTCGATAACTTAAAACTTCTAATTAAAAGATCATAACGGTAACGATCATTGGGCCGAATAAATGCTAAAAAAGTTGACATAGTTATCTTGTTTGTCAAAGATAATTTACCAGATAATTGAAAACTTCTTTATAAAAGATCATAATGGTAACAATCATTGGGCGTAATAAATGCCAAAAAAGTTGACATAATTATCTTCTTTGTAAAAGATAATTTAAAATTTCTTATTGAAAGATCATAATGGTAACGATCATTGAGCCTAATAAATGCTACAAAAATTGACCTAATTATCTTCTTTGTAAAAGATAATTTAATAGATCATTTAAAATTTCTTTATTAAAAGATTATAACGGTAACGATCATTTGGCGTAATAAATGCTAAAAAAGTTGATTGAATTATCTTCTTTGTAAAAGATAATTTACTGGATAATTTAAAATTTCTAATTAAAAGTTCATAACGGTAACGGTTATTGGGCCGAATAAATGCTGAAAAAGTTGACACAGTTAT
Source organism: Psophocarpus tetragonolobus (assembly GCA_037954015.1). NCBI lineage: Eukaryota > Viridiplantae > Streptophyta > Magnoliopsida > Fabales > Fabaceae > Psophocarpus > Psophocarpus tetragonolobus. Next base: position 55,749,677 of record CM075688.1, on the reverse strand, counting down.
CTTCTTTGTCAAAGATAATTTACTAGATAATTTAAAACTTCTTTATAAAATATAATAATGGTAACAATCATTGGGCCTAATAAATGCCAAAAAAGTTGACATAATTATCTTCTTTGTAAAAGATAATTTAAAATTTCTTATTAACAGATCATAACGGTAATGATCATTGGCCTCATAAATGCTAAAAAGGTTGACATAATTATCTTCTTTGTAAAAGATAATTTGATAGGTCATTTAAAATTTCTTTACAAAAGATCATAACGGTAACGATCATTGGGCCTAATAAATGCTAAAAAAATTAACATAATTATCTTCTTTGTAAAAGATAATTTAATCGATCATTTAAAATTTCTTTACAAAAGATCATAACGGTAACGATCGTTGGGCCGAATAAAAGCTAAAAACGTTCACATAGTTATCTTCTTTGTAAAAGATAATTTAATAGATCATTTAAAATTTCTTTATAAAAGATCATAAGGGTAATGATCATTGGGCCTAATATATGCTAAAAAAGTTGACATAATTATCTTCTTTGTAAAAGATAATTTACTAGAAAATTTAAAATTTCTTATTAAAAGATCATAACAGTAACGATCATTGGGCCTAATAAATGCTAAAGAAGTTGACATAATTATCTTCTTTGTAAAAGCTAATTTAATAGATCATTTAAAATTTCTATCTAAAAGATCATAACGGTAAAGATCATCGGCCATCATAAATGGCAAAAAAGTTGACATAATTATCTTCTTTGCAAAAGATAATTTAATAGATCATTTAAAATTTCTTTATTAAAAGATTATAATGGTAACGATCATTGGGTGTAATAAATGCTAAAAAAGTTGATTGAATTATCTTCTTTGTAAAAGATAATTTACTAGATAATTTAAAATTTCTAATTAAAAGATTATAACGGTAACGATCATTGGGCCTAATAAATGCTAAAAAAGTTCACATAGTTATCTTCTTTGTAAAAGATAATTTAATAGATCATTTAAAATTTCTTTATAAAAGATCATAAGGGTAATGTTCATTGGGCCTAATATATGCTAAAAAAGTTGACATAATTATCTTCTTTGTAAAAGATAATTTACTAGAAAATTTAAAATTTCTTATTAAAAGATCATAACGGTAACGATCATTGGGCTAATAAATGCTAAAGAAGTTGACATAATTATCTTATTCGTAAAAGCTAATTTCATAGATCATTTAAAATTTCTATCTAAAAGATCATAACGGTAATGATCATTGGCCTAATAAATGATAAAAAAGTTGTCATAATTATCTTCTTTGTAAAAGATAATTTAATAGATCATTTAAAATTTCTTTACAAAAGATCATAACGGTAATGATCATTGGGCCTAATAAAAGCTAAAAAGGTTCACATAGTTATCTTCTTTGTAAAAGATAATTTAATAGATCATTTAACATTTCTTTATAAAAGATCATAACAAAAACGATCATTGGGCCTAATATATGCTAAAAAAGTTGACATAATTATCTTCTTTGTAAAAGATAATTTACTAGAAAATTTAAAATTTATTATTAAAAGATCATAATGTAACGATCATTGGGCCTAATAAATGCTAAAGAAGTTGACATAATTATCTTATTTGTAAAAGCTAATTTAATAGATCGTTTAAAATTTCTATCTAAAAGATCATAACGGCAAAGATCATCGGCCATCATAAATGCCAAAAAAGTTGACATAATTATCTTCTTTGTAAAAGAGAATTTAATAGATCATTTAAAATTTCTTTATTAAAAGATTATAATGGTAACGATCATTGGGTGTAATAAATGCTAAAAAAGTTGATTGAATTATCTTCTTTGTAAAAGATAATTTACTAGATAATTTAAAATTTCTAATTAAAAGATTATAACGGTAACGATCATTGGGCCTAATAAATGTTAAAGAAGTTGACATAATTATCTTATTCGTAAAAGCTAATTTCATAGATCATTTAAAATTTCTATCTAAAAGATCATAACGGTAATGATCATTGGCCTAATAAATGATAAAAAAGTTGACATAATTATCTTCTTTGTAAAAGATAATTTAATAGATCATTTAAAATTTCTTTACAAAAGATCATAACTGTAACGATCATTGGGCCTAATAAAAGCTAAAAAGGTTCACATAGTTATCTTCTTTGTAAAAGATAATTTAATAGATCATTTAACATTTCTTTATAAAAGATCATAAGAATAACGATCATTGGGCCTAATATATGCTAAAAAAGTTGACATAATTATCTTCTTTGTAAAAGATAATTTACTAGATAATTTAAAATTTCTAATTAAAAGATCATAACGGTAACGATCATTGGGCCGAATAAATGCTAAAAAGGTTGACATAGTTATCTTCTTTGTCAAAGATAATTTACTAGATAATTGAAAACTTCTTTATAAAAGATCATAACGGTAACAATCATTGGGCGTAATAAATGCCAAAAAAGTTGACATAATTATCTTCTTTGTAAAAGATAATTTAAAATTTCTTATTAAAAGAGCATTACGGTAATGATCATTGGCCTAATAAATGCTAAAAAATTTGACATAATTATCTTCTTTTTAAAAGATAATTTAATAGATCATTTAAAATTTCTTTGCAAAAGATCATAACGGTAACGATCATTGGGCCTAATAAATGCTAAAAAAATTGACATAATTGTCTTATTTATAAAAGATAATTTAATAGATCATTTAAAATTTCTTTATAAAGGATCATAACGGTAACGATCATTGGGCCGAATAAATGCTAAAAAAGTTGACATAGTTACCTTCTTTATCAAAGATAATTTACTAGATAATTGAAAACTTCTTTATAAAATATCATACCGGTAACAATCATTGGGCGTAATAAATGCCAAAAAAGTTGACATAATTATCTTCTTTGTAAAAGATAATTTAAAATTTCTTATTAAAAGATCACAACGGTAATGATCATTGGCCTAATAAATGCTAAAAAGTTGACATAATTATCTTCTTTGTAAAAGATAATTTAATAGATCATTTAAAATTTCTTTACAAAAGATCATAACGGTAACGATCATTGAGCCTAATAAATGCTAAAAAAATTGACATAATTATCTTGTTTGTAAAAGATAATTTAATAGATCATTTAAAATTTCTTTATTAAAAGATTATAACGGTAACGATCATTGGGCGTAATAAATGCTAAAAAAGTTGTAGAATTATCTTCTTTGTAAAAGATAATTTACTAGATAATTTAAAATTTCTAATTAAAAGATCATAACGGTAACGATCATTGGGCCGAATAAATGCTAAAAAGGTTGACATAGTTATCTTCTTTGTCAAAGATAATTTACTAGATAATTGAAAACTTCTTTATAAAAGATCATAACGGTAACAATCATTGGGCGTAATAAATGCCAAAAAAGTTGACATAATTATCTTCTTTGTAAAAGATAATTTAAAATTTCTTATTAAAAGATCACAACGGTAATGATCATTGGCCTAATAAATGCTAAAAAGTTGACACAATTATCTTCTTTGTAAAAGATAATTTAATAGATCATTTAAAATTTCTTTACAAAAGATCATAACGGTAACGATCATTGAGCCTAATAAATGCTAAAAAAATTGACATAATTATCTTGTTTGTAAAAGATAATTTAATAGATCATTTAAAATTTCTTTATTAAAAGATTATAACGGTAACGATCATTGGGCGTAATAAATGCTAAAAAAGTTGTAGAATTATCTTCTTTGTAAAAGATAATTTACTAGATAATTTAAAATTTCTAATTAAAAGATCATAACGGTAACGATTATTGGGCCGAATAAATGCTAAAAAAGTTTACATAATTATCTTCTTTGTCAAAGATAATTTACTAGAAAATTTAAAATTTCTTATTAAAAGATCATACCGGTAACGATCGTTGAGCCTAATAAATGCTAAAAAACTTGACATAATTATCTTCTTTGTAAAAGCTAATTTAATAGATCATTTAAAATTTCTTTGTAAAAGATCATAACGGTAACGATAATTGGGCCAAATATATGCTAAAAAATTTGACATAATTATCTTCTTTGTAAAAGATAATTTACTAGAAAATTTAAAATTTCTTATGAAAAGATTATAACGGTAACGATCATTGGGCCTAATAAATGCTAAAGAAGTTGACATAATTATCTTATTTGTAAAAGATAATTTAATAGATCATTTAAAATTTCTTTGTAAAAGATCATAACGCTAACGATCATTGAGCCAAATATATGCTAAAAGAGTTGACATAATTATCTTCTTTATAAAAGATAATTTACTAGATAATTTAAAATTTCTTATTAAAAGACCATAACGGTAACAATCATTGGGCCTAATAAATGGTAAAAAAGTTGACATAGTTATCTTCTTTGTAAAAGCTAATTTCATAGATCATTTAAAATATCTTTGTAAAAGATCATAACGGTAAAGATCCTTGACCCTAATAAATGCCAAAAAATTTGACATAATTATCTTCTTTGTAAAACATAATTTAATAGATCATTCAAAATTTCTTTATAAAATATCATTACGGTAAAGATCATTGAGCCTAATAAATGCCAAAAAAAGTTGATATAATTATCTTTTCTGTAAAAGATAATTTAGTAGATCATTTAAAATTTCTTTATAAAGGATCATAAAGGTAAAGATCATTACGGTAACAATCATTAGGCCTAATTAATGCTAAAATAGTTGACATAATTATCTTCTTTGTGATAGATAATTTACTAGATAATTTAAAACTTATTATTAAAAGATCATAACGGTAACAATCGTTTGGCCTGGTAAAAGCTAAAAACATTCACATAGTTATGTTCTTTGTAAAAGATAATTTAATATATCATTTAAAATTTCTTTATAAAAGATCATAACGGTAACGATCATTGGGCCTAATATATGCTAAAAAAGTTGACATAATTATCTTCTTTGTAAAAGCTAATTTAATAGATCGTTTAAAATTTCTATCTAAAAGATCATAACGGCAAAGATCATCGGCCATCATAAATGCCAAAAAAGTTGACATAATGATCTTCTTTGTAAAAGATAATTTAATAGATCATTTAAAATTTCTTTATTAAAAGATTATAATGGTAACGATCATTGGGTGTAATAAATGCTAAAAAAGTTGATTGAATTATCTTCTTTGTAAAAGATAATTTACTAGATAATTTAAAATTTCTAATTAAAAGATCATAACGGTAACGATCATTGGGCCTAATAAATGTTAAAGAAATTGACATAATTATCTTATTTGTAAAAGCTAATTTCATAGATCATTTAAAATTTCTATCTAAAAGATCATAACGGTAATGATCATTGGCCTAATAAATGATAAAAAAGTTGACATAATTATCTTCTCTGTAAAAGATAAGTTACTAGATAATTTAAAATTTCGAATTAAAATATCATAACGGTAACGATTATTGGGCCGAATAAATGCTAAAAAACTTTACATAATTATCTTCTTTGTCAAAGATAATTTACTAGATAATTTAAAATTTCTTATTAAAAGATCATACCGGTAACGATCGTTGGGCCTAATAAATGCTAGAAAACTTGACATAATTATCTTCTTTGTAAAAGGTAATTTAATAGATCATTTAAAATTTATTTATAAAAGATAATAACGGTTACGATCATTGAGCGTAATAAATGCTAAGAAAGTTGACATAATTATATTCTTTGTAAAACATAATTTAATAGATCATTTAAAATTTCTTTATAAAAGATCATAACGGTAAATATCATTGGGCCTAATAAATGCAAAAAAAAGATGATATAATTATCTTTTCTGTAAAAGATAATTTAGTAGATCATTTAAAATTTCTTTATAAAGGATCATAAAGGTAAAGATCATTACGGTAACAATCATTGGGCCTAATAAATGCTAAAATAGTTGACATAATTATCTTCTTTGTGATAGATAATTTACTAGATAATTTAAAATTTATTATTAAAAGATCAAAACGGAACGATCGTTGGGCTTATAAAAGCTAAAAACATTCACATAGTTATCTTCTTTGTAAAAGATAATTTAATAGATGATTTAAAATTTCTTTATAAAAGATCATAACGGTAACGATCATTGGGCCTAATATATGCTAAAAAAGTTGACATAATTATCTACTTTGTAAAAGATAATTTACTAGAAAATTTAAAATTTCTTATTAAAAGATCATAACAGTAACGATCATTGGGCCTAATAAATGCTAAAAAAGTTGACATAATTATCTTCTTTGTCAATAATTTACTAGATAATTTAAAACTTCTTTATGAATAATCATAATGGTAACAATCATTGGGCCTAATAAATGCCAAAAAAGTTGACATAATTATCTTCTTTGTAAAACATAATTCAAAATTGCTTATTAAAAGATCATAACGGTAATGATCATTAGCCTAATAAATGCTAAAAAAGTTGAGATAATTATCTTCTTTGTAAAAGATAATTTAATAGATCATTTAAAATTTCTCATTAAAAGATCATAACGGTAAAGATCATTGGGCCTAATAAATGCCAAAAAAAGTTGATATAATTATCTTTTCTGTAAAAGATAATTTAGTAGATCATTTAAAATTTCTTTATAAAGGATCATAAAGGTAAAGATCATTACAGTAACAATGATTCGGCCTAACAAATGCTAAAATAGTTGACATAATCATCTTCTTTGTGATAGATAATTTACTAGATAATTTAAAATTTATTATTAAGAATGTTCACATAGTTATCTTCTTTGTAAAAGATAATTTAATAGATCATTTAAAATTTCTTTATAAAAGATCATAACGGTAACGATCATTGGGCCTAATATATGCTAAAAAAGTTGACATAATTATCTTCTTTGTAAAAGATAATTTACTAGATAATTTAAAATTTCTCATTAAAAGATCATAACGGTAACGATCATTGGGCCTAATAAATGCCAAAAAAGTTTGCATAATTATCTTCTTTGAAAAGATAATTTAATAGATCATTTAAAATTTCTTTAAAAAAGACCATAACGGTAACGATCATTGGGCCTAAGAAATGCTTAAAAAGTTGACATAATTATCTTCTTTGTAAAAGATAATTTACTAGACAATTTAAAATTTTTTATTAAAAGATCATAACGGTAACGATCATTGGGCCTAATAAATGCTAAAAAAGTTGACATAATTATCTTCTTTGTCAAGGATAATTTACTAGATAATTTCAAACTTCTTTATGAATAATCATAATGGTAACAATCATTGGGCCTAATAAATGCCAAAAAAGTTGACATAATTATCTTCTTTGTAAAACATAATTCAAAATTGCTTATTAAAAGATCATAACGGTAATGATCATTAGCCTAATAAATGCTAAAAAAGTTGAGATAATTATCTTCTTTGTAAAAGATAATTTAATAGATCATTTAAAATTTCTTTTAAAAGATCATAACGGTAACGATAATTGGGCCTAACAAAGGCTAAGAAAATTGACATAATTATCTTCTTTGTAAAACATAATTTAATAGATCATTTGAAATTTCTTTATAAAAGATCATAACGGTAAAGATCATTGGGCCTAATAAATGCGAAAAAAACTTGATATAATTATCTTTTCTGTAAAAGATAATTTAGTAGATCATTTAAAATTCCTTTATTAAGGATCATAAAGGTAAAGATCATTACGGTAACAATCATTGGCCCTAATAAATGCTAAAATAGTTAACATAATTATCTTCTTTGTGATAGACAATTTAATAGATCATTTAAAATTTCTTTGTAAAAGATCATAACGGTAAAGATCATTGGCCATCATAAATGGCAAAAAAATTGACATAATTATCTTCTTTGTAAAACAAAATTTAATAGATCATTTAAAATTTGTTTATAAAAGATCATAACGGTAACGATCATTGGGCCTAATATATGCTAAAAAAGTTGACATAATTATCTTCTTTGTAAAAGATAATTTACTAGATAATTTAAAATTTCTCATTAAAAGATCATAACGGTAACGATCATTGGGCCTAATAAATGCCAAAAAAGTTTGCATAATTATCTTCTTTGAAAAGATAATTTAATAGATCATTTAAAATTTCTTTAAAAAAGACCATAACGGTAACGATCATTGGGCCTAAGAAATGCTTAAAAAGTTGACATAATTATCTTCTTTGTAAAAGATAATTTACTAGACAATTTAAAATTTTTTATTAAAAGATCATAACGGTAACGATCATTGGGCCTAATAAATGCTAAAAAAGTTGACATAATTATCTTCTTTGTCAAGGATAATTTACTAGATAATTTCAAACTTCTTTATGAATAATCATAATGGTAACAATCATTGGGCCTAATAAATGCCAAAAAAGTTGACATAATTATCTTCTTTGTAAAACATAATTCAAAATTGCTTATTAAAAGATCATAACGGTAATGATCATTAGCCTAATAAATGCTAAAAAAGTTGAGATAATTATCTTCTTTGTAAAAGATAATTTAATAGATCATTTAAAATTTCTTTTAAAAGATCATAACGGTAACGATAATTGGGCCTAACAAAGGCTAAGAAAATTGACATAATTATCTTCTTTGTAAAACATAATTTAATAGATCATTTGAAATTTCTTTATAAAAGATCATAACGGTAAAGATCATTGGGCCTAATAAATGCGAAAAAAACTTGATATAATTATCTTTTCTGTAAAAGATAATTTAGTAGATCATTTAAAATTCCTTTATTAAGGATCATAAAGGTAAAGATCATTACGGTAACAATCATTGGCCCTAATAAATGCTAAAATAGTTAACATAATTATCTTCTTTGTGATAGACAATTTAATAGATCATTTAAAATTTCTTTGTAAAAGATCATAACGGTAAAGATCATTGGCCATCATAAATGGCAAAAAAATTGACATAATTATCTTCTTTGTAAAACAAAATTTAATAGATCATTTAAAATTTGTTTATAAAAGATCATAACGGTAAAGATTATTGGGCCTAATAAATGCCAAAAAAAGATAATTTAGTAGATCATTTAAAATTTCTTTATAAAGGATCATAAAGGTAAAGATCATTACGGTAACAATCATTTGGCCTAACAAATGCTAAAATAGTTGAAATAATCATCTTCTTTGTGATAGATAATTTACTAGATAATTTAAAATTTATTATTAAAAATTTTGACATAGTTATCTTCTTTGTAAAAGATAATTTAATAGATCATTTAAAATTTCTTTAGAAAAGATCATAACGGTAACGATCATTGGGCCTAATATATGCTAAAAAAGTTGACATAATTATCTTCTTTGTAAAATAATTTACTAGATAATTTAAAATTTCTCATTAAAAGATCATAACGGTAACGATCATTGGGCCTAATAAATGCTAAAAAAGTTGACATAATTATCTTCTTTGAAAAGATAATTTAATAGATAATTTAAAATTTCTTTGTAAAAGATCACAACGGTAAAGATCATTGCCCATCATAAATGCCAAAAAATTTGACATAATTATCTTCTTTGTAAAAGATAATTTAATGGATCATTTAAAATTTCTTTATTAAAAGATTATAACGGTAACAATCATTGGGCCTAATAAATGCCAAAAAAAGTTGATATAATTATCTTCTTTGTGATAGATAATTTACTAAACAATTTAACATTTATTATTAAAAGATCATAACGGTAACGATCGTTGGGGTTAATAAAAGCTAAAAACGTTCACATAGTTATCTTCTTCGTAAAAGATAATTTAATAGATCATTTAGAAGTTCTTTATAAAAGATCATAACAGTAACGATCATTGAGCCTAATATATGCTAAAAAAGTTGACATAATTATCTTCTTTGTAAAAGATAATTTACTAGAAAATTTAAAATTTCTTATTAAAAGATCATCACGGTAACGATCATTGGGCCTAATAAATGCTAAAAAAGTTGACATAATTATCTTCTTTGTAAAAGCTAATTTAATAGAGCATTTAAAATTTCTTTGTAAAAGATCATAACGGTAAAGATCACTGGCGATCATAAATGCCAAAAAAGTTGACATAATTATCTTCTTTGTAAAAGATAATTTAATAGATCATTTAAAATTTCTTTATTAAAAGATTATAACGGTAACGATCATTGGGCGTAATAAATGCTAAAAAAGTTGATATAATTATCTTCTTTGTAAAAGATAAGTTACTAGATAATTTAAAATTTCGAATTAAAATATCATAACGGTAACGATTATTGGGCCGAATAAATGCTAAAAAACTTTACATAATTATCTTCTTTGTCAAAGATAATTTACTAGATAATTTAAAATTTCTTATTAAAAGATCATACCGGTAACGACCGTTGGGCCTAATAAATGCTAGAAAACTTGACATAATTATCTTCTTTGTAAAAGGTAATTTAATAGATCATTTAAAATTTATTTATAAAAGATAATAACGGTAACGATCATTGAGCCTAATAAATGCTAAGAAAGTTGACATAATTATATTCTTTGTAAAACATAATTTAATAGATCATTTAAAATTTCTTTATAAAAGATCATAACGGTAAATATCATTGGGCCTAATAAATGCAAAAAAAAGATGATATAATTATCTTTTCTGTAAAAGACAATTTAGTAGATCATTTAAAATTTCTTTATAAAGGATCATAAAGGTAAAAATCATTACGGTAACAATCATTGGGCCTAATAAATGCTAAAATAGTTAACATAATTATCTTCTTTGTGACAGATAATTTACTAGAAAATTTAAAATTTCTTATTAAAAGATCATAACAGTAACGATCATTGGGCCTAATAAATGCTAAAAAAGTTGACATAATTATCTTCTTTGTCAATAATTTACTAGATAATTTAAAACTTCTTTATGAATAATCATAATAGTAACAATCATTGGGCCTAATAAATGCCAAAAAAGTTGACATAATTATCTTCTTTGTAAAACATAATTCAAAATTGCTTATTAAAAGATCATAACGGTAATGATCATTAGCCTAATAAATGCTAAAAAAGTTGAGATAATTATCTTCTTTGTAAAAGATAATTTAATAGATCATTTAAAATTTCTTTTAAAAGATCATAACGGTAACGATCATTGGGCCTAATAAAGGCTAAGAAAGTTGACATAATTATCTTCTTTGTAAAAGATAATTTACTAGATAATTTAAAATTTCTCATTAAAAGATCATAACGGTAAAGATCATTGGGCCTAATAAATGCCAAAAAAAGTTGATATAATTATCTTTTCTGTAAAAGATAATTTAGTAGATCATTTAAAATTTCTTTATAAAGGATCATAAAGGTAAAGATCATTACGGTAACAATGATTCGGCCTAACAAATGCTAAAATAGTTGACATAATCATCTTCTTTGTGATAGATAATTTACTAGATAATTTAAAATTTATTATTAAGAATGTTCACATAGTTATCTTCTTTGTAAAAGATAATTTAATAGATCATTTAAAATTTCTTTATAAAAGATCATAACGGTAACGATCATTGGGCCTAATATATGCTAAAAAAGTTGACATAATTATCTTCTTTGTAAAAGATAATTTACTAGATAATTTAAAATTTCTCATGAAAAGATCATAACGGTAACGATCATTGGGCCTAATAAATGCCAAAAAAGTTGACATAATTATCTTCTTTGTAAAACATAATTCAAAATTTCTTATTAAGAGATCATAAGAGTAATGATCATTAGCCTAATAAATGCTAAAAAAGTTGAGATAATTATCTTCTTTGTAAAAGATAATTTAATAGATCATTTAAAATTTCTTTTAAAAGATCATAACGGTAACGATCATTGGGCCTAATAAAGGCTAAGAAAGTTGACCTAATTATTTTCTTTGTAAAACATAATTTAATAGATCATTTGAAATTTCTTTATAAAAGATCATAACGGTAAAGATCATTGGGCCTAATAAATGCGAAAAAAAGTTGATATAATTATCTTTTCTGTAAAAGATAATTTAGTAGATCATTTAAAATTCCTTTATTAAGGATCATAAAGGTGAAGATCATTACGGTAACAATCATTGGGCCTAATAAATGCTAAAATAGTTGACATACTTATCTTCTTTGTGATAGACAATTTACTAGATAATTTAAAATTTATTATTAAAAGATCATAACGGTAACGATCGTTGGGCTTATAAAAGCTAAAAACGTTCACATAGTTATCTTCTTTGTAAAAGATAATTTAATAGATTATTTAAAATTTCTTTATAAAAGATCATAACGGTAACGATCATTGGGCCTAATATATGCTAAAAAAGTTGACATAATTATCTACTTTGTAAAAGATAATTTACTAGAAAATTTAAAATTTCTTATTAAAAGATCATCACGGTAACGATCATTGGGCCTAATAAATGCTAGAAAAGTTGACATAATTATCTTCTTTGTAAAAGCTAATTTAATAGATCATTTAAAATTTCTTTGTAAAAGATCATAACGGTAAAGATCATTGGCCATCATAAATGCCAAAAAAATTGACATAATTATCTTCTTTGTAAAACAAAATTTAATAGATCATTTAAAATTTCTTTATAAAAGATCATAACGGTAAAGATTATTGGGCCTAATAAATGCCAAAAAAAGTTGATATAATTATCTTTTCTGTAAAAGATAATTTGCTAGATCATTTAAAATTTCTTTATAAAGGATCATAAAGGTAAAGATCATTACGGTAACAATCATTCGGCCTAACAAATGCTAAAATAGTTGACATAATCATCTTCTTTGTGATAGATAATTTACTAGATAATTTAAAATTTATTATTAAAAATGTTCACATAGTTATCTTCTTTGTAAAAGATAATTTAATAGATCATTTCAAATTTCTTTATAAAAGATCATAACGGTAACGATCATTGGGCCTAATATATGATAAAAAAGTTGATATAATTATCTTCTTTGTAAAATAATTTACTAGATAATTTAAAATTTCTCATTAAAAGATCATAACGGTAACGATCATTGGGCCTAATAAATGCTAAAAAAGTTGACATAATTATCTTCTTTGAAAAGATAATTTAATAGATCATTTAAAATTTCTTTAAAAAAGATCATAACGGTAAAGATCATTGGGCCTAATAAATGCGAAAAAAAGTTGATATAATTATCTTTTCTGTAAAAGATAATTTAGTAGATCATTTAAAATTCCTTTATTAAGGATCATAAAGGTGAAGATCATTACGGTAACAATCATTGGGCCTAATAAATGCTAAAATAGTTGACATACTTATCTTCTTTGTGATAGACAATTTACTAGATAATTTAAAATTTATTATTAAAAGATCATAACGGTAACGATCGTTGGGCTTATAAAAGCTAAAAACGTTCACATAGTTATCTTCTTTGTAAAATATAATTTAATAGATTATTTAAAATTTCTTTATAAAAGATCATAATGGTAACGATCATTGGGCCTAAGAAATGCTTAAAAGGTTGACATAATTATCTTCTTTGTAAAAGATAATTTACTAGACAATTTAAATTTTTTTATTAAAAGATCATAACGGTAACGATCATTGGGCCTAATAAATGCTAAAAAAGTTGACATAATTATCTTCTTTGTCAATAATTTACTAGATAATTTAAAACTTCTTTATGAATGATCATAATGGTAACAATCATTGGGCCTAATAAATGCCAAAAAAGTTGACATAATTATCTTTTTGTAAAACATAATTCAAAATTTCTTATTAAAAGATCATAACGGTAATGATCATTAGCCTAATAAATGCTGAAAAAGTTGAGATAATTATCTTCTTTGTAAAAGATAATTTAATAGATCATTTAAAGTTTCTTTTAAAAAATCATAACGGTAACGATCATTGGGTCTAATAAAGGCTAAGAAAGTTGACATAATTATCTTCTTTGTAAAACATAATTTAATAGATCATTTGAAATTTCTTTATAAAAGATCATAACGGTAAAGATCATTGGGCCTAATAAATGCGAAAAAAAGTTGATATAATTATCTTTTCTGTAAAAGATAATTTAGTAGATCATTTAAAATTTCTTTATAAAGGATCATAAAGGTAAAGATCATTACGGTAACAATCATTCGGCCTAACAAATGCTAAAATAGTTGACATAATTATCTTCTTTGTGATAGATAATTTACTAGATAATTTAAAATTTATTATTAAAAATGTTCACATAGATATCTTCTTTGTAAAAGATAATTTAATAGATCATTTAAAATTTCTTTATAAAAGATCATAACGGTAACGATCATTGGGCCTAATATATGCTAAAAAAGTTGACATAATTATCTTCTTTGTAAAAGATAATTTACTAGATAATTTAAAATTTCTCATTAAAAGATCATAACGATAACGATCATTGGGCATAATAAATACTAAAACAGTTGACATAATTATCTTCTTTGTAAAAGCTAATTTTGATAGATCATTTAAAATTGCTTTCTTAAAAGATTATAACGGTAATGATCATTGGGCATAATAAATGCTAAAAAAGTTGATATAATTATCCTCTTTGTAAAAGATAATTTTTTAGATCATTTAAAATTGCTAATTAAAAGATCATAACGGTAACGATCATTGGGCCGAATAAATGCTAAAAAAGTTGACATAGCTATCTTCTTTGTCAAAGATAATTTAAAAGATCATTTAAAATTTCTTTATAAAATATCAGAATGGTAACGATCACTGGGCCTAATAAATGCTAAAAAAATTGACATAATTATCTTCTTTGTAAAAGATAATTTACTAGATAATTTAAAATTTCTTCTTAAAAGATCATATCGGTAACGATCGTTGGGCCTATTAAATGCTAAAAAACTTGACATAATTATCTTCTTTGTAAAAGGTAATTTAATAGATCATTTAAAATTTCTTTAAAAAAGATCATAACGGTAACGATCGTTGGGCCTAAGAAATGCTTAAAAAGTTGGCATAATTATCTTCTTTCTAAAAGATAATTTAGTGGACAATTTAAAATTTTTTATTAAAAGATCATAACGGTAACGATCGTTGGGCCTAATAAATGCTAAAAAAGTTGACATAATTATCTTCTTTGTAAACCATAATTCAAAATTTCTTATTAAAAGATCATAACGGTAATGGTCATTAGCCTAATAAATGCTAAAAAAGTTGAGATAATTATCTTCTTTGTAAAAGATAATTTAATAGATCATTTAAAATTTCTTTTAAAAGATCATAACGGTAACGATCATTGGGCATAATAAAGGCTAAAAAAGTTGACATAATTATCTTCTTTGTAAAACATAATTTAATAGATCATTTGAAATTTCTTTACAAAAGATCATAACGGTAAAGATCATTACGGTAACAATCATTGGGCCTAATAAATGCTAAAATAGTTGATATAATTATCTTCTTTTTGATAGATAATTTACTAGATAATTTAAAATTTATTATTAAAAGATCATAATGGTAACGATCGTGGGACTAATAAAAGCTAAAAACGTTCACATAGTTATCTTCTTTGTAAAAGATAATTTAATAGATGATTTAAAATTTCTTGATAAAAGATCATAAAGGTAACGTTCATTGGCCCTAATATATGCTAAAAAAGTTGACATAATTATCTTCTTTGTAAAATATAATTAAATGGATCATTTAAAATTTGATTGTAAAAGATCATAACGGTAAAGATCATTGGTCATAATAAATATCAATAAATTTGACATAATTATCTTCTTTGTAAAAGATCATTTAATAGATCATTGAAAATTTCTTTATTAAAAGATTATAACGGTAACAATCATTGGGACAAATATATGCTAAAAAAGTTGACATAATTATCTTCTTTGTAAAAGATAATTTACTAGATAATTTAAAATTTCTTATTAAAAGATCATAACGGTAATGATCATTGGGCCTAATAAATGCTAAACATGTTGAGATAATTATATTCTTTGTAAAAACTAACTTAATAGATCATTTAAAATTTCTTTGTAAAAGATCATAACGGTAAAGATCATTGGCCATCATAAATGCCAAAAAAGTTGACATAATTATCTTCTTTGTAAAATATAATTTAATAGTTCATTTAAAATTTCTTTATTAAAAGATTGTAACGGTAACGATCATTGGGTGTAATAAATGCTAAAAAAGTTGATTGAATTATCTTCTTTGTAAAAGATAATTTACTGGATAATTTAAAATTTCTAATTAAAAGTTCATAACGGTAACGGTTATTGGGCCGAATAAATGCTGAAAAAGTTGACACAGTTATCTTCTTTGTCAAAGATAATTTACTAGATAATTTAAAACTTCTTTACAAAATATAATAATGGTAACAATCATTGGGCCTAATAAATGCCAAAAAAGTTGACATAATTATCTTCTTTGTAAAAGATAATTTAAAATTTCTTATTAACAGATCATAACGGTAATGATCATTGGCCTCATAAATGCTAAAAAGGTTGACATAATTATCTTCTTTGTAAAAGATAATTTGATAGGTCATTTAAAATTTCTTTACAAAAGATCATAACGGTAAAGATCATTGGGCCTAATAAATGCTAAAAAAATTAACATAATTATCTTCTTTGTAAAAGATAATTTAATCGATCATTTAAAATTTCTTAACAAAAGATCATAACGGTAACGATCGTTGGGCCGAATAAAAGCTAAAAACGTTCACATAGTTATCTTCTTTGTAAAACATAATTTAATAGATCATTTAAAATTTCTTTATAAAAGATCATAAGGGTAATGATCATTGGGCCTAATATATGCTAAAAAAGTTGACATAATTATCTTCTTTCTAAAAGATAATTTACTAGAAAATTTAAAATTTCTTATTAAAAGATCATAACGGTAACGATCATTGGGCCTAATAAATGCTAAAGAAGTTGACATAATTATCTTATTCGTAAAAGCTAATTTCATAGATCATTTAAAATTTCTATCTAAAAGATCATAACGGTAATGATCATTGGCCTAATAAATGATAAAAAAGTTGTCATAATTATCTTCTTTGTAAAAGATAATTTAATAGATCATTTAAAATTTCTTTACAAAAGATCATAACGGTAACGATCATTGGGCCTAATAAAAGCTAAAAAGGTTCACATAGTTATCTTCTTTGTAAAAGATAATTTAATAGATCATTTAACATTTCTTTATAAAAGATCATAACAAAAACGATCATTGGGCCTAATATATGCTAAAAAAGTTGACATAATTATCTTCTTTGTAAAAGATAATTTACTAGAAAATTTAAAATTTATTATTAAAAGATCATAATGTAACGATCATTGGGCCTAATAAATGCTAAAGAATTTGACATAATTATCTTATTTGTAAAAGCTAATTTAATAGATCGTTTAAAATTTCTATCTAAAAGATCATAACGGCAAAGATCATTGGCCATCATAAATGCCAAAACAGTTGACATAGTTATCTTCTTTGTAAAAGATAATTTAATAGATCATTTAAAATTTCTTTATTAAAAGATTATAATGGTAACGATCATTGGGTGTAATAAATGCTAAAAAAGTTGATTGAATTATCTTCTTTGTAAAAGATAATTTACTAGATAATTTAAAATTTCTAATTAAAAGATCATAACGGTAACGATCATTGGGCCTAATAAATGTTAAAGAAGTTGACATAATTATCTTATTCGTAAAAGCTAATTTCATAGATCATTTAAAATTTCTATCTAAAAGATCATAACGGTAATGATCATTGGCCTAATAAATGATAAAAAAGTTGACATAATTATCTTCTTTGTAAAAGATAATTTAATAGATCATTTAAAATTTCTTTACAAAAGATCATAACTGTAACGATCATTGGGCCTAATAAAAGCTAAAAAGGTTCACATAGTTATCTTCTTTGTAAAAGATAATTTAATAGATCATTTAACATTTCTTTATAAAAGATCATAAGAATAACGATCATTGGGCCTAATATATGCTAAAAAAGTTGACATAATTATCTTCTTTGTAAAAGATAATTTACTAGATAACTTAAAATTTCTAATTAAAAGATCATAACGGTAACGATTATTGGGCCTAATAAATGTTAAAGAAGTTGACATAATTATCTTATTCGTAAAAGCTAATTTCATAGATCATTTAAAATTTCTATCTAAAAGATCATAACGGTAATGATCATTTGCCTAATAAATGATAAAAAAGTTGACATAATTATCTTCTTTGTAAAAGATAATTTAATAGATCATTTTAAATTTCTTTATAAAAGATCATAACGGTAACGATCATTGGGCCGAATAAATGCTAAAAAGGTTGACATAGTTATCTTCTTTGTCAAAGATAATTTACTAGATAATTGAAAACTTCTTTATAAAAGATCATAACGGTAACAATCATTGGGCGTATTAAATGCCAAAAAAGTTGACATAATTATCTTCTTTGTAAAAGATAATTTAAAATTTCTTATTAAAAGATCATTACGGTAATGATCATTGGCCTAATAAATGCTAAAAAATTTGACATAATTATCTTCTTTTTAAAAGATAATTTAATAGATCATTTAAAATTTCTTTGCAAAAGATCATAACGGTAACGATCATTGGGCCTAATAAATGCTAAAAAAATTGACATAATTGTCTTATTTATAAAAGATAATTTAATAGATCATTTAAAATTTCTTTATAAAGGATCATAACGGTAACGATCATTGGGCCGAATAAATGCTAAAAAAGTTGACATAGTTACCTTCTTTATCAAAGATAATTTACTAGATAATTGAAAACTTCTTTATAAAAGATCATACCGGTAACAATCATTGGGCGTAATAAATGCCAAAAAAGTTGACATAATTATCTTCTTTGTAAAAGATAATTTAAAATTTCTTATTAAAAGATCACAACGGTAATGATCATTGGCCTAATAAATGCTAAAAAGTTGACATAATTATCTTCTTTGTAAAAGATAATTTAATAGATCATTTAAAATTTCTTTACAAAAGATCATAACGGTAACGATCATTGAGCCTAATAAATGCTAAAAAAATTGACATAATTATCTTGTTTGTAAAAGATAATTTAATAGATCATTTAAAATTTCTTTATTAAAAGATTATAACGGTAACGATCATTGGGCGTAATAAATGCTAAAAAAGTTGTAGAATTATCTTCTTTGTAAAAGATAATTTACTAGATAATTTAAAATTTGTAATTAAAAGATCATAACGGTAACGATTATTGGGCCGAATAAATGCTAAAAAAGTTTACATAATTATCTTCTTTGTCAAAGATAATTTACTAGAAAATTTAAAATTTCTTATTAAAAGATCATACCGGTAACGATCGTTGGGCCTAATAAATGCTAAAAAACTTGACATAATTATCTTCTTTGTAAAAGCTAATTTAATAGATCATTTAAAATTTCTTTGTAAAAGATCATAACGGTAACGATAATTGGGCCAAATATATGCTAAAAAATTTGACATAATTATCTTCTTTGTAAAAGATAATTTACTAGAAAATTTAAAATTTCTTATGAAAAGATTATAACGGTAACGATCATTGGGCCTAATAAATGCTAAAGAAGTTGACATAATTATCTTCTTTGTGATAGACAATTTAATAGATCATTTAAAATTTCTTTGTAAAAGATCATAACGGTAAAGATCATTGGCCATCATAAATGGCAAAAAAATTGACATAATTATCTTCTTTGTAAAACAAAATTTAATAGATCATTTAAAATTTGTTTATAAAAGATCATAACGGTAAAGATTATTGGGCCTAATAAATGCCAAAAAAAGATAATTTAGTAGATCATTTAAAATTTCTTTATAAAGGATCATAAAGGTAAAGATCATTACGGTAACAATCATTCGGCCTAACAAATGCTAAAATAGTTGACATAATCATCTTCTTTGTGATAGATAATTTACTAGATAATTTAAAATTTATTATTAAAAATTTTGACATAGTTATCTTCTTTGTAAAAGATAATTTAATAGATCATTTAAAATTTCTTTATAAAAGATCATAACGGTAACGATCATTGGGCCTAATATATGCTAAAAAAGTTGACATAATTATCTTCTTTGTAAAATAATTTACTAGATAATTTAAAATTTCTCATTAAAAGATCATAACGGTAACGATCATTGGGCCTAATAAATGCTAAAAAAGTTGACATAATTATCTTCTTTGAAAAGATAATTTAATAGATCATTTAAAATTTCTTTGTAAAAGATCATAACGGTAAAGATCATTGCCCATCATAAATGCCAAAAAATTTGACATAATTATCTTCTTTGTAAAAGATAATTTAATGGATCATTTAAAATTTCTTTATTAAAAGATTATAACGGTAATGATCATTGGGCCTAATAAATGCCAAAAAAAGTTGATAAAATTATCTGTTTTATAAAAGATAATTTAGTAGATCATTTAAAATTTCTTTATAAAGGATCATAAATTTAAAGATCATTACGGTAACAATCATTGGGACTAATAAATGCTAAAATAGTTGACATAATTATCTTCTTTGTGATAGATAATTTACTAAACAATTTAACATTTATTATTAAAAGATCATAACGGTAACGATCGTTGGGGTTAATAAAAGCTAAAAACGTTCACATAGTTATCTTCTTCGTAAAAGATAATTTAATAGATCATTTAGAAGTTCTTTATAAAAGATCATAACAGTAACGATCATTGAGCCTAATATGTGCTAAAAAAGTTGACATAATTATCTTCTTTGTAAAAGATAATTTACTAGAAAATTTAAAATTTCTTATTAAAAGATCATCACGGTAACGATCATTGGGCCTAATAAATGCTAAAAAAGTTGACATAATTATCTTCTTTGTAAAAGCTAATTTAATAGAGCATTTAAAATTTCTTTGTAAAAGATCATAACGGTAAAGATCACTGGCGATCATAAATGCCAAAAAAGTTGACATAATTATCTTCTTTGTAAAAGGTAATTTAATAGATCATTTAAAATTTATTTATAAAAGATAATAACGGTAACGATCATTGAGCCTAATAAATGCTAAGAAAGTTGACATAATTATATTCTTTGTAAAACATAATTTAATAGATCATTTAAAATTTCTTTATAAAAGATCATAACGGTAAATATCATTGGGCCTAATAAATGCAAAAAAAAGATGATATAATTATCTTTTCTGTAAAAGACAATTTAGTAGATCATTTAAAATTTCTTTATAAAGGATCATAAAGGTAAAAATCATTACGGTAACAATCATTGGGCCTAATAAATGCTAAAATAGTTAACATAATTATCTTCTTTGTGACAGATAATTTACTAGATAATTTAAAATTTATTATTAAAAGATCATAACGGTAACAATCATTGGGCTTATAAAAGCTAAAAACGTTCACATAGTTATCTTCTTTGTAAAAGATAATTTAATAGATGATTTAAAATTTCTTTATAAAAGATCATAACGGTAACGATCATTGGGCCTAATATATGCTAAAAAAGTTGACATAATTATCTACTTTGTAAAAGATAATTTACTAGAAAATTTAAAATTTCTTATTAAAAGATCATAACGGTAACGATCATTGGGCCTAATAAATGCTAAAAAAGTTGACATAATTATCTTCTTTGTCAATAATTTACTAGATAATTTAAAACTTCTTTATGAATAATCATAATGGTAACAATCATTGGGCCTAATAAATGCCAAAAAAGTTGACATAATTATCTTCTTTGTAAAACATAATTCAAAATTGCTTATTAAAAGATCATAACGGTAATGATCATTAGCCTAATAAATGCTAAAAAAGTTGAGATAATTATCTTCTTTGTAAAAGATAATTTAATAGATCATTTAAAATTTCTTTTAAAAGATCATAACGGTAACGATCATTGGGCGTAATAAAGGCTAAGAAAGTTGACATAATTATCTTCTTTGTAAAAGATAATTTACTAGATAATTTAAAATTTCTCATTAAAAGATCATAACGGTAAAGATCATTGGGCCTAATAAATGCCAAAAAAAGTTGATATAATTATCTTTTCTGTAAAAGATAATTTAGTAGATCATTTAAAATTTCTTTATAAAGGATCATAAAGGTAAAGATCATTACGGTAACAATGATTCGGCCTAACAAATGCTAAAATAGTTGACATAATCATCTTCTTTGTGATAGATAATTTACTAGATAATTTAAAATTTATTATTAAGAATGTTCACATAGTTATCTTCTTTGTAAAAGATAATTTAATAGATCATTTAAAATTTCTTTATAAAAGATCATAACGGTAACGATCATTGGGCCTAATATATGCTAAAAAAGTTGACATAATTATCTTCTTTGTAAAAGATAATTTACTAGATAATTTAAAATTTCTCATTAAAAGATCATAACGGTAACGATCATTGGGCCTAATAAATGCCAAAAAAGTTGACATAATTATCTTCTTTGTAAAACATAATTCAAAATTTCTTATTAAAAGATCATAAGAGTAATGATCATTAGCCTAATAAATGCTAAAAAAGTTGAGATAATTATCTTCTTTGTAAAAGATAATTTAATAGATCATTTAAAATTTCTTTTAAAAGATCATAACGGTAACGATCATTGGGCCTAATAAAGGCTAAGAAAGTTGACATAATTATCTTCTTTGTAAAACATAATTTAATAGATCATTTGAAATTTCTTTATAAAAGATCATAACGGTAAAGATCATTGGGCCTAATAAATGCGAAAAAAAGTTGATATAATTATCTTTTCTGTAAAAGATAATTTAGTAGATCATTTAAAATTCCTTTATTAAGGATCATAAAGGTAAAGATCATTACTGTAACAATCATTGGGCCTAATAAATGCTAAAATAGTTGACATAATTATCTTCTTTGTGATAGACAATTTACTAGATAATTTAAAATTTATTATTAAAAGATCATAACGGTAACGATCGTTGGGCTTATAAAAGCTAAAAACGTTCACATAGTTATCTTCTTTGTAAAAGATAATTTAATAGATTATTTAAAATTTCTTTATAAAAGATCATAACGGTAACGATCATTGGGCCTAATATATGCTAAAAAAGTTGACATAATTATCTACTTTGTAAAAGATAATTTACTAGAAAATTTAAAATTTCTTATTAAAAGATCATCACGGTAACGATCATTGGGCCTAATAAATGCTAGAAAAGTTGACATAATTATCTTCTTTGTAAAAGCTAATTTAATAGATCATTTAAAATTTCTTTGTAAAAGATCATAACGGTAAAGATCATTGGCCATCATAAATGCCAAAAAAATTGACATAATTATCTTCTTTGTAAAACAAAATTTAATAGATCATTTAAAATTTCTTTATAAAAGATCATAACGGTAAAGATTATTGGGCCTAATAAATGCCAAAAAGAGTTGATATAATTATCTTTTCTGTAAAAGATAATTTACTAGATCATTTAAAATTTCTTTATAAAGGATCATAAAGGTAAAGATTATTACGGTAACAATCATTCGGCCTAACAAATGCTAAAATAGTTGACATAATCATCTTCTTTGTGATAGATAATTTACTAGATAATTTAAAATTTATTATTAAAAATGTTCACATAGTTATCCTCTTTGTAACAGATAATTTAATAGATCATTTAAAATTTCTTTATAAAAGATCATAACGGTAACGATCATTGGGGCTAATATATGATAAAAAAGTTGACATAATTACCTTCTTTGTAAAATAATTTACTAGATAATTTAAAATTTCTCATTAAAAGATCATAACGGTAACGATCATTGGGCCTAATAAATGCTAAAAAAGTTGACATAATTATCTTCTTTGAAAAGATAATTTAATTGATCATTTAAAATTTCTTTAAAAAAGATCATAACGGTAACGATCATTGGGCCTAATAAATGCGAAAAAAAGTTGATATAATTATCTTTTCTGTAAAAGATAATTTAGTAGATCATTTAAAATTTCTTTATTAAGGATCATAACGGTAAAGATCATTACGGTAGCAATCATTGGGCCTAATAAATGCTAAAATAGTTGACATAATTATCTTCTTTGTGATAGATAATTTACTAGATAATTTAAAATTTCTCATTAAAAGATCATAACGGTAAAGATCATTGGGCCTAATAAATGCCAAACAAAGATGATATAATTATATTTTCTGTAAAAGATAATTTAGTATATCATTTAGAATTTCTTTATAAAGGAGCATAAAGGTAAAGATCATTACGGTAACAATCATTGGGCCTAATAAATGCTAAAATAGTTGACATAATTATCTTCTTTGTGATAGATACTTTACTAGATAATTTAAAATTTATTATTAAAAGATCATAATGGTAACGATCGTTGGGCTTAATAAAAGCTAAAAACGTTCACATAGTTATCTTCGTTGTAAAATATAATTTAATAGATCATTTAAAATTTCTTTATAAAAGATCATAACGATACCGATCAATGGGCCTACTAAATGCTAAAAAAGTTTACATAATTATCTTCTTTGTAAAAGATAATTTAATAGATCATTTAAAATTTCTTTATTAAAAGATTATAACGGTAACGATCATTGGGCGTAATAAATGCTAAAAAATGTTGATATAATTATCTTCTTTGTAAAAGATAAGTTACTAGATTATTTAAAATTTCTAATTAAAAGATCATAACGGTAACGATTATTGGGCCGAATAAATGCTAAAAAAGTTTACATAATTATCTTCTTTGTCAAAGATAATTTACTAGATAATTTAAAATTTATTATTAAAAGATCATACCGATAACGATCATTGGGCCTAATAAATGTTTAAAAACTTGACATAATTATCTTCTTTGTAAAAGGTAATTTAATAGATCATTTAAAATTTCTTTATAAAAGATAATAACGGTAACGATCATTGAGCCTAATAAATGCTAAGAAAGTTGACATAATTATCTTCTTTGTAAAACATAATTTAATAGATCATTTAAAATTTCTTTATAAAAGACCATAACGGTAAAGATCATTGGGCCTAATAAATGCGAAAAAAAGTTGATATAATTATCTTTTCTGTAAAAGATAATTTAGTAGATCATTTAAAATTTCTTTATAAAGGATCATAAAGGTAAAGATCATTACGGTAACAATCATTGGGACTAATAAATGCTAAAATAGTTGACATAATTATCTTCTTTGTGAGACATAATTTACTAGATAATTGAAAATTTCTAATTAAAAGATCATAACGCTAACGATCGTTGGGCCGAATAAATGCTAAAAAAGTTTACATACTTATCTTCTTTGTCAAAGATAATTTACTAGATAATTTTGAATTTCCTCCTAAAAGATCATATCGGTAACGATCGTTGGGCCTAATAAATGCTAAAAAAGTTGACATAATTATCTTCTTTGTAAAAGGTAATTTAATAGATCATTTAAAATTTCTTTATAAAAGACAATAACGGTAACGATCATTGAGCCTAATAAATACTAACAAAGTTGACATAATTATATTCTTTGTAAAACATAATTTAATAGATCATTTAAAATTTATTTATAAAAGATCATAACGGTAAAGATCATTGGGCCTAATAAATGCCAAACAAAGATGATATAATTATATTTTCTGTAAAAGATAATTTAGTATATCATTTAGAATTTCTTTATAAAGGAGCATAAAGGTAAAGATCATTACGGTAACAATCATTGGGCCTAATAAATGCTAAAATAGTTGACATAATTATCTTCTTTGTGATAGATACTTTACTAGATAATTTAAAATTTATTATTAAAAGATCATAATGGTAACGATCGTTGGGCTTAATAAATGCTAAAAACGTTCACATAGTTATCTTCGTTGTAAAATATAATTTAATAGATCATTTAAAATTTCTTTATAAAAGATCATAACGATACCGATCAATGGGCCTACTAAATGCTAAAAAAGTTTACATAATTATCTTCTTTGTAAAAGATAATTTACTAGACACTTTAAAATTTCTCACTAAAAGCTCATAACGCTAACGATTATTGGGCCTAATAAATGCTAAAAAAGTTGACATAATTATATTCTTTGTAAAAGATAATTTAATACATCATTTAAAATTTCTTTATAAAAGATCATAACGGTAACGATCATTGGGCCTAATAAATGCTAATAAAGTAGACATAATTATATTCTTTGTAAAACATAATTTAATAGATCATTTAAAATTTCTTTATAAAAGATCGTAACGGTAAAGATCATTGGGCCTAATAAATGCCAAAAAAAGAAGGTATAATTATATTTTCTGTAAAAGATAATTTAGTAGATCATTTAGAATTTCTTTATAAAGGATCATAAAGGTAAAGATCATTACGGTAACAATCATTGGGCCTAATAATTGCTAAAATAGTTGACATAATTATCTTCTTTGTGATAGATAATTTACTAGATAATTTAAGATTTATTATTAAAAGATCATACCGGTAACGATCGTTGGGCTTAATAAAAGCTAAAAACGTTCACATAGTTATCTTATTTGTAAAAGATAATTTAATAGATCATTTAAAATTTCTTTATAAAAGATCATAACGGTAACGATCATTGGGCCTAATAAATGCTAATAAAGTTGACATAATTATATTCTTTGTAAAACATAATTTAATAGATCATTTAAAATTTCTTTATAAAATATCATAACGGTAAAGATCATTGGGCCTAATAAATGCCAAAAAAGTTGGCATAATTATCTTCTTTGGAAAAGCTAATTTAATAGATAATTTAAAATTTCTTTGTAAAAGATCATAACGGTAAAGATCATTGGCCATCATAAATGCCAAAAAAGTTGACATAATTATCTTCTTTGTAAAAGATAATTTAATAGATCATTTAAAATTTCTTTATTAAAAGATTATAACGGTAACGATCATTGGGCGTAATAAATGCTAAAAAATGTTGATATAATTATCTTCTTTGTAAAAGATAAGTTACTAGATAATTTAAAATTTCTAATTAAAAGATCATAACAGTAACGATTATTGGGCCGAATAAATGCTAAAAAAGTTTACATAATTATCTTCTTTGTCAAAGATAATTTACTAGATAATTTAAAATTTATTATTAAAAGATCATACCGATAACGATCATTGGGCCTAATAAATGTTTAAAAACTTGACATAATTATCTTCTTTGTAAAAGGTAATTTAATAGATCATTTAAAATTTCTTTATAAAAGATAATAACGGTAACGATCATTGAGCCTAATAAATGCTAAGAAAGTTGACATAATTATCTTCTTTGTAAAACATAATTTAATAGATCATTTAAAATTTCTTTATAAAAGACCATAACGGTAAAGATCATTGGGCCTAATAAATGCGAAAAAAAGTTGATATAATTATCTTTTCTGTAAAAGATAATTTAGTAGATCATTTAAAATTTCTTTATAAAGGATCATAAAGGTAAAGATCATTACGGTAACAATCATTGGGACTAATAAATGCTAAAATAGTTGACATAATTATCTTCTTTGTGAGACATAATTTACTAGATAATTGAAAATTTCTAATTAAAAGATCATAACGCTAACGATCGTTGGGCCGAATAAATGCTAAAAAAGTTTACATACTTATCTTCTTTGTCAAAGATAATTTACCAGATAATTTTGAATTTCCTCCTAAAATATCATATCGGTAACGATCGTTGGGCCTAATAAATGCTAAAAAAGTTGACATAATTATCTTCTTTGTAAAAGGTAATTTAATAGATCATTTAAAATTTCTTTATAAAAGACAATAACGGTAACGATCATTGAGCCTAATAAATACTAACAAAGTTGACATAATTATATTCTTTGTAAAACATAATTTAATAGATCATTTAAAATTTCTTTATAAAAGATCATAACGGTAAAGATCATTGGGCCTAATAAATGCCAAACAAAGATGATATAATTATATTTTCTGTAAAAGATAATTTAGTATATCATTTAGAATTTCTTTATAAAGGAGCATAAAGGTAAAGATCATTACGGTAACAATCATTGGGCCTAATAAATGCTAAAATAGTTGACATAATTATCTTCTTTGTGATAGATACTTTACTAGATAATTTAAAATTTATTATTAAAAGATCATAATGGTAACGATCGTTGGGCTTAATAAATGCTAAAAACGTTCACATAGTTATCTTCGTTGTAAAATATAATTTAATAGATCATTTAAAATTTCTTTATAAAAGATCATAACGATACCGATCAATGGGCCTACTAAATGCTAAAAAAGTTTACATAATTATCTTCTTTGTAAAAGATAATTTACTAGACACTTTAAAATTTCTCACTAAAAGCTCATAACGCTAACGATTATTGGGCCTAATAAATGCTAAAAAATTTGACATAATTATATTCTTTGTAAAAGATAATTTAATACATCATTTAAAATTTCTTTATAAAAGATCATAATGGTAACGATCATTGGGCCTAATAAATGCTAATAAAGTAGACATAATTATATTCTTTGTAAAACATAATTTAATAGATCATTTAAAATTTCTTTATAAAAGATCGTAACGGTAAAGATCATTGGGCCTAATAAATGCCAAAAAAAGAAGGTATAATTATATTTTCTGTAAAAGATAATTTAGTAGATCATTTAGAATTTCTTTATAAAGGATCATAAAGGTAAAGATCATTACGGTAACAATCATTGGGCCTAATAATTGCTAAAATAGTTGACATAATTATCTTCTTTGTGATAGATAATTTACTAGATAATTTAAGATTTATTATTAAAAGATCATACCGGTAACGATCGTTGGGCTTAATAAAAGCTAAAAACGTTCACATAGTTATCTTATTTGTAAAAGATAATTTAATAGATCATTTAAAATTTCTTTATAAAAGATCATAACGGTAACGATCATTGGGCCTAATAAATGCTAATAAAGTTGACATAATTATATTCTTTGTAAAACATAATTTAATAGATCATTTAAAATTTCTTTATAAAATATCATAACGGTAAAGATCATTGGGCCTAATAAATGCCAAAAAAGTTGGCATAATTATCTTCTTTGGAAAAGCTAATTTAATAGATAATTTAAAATTTCTTTGTAAAAGATCATAACGGTAAAGATCATTGGCCATCATAAATGCCAAAAAAGTTGACATAATTATCTTCTTTGTAAAAGATAATTTAATAGATCATTTAAAATTTCTTTATTAAAAGATTATAACGGTAACGATCATTGGGCGTAATAAATGCTAAAAAATGTTGATATAATTATCTTCTTTGTAAAAGATAAGTTACTAGATAATTTAAAATTTCTAATTAAAAGATCATAACAGTAACGATTATTGGGCCGAATAAATGCTAAAAAAGTTTACATAATTATCTTCTTTGTCAAAGATAATTTACTAGATAATTTAAAATTTATTATTAAAAGATCATACCGATAACGATCATTGGGCCTAATAAATGTTTAAAAACTTGACATAATTATCTTCTTTGTAAAAGGTAATTTAATAGATCATTTAAAATTTCTTTATAAAAGATAATAACGGTAACGATCATTGAGCCTAATAAATGCTAAGAAAGTTGACATAATTATCTTCTTTGTAAAACATAATTTAATAGATCATTTAAAATTTCTTTATAAAAGACCATAACGGTAAAGATCATTGGGCCTAATCAATGCCAAAAAAAGTTGATATAATTATCTTTTCTGTAAAAGATAATTTAGTAGATCATTTAAAATTTCTTTATAAAGGATCATAAAGGTAAAGATCATTACGGTAACAATCATTGGGACTAATAAATGCTAAAATAGTTGACATAATTATCTTCTTTGTGAGACATAATTTACTAGATAATTGAAAATTTCTAATTAAAAGATCATAACGCTAACGATCGTTGGGCCGAATAAATGCTAAAAAAGTTTACATACTTATCTTCTTTGTCAAAGATAATTTACCAGATAATTTTGAATTTCCTCCTAAAATATCATATCGGTAACGATCGTTGGGCCTAATAAATGCTAAAAAAGTTGACATAATTATCTTCTTTGTAAAAGGTAATTTAATAGATCATTTAAAATTTCTTTATAAAAGACAATAACGGTAACGATCATTGAGCCTAATAAATACTAACAAAGTTGACATAATTATATTCTTTGTAAAACATAATTTAATAGATCATTTAAAATTTCTTTATAAAAGATCATAACGGTAAAGATCATTGGGCCTAATAAATGCCAAACAAAGATGATATAATTATATTTTCTGTAAAAGATAATTTAGTATATCATTTAGAATTTCTTTATAAAGGAGCATAAAGGTAAAGATCATTACGGTAACAATCATTGGGCCTAATAAATGCTAAAATAGTTGACATAATTATCTTCTTTGTGATAGATAATTTACTAGATAATTAAAAGATCATACCGGTAACGATCGTTGGGCTTAATAAAAGCTAAAAACGTTCACATAGTTATCTTATTTGTAAAAGATAATTTAATAAATCATTTAAAATTTCTTTATAAAAGATCATAACGGTAACGATCATTGGGCCTAATAAATGCTAATAAAGTTGACATAATTATATTCTTTGTAAAACATAATTTAATAGATCATTTAAAATTTCTTTATAAAAGATCATAACGGTAAAGATCATTGTTACTAATAAATGCCAAAAAAGTTGGCATAATTATCTTCTTTGGAAAAGCTAATTTAATAGATAATTTAAAATTTCTTTGTAAAAGATCATAACGATACCGATCAATGGGCCTACTAAATGCTAAAAAAGTTTACATAATTATCTTCTTTGTAAAAGATAATTTACTAGACACTTTAAAATTTCTCACTAAAAGCTCATAACGCTAACGATTATTGGGCCTAATAAATGCTAAAAAAGTTGACATAATTATATTCTTTGTAAAAGATAATTTAATACATCATTTAAAATTTCTTTATAAAAGATCATAACGGTAACGATCATTGGGCATCATAAATGCCAAAAAAGTTGACATAATTATCTTCTTTGTAAAAGATAATTTAATAGATCATTTACAATTTCTTTATTAAAAGATTATAACGGTAACGATCATTGGGCGTAATAAATGCTAAAAAATGTTGATATAATTATCTTCTTTGTAAAAGATAAGTTACTAGATAATTTAAAATTTCTAATTAAAAGATCATAACGGTAACGATTATTGGGCCGAATAAATGGTAAAAAAGTTTACATAATTATCTTCTTTGTCAAAGATAATTTACTAGATAATTTAAAATTTCTTATTAAAAGATCATACCGATAACGATCATTAGGCCTAATAAATGTTTAAAAACTTGACATAATTATCTTCTTTGTAAAAGTTAATTTAATAGATCATTTAAAATTTCTTTATAAAAGATAATACCGGTAACGATCATTGAGCCTAGTAAATGCTAAGAAAGTTGACATAATTATCTTCTTTGTAAAACATAATTTAATAGATCATTTAAAATTTCTTTATAAAAGACCATAACGGTAAAGATCATTGGGCCTAATAAATGCGAAAAAAAGTTGATATAATTATCTTTTCTGTAAAAGATAATTTAGTAGATCATTTAAAATTTCTTTATAAAGGATCATAAAGGTAAAGATCATTACGGTAACAATCATTGGGACTAATAAATGCTAAAATAGTTGACATAATTATCTTCTTTGTGAGACATAATTTACTAGATAATTGAAAATTTCTAATTAAAAGATCATAACGCTAACGATCGTTGGGCCGAATAAATGCTAAAAAAGTTTACATACTTATCTTCTTTGTCAAAGATAATTTACTAGATAATTTAGAATTTCCTCCTAAAAGATCATATCGGTAACGATCGTTGGGCCTAATAAATGCTAAAAAAGTTGACATAATTATCTTCTTTGTAAAAGGTAATTTAATAGATCATTTAAAATTTCTTTATAAAAGACAATAACGGTAACAATCATTGAGCCTAATAAATGCTAAAATAGTTGACATAATTATCTTCTTTATGAGACATAATTTACTAAATAATTGAAAATTTATTATTAAAAGATCATAACGCTAACGATCGTTGGGCTTAATAAAAGCTAAAAACGTTCACATAGTTATCTTCTTTGTAAAAGATAATTTAATAAATCATTTAAAATTTCTTTATAAAAGATCATAACGGTAACGATCATTGGGCCTAATATATGCTAAAAAAGTTGACATAATTATCTTCTTTGTAAAAGCTAATTTAATAGATCATTTAAAATTTCTTTGTAAAAGATCATAACGGTAAAGATCATTGGCCATCATAAATGCCAAAAAAGTTGACCTAATTATCTTCTTTATAAAAGATAATTTAATAGATCATTTAAAATTTCTTTATTAAAAGATTATAACGGTAACGATCATTGGGCGTAATAAATGCTAAAAAAGTTGATACAATTATCTTCTTTGTAAAAGATAATTTACTAGATAATTTAAAATTTCTAATTAAAAGATCATAATGGTAACGATTATTGGGCCGAATAAATGCTAAAAAAGTTTACATAATTATCTTCTTTGTGAAAGATAATTTATTAGATAATTTAAAATTTCTTCTTAAAAGATCATATCGGTAACGATCGTTGGGCCTAATAAATGCTAAAAAACTTGACATAATTATCTTCTTTGTAAAAGGTAATTTAATAGATCATTTAAAATTTCTTTATAAAAGATAATAACGGTAACAATCATTGAGCCTAATAAATGCTAAGACAGTTGACATAATTATATTCTTTGTAAAACATAATTTAATAGATCATTGAAAATTTCTTTATAAAAGATCATAACGGTAAAGATCATTGGGCCTAATAAATGTCAAACAAAGATGATATAATTATATTTTTTGTAAAAGATAATTTAGTAGATCATTTAAAATTTCTTTATAAAGGATCATAAAGGTAAAGATCATTACGGTAACAATCATTGGGCCTAATAATTGCTAAAATAGTTGACATAATTATCTTCTTTGTGATAGATAATTTACTATATAATTTAAAATTTATTATTAAAAGATCATACCGGTAACGATCGTTGGGCTTAATAAAAGCTAAAAACGTTCACATAGTTATCTCATTTGTAAAAGATAATTTAATATATCATTTAAAATTTCTTTATAAAAGATCATAACGGTAACGATCATTGGGACTAATATATGCTAAAAAAGTTGACATAATTATCTTCTTTGTAAAAGATAATTTACTAGAAAAATTAAAATTTCTTATTAAAAGATCATAACGGTAAAGATCATTGGCCATCATAAATGCCAAAAAAGTTGACCTAATTATCTTCTTTATAAAAGATAATTTAATAGATCATTTAAAATTTCTTTATTAAAAGATTATAACGGTAACGATCATTGGGCGTAATAAATGCTAAAAAAGTTGATACAATTATCTTCTTTGTAAAAGATAATTTACTAGATAATTTAAAATTTCTAATTAAAAGATCATAACGGTAACGATTATTGGGCCGAATAAATGCTAAAAAAGTTTACATAATTATCTTCTTTGTCAAAGATAATTTACTAGATAATTTAAAATTTCTTATTAAAAGATCATACCGGTAACGATTGTTGGGCCTAATAAATGCTAAAATACTTGACATAATTATCTTCTTTGTAAAAGGTAATTTAATAGATCATTTAAAATTTCTTTATAAAAGATAATAACGGTAACGATCATTGAGCCTAATAAATGCTAAGAAAGTTGACATAATTATCTTCTTTGTAAAACATAATTTAATAGATCATTTAAAATTTCTTTATAAAAGATCATAACGGTAAAGATCATTGAGCCTAATCAATGCCAAAAAAAGTTGATATAATTATCTTTTCTGTAAAAGATAATTTAGTAGATCATGTAAAATTTCTTTATAAAGGATCATAAAGGTAAAGATCATTACGGTAACAATCATTGGGACTAATAAATGCTAAAATAGTTGACATAATTATCTTATTTGTGATACATAATTTACTAAATAATTGAAAATTTATTATTAAAAGATCATAACGCTAACGATCGTTGGGCTTAATAAAAGCTAAAAATGTTCACATATTTATCTTCTTTGTAAAAGATAATTTAATAGATCATTTAAAATTTCTTTATAAAAGATCATAACGGTAACGATCATTGGGCCTAATATATGCTAAAAAAGTTGACATAATTATCTTCTTTGTAAAAGCTAATTTAATAGATCATTTAAAATTTTTTTGTAAAAGATCATTACGGTAAAGATCATTGGCCATCATAAATGCCAAAAAAGTTGACGTAATTATCTTCTTTATAAAAGATAATTTAATACATCATTTAAGATTTCTTTATTAAAAGATTATAACGGTAACGATCATTGGGCGTAATAAATGCTAAAAAAGTTGATATAATTATCTTCTTTGTAAAAGATAAGTTACTAGATAATTTAAAATTTCTAATTAAAAGATCATAATGGTAAGGATTATTGCGCCGAATAAATGCTAAAAAGTTTACATAATTATCTTCTTTGTCAAAGATAATTATTAGATAATTTAAAATTTCTTATTAAAAGATCATATCGGTAATGATCGTTGGGCCTAATAAATGCTAAAAAACTTGACATAATTATCATCTTTGTAAAAGGTAATTTAATAGATCATTTAAAATTTCTTTATAAAAGATAATAACGGTAACGATCATTGAGCCTAATAAATGCTAAGAAAGTTGACATAATTATATTCTTTGTAAAACGTAATTTAATAGATCATTTAAAATTTCTTTATAAAAGATCATAACGGTAACGATCATTGGGCCTAATAAATGCTAATAAAGTTGACATAATTATATTTTTTGTAAAACATAATTTAATAGATCATTTAAAATTTCTTTATAAAAGATCATAACGGTAAAGATCATTGTTACTAATAAATGCCAAAAAAGTTGGCATAATTATCTTCTTTGGAAAAGCTAATTTAATAGATAATTTAAAATTTCTTTGTAAAAGATCATAACGATACCGATCAATGGGCCTACTAAATGCTAAAAAAGTTTACATAATTATCTTCTTTGTAAAAGATAATTTACTAGACACTTTAAAATTTCTCACTAAAAGCTCATAACGCTAACGATTATTGGGCCTAATAAATGCTAAAAAAGTTGACATAATTATATTCTTTGTAAAAGATAATTTAATACATCATTTAAAATTTCTTTATAAAAGATCATAACGGTAACGATCATTGGGCATCATAAATGCCAAAAAAGTTGACATAATTATCTTCTTTGTAAAAGATAATTTAATAGATCATTTACAATTTCTTTATTAAAAGATTATAACGGTAACGATCATTGGGCGTAATAAATGCTAAAAAATGTTGATATAATTATCTTCTTTGTAAAAGATAAGTTACTAGATAATTTAAAATTTCTAATTAAAAGATCATAACGGTAACGATTATTGGGCCGAATAAATGGTAAAAAAGTTTACATAATTATCTTCTTTGTCAAAGATAATTTACTAGATAATTTAAAATTTCTTATTAAAAGATCATACCGATAACGATCATTAGGCCTAATAAATGTTTAAAAACTTGACATAATTATCTTCTTTGTAAAAGTTAATTTAATAGATCATTTAAAATTTCTTTATAAAAGATAATACCGGTAACGATCATTGAGCCTAGTAAATGCTAAGAAAGTTGACATAATTATCTTCTTTGTAAAACATAATTTAATACATCATTTAAAATTTCTTTATAAAAGATCATAACGGTAAAGATCATTGGGCCTAATCAATGCCAAAAAAAGTTGATATAATTATCTTTTCTGTAAAAGATAATTTAGTAGATCATTTAAAATTTCTTTATAAAGGATCATAAAGGTAAAGATCATTACGGTAACAATCATTGGGACTAATAAATGCTAAAATAGTTGACATAATTATCTTCTTTGTGAGACATAATTTACTAGATAATTGAAAATTTCTAATTAAAAGATCATAACGCTAACGATCGTTGGGCCGAATAAATGCTAAAAAAGTTTACATAGTTATCTTCTTTGTCAAAGATAATTTACTAGATAATTTAGAATTTCCTCCTAAAAGATCATATCGGTAACGATCGTTGGGCCTAATAAATGCTAAAAAAGTTGACATAATTATCTTCTTTGTAAAAGGTAATTTAATAGATCATTTAAAATTTCTTTATAAAAGACAATAACGGTAACAATCATTGAGCCTAATAAATGCTAAAATAGTTGACATAATTATCTTCTTTATGAGACATAATTTACTAAATAATTGAAAATTTATTATTAAAAGATCATAACGCTAACGATCGTTGGGCTTAATAAAAGCTAAAAACGTTCACATAGTTATCTTCTTTGTAAAAGATAATTTAATAAATCATTTAAAATTTCTTTATAAAAGATCATAACGGTAACGATCATTGGGCCTAATATATGCTAAAAAAGTTGACATAATTATCTTCTTTGTAAAAGATAATTTAATAGATCATTTAAAATTTCTTTATTAAAAGATTATAACGGTAACGATCATTGGGCGTAATAAATGCTAAAAAAGTTGATACAATTATCTTCTTTGTAAAAGATAATTTACTAGATAATTTAAAATTTCTAATTAAAAGATCATAATGGTAACGATTATTGGGCCGAATAAATGCTAAAAAAGTTTACATAATTATCTTCTTTGTCAAAGATAATTTACTAGATAATTTAAAATTTCTTATTAAAAGATCATACCGGTAACGATTGTTGGGCCTAATAAATGCTAAAAAACTTGACATAATTATCTTCTTTGTAAAAGGTAATTTAATAGATCATTTAAAATTTCTTTATAAAAGATAATAACGGTAACGATCATTGAGCCTAATAAATGCTAAGAAAGTTGACATAATTATCTTCTTTGTAAAACATAATTTAATAGATCATTTAAAATTTCTTTATAAAAGATCATAACGGTAAAGATCATTGAGCCTAATCAATGCCAAAAAAAGTTGATATAATTATCTTTTCTGTAAAAGATAATTTAGTAGATCATTTAAAATTTCTTTATAAAGGATCATAAAGGTAAAGATCATTACGGTAACAATCATTGGGACTAATAAATGCTAAAATAGTTGACATAATTATCTTATTTGTGATACATAATTTACTAAATAATTGAAAATTTATTATTAAAAGATCATAACGCTAACGATCGTTGGGCTTAATAAAAGCTAAAAATGTTCACATAGTTATCTTCTTTGTAAAAGATAATTTAATAGATCATTTAAAATTTCTTTATAAAAGATCATAACGGTAATGATCATTGGGCCTAATATATGCTAAAAAAGTTGACATAATTATCTTCTTTGTAAAAGCTAATTTAATAGATCATTTAAAATTTCTTTGTAAAAGATCATAACGGTAAAGATCATTGGCCATCATAAATGCCAAAAAAGTTGATATAATTATCTTCTTTATAAAAGATAATTTAATACATCATTTAATATTTCTTTATTAAAAGATTATAACGGTAACGATCATTGGGCGTAATAAATGCTAAAAAAGTTGATATAATTATCTTCTTTGTAAAAGATAAGTTACTAGATAATTTAAAATTTCTAATTAAAAGATCATAATGGTAAGGATTATTGCGCCGAATAAATGCTAAAAAGTTTACATAATTATCTTCTTTGTCAAAGATAATTTATTAGATAATTTAAAATTTCTTATTAAAAGATCATATCGGTAACGATCGTTGGGCCTAATAAATGCTAAAAAACTTGACATAATTATCATCTTTGTAAAAGGTAATTTAATAGATCATTTAAAATTTCTTTATAAAAGATAATAACGGTAACGATCATTGAGCCTAATAAATGCTAAGAAAGTTGACATAATTATATTCTTTGTAAAACGTAATTTAATAGATCATTTAAAATTTCTTTATAAAAGATCATAACGGTAAAGATCATTGGGCCTAATAAATGCCAAACAAAGCTGATATAATTATCTTTTCTGTAAAAGATAATTTAGTAGATCATTTAAAATTTCTTTATAAAGGATCATAAAGGGAAAGATCAATACGGTAACAATCATTGGGACTAATAAATGCTAAAATAGTTGACATAATTATCTTATTTGTGATACATAATTTACTAAATAATTGAAAATTTATTATTAAAAGATCATAACGCTAACGATCGTTGGGCTTAATAAAAGCTAAAAATGTTCACATAGTTATCTTCTTTGTAAAAGCTAATTTAATAGATCATTTAAAATTTCTTTGTAAAAGATCATAATGGTAAAGATCATTGGCCATCATAAATGCCAAAAAAGTTGACCTAATTATCTTCTTTATAAAAGATAATTTAATACATCATTTAAGATTTCTTTATTAAAAGATTATAACGGTAACGATCATTGGGCGTAATAAATGCTAAAAAAGTTGATATAATTATCTTCTTTGTAAAAGATAAGTTACTAGATAATTTAAAATTTCTAATTAAAAGATCATAATGGTAAGGATTATTGCGCCGAATAAATGCTAAAAAAGTTTACATAATTATCTTCTTTGTGAAAGATAATTTATTAGATAATTTAAAATTTCTTCTTAAAAGATCATATCGGTAACGATCGTTGGGCCTAATAAATGCTAAAAAACTTGACATAATTATCTTCTTTGTAAAAGGTAATTTAATAGATCATTTAAAATTTCTTTATAAAAGATAATAACGGTAACAATCATTGAGCCTAATCAATGCTAAGACAGTTGACATAATTATATTCTTTATAAAACATAATTTAATAGATCATTGAAAATTTCTTTATAAAAGATCATAACGGTAAAGATCATTGGGCCTAATAAATGTCAAACAAATATGATATAATTATATTTTTTGTAAAAGATAATTTAGTAGATCATTTAAAATTTCTTTATAAAGGATCATAAAGGTAAAGATCATTACGGTAACAATCATTGGGCCTAATAATTGCTAAAATAGTTGACATAATTATCTTCTTTGTGATAGATAATTTACTGTATAATTTAAAATTTATTATTAAAAGATCATACCGGTAACGATCGTTGGGCTTAATAAAAGCTAAAAACGTTCACATAGTTATCTCATTTGTAAAAGATAATTTAATATATCATTTAAAATTTCTTTATAAAAGATCATAACGGTAACGATCATTGGGCCTAATATATGCTAAAAAAGTTGACATAATTATCTTCTTTGTAAAAGATAATTTACTAGAAAAATTAAAATTTCTTATTAAAAGATCATAACGGTAACGATCATTCGGCCTAATAAATGCTAAAAAAGTTGGCATAATTATCTTCTTTGGAAAAGCTAATTTAATAGATCATTTAAAATTTCTTTGTAAAAGATCATAACGGTAAAGATCATTGGCCATCATAAATGCCAAAAAAGTTGACCTAATTATCTTCTTTATAAAAGATAATTTAATAGATCATTTAAAATTTCTTTATTAAAAGATTATAACGGTAACGATCATTGGGCGTAATAAATGCTAAAAAAGTTGATACAATTATCTTCTTTGTAAAAGATAATTTACTAGATAATTTAAAATTTCTAATTAAAAGATCATAATGGTAACGATTATTGGGCCGAATAAATGCTAAAAAAGTTTACATAATTATCTTCTTTGTGAAAGATAATTTATTAGATAATTTAAAATTTCTTCTTAAAAGATCATATCGGTAACGATCGTTGGGCCTAATAAATGCTAAAAAACTTGACATAATTATCTTCTTTGTAAAAGGTAATTTAATAGATCATTTAAAATTTCTTTATAAAAGATAATAACGGTAACAATCATTGAGCCTAATAAATGCTAAGACAGTTGACATAATTATATTCTTTGTAAAACATAATTTAATAGATCATTGAAAATTTCTTTATAAAATATCATACCGGTAAAGATCATTGGGCCTAATAAATGTCAAACAAAGATGATATAATTATATTTTTTGTAAAAGATAATTTAGTAGATCATTTAAAATTTCTTTATAAAGGATCATAAAGGTAAAGATCATTACGGTAACAATCATTGGGCCTAATAATTGCTAAAATAGTTGACATAATTATCTTCTTTGTGATAGATAATTTACTATATAATTTAAAATTTATTATTAAAAGATCATACCGGTAACGATCGTTGGGCTTAATAAAAGCTAAAAACGTTCACATAGTTATCTCATTTGTAAAAGATAATTTAATATATCATTTAAAATTTCTTTATAAAAGATCATAACGGTAACGATCATTGGGCCTAATATATGCTAAAAAAGTTGACATAATTATCTTCTTTGTAAAAGATAATTTACTAGAAAAATTAAAATTTCTTTATTAAAAGATTATAACGGTAACGATCATTGGGCGTAATAAATGCTAAAAAAGTTGATACAATTATCTTCTTTGTAAAAGATAATTTACTAGATAATTTAAAATTTCTAATTAAAAGATCATAACGGTAACGATTATTGGGCCGAATAAATGCTAAAAAAGTTTACATAATTATCTTCTTTGTCAAAGATAATTTACTAGATAATTTAAAATTTCTTATTAAAAGATCATACCGGTAACGATTGTTGGGCCTAATAAATGCTAAAAAACTTGACATAATTATCTTCTTTGTAAAAGGTAATTTAATAGATCATTTAAAATTTCTTTATAAAAGATAATAACGGTAACGATCATTGAGCCTAATAAATGCTAAGAAAGTTGACATAATTATCTTCTTTGTAAAACATAATTTAATAGATCATTTAAAATTTCTTCATAAAAGATCATAACGGTAAAGATCATTGAGCCTAATCAATGCCAAAAAAAGTTGATATAATTATCTTTTCTGTAAAAGATAATTTAGTAGATCATTTAAAATTTCTTTATAAAGGATCATAAAGGTAAAGATCATTACGGTAACAATCATTGGGACTAATAAATGCTAAAATAGGTGACATAATTATCTTATTTGTGATACATAATTTACTAAATAATTGAAAATTTATTATTAAAAGATCATAACGCTAACGATCGTTGGGCTTAATAAAAGCTAAAAATGTTCACATAGTTATCTTCTTTGTAAAAGATAATTTAATAGATCATTTAAAATTTCTTTATAAAAGATCATAACGGTAACGATCATTGGGCCTAATATATGCTAAAAAAGTTGACATAATTATCTTCTTTGTAAAAGCTAATTTAATAGATCATTTAAAATTTCTTTGTAAAAGATCATAACGGTAAAGATCATTGGCCATCATAAATGGCAAAAAAGTTGACCTAATTATCTTCTTTATAAAAGATAATTTAATACATCATTTAAGATTTCTTTATTAAAAGATTATAACGGTAACGATCATTGGGCGTAATAAATGCTAAAAAAGTTGATATAATTATCTTCTTTGTAAAAGATAAGTTACTAGATAATTTAAAATTTCTAATTAAAAGATCATAATGGTAAGGATTATTGCGCCGAATAAATGCTAAAAAGTTTACATAATTATCTTCTTTGTCAAAGATAATTTATTAGATAATTTAAAATTTCTTATTAAAAGATCATATCGGTAACGATCGTTGGGCCTAATAAATGCTAAAAAACTTGACATAATTATCATCTTTGTAAAAGGTAATTTAATAGATCATTTAAAATTTCTTTATAAAAGATAATAACGGTAACGATCATTGAGCCTAATAAATGCTAAGAAAGTTGACATAATTATATTCTTTGTAAAACGTAATTTAATAGATCATTTAAAATTTCTTTATAAAAGATCATAACGGTAAAGATCATTGGGCCTAATAAATGCCAAACAAAGCTGATATAATTATCTTTTCTGTAAAAGATAATTTAGTAGATCATTTAAAATTTCTTTATAAAGGATCATAAAGGGAAAGATCAATATGGTAACAATCATTGGGACTAATAAATGCTAAAATAGTTGACATAATTATCTTATTTGTGATACATAATTTACTAAATAATTGAAAATTTATTATTAAAAGATCATAACGCTAACGATCGTTGGGCTTAATAAAAGCTAAAAATGTTCACATAGTTATCTTCTTTGTAAAAGATAATTTAATAGATCATTTAAAATTTCTTTATAAAAGATCATAACGGTAACGATCATTGGGCCTAATATATGCTAAAAAAGTTGACATAATTATCTTCTTTGTAAAAGCTAATTTAATAGATCATTTAAAATTTCTTTATAAAAGATCATAACGGTAAAGATCATTGGCCATCATAAATGCCAAAA
This sequence comes from Psophocarpus tetragonolobus, assembly GCA_037954015.1. Classification (NCBI taxonomy): domain Eukaryota; kingdom Viridiplantae; phylum Streptophyta; class Magnoliopsida; order Fabales; family Fabaceae; genus Psophocarpus; species Psophocarpus tetragonolobus. The sequence continues at coordinate 55,707,481 of CM075688.1, read as the reverse complement.
AAGTTGACGTAATTATCTTCTTTATAAAAGATAATTTAATACATCATTTAAGATTTCTTTATTAAAAGATTATAACGGTAACGATCATTGGGCGTAATAAATGCTAAAAAAGTTGATATAATTATCTTCTTTGTAAAAGATAAGTTACTAGATAATTTAAAATTTCTAATTAAAAGATCATAATGGTAAGGATTATTGCGCCGAATAAATGCTAAAAAAGTTTACATAATTATCTTCTTTGTGAAAGATAATTTATTAGATAATTTAAAATTTCTTCTTAAAAGATCATATCGGTAACGATCGTTGGGCCTAATAAATGCTAAAAAACTTGACATAATTATCTTCTTTGTAAAAGGTAATTTAATAGATCATTTAAAATTTCTTTATAAAAGATAATAACGGTAACGATCATTGGGCCTAATATATGCTAAAAAAGTTGACATAATTATCTTCTTTGTAAAAGCTAATTTAATAGATCATTTAAAATTTCTTTATAAAAGATCATAACGGTAAAGATCATTGGCCATCATAAATGCCAAAAAAGTTGACGTAATTATCTTCTTTATAAAAGATAATTTAATACATCATTTAAGATTTCTTTATTAAAAGATTATAACGGTAACGATCATTGGGCGTAATAAATGCTAAAAAAGTTGATATAATTATCTTCTTTGTAAAAGATAAGTTACTAGATAATTTAAAATTTCTAATTAAAAGATCATAATGGTAAGGATTATTGCGCCGAATAAATGCTAAAAAAGTTTACATAATTATCTTCTTTGTGAAAGATAATTTATTAGATAATTTAAAATTTCTTCTTAAAAGATCATATCGGTAACGATCGTTGGGCCTAATAAATGCTAAAAAACTTGACATAATTATCTTCTTTGTAAAAGGTAATTTAATAGATCATTTAAAATTTCTTTATAAAAGATAATAACGGTAACGATCATTGAGCCTAATAAATGCTAAGAAAGTTGACATAATTATATTCTTTGTAAAACGTAATTTAATAGATCATTTAAAATTTCTTTATAAAAGATCATAACGGTAAAGATCATTGGGCCTAATAAATGCCAAACAAAGCTGATATAATTATCTTTTCTGTAAAAGATAATTTAGTAGATCATTTAAAATTTCTTTATAAAGGATCATAAAGGGAAAGATCAATATGGTAACAATCATTGGGACTAATAAATGCTAAAATAGTTGACATAATTATCTTATTTGTGATACATAATTTACTAAATAATTGAAAATTTATTATTAAAAGATCATAACGCTAACGATCGTTGGGCTTAATAAAAGCTAAAAATGTTCACATAGTTATCTTCTTTGTAAAAGATAATTTAATAGATCATTTAAAATTTCTTTATAAAAGATCATAACGGTAACGATCATTGGGCCTAATATATGCTAAAAAAGTTGACATAATTATCTTCTTTGTAAAAGCTAATTTAATAGATCATTTAAAATTTCTTTATAAAAGATCATAACGGTAAAGATCATTGGCCATCATAAATGCCAAAAAAGTTGACGTAATTATCTTCTTTATAAAAGATAATTTAATACATCATTTAAGATTTCTTTATTAAAAGATTATAACGGTAACGATCATTGGGCGTAATAAATGCTAAAAAAGTTGATATAATTATCTTCTTTGTAAAAGATAAGTTACTAGATAATTTAAAATTTCTAATTAAAAGATCATAATGGTAAGGATTATTGCGCCGAATAAATGCTAAAAAAGTTTACATAATTATCTTCTTTGTGAAAGATAATTTATTAGATAATTTAAAATTTCTTCTTAAAAGATCATATCGGTAACGATCGTTGGGCCTAATAAATGCTAAAAAACTTGACATAATTATCTTCTTTGTAAAAGGTAATTTAATAGATCATTTAAAATTTCTTTATAAAAGATAATAACGGTAACAATCATTGAGCCTAATAAATGCTAAGACAGTTGACATAATTATATTCTTTGTAAAACATAATTTAATAGATCATTGAAAATTTCTTTATAAAAGATCATAACAGTAAAGATCATTGGGCCTAATAAATGTCAAACAAAGATGATATAATTATATTTTTTGTAAAAGATAATTTACTAGATCATTTAAAATTTCTTTATAAAGGATCATAAAGGTAAAGATCATTACGGTAACAATCATTGGGCCTAATAATTGCTAAAATAGTTGACATAATTATCTTCTTTGTGATAGATAATTTACTATATAATTTAAAATTTATTATTAAAAGATCATACCGGTAACGATCGTTGGGCTTAATAAAAGCTAAAAACGGGCACATAGTTATCTCATTTGTAAAAGATAATTTAATATATCATTTAAAATTTCTTTATAAAAGATCATAACGGTAACGATCATTGGGCCTAATATATGCTAAAAAAGTTGACATAATTATCTTCTTTGTAAAAGATAATTTACTAGAAAAATTAAAATTTCTTATTAAAAGATCATAACGGTAACGATCATTCGGCCTAATAAATGCTAAAAAAGTTGGCATAATTATCTTCTTTGGAAAAGCTAATTTAATAGATCATTTAAAATTTCTTTGTAAAAGATCATAACGGTAAAGATCATTGGCCATCATAAATGCCAAAAAAGTTGACCTAATTATCTTCTTTATAAAAGATAATTTAATAGATCATTTAAAATTTCTTTATTAAAAGATTATAACGGTAACGATCATTGGGCGTAATAAATGCTAAAAAAGTTGATACAATTATCTTCTTTGTAAAAGATAATTTACTAGATAATTTAAAATTTCTAATTAAAAGATCATAACGGTAACGATTATTGGGCCTAATAAATGCTAAAAAAGTTTACATAATTATCTTCTTTGTCAAAGATAATTTACTAGATAATTTAAAATTTCTTATTAAAAGATCATACCGGTAACGATTGTTGGGCCTAAGAAATGCTAAAAAACTTGACATAATTATCTTCTTTGTAAAAGGTAATTTAATAGATCATTTAAAATTTCTTTATAAAAGATAATAACGGTAACGATCAATGAGCCTAATAAATGCTAAGAAAGTTGACATAATTATCTTCTTTGTAAAACATAATTTAATAGATCATTTAAAATTTCTTTATAAAAGATCATAACGGTAAAGATCATTGAGCCTAATTAATGCCAAAAAAAGTTGATATAATTATCTTTTCTGTAAAAGATAATTTAGTAGATCATTTAAAATTTCTTTATAAAGGATCATAAAGGTAAAGATCATTACGGTAACAATCATTGGGACTAATAAATGCTAAAATAGTTGACATAATTATCTTATTTGTGATACATAATTTACTAAATAATTGAAAATTTATTATTAAAAGATCATAACGGTAACGATCGTTGGGCTTAATAAAAGCTAAAAATGTTCACATAGTTATCTTCTTTGTAAAAGATAATTTAATAGATCATTTAAAATTTCTTTATAAAAGATCATAACGGTAACGATCATTGGGCCTAATATATGCTAAAAAAGTTGACATAATTATCTTCTTTGTAAAAGCTAATTTAATAGATCATTTAAAATTTCTTTGTAAAAGATCATAACGGTAAAGATCATTGGCCATCATAAATACCAAAAAAGTTGACGTAATTATCTTCTTTCTAAAAGATAATTTAATACATCATTTAAGATTTCTTTATTAAAAGATTATAACGGTAACGATCATTGGGCGTAATAAATGCTAAAAAAGTTGATATAATTATCTTCTTTGTAAAAGATAAGTTACTAGATAATTTAAAATTTCTAATTAAAAGATCATAATGGTAAGGATTATTGCGCCGAATAAATGCTAAAAAGTTTACATAATTATCTTCTTTGTCAAAGATAATTTATTAGATAATTTAAAATTTCTTATTAAAAGATCATATCGGTAACGATCGTTGGGCCTAATAAATGCTAAAAAACTTGACATAATTATCATCTTTGTAAAAGGTAATTTAATAGATCATTTAAAATTTCTTTATAAAAGATAATAACGGTAACGATCATTGAGCCTAATAAATGCTAAGAAAGTTGACATAATTATATTCTTTGTAAAACGTAATTTAATAGATCATTTAAAATTTCTTTATAAAAGATCATAACGGTAAAGATCATTGGGCCTAATAAATGCCAAACAAAGCTGATATAATTATCTTTTCTGTAAAAGATAATTTAGTAGATCATTTAAAATTTCTTTATAAAGGATCATAAAGGGAAAGATCAATACGGTAACAATCATTGGGACTAATAAATGCTAAAATAGTTGACATAATTATCTTATTTGTGATACATAATTTACTAAATAATTGAAAATTTATTATTAAAAGATCATAACGCTAACGATCGTTGGGCTTAATAAAAGCTAAAAATGTTCACATAGTTATCTTCTTTGTAAAAGATAATTTAATAGATCATTTAAAATTTCTTTATAAAAGATCATAACGGTAACGATCATTGGGCCTAATATATGCTAAAAAAGTTGACATAATTATCTTCTTTGTAAAAGCTAATTTAATAGATCATTTAAAATTTCTTTGTAAAAGATCATAACGGTAAAGATCATTGGCCATCATAAATGCCAAAAAAGTTGACGTAATTATCTTCTTTATAAAAGATAATTTAATACATCATTTAAGATTTCTTTATTAAAAGATTATAACGGTAACGATCATTGGGCGTAATAAATGCTAAAAAAGTTGATATAATTATCTTCTTTGTAAACGATAAGTTACTAGATAATTTAAAATTTCTAATTAAAAGATCATAATGGTAAGGATTATTGCGCCGAATAAATGCTAAAAAAGTTTACATAATTATCTTCTTTGTGAAAGATAATTTATTAGATAATTTAAAATTTCTTCTTAAAAGATCATATCGGTAACGATCGTTGGGCCTAATAAATGCTAAAAAACTTGACATAATTATCTTCTTTGTAAAAGGTAATTTAATAGATCATTTAAAATTTCTTTATAAAAGATAATAACGGTAACAATCATTGAGCCTAATAAATGCTAAGACAGTTGACATAATTATATTCTTTGTAAAACATAATTTAATAGATCATTGAAAATTTCTTTATAAAAGATCATAACAGTAAAGATCATTGGGCCTAATAAATGTCAAACAAAGATGATATAATTATATTTTTTGTAAAAGATAATTTAGTAGATCATTTAAAATTTCTTTATAAAGGATCATAAAGGTAAAGATCATTACGGTAACAATCATTGGGCCTAATAATTGCTAAAATAGTTGACATAATTATCTTCTTTGTGATAGATAATTTACTATATAATTTAAAATTTATTATTAAAAGATCATACCGGTAACGATCGTTGGGCTTAATAAAAGCTAAAAACGTGCACATAGTTATCTCATTTGTAAAAGATAATTTAATATATCATTTAAAATTTCTTTATAAAAGATCATAACGGTAACGATCATTGGGCCTAATATATGCTAAAAAAGTTGACATAATTATCTTCTTTGTAAAAGATAATTTACTAGAAAAATTAAAATTTCTTATTAAAAGATCATAACGGTAACGATCATTCGGCCTAATAAATGCTAAAAAAGTTGGCATAATTATCTTCTTTGGAAAAGCTAATTTAATAGATGATTTAAAATTTCTTTATAAAAGATCATAACGGTAACGATCATTGGGCCTAATATATGCTAAAAAAGTTGACCTAATTATCTTCTTTGTAAAAGCTAATTTAATAGATCATTTAAAATTTCTATGTAAAAGATCATTGGCCATCATAAATGCCAAAAAAGTTGACATAATTATCTTCTTTGTAAAAGATAATTTAATAGATCATTTAAAATTTCTTTATTAAAAGATTATAACGGCAACGATCATTGCCCGTAATAAATGCTAAAAAAGTTGATATAATTATCTTCTTTGGAAAAGATAAGTTAGTACATAATTTAAAATTTCTAATTAAAAGATCATAACGGTAACGATTATTGGGCCGAATAAATGCCAAAAAAGTTGACATGATTATCTTCTTTGTAAAAGATAATTTGATAGATCATTTAAAATTTCTTTATTAAAAGATTATAACGGTAACGATCATTGGCCGTAATAAATGCTAAAAAAGTTGATATAATTATCTTCTTTGGAAAAGATAATTTAATAGATCATTTAAAATTTCTTTATTAAAAGATTATAACGGTAACGATCATTGGCCGTAATAAATGCCAAAAAAGTTGATATAATTATCTTCTTTGGAAAAGATAAGTTAGTACATAATTTAAAATTTCTAATTAAAAGATCATAACGGTAACGATTATTGGGCCGAATAAATGCCAAAAAAGTTGACATGATTATCTTCTTTGTTAAAGATAATTTACTAGAAAATTTAAAATTTCTTATTAAAATATCATAACGCAAACGATCATTGGGTCTAATAAATGCTAAAAAAGTTGACATGATTATCTTCTTTGTAAAAGCTAATTTAATAGATCATTTAAAATTTCTTTGTAAAAGATCATAACGGTAAAGATCATTGGCCATCATAAATTCCAAAAAAGTTGACAGAATTATCTTCTTTGTAAAAGATAATTTAAAATTTGTTATTAAAAGATCATAACAGTAATGATCATTGGCCTAATAAATGCCAAAAAAGTTGACATAATTATCTTCTTTGTAAAAGATAATTTTATAGATCATTTAAAATTTATTTATAAAAGATCATAACGGTAAAGATCATTTTCCATCATAAATGCCAAAAAAGTTGACAGAATTATCTTCTTTCTAAAAGATAATTTAAAATTTCTTATTAAAAGATCATAACACTAACGATTATTGGGCCTAATAAATGCTAAAAAAGTTGACATAATTATCTTCTTTGTAAAAGATAATTTAATAGATCATTTAAAATTTCTTTATTAAAAGATTATAACGGTAACGATCATTGGGCGTAATAAACGCTAAAAAAGTTAATATAATTATCTTCTTTGTAAAAGGTAATTTAAAAGACCATTTAAAATTTCTTTATAAAAGATAATAACGGTAACGATCATTGAGCCTAATAAATGCTAAGAAAGTTAACATAATTATATTCTTTGTAAAACATAATTTAATAGAACATTTAAAATTTCTTTATAAAAGATCATAACGGTAAAGATCATTGGGCCTAATAAATGCCAAAAAAAGTTGATATAATTAACTTTTCTGTAAAAGACAATTTAGTAGATCATTTAAAATTTTTTATAAAGGATCATCAAAGTAAAGATCATTACGGTAACAATCATTGGGCCTAATAATTGCTAAAATAGTTGACATAATTATCTTCTTTATGATACATAATTTACTAGATAATTTAAAATTTATTATTAAAAGATCATAACGGTAACGATCGTTGGGCTTAATAAAAGCTAAAAACGTTCACATAGTTATCTTATTTGTAAAAGATAATTTAGTAGATCATTTAAAATTTCTTTATAAAAGATCACAACGGTAGCGATCATTGGACCTAATATATGCTAAAAAAGTTGACATAATTATCTTCTTTGTAAAAGATAATTTACTAGAAAATTTAAAATTTCTAATTAAAATATCATAACGGAAACGATCATTGGGTCTAATAAATGCTAAAAAAGTTGACATGATTATCTTGTTTGTAAAAGCTAATTTAATAGATCATTTAAAATTTCTTTGTAAAATATCATAACGGTAAAGATCATTGGCCATCATAAATTCCAAAAAAGTTGACAGAATTATCTTCTTTGTAAAAGATAATTTAAAATTTGTTATTAAAAGATCATAACAGTAATGATCATTGGCCTAATAAATGCCAAAAAAGTTGACATAATTATCTTCGTTGTAAAAGATAATTTTATAGATCATTTTAAAATTTCTTTATAAAAGATCATAACGGTAAAGATCATTTTCCATCATAAATGCCAAAAAAGTTGAGAGAATTACCTTCTTTGTAAAAGATAATTTAAAATTTCTTATTAAAAGATCATAACACTAACGATTATTGGGCCTAATAAATACTAAAAAAGTTGACATAATTATCTTCTTTGTAAAAGATAATTTAATAGATCATTTAAAATTTCTTTATTAAAAGATTATAACGGTAACGATCATTGGGCGTAATAAATGCTAAAAAAGTTAATATAATTATCTTCTTTGTAAAAGATAAGTTACTAGAAGATTTAAAATTTCTAATTAAAGGATCATAACGGTAACGATTATTGGGCCGAATAAATGGTAAAAAAGTTTACATAATTATCTTCTTTGTCAAAGATAATTTACTAGATAATTTAAAATTTCTTATTAAAAGATCATACCGGTAACGATCGTTGGGCCTAATAAATGCTAAAAAACTTGACATAATTATCTTCTTTGTAAAAGGTAATTTAATAGATCATTTAAAATTTCTTTATAAAAGATAATAACGGTAACGATCATTGAGCCTAATAAATGCTAAGAAAGTTGGCATAATTATCTTCTTTGTAAAACATAATTTAATAGAACATTTAAAATTTCTTTATAAAAGATCATAACGGTAAAGATCATTGGGCCTAATAAATGCCAAAAAAAGTTGATATAATTATCTTTTCTGTAAAAGATAATTTAGTAGATCATTTAAAACTTCTTTATAAAGGATCATCAATGTAAAGATCATTACGGTAACAATCATTGGGCCTAATAATTGCTAAAATAGTTGACATAATTATCTTCTTTATGATACATAATTTACTAGATAATTTAAAATTTATTATTAAAAGATCATAACAGTAACGATCGTTGGGCTTAATAAAAGCTAAAAACGTTCACATAGTTATCTTATTTGTAAAAGATAATTTAATAGATCATTTAAAATTTCTTTATAAAAGATCATAACGGTAACTATCATTGGGCCTAATATATGCTAAAAAAGTTGACATAATTATCTTCTTTGTAGAAGATAATTTACTAGAAAATTTAAAATTTCTTATTAAAAGATCATAACGGTAACGATCATTGGGCCTAATATATGCTAAAAAAGTTGACATAATTATCTTCTTTGTAAAAGATAATTTACTAGATAATTTAAAATTTCTTATTAAAAGATCATAACGGTAACGATCATTGGGCCTAATAAATGCTGAAAAAGTTGACATAATTATCTTCTTTGTAAAAGCTAATTTAATAGATCGTTTAAAATTTCTTTGTAAAATATCATAACGGTAAAGATCATTGGCCATCATAAATGCCAAAAAAGTTGACAAAATTATCTTCTTTGTAAAATATAATTTAATAGATCATTTAAAATTTCTTCATTAAAAGATTATAACGGTAACGATCATTGGGCGTAAGAAATCCTCAAAAAGCTTATATAATTATCCTCTTTGTAAAAGATAATTTACTAGATAATTTAAAATTTCTAATTAAAAGACCACAACGATAACGATCATTGGGCCGAATAAATGCTAAAAAAGTTGACATAGTTATCTTCATTTTCAAAGATAATTTACTAGATAATTTAAAACTTCTTTATAAAAGATCATAACGGTAACAATCATTGGGCGTAATAAATACCAAAAAAGTTGACATAATTATCTTCTTTGAAAAAGATAACTTAAAATTTCTTATTAAAATATCATAACGGTAATGATCATTGGCCTAGGAAATGCTAAAAAGTGACATAATTATCTTCTTTGTAAAAGATAATTTAATAGATCATTTAAAATTTCTTTACAAAAGATCATAACGGTAACGATCATTGAGCCTAATAAATCCTAAAAAAATTGACATAATTATCTTCTTTGTAAAAGATAATTTAATAGATCATTTAAAATTTCTTTATTAAAAGATTATAACGGTAACGATCATGGGGCGTAATAAATGCTAAAAAAGTTGATAGAATTATCTTCTTTGTAAAAGATAATTTACTAGATAATTTAAAATTTCTAATTAAAAGATCATAACGGTAACGATTATTGGGCCGAATAAATGCTAAAAAGTTTACATAATTATCTTCTTTGTCAAAGATAATTTACTAGATAATTTAAAACTTCTTTATAAAAGATCATAACGGTAACAATCATTGGGCGTAATAAATACCAAAAAAGTTGACATAATTATCTTTTTTGTAAAAGATAACTTAAAATTTCTTATTAAAAGATCATAACGGTAATGATCATTGGCATAGTAAATGCTAAAAAAGTTGACATAATTATCTTCTTTGTAAAAGATAATTTAATAGATCATTTCAAATTTCTTTACAAAAGATCATAACGGTAACGATCATTGGGCCTAGTAAATGCTAAAAAAATTGACATAATTATTTTCTTTGTAAAAGATAATTTAATAGATCATTTAAAATTTCTTTATTAAAAGATTATAATGGTAACGATCATTGGGCGTAATAAATGCTAAAAAAGTTGATTGAATTATCTTCCTTGTAAAAGATAATTTACTAGATAATTTAAAATTTCTAATTAAAAGATCATAACGGTAACGATTATTGGGCCGAATAAATGCTGAAAAAGTTGAAATAGTTATCTTCTTTGTCAAAGATAATTTACTAGATAATTTAAAACTTCTTTATAAAAGATAATAATGGTAACAATCATTGGGCCTAATAAATGCTAAAAAAGTTGACATAATGATCTTCTTTGTAAAAGATAATTTAAAATTTCTTAGTAACAGATCATAACGGTAATATTCATTGGCCTAATAAATGCTAAAAAATTTTACATAATTATCTTCTTTGTAAAAGATAATTTAATAGGTCATTTAAAATTTCTTTACAAAAGATCATAACGGTAACGATCATTGGGCCTAATAAATGCTAAAAAAATTGACATAATTATCTTCTTTGTAAAAGATAATTTAATAGATCAATTAAAATTTCTTTATTAAAAGATTATAACGGTAACGATCATTGGGCGTAACAAATGGTAAAAAAGTTGATTGAATTATCTTCTTTGTAAAAGATAATTTACTGCATAATTTAAAATTTCTAATTAAAAGTTCATAACGGTAACGATTATTGGGCCGAATAAATGCTGAAAAAGTTGACATAGTTATCTTTTTTGTCAAAGATAATTTACTAGATAATTTAAAACTTCTTTATAAAAGATTATAATGGTAACAATCAATGGGCCTCATAAATGCCAAAAAAGTTGACATAATTATCTTCTTTGTAAAAGATAATTTAAAATTTCTTATTAAAAGATCATAACGGTAACGATCATTGAGCCTAATAAATGCTAAAAAAATTTACCTAATTATCTTCTTTGTAAAAGATAATTTAATAGATCATTTAAAATTTCTTTATTAAAAGATTATAACGGTAACGATCATTGGGCGTAATAAATGGTAAAAAAGTTGATTGAATTATCTTCTTTGTAAAAGATAATTTACTGGATAATTTAAAATTTCTAATTAAAAATTCATAACGGTAACGATTATTGGGCCGAATAAATGCTGAAAAAGTTGACATAGTTATCTTTTTTGTCAAAGATAATTTACTAGATAATTTAAAACTTCTTTATAAAAGATAATAATGGTAACAATCATTGGGCCTAATAAATGCTAAAAAAGTTGACATAATGATCTTCTTTGTAAAAGATAATTTAAAATTTCTTAGTAACAGATCATAACGGTAATATTCATTGGCCTAATAAATGCTAAAAAATTTTACATAATTATCTTCTTTGTAAAAGATAATTTAATAGGTCATTTAAAATTTCTTTACAAAAGATCATAACGGTAACGATCATTGGGCCTAATAAATGCTAAAAAAATTGACATAATTATCTTCTTTGTAAAAGATAATTTAATAGATCAATTAAAATTTCTTTATAAAAAGGTTATAACGGTAACGATCATTGGGCGTAATAGATGCTAAAAAAGCTTATAGAATTATCTTCTTTGTAAAAGATAATTTAACAGATCATTTAAAATTTCTTTATTAAAAGATTATAACGGTAACGATCATTGGGCGTAATAAATGCTAAAAAAGTTGATAGAATTATCTTCTTTGTAAAAGATAATTTACTAGATAATTTAAAATTTCTAATTAAAAGATCATAACGGTAACGATCATTAGGCCTAATAAATGTTAAATAAGTTGACATAATTATCTTCTTTGTAAAAGGTAATTTAATAGATCGTTTAAAATTTCTATCTAAAAGATCATAACGGTAAAGATCATCGACCATCATAAATGCCAAAAAAGTTGACATAATTATCTTCTTTGTAAAAGATAATTTAATAGATCGTTTAAAATTTCTTCATTAAAAGATTATAACAGTAACGATGATTGAGCGTAATAAATGCTAAAAAAGTTGATAGAATTATCTTCTTCGTAAAAGATAAGTTACTAGATAACTTAAAATTTCTAATTAAAAGATCATAACGGTAACGATCATTGGGCCGAATAAATGCTAAAAAAGTTGACATAGTTATCTTCTTTGTCAAATACAATTTACTAGATAATTGAAAACTTCTTTATAAAAGATCATAACGGTAACAATCATTGGGCGTAATAAATGCCAAAAAAGTTGACATAATTATCTTCTTTGTAAAAGATAATTTAAAATTTCTTATTAAAAGATTATAACGGTAATGATCATTGAGCCTAATAAATGCTAAAAAAATTTACCTAATTATCTTCTTTGTAAATGATAATTTAATAGATCATTTAAAATTTCTTTATTAAAAGATTATAACGGTAACGATCATTGGGCGTAACAAATGGTAAAAAAGTTGATTGAATTATCTTCTTTGTAAAAGATAATTTACTGCATAATTTAAAATTTCTAATTAAAAGTTCATAACGGTAACGATTATTGGGCCGAATAAATGCTGAAAAAGTTGACATAGTTATCTTTTTTGTCAAAGATTATTTACTAGATAATTTAAAACTTCTTTATAAAAGATTATAATGGTAACAATCAATGGGCCTCATAAATGCCAAAAAAGTTGACATAATTATCTTCTTTGTAAAAGATAATTTAAAATTTCTTATTAAAAGATCATAACGGTAACGATCATTGAGCCTAATAAATGCTAAAAAAATTTACCTAATTATCTTCTTTGTAAAAGATAATTTAATAGATCATTTAAAATTTCTTCATTAAAAGATTATAACAGTAACGATGATTGAGCGTAATAAATGCTAAAAAAGTTGATAGAATTATCTTCTTTGTAAAAGATAAGTTACTAGATAACTTAAAATTTCTAAATAAAAGATCATAACGGTAACGATCATTGGGCCGAATAAATGCTAAAAAAGTTGACATAGTTATCTTTTTTGTCAAAGATAATTTACTAGATAATTTAAAACTTCTTTATAAAAGATAATAATGGTAACAATCAATGGGCCTCATAAATGCCAAAAAAGTTGACATAATTATCTTCTTTGTAAAAGATAATTTAAAATTTCTTATTAAAAGATCATAACGGTAATGATCATTGGCCTAATAAATGCTAAAAAAGTTACATAATTATCTTCTTTGTAAAAGATAATTTGATAGGTCATTTAAAATTTCTTTACAAAAGATCATAACGGTAACGATCATTGGGCCTAATAAATGCTAAAAACATTGACATAATTATCTTCTTTGTAAAAGATAATTTAATAGATCATTTAAAATTTCTTTATTAAAAGGTTATAACGGTAAGGATCATTGGGCGTAATAACTGCTAAAAAAGTTTATAGAATTATCTTCTTTGTAAAACATAATTTAATAGATCATTTAAAATTTCTTTATTAAAAGATTATAACGATAACGATCATTGGGCGTAATAAATGCTAAAAAAGTTGATTGAATTATCTTCTTTGTAAAAGATAATTTACTAGATAATTTAAAATTTCTAATTAAAAGATCATAACGGTAACGATCATTGGGCCTAATAAATGTTAAAGAAGTTGACATAATTATCTTATTCGTAAAAGCTAATTTAATAGATCATTTAAAATTTCTATCTAAAACATCATAACGGTAATGATCATTGGCCTAATAAATGCTAAAAAAGTTGACATAGTTATATTCTTTGTAAAAGATAATTTAATAGATCATTTAAAATTTCTTTATAAAAGATCATAACGGTAGCGATCATTGGGCCTAATATATGCTAAAAAAGTTGACATAATTATCTTCTTTGTAAAAGATAATTTACTAGAAAATTTAAAATTTCTTATTAAAAGATCATAACGGTAACGATCATTGGGCCTAATAAATGCTAAAGAAGTTGACATAATTATCTTCTTTGTAAAAGCTAATTTAATAGATCGTTTAAAATTTCTATCTAAAAGATCATAACGGTAAAGATCATCGGCCATCATAAATGCCAAAAAAGTTGACATAATTATCTTCTTTGTAAAAGATAATTTAATAGATCATTTAAAATTTCTTTATTAAAAGATTATAACAGTAACGATGATTGGGTGTAATAAATGCTAAAAAAGTTGATAGAATTATCTCCTTTGTAAAAGATAATTTACTAGATAACTTAAAATTTCTAATTAAAAGATCATAACGGTAACGATCATTGGGCCGAATAAATGCTAAAAAAGTTGACATAGTTATCTTCTTTGTCCAAGATAATTTACTAGATAATTGAAAACTTCTTTATAAAATATCATAACGGTAACAATCATTGGGCGTAATAAATGCCAAAAAAGTTGACATAATTATCTTCTTCGTAAAGGATAATTTAAAATTTCTTATTAAAAGATCATAACGGTAACGATCATTGAGCCTAATAAATGCTAAAAAAATTGACCTAATTATCTTCTTTGTAAAAGATAATTTAATAGATCAATTAAAATTTCTTTATTAAAAGATTATAACGGTAACGATCATTAGGCGTAATAAATGCTAAAAAAGTTGATTGAATTATCTTCTTTGTAAAAGATAATTTACTGGATAATTTAAATTTTCTAATTAAAAGTTCATAACGGTAACGATTATTGGGCCGAATAAATGCTGAAAAAGTTGACATAGTTATCTTCTTTGTCAAAGATAATTTACTAAATAATTTAAAAATTATTTATAAAAGATAATAATGGTAACAATCATTGGGCATAATAAATGCCAAAAAACTTGACATAATTATCTTCTTTGTAAAAGATAATTTGAAATTTCTTACTGAAAGATCATTACGGTAATGATCATTGGGCCTAATAAATGCTAAAAAAATTGACCTAATTATCTTATTTGTAAAAGATAATTAAATAGATCATTTAAAATTTCCTTATTAAAAGGTTATAACGGTAATGATCATTGGGCGTAATAAATGCTAAAAAATTTGATTGAATTATTTTCTTTGTAAAAGATAATTTACTAGATAATTTAAAATTTCTAACTAAAAGATCATAACGGTAACGATCATTGGGCCGAATAAATGCTAAAAAGGTTGACATAGTTATCTTCTTTGTCAAAGATAATTTACTAGATAATTGAAAACTTCTTTATAAAAGATCATAACGGTAATAATCATTGGGCGTAATAAATGCCAAAAAAGTTGACATAATTATCTTATTTGTAAAAGATAATTTAAAATTTCTTATTAAAAGATCATAACGGTAACGATCATTGAGCCTAATAAATGCTAGAAAAATTGACATAATTATCTTCTTTGTAAAAGATAATTTAATAGATCATTTAAAATTTCTTTATTAAAAGATTATAACGGTAACGAACATTGGGCGTAATAAATGCTAAAAAAGTTTATTTAATTATCTTCTTTGTAAAAGATAATTTACTAGATAATTTAAAATTTCTAATTAAAAGATCATAACGGTAACGATTATTGGGCCGAATAAATGCTGAAAAACTTGACATAGTTATCTTCTTTGTCAAAGATAATTTACTAGATAATTTAAAACTTCTTTATAAAAGATAATAATGGTAACAATCATTGGGCCTAATAAATGCCAAAAAGTTGACATAATTATCTTCTTTGTAAAAGATAATTTAAAATTTCTTATTAAAAGATAATTACGGTAATGATCATTGGCCTAATAAATGCTAAAAAATTTGACATAATTATCTTCTTTGTAAAAGATAATTTAATAAATAATTTAATATTTCTTTACAAAATATCATAACGGTAACGATCATTGGGCCTAATAAATGCTAAAAAAATTGACATAATTATCTTCTTTGTAAAAGATAATTTAATAGATCATTTAAAATTTCATTATTAAAAGATTATAACGGTAACGATCATTGGGCGTAATAAATGCTAAAAAATTTGATTGAATTATTTTCTTTGTAAAAGTTAATTTACTAGATAACTTAAAATTTCTAATTAAAAGATCATAACGGTAACAATTATTGGGCCGAATAAATGCTAAAAAAGTTGACATAGTTATCTTCTTTGTAAAAGATAATTTACTAGATAATTTAAAACCTCTTTATAAAAGATAATAATGGGAACAATCATTGGGCGTAATAAATGCAAAAAAAGTTGACATAATTATCTTCGTTGTAAAAGATAATTTAAAATTTCTTATTAAAAGATCATAACGGTAACGATCATTGAGCCTAATAAATGCTAAAAAAATTGACATAATTATCTTCTTTGTAAAAGATAATTTAATAGATCATTTAAAATTTATTTATTAAAAGGTTATAACGGTAATGATCATTGGGCGTAATAAATGCTGAAAAAGTTTATAGAATTATCTTCTTTGTAAAAGATAATTTAGTAGATCATTTAAAATTTCTTTATTAAAAGATTATAACGGTAACGATCATTGGGCATAATAAACGCTAAAAAAGTTTATAGAATTATCTTCTTTGTAGAAGATAATTTACTAGATAATTTAAAATTTCTAATTAAAAGATCATAACGGTAACGATCATTGGGCCGAATAAATGCTTAAAAAGTTGACATAGTTACCTTCTTTATGAAAGATAATTTAGTAGATAATTGAAAACTTCTTTATAAATGATCATACCGGTAACAATCATTGGGCATAATAAATGCCAAAAAAGTTGACATAATTATCTTCTTTGTAAAAGATAATTTAAAATTTCTTATTAAAAGATCATAACGGTAATGATCATTGGCCTAGTAAATGCTAAAAAGTTGACATAATTATCTTCTTTGTAAAAGATAATTTAATAGATCATTTAAAATTTCTTTACAAAAGATCATAACGGTAACGATCATTGAGCCTAATAAATGCTAAAAAAATTGACATAATTATCTTCTTTGTAAAAGAAAATTTAATAGATCATTTAACATTTGTTTATTAAAAGGTTATAACGGTAATGATCATTGGGCGTAATAAATGCTAAAAAAGTTTCTAGAATTATCTTCTTTGTAAAAGATAATTTAATAGATCATTTAAAATTTCTTTATTAAAAGATTATAACGGTAACGATCATTGGGCATAATAAACGCTAAAAAAGTTGATAGAATTATCTTCTTTGTAGAAGATAATTTACTAGATAATTTAAAATTTCTAATTAAAAGATCATAACGGTAACGATCATTGGGCCGAATAAATGCTAAAAAAGTTGACATAGTTACCTTCTTTATCAAAGATAATTTAGTAGATAATTGAAAACTTCTTTATAAAATATCATACCGGTAACAATCATTGGGCGTAATAAATGCAAAAAAAGTTGACATAATTATCTTCTTTGTAAAAGATAATTTAAAATTTCTTATTAAAAGATCATAACGGTAATGATCATTGGCCTAGTAAATGCTAAAAAGTTGACATAATTATCTTCTTTGTAAAAGATAATTTAATAGATCATTTAAATTTTCTTTACAAAAGATCATAACGGTAACGATCATTGAGCCTAATAAATGCTAAAAAAATTGACATAATTATCTTCTTTGTAAAAGATAATTTAATAGATCATTTAAAATTTCTTTATTAAAAGATTATAACGGTAACGATCATTGGGCGTAATAAATGCTAAAAAAGTTGATAGAATTATCTTCTTTGTAAAAGATAATTTACTAGATAATTTAAAATTTCTAATTAAAAGATCATAACGGTAACGATTATTGGGCCGAATAAATGCTAAAAAAGTTTACATAATTATCTTCTTTGTCAAAGATAATTTACTAGATAATTTAAAATTTCTTATTAAAAGATCATACCGTAACGATCGTTGGGCCTAATAAATGCTAAAAAACTTGACATAATTATCTTATTTGTAAAAGCTAATTTAATAGATCATTTAAAATTTCTTTGTAAAAGATCATAACGGTAACGATCATTGGGCCAAATATATGCTAAAAAAGTTGACATAATTATCTTCTTTGTAAAAGATAATTTACTAGACAATTTAAAATTTCTGATTAAAAGATCATAACGGTAACAATCATTGGTCCTAATAAATGCTAAAAAAATTGACATAATTATCTTCTTTGTAAAAGATAATTTAATAGATCATTTAAAATTTCTTTATTAAAAGATCATAACGGTAACGATCATTGGGCCAAATATATGCTAAAAGAGTTGACATAATTATCTTCTTTGTAAAAGATAATTTACTAGATAATTTAAAATTTCTTGTTGAAAGACCATAACGGTAACAATCATTGGCCTAATAAATGCCAAAAAAGTTGACATAATTATCTTCTTTGTAAAACATAATTTAATAGATCATTCAAAATTTCTTTATAAAAGATCATTAGGGTAAAGATCATTGAGCCTAATAAATGCCAAAAAAAATTGATATAATTATCTTTTCTGTAGAAGATAATTTAGTAGATCATTTAAAATTTCTTTATTAGAAGATTATAACGGTAACGATCATTGGGCGTAATAAATGCTAAAAAAGTTGATTTAATTATGTTCTTTGTAAAAGATAATTTACTAAATAATTTAAAATTTCTAATTAAAAGATCATAACGGTAACAATTATTGGGCCGAATAAATGCTGAAAAACTTGACATAGTTATCTTCTTTGTCAAAGATAATTTACTAGATAATTTAAAACTTCTTTATAAAAGATAATAATGGTAACAATCATTGGGCCTAATAAATGCCAAAAAGTTGACATAATTATCTTCTTTGTAAAAGATAATTTAAAATTTCTTATTAAAAGATAATTACGGCAATGATCATTGGCCTAATAAATGCTAAAAAATTTGACATAATTATCTTCTTTGTAAAAGATAATTTAATAAATCATTTAATATTTCTTTACAAAATATCATAACGTTAACGATCATTGGGCCTAATAAATGCTAAAAAAATTGACATAATTATCTTCTTTGTAAAAGATAATTTAATAGATCATTTAAAATTTGATTATTAAAAGATTATAACGGTAATGATCATTGGGCGTAATAAATGCTAAAAAATTTGATTGAATTATTTTCTTTGTAAAAGATAATTTACTAGATAATTTAAAATTTCTAATTAAAAGATCATAACGGTAACAATTATTGGGCCGAATAAATGCTGAAAAAGTTGACATAGTTATCTTCTTTGTAAAAGATAATTTACTAGATAATTTAAAACTTCTTTATAAAAGACAATAATAGGAACAATCATTGGGCGTAATAAATGCAAAAAAAGTTGACATAATTATCTTCGTTGTAAAAGATAATTTAAAATTTCTTATTAAAAGATCATAATGGTAACGATCATTGAGCCTAATAAATGCTAAAAAAATTGACATAATTATCTTCTTTGTAAAAGATAATTTAATAGATCATTTAAAATTTTTTTACAAAAGATCATAACGGTAAGGATCATTGAGCCTAATAAATGCTAAAAAAATTGAGATAATTATCTTCTTTGTAAAAGATAATTTAATAGATCATTTAAAATTTCTTTATTAAAAGGTTATAACGGTAATGATCATTGGGCGTAATAAATGTTAAAAAAGTTTATAGAATTACTTCTTTGTAAAAGATAATTTAATAGATCATTTAAAATTTCATTATTAAAAGATTATAACGGTAACGATCATTGGGCATAATAAACGCTAAAAAAGTTGATAGAATTATCTTCTTTGTAGAAGATAATTTACTAGATAATTTAAAATTTATAATTAAAAGATCATAACGGTAATGATCATTGGGCCGAATAAATTCTAAAAAAGTTGACATAGTTACCTTCTTCATGAAAGATAATTTAGTATATAATTGAAAACTTCTTTATAAAAGATCATACCGGTAACAATCATTGGGCCTAATAAATGCCAAAAAAGTTGACATAATTATATTCTTTGTAAAAGATAATGTAAAATTTCGTATTAAAAGATCATAACGGTAATGATCATTGGCCTACTAAATGCTAAAAAGTTGACATAATTATCTTCTTTGTAAAAGATAATTTAATAGATCATTTAAAATTTCTTTACAAAAGATCATAACGGTAACGATCATTGAGCCTAATAAATGCTAAAAAAATTGACATAATTATCTTCTTTGTAAAAGATAATTTAATAGATCATTTAAAATTTCTTTATTAAAAGGTTATAACGGTAATGATCATTGGGCGTAATAAATGCTAAAAAAGTTTATAGAATTATCTTCTTTGTAAAAGATAATTTAATAGATCATTTAAAATTTCTTTATTAAAAGATTATAACGGTAACGATCATTGGGCATAATAAACGCTAAAAAAGTTGATAGAATTATCTTCTTTGTAGAAGATAATTTACTAGATAATTTAAAATTTCTAATTAAAAGATCATAACGGTAACGATCATTGGGCCGAATAAATGCTAAAAAAGTTGACATAGTTACCTTCTTTATGAAAGATAATTTAGTAGATAATTGAAAACTTCTTTATAAAAGATCATACCGGTAACAATCATTGGGCCTAATAAATGCCAAAAAAGTTGACATAATTATCTTCTTTGTAAAAGATAA
The DNA here is from genome assembly GCA_037954015.1 of Psophocarpus tetragonolobus. NCBI lineage: Eukaryota > Viridiplantae > Streptophyta > Magnoliopsida > Fabales > Fabaceae > Psophocarpus > Psophocarpus tetragonolobus. Next base: position 55,686,647 of record CM075688.1, on the reverse strand, counting down.
TTTAAAATTTCGTATTAAAAGATCATAACGGTAATGATCATTGGCCTAGTAAATGCTAAAAAAATTGACATAATTATCTTCTTTGTAAAACATAATTTAATAGATCATTTAAAATTTCTTTTTAAAAGATGATAACGGTAACGATCAGTGGGCCTAATAAATGCTATAAAAGTTGACTTAATTATCTACTTTGTAAAAGATAATTTACTAGATAATTTAAAATTTCTTTATAAATGATAATAACGGTAACAATCATTGGGCCTAACAAATGCCAAAAAAGTTGAGATAATTATTTCTTTGTAAAACATAATTTAGTAGATCATTTAAAATTTCTTTATTAAAAGATCATGACAGTAACGATCATTAGGCCTAATAAATGGTAAAAAAGTTGACATAATTATCTTCTTTTTAAAAGATTATTTACTAGATAATTTAAATTTTCTTATTAAACGATCACAACGGTAACGATCATTGGGCGAAATAAATGCTAAAAAATTTTACATAATTATATTCTTTGTAAAAGATAATTGAATAGATCATTTAAAACTTCTTTATAAAAGATGGTAACGGTAACAATCATTTGTCCTAATAAATACTAAAAAAGTTGACATAATTATCTTTTTTGCAAAAGATAATTTAATAGATCATTTAAAATTTCTTTATAAAAGATCATAACGGTAAATATCATTGGCTCTAATAAATGCCAAAAAAGTTGACATAATTATGTTTTCTGTAAAAAATAATTTAATAGCTCATTTAAAATTTCTTTATAAAGGATCATGAGGGTAACGATGATTGGGCCTCATAAACCCTAAAAAAGTTGACATAATTATCTTCTTTATAAAAGATAATTTACTACATAATTTAAAATTTCTTATTAAAAGATCATATCGGTAACGATCATTGGGCCTAATAAATGCTAAAAAAGTTGACATAATTATTTTGCTTGTATAAGATAATTTACTAGATAATTTAAAATTTCTTCTTAATAGATCATAACGGTAACGATCATTGGGCCGAATAAATACTAAAAAAGTTGACATAATTATCTTCTTTGTAAAAAATAACTTAATAGATCATTTAAAATTTCTTTATTAAAAGATTATAACGGTAACGATCATTGGGCCTAATAAATGCTAAAAAAGTTAACATAATTATCTTCTTTGTCAAAGATAATTTACTGCATAATTTAAAACTTGTTTATAAAAGATCATAACGGTAACAATCATTGGGCCTAATAAATTCTAAAAAAGTTAACATAATTATCTTCTTTGTAAATGATAATTTACTAGATAATTTAAATTTTCTTTTTATAAGATCATAACGGTAACGATTATTGGGCCGAATACATGCTAAAAAAGTTGACATAATTATCTTCTTTGTAAAAAATAATTTAATAGATCATTTAAAATTTCTTTATTAGAAGATTATAACGGTAACGATCATTGGGCGTAATAAATGCTAAAAAAGTTGACTTAATTATCTACTTTGTAAAAGATAATTTACTAGATAATTTAAAATTTCTTTATAAATGATAATAACGGTAACAATCGTTGGGCCTAACAAATGCCAAAAAAGTTGAGATAATTATTTCTTTGTAAAACATAATTTAGTAGATCATTTAAAATTTCTTTATTAAAAGATCATGACAGTAACGATCATTAGGCCTAATAAATGGTAAAAAAGTTGACATAATTATCTTCTTTTTAAAAGATTATTTACTAGATAATTTAAATTTTCTTATTAAACGATCACAACGGTAACGATCATTGGGCGAAATAAATGCTAAAAAATTTTACATAATTATATTCTTTGTAAAAGATAATTGAATAGATCATTTAAAACTTCTTTATAAAAGATGGTAACGGTAACAATCATTTGTCCTAATAAATACTAAAAAAGTTGACATAATTATCTTTTTTGCAAAAGATAATTTAATAGATCATTTAAAATTTCTTTATAAAAGATCATAACGGTAAATATCATTGGCTCTAATAAATGCCAAAAAAGTTGACATAATTATGTTTTCTGTAAAAAATAATTTAATAGCTCATTTAAAATTTCTTTATAAAGGATCATGAGGGTAACGATGATTGGGCCTCATAAACCCTAAAAAAGTTGACATAATTATCTTCTTTATAAAAGATAATTTACTACATAATTTAAAATTTCTTATTAAAAGATCATATCGGTAACGATCATTGGGCCTAATAAATGCTAAAAAAGTTGACATAATTATTTTGCTTGTATAAGATAATTTACTAGATAATTTAAAATTTCTTCTTAATAGATCATAACGGTAACGATCATTGGGCCGAATAAATACTAAAAAAGTTGACATAATTATCTTCTTTGTAAAAAATAATTTAATAGATCATTTAAAATTTCTTTATTAAAAGATTATAACGGTAACGATCATTGGGCCTAATAAATGCTAAAAAAGTTAACATAATTATCTTCTTTGTCAAAGATAATTTACTGCATAATTTAAAACTTGTTTATAAAAGATCATAACGGTAACAATCATTGGGCCTAATAAATTCTAAAAAAGTTAACATAATTATCTTCTTTGTAAATGATAATTTACTAGATAATTTAAATTTTCTTTTTATAAGATCATAACGGTAACGATTATTGGGCCGAATACATGCTAAAAAAGTTGACATAATTATCTTCTTTGTAAAAAATAATTTAATAGATCATTTAAAATTTCTTTATTAGAAGATTATAACGGTAACGATCATTGGGCGTAATAAATGCTAAAAAAGTTGACTTAATTATCTACTTTGTAAAAGATAATTTACTAGATAATTTAAAATTTCTTTATAAATGATAATAACGGTAACAATCGTTGGGCCTAACAAATGCCAAAAAAGTTGAGATAATTATTTCTTTGTAAAACATAATTTAGTAGATCATTTAAAATTTCTTTATTAAAAGATCATGACAGTAACGATCATTAGGCCTAATAAATGGTAAAAAAGTTGACATAATTATCTTCTTTTTAAAAGATTATTTACTAGATAATTTAAATTTTCTTATTAAACGATCACAACGGTAACGATCATTGGGCGAAATAAATGCTAAAAAATTTTACATAATTATATTCTTTCTAAAAGATAATTGAATAGATCATTTAAAACTTCTTTATAAAAGATGGTAACGGTAACAATCATTTGTCCTAATAAATACTAAAAAAGTTGACATAATTATCTTTTTTGCAAAAGATAATTTAATAGATCATTTAAAATTTCTTTATAAAAGATCATAACGGTAAATATCATTGGCTCTAATAAATGCCAAAAAAGTTGACATAATTATGTTTTCTGTAAAAAATAATTTAATAGCTCATTTAAAATTTCTTTATAAAGGATCATGAGGGTAACGATGATTGGGCCTCATAAACCCTAAAAAAGTTGACATAATTATCTTCTTTATAAAAGATAATTTACTACATAATTTAAAATTTCTTATTAAAAGATCATATCGGTAACGATCATTGGGCCTAATAAATGCTAAAAAAGTTGACATAATTATTTTGCTTGTATAAGATAATTTACTAGATAATTTAAAATTTCTTCTTAATAGATCATAACGGTAACGATCATTGGGCCGAATAAATACTAAAAAAGTTGACATAATTATCTTCTTTGTAAAAAATAATTTAATAGATCATTTAAAATTTCTTTATTAAAAGATTATAACGGTAACGATCATTGGGCCTAATAAATGCTAAAAAAGTTAACATAATTATCTTCTTTGTCAAAGATAATTTACTGCATAATTTAAAACTTGTTTATAAAAGATCATAACGGTAACAATCATTGGGCCTAATAAATTCTAAAAAAGTTAACATAATTATCTTCTTTGTAAATGATAATTTACTAGATAATTTAAATTTTCTTTTTATAAGATCATAACGGTAACGATTATTAGGCCGAATACATGCTAAAAAAGTTGACATAATTATCTTCTTTGTAAAAAATAATTTAATAGATCATTTAAAATTTCTTTATTAGAAGATTATAACGGTAACGATCATTGGGCGTAATAAATGCTAAAAAAGTTGATTTAATTATGTTCTTTGTAAAAGATAATTTACTAGATAATTTAAAATTTCTAATTAAAAGATCATAACGGTAACAATTATTGGGCCGAATAAATGCTGAAAAACTTGACATAGTTATCTTCTTTGTCAAAGATAATTTACTAGATAATTTAAAACTTCTTTATAAAAGATAATAATGGTAACAATCATTGGGCCTAATAAATGCCAAAAAGTTGACATAATTATCTTATTTGTAAAAGATAATTTAAAATTTCTTATTAAAAGATAATTACGGCAATGATCATTGGCCTAATAAATGCTAAAAAATTTGACATAATTATCTTCTTTGTAAAAGATAATTTAATAAATCATTTAATATTTCTTTACAAAATATCATAACGTTAACGATCATTGGGCCTAATAAATGCTAAAAAAATTGACATAATTATCTTCTTTGTAAAAGATAATTTAATAGATCATTTAAAATTTGATTATTAAAAGATTATAACGGTAATGATCATTGGGCGTAATAAATGCTAAAAAATTTGATTGAATTATTTTCTTTGTAAAAGATAATTTACTAGATAATTTAAAATTTCTAATTAAAAGATCATAATGGTAACAATTATTGGGCCGAATAAATGCTGAAAAAGTTGACATAGTTATCTTCTTTGTAAAAGATAATTTACTAGATAATTTAAAACTTCTTTATAAAAGATAATAATGGGAACAATCATTGGACGTAATAAATGCAAAAATAGTTGACATAATTATCTTCGTTGTAAAAGATAATTGAAAATTTCTTATTAAAAGATCATAATGGTAACGATCATTGAGCCTAATAAATGCTAAAAAAATTGACATAATTATCTTCTTTGTAAAAGATAATTTAATAGATCATTTAAAATTTTTTTACAAAAGATCATAACGGTAAGGATCATTGAGCCTAATAAATGCTAAAAAAATTGAGATAATTATCTTCTTTGTAAAAGATAATTTAATAAATCATTTAAAATTTCTTTATTAAAAGGTTATAACGGTAATGATCATTGGGCGTAATAAATGCTAAAAAAGTTTATAGAATTATCTTCTTTGTAAAAGATAATTTAATAGATCATTTAAAATTTCTTTATTAAAAGATTATAACGATAACGATCATTGGGCATAATAAACGCTAAAAAAGTTGATAGAATTATCTTCTTTGTAGAAGATAATTTACTAGATAATTTAAAATTTATAATTAAAAGATCATAACGGTAACGATCATTGGGCCGAATAAATGCTAAAAAAGTTGACATAGTTACCTTCTTTATGAAAGATAATTTAGTAGATAATTGAAAACTTCTTTATAAAAGATCATTCCGGTAACAATCATTGGGCCTAATAAATGCCAAAAAAGTGGACATAATTATCTTCTTTGTAAAAGATAATTTAAAATTTCGTATTAAAAGATCATAACGGTAATGATCATTGGCCTAGTAAATGCTAAAAAGTTGACATAATTATCTTCTTTGTAAAAGATAATTTAATAGATCATTTAAAATTTCTTTACAAAAGATCATAACGGTAACGATCATTGAGCCTAATAAATGCTAAAAAAATTGACATAATTATCTTCTTTGTAAAAGATAATTTAATAGATCATTTAAAATTTTTTTACAAAAGATCATAACGGTAAGGATCATTGAGCCTAATAAATGCTAAAAAAATTGAGATAATTATCTTCTTTGTAAAAGATAATTTAATAAATCATTTAAAATTTCTTTATTAAAAGGTTATAACGGTAATGATCATTGGGCGTAATAAATGCTAAAAAAGTTTATAGAATTATCTTCTTTGTAAAAGATAATTTAATAGATCATTTAAAATTTCTTTATTAAAAGATTATAACGGTAACGATCATTGGGCATAATAAACGCTAAAAAAGTTGATAGAATTATCTTCTTTGTAGAAGATAATTTACTAGATAATTTAAAATTTCTAATTAAAAGATCATAACGGTAACGATCATTGGGCCGAATAAATGCTAAAAAAGTTGACATAGTTACCTTCTTTATGAAAGATAATTTAGTAGATAATTGAAAACTTCTTTATAAAAGATCATACCGGTAACAATCATTGGGCGTAATAAATGCCAAAAAAGTTGACATAATTGTCTTCTTTGTAAAAGATAATTTAAAATTTCTTATTAAAAGATCATAACGGTAATGATCATTGGCCTAGTAAATGCTAAAAAGTTGACATAATTATCTTCTTTGTAAAAGATAATTTAATAGATCATTTAAAATTTCTTTACAAAAGATCATAACGGTAACGATCATTGAGCCTAATAAATGCTAAAAATATTGACATAATTATCTTCTTTGTAAAAGATAATTTAATAGATCATTTAAAATTTCTTTATTAAAAGATTATAACGGTAACGATCATTGGGCGTAATAAATGCTAAAAAAGTTTATAGAATTATCTTCTTTGTAAAAGATAATTTAATAGATCATTTAAAATTTCTTTATTAAAAGATTATAACGGTAACGATCATTGGGCATAATAAACGCTAAAAAAGTTGATAGAATTATCTTCTTTGTAGAAGATAATTTACTAGATAATTTAAAATTTCTAATTAAAAGATCATAACGGTCATTGGGCCAAATAAATGCTAAAAAGTTGACATAATTATCTTCTTTGTCAAAGATAATTTACTAGATAATTTAAAATTTCTTATTAAAAGATCATACCGGTAACGATCATTGGGCCTAATAAATGCTAAAAAGCGTGACATAATTATCTTCTTTGTAAAAGATAATTTAATAGATCATTTAAAATTTGGTTATAAAAGATCATAACGGTAACGATCATTGGGCCTAATAAATGCTAACAAAGTTGACATAATTATCTTCTTTGTAAAACATAATTTAATAGATCATTTAAAATTTCTTTTTAAAAGATTATAACGATAACGATCAGTGGGCCTAATAAATGCTATAAAAGTTGACTTAATTATCTACTTTGTAAAAGATAATTTACTAGATAATTTAAAATTTCTTTATAAAAGATAATAACGGTAACAATTATTGGGCCTAACAAATGCCAAAAAAGTTGAGATAATTATCTTCTTTGTAAAACATAATTTAGTAGATCATTTAAAATTTCTTTAGTAAAAGATCATGACGGTAACGATCATTGGGCCTAATAAATGGTAAAAAAGATGGCATAATTATCTTCTTTTTAAAAGATTATTTACTAGATAATTTAAATTTTCTTATTAAACGATCACAACGGTAACGATCATTGGGCGAAATAAATGCTAAAAAATTTGACATAATTATATTCTTTGTAAAAGATAATTGAATAGATCATTTAAAACTTCTTTATAAAAGATGGTAACGGTAACAATCATTGGTCCTAATAAATACTAAAAAAGTTGACATAATTATCTTCTTTGCAAAAGATAATTTAATGCATCATTTAAAATTTCTTTATAAAAGATCATAACGGTAAATATCATTGGCTCTAATAAATGCCAAAAAAGTTGACATAATTATGTTTTCTGTAAAAAATAATTTAATAGTTCATTTAAAATTTCTTTATAAAGGATCATGAGGGTAACGATGATTGGGCCTCATAAACCCTAAAAAAGTTGACATAATTATCTTCTTTATAAAAGATAATTTACTACATAATTTAAAATTTCTTATTAAAAGATCATAACGGTAATGATCATTGGGCCTAATAAATGCTAAAAAAGTTGACATAATTATTTTGCTTGTATAAGATAATTTACTAGATAATTTAAAAATTCTTCTTAATAGATCATAACGGTAACGATCATTGGGCCGAATAAATACTAAAAAAGTTGACATAATTATCTTCTTTGTAAAAAATAATTTAATAGATCATTTAAAATTTCTTTATTAAAAGATTATAACGGTAACGATCATTGGGCCTAATAAATGCTAAAAAAGTTAACATAATTATCTTCTTTGTCAAAGATAATTTACTGCATAATTTAAAACTTGTTTATAAAAGATCATAACGGTAACAATCATTGGGCCTAATAAATTCTAAAAAAGTTAACATAATTATCTTCTTTGTAAATGATAATTTACTAGATAATTTAAATTTTCTTTTTATAAGATCATAACGGTAACGATTATTGGGCCGAATACATGCTAAAAAAGTTGACATAATTATCTTCTTTGTAAAAAATAATTTAATAGATCATTTAAAATTTCTTTATTAGAAGATTATAACGGTAACGATCATTGGGCGTAATAAATGCTAAAAAAGTTGATTTAATTATGTTCTTTGTAAAAGATAATTTACTAGATAATTTAAAATTTCTAATTAAAAGATCATAACGGTAACAATTATTGGGCCGAATAAATGCTGAAAAACTTGACATAGTTATCTTCTTTGTCAAAGATAATTTACTAGATAATTTAAAACTTCTTTATAAAAGATAATAATGGTAACAATCATTGGGCCTAATAAATGCCAAAAAGTTGACATAATTATCTTCTTTGTAAAAGATAATTTAAAATTTCTTATTAAAAGATAATTACGGCAATGATCATTGGCCTAATAAATGCTAAAAAATTTGACATAATTATCTTCTTTGTAAAAGATAATTTAATAAATCATTTAATATTTCTTTACAAAATATCATAACGTTAACGATCATTGGGCCTAATAAATGCTAAAAAAATTGACATAATTATCTTCTTTGTAAAAGATAATTTAATAGATCATTTAAAATTTGATTATTAAAAGATTATAACGGTAATGATCATTGGGCATAATAAATGCTAAAAAATTTGATTGAATTATTTTCTTTGTAAAAGATAATTTACTAGATAATTTAAAATTTCTAATTAAAAGATCATAACGGTAACAATTATTGGGCCGAATAAATGCTGAAAAAGTTGACATAGTTATCTTCTTTGTAAAAGATAATTTACTAGATAATTTAAAACTTCTTTATAAAAGATAATAATGGGAACAATCATTGGGCGTAATAAATGCAAAAAAAGTTGACATAATTATCTTCGTTGTAAAAGATAATTTAAAATTTCTTATTAAAAAATCATAACGGTAACGATCATTGAGCCTAATAAATGCTAAAAAAATTGACATAATTATCTTCTTTGTAAAAGATAATTTCATAGATCATTTAAAATTTCTTTACAAAAGATCATAACGGTAAGGATCATTGAGCCTAATAAATGCTAAAAATATTGACATAATTATCTTCTTTGTAAAAGATAATTTAATAGATCATTTAAAATTTCTTTATTAAAAGATTATAACGGTAACGATCATTGGGCGTAATAAATGCTAAAAAAGTTGATAGAATTATCTTCTTTGTAAAAGATAATTTACTAGATAATTTAAAATTTCTAATTAAAAGATCATAACAGTAACAATTATTGGGCCGAATAAATGCTAAAAAAGTTTACATAATTATCTTCTTTGTCAAAGATAATTTACTAGATAATTTAAAATTTCTTATTAAAAGATCATACCGGTAACGATCGTTGGGCCTAATAAATGCTAAAAAACTTGACATAATTATCTTATTTGTAAAAGCTAATTTAATAGATCATTTAAAATTTCTTTGTAAAAGATCATAACGGTAACGATCATTGGGCCAAATATATGCTAAAAAAGTTGACATAATTATCTTCTTTGTAAAAGATAATTTACTAGATAATTTAAAATTTCTTATTAAAAGATCATAATGGTAACAATCATTGGGCCTAATAAATGCTAAAAAAATTGACATAATTATCTTCTTTGTAAAAGATAATTTACTAGATAATTTAAAACTTCTTTATAAAAGATAATAATGGGAACAATCATTGGGCGTAATAAATGCAAAAAAAGTTGACATAATTATCTTCGTTGTAAAAGATAATTTAAAATTTCTTATTAAAAGATCATAACGGTAACGATCATTGAGCGTAATAAATACTAAAAAAATTGACATAATTATCTTCTTTGTAAAAGATAATTTAATAGATCATTTAAAATTTCTTTACAAAAGATCATAACGGTAAGGATCATTGAGCCTAATAAATGCTAAAAAAATTGAGATAATTATCTTCTTTGTAAAAGATAATTTAATAGATCATTTAAAATTTCTTTATTAAAAGGTTATAACGGTAATGATCATTGGGCGTAATAAATGCTAAAAAAGTTTATAGAATTATCTTCTTTGTAAAAGATAATTTAATAGATCATTTAAAATTTCTTTATTAAAAGATTATAACGGTAACGATCATTGGGCATAATAAACGCTAGAAAAGTTGATAGAATTATCTTCTTTGTAGAAGATAATTTACTAGATAATTTAAAATTTATAATTAAAAGATCATAACGGTAACGATCATTGGGCCGAATAAATGCTAAAAAAGTTGACATAGTTACCTTCTTTATGAAAGATAATTTAGTAGATAATTGAAAACTTCTTTATAAAAGATCATACCGGTAACAATCATTGGGCCTAATAAATGCCAAAAAAGTTGACATAATTATCTTCTTTGTAAAAGATAATTTAAAATTTCTTATTAAAAGATCATAACGGTAATGATCATTGGCCTAGTAAATGCTAAAAAGTTGACATAATTATCTTCTTTCTAAAAGATAATTTAATAGATCATTTAAAATTTCTTTACAAAAGATCATAACGGTAACGATCATTGAGCCTAATAAATGCTAAAAAAATTGACATAATTATCTTCTTTGTAAAAGATAATTTAATAGATCATTTAAAATTTCTTTATTAAAAGGTTATAACGGTAATGATCATTGGGCGTAATAAATGCTAAAAAAGTTTATACAATTATCTTCTTTGTAAAAGATAATTTAATAGATCATTTAAAATTTCTTTATTAAAAGATTATAACGGTAACGATCATTGGGCATAATAAACGCTAAAAAAGTTGATAGAATTATCTTCTTTGTAGAAGATAATTTACTAGATAATTTAAAATTTCTAATTAAAAGATCATAACGGTAACGATCATTGGGCCGAATAAATGCTGAAAAAGTTGACATAGTTACCTTCTTTATGAAAGATAATTTAGTAGATAATTGAAAACTTCTTTATAAAAGATCATACCGGTAACAATCATTGGGCGTAATAAATGCCAAAAAAGTTGACATAATTATCTTCTTTGTAAAAGATAATTTAAAATTTCTTATTAAAAGATCATAACGGTAATGATCATTGGCCTAGTAAATGCTAAAAAGTTGACATAATTATCTTCTTTGTAAAAGATAATTTAATAGATCATTTAAAATTTCTTTACAAAAGATCATAACGGTAACGATCATTGAGCCTAATAAATGCTAAAAATATTGACATAATTATCTTCTTTGTAAAAGATAATTTAATAGATCATTTAAAATTTCTTTATTAAAAGATTATAACGGTAACGATCATTGGGCGTAATAAATGCTAAAAGAGTTGATAGAATTATCTTCTTTGTAAAAGATAATTTACTAGATAATTTAAAATTTCTAATTAAAAGATCATAACAGTAACAATTATTGGGCCGAATAAATGCTAAAAAAGTTTACATAATTATCTTCTTTGTCAAAGATAATTTACTAGATAATTTAAAATTTCTTATTAAAAGATCATACCGGTAACGATCGTTGGGCCTAATAAATGCTAAAAAACTTGACATAATTATCTTATTTGTAAAAGCTAATTTAATAGATCATTTAAAATTTCTTTGTAAAAGATCATAACGGTAACGATCATTGGGCCAAATATATGCTAAAAAAGTTGACATAATTATCTTCTTTGTAAAAGATAATTTACTAGATAATTTAAAATTTCTTATTAAAAGATCATAATGGTAACAATCATTGGGCCTAATAAATGCTAAAAAAATTCACATAATTATCTTCTTTGTAAAAGATAATTTAATAGATCATTTAAAATTTCTTTATTAAAAGATCATAAACGGTAACGATCATTGGGCCAAATATATGCTAAAAGAGTTGACATAATTATCTTCTTTGTAAAAGATAATTTACTAGATAATTTAAAATTTCTTATTAAAAGACCATAACGGTAACAATCATTGGGCCTAATAAATGCCAAAAAAGTTGACATAATTATCTTCTTTGTAAAACATAATTTAATAGATCATTCAAAATTTCTTTATAAAAGATCATTACGGTAAAGATCATTGAGCCTAATAAATGTAAAAAAAAATTGATATAATTATCTTTTCTGTAAAAGATAATTTAGTAGATCATTTAAAATTTCTTTATAAAGGATCATAAAGGTAACAATTATTAGACCTAATTAATGCTAAAATAGTTGACATAATTATCTTCTTTGTGATAGATAATTTACTAGATAATTTAAAACTTATTATTAAAAGATCATAACAGTAACAATCGTTGGGCCTAATAAAAGCTAAAAACATTCACATAATTATCTTCTTTGTAAAAGATAATTTAATAGATCATTTAAAATTTCTTTATAGAAGATCATAACGGTAAGGATCATTGGGCGTAATAAATGCTAAAAAAGTTAACATAATTATCTTCTTTATCAAAGATAATTTACTACATAATTTAAAACTTCTTTATAAAAGATCATAACGGTAACGATCATTGGGCCCAATAAAAGCTAAGAAAGTTGACATAATTATCTTCTTTGTAAAACATAATTTAATAGATCATTTAAAATTTCTTTTTAAAAGATGATAACGGTAACGATCAGTGGGCCTAATAAATGCTATAAAAGTTGACTTAATTATCTACTTTGTAAAAGATAATTTACTAGATATTTAAAATTTCTTTATAAAAGATAATAACGCTAACAATCATTGGGCCTAACAAATGCCAAAAGAGTTGAGATAATTATCTTCTTTGTAAAAGATAATTTAGTAGATCATTTAAAATTCTTTATTAAAAGATCATGACGGTAACGATCATTGGGCCTAATAAATGGTAAAAAGGTTGACATAATTATCTTCTTTGTAAAAGATAATTTACTAGATAATTTAAATTTTCTTATTAAACGATCACAACGGTAACGATCATTGGGCCAAATAAATGCTAAAAAATTTGACATAATTATATTCTTTGTAAAAGATAATTGAATAGATCATTTAACTTCTTTATAAAAGATGGTAACGGTAACAATCATTGGTCCTAATAAATGCTAAAAAAGTTGACATAATTATCTTCTTTGCAAAAGATAATTTAATACATCATTTAAAATTTCTTTATAAAAGATCATAACGGTAAATATCATTGGCTCTAACAAATGCCAAAAAGTTGACATAATTATGTTTTCTGTAAAAAATAATTTAATAGCTCATTTAAAATTTCTTTATAAAGGATCATGAGGGTAACGATGATTGGGCCTCATAAATGCTAAAAAAGTTGACATAATGATCTTCTTTATAAAAGATAATTTACTACATAATTTAAAATTTCTTATTAAAAAATCATAACGGTAACGATCATTGGACCTAACAAATGCTAAAAAAGTTGACATAATTATTTTGTTTGTATAAGATAATTTACTAGATAATTTAAAATTTCTTCTTAATAGATCAAAACGGTAACGATCATTGGGCCGAATAAATGCTAAAAAAGTTGACATAATTATCTTCTTTGTGAAAGATAATTTAAACAATCATTTAAAATTTCTTTATAAAAGATCATAACGGTAACGAACATTGGGCCTAACAAATGCTAAAAGGGTTGACAAAATTATCTTCTTTGTAAAAGATAAGTTAGTAGATCATTTAAAATTTCTTTATTAAAAGATCATAACGGTAATGATCATTGGGCCTAATAAATGGTAAAAAAGTTGACATAATTATCTTCTTTGTAAAAGATAATTTACTAGATAATTCAAAATTTCTTATTAACCGATCACAACGATAACGATCATTGGGTCAAGTAAATGCTAAAAAATTTGACATAATTATATTCTTTGTTAAAGATAATTGAATAGATCATTTAAAACTTCTTTATAAAAGATCATAACGGTAAATATCATTGGGCCTAATAAATGCTAAAAAAGTTAACATAATTATCTTCTTTTGTAAAAGATAATTTACTAGATAGTTTGAAATTTCTTATTAAACGATCATAACGGTAATGATCATTCGCCTAATAAATACTAAACAATTTAAATTAATTAGCTTTTTTGTAAAAGATAATTTAATAGATCATTTAAAATATCTTTATAAAAGATCATAACGGTAACGATCACTGGGCCTAATAAATGCCAAAAAAATTAACATAATTATCTTGTTTGTAAAAGATAATTTAAAAGATCATTTAAAATTTCTTTATTAAAAGATTATAACGGTAACGATCATTGGGCATAATAAACGCTAAAAAAGTTGATATAATTATCTTCTTTGTAAAATATAATTTACTAGATAATTTAAAATTTCTAATTATAAGATCATAACAGTAACATATCATTGGGCCAAATAAATGCTAAAAAGTTGACATAATTATCTTCTTTGTCAAAGATAATTTACTAGATAATTTAAAATTTCTTATTAAAAGATCATACCGGTAACGATCATTGGGCCTAATAAATGCTAAAAAATGTGACATAATTATCTTCTTTGTAAAAGATAATTTAATAGATCATTTAAAATTTGGTTATAAAAGATCATAACGGTAACGATCATTGGGCCTAATAAATGCTAACAAAGTTGACATAATTATCTTCTTTGTAAAACATAATTTAATAGATCATTTAAAATTTCTTTTTAAAAGATTATAACGATAACGATCAGTGGGCCTAATAAATGCTATAAAAGTTGACTTAATTGTCTACTTTGTAAAAGATAATTTACTAGATAATTTAAAATTTCTTTATAAAAGATAATAACGGTAACAATCATTGGGCCTAACAAATGCCAAAAAAGTTGAGATAATTATCTTCTTTGTAAAACATAATTTAGTAGATCATTTAAAATTTCTTTATTAAAAGATCATGACGGTAACGATCATTGGGCCTAATAAATGGTAAAAAAGTTGACATAATTATCTTCTTTGTAAAAGATAATTTACTAGATAATTCAAAATTTCTTATTAACCGATCACAACGATAACGATCATTGGGTCAAATAAATGCTAAAAAATTTGACATAATTATATTCTTTGTTAAAGATAATTGAATAGATCATTTAAAACTTCTTTATAAAAGATCATAACGGTAAATATCATTGGGCTTAATAAATGCTAAAAAAGTTAACAGAATTATCTTCTTTGTAAAAGATAATTTACTAGATAGTTTGAAATTTCTTATTAAACGATCATAACGGTAATGATCATTCGCCTAATAAATACTAAACAATTTAAATTAATTAGCTTTTTTGTAAAAGATAATTTAATAGATAATTTAAAATATCTTTATAAAAGATCATAACGGTAACGATCACTGGGCCTAATAAATGCTGAAAAAATTAACATAATTATCTTGTTTGTAAAAGATAATTTAAAAGATCATTTAAAATTTCTTTATTAAAAGATTATAACGGTAACGATCATTGGGCATAATAATAGCTAAAAAAGTTGATATAATTATCTTCTTTGTAAAATACAATTTACTAGATAATTTAAAATTTATAATTATAAGATCATAATAGTAACATATCATTGGGCCAAATAAATGCTAAAAAGTTGACATAATTATCTTCTTTGTCAAAGATAATTTACTAGATAATTTAAAATTTCTTATTAAAAGATCATACCGGTAACGATCATTGGGCCTAATAAATGCTAAAAAACGTGACATAATTATCTTCTTTGTAAAAGATAATTTAATAGATCATTTAAAATTTGGTTATAAAAGATCATAACGGTAACGATCATTGGGCCTAATAAATGCTAACAAAGTTGACATAATTATCTTCTTTGTAAAACATAATTTAATAGATCATTTAAAATTTCTTTTTAAAAGATTATAACGATAACGATCAGTGGGCCTAATAAATGCTATAAAAGTTGACTTAATTATCTACTTTGTAAAAGATAATTTACTAGATAATTTAAAATTTCTTTATAAAAGATAATAACGGTAACAATCATTGGGCCTAACAAATGCCAAAAAAGTTGAGATAATTATCTTCTTTGTAAAACATAATTTAGTAGATCATTTAAAATTTCTTTATTAAAAGATCATGACGGTAACGATCATTGGGCCTAATAAATGGTAAAAAAGTTGACATAATTATCTTCTTTGTAAAAGATAATTTACTAGATAATTCAAAATTTCTTATTAACCGATCACAACGATAATGATCATTGGGTCAAATAAATGCTAAAAAATTTGACATAATTATATTCTTTGTTAAAGATAATTGAATAGATCATTTAAAACTTCTTCATAAAAGATCATAACGGTAACAATCATTGGGCTTAATAAATGCTAAAAAAGTTAACAGAATTATCTTCTTTGTAAAAGATAATTTACTAGATAGTTTGAAATTTCTTATTAAACGATCATAACGGTAATGATCATTCGCCTAATAAATACTAAACAATTTAAATTAATTAGCTTTTTTGTAAAAGATAATTTAATAGATAATTTAAAATATCTTTATAAAAGATCATAACGGTAACGATCACTGGGCCTAATAAATGCTGAAAAAATTAACATAATTATCTTGTTTGTAAAAGATAATTTAAACGATCATTTAAAATTTCTTTATTAAAAGATTATAACGGTAACGATCATTGGGCATAATAAACGCTAAAAAAGTTGATATAATTATCTTCTTTGTAAAATACAATTTACTAGATAATTTAAAATTTATAATTATAAGATCATAACAGTAACATATCATTGGGCCAAATAAATGCTAAAAAGTTGACATAATTATCTTCTTTGTCAAAGATAATTTACTAGATAATTTAAAACTTCTTTATAAAAGATCATAACGGTAACGATCATTGGGCCCAATAAAAGCTAAGAAAGTTGACATAATTATCTTCTTTGTAAAACATAATTTAATAGATCATTTAAAATTTCTTTTTAAAAGATGATAACGGTAACGATCAGTGGGCCTAATAAATGCTATAAAAGTTAACATAATTATCTTCTTTGTAAAAGATAATTTACTAGATAGTTTGAAATTTCTTATTAAAAGATCATAACGGTAATGATTATTGGCCTAACAAATGCTAAGAAAGTTGACATAATTATCTTCTTTGTAAAAGATAATTTAATAGATCATTTAAAATTTCTTTATAAAAGATCATAACGGTAACGATCACTGGGCCTAATAAATGCTAAAAAAATTGACATAATTATCTTCTTTGTAAAAGATAATTTAAATGAATATTTAAAATTTCTTTATTAAAAGATTATAACGGTAAGGATCATTGGGCGTAATAAATGCTAAAAAAGTTAACATAATTATCATCTTTGTCAAAGATAATTTACTACATAATTTAAAACTTCTTTATAAAAGATCATAACGGTAAGGATCATTGGGCCTAATAAATGCTAAGAAAGTTGACATAATTATCTTCTTTGTAAAACGTAATTTAATAGATCATTTAAAATTTCTTTTTAAAAGATGATAACGGCAACGATCAGTGGGCCTAATAAATGCTATAAAAGTTTACTTAATTATCTACTTTGTAAAAGATAATTTACTAGATAATTTAAAATTTATTTATAAAAGATAATAACGGTAACAATCATTGGGCCTAACAAATGCCAAAAGAGTTGAGATAATTATCTTCTTTGTAAAAGATAATTTAGTAGATCATTTAAAATTCTTTATTAAAAGATCATGACGGTAACGATCATTGGGCCTAATAAATGGTAAAAAAGTTGACATAATTATCTTCTTTGTAAAAGATTATTTACTAGATAATTTAAATTTTCTTATTAAACGATCACAACGGTAACGATCATTGGGCGAAATAAATGCTAAAAAATTTGACATAATGATATTCTTTGTAAAAGATAATTGAATAGATCATTTAACTTCTTTATAAAAGATGGTAACGGTAACAATCATTGGTCCTAATAAATGCTAAAAAAGTTGACATAATTATCTTCTTTGCAAAAGATAATTTAATACATCATTTAAAATTTCTTTATAAAAGATCATAACGGTAAATATCATTGGCTCTAACAAATGCCAAAAAGTTGATATAATTATGTTTTCTGTAAAAAATAATTTAATAGCTCATTTAAAATTTCTTTATAAAGGATCATGAGGGTAACGATGATTGGGCCTCATAAACGCTAAAAAAGTTGACATAATGATCTTCTTTATAAAAGATAATTTACTACATAATTTAAAATTTCTTATTAAAAAATCATAACGGTAACGATCATTGGACCTAATAAATGCTAAAAAAGTTGACATAATTATTTTGTTTGTATAAGATAATTTACTAGATAATTTAAAATTTCTTCTTAATAGATCAAAACGGTAACGATCATTGGGCCGAATAAATGGTAAAAAAGTTGACATAATTATTTTTTTTGTAAAAGATAATTTTAACAATCATTTAAAATTTCTTTATAAAAGATCATAACGGTAACGATCATTGGGCCTAATAAATACTAAAAGAGTTGACATAATTATCTTCTTTGTAAAAGATAATTTAGTAGATCATTTAAAATTTCTTTATTAAAAGATCATAACGGTAATGATCATTGGGCCTAATAAATGGTAAAAAAGTTGACATAATTATCTTCTTTGTAAAAGATAATTTACTAGATAATTCAAAATTTCTTATTAACCGATCACAATGATAACGATCATTGGGTCAAATAAATGCTAAAAAATTTGACATAATTATATTCTTTGTAAAAGATAATTGAATAGATCATTTAAAACTTCTTTATAAAAGATCATAACGGTAACAATCATTGGGCCTAATAAATGCTAAAAAAATTAACATAATTATCTTCTTTGTAAAAGATAATTTACTAGACAGTTTGAAATTTCTTATTAAACGATCATAACGGTAACGATCATGCGCCTAATAAATGCTAAAAAATTTAAATTAATTAGCTTTTTTGTAAAAAATAATTTAATAGATCATTTAAAATATCTTTATAAAAGATCATAACGGTAACGATCACTGGGCCTAATAAATGCTAAAAAAATTGACATAATTATCTTCTTTGCAAAAGATAATTTAAAAGATCATTTAAAATTTCTTTATTAAAAGATTATAACGGTAACGATCATTAGGCGTAATAAATGCTAAAAAAGGTGATATAATTATCTTCTTTGTAAAATATAATTTACTAGATAATTTAAAATTTCTAATTATAAGATCATAGCAGTAACATATCATTGGGCCAAATAAATGCTAAAAAGTTGACATAATTATCTTCTTTGTCAAAGATGATTTACTAGATAATTTAAAATTTCTTATTAAAAGATCATACCGGTAACGATCATTGGGCCTAATAAATGCTAAAAAACTTGACATAATTATTTTCTTTGTAAAAGACAATTTAATAGATCATTTAAAATTTCTTTATAAAAGATCATAACGGTAACGATCATTGGGCCTAATAAATGCTAAGAAAGTTGACATAATTATCTTCTTTGTAAAACATAATTTAATAGATCATTTAAAATTTTTTTGTAAAAGATCATGACGGTAAAGATCACTGGGCCTAATAAATGCCAAAAAAAGTTGATATAATTATCTTTTCTGTAAAAGATAATTTAGTAGATCATTTAAAATTTCTTTATAAAGGATCATAACGGTAAAGATCATTACGGTAACAATCATTGGACCTAATAAATGCTAAAATAGTTTACATAATTATCTTCTTTGTGATAGATAATTTGCTAGACAATTTAAAATTTATTATTAAAAGATCATAACGGTAACGATCGTTGGGCCTAATAAAAGCTAAAAACGTTCACATAATTATCTTCTTTATAAAAGATAATTTAATAGATCATTTAAAATTTCTTTATAGAAGATCATAACGGTAAAGATCATTGGCCCTAATAAATTCCAAAAAAGTTGACATAATTACTTTCTTTGTAAAATAGATCATTTAAAATTTCTTTATAAAAGATCATAACAGTAACGATCATTGGGCCTGATATATGCTAGGAAAGTTGACATAATTATTTTTTTTGTAAAACATAATTTAATAGATGATTTAAAATTTCTTTATAAAAGATCATGACGGTAACGATAATTGGGCCTAAGAAATGCTAAACAAGTTGACATAATTATCTATTTTGAAAAAGATAATTTAGTAGATAATTTAAAATTTCTTTATAAAAGATCATAACGGTAACAATCATTGGACCTAACAAATGCCAAAAAAATTGACATAATTATCTTCTTTGTAAAAGATAATTTAATAGATCATTTAAAATTTCTTTATAAAAGATCATAATGGTAACAATCATTTGGCCTAATAAATACTAAACAATTTAAATTAATTAGCTTTTTTGTAAAAGATAATTTAATAGATCATTTAAAATATCTTTATAAAAGATCATAACGGTAACAATCATTGGGCCTAATAAATGCTAAGAAAGTTGACATAATTATCTTTTTTGTAAAACATAATTTAATAGATCATTTAAAATTTCTTTTTAAAAGATGATAACGGTAACGATCATTGGGCCTAATAAATGCTAAAGGAGTTGACATAATTAATTATCTTCTTCGTAAAAGATAATTTAATAGATCATTTAAAATTTCTTTATTAAAAGATCATAACCTATTGTTCTCCTTCTCCCACTTGCACTTCTTCTTGTTCTTCTCATTATTCCATTTCTTCTAATTCCTTTTGTTCTCCTTCTTCCACTTCTTCTTCTTCATCCCCTCTCATTCCACTTCTTCTTCTTGCACTTCTTCTTCTTCTTTTTCTTCTCTTTCTTCCACTTCTTCTTCTTCCTCTTCTTCTCCTTCTTCCACTTCTTCTTCTTCTCCTTCTTCCACTTATTCTTCTTCATCCCGTTTCCCCTCTTCCATTTCTTCTTCTTTATCCCCTCTTTTCTCATTCTTCCACTTCTTCTTATTCCTCTTCTTCCACCTTTTCTTTTTCGTCTCCTTCTTCCACTTCTTCTGTTTTTTCTTCCCTTCTTTCTACTGCTTCTTCTTTTTCCTCTTCTTCTCCTTCTTCCACTTCTTCTTCTTCATCCCCTCTTATTCTACTACTTCATCCTATTCCTCTTGTTCTCCTTCTAACACTTCTTCTGCTTCCACTTGTTGTTCTTCTTCTTTTTCGTCTCCTTCTTCCACTTCTTCCACTTACATTTCTTCTTCTTCCATTTCTTCTCCTTCCACTACTTCTTCTTTTTCCCTTTCCTTCTTCTCCTTCAACTTTTTCTCCATCCCCCACTTCTTTTGCTTCCAATTATTGCTCTTCCTCTTCTTCTCCTTCCCCCAACTCTTCTGCTTATACTTCTTCTTCTTCTTCCTTTTCTCCTCCATATTCCACTTCTTTTGCTTCTTCTTCCCTTCCTTTCTGATGCAAAAAACTTTTGCACTCCCTTGATCTTTCTCCTTGAGGTTCCAAGCACCATGACATGGATGATGGAGGGGAAAGAAAATGCAGGTGGGCCGCCAGTCTCAAAGAGAGATAAGCCGATGTGTTTAGGTTTGCCACAAGGGAAGGAACCCTTGATAAAAACCAACTAGGAAGAGATTCCTCGAAAGAGAGGATCCTCAAGACCTTTTACTAAGAATGTGCTCACAAAGAGACTATTTTCATTCAACTTCAAAGGTGAAATTTACAATGAAGGTGATGCATTCTCCCCAAGCAAGGGCCCTATCACTAGGGCCATGGCTAGAAGAATAGAAGAAGACATGGCTAGAGTAGAGGGAGGAAGATCTCACCTCCATATGACCATCAAGTTATGCAAGCCATGACTTATTTACTTGTAATTTTTATTTTAGGAACCTAGGATTTTATTTTGGACATGTATTAGTCCATTTAATTTTCTAGGAGGTGTCTTAGTAATAAGAAGGGGTAAGATTAGCCTTTGGGCCTTTATTTAGGAAATAAGGGGGTAGTTTGATAACTACACCCTCTTTTGCTAAATAAAACCCAAAACTAATAAAGGAGTAATCTTGGCCCTTGGATGAGGTAGCTTGGGCACCAATTCTCATCTAAAGGAGGGTATTGATTGGACTTTGGGCTTTAATCCTCCTCCCTTGGATGACTCCTTTTAATCCTAGCCCTTCATTTCCTTCATGACTTGTCCAAGAGGTTAGCTCCCTCTATAAAAAGGTGCTCCTTCACACTCTTGTATTTTTTACACTTGATTGAATGGAAAAACCTTGAGTTGGCCAAAATTCTCTTAGTGTCCACCCTTCTCTCTTTGAGAATTCCTTAGGTTTTTATCAAGGGTTCCATCCCTTGTGGCAAACTTTCCCTCTTAGGCTTATCTTACCTTAAGTGGCGCCTAAAACCACCTCACTTCTTACCTCTCCACAAACCATTTCACCAAAGAAGAAAACCTCTAGAAAAAGATCAAGGGAGGCATGCATCATTTGGTATCTAGAGCATTGGTTCTAGAGGTCTAAACTCTCTTCCTATCTCATTTATTTTTTCTTTTCCGTTTTCCTATTTTATTTTATCTTTAATTTCCGCAATTTTTTCTAGCTTTCCATTATTGTTTATCATTTCCATTTATGTCTTGAGTTTATTGTTTTGAGTTATAGTTTATTTGCACCATTTATTTTTTTCTTGATGCAATTTATATTGTTCTTTTCTTTGCATCTACGTCTCTCCCATATTCATTAATTTCCGCTTAAGCTTTGAGTTGGGTGTTTTTTTTGCTTGAATTTTGGTTTTGAGAATTTCTTGCTAAAAATCCATGCCGTTGTGGTGAATTCCACAACCTTGTGGTCAAGAAATTTAGACCAAATTCTTGTGTTTCCTTGCACCTAGTTGCCTTGTTTTTGCTTTATTTTTAGCTTTTATTTTTCACTTTTATACTCTTGTGTAGTTGTCTATAAGTCATGTTTATAGTTTCCAATTTTGTCTATTAATTCCTTTTAAGTTTAGCCTCTTTTGTTTTTACAAAAAAAAAATTGAAACTTCTTAAATTGAGCAACATAGAGGGTTATACCTCATGTCTAAGTCTCTTTAGAAGTTCATGTGCTTTTAGTTTCAAGCATATTCTTAAAAAAAAATTCAAAAATAGTTGCTCAATTTCCTTTGTCTTTATTTTCCTTATACGTATAATTTGTAGCTCATTTGTGTGGTAAAGGTAGTTCTTGTTTGTGGGTGCTTTCACTTAAGCTATAAGTTTGGTATTTGTGTTCAACAAATTACTAAAATCTTAACAAAGCTTGAGTCCAGTGGCACGCCAAACTACTAAACCATTAACACATCTATAGCTACTTTGCATTTTGAAGTCATTTCTAGTAGTACCTAAATTGTTGCTTTTAATTTTCTTTATTGTTCCAAGCACATAACTCTTTTTTATCAAGCACTAAATTCACAATCAATTTAGGTGCATCTAGTAAATATTAAAAAAAAAACAAGAAAACAAAGTCTAAAATAAAATACAAAAAAAAAACAACAACGAAGGATTCAAAAAAAAAAAAAAAAAAGAGAACAAACAAAAGAAAAAAAAGTTTGAAAAAAATTCATTTGATGTACCTAACCTAAAATTAGCAAGTGCTTCAACTTTGAACTTGGAACCTTAAAAGAAATTTTATTACTTTTGGTACACTAGAACTTGATATTTGTGTTCTTCTACTTTTTAATCTAGTGCCATTCTTAGGTATTCCATTGTGTGCTCTCTTTCTTTTGTTTACCTTTTAGTTGTTGCTTGTCTTTTAAATCATCTTTCTAGTTTGTCTTATATACTCTTACCATTTGGTTAAGTGTCCTTTTGATTGTGTTATCTTTTATTGTTTTTTGAGTTTCTATTCGCACCTCCCGTTGGTACTTTTGGTTTCTTTGGTTTGTGTGTTAGTGTCACTTTTGGGAGAAAGCTTGAAAAAGGAGCTTACCACAAGCGTAGCATATTTTGGAAGGTTGGACTAAGAGCCTAAGGGATCACCTCAAAAGGAAATACACCTAGCCGTGAAGACTTTGATTTGAGGGAGCATTTGGAGAATCATTTTTTGAAGACTTTACTTTTTCTTTAATTTGGGTGTATTAATTTTTTAGTTGGGAGTTTGAGTGCCCTTAAGGCCCTCCCTTTGGTTGTAATAAAATTTAATCAATTTTTTAGTTTCTTGAAAATTAGGTGAAGAAGGAAGAAGTGGTACACTTCCTTCAACACCTTAGGAGCTCGCTTTAGATCCCTTCTCTTTTGAATTTTTGCTTTAAAATTCTTGCTTTATTTTTCTTATTCAAAGCGCTTAGAAGGCTAAAGAGTTCCAAAGACTCATCAAGCCATTTTAGGCAAGAAAACACAAAAAGAGAGGAGTGTTTGTTTGTGAAAATTTTTTAGCCACCTTTTTCCTCTTAGAAATTCAAGCACAATGACATCACACACCCACTCTAGTGCTCATAGTTATTCATCAAACAAGAGTGTAAACCAAAGAAATATTTCTAAAGATTACACTCTAGAAAACTTAAACATGGACTTTAGGGAGTGGATGACAAAAGAACAAGAGAGAAGAGAAGAAAAAAGGAGAGAAAAAGAGTCCAAGGAGAAAAGAAAAATAAAAGAAAGAGAGGAAGAAAAGAGAGAAAAAAGAGAGAAGGAAGAGAGAAGAATAAGAGAAAGGAGAGAAGATGAAGAAAGGAGAGAAAGAAAAGAAAGAGAAAGAAGAAAAGAGAAAGAAGAAGAAAAAAGAAAGCATGGGAATGGTGAGAATTACAAAATGAAAGGGATAGTCTTAGGTTCCCCATCTAGACATACCCATAGGAGTGAAAGTGAGGAAGAATACTACAATCATCCTAGGAGAAACTCCCATTCATCCATGCATAATAATGGGGCCCCTCCAAGGGAGCCCAAAATTGATCTCCCCCCATTTCATGGGAGGGAAGATGTGGAAGCCTACCTTGATTGGGAAATCAAGGTAGAACAACTCTTCACTTGCCATGAGGTAAGAGAAGAAAGAAAGGTTCCAATGGCAACCCTTAGCTTCCAAGGGCATGCCATGCATTGGTGGGTTGGGTTAACCAATGAGAGAATCCGCACCAATATGCCTTCCATAAGATATTGGAATGATCTTAGAAGTGCTCTAAGAAGAAGGCATATTCCCTCTTGGTATGAAAGAGATCTTTTGGATAGACTCCAAAGGCTAAGGCAAACCAACCTTAGTATAGAAGAGTATAGACAAAAGATGGAACTTCTTATCTTGAGCGCGGGTATCATTGAGGAACCCAAGGCCACTATGGCAAGGTTTTTGTGTGGGTTGAGCCCCGAAATTCGTGATAAGGTGGAGCTCTTCTCATACAATTCCCTTGATGAGTTAGTTCAACTTTGCATCAAGGTGGAAAATCAACTTAGAAGGAAAACTTTTAAAAAGGATAACCCACCTTATGTAAAGAGGGACCAACCTACGGGGAACTCTTTCAAGAGTTACCCCAAAGAGGAACATCCCA
Source organism: Psophocarpus tetragonolobus (assembly GCA_037954015.1). NCBI lineage: Eukaryota > Viridiplantae > Streptophyta > Magnoliopsida > Fabales > Fabaceae > Psophocarpus > Psophocarpus tetragonolobus. The sequence goes on along the minus strand of CM075688.1, from coordinate 55,661,067 downwards.
AGCACTTCAAAGAGCATAAAACATCACATATAGAGAGAAAAACCCCTACTACTAACTCTCACGAGAAAGTTAGTAGTATCAAATGCTTTAAATGTCTTGGGAGAGGCCACATTGCCTCTCAATGCCCTACTAAGAGAAACATCATCATGAGGGCCCAAGATGTTTATAGTAGTGAGTCTAGCTCACACTCCTCTAGTGAGAGCGAAGGAGAAGGGGTTCATGCATACCAATCTGATTGTGATGAAACCGCTTATGCATGTGAGGGATACCTCTTAATGATAAGAAGACTTCTTGGAAGCCAACCTTTGAAAGTGTCCTCATCTCAAAGGGAGAACATATTCCACACTCGCTGTAAGGTGAATGACAAAATATGTTCTCTCATTGTGGATAGTGGGTCATGCTGCAATTGTTGTAGCTCAAGGTTGGTGGAAAAGCTAGCCTTGACCCCACTTCCCCACCCTAAGCCTTACAAGCTTCAATGGCTCAATGAGCAAGGGGAAATGGAGGTCAATGAGCAAGTCAAGGTTCCAATTTCCATTGGGTCTTATAAAGATGAGATCCTGTGTGACATAGTCCCAATGGAAGCTGGCCATATCTTGCTAGGAAGACCATGGCAATTTGATAACAAAGCCATACACCATGGTCATTCCAATAACATCATCCTCACTCATAAGGATAAGCGCATTAAGTTGTGTCCTTTAACACCTTCACAAGTGGCGGAGGACCAACTCATCATGAAACATAAGAGAGATGAGGAGAAAAAAAAAAGCAAAGCTTTACCCCTAAAGCTTGAAAGGGGTAAAGAGGTTGAGTTGGAAGTTGGTGCCCCTTCCAAGAAAGTCATTAGTAAAGGGAGTTTATTTGCCACAAAATTGGAATTAAAGAAAGCCCCCTTAACTAACAGACCTTTCTATCTCCTCCTTTGCAAAGAGGCATCCCCCATTTCTTCCCCCTCCACTTTTTTCCCTTCTAGTTCTAGCACTGCCATAGAATTTGGACCTGAGAACCTACCTCAAGAGGTTCAAGAGCTTTTAAAGGAGTTTGGTTATATATTCCCTAATGAAGTTCCCAAAGGACTTCCTCCAATTAGGGGTATAGAACACCAAATAGACTTCGTACCTGGGGCTAGCCTGCCTAATAGGCCTGCTTATAGGACTAATCCCATGGAGACCAAGGAGATTGAATCTCAAGTCCAAGAACTATTGGAGAAGGGTTGGGTTCAAGAGAGCCTAAGCCCTTGTGCTATGCCAGTTTTGTTGGTGCCTAAGAAGAATGGCCAATGGAGGATGTGCATTGATTGTCGAGCAATCAATAACATCACCATCAAATATAGGCACCCTATCCCTAGGCTTGATGACATGCTTGATGAATTGCATGGGGCCCAATTATTTTCAAAAATTGATCTTAAAAGTGGTTATCACCAAATCCGCATCAAGGAAGGTGATGAGTGGAAAACCGCTTTTAAGACCAAGTTTGGGCTGTATGAGTGGTTGGTAATGCCCTTTGGGCTTACCAATGCCCCAAGCACCTTCATGAGGCTTATGAATCATGTCCTTAGGGATTGCTTAGGAAAATTTTGTGTTGTTTATTTTGATGACATCTTAGTGTATAGCAAGAGCCTAGATGAACATGTAGGCCATCTTAGGCGCGTCTTTTGCATTCTTAGGTCACACCAACTCTATGGAAATCTTGAAAAATGTAATTTTTGTGTGGAGAGTGTGGTGTTCTTAGGTTTTATAGTTAATAAAAATGGGGTTCAAGTAGACCTCGACAAAATCAAAGCCATCCAAGAATGGCCCACCCCAAAAAGTGTGACTGAGATCAAGAGTTTTCATGGTCTCGCGAGCTTTTACAGGCGCTTTGTGCCTAACTTCTCCACACTTTTCTCACCAATCAATGATTTGGTGAAGAAGGATACTCCTTTCCTTTGGGGTGAAAAACAACAAAAAGCCTTTGAACTTATCAAAGAGAAACTGACCCATGCACCAGTTTTAGCTCTTCCTAACTTTTCTAAAACTTTTGAGCTAGAGTGTGATGCATCGGGAGTGGGTGTGGGAGCTGTGTTGTTACAAGGTGGTCATCCCGTGGCTTATTTTAGTGAAAAACTAAATGGAGTCGCCTTAAACTACCCCACCTATGATAAAGAGTTTTACTCTTTGATAAGGGCCCTTCAAACTTGGGAACATTATCTTGTACCCAAGGAGTTCATCATTCATAGTGACCATGAGTCACTTAAGTATTTGAAGGGTCAAGGCAAGCTTAATAAAAGGCATGCTAAATGGGTAGAATTTCTTGAGACTTTCCCTTATATCATCAAATACAAGAAAGGAAAACATAATGTGGTGGCTGATGCTTTGTCTCGTAGACATACCCTTTACACCACCTTAAGTGCAAAGATTCTTGGATTTGATAATATTAGAGAAATGTATCTTTCTGATAAGGATTTTGGATCCATTTATGCTGCCTCTACATTTGCATGTAAAACCCAAAATGGGTTCTTTGTGAGTGAGGGGTACCTTTTCAAAGGTAGCAGACTTTGTGTACCCCAAGGATCTATGAGAAATCTGTTGACAAAAGAGAGCCATGAGGGTGGGCTCATGGGGCATTTTGGAATTAACAAAACTCTTCTGCTTTTACAAGAAAAATTCTTTTGGCCCCATATGAAGAAAGACGTCTATAGACATTGTCGTAGATGCATTGCTTGCTTGCAAGCTAAGTCTAAGACAATGGCTCATGGATTGTACACACCCTTACCTGCTCCTTCTGCACCTTGGCTGGATATTAGTATGGATTTCATCCTTGGCCTGCCTCGAACCCAACGAGGTGCAGACTCTATCTTTGTAGCGGTAGATAGATTTTCAAAAATGGCTCACTTTATACCATGCCACAAGATAGATGATGCGAGCAACATTGCGAGACTTTTCTTTAAAGAAGTTGTCCGTTTACATGGAATTCCCCAATCCATAGTCTCTGATAGAGATGTGAAGTTCCTTAGCCACTTTTGGAAAACATTGTGGGCAAGGCTAGGAACTAAACTCTTATTTTCTACCACATGTCACCCCCAAACTGATGGGCAGACTGAGGTAGTAAATAGATCTCTATCTACTATGCTTAGGACACTTCTTCGAGGAAATCACAAGTCTTGGGATGAATACCTACCCCATATTGAGTTTGCATACAACCGGGTGGTTCAAAGGACCACCAAGCATTCTCCCTTTGAAGTTGTTTATGGCTTCAACCCCCTTACTCCTCTTGATATCTTGCCCTTACCCTTCCCTTCTTCTGTTCACAAAGAAGGAATAGTAAGAGCGGATTTTGTTAAAAAATTACATGAAAGGGTAAAGGCCAACATTGAACATCATTCAAAGGAGTATGCTAGTAAAGCCAATAGGGGCAGGAAAGAAATTATCTTCAATGAAGGGGATTGGGTATGGCTTCATTTGAGGAAGGATCGCTTCCCTACTCAAAGGAATTCCAAGCTTAGCCCCCGAGGAGATGGTCCCTTTCAAGTTCTCAAGAGAGTGAACAACAATGCATACATATTAGATCTCCCTGAGGACTATGGTGTCAGTACTACCTTTAATGTTTGTGATTTGATCCCTTTTGTAGGTACTGATGAAGAAGAGGAGGACCTATCAGATTTGAGGTCAAATCCTTCCCAAGGGGGAGGGGATGATGCATTCTCCCCAAGCAAGGGCCCTATCACTAGGGCCATGGCTAGAAGAATAGAAGAAGACATGGCTAGAGTAGAGGGAGGAAGATCTCACCTCCATATGACCATCAAGTTATGCAAGCCATGACTTATTTACTTGTAATTTTTATTTTAGGAACCTAGGATTTTATTTTGGACATGTAATAGTCCATTTAATTTTCTAGGAGGTGTCTTAGTAATAAGAAGGGGTAAGATTAGCTTTTGGGCCTTTATTTAGGAAATAAGGGGGTAGTTTGATAACTACACCCTCTTTTGCTAAATAAAACCCAAAACTAATAAAGGAGTAATCTTGGCCCTTGGATGAGGTAGCTTGGGCACCAATTCTCATCTAAAGGAGGGTATTGATTGGACTTTGGGCTTTAATCCTCCTCCCTTGGATGACTCCTTTTAATCCTAGCCCTTCATTTCCTTCATGACTTGTCCAAGAGGTTAGCTCCCTCTATAAAAAGGTGCTCCTTCACACTCTTGTATTTTTTACACTTGATTGAATGGAAAAACCTTGAGTTGGCCAAAATTCTCTTAGTGTCCACCCTTCTCTCTTTGAGAATTCCTTAGGTTTTTATCAAGGGTTCCATCCCTTGTGGCAAACTTTCCCTCTTAGGCTTATCTTACCTTAAGTGGCGCCTAAAACCACCTCACTTCTTACCTCTCCACAAACCATTTCACCAAAGAAGAAAACCTCTAGAAAAAGATCAAGGGAGGCATGCATCATTTGGTATCTAGAGCATTGGTTCTAGAGGTCTAAACTCTCTTCCTATCTCATTTATTTTTTCTTTTCCGTTTTCCTATTTTATTTTATCTTTAATTTCCGCAATTTTTTCTAGCTTTCCATTATTGTTTATCATTTCCATTTATGTCTTGAGTTTATTGTTTTGAGTTATAGTTTATTTGCACCATTTATTTTTTGCTTGATGCAATTTATATTGTTCTTTTCTTTGCATCTACGTCTCTCCCATATTCATTAATTTCCGCTTAAGCTTTGAGTTGGGTGCTTTTTTTGCTTGAATTTTGGTTTTGAGAATTTCTTGCTAAAAATCCATGCCGTTGTGGTGAATTCCACAACCTTGTGGTCAAGAAATTTAGACCAAATTCTTGTGTTTCCTTGCACCTAGTTGCCTTGTTTTTGCTTTATTTTTAGCTTTTATTTTTCACTTTTATACTCTTGTGTAGTTGTCTATAAGTCATGTTTATAGTTTCCAATTTTGTCTATTAATTCCTTTTAAGTTTAGCCTCTTTTGTTTTTACAAAAAAAAAATTGAAACTTCTTAAATTGAGCAACATAGAGGGTTATACCTCATGTCTAAGTCTCTTTAGAAGTTCATGTGCTTTTAGTTTCAAGCATATTCTTAAAAAAAAATTCAAAAATAGTTGCTCAATTTCCTTTGTCTTTATTTTCCTTATACGTATAATTTGTAGCTCATTTGTGTGGTAAAGGTAGTTCTTGTTTGTGGGTGCTTTCACTTAAGCTATAAGTTTGGTATTTGTGTTCAACAAATTACTAAAATCTTAACAAAGCTTGAGTCCAGTGGCACGCCAAACTACTAAACCATTAACACATCTATAGCTACTTTGCATTTTGAAGTCATTTCTAGTAGTACCTAAATTGTTGCTTTTAATTTTCTTTATTGTTCCAAGCACATAACTCTTTTTTATCAAGCACTAAATTCACAATCAATTTAGGTGCATCTAGTAAATATTAAAAAAAAAACAAGAAAACAAAGTCTAAAATAAAATACAAAAAAAAAACAACAACGAAGGATTCAAAAAAAAAAAAAAAAGAGAACAAACAAAAGAAAAAAAAGTTTGAAAAAAATTCATTTGATGTACCTAACCTAAAATTAGCAAGTGCTTCAACTTTGAACTTGGAACCTTAAAAGAAATTTTATTACTTTTGGTACACTAGAACTTGATATTTGTGTTCTTCTACTTTTTAATCTAGTGCCATTCTTAGGTATTCCATTGTGTGCTCTCTTTCTTTTGTTTACCTTTTAGTTGTTGCTTGTCTTTTAAATCATCTTTCTAGTTTGTCTTATATACTCTTACCATTTGGTTAAGTGTCCTTTTGATTGTGTTATCTTTTATTGTTTTTTGAGTTTCTATTCGCACCTCCCGTTGGTACTTTTGGTTTCTTTGGTTTGTGTGTTAGTGTCACTTTTGGGAGAAAGCTTGAAAAAGGAGCTTACCACAAGCGTAGCATATTTTGGAAGGTTGGACTAAGAGCCTAAGGGATCACCTCAAAAGGAAATACACCTAGCCGTGAAGACTTTGATTTGAGGGAGCATTTGGAGAATCATTTTTTGAAGACTTTACTTTTTCTTTAATTTGAGTGTATTAATTTTTTAGTTGGGAGTTTGAGTGCCCTTAAGGCCCTCCCTTTGGTTGTAATAAAATTTAATCAATTTTTTAGTTTCTCGAAAATTAGGTGAAGAAGGAAGAAGTGGTACACTTCCTTCAACACCTTAGGAGCTCGCTTTAGATCCCTTCTCTTTTGAATTTTTGCTTTAAAATTCTTGCTTTATTTTTCTTATTCAAAGCGCTTAGAAGGCTAAAGAGTTCCAAAGACTCATCAAGCCATTTTAGGCAAGAAAACACAAAAAGAGAGGAGTGTTTGTTTGTGAAAATTTTTTAGCCACCTTTTTCCTCTTAGAAATTCAAGCACAATGACATCACACACCCACTCTAGTGCTCATACTTATTCATCAAACAAGAGTGTAAACCAAATAAATATTTCTAAAGATTACACTCTAGAAAACTTAAACATGGACTTTAGGGAGTGGATGACAAAAGAACAAGAGAGAAGAGAAGAAAAAAGGAGAGAAAAAGAGTCCAAGGAGAAAAGAAAAATAAAAGAAAGAGAGGAAGAAAAGAGAGAAAAAAGAGAGAAGGAAGAGAGAAGAATAAGAGAAAGGAGAGAAGATGAAGAAAGGAGAGAAAGAAAAGAAAGAGAAAGAAGAAAAGAGAAAGAAGAAGAAAAAAGAAAGCATGGGAATGGTGAGAATTACAAAATGAAAGGGATAGTCTTAGGTTCCCCATCTAGACATACCCATAGGAGTGAAAGTGAGGAAGAATACTACAATCATCCTAGGAGAAACTCCCATTCATCCATGCATAATAATGGGGCCCCTCCAAGGGAGCCCAAAATTGATCTCCCCCCATTTCATGGGAGGGAAGATGTGGAAGCCTACCTTGATTGGGAAATCAAGGTAGAACAACTCTTCACTTGCCATGAGGTAAGAGAAGAAAGAAAGGTTCCAATGGCAACCCTTAGCTTCCAAGGGCATGCCATGCATTGGTGGGTTGGGTTAACCAATGAGAGAATCCGCACCAATATGCCTTCCATAAGATATTGGAATGATCTTAGAAGTGCTCTAAGAAGAAGGCATATTCCCTCTTGGTATGAAAGAGATCTTTTGGATAGACTCCAAAGGCTAAGGCAAACCAACCTTAGTATAGAAGAGTATAGACAAAAGATGGAACTTCTTATCTTGAGCGCGGGTATCATTGAGGAACCCAAGGCCACTATGGCAAGGTTTTTGTGTGGGTTGAGCCCCGAAATTCGTGATAAGGTGGAGCTCTTCTCATACAATTCCCTTGATGAGTTAGTTCAACTTTGCATCAAGGTGGAAAATCAACTTAGAAGGAAAACTTTTAAAAAGGATAACCCACCTTATGTAAAGAGGGACCAACCTACGGGGAACTCTTTCAAGAGTTACCCCAAAGAGGAACATCCCAAGCACTTCAAAGAGCATAAAACATCACATATAGAGAGAAAAACCCCTACTACTAACTCTCACGAGAAAGTTAGTAGTATCAAATGCTTTAAATGTCTTGGGAGAGGCCACATTGCCTCTCAATGCCCTACTAAGAGAAACATCATCATGAGGGCCCAAGATGTTTATAGTAGTGAGTCTAGCTCACACTCCTCTAGTGAGAGCGAAGGAGAAGGGGTTCATGCATACCAATCTGATTGTGATGAAACCGCTTATGCATGTGAGGGATACCTCTTAATGATAAGAAGACTTCTTGGAAGCCAACCTTTGAAAGTGTCCTCATCTCAAAGGGAGAACATATTCCACACTCGCTGTAAGGTGAATGACAAAATATGTTCTCTCATTGTGGATAGTGGGTCATGCTGCAATTGTTGTAGCTCAAGGTTGGTGGAAAAGCTAGCCTTGACCCCACTTCCCCACCCTAAGCCTTACAAGCTTCAATGGCTCAATGAGCAAGGGGAAATGGAGGTCAATGAGCAAGTCAAGGTTCCAATTTCCATTGGGTCTTATAAAGATGAGATCCTGTGTGACATAGTCCCAATGGAAGCTGGCCATATCTTGCTAGGAAGACCATGGCAATTTGATAACAAAGCCATACACCATGGTCATTCCAATAACATCATCCTCACTCATAAGGATAAGCGCATTAAGTTGTGTCCTCTAACACCTTCACAAGTGGCGGAGGACCAACTCATCATGAAACATAAGAGAGATGAGGAGAAAAAAAAAAGCAAAGCTTTACCCCTAAAGCTTGAAAGGGGTAAAGAGGTTGAGTTGGAAGTTGGTGCCCCTTCCAAGAAAGTCATTAGTAAAGGGAGTTTATTTGCCACAAAATTGGAATTAAAGAAAGCCCCCTTAACTAACAGACCTTTCTATCTCCTCCTTTGCAAAGAGGCATCCCCCATTTCTTCCCCCTCCACTTTTTTCCCTTCTAGTTCTAGCACTGCCATAGAATTTGGACCTGAGAACCTACCTCAAGAGGTTCAAGAGCTTTTAAAGGAGTTTGGTGATATATTCCCTAATGAAGTTCCCAAAGGACTTCCTCCAATTAGGGGTATAGAACACCAAATAGACTTCGTACCTGGGGCTAGCCTGCCTAATAGGCCTGCTTATAGGACTAATCCCATGGAGACCAAGGAGATTGAATCTCAAGTCCAAGAACTATTGGAGAAGGGTTGGGTTCAAGAGAGCCTAAGCCCTTGTGCTATGCCAGTTTTGTTGGTGCCTAAGAAGAATGGCCAATGGAGGATGTGCATTGATTGTCGAGCAATCAATAACATCACCATCAAATATAGGCACCCTATCCCTAGGCTTGATGACATGCTTGATGAATTGCATGGGGCCCAATTATTTTCAAAAATTGATCTTAAAAGTGGTTATCACCAAATCCGCATCAAGGAAGGTGATGAGTGGAAAACCGCTTTTAAGACCAAGTTTGGGCTGTATGAGTGGTTGGTAATGCCCTTTGGGCTTACCAATGCCCCAAGCACCTTCATGAGGCTTATGAATCATGTCCTTAGGGATTGCTTAGGAAAATTTTGTGTTGTTTATTTTGATGACATCTTAGTGTATAGCAAGAGCCTAGATGAACATGTAGGCCATCTTAGGCGCGTCTTTTGCATTCTTAGGTCACACCAACTCTATGGAAATCTTGAAAAATGTAATTTTTGTGTGGAGAGTGTGGTGTTCTTAGGTTTTATAGTTAATAAAAATGGGGTTCAAGTAGACCTCGACAAAATCAAAGCCATCCAAGAATGGCCCACCCCAAAAAGTGTGACTGAGATCAAGAGTTTTCATGGTCTCGCGAGCTTTTACAGGCGCTTTGTGCCTAACTTCTCCACACTTTTCTCACCAATCAATGATTTGGTGAAGAAGGATACTCCTTTCCTTTGGGGTGAAAAACAACAAAAAGCCTTTGAACTTATCAAAGAGAAACTGACCCATGCACCAGTTTTAGCTCTTCCTGACTTTTCTAAAACTTTTGAGCTAGAGTGTGATGCATCGGGAGTGGGTGTGGGAGCTGTGTTGTTACAAGGTGGTCATCCCGTGGCTTATTTTAGTGAAAAACTAAATGGAGTCGCCTTAAACTACCCCACCTATGATAAAGAGTTTTACTCTTTGATAAGGGCCCTTCAAACTTGGGAACATTATCTTGTACCCAAGGAGTTCATCATTCATAGTGACCATGAGTCACTTAAGTATTTGAAGGGTCAAGGCAAGCTTAATAAAAGGCATGCTAAATGGGTAGAATTTCTTGAGACTTTCCCTTATATCATCAAATACAAGAAAGGAAAACATAATGTGGTGGCTGATGCTTTGTCTCGTAGACATACCCTTTACACCACCTTAAGTGCAAAGATTCTTGGATTTGATAATATTAGAGAAATGTATCTTTCTGATAAGGATTTTGGATCCATTTATGCTGCCTCTACATTTGCATGTAAAACCCAAAATGGGTTCTTTGTGAGTGAGGGGTACCTTTTCAAAGGTAGCAGACTTTGTGTACCCCAAGGATCTATGAGAAATCTGTTGACAAAAGAGAGCCATGAGGGTGGGCTCATGGGGCATTTTGGAATTAACAAAACTCTTCTGCTTTTACAAGAAAAATTCTTTTGGCCCCATATGAAGAAAGACGTCTATAGACATTGTCGTAGATGCATTGCTTGCTTGCAAGCTAAGTCTAAGACAATGGCTCATGGATTGTACACACCCTTACCTGCTCCTTCTGCACCTTGGCTGGATATTAGTATGGATTTCATCCTTGGCCTGCCTCGAACCCAACGAGGTGCAGACTCTATCTTTGTAGCGGTAGATAGATTTTCAAAAATGGCTCACTTTATACCATGCCACAAGATAGATGATGCGAGCAACATTGCGAGACTTTTCTTTAAAGAAGTTGTCCGTTTACATGGAATTCCCCAATCCATAGTCTCTGATAGAGATGTGAAGTTCCTTAGCCACTTTTGGAAAACATTGTGGGCAAGGCTAGGAACTAAACTCTTATTTTCTACCACATGTCACCCCCAAACTGATGGGCAGACTGAGGTAGTAAATAGATCTCTATCTACTATGCTTAGGACACTTCTTCGAGGAAATCACAAGTCTTGGGATGAATACCTACCCCATATTGAGTTTGCATACAACCGGGTGGTTCAAAGGACCACCAAGCATTCTCCCTTTGAAGTTGTTTATGGCTTCAACCCCCTTACTCCTCTTGATATCTTGCCCTTACCCTTCCCTTCTTCTGTTCACAAAGAAGGAATAGTAAGAGCGGATTTTGTTAAAAAATTACATGAAAGGGTAAAGGCCAACATTGAACATCATTCAAAGGAGTATGCTAGTAAAGCCAATAGGGGCAGGAAAGAAATTATCTTCAATGAAGGGGATTGGGTATGGCTTCATTTGAGGAAGGATCGCTTCCCTACTCAAAGGAATTCCAAGCTTAGCCCCCGAGGAGATGGTCCCTTTCAAGTTCTCAAGAGAGTGAACAACAATGCATACATATTAGATCTCCCTGAGGACTATGGTGTCAGTACTACCTTTAATGTTTGTGATTTGATCCCTTTTGTAGGTACTGATGAAGAAGAGGAGGACCTATCAGATTTGAGGTCAAATCCTTCCCAAGGGGGAGGGGATGATGCATTCTCCCCAAGCAAGGGCCCTATCACTAGGGCCATGGCTAGAAGAATAGAAGAAGACATGGCTAGAGTAGAGGGAGGAAGATCTCACCTCCATATGACCATCAAGTTATGCAAGCCATGACTTATTTACTTGTAATTTTTATTTTAGGAACCTAGGATTTTATTTTGGACATGTAATAGTCCATTTAATTTTCTAGGAGGTGTCTTAGTAATAAGAAGGGGTAAGATTAGCTTTTGGGCCTTTATTTAGGAAATAAGGGGGTAGTTTGATAACTACACCCTCTTTTGCTAAATAAAACCCAAAACTAATAAAGGAGTAATCTTGGCCCTTGGATGAGGTAGCTTGGGCACCAATTCTCATCTAAAGGAGGGTATTGATTGGACTTTGGGCTTCAATCCTCCTCCCTTGGATGACTCCTTTTAATCCTAGCCCTTCATTTCCTTCATGACTTGTCCAAGAGGTTAGCTCCCTCTATAAAAAGGTGCTCCTTCACACTCTTGTATTTTTTACACTTGATTGAATGGAAAAACCTTGAGTTGGCCAAAATTCTCTTAGTGTCCACCCTTCTCTCTTTGAGAATTCCTTAGGTTTTTATCAAGGGTTCCATCCCTTGTGGCAAACTTTCCCTCTTAGGCTTATCTTACCTTAAGTGGCGCCTAAAACCACCTCGCTTCTTACCTCTCCACAAACCATTTCACCAAAGAAGAAAACCTCTAGAAAAAAGATCAAGGGAGGCATGCATCAGAAGGGGAATAAGTATATATAGCCCCATGGGAGAGCTTGGGCACATTTTTCTAGGCAATTGGGACTTAAGTGAAGCACCTAAGTTCACCCCATGGGTGCAATTAGCATCTCCTAAATTGAATGGGCTAGCCCAAAATCATGTCTTGACTTATGCACCCATTCTATGCTTACTCCTCCTTTTTAACTAAAGACACCTATTCCTTCTAAACTAAAAAAAATATGGCCGAATATACATGGCCTTCAAGGAATTAATAATATGCTCCTATTTAGCTAATGAAAATAAAATATTTACAAGCTAAAAATGAAGACTATGGCTTCCAATGTTCAATGAGCTTTCATCCATGCCATGCCTTCCTTGAATCCTCCTAGCCATGATGCATGCTAGGTGGGATTGCATCATCTCCTCCCCCTTGGAGAGGATTTGACTTCAAATCCTGAGGCATTTCTTCCTCTTGTTCAAAGTCTACAAGAAACTAATGAAAGCAGTAAGTATATGCAGACAAGTGATTTTGGGGGGAGTGAGAGGTCTATAAGGAGGCCTCTTAGGAATGGGGTAATGGATTTTGGCACTAAGGTGTGAAAAAATTTTAGTGTGCATGTGCCTCCACACAACAGCTCCCCATCCTCCTCCTATTGCACTAGATACTATCCTCAAAGGTTTTGAAATAGTAGGTGAGACTAGTCTAAGTGGAATGGAGCACTCATCAAGTTAGACTTGAGGGTATGGATCAAGGTGCTCAAAAGATATAGGCACATCCTCAAATTCAACTTGTTCCTTTGGTAAGGGTTGGCAGGAAAATTTTTCTATGTAGAGAACCTCTTTTGAAGGCAAAGGCGGATCTTCCTTAAACTCGGTCTTCCTACCAACAACCTTATTTTCAATTTTATCCCTCTTTCTCTTAAGCTTCATGATCCTTCTATCCTCCATAACCTCAGTAGGGGTAAGAGGAAGTAAGGTAATCTTTTTCCCTTTATAAGAGAGAGTGATTTTATTAGTGAGGCCATTGTGCAAAGTTTCCTTATCATGTTGCCATGGCCTTCCCAACAACATGTGATTAGCTTCCATAGGGACTACATCACATAACACTTTGTCGCGATACTTCCCTATGGAGAAGCTAATCTCCACTTGCTCTCTTACTACTACACCATCTTCATAATTAAGTCCATGCAAAGAATAAGGTGAAGGATGAGGAGTAGTAGCAAGTGATAGCTTTTCCACCACCCTTGTGCTACAACAATTACAACATGATCCACCATCCATAATGAGAGAACAAGTTTTGCCCAAAATTTTGCACCTTGTTTGAAAAACATTCTCTCTTTGTGTTTGGGTTTCCTTACAAGGATGGCTTCCAAGAGGTTGTTTCAATTTGAAGAGATTATCACATGAATGAGTACCCCTTCCATTTGATGTTCCCCTTAAAGTCCTTTTTCTTTTGGTGCAAAACAAAGCAATGTGCCTTTTATCTAAACACTTAAAACATTTAGGACTTCGAGAACGAGTGCTCGAACTAGTGGTAGGGTTGTCACTCATATTCAATGGTTTTCTCTCAATATGCTTTATTTTGGATGATTCTCTTTTGGTTTAATTATAGAAGGGTTTGTCTTTTTCTTAGGATGCCTCTTAGGGTTTTCCTTCTTACTAGAAAAAACATGAATATCATGGGTTATTCTAGGCTCTTCTAAGTCTCTATAACATGTCTCTCTTTTTGTATCTTCTTTTCTTCCCTTCTTTCTAACTCCTTTTGTTCTTTTTCTCTCTTTTCCAATTCTTTCTTCTCTTTTTCTCTCCTTTCTCTTCTCTCTTTTCTTTCTAACTCTTTTCTTTTGTTTTCTTCTTTTTCTCTTTCTTTCTCTCTTTTCTCTTTTTCTCTTCTCTCTTCTCTTTCTTTTTCTCTTGCGTCTCTTTCTCTCTTTTCATTTTCCCTACTCTCTTGTCTCTCTTTTTCTCTTTCTTCTCTTTCTCTTTGGTCCCTCTCTTCTCTTTATCTAGTTCCTCTTGTTCTCTTTTCCTCTTCTCTTTTTGTTTTCTGTCATTTTTCCAAAATTCCCTATGTTGTTTTTCTACTATTTCCCAATCAATAGAGTATGGATATGTGGGCAAGGTTGGTTTATCACTCTTCTCATACTTTTCTTTTATTCTATTCTCACATTCTTCTCCTTTATTTTCCCTAGTTTTATTACTACTCCTAACACTCCTAGATGTGTGTGAAAATATGTCAAAGTGTAAGGCCTAGGGAACTAATATGCAAAACACTCCTTTCTTTTTTGTTTTCTCCTAAAGTGTTAAGAGTCTTTGGAACTCTAACACTTGCTAAAACGTTGAAAGCAAATAAAGAAATTTAAAGCAAAGCTAAAGGATTCTAATGTGCTCCTAAGTATGAATAAGGGGTATCAATTCCTTATCCACACTAAAACGAGAAACTAAGGTTTATTACACACAAAAGAAGTAACCCTTATGGGCATCCAACACCTCTAATTAAAATGTCCTTTAAAAATACACCCAAATTAAACAAATAAAATTAAAAGTAGTTGAATGTAGCTCCTTTCTTCAAGTGCTCCTCACCAAGTGTATAACTCTAGTCTTGGCCTCCTTTTCAAGTCTCTTCTTCCTTGGTTTTAAATCAACACTTCCTAAGGATGTTGCCCTTGTGGAAATTTCAACAATTTGGCTACCTACCAAGAGAGCGCCCAAGCAAGAGACCAAGGGAAGTAGAATTTGAAAGCAGAAAGCAATAAAAAGCACTTAACAAGAATAGGAACACATCCAAGTGGAAAGAATTTATTTGACAAACACAAAGAAAGCCAATAAGGACAAGCAAGAAATAAAAGGTGTAGAAAGAAAGTTGGCACACAAAAGAAATTCCTAGAATGGGCCTAAAATAGAATTGGACTTAAAACAAAAAAAGACTCAACAAATTCAATGATTTGCACAATTGTAAAGCAAGGTGGCTAAATCATATGCAAATAAATTCAAGCAAATTTCAATAAAATTTAACACTCCTTTGAATTTTTTAATAATTTTGAGGTGCACTAAATATTTTTTTTTTGTACTCTTTTTACTTGTTTTTAGCACTTTTTACTAACTCTTTTTTTGGACTTATTTTACTATTTTGATTTCTTTTCTTCTCTTTTTTTTAAACAATTTTGCTACACCTCTTAACACATTTTTTAGCAAATATAGTAAGGATTTTAAGAATTATAAATGCTTGAACAAGAATAATAAATTAGCCACAAAAATTTGATGTAAAAGTGCAAACCAAAGAACACAAAGCAACTTAAAATGAGCTAGTAATTTTAGGTGATTATAACATGACACCAAGTGAGAGTTTTTGAGTTTAGGTAATCTTGATTGCTCAAGTTTTCAGCCCAAATATGTGTCCCAAAATGTTCAACCAACCAGCACAAAGAAAATCATCACAATAAACTAGCACAAAAATAAGCTACTCACACAAAATGAAGAAATGGACTCTAAGAAAGAATTGAGCAATTTATTTTTTTTGAAAAATTTTTGAAACATGCAATGATGATCTAAAGCATGTGGGACTCTAGGAATAGACACAAGAGCATATGCTCAATTCCAAGAGAGAAACACATTTTTTATGGTAAAAATAAAAAGGCAAAACTATGTAGAATTAAGAGACAATAAAAGGGATACAATATGAATAACTAAGACACAACTTGGAAGATTAAAAACTGAAATGAAATGACTCAAAATAACCAGAAATATATGCCCAAAATAGATAACAAGGGGCTGGAAAAACAGAAAAATAGGTGCAGGAAAATAGAATTAAAAACTCAAATAAGAAGAACAACGTGCATCCAAAGATCAAGACCACAATGTGTGGCTTCCTTCACAATTTTTGTGAAATCATTACAATAACCTTCTTAGGATTTGCAAATGAACAAAAAAGAAATAAAAGGCTGGATAGAAAATTAAAGAAACAATCATATAGGAAACACAAAGATTCAATGGAAAAGAACAAGATAAATTGAATCTAGAAAGCAATAAAAATTAGGAAATAAATTACATAAAAGGAAAACTACAAAAACATAAACTAACAAGACATAAAAGGCATTAAATGACAAGAATCAAAGGCTGGAAAAAATAAAGAAAACAGCAAGAACACTAAGAAGAAAAGCTGGAAAAAATTAAAGAAAATTAAGATTAGAAAAGAACCTCATGGAGTTGGCTCTGATACCAAATGATGCAAAAAGCTTTTGCACTCCCCTTGAGGTTCCAAGCACCATGAAATGGATGATGGAGGGGAAAGAAAATGCAGGTGGGGCGCCACTCGCAAAGAGAGATAAGCCAAAGTGTTTAGGTTTGCCACAAGGGAAGGAACCCTTGATAAAAACCAACTAGGAAGAGATTCCTCAAAAGAGAGGATCCTCAAGACCTTTTACTAAGAATGTGCTCAAAAAGAGACTATTTTCATTCAACTTCAAAGCTGAAATTTACAATGAGGGGGAATAAGTATATATAGCCCCATGGGAGAGCTTGGATGCACTTTTCTAGGCAATGTGGGACTTAAGTGAAGCACCTAAGTTCACCCCCATGGGTGCAATTAGCATCTCCTAAATTGAATGGGCTATCCCAAAATCATGTCTTGACTTATGCACCCAACTTACTACTCCTTTTTAACTAAAGACACCTATACCTTCTAAACTAAAAAGAATATGGCCGAATATACATGGCCTTAAAGGAATTAATAATATGCTCCTATTTAGCTAATTAAAATAAAATATTTACAAGCTAAAAATGAAGACTATGGCTTCCAATCTTCAATGAGCTTTCATCTATGCTATGTGTTCCTTGAATAATCCTAGCCATGATGCATGCTAGGTTGGATTGCATCACCTTCCCCTCCTTCTTCTTTTTCCTCCTTTTCTCCTTCTAGCAGTTCTTCTTCTTCATTCCACCTCCTTCCACTACTTCTTCTTCCTCCTCTTGTTCACCTTCTTGCACTTCTTCTCTTTCCACATCTTCTTCTTCTTCCTTTTCTTCCACTTCTTCCACTTCTTTTGCAGACTCTCCTTCTTCATCCTCTTCTTCTCTTTCTTCCACTTCTTCTGCTTCCTCTAGTTCTCTTTCTTCCATTTCTTCTTCATCCTCTCGTTTTTTCTTCCTCTTCATCTCCTTCTTCTTCTTCCCTTTCCTTCGTCTTCTCCCTCTTTTTCTCCTTCTTCTGCTGCCACTTGCATTTCTACCTCTTGTTCTCCTTCTTCCACTTCTTCTTCATCATCCCTACTCCTTCAACTACTTCTTCTTCATCATCCCTACTCCTTCAACTACTTCTTCTTCTTCCTCTTGTTCAACTTCTTCCACTTTTGCTGCTTCCACTTGTTCTTCTTCTTCCATCTCTTCTTGCACTTCTTTTGCTACACTACCTCTTCTTCCTCCCCTTCTTCTTCTCCTCCTTCTTCCACTTCTTCTTCCACCTCCCTTTCCTTGCTTTCCTTCTACTTACTCTTCTCCCTCTTCCACAATTTCTCCTTCCACTTCTTCTTCTTCGACTTCTTCTTCTTGATCCTCTTTCTGTCCTCTGCTTCTTCTTCTTCCTCTTTTTCTCATTCTTCCACTTCTTCTTCTTCTTCCTATTGTTCTCCTTCTTCCACTTGCACTTCTTCCTCTTCTTTTCGTTCTTACACTTCTTCTTCTTCCTTTTCTTCTCCTTCTTCCACTTATTCTTCCTCCTCCCATTCTCCTTCTTCAACTAATTCTTCCTCCTCCTGTTCTCCTTCTTCAACTTCTTCTTTTTCGTCGCCTCTCATTCCACTACTTCCTCCTATTCCTCTCTTTCTTCTTCTACGAGTTCCTCTGCTTCCAAGTGTTGTTGTTCTTCTTTTTCGTCTGCTTCTTCCACTTCTTCTACTTTCACTTCTTCTTTTTCTTCTTCTTCTTCTTCTTCTTCTTCCATTTCTTCCCCTTCCACTACTTCTTCTTCTTCCCTTTCCTTCTTCTCCTTCCTCTTTTTCTCCATCCCCCCACTTCTTTTGCTTCCAATTTTTGCTCTTCCTCTTCTTCTCCTCCCCCCAAATCTTCTGCTTACACTTCTTCTTCTTCTTCCTCTTCTCCTCCATATTCCACTTCTTCTGCTTCTTCTTCCCTTCCCTTCCCCTCCTTCTTCCTTTTCCTCCTTTTATCCTACTTCCACTCGTTCTCCTTCTTCCAGTTCTCCTTCTTCATCCCACCTCCTTCCACTACTTGTTCTTCCTCCTCTTGTTCACCTTCTTCCACTTCTTCTCTTTCCACATCTTCTTCGTCTTCTTTTTCTTCTCCTTCTTCCACTTCTTCTGCTTACTCTCCTTTTTCTTCCTCTTCATCTCCTTCTTCTGCCTCTTCTTGTTCTCTTTCTTCCACGTCTTCTTCATCCTTTCCTCTCCTTCTTTTTCTTCCTCTTCATCTCCTTCTTCTTCTTTCCTTTCCTTCGTCTTCTCCCTCTTTTTCTCTTTCTTGTTCTTCTACTTGCATTTCTTCCTCTTGTTCTCCATCTTCCATTTTTCTGTCATCATCCCCACTCCATCAACTACTTGTTCTTCTTCCTCTTGTTCACGTTCTTCCACTTCTGTTGTTTCCACTTCTCCTTCTTCCTCGCCTTCTTCTTCTGCTCGTTCTTCCACTTCTTCTTCCTCCTCCCTTGCCTTTCTTTCCTTCTTCTTACTGTTCTCCCTCTTCCACTACTTCTTCTTCCACTTCTTCTTCTTCATCCCCTTTCCTTCCACTACTTCTTCTTCCTCTTTTTCTCATTCTTCCACATCTTCTTCTTCTTCCTATTGTTCTCTTTCTTCCACTTGCACTTCTTGCTCTTCTTCTCGTTCTTCCACTTCTTGTTCCTCCTCCCGTTCTCCTTCTTCAGCTTCTTCTTCTTGATCCTTTCTCATTCCACTACTTCCTCCTATTCCTCTTGTTCTCCTTCTACCACGTCTTATGCTTACACTTGTTGTTGTTCTTCTTTTTCGTCTCCTTCTTCCACTTCTACTGCTTACACTTCTTCTTCTTCCATTTCTTCTCCTTCCACTACTTCTTATCCTTCCTTTTTTGTTGCATCTCTCACTTCTTTTGCTTCCAATAGTTTCTCTTCCTCTTCCTCTCCTTCCCCCAAATCTTCTGCTTACACTTCTTCTTCTTCAACTTCCCCTTCATATTCCACTTCTTTTGGTTCTTCTTCCCTTCCT
Organism: Psophocarpus tetragonolobus; assembly: GCA_037954015.1. Taxonomy (NCBI): domain Eukaryota; kingdom Viridiplantae; phylum Streptophyta; class Magnoliopsida; order Fabales; family Fabaceae; genus Psophocarpus; species Psophocarpus tetragonolobus. Next base: position 55,642,023 of record CM075688.1, on the reverse strand, counting down.
TTCCCCTCCTTCTTCCTTTTCCTCCTTTTCTCCTTCTTCAAGTTCTTCTTCTTCATCCGATCTCCTTCCACTACTTCTTCTTCCTCCTCTTATTCACCTTTTTCCACTTCTTCTCTTTCCACATCTTCTTCTTCTTCCTCTTATTCTCCTTCCTCCACTTCTTCTGCTTACTCTCCTTCTTCTTCCTCTTTTGCTCTTTCTTCCACTTCTTTTGTCTCCTCTTGTTCTCTTTCTTCCACTTCTTCTTCTTCTTCCCTTTCCTTCGTCTTCTCCCTATTTTTCTTGTTCTTCTACTTCCGCTTGCATTTCTACCTCTTGTTCTCCTTCTTCCACGTCTTCTTGATTATCCCCACTCCTTAAACTACTTCTTCTTCTTCCTTTTGTTCACCTTCTTTCACTTTTGCTGCTTCCACCATTTCTTCTTCTTTCTTCCCTTCTCCTTCTTGCACTTCTTCTCCCTACACTACCTCTTCTTCCTCCCCTTCTACTTTTCCTCCTTTTTCCACTTCTTGTTCCTCCTCCCTCGCCTTGCTTTCCATCTTTTTACTATTCTCCCTCTTCCACTACTTCTCCTTCCACTTCTGCTTCTTCTTCTTCATCTTCTGCTTCTTCTTCTTCCTGTTTTTCTCATTCTTCCACTTTTTCTTCCTCTACTTCCTATTGTTCTCCTTCTTCCACTTGCACTCCCTCCTCTTCTTCCCCTTCTGTTTCCTCTTCCCGTTCTCCTTCTTCCAGTTCTTCTTCTTTGTCCCCTCTTATTGCACTACTTCCTCCTATTCCTCTTGTTCTCCTTCTACCACTTCTACTGCTTCCACGTGTTGTTCTTCTCGTTTCTTGTCTCCATCATCCACTTCTTCTTTTTCCTCTTCTTCTATTTCTACTCCTTCCTTTTTTTCTCCATTCCCTACTTCTTTTGCTTCCAATTGTTGCTCTTCCTCTTATTCTCCTTTCCTCATATCTTCTGCTTACACTTCTTCTTCTTCTTCCTCTTCTGGTCCATATTCCACTTCTTCTGCTTCCTTTTCGCTTCGCTTCCCCTCCTTTTTCCTTTTCCTTTTTTCTCCTTCTTCCAGTTTTTCTTCTTCATCCCACCTCTTTCCACTAATTCTTCTTCCTCCTCTTGTTCACCTTCTTCCACTTCTTGTCTTTCCAGATCTTCTTCTTCTTCATTTTCTTCTCCTTCTTCTGCTTACTCTCCTTCTTCTTCCTCTTTTTCTCTTTCTTCCACTTCTCCTGCCTCCTCTTGTTCTCTTTCTTCCACTTCTTCTTCAACCTTTCCTCTCCTTCTTTTTCTTCCTCTTCATCTCCTTCTTCTTCTTTCATTTCCTTCGTCTTCTCCGTTTTTTCTCCTTCTTTTGCTACCACTTGCATTTCTACTTCTTGTTCTCCTTCTTCCACTTCTTCTTCATCATCCCCACTCCTTCAACTACGTCTTCTTCTTCCTCTTGTTCACCTTCTTCCACTTCTGCAGCTTCTACTTGTTCTTCTTCTTCCTTCCCTTCTCCTTCTAGCACCTCTTCTGCCTACACTGCCTCTTTTACCCCCCTTTCTTCTTCTCCTCCTTCTTCCACTTATTCCTCTTCCCTTGCCTTGCTTTCCTTCTTCTTGCTCTTCTTCCTCTTCCAATACTTCTCCTTCCTCTTCTTCTCCTTTTTCCACTTCTTATTCTTCATCCCCTTTCCTTCCGCTGCTTCTTCTTCTTCCCCTTTTTCTCATTCTTCGACTTCTTCTTCTTCTTCTTCCTGTTGTTTTCCTTCTTCCACTTGCACTTCTTGCTCTTCTTCTCGTTGTTCCACTTCTTCTTCTTCCTCTTCTTCTCCTTCTTCCACTTCCTTTTCCTCCTCCGGTTCTCATTCTTCCGCTTCTTCTTCTTCATCCCCTCTCATTCCACTACTTCCTCCTATTCCTCTTTTTCTCCATCTACCGCTTCATCTGCTTCCACTTGTCGTTTTTCTTAATTTTCATCTCCTTCTTCCACTTCTTCTGCTTACACTTCTTCTTCTTCCTCTTCTTCCATTTCTTCTACTTCCACTACTTCTTTTTCTTCCCTTATCTTTGTCTTCTTCCTCTTTCTCTCCTTCATCTATTTCCACTTGCATTCTACCTCTTGTTTTCTTTCTTCCACTTCTTCTTCAGCATCCCCACTCCCTCAACTACTTCTTCTTCTTGCTCTTGTTCACCTTCTTCCACTTCTGCTACTTCAACTTCTTCTTCATCATCCCCACTCCCTTAACTACTTCTTCTTCATCTCATTCACCTTCTTCCACTTCTGCTGCTTCCACTTATTCTTCTTCTTCCTTCTCTTCTCCTTGTTGCACTTCGTCTGCCTACACTTTCTCTTCTTCCTCCCCTTCTTCTTCTCCTCTTTCTTTCACTTCTTCTTCCTCGTCTCTTGCCTCGCTTTCCTTCTTCCTACTCTTCTCCCTCTTCCACTATATCTCCTTCCACTCCTTCTTCTTCTTCCTCTTTTTCTCATTCTTCCTATTATTCTCGTTCTCCCACTTGCACTTCTTCCTCTTCTTCACGTTATTCCAGTTCTTCTAATTCCTTTTGTTCTCCTTCTTCCACTTCTTCCTCGTCCTCCCATTCTTCTTCATCCACTTATTCTTCTTCATCCCCTCTCATTCCACTACTTCCTCATATTCCTTTTGTTCTCCTTTTACCACTTCTTCAGCTTCCACTTGTTCTTCGTCTGCCACTTTTTCTGCTTACACTTCTTCCTCTTCTTCCATTTCTTCCCCTTCTACTACTTCTTCGTCCTCCTTCCCTTCTTCTCTTTCCTCCTTTTTCTCCATCCCCCACTTCTTTTGCTTACAATTGTTGCTCTTCCTCTTCTTCTCCTTCCCCCAAATCTTCTGCTTACACTTCTTCTTCTCCTTCCTCTTCTCCTCCATATTCCACTTCTTCTGCTTCTTCTTCCCTACCCTTCCCCTCCCCTCCTTCTTCCTTTTCCTCCTTTTCTCCTTCTTCTTCATCCCACCTCCTTCCACTACTTCTTCTACCTCCTCTTGTTCACCTTCTTCCACTTCTTCTCTTTCCACATCTTCTTCTTCTTCCTTTTCTTCCCCTTCCTCCAGCTCTTTTGCTTACTCCCCTTCTTCTCCTCTTCTTCTCTTTCTTCCACTTGTCCTGCCTCCTCCTGTTCTCTTTCTTCTAGTTCTTCTTCATCCTTTCTCTCTTACTTTTTCTTCCTCTTCATCTCCTTCTTCTTCTTCCCTTTCCTTCATGTTCTCCCTCTTTTTCTCCTTCTTCTCCTTCCACTTGCATTTCTACCTCTTGTTCTCCTTCTTCCATTTCTTCTTCTTCCTCTTGTTCACCTTCGTCCATTTTTGCTGCTTCCACTTGTTCTTCTTCTTCCTTCCCTTCCCCTTCTTGCACTTCTTTTGCCTACACTACCTCTTCTTCCTCCCCTTCTTGTTCTCCTCCTTCTTCCACTTCTTCTTCCTTCTTCCTTGCCTTGCTTTCCTTCTTCTTACTCTTCTCCCTCTTCCATTACTTCTCCTTCCACTTTTTCTTCTTCTCCCTCTTCCACTTCTTCTTCTTCATCCCCTTTCCTTCCAATGCTTCTTCTTCCTCTTTTTCTCATTCTTCCACTTCTTCTTCTTCTTCCTATTGTTCTCCTTCTTCCACTTGCATTTCTACCTCTACTTCTCCTTCTCTCACTTCTTCTTCATCATCCCCACTTCTTCAACTACTTCTTCTTCTTGCTCTTGTTCACCTTCTTCCACTTCTACTGCTTCCACTTGTTCTTCTTCTTCCTTCCCTTCTCCTTCTTGCACTTCTTCTGCCTACACTACCTTTTCTTCCTCCCCTTCTTCTTCCCTTCCTTCTTCCTCTTCTTCTCCTTCTTCCACTTACTCTCCTTCTTCTTCCTCTTCTTCTCTTTCTTTACTTCTCCTGCCTCCTCTTGTTCTCTTTCTTCCACTTCTTCTTCATCCTGTCCTCTCCTTCTTTTTATTCCTCTTCATCTCCTTCTTCTTTTTCCCTTTCCTTCCGCTTCTCCCTCTTTTTCTCCTTCTTCTGCTTCCACTTGCAGTTCTACCTCTTGTTCTCCTTCTTCCACTTCTGCTACTTCCACTTGTTCTTCTTCTAACTTCTCTTCTCCTTCTTGCACTTCTTCTACCTACACTACTTCTTATTCCTCCACTTGTTCTTCTCCTCCTTCTTCCACTTCTTCTTCCTCTTCCATTGCCTTGCTTTCCTTCTTCTTACTCTTCTCCCTCTTCCACTACTTCTCCTTCCACTTCTTCTTCTTCATCCCCTTTCCTTCCACTACTTCTTCTTCTTCCTTTTTCGCTCATTCTTCAACTTCTTCTTCCTATTGTTCTCCTTCTTCCACTTGCACTTCTTCCTCTTCTTCTGCTTGCACTTCTTGTTCTTCTTTTTTTTCGTCTCCTTTTTCCACTTCTTCTTCCTCTTCTTCCATTTCTTCTCCTTCCACTACTTGTTTTTCTTCCCTTTCCTTCTTCTTGTTCCTCTATTTCTCCATCCCCCACTTCTTTTGCTTCCATTGTTTCTCTTCCTCTTCTTCTCCTTCCCCCAAATCTTCTGCTTACACTTCTTCCTCTTCTTCTCGTTCTTCCACTTCTTTTCCTCTTCTTCTCGATCTTCCACTTCTTCTTCTTCATCTTTTTTCCTTCCACTGCTTGTTCTTCTTCCGATTTTTCTGATTCTTCCACGTCTTCTTCTTCTTACTATTGTTCTCCTTCTTCCACTGGCACTTCTTCCTCTTCTTCTTGTTCTTCCACTTCCTCTTCTTCTCCTTCTTCCACTTCTTCTACTTCCACTTATTGTTCTTCTTCATTTTTGTCTCCTTCTTCCACTTCTTCTGGTTACACTTCTTTTTCCTCTTCTTCCATTTCTTCTCCTTCTACTACTTCTTCTTCTTGCCTTTGGTTCTTCTCCTTCCTCTTTTTCTCCATCCGCCACATCTTTTGCTTCCAATTGCTGTTCTTCATCTTCTTCTCCTTCCCCCAAATCTTCTGCTTACACTTCTTCTTCTTCTTCATCTTCTCCTTCATATTCCACTTCTTCTGCTTCTTCTTCCCTTCCCTACCCCTCCTTCTTGCTTTATCTCCTTTACTCGTTCTTCTTCTTCATCCCACTTCCTTCCACTACTTCTTCTTCCTCCTCTTGTTCACCTTCTTCAACTTCTTCTATTTCCACATCTTCTTCTTCTTCCTTTTCTTCTCCTTCTTCCACTTTTTCTGCTTACTCTCCTTCTTCTTCCTCTTCTTCTCTTTTTTCCACTTCTCCTGCCTCCTCTTGTTCTCTTTCTTCCACTTCTTCTTCATCCTCTACTGTCCTTCTTTTTCTTCCTCTTCATCTCCTTCTTCTTCTTCCCATTCCTTCGTCTTCTCCCTCTTTTTCTCATTTTTCTGCTTCCACTTGCATTTCTACCTCTTGTTCTCCTTCTTTCACTTCTTCTTCATCATTCCCACTACTTCAACTGCCTCTTCTTCTTCATCTTGTTGACCTTCTTCCACTTCTGCTGCTTCCACTTGTTCTTCTTCTTCCTTCCCTTCTCCTTCTTGCACTTCTTCTGCCTGCACTACCTCTTCTTCCTCCCTTTCTTCTTCTCCCCTTCTTCCACTTTTTCTTCCTCCTCCCTTGCCTAGCTTTCCTTCTTACTCTTCTCCCTCTTCCACTACTTCTCCTTCCACTTCTTCTTCTTACCATTGTTCTCCTTCTTCGACTTCTTCTTCATCCCCTTTACTTCCAGTACTTCTTCTTCTTCCTTTTTTTCTCATTCTTCCACTTCTTCTTCTTCTTCTTCCTATTGTTCTCCTTATCCCACTCGCACTTCCACCTTTTCTTCTTCTTCCTATTGTTGTCCTTCTTCCACTTCCACTACTTCCTCTTCTTCTCGTTCTTCCAGTTCTTCTTCTTCCTCTTCTTCTCCTGCTTTCACTCATTCTTCCTCCTCCCCTTCTCCTTCTTCCAATTCTTCTTCTTCATCCCCTCTCATTCCACTACTTCCTCGTATTCCTCTTGTTCTCCTTCTACCACTTCTTATGCTTGCACTTGTTGTTCTTCTTCTCTTTCGTCTCCTTCTTCCACTTCTTCTTCTTCCATTTCTTCTGCTTCCACTACTTCTTCTTCTTCCGTTTGTTCTTCTCCTTCCTCTTTTTCTCCATCCTCCACTTATTTTGCTTCCAATTGTTGCTCTTCCTCTTCTTCTCCTCCCCCCAAATCTTTTGCTTACACTTCTTCTTCTTCCTCCTCTTCTCCTCGACATTCCACTTCTTCTGCTTCTTCTTCCCTTCCTTTCTCCTCCTTCTTCCTTTTCCCCTTTTTCTCCTTCTTCCAGTTCTTCTTCTTCATTCCACCTGCTTCTACTACTTTTCCTCCTCCTTTTGTTCAGCTTCTTCCACTTCTTCTAATTCCACATCTTCTTCTTCTTCCTTTTCTTCTCCTTCTTCCACTTCGTCTCTTTACCCTTCTTCTTCCTGCTCTTCTTCTCATTCTTCCATTTCCTTTGCCTCTTCTTGTTCTCTTCCTTCCACTTCTTCTGCCATTTTCTTGTTCTCTTTCTTCCACTTCTCCTGTCTCCTCCTGTTCTCTTTCTTCCACTTCTTCTTCATCCTCTCCTATCCTTCTTTTTCTTCCTCTTCATCTCCTTCTTCTTCTTCCCTTCTTTTGTCTTCTCCCTCTTTTTCTTATTCTTCTGCTTCCACTTGCATTTCTACCTCTTGTTCTCCTTCTACCACTTCTTCTTCATCATCCCTACAACTTCAACTGCCTCTTCTTCTTCCTCTTGTTGACCTTCTTCCACTTCTGCTACTTCCACTTGTTCTTCTTCTTCCTTCCCTTCTCCTTCTTGCACTTCTTTAGCCTGCACTACGTCTTCTTCCTCCCTTTCTTCTTCTCCTCCTTCTTCCACTTCTTCTTCCTCCTCACTTGCTTTGCTTTCCTTCTTCTTACACTTCTCCCTCTTCCACTACTTCTCCTTCTGCTTCTTCTTCTTCCCATTGTTCTCCTTCTTCGACTTCGACTTCTTCTTCATCCCCTTTCCTTCCAATACTTCTTCTTCTTCCTGTTTTTCTCATTCTTCCACTTCTTCTTCTTCTTCCTCTTATTGTTCTCCTTATCCCACTTGCACTTCTTCCTCTTCTTCTTGTTCTTCCACTTCTTCTTCTACTTCCTCTTGTTCTCCTTCTACCACTTCTTCTGCTTCCACTTGTTGTTCTTCTTCTTTTTCGTCTCCTTCTTCCACTTCTTCTGCTTACACTTCTTCTTCTTCTCCTTCTTCCATTTCTTGCTCCTCCTTCCTTGCGTTGCTTTCCTTCTTCTTACTCTTCTCTGTCTTCCACTTCTTCTCCTTCCACTTCTTCTTCTTCCTCTTCTTCTCCATCTTCCACTTCTTCTTCTTCATCCCCTTTCCTTCCACTACTTCTTCTTCTTCTTCCCTTTTTTCTCATTCTTCCATTCTTCTTCTTCTTCCCCTTTTTCTCATTCTTCCACTTCTTCTTCTTCTTCCTATTGTTCTCCTTCTTCCAATTCCAATTCTTCCTCTTCTTCTCATTCTTCGACTTCTTCTACTTCCTCTTCTTCTCCATCTTTACTTCTTCTTCCTCCTCCCGTTCTCCTTGTTCCACTTCTTCTTCTTGATCCCCTCTCATTCCACTACTTCCTCCTATTCCTCTTGTTCTCCTTCTACCACTTCTTCTGCATCCACTTGTTGTTCTTCTTCTTTTTCATCTCCTTCTTCCACTTCTTTTGCTTACAATTCTTCTTCTTCCTCCTCTTCCATTTCTTCTTCTTCCACTACTTCGTCTTCTTCCTCTTTTTCTCATTCTTCCACTTCTTCTTCTTCTTCTTCTTCTTCTTCTTCCTAGTGTTCTCCTTCTTCCACTTACAGTTCCTCCTCTTTGTCTCGTTCTTCTACTTCTTCTTCTTCCTATTCTTCTTCTTCTTCCACTTCTTCTTCCTCCTCCCATTCTCCTTCTTACACTTCTCCTTCTTCAACCCCTCTCATTGCACTACTTCCTCCTATTCCTCTTGTTTTCCTTCTACCACTGCTTCTGCTTCCGCTTGTTCTTCTTCTTCCTTTTCATCTCTTTCTTCCTCTTCTTCTGCTTACACTTTTTCTTCTTCCTCTTCTTCCATTTCTTCTCCTTCCACTACTTCTTCTTCTTCCCTTTCCTTCTTCTCCTTCCTCTTTTTCTCCATCCCCCACTTCTTTTGCATCCAATTGTTGCTCTTCCTCTTCTTCTACTTCTTACCCTTCTTCTTCTTCCTCCTTTTCCCCTCAATATTCCACTTCTTCTGCTTCTTCTTCCCTTCCCTTCCCCTCCTTCCTCCTTTTCCTCCTTTTCTCCTTCTTCCACTTCTTCTTCATCATCCCCACTCCTTCAACTACTTCTTCTTCTTCCTCTTGTTCACCTTCTTCCACTTCTGCTGCTTCCACTTGTTCTTCTTCTTCCTTCTCTTCTCCTTCTTGCTCTTCTTCTGCCTGCACTACCTCTTCTTCCTCCCCTTCGTCTTCTCCTCCTTCTTCTATTTCTTCTTCCTCCTCCCAGTCCCTGCTTTCCTTCTTCTTACTCTTCTCCCTCTTCCACTTCTTCTCCTTTCACTTCTTCTTCTTCCTCTTGTTCTCGTTCTTCCGCTTCTTCTTCATCCTGTCCTCTCCTTGTTTTTTTCCTCGTCAGCTCCTTCTTCTTCTTCCCTTTCCTTCGTCTTCTCCCTCTTTTTCTCCTCCTTCTGCTTCCACTTGCATTTCTACCACTTGTTCTCCTTCTTCCACTTCTTCTTCATCATCCCTTGTCCCTCAACTACTTCTTCTTATTCCTCTTGTTCACCTTCTTCCACTTCGGCTGCTTCCACTTATTCTTCTTCTTCCTTCTCTTCTCCTTGTTGCACTTCGTCTGCCTACACCACCCCTTCTTCCTGCTCTTCTTCTTCTCCTCCTTTTTCCAATTCTTCTTCCTCCTCCCTTACCTTGCTTTCCTTCTTCTTACTCTTCTCCCTCTTCCACTACTTCTCCTTCCACTTCGTCTTCTTCCTCTCGTTCTCTTTCTTCCACTTCTTCTTCTTCATCCCCTATCCTTGCACTACTTCTTCTTCTTCTTCCTGTTTCTCTCATTCTTCCACTTCTTCTTCTACTTCTATTCCTATTGTTCTCCTTCTTCCAGTTTACTTTTTCCTTTTCTTCTCGTTCTTCCACTTCTTCTTCTTCTACTTCCTCTTTTTCGCCTTCTTCCACTTATTCTCGTCAGTTCCTTCTTCTTCCCTTTCCTTCGTCTTCTCCCTATTTTTCTAATTCTTCTGCTTCCACTTGCATTTCTATCTCTTATTCTCCTTCTTCCACTTCTTCTTCATTATCCCTACTCCTTCAACTACTTCTTCTTCTTGCTCTTGTTCACCTTCTTCCACTTCTGCTACTTCCACTTGTTCTTCTTCTTCCTTCTCTTCTCCTTCTTGCGCTTCTTCTGCCTACACTACCTCTTCTTCTTCCCGTTCGTCTTCTCTTCCTTCTTCCACTTCTTGTTCCTCCTCCCAGTCGTTGCATTCCTTCTTCTTACTCTTCTCCCTCTTCCACTACTTCTCCTTCCATTTCTTCTTCTTCCTCTTGTTCTGCTTCTTCAACTTCTTCTTCTTCATCCCCTTTCCTTCCACTGCTTCTTCTTCTTCCTTTTTGTCTCATTCCTCCACTTCTTCTTCTTCTGTTGTTCCTATTATTGTCCTTCTTCTTGGTTCATTTCTTCCTCTTCTTCTCGTTCTTCCACTTCTTCTTCTTCCTCTTCTTCTCCTTCTTCTAGTTCTTCTTGCTCCTCCCGTTCTCCTTCTTCCACCTGTTCTTCTTCTTCCTTCTCTTCTCCTTCTTGCGCTTCTTCTGCCTACACTACCTCTTATTCCTCCCCTTCGTCTTCTCCTCCGTCTTCCAGTTCTTCTTCCTCCTCCCTGGCCTTGCTTTCCTTCTCCCTTCTCTTCTCCCTCTTCCATTACTCCTCCTTTCACGTCTTCTTCTCCATCTTCCACTTCTTCTTCATCCCCTTTCTTTCCACTCCTTCTTCTTCTTCCCCTTTTTCTCATTCTTCCACTTCTTCTTCTTCTTCTTCTTCCTATTGTTCTCCTTCTTCCACTTGCACTTCTTCCTCTTCTTGTCGTTCTTCAACTTCTTCTTCTTCCTCTTCTTCTCCTTGTTTCACTTCTTCTTCCTCCTCAAGTTCTCTTTCTTCCACTTCTTCTTCTTCATCCCCTTTTATTCCACTACTTCATCTTATTCCTTGTGTTCTCCTTTTACCACTTCTTCAGCTTCCACTTGGTATTCTTCTTCTTTTTCGTCTCCTTCTTCCACTTCTTCTTCATCCCCTTTCCTTCCACTGCTTCTTCTTCTTCCTCTTTTTCTCACTCTTCCACTTCTGCTTCTTCTTCCTATTGTTCTCCTTCTCCCACTTGCACTTCTTCCTCTTCTTCTCGTTCTTGAAGTTCTTCCATTTCCTCTTGTTCTCCTTCTTCCACTTCTTCTTCATCCTCCCGTTCTCCTTCTTGCACTTCTTCTTCTTCATTTCCTCTTATTCAACCACTTCCTCCTATTCCTCTTGTTCTCCATCTACCACTTTTTCTGCTTCCATTTGTTGTTCTTCTTCATTTTCATCTCCTTCTACCACTTCTTCTGCTTACACTTCTTCTTATTCCTCTTCTTCCATTTATTCTCCTTCGACTACTTCTTCTCTTCCCTTTCCTTCATCATCTCCCTCTTTTTCTCCTTCTTCTGCTTCCAGCTGCATTACTACCTCTTGTTCTCCTTCTTCCACTTCTTCTTCATCATCCCCACTCCTTCAACTTCTTCCTCTTGTTCACCTTCTTCCACTTCTGCTGCTTCCACTTCTTCTTCTTCGTCTTTCCCTTCTTCTTCTTCCACTTCTTCTGCCTACACAACCTCTTCTTCTTCCCCTTCTTCTTCTCCTCCTTCTTCCACTTCTTCTTCCTTCTCCCTTGCCTTACTTTCCTTTTTCTTACTCTTGTAACTCTTCCACAACTTCTCCATCCACTTCTTCTTCTTCGTCTTCTTCTCCTTCTTTCACTTCTTCTTCTTGATCCCCTTTTCTTCCACTTCTTCTTCCTCCTCCCGTTCTCCTTCTTCCACTTCTTATTGTTCATCCCCTTTCATTCCGCTACTTCCTCCTATTCCTCTTGTTCTCATTCTACCACTTCTTCTGCTTCCACTTGTTGTTCTTTTTCTTTTTCGTCTCCCTCTACCTCTCCTTCTGCTTACACTTGTTCTTCTTCCATTTATTCTCCTTCCACTACTTCATCTTCTTCCCTTTCCTTCTTCTCCTTCCTCTTTTTCTCCATCCCCCACTTCTTTTGCTTCCAATTGTTACTCTTCCTCTTCTTCTGCTTCCCCTAAATCTTCTACTTACACTTCTTCTTCTTCTTCCTCTTCTCCTCCATATTCCACTTCTTCTCTCCCCTTCCCTTCCCCGCCTTCTTCCTTTTCCTCATAATCTCTTTCTTCCAGTTCTTCTTCTTTATCCCACCTCGTTGTAGTACTTCTTCTTCCTCCTCTTGTTCACCTTCTTCCACTTCTTCTCTTTCAACATCTTCTTCTTCTTCCTTTTCTTCTCCTTCTTCCACTTCTTCTGCTTACTCTCTTTCTTCTTCCTCTTCTTCTCTTTCTTCCACTTCTCTCGCTCCTCTTGTTGTCTTTCTTCCACTTCTTCTTCATCCTCTCCTCTCTTTCATTTTCTTCCACTTCATCTCCTTTTTCTTCTTCCATTTCCTTCGTCTTCTCCCTCTTTTTCTCCATCTTCTGTTTCCACTTGCATTTCTAACTCTTGTTCTCCTTCTTCCACTTCTTCTTCATCATCCCTACTCCTTTAACTACTTGTTCTTCTTCCTCTTGGTCACCTTATTCCATTTCTGCTGCTTCCACTTTTTTTCTTTTTCCTTCCCTTCTCCTTCTTCCACTTCTTCTGCCTACACTAACTCTTCTTGCTCCCCTTCTTCTTCTCCTCCTTCTTCCACTTCTTCTTCCTCCTCCCGTGCCTTGCTTTCTTTCTTTTTACTTTTCTCCCTCTTCCACTACTTCTCCTTCCACTTCTTCTTCTCCTTCTTCCACTTCTTATTCTTCATCCCCTTTCCTTCCACTACTTCTTCTTCTTCCTCTTTTTCTCATTCTTCCACTTCTTCTTCTTCTTCCTATTGTTCTCCTTCTTCCACTTGCATTTCTTCCTCTTCTTCTTGTTCTTCCACTTCTTCTTCTTCCTCTTCTTCTGCTCCTTCCACTTATTCTTCCTCCTCCCTTTCTCCTTCTTGAAATTCTTCTTCTTCATTCCCTCTGATTCCACTACTTCCTCCTATTCCTCTTGTTTTCCTTCTACGACTTCTTATGCTTCCACTTGTTGTTCTTCTTGTTTTTCGTCTCCTTCTTTCACTTCTTCTACTTCCACTTCTTTTTCTTCCTCTTCTTCTGCTCCTTCCACTTATTCTTCCTCCTCCCTTTCTCCTTCTTGGATTTCTTCTTCTTCATCCCCTCTCATTCGACTACTTCCTCCTATTCCTCTTGTTTTCCTTCTACGACTTTTTATGCTTCCACTTGTTGTTCTTCTTGTTTTTCGTCTCCTTCTTCCACTTCTTCTCCCTCTACTTCTTCTTCTTCCTGTTCTTCCATTTCTTCTCCTTCCACTACTTCTTCTTCTTCCATTTCTTCTCCTTCCACTACTTCTTCTTCTTCCTTTTCCTTCTTCTCCTTTCTCTTATTCTCCATCCCTCACTTCTTTTGCTTCCAATTCTTGCTCATCCTTTACTTCTCCTCCCCCCAAATCTTTTGCTTACATTTCTTCTTCTTCTTCCTCTTTTCTTCCATATTCGACTTCTTCTGCTTCTTCTTCCCATCCCTTCTCCTCCTTCCTTCTTTTCAGACTTTTCTCCTTCTTCCAATCGGTCTCCTTCTTCCAGTTCTTCTTCTTCATCCCACCTCTTTCCACTACTTCTTATTCCCTCTCTTGTTCACCTTCTTCCACTTCTTCTCTATGCACATCGTCTTCGTCTTCCTTTTCTTCTCCTTCTTCCACTTCTTCTGCTTACTCTTCTTCTTCTTCCTCTTCTTCTCTTTGTTCCACTACTTCTACATCCTCTTCTTCTCTTTCTTCCACTTCTTCTCCATCCTCTCCTCTCTTGTTTTTCTTCCTCTTCATCTCCTTCTTCCTCTCTTTCTCCTTCTTCTGCTTCCACTTGCATTTCTACCTCTTGTTTCCCTTCTTCCACTTCTTCTTCATCATCCCCACTCCTTCAACTACTTCTTCTTCCTCTCTTGTTCACCTTGTTCTACTTCTCCTGCTTCCACTTGTTCTTCTTCTTCCTCCCCTTCTCTTTCTTGCACTTCTTTTGCGTACACTACCTATTCTTCCTCTCCTTCTTCTTCTCTCTCTTCCACTTCTTCTCCTTCCACTGCTTCTTGTTCTTCTTCTTCTCCTTCTTCCACTTCTTCTTCTTCTTCTTCATCCTCTTTCCTTCCACTGCTTCTTCTTCTTCTTGTTTTTCTCGTTCTTCCACTTCTTCTTTTTCTTCCTATTGTTCTCCTTTTTCCACTTGCACTTCTTCCTCTTCTTCTCGTTCTTCCACTTCCTCTTCTTCCATTTCTTCTCCTTCCACTGCTTCTTCTTCTTCCTCTTTCTTCCACTTCTTCTTCTTTATCCCCTCACATTCCGCTACGTCCTCCTATTCCTCTTGTTCTCCTTCTACCATTTCTTCTACTTCATTTCTTGTTCTTCTTCTTTTTCGTCTCCTTCTTCCACTTCTTCTGCTTACACCTCTTCTTGTTCCATTTCTTCTCCTTCCTCTTTTGCTCCATCCCCCACTTCTTTTGCTTCCAATAGTTGCTTTTCCCTTCTCCTTCCCTAAATCTTCTGCTTACACTCTTTCTTCTTCTTCCTCTTCTCCTCCATGTTCCACTTCTTCTGCTTCTTTTTCCCTTCTCTTCCCCTCCTTGCACTTCTTCTGCCTACACTACCTCTTCTTCCTCCCCATCTTTTTCTCCTCCTTCTTCCACTTCTTGATCCTCCTCCCTCGCCTTGCTTTCCTTCTTTTTACTATTCTCCCTCTTCCATTACTTCTCCGTCCACTTCTTCTTCCTCCTTTTCTTCTCCATCTTCCACTTCTTTTTCTTCCCTTTTTTCTCATTCTTCCACTTCTTCTTCTTCTTCTTCCTATTGTTCTCCTTCTTCCACTTGCACTCCCTCCTCTGCTTCTCGTTCTACCACTTCTTCTGCTTCTACTTATTGTTTTTTTTTCGTCTCCTTCTTCCACTTCTTCTGCCTACATTTCCTCTTTTTCCATTTGATCTTCTTCCACTACTTCTTCTTCTTCCCTTTCCTTCTTCTCCTTCCTCTTTTTCTACATCCCGCACTTCTTTTGCTTCCAATTGTTGGTCTTCCTCTTCTTCTCCTTCCCCCAAATCTTCTGCTTAGACTTGTTCTTCTTCTTCTTCCATTACTTCCACTACTTCTTCCTCCTGTTGTTCACCCTCTTCCACTTCCTCTCTTTCCACATCTTCTTCATCCTTTTCTTCTCCTTCTTTTTCTTACTCTCTTTCTTCTTCCTCTTGTTCTCTTTCTTCCACTTCTCCTGCATCATCTTGTTCTCTTTCTTCCATTTCTTCTTCATCCTCTCCTCTCCTTCTTGTTCTTCCTCTTCATCTCCTTCTTCTTCTTCCCTTTCCTTCCTCTTCTCCCTCTTTTTCTCCTTCTTCTGCTTCCGCTTACATTTCTACCTCTTGTTCTCCTTCTTCCACTTCTTCCTCTTGTTCATCTTGTTCGACTTCTGCTCCTTCCACTTGTTCTTCTTCTTCTTTCCCTTCTACTTCTTGCACTTCTTCTGCCTACACTACCTCTTCTTCCTCCCCTTCTTCTTCTCTTACTCTTCTCTCTCTCCACTACTTCTCCTTCCACTTCTTCTTCGTCCCCTTGTTCCCCTTCTTCCACTTCTTCTTCTGCATCCACTTCCTTCCACTGCTTCTTCTTCCCCTTTTCATCCACTGCTTCTTCTTCTTCCCCTTTCCTTCCACATCTTCTTCTTCTTCCCCTTTTTCTCGTTCCTCCACTTCCTTTTCTTTCATTTTTTCTCCTTCTTCCACTTGTTCTTCTTCCTCCCGTTCTCCTTCTTCCACTTCTTCTTCTTCATCCCCTCTCATTCCACTACTTTGTCCTATTCCTCTTGTTCTCCTTCTTCCACTTCTTCTGATTACACTTCTTCTTCGTCCATTTCTTCTCCTGCCACTACTTCTTCTACTTCCTCTTTTTCTCCATCCCCCACTTGTTTTGCTTCCAATTGTTGCTCTTCCACTTCTTCTCCTTCCCCCAAATCTTCTGCTTACACTTCTTCTTCCTCTTCCTCTTTTCCCACATATTCCCTTCCCTTCCCCTCCTTCTTCCTTTTCCTCCTTTTCTCCTTTTTCAAGTTGTTCTTCTTCATCCCACTTCCTTTCACTACTTATTCTTCCTCCTCTTGTTCAGCTTCTTCCACTTTTCCTCTTTTCACATCTTCTTCTTCATCCTTTTCTTCTCCTTCTTCCACTACATCTGCTTACTCTCCTTCTTCTTCCTCTTCTTCTCTTTCTTCCACTTCTTCTGCCTCCTCTTGTTCCCTTTCTTCCACTTCTTGTTGATCCTCTCCTCTTCTTTTTTTTCTTCCTCTTCATCTCCTTCTTCTTCTTCCCTTTCCTTCGTCTTCTTCCTCTTTTTATCCTTCTTCGACTTCTTCTTCATAATCCCCACTCCTTTGACTACTTCTTCTTCTTCCTCTTGTTCACCTTCTTCCACTTCTGCTGGTTCCACTTGTTCTTCTTGTTCCTTCCCTTCTCCTTCTTGCACTTCTTCTGCCTACACTACCTCTTCTTCCTCCCCTTCTTCTTCTCCTTCTTCTTCCACTTCTTCTTCCTCCTCCCTTGCCTTGATTTCCTTCTTCTTACTCTTCTACCTCTTCCACTACTTCTCCTTACACTTCTTCCTCTTCCTCTTGTTCTCCTTCTTCCACTTCTTCTTCATCCCCTTTGCTTCGACTGCTTCTTTTTCTTCCTCCTTTTCTCATTTTTCCACTTCTTCTTCTTCTTCATATTGTTCTCCTTCTCCCACTTGCACTTCTATCTCTTCTTCTTGTTCTTCCACTTGTTCTACTTCCTCTTGTTCTCCTTATTTGACTTCTTCTTCATCCTCCCGTTCTCCTTCTTTCACTTTGTCTGCTTCATTTCCTCTAATTCCACCACTTCCTCCTATTCCTCTTGTTCTCGATCTACCACTTCTTCTGCTTCCACTTGTTGTTCTTCTTCATTTTTGTCTCCTTCTTCCATTTCTTCTGCATACACTTCTTCTTCTTCCTATTCTTCCATTTCTTCTCCTTCCACTTCTTCTTCTTCATCCCCTTTCTTTCCACTCCATCTTCTTCTTCCCCTTTTTCTCATTCTTCCACTTCTTCTTCTTCTTCCTATTGTTCTCCTTCTTCTAGTTGCACTTCTTCTTCTTCTTCTTCTCATTCTTCCACTTTTTCTTCGTCCTATTCTTCTCCTTCTTCCACTTCTTCTTCCTCCTCCCGTTCTCTTTCTTCCACTTCTCCTTCTTCATCCCCTTTCATTGCACTACTTCCTCCTATTCCTCTTGTTCTCCTTCTACACTTCTTCTACTTCCACTTATTGTTCTTCTTCATTTTCGTCTCCTTCTTCCACTTCTTCTGCATACACTTCTTCCTCTTCTTCCATTTCTTCTCCTTCTACTACTTCTTCTTCTTGCTTTTCCTTCTTCTCCTTCATCTTTTTCTCCATCCCCCACTTCTTTTGTTTCCAATTGTTGTTCTTCCTCTTCTTCTCCTTCCTCCAAATCTCCTGCTTACACTTCTTCTTCTTCTTCTTCCTCTTCTCCTTCATATTCCACTTCTTCTGCTTCTTCTTCCCTTCCCTTCCCCTCCTTTTTGCTTTTCCTCCTTTCCTCGTTCTTCCAGTTCTTCTTCTTCATCACACCTCCTTCCACTACTTCTTCTTCCTCCTCTTGTTCACCTTCTTCAACTTCTTCTCTTTCCACATCTTCTTCTTCTTCCTTTTCTTCTCCTTCTTCCACTTCTTCTGCTTACTCTCCTTCTTCTTCCTCTTCTTCTCTTTCTTCCACTTCTCCTGCCTCCTCCTGTTCTCTTTCTTCCACTTCTTCTTTATCTTCTCCTGTCCTTCTTTTTCTTCCTCTTCATCTCCTTAATCTTGTCCCGCTTTTTCCCATTCTTCTGCTTCCACTTGCATTTCTACGTCTTGTTCTCCTTCTTCCACTTCTTCTTCATCATCCCCACTACTTCAACTACTTCTTCTTCCTCTTGTTGACCTTCTTCCGTTTCTGCTACTTCCAGTTGTTCTTCTTCTTCCTTCCCTTCTCCTTCTTACACTTCTTCTGCTTGCACTACCTTTTCTTCCTCCCCTTCTTATTCTCCTCCTGCTTCTACTTCTTCTTCCTCCTCCCTTTCATTGCGTTCCTTCTTCTTACTCTTCTCCCTCTTCCATTACTTCTCCTTCCACTTCTTCTTCTTCCTCTTCTTCTCCTTCTTCCACTTATTCTTCCTCCTCTCGTTCTCCTTCTTCGACTTATTCTTCCTCCTCCCGTTCCTCTTATTCCACTTTTTCTTCTCCATCCCTTCTCATTCCACCACTTCCTCCTATTCCTCTTGTTCTCCTTCTACCACTTCTTTTGCTTCCATTTGATGTTCATCTTCTTTTTCATCTCCTTCTTCCACTTCTTCTGCTTACACTTCTTCTTCTTCCATTTCTTCTCCTTCCACTATTTCTTCTACTTCCCTTTCCTTCGTCTGCTTCCTCTTTTTCTCCATCCCCTACTTATTTTGCTTCCAATTGTTGCTCTTCCTCTTCTTCTCCTTCCGCAAAATCTTCTGCTTACACTTCTCCTTCTTCCTCCTTTTCTCCTCCTTATTCCACTTCTTCTGCTTCTTCTTCCCTTCCCTTCCCCTCCTTCTTCCTTTTCCTCCTTTTCTCCTTCCTCAAGTTCTTCTTCTTCATCCCACCTCTTTCCACTACTTCTTCTTCCCCCTCTTGTTCACCTTCTTCTACTTCTTTTGTTTACTCTCCTTGTTCTTCCTCTTCTTCTCTTTCTTCCACTTCTTCTGCCTCCTGTTGTTCTCTTGCTTCCACTTCTTCTTCATCCTCTCCTCTCCTTCTTTTTCTTCCTCTCCATCTACTTCTCTTCTTCCACTTCTTCTGCTTACACTTCTTCTTCCTCTACTTCCATTTCTTCTCCTTCCACTACTTGTTCTTCTTTCC
Source organism: Psophocarpus tetragonolobus (assembly GCA_037954015.1). Classification (NCBI taxonomy): domain Eukaryota; kingdom Viridiplantae; phylum Streptophyta; class Magnoliopsida; order Fabales; family Fabaceae; genus Psophocarpus; species Psophocarpus tetragonolobus. The sequence continues at coordinate 55,623,770 of CM075688.1, read as the reverse complement.
TTTCCTTCTTCTCTTTCCTCTTTTTCTCCATCCCTCACTTCTTTTGCTTCCAATTGTTGCTCTTCCTCTTCTTCTCCTTCCCCCAAATCTTTTGCTTACACTTCTTCTTCTTCATCCTCTTCTCTCCTCCATATTGCACTTCTTCTGCTTCTTCTTCCCTTTCCTTCCCCTCCTTCTTCCTTTTCCTCCTTTTCTCCTTCTTCAAGTTCTTCATCTTCATCCCACCTCCTGCTACTACTTCTTCTTCCTCCTCTTGTTCACCTTCTTCCACTTGTTCTCTTTCCACATCTTTTTCTTCTTACTTTTCTTCTCCTTCTTCCACTTCTTCTACTTACTCTCCTTCTTCTTCCTCTTCTTCTCTTTCTTTCACTTCTCCTGCCTCCTCATGTTCTCTCTCTTCCACTTCTTCTTCATCCTCTCCTCTCCTTCTTGTTCTTCCTCTTCGTCTCCTTCTTCTTCTTCCCTTTCCTTCATCTTCTCCCTCTTTTTCTCCTTCTTCTGCTTCCACTTTCATTTCTACCTCTTGTTCTCCTTCTTTCCACTTCTTCTTCATCATCCCCACTTCTTCAATCACTTCTTCTTCTTCCTCTTGTTCACCTTCTTCCACTTCTGCTGCTACCACTTGTTCTTTTTCTTTCTTCCCTTCTCCTTCTTGCACTTCTTCTGCCTACACTACCTGTTTTTCCTCCCCTTCTTCTTCTCTTCCTTCTTCTACTTCTTCTTCCTCCTCCCTTGCTTTGCTTTCCTTCTTCTTACTCTTCTCCCTGTTCAACTACTTCTCCTTCCACTTCTTCTTCTTCATCCCTTTTCCTTCCATTACTCCTTCCTCTTCCTCTTTTTCTCATTCTTCTGCTTCCACTTGCACTTCTTTTTCTTCTCGTTCTTCCGCTTCTTCTTCCTCGTCTTCTTCTCCTTCTTCCACTTCTTCTTCCTCCTCCTGTTCTCCTTCTTCCACTTCTTCTTGTTCATCCCGTCTCATTCGACTACTTCCTCATATTCCTCTTTTTCTCCTTCTACCACTTCTTCTGCTTCCACTTGTTGTTCTTCTTCTTTTTCGTCTCCATCTTCCACTTTTTCTTCCTCCTCTTCTTCCATTTCTTCTTCTTTCTTTTCCTTCTTCTCCTTCCTCTTTTTCTCCTACCCCCACTTCTTTTGCTTCCAATTATTGCTCTTCCTCTTCTTTTGCTTACACTTCTTCTTCTTCTTCCACTTCTCCTCCATATTCCACTTCTTTTGCTTCTTTTTCCCTTCCCCTCCTTCGTCTTTATCATCCCCACTCCTTCAACTACTTGTTCTTCTTCCTCTTGTTCACCTTTTCTTCCTCCTCTTCTTCTTCTCCTCCTTCTCCCACATCTTCTTCCTCCTCCCTTTCCTTTCCTTCCTTCTTCTTACTCTTCTCCCTCTTCCGCTACTTCTCTTTCCCTTTCTTCTTCTTCCCCTTGTTCTCCTTGTTCAACTTCTTGTTGTTCAGCCTCTTTCCTCCCACTACTTCTTCTTCTTCCTATTGTTCTCCTTCTTCCGCTTTCACTTCTTCCTCTTCTTCTGGTTCTTCCACTTCTTGTTCTTCCTCTTCTTCTCGTTCTTCCATTTCTTCTTCTTCCTCTTCTTCTCGTTCTTCCACTTCTTCTTCTTTGTCTTCTTCTCCTCCTTCCACTTATTCTTCCTCCTCCCGGTCTCCTTCTTTTTCATACCCTCTCATTCCACTACTTCCTCTTATTCCTCTCGTTCTCTATCTACCACTTCCTCTGTTTCCACTTGTTCTTCTTCTTCTTTTTCGTCTCCTTCTTCCATATCATTTGCTTCCACTTCTTTTCCTTCCTCTTCTTCCATTTCTTCTCCTTCCAGTACTTCTTCTTCTTCCCTTTCCAGCTTCTACTTCCTCTTTTTCTCCATCCCCCACTTCTTTTGCTTCCAATTATTGCTTTTCCACTTCTTCTCCTTCCCCCAAATCTTCTACTTACACTTCTTCTTCTTCTTCTTCCTCCTCTTCTCTGTCCTCCACTTCTCCTACCTCCTCTTATTCTCTTTCTTCCACTTCTTCTTCATCCTCTCCTCTCCTTCTTTTTCTTCCTCTTCATCTCCTTCTTCGTCTTCCCTTTCCATCGTCTTGTCCCTCTTTTTCTCCTTCTTCTTTTTCCACTTCCATTTCTATCTCTTTTTCTCATTCTTCCACTTCTTTTTCATCATCGTCACTCCTTCAACTACTTCTTCTTCTTCCTCTTGTTCACCTTCTTCCACTTCTTCTCTTTCCACATCTTCTTCGTCTTCCTTTTCTTCTTCTTCTTCCACTTCTTCTGCTTACTCTCCTTCTTCTTCCTCTTATTCCTCTTCTTCTCTTTCTGCCACTTCTCCTGCCTCCTCTTGTTCTCTTTCTTTCACTTCTTCTTCATCCTCTTTTCTCCTTCTTTTTCTTCCTCTTCATCTCCTTCTTCTTCTTCCATTTCCTTCGTCTTCTCCCTATTTTTCTCCTTTTTCTGCTTCCACTTGCATTTCTACCTCTTGTTCTCCTTCTTCCACTTCTTCTTCATCATCCCTAGTCCTTTAACTACTTCTTCTTCTTCCTCTTGTTCACCTTCTTCCACTTCTGCTGTTCCACTTGTTCTTCTTCTTCCTTCCCTTTTCCTTCTTCTGCTTCCACTTGTTCTTCTTCTTCCTTCCCTTTTCCTTCTTCTGCTTCCACTTGTTCTTCTTCTTCTTTTTTGTCTCCTTCTTCCACTTCTTCTTCTTCCTCTTCTTCCATTTCTTCTCCTTCCACTACTTTTTCTTCTTCCCTTTCCTTGTCCCCGTTCTACTTTTTCTCCGTCCCCCACTTCCTTTGATTGCAATTGTCGCTCTTCCTCTTCTTCTTCTTTCCATTGTTCTCCTTCTTCCACTTGCACTTCTTCCTCTTCTTCTCATTCTTCTACCTCTTCTTCCTCCTCTTCTTCTCCTTCTACCAACTCTTCTTCCTCCTCCTATTGTCCTTATTCCACTATTTCTTCTTTATCCACTCTGATTCGACTACTTCCTCCTATTCCTCTTGTTCTCCTTCTACCACTTCTTCTGGTTTCACTTGGTATTCTTCTTCTTTTTCGTCTACTTCTTCCACTTCTTCTTTATATTTTTCTCATTCTTTCACTTCTTTTTCTTCTTCCTATTGTTCTTCTTCTCCCACTTGCACTTCTTCCTCTTCTTTTCCTTCTTCCACTTCTTCTACTTCCTCTTGTTCTCCTTTTTCAACTTGTTCTTCATCCTCCCGTTTTCCTTCTTCGACTTCTTCTTCTTTATTTCCTCTCATTCCACCACTTCCTCCTATTTCTCTTGTTCTCCATCTACCACTTCTTCTTCTTCCACTTATTGTTCTTCTTCATTTTTATCTACTTCTACCACTTTTTCTGCTTACACTTCTTCTTCTTCCATTTCTTCTCCTTCGACTACTTCTTCTTCTTCCCTTTCCTTCTTCTCCTTCCTCTATTTCTCCATCCCCCACTTCTTTTGCTACCAATTGTTCCTCTTCCTCTTCTTCTCTTTCCCCAAAATCTTCTGCTTACACTTCTTCTTCTGCCTCATCTTCTCCTCCATATTCCACTACTTCTGCTTCTTCTTCCTTTCCCTTCCCCTCCTTCTTCCTTTTCCTCCTTTTCTCCTTCACCAGTTCTTGTTGTTCATCCCACCTCCTTCAACTACTTGTTCTTCCTCCTCTTGTTTCATGTTCTTCCGCTTCTTCTCTTTCTACATCTTCTTCTTCTTCCTTTTCTTCTCCTTCTACCACTTCTTCTACTTACTCTACTTCTTTCCACTTCTTCTTCATCATCCCCACTTTTTCAATTACTTCTTCTTCTTCCTCTTGTTCACCTTCTTCCACTTCTGCTGCTACCATTTGTTCTTCTTCTTCCTTCCCTTCTCCTTCTTACACTTCTTCTGCCTACACTACCTCTTCTTCCTCCCCTTCTTCTTCTCCTCCTTCTTCCACTTCTTCTTCCTCCTCCCTTGCCTTGCTTTCCTTCTTCCTACTTTTCTCCCTCTTCTACTACTTTTCCTTCCACTTTTTCTTCTTCCTCTTGTTCTCCTTCTTCCACTTCTTCTTCATCCCCTTTCCTTCCACTCCTTTTTCTTCTTCCTCTTTTTCTCATTCTTCCACTTCTTCTTCTTCTTCTTCCTATTGTTCTCCTTCTCCCACTTCCACTTCTTCTTCTTCTTCTTCTTCTTCCTATGGTTTTCCTTCCACTTCTTCTTCTTCCTTCCCTTCTCCTTCTTGCACTTCTTCTGCCTAGACTACCTCTTCTTCCTCCCCTTCTTCTTCACCTCCTCCCTTGCCTTGCTTTCCTTCTTCTTATTCTTTTCCCTCTTCCACTTCTTCTTCTTCCTCTTCTTCTTCTTCTTCCACTTCTTCTTCTTCTTCCTATTGTTCTCTTTCTTCCACCTGCCCTTCTTCCTCTTCTTCTCGTTCTTCCAGTTCTTCTTCTTCCTCTTTTTCTCATTCTTCCACTTCTTCTTCTTCTTCCTGTTGTGCTCCTTCTTCCACATGCCCTTCTTCCTCTTCTATTCGTTCTTCCAGTTCTTCTTCTTCCTTTTCTTCGCCTTCTCCTTCTTCCACTTCTTCTTCCTCCTCCCGTTCTCCTTCTTCCTCTTTTTCTCATTCTTCTTCCTATTGTTCTCCTTCTTCCACATGCCCTTCTTCCTCTTCTTGTCGTTCTTCTAGTTCTTCTTCTTCCTTTTCTTCTCCTTCTCCTTCTTCCACTTCTTCTTCCTCCTCTCGTATTACTTCCTCTTATTCCTCTTGTTCTCCTTCTACCACTTCTTTTGCTTCCACTTGTTTTTCTTCTTCTTTTTCGTCTCCTTCTTCCACTTATTTTTCTTAGACTTCTTCTTCTTCCATTTCTTTTTCTTCCACTAGTTCTTCTTCTTCCCTTTCCTTCTTCTCCTTCCTTTTTTTCTCCATCCCCCACTTCTTTTGCTTCCAATTATTGCTCCTCATCTGCTTCTCCTTCCCCCAAATCTTTTGCTTACACTTCTTCTTCTCCTTCCTCTTCGCCTCCATATTATACTTCTTCTGCTTCTTCTTCCCTCCCTTTCCCCTCCTTCTTCCTTTTCCTCTTGTTCTCCTTCTTCCAGTTATTCTTCTTCATCCCACATCCTTTCACTACTTCTTCCTCCTCTTGTTTCGTGTTCTTCCATTTCTTGTCTTTCCACATCTTCTTCTCTTTCTTCCACTTCTCCTGCCTCCTCTTGTTCTCCTTCTTCTACTTCCACTTGCGTTTCTACCTCTTGTTCTACTTCTCCACTTCTTCTTCATCATCCCCACTCCTTCAACTACTTCTTCTTCTTCCTCTTGTTCACCTTCTTCTACTTCTTCTGCTTGCACTTGTTATTCTTCTTCCTTCCCTTCTCCTTCGTCCATTTCTTCTGCCTACACTACCTCTTCTTCCTCCCCTTCTTCTTCTCCTCCTTCTTCCACTTCTTCTTCCTCCTCCCTTGCCTTGCTTTCCTTCTTCTTACTCTTCTCCCTCTTCCACTACTTCTCCTTCCATTTCTTCTTCTTCCCATTGTTCTCCTTCTTCGACTTCTTGTTCATCCCCTTTCTTTCTTCCACTACTTCTTCTTCTTCCTCTTTTTCTCATTCTTCCATTTCTCCTTCTTCTTGTTCCTATTGTTCTGCTTATCCCACTTGCATTTCCACCTTTTCTTCTTCTTCCTATTGTTGTCCTTCTTCCACTTCCACTGCTTCCTATTCTTCTCGTTCCTCTACTTCTTCTTCTTCCTCTTCTTTTCCTGCTTCCACTATGGTTCCTCCTCCCCTTCTCCTTCTACCACTTCTTATGCTTCCAGTTGTTGTTCTTCTTCTTTTTCGTCTCCTTCTTCCACTTCTTCTTCTTCGACTTCTTCTTCCTCTTCTTCCATTTCTTCTCCTTCCATTACTTCTTCTTCTTCCGTTTGTTCTTCTCTTTCCTCTTTTTCTCCATCCTCCACTTTTTTGCCTCCAATTATTGCTCTTCCTCTTCTTCTCCTCCCCCCAAATCTTCTGCTTACACTTCTTCTTCTTCCTCCTTTTCTCCTCGATATTTCACTTCTTCTGTTTCTTCTTCCCTTCCCTTCTCCTCCTTCTTCCTTTTCCCCCTTTTCTCCTTCTTCCACTCGGTCTTCTTCTTCCAGTTCTTCTGCTTCATTCCACCTGCTTCCACTACTTCTTCCTCCTCCTCTTGTTCAACCTCTTCCACTTCTTCTATTTCCACATCTACCTCTTCTTCCTTTTCTTCTCCTTCTTCCACTTCGTCTGTTTACTCTCCTTCTTCTTGTCTTCTGCTCATTCTTCCACTTTCTCTGCCTCTTCTTGTTCTCTTTCTTCCACTTCTTCTGCCTTTTCTTATTCTCTTTCTCCCACTTCCTCTTCATCCTCTCCTCTCCTTCTTTTTCTTCCCCTTCATCTCCTTCTTCTTATTCCTTTTCCTTCACCTTATCCCTTTTTTTCTCCTTCTTCTACCTCCACTTGCATTTCTACCTCTTGTTCTCCTTCTTCCACTTCCTCTTCATCATCCCACTCCTTCAACTACTTCTTTTTCCTCTTGTTCACCTTCTTCCACTTCTGCTACATCCACTTGTTCTTCTTCTTCCTTCTCTTCTCCTTCTTGCACTTCTTCTCCCTACACAACTTCTTCTTTCTCCTCCCTTGCCTTGCTTTCCTTCTTCTTACTCTTCTCCCTCTTCCACTACTTCTCCTTCCACTTCTTTTTCTTCCCATTGTTCTCCTTCTTCGACTTCTTCTTCATCCCTTTTCCTTCCACTACTTCTTTTTCTTCCTCTTTTTCTTATTCTTCCACTTCTTCTTCTTCTTCTTCTCATTGTTCTCCTTATCCCACTTGCACTTCTTACTCTTCTTTTCGTTCTTCCAGTTCTTCTTCTGCTTCCACTTGTTGTTCTTCTTCTTTTTCGTCTCCTTCTTCCGCTTCTTCTGCTTACACTTCTTCTTCCTCTTCTTCCATTTGTTCTCCTTCCACTGCTTCTTCTTCTTCCTCTTTTTCTCATTCTTCCACTTCTTCTTCTTCATCCTATTGTTCTCCTTCTTCCACTTGCACTTATTCCTTCTCTTGTCGTTCTTCCACTTCTTCTTCTTCCTATTCTTCTCCTTCTTCCACTTCTTTTTCCTCCTCCCATTCTCCTTCTTCCATTTCTCCTTCTTCATCCCCTCTCATTGCACTACTTCCTCCTATTCCTCTTGTTCTCGTTCTACCACTTCTTCTGCTTCCACTTGTTGTTTTTCTTCTTTTTCGTCTCCTTCTTCCTCTTCTTCCATTTTTTATCCTTCCACTACTTCTTCTTCCTCCTCCCGTTCTCTTTCTTCTACTTCTCCTTCTTCATCCCCTCTCATTGCACTACTTCCTCCTATTCCTCTTGTTCTCCTTCTACCACTTCTTCTACTTCCACTTGTTGTTCTTCTTCATTTTCATCTCCTTCTTCCGCTTCTTTTCCTTACACTTCTTCTTCTTCCTCTTCTTCCCTTTATTCCCCTTCCACTACTTCTTCTTCTTCCCTTTCCTTCTTCCCCTTTCTCTTTTTCTCCATTCCCCACTTCTTTTGCTTCCAATGGTTTCTCTTCCCCTTCTTCTCCTTCCTCTAAATCTTCTACTTACGTTCTTCAACTTTTGCCCCTTACACTTGTTCTTCATCTTCCTTCTCTTCGTCTTCTGGCACTTCTTCTGCCTACACTACCTCTTCTTCCTCCCCTTCTTCTTTTCCTGCTTCTATTCTTCCTCCTCCCTTCCCTTGCTTTCCTTCTTATTGCTCTTCTCACTCTTCCACTACTTCTCCTTCCACTTCTTCTTATTCCTCTTCTTCTCCTTCTTGCACTTCTTCTTCCTCCTCCCGTTCTCCTTTTTCCACTTCCTCTTCTTCATCCCCTCTCATTCCACTACTTCTTCCTATTCCTCTTGTTCTTCCGCGTCCACTTGTTGTTCTTCTTCTTTTTTGTCTCCTTCTTCCACTTCTTCTACTTATATTTCTTCTCCTTCCTCTTCTTATCCTTCTTCCATTTCTTCTCCTTCCACTACTTCTTCTTCTTCCTTTTCCTTATTCTCCTTCCTCTTTTTCTCCTTCCCCCACCTCTTTTGCTTCCAATTGTTGCTCTTCCTCTTCTTCTCCTTCCCCCAAATCTTCTGCTTACACTTCTTCTTCCTCTTCTCCCCCATGTTCCACTTCTTTTTCTTCTTCTTCCCTTCCCTTCCTCTCTTTCTTCCTTTTCCTCCTCTTCTCCTTCTTCCACTTGTTCACCTTCTTCCAGTTCTTTTTCTTCATCCCACCTCCTTCCACTAGTTTTTCTTCCTCCTCTTGTTCACCTTTTTCCACTTCTTCTCTTTCCACATGTTCTTCTTCTTCCTCTTCCTCTTTTTCTCCTTCTAGCGTTTCTCCTTCTTCCACTTCTTCTGCTTACACTTCTTCTTCTTCCATTTCTTCTCCTTCAACTACTTTTTATTGTTCCCTTTCCTTCTTCTCGTTCCTCTTTTTCTCCCTCCCTCACTTCTCTTCCTTCCTCTTTTTCTCCCTCCCCCACTTCTTCGCTCTGATTCCACTACTTCCTCCTATTCCGCTTGTTCAACTTCTGCCACTTCTTCTGCTTCCACTTGGTGTTCTTCTTCTTTTTCGTCTCTTTCTTCCACTTCTTCTTCATCCTGTTTCCTTTTACTACTTCTTCTTCTTCCTCTCTTTCTCATTCTTCCACTTCTTCTTCTTCCTATTGTTCTCCTTCTTCCACTGGCACTTCTTCCTCTTCTTCTCGTTCTTCCACTTTTTCTACTTCCTCATGTCCTCCTTCTTCCACTTCTTCTTCATCCTCCCGTTCTCCTTCTTCCACGTCTTCTTCATTTCCTCTCATTCCACCATTTCCTCCTATTCCTCTTGTTCTCTATCTACCACTTCCTCCTTCTTCCACGTCTTCTTCATTTCCTCTCCTTCTACCACTTCTTCTACTTCTACTTGTTGTTCTTCTTCATTTTCGTCTACTTCTACCACTTCTTCTGCTTACACTTCTTCTTCTTCCTTTTCTTCCATTTCTTCTCCTTCGACTACTTCTTCTTCTCCCCTTTCCTTCATCTTCTCCCTCTTTTTCTCCTTCCTGCTGCTTCCACTTGCATTTTTACCTCTTGTTCTCCTTCTTCCACTTATTCTTCATCATGCCCACTCCCTCAACTTCTTCTTCTTCTTCCTCTCGTTCACCTTCTTCCACTTCTACTGGTTCCACTTCTTCTTCATCATCCCCACTCCCTAACTTCTTTTCCTTCTAATTGTTGCTCTTCCTCTTCTTCTCCTTCCCCTAAATCCTCTGCTTACACTTCTTCTTCTTCTTCCTCTTCTCCTCCATATTCCACTTCTTCTGCTTCTTCTTCCCTTCCTTTCCTCTCCTTCTTCCTCTTCCTCCTTTTCTCTTTCTTCTAGTTCTTCTTCTTCATCCCACCTTCTTCCACTACTTCTTCTTACTCCTCTTGTTCACCCTCTTGCACTTCTTCTCTTTCAACATCTTCTTCTTCTTCGTTTTCTTCTCCTTCTTCCAATTCTTCTGCTTACTCACCTTCTTCTTCCCCTTCGTCTCTTTCTTCCACTTCTCTTACCTCCTCTTGTTCTCTTTGTTCCACTTCTTCTTTATCCTCTCCTTTCCTTCTTTTTCTTCCTCTTCATCTCCTTCTTCTTCTTCCCTTTCCTTCGTCTTCTCCTCTCTTTTTCTCCTTCTTCTGCTTCCGCTTGCATTTCTACCTCTTGTTCTCCTTCTTCCACTTCTTTTTCATCATCCCCACTCCTTCAACTACTTCTTCTTCCTCTTGTTCACCTTCTTCCACTTCTGTTGCTTCCACTTGTTCTTCTTCTTCCTTCTGTTCTCCTTCTTGCACTTCTTCTGGTTACACTACCTCTTCTTTCTCCCCTTCTTCTTCTCCTCCTTCTTCCACTTCTTGCTCGACGTCCCTTTCCTCGCTTTGCTTCTTCTTACTCTTCTCCCTCTTCGACTACTTCTCCTTCCACTTCTTCTTCTTCCTCTTCTTCTCGATCTTCCACTTCTTCTTCTTCATCCCCTTTTCTTCCATTGCTTCTTCTTCTTCCCCTTTTTCTCATTCTTCCACTTCTTCTACTTGTTCCTATTGTTCTCATTCTTCCACTTGTTCTTCTTCCTGTTCTTCTCGTTCTTCCACTTTTTCTTTTTCCTCTTCTTCTCCTTCTTCCAGTTCTTCTTCCCCTCTCATTCCACTACTTCCTCCTGTTCCTCTTGTCATCCTTCTACCACTTCTTCTGGTTCCACTTGTTGTTCTTCTTCTTTTTTGTCTCCTTCTTCCACTTCTTCTGCTTACACTTCTTTTTCTTCCATTTCTTCTCCTTCCAATACTTCTTCTTCTTCCCTTTCCTTCTTCTCGTTCCTCTTTTTCTCCATCCCTCACTTCTCTTCCTTCCAATTGTTGCTCATCCTTTTTATCTCTTTCCCCCAAATCTTCTGCTTACACTTCTTCTTCTTCTTCCTCTTCTCCTCCATATTACACTTCTTCTGCTTCTTCTTCCCTTCCTTTCCTCTCCTTCTTCCTCTTCCTCCTTTTCTCCTTATTCCAGTTCTTCTTCTTCATCCCACATTCTTCCACTACTTTTTCTTCTTCCTCTTGTTCACCTTCTTTGACTTTTGCTGCTTCCACTTGTTATTCTTCTTCCTTCTCTTCTCCTTCTTGTGCTTCTTCTACCTATGCTACCTTCGTCTTCTGCTCCTTCTTCCACTTCTTCTTCCTCCTCCCGTTCTCCTTCTGCAACTACTTCTTCTTCTTCCTCTTGTTAACCTTCCTCCACTTCTGCTGCTTCCACTTGCTCTTCTTCCGCTAGCCCTTCTCCTTCTTGCACTTCTTCCCTTACCTTCCACTGTGTCTTGTTGTTCCTCTTTTTCTCATTCTTCCACTTCTCCTTCTTCTTCTTATTGTTCTCCTTCTTCCACTTGCCCTTCTTCTCCTTCTTCCACTTCTTCTTCATCCCCTCTCATTCCACTACTTCCTCCTATTCCTCTAGTTCTCCTTCTACCATTTCATCTACTTCCACTTGTTGTTCTTCTACTTTTTTATCTCCTTCTTCCACTTCTTCTACTTACACTTCTTCTTCTTCCATTTCTTTTTATTCCACTTCTTCTTCTTCTTCCCTTTCCTTCTTTTCCTTCCTCTTTTTCTCCATTCCCCACTTCTTTTGCTTCCAATTGTTGCTCTTCCTCTTCTTCTCCTTTCCCCAAATCTTCTGCTTACACTTCTTCTTCTTCTTCCTCTTCTCCTCCATATTCCACTTCTTCTACTTCTTCTTCCCTTCGCTTCCCCTCCTTCTTCCTTTTACTCTTTTTCTCCTTCTTCCAGTTCTTCTTCTTCATCCCACCTCCTTCCACTACTTCTTCTTCCTCCTCTTGTTTCACCTTCTTCCACTTCTTCTCTTTCCACATCTTCTTCTACTTCCTTTTCTTGTCCTTCTTCCACTTCTTCTACTTACTCTCCTTCTTCTTCCTCTTTTTCTCTTTCTTCCACTTCTTCTTCATCCTCTCCTGTCCTTCTTGTTTTTCCTCTTCGACTCCTTTTTCTTCTTCCCTTTCCTTCATGTTCTCCCTCTTTTTCTCATTCTTATGCTTCCACTTGCATTTGTACCTCTTGTTCTCCTTCTTCCACTTCTTCTGCATCATCCCCATTACTTCAACCACCTTTCTTCTTCCTCTTGTTGACCTTCTTCAACTGCTGCTACTTCAACTTGTTCTTTTTCTTCCTTCCCTTTTCCTTCTTGCACTTCTTCTGCCTGCACTACCTCTTCTTCCTCCCCTTCTTCTTCTCCTCCTGCTTACACTTCTTCTTCCTCCTGCCACTCCTTGCTTGCCTTCTTCTTACTTTTCTCCATCTTCCCCTACTTCTCCTTCCACTTCTTCTTCTTCCTCTTCTTCTCCTTCTTCCACTTATTCTTCCTCCTCTCGTTCTACTTCTTTCACTTATTCTTCCTCCTCCTGTTCTCCTTCTTCAACTTCTTCTTCTCCATCCCTTCTCATTCCACTGCTTCCTCCTATTCCTCTTGTTCTCCTTCTACGACTTCTTCTGCTTCCATATGTTGCTCATCTTCTTTTTTGTCTCCTTCTCCCACTTCTTCTGCTTCCACTTCTTCTTTTTCCTCTTCTTCCATTTCTTCTCTTTCCACAACTTCTTCTTCTTCCCTTTCCTTCTTCTCCTTCCTCTTTTTCTCCATCGCCCATTTCTTTTGCTTCCAATAGTTGCTCTTCCTCTTCTTCTCCTCTTGCCAAATCTTCTGGTTACACTTCTTCTTCTTCTTCTTCTTCTCCTCCATATTCCACTTCTTCAACTTCTTCTTCATTGTCGACACTCCTTCAACTACTACTTCTTCTTCCTCTTGTTCACTTTCTTCCACTTTTGCTGCTTCCACTTATTCTTCTTCTTCCTTCTCTCTCATTCTTGCACTTTTTTTGCCTACACTATCTCTTCTTCCTCCCGTTCTTCTTGTCCTCCTTCTTCCACTTCTTCTTCCTCCTCCCTTTCCTTGCTATCTTCTTCTTACTCTTCTCCCTCTTCCACTACTTCTCCTTTAACTTCTTCTTCTTTATCCCCTTTCCTTCCACTGCTTCTTATTCTTCCCCTTTTTCTCATTCTTCCACTTCTTCTTCTTCTTCCTATTGTTCTCCTTTTTCCACTTGCACTTCTTCCTCTTCCTTTCGTTCTTCCACTTCTTCTTCTTTGTCTTCTTCTCGTTCTTCCACTTCTTCTTCCTCCTCCCGTTCTCCTTGTTCCACTTCTTCTTCTTGATCCCCTCTCATTGCACTACTGCCTCCTATTCTTCTTGTTCTTCTTCTACCACTTCTTCTGCTTCCACTTGTAGTTCTTCTTCTTTTTCATCTCCTTCTTCAACTTCTTTTGCTTACACTTCTTCTTCTTCCTCTTCCTCTTCAACTCCTTATTCTTCTTCCCTTTCCTTCATCTTCTCCCTTTTTTTCTTCTTCTTCTGCTTCCACTTGCATTTCTACCTCTATTTCTCCTTCTTCCGCTTCTTGTGCCTGCTCTTGCTCTCTTTATTCCACTTCTTCTTCATCCTCTCCTCTCCTTCTTTTTCTTCCTCCTCACCTCCTTCTTGTTCTTCCTTTTCCTTCGTCTTCTCCCTCTTTTTCTCCTTCTTCTTCTTCCACTTGCATTTCTAGCTCTTGTTCTCCTTCTTCCACTTCTTCTTCATAATCCCCACTCCTTCAACTACTTGTCTTCTTCCTCTTTTTTCACCTTCTTCCACTTCTACTACTTCCACTTGTTCTTCTTCTTTCTTCCCTTCCCTTTCTTGCACTTCTTCTGCCTACACTACCTCTTCTTCCTCCCCTTCCTCTTCTCCTCCTTCTTCAACTTCTTCTTCCTCCTCCTTTGCCTTGCTTTCCTTCTTCTTACTCTTCTCCCTCTTCCACTACTTCTCCTTCTAGTTCTTGTTCCTCTTCTTCTCTTTCTTCCACTTCTTGTTCTTCATCCCCTCTCCTTTCATTGCTTCTTCTTCTTCCTCTTTTTCTCATTCTTCCACCTCTTCTTCTTCTTCCTATTGGTCTCCTTCTTCCTTGCACTTCTTCCTCTTCTACTCATTCTTTCACTTCTTCTTCTTCCTCTTTTTCTCATTCTTCCACTTCTTCTTCCTCTTACTGTTCTCCTTCTTCCACTTCTTCTTTTTCATCCCCTCTCATTCTACCAGTTTCTCTGCTTCCACTTGTTGTTCTTCTTTTTCATCTCCTTCTTCCACTTCCTCTGCTTCCACTTCTTCTTCTTACTCTTCTTCCATTTCTTCTCCTTCCAGTACTTCTTCTTCTTCCTTTTCCTTTTTCTCCTTCCTCTTTTTCTCCATCCCCCTACTTCTTTTGATTCCAATTTTTTCTCTTCCTCTTCTTCTTCTCCCCCCAAATCTTCCGCTGAAACTTCTTCTTCCTCTTCCTCTTGTCCTCCATATTCCACTTCTTCTACTTTTTCTTCCCTTCCCTTCCCTTCCCCCCTTCTTCCTTTTCCTCCTATTCTCCTTCTTCCAGTTCTTCTTCTTCATCCCACCTCCTTCCATTACTTCTTCTTCCTTCTCTTGTTCACCTGCTTCAACTTCTTCTCCTTCCATATCCTTTTCTTCCTCCCCTTCTTCTTCTCCTCCTTCTTCCACTTCTTCTTCCTCCTCCTTTGCCTTGCTTTCCTTCTTCTTACTCTTCTCCCTCTTCCACTGCTTCTCATTCCACTACTTCTTCTTCTTCCTCTTTTTCTCATTCTTCCACCTCTTTTTCTTCTTCTTCCTATTGTTCTCCTTCTTCCACTTATGCTACTTCTTCTTCTTCTCGTTCTTCCACTTCTTATTCTTCTTCTTCTTCTTCTTGTTCTTCCACTTCTTCTTCCTCCTCCCGTTCTCCTTCTTCCACTTCTTCTTCTTCATCCCCTCTTATTCTTCTTCTTCTTCTTCTTGCTCTTCCACTTTTTCTTCCTCCTCCCGTTCTCCTTCTTCCACTTCTTCTTCTTCATCCCCTCTTATTCCACAACTTCATCCTATTCCTCGTGTTCTCCTTCTACCACTTCTTCTGCTTCCACTTGGTATTCTTCTTCTTTTTCGTCTCTTTCTTCCACTTCTTCTTCCTCCTTCCTTTCCTTGCCTTCCTTCTTCTTACTCTTCTCCCTCTTCCGCTACTTCTCCTTCCCCTTCTTCTTCTTCCCTTTGTTCGACTTGTTCTTCTTCTTCAACACCTTTGCTTCCGCTGCTTCTTCTTCTTCCTCTTTTTCTCATTTTTCCACTTCTTCTTCTTCTTCCTATTGTTCTCCTTCTCCCACTTCTTCCTCTTCTTCTCGTTCTTCCACTTCTTCTACTTCCTCTTGTTCTCCTTCTTTCACTTCTTCTTCATCCTCCCATTCTCCTTCTTCCACTTCTTCTTCATTTCCTCTCATTCAACCACTTCCTCCTATTCCTCTTGTTCTCCATCTACCACTTCTTCTGCTTCCACTTGTTGTTCTTCTTCAATTTTGTCTCCTTCTTCCGCATCTTTTGCTTACACTTCTTCTTCTTCCTCTTCTTCCATTTATTCTCCTTCCACTACTTCTTCTTCTTCCCTTTCCTTCTTCTCCTTTCTCTTTTTCTCAATTGCCCACTTCTTTTGCTTCCAATTGATGTTATTCCCGTTCTTCTCCTTCCCCTAAATCTTCTACTTACACTTCTTCTTGTTCTTCCCCTTCTCGTCCATATTCAACTTCTTCTGCTTCTTCTTCCCTTCCTTTCCTCTCATTCTTCCTCTTCCTCCTTTTATCCTTCTCCACTTGTTCTCCTTCTTCCAGTTCTTATTCTTTATCCCACCTCCTTCCACTACTTCTTCTTCCTCCTGTTGTTCACCTTCTTCCAGTTCTTCTTTTTCCATATCTTCTTCTTCTTCCTTTTCTTCTCCTTCTTCCACTTCTTCTGCTTACTCTCCTTCTTCTTCCTCTTGTTCTCTTTCTTCCACCTCTCCTGCCTCCTCTTATTCTCTTTCTTCCACTTCTTCTTTATCCTCTCCTCTCCTTCTTTTTCTTCCTTTTCATCTCCTTCTTCTTCTTCCCTTTCCTTCATCTTCTCCCTCTTTTTCTCCTTCTTCTGCTTCTACTTGCATTTCTACCTTTTGTTCTCCTTCTTCCACTTCTTCTTAATCATCCCCACTCCTTCAACTACATCTTTCTCTTGTTCACCTTCTTCCACTTCTGCTGCTTGCACTTGTTCTTCTTCTTCCTTCCCTTCTCCTTCTTGCACTTCTTCTGCTTACACTACCGTTTCTTCCTCCCCTTTTTCTTCTCCTCCTTCTTCCACTTCTTGCTCCTCCTCCCTTGCCTTGCTTTCCTTCTTCTTAGTGTTCTCCTTTTTCACTACTTCTACTTCCACTTCTTCTTCTTCCTCTTATTCTCTGTCTTCCACTTCTTCTTCATTTCCTCTCATTCGACCACTTCCTCTTATTCCTCTTGTTCTCCATCTACCACTTCTTCTAGTTCCACTTGTTGTTCTTCTTCATTTTTGTCTCCTTCTACCACTTCTGCTTACACTTCTTCTTCTTCAACTTGCATTTCTTCCTCTTCTTTTCATTCTTCGACTTCTTCTTCTTCCTCTTCTTCTCCTTCTTCCACTTATTCTTCCTCCTCCGGTTCTCCTTCTTCCATTTCTTCTTCTTCATCCCCTCTCATTCCACTACTTCCTCCTATTCCTCTTATTCTCCTTCTACCACTTCTTCTACTTCTACTTGTGGTTCTTCTTCTTTTTCATTTTCTTCTTCCACTTCTTCTGTTTACACTTCTTCTTCTTCCTCTTCTTCCAGTTCTTTTCCTTCCACTACTTCTTTGTCTTTATTTTCCTCCCTCTACTTCCTCTTTTTCTCCATCCCCCACATCTTTTGCTTCCAATTGTTGCTCTTCCACTTCTTCTCCTTCCCACTTCTTCTTCTTTTTCCTCTTCTCCTACATATTCCACTTCTTCTACTTCTTCTTCCCTTCCCTTCCCCTCCTTCTTCTAGTTCTTATTATTCATCTCACCTCCTTCCACTACTTCTTCTTCCTCCTCTTGTTCACCTTCTTTCACTTCTTCTCTTTCCACATCTTCTTCTTCTTTCTTTTCCTGTCCTTCTTCAACTTCTTCTGCTTACTCTCCTTCTTCTTCCTCTTCTTCCCTTTCTTCCACTTCTTCTGCCTCCTCTTGTTTTCTTTCTTCCACTTCTTTTTCATCCTCTCCTCTCCTTCATCTTCTTCAGTTTCCTTCCTCTTCTCCCTCTTTTTCTCCTTCTACTGCTTCCATTTGCATATATATATGAAAATGAAGATTAGAAACTTACAGAGGCACAGCAGGGATAGCAGAGACAATTTCTGAAGTTTTAATTTTATATCCCTATGGAAGCTAGAAGGTATATACCGCCTCCTCATGATCCTCTTCATTTCAGCCCAAGTGTCCACCTTAGGCTCCTCATTTCTAATCCTCTCCCTTTGCAACTTATTCCACCAAATGAGTGTATAATTTGAAAATTCAGCAGCTGCAAGTCTCACCTTTTGCTCCTCACTATAATTGTTGCAAGTATGCCTCAGGATCACTCCTACCCTTGAAAGGAGGCACATTCAACTTCACTCCTTCTATTCTTCCTTCATTTCTATTTGGCCTTCCTCCTCCACCTTGTTGGGTTCTATTCTCCAATTGGTCCAACTTCTCATGGAATTCATCTTGTTGTTCATCAATCTCTCTAAATGCTGAGATAATGCAGTAATTTGAAGCTGAAGATCATTGTTATTATTTCTTTCTGCCATGATAAAGAAACCGGTCAAATGTCACAAGAAAAAGTATGTATGTGGTGTTTGAAAATGTTCTCACCCACTCAAGTGTTTGTGCTAAAAAAAAAATTGGCTTTTACTATAATGAAACTCTCTTGCCTTTTTCCTCTTTATTCCTCCTTAAGTTCTTAACAAACCAAAAGAGAAAAACTCAAAGACAAACACCAACTTGTGTGCAGGCAAATAAGACACAAGAAAACTAACAAAATGACTAAAATGAAACCCAACAAAAGCAACAAATACTAAGACAGCAATTGGAATTTTTTTTTTTACACCAACAAGACAGAAGAAATTTGTCTCAAAATGAAAACAAAGGAAGTACGAAAAGAAATGGACAAAAACTAGGCACACAAAAACAAAGGTACAAACAGCCACAACCAGAATTTTGAGTAGAAAATTGTGCAGCCAATTTTAACAGGTAAAGACACAAACAGAGGATAAAATTTTGGCTTAAAATGAAACTAACAAGTGTAGCAAAATCCAGCAAGAATGTGCAGTATATGTGAAGCCAAAACAGAGTGAAATTGACACAATTTGTAACCAAGAAGTGCAGCCCAAAATTTCAGAAATGTAAACTAACAAGGTGCAATAATTTTTCCTTCAAATCAAACACAATATTACCTTCAAAATGAAGAATTTCTAGCATGAACCATTCAACCAATTTTATTTTTTTTAAACTCATTTGCATTCTTTGTTTTGCTTCTCTTTTTTTTTTCTCTATATTTTTTTCCTTCAGATTTTCAGAATTCCTCTTCCTTTTTTTTTTTAAAATCTCAGATTTTTTTAAGGGCTTAACTTTTGCAATGGTTCAGCCTAACTGATTGACAATTAAGGTAATATTATTGATGATAAGAATCAAGGAAAGAAATTACCCCAAGTGCAGCCTTGCAATTCCTAGAAACCAAAGCTCTGATACTAAATTATATGAATCCTCTGTCAGTTTAGGATTCTGGAAGGACCTTAGGAATTTAGCTTGCTGCCTTAACAAAATTTATCAACGTGGAATGCAAACAATTGCCAAAAAATAAAGTGATTAGAATTACTATCAAACTCTTAAACATAGAATGGAAATTAAAAGTTATTGAAATTCAACGAGTAAACAAGTTTTCGAATAGTGTAGGACTTTCCTGTGCCATTGATCATAGAGTTTGCTGGGCAGAATTGAGTATGAATGGAAAAGACAGAAAATGGAATTGGAATTGATAGACTCCACACTTCCAAGGATGGAAGATATGTCTACGAGATTGCACACACAAAGGGGTGAATTACCTTTGATAAATCTCAAAAGATTTTGGATTGTCAAGAACCCAAAGGAGAGAAAACCTCAACTAGTTTTTTTTATTTCCAAAATATTCTGCCTTACATATCAGTCTTGCCCAAATTTATATGCCTAATAAACTCAGCTTGTGTAGGTTTAGTGGCTTTCTAAATTTAGCTGAAGTTACAAAATAATAAAAACTAATATTGGGCAGCTTTATAACAAAGTGTAACTGCCAAAGCAAATTAAACATGTATATTAATTAGAATTGATAACCTAGGTGGCTGCAACTTTAATTAGACAATTCTGATTACCCACCATTAACTAAGTAAACTCCAAGAAAATGAGTTTAATTTATTCCAAACTTCTCTTCCATTAAGGTCAAGCATTGCTCTCTTCAGTCCTGAGACAATTAACAATTTTAAACTTTATTTCTTCAATGTTTGGCTCTTTTTGCAAAACGGCTGCCAATACTTGTTGAATAGCTTCCTTAGCTCTTCTTGTCCTTGCCCTTGTCATAGGTCCTCCAAGTCCTTCAAGCTTCATGTCCTTATCACCTTCCCCTAAATCTTTTGCTTACACTTCTTGTTCTTCTTCCTCTTCTCCTCCATATTCCACTTCTTTTGCTTCTTCTTCCCTTCCCTTCCCCTCCTTCTTCCTTTTCCTTCGTTTCTCCTTCTTCCAGTTCTTTTTCTTCATCCCACCTCCTTCTATTACTTCTTCCTCCCCTTGTTCACCTTCTTCCACTTCTTCTCTTTCGACATCTTCTTCTTCTTCCTTTTCTTCTCCTTTTTCTGCTTACTGTCCTTCTTCTTCCTCTTCTTCTCCTTCTTCCACTTCTCCTGCCTCCTCTCGTTCTCTTTCTTCCACTTCTTCTCATCCTCTCCTCTCCTTCTTTTTCTTCCTCTTCATCTCCTTCTTCTTCTTCCCTTTCCTTCGTCTTCTGCTTCTTTTTCTCCTTCTTTTGCTTCCACTTGCATTTCTACCTCTTGTTCTTCATCATCCCCACTCCTTCAACTACTTCTTTTTCTTCCTCTTGTTCACCTTCTTCCACTTCTGCTGCTTCCAATTGTTCTACTTCTTCCTTCCCTTCTCTTTCCCTTCTCCTTCTTGCACTTCTTCTGCCTATACTACCTCTTCTTCCTCCCCTTCTTCTTTTCCTCCATCTTCCACTTCTTCTTCCTCCTCCCTTGCCTTGCTTTCCTTCTTCTTACTTTTCTAACTCTTCTACTACTTCTCCTCCCACTTCTTTTTCTTCCTCTTCTTCTCCTTCTTCCAGTTCTTCTTCTTCATCCCCTTTCCTTCCATTGCTTCTTCTTCTTTTGCCTTTTCTAATTCTTGCACTTCTTCTTCTTGCTACTGTTCTCCTTGTTCAACTTGCACTTCTTCCTCTTCTTCTCATTCTTCCACTTCTTCTTCTTCCACTTCTTCTCTTTCTTCCACTTCTCCTGCCTCCTCTTCTTCTCATTCTTCTGCTTCTTGCACTTCTTCCTCTTTTTTTCGTTCTTCCACTTCTTCTTCTTCGTCTTCTTCTACTTCGTCCACTTCTTCTTCCTCCTCCCGTTCTCCTTCTTCCACTTCTTCTTCTTCATCCCCTCTCATTCCACTACTTCCTCCGCTTCCTCTCGTTCTCCTTCTACCAGTTCCTCTACTTCCACTTGTTCTTCTTCTTCTTTTTTGTCTCCTTCTTCCACTTCTTTTGCTTGCACTTCTTCTTCTTCCATTTCTTCTCCTTTCGCTACTACTTCTTCTTCCCTTTCCTTCTTCTCCTTCCTCTTTTTCTCCATCCCCCCACTTCTTTTGCTTCCAATTTTTGCTCTTGCTCTTCTTCTCCTCCCCCCAAATCTTTTGCTTACACTTCTTCTTCTTCTTACTCTTCTCCTCCATATTCCACTTCTTCTGCTTCTTCTTCCCTTCCCTTCCCCTCATTCTTCCTTTTCCTCCTTTTATCCTACTTCCACTTGTTCTCCTGGTTCAAGTTCTCCTTCTTCATCCCACCTCCTTCCACTACTTCTTATTCCTCCTCTTGTTCACCTTGTTCCACTTCTTCTCTTTCGACATCTTCTTTTTCTTCCTTTTCTTCTCCTTCTCCTTCCTCTGTTTCTCCATCCCCCACTTCTTTTGCTTCCAACTATTTCTCTTCCTCCTCTTGTCCTTCCCCCAAATCTTCCGCTCACACTTCTTCTTCTTCCTCCTCTTCCCCTCGATATTCCACTTCTTCTGCTTCTTCTTCCCTTTCCATTCCCTCCTTCTTCCTTTTCTTGCTTTTCTCCTTCTTCCAGTTCTTCTTCTTCATCCCACCTCCTTACACTACTTCTTCTTCCTCCTCTTGTTCACCTTCTCCCCCTTCTTAACTTTCCACATCTTCTTCTTCTTCCTTTTCTTTTCCTTCTTCCACTTCTTCTGCTTACTCTCCTTCTTGTTCCTCCCCCCTTGCCTTGCTTTCTTTGTTATTACTCTGCTCCCTCTTCTTCTTCCTCTTTTTCTCATTTTCCACTTCTTCTTCTCCTTCCTATTATTCTCTTTCTTCCACTTTCACTTCTTCCTCTTCTTCTCGTTCTTCTACTTCTTCTTCTTCCTGTTCTTCTACTTCTTCCACTTATCCTCCTCCTCCCATTCTCCTTCTTCCATTTCTTCTTCTTCATCCCCTATCATTCCACTACTTCCTCCTACTCCTCTTGTCGTCCTTCTACCACTTCTTTTGCCTACACTTCTTCTTCTTGCATTTCCCCAAGTTTTGTGGCTTGCAAGTGTTGCTCTTCCTCTTCTTCTCCCTCCCCGAAATCTTTGTGTTTATGCTTCTTCTTCTTCTTGCTCTTCTCCACTATATCCCACTTCTTCTCCTTCTTCTTCCCTTCTCTTCCCCCCTTCTTCCTTTTCGTCATTTTCTCTTTCTTCCAGTTCTTTTGCTTCATCCCACCTCCTTCCACTACCTCTTCTTCTTCCTCTTGTTCACCTTCTTCCACTTCTTCTCTTTCCACATCTTCTTCTTCCTTTACTTCTCCTTCTTCCACTTCTTTTGCTTACTCTCCTTCTTGTTCCTCCTCTTCTTCTTCTTCTTCTTCTTTTTCTTCCACTTCTCCTCCCTCCTTGATGAGGACACAACTACAAACAAAGACAGTAAGGTGCTTGAAGGACTTGGGACATCTATGACAATGGCAAGAGCTAGGAAAGCAAGAGAAGCTTTACAACAAATGGTAGCAACAATTCTGGATACTGCACCTAATGAAAAGGACATAGAGGCAAAATTAATTCAATGCATGGTCATCATTGAAGATTCATGAAATAGAGGATGTTGCTGCAAAGTTATTTTAATCAAAGTAGGTTTAATTAAATAAAGTTGTAAAAAGTGTTTGCCATGCTTTAAAAACAGTTTATTTTAATTTTTCTTTTATTTTGGAGTGTTGAATTTTAGTGGTTGTCTAGTTTTCCTTCAGTGTGGTTGTTGCCTTTTCATATGCACTAGTAGGGAGGTTATTTAATAAATAAGCCTCAATCAATGTTAGTAAATGGTGCATTTATTTCTTGGCTTTATGGAATTCCTATATGTATTGCATTTCAATGGAAATAGACAGACTGGGCATTGGATAAAACTTTTCTTAAGAGAGTGTATCTCCTAGGTTCTTGGTTGAACCAAGCTTGAGACTTATCAAGGGCCTTCCACCCCTTGTGGCGTCTTTGAGACTTATCTTCCTTTCCGGAAGTGGCGTCTCCCCCAAAACCACCATCATCCCCAATTCTTACCTTTTTGTTTTTCCATTCTAACAAATAGTCCTAATCGGTCCGTTCTGAATTCATGGCAAGAGGAATTCACATCACTCCTCTTATTCTCTTTCTTCCACTTCTTCTTCCTCCTCTCCTCCACCCTTGCCTTGCTTTCCTTCTTCTTACTCTTCTTCCTCTTCCACTTCTTCTTCGTCATCCACACTCCTTCAACTGCTTCTTCTTATTCCTTCTTTTCTCATTCGTCAACTTCTTCTTCTTCTTCCTATTGTTCTCCTTCTTCCACTTGCGCTTCTTCCTCTTCTTCTCGTTCTTCCACTTCTAGTTCTTCCTCTTCTACTTTTTCCACTTCTTCCTCCTCCTGTTCTCCTTCTTCTACTTGTTCTTCTTCATCCCCTCTCATTCCACTACTTCCTCCTATTCCTCTTGTTCTCCTTCTACCACTTCTTCTGCTTCAACTTGTTGTTCCTCCAATTTTCATCTACTTCTTCCACTTCTTTTGCTTACACTTCTTCTTCTTATTCCTCTTCTCTTCAATATTCCACTTCTTCTTCTTATTACTCTTCTCCCTCTTCCACTACTTCTCCTTCCACTTCTTCTTCTTCCTCTTCTGATAGCAATTTGGCGTCATATGATACCAACTGATAGAAATCCATAGGGGTTGCATTCGTTTTGTGGATCTATCTAGGTTGGAAGGTAATAAGTTAACAAAACAATGAAAATTGGGTAAAAAAAATGGAAAGGATGAAAATGGCTTAACGAAGGGATAAATGACGCCACTTCCAAGGATGGAAGATAAGTCATATGACGCCACAAGGGTAGTGATTTACCCTTGATAAGTCTAGTAGAACGCCACAAGGAAAAATTCCTTGATAAGTTCTAAAGAGAAATTCATCTCTCATAAAACCCAAATATAATTTCACTAATTCAATTATCGCCCTTTGAGTACAATTCAACCCCTATTTATAGAACGAGGTGGCTATTCAAAATCATAACTTCTAAAAGAAAAATTAAATACTTCATTATCACGCAATTATTACATATGATTAATTGCATGCTACATTAATTCCTAAATTAATGAAACGTTACAAAAAACGAAAAGTCATTGTTTTTTGCATTCATATCATCTTCTTCTCCTTTTTCCACTTCTTCTTCATCCCCTTTCGTTCCACTGCTTCTTCTTCTTCCCTTTTCCCTCATTCTTCCACTTCTTCTTCTTCTTCATATTCTTCTCCTTCTTCCACTTCTTCTTCCTCCTCTAGTTTTCCTTCTTCCATTTCTCCTTCTTCATCCCCTCTCATTTCACTACTTCCTCCTATTCCACTTGTTCTCCTTCTACCACTTGTTCTACTTCCACTTATTGTTCTTCTTCATTTTCGTTTCATTCCACTACTTCTTCTTACACTTGTTCTTCTTACCTTTCCTTCTTCTCGTTCCTCTTTTTCTCCACCCCCCACTTCTTTTGCTTCCAATTGCTCTTCTTCCTCTTCTTCTCCTTCCCCCAAATCTTCTACTTACACTTCTTCTTTTTCTTCCTCTTCTCCTCCATATTCCACTTCTTCTGCTGCTTCTTCCCTTCCCTTCTCGTCCTTCTTGCTTTTCCTCCTTTTCTCCTTCTTCCAGTTCTTCTTCTTCATCTGACCTCCTTCCACTGCTTCTTCTTCCTCCTCTTGTTCACCTTCTTCAACTTCTTCTCTTTCCACATCTTCTTCTTCTTCTTCCTTTTCTTCTCCTTCTTCAACTTTTTCTGCTTACTCTCCTTGTTCTTCCTCTTCTTCTCTTTCTTCCACTTCTCCTGCCTCCTCCTATTCTCTTCCATTAAGGTCAAGCATTGTTCTCTTCAATAATGATACAATTAACAATTTTAAAGTTTATTTCTTCAATGTTTGGCTCCTTTTGAAAAAGGGATGCCAATACTTGTTGCATAGCCTCCTTAGCTCTCCTTGTTCTTCTTACCTTTCCTTTGTCTACTGCCTCTTTTTCACCTCTTCTTCTTCCACTTGCATTTCTACCTCTTGTTCTCCTTCTTCCACTTCTTCTTCAGGATCCCCACTCCTGCAACTACTTCTTCTTCTTCCTCCTTTTCACTTCAGCTGCTTCCACTTGCTCTTCTTCTTCCATCCCTTCTCCTTCTTGCACTTCTTCTGCCTACACTACCTCTTCTTCCTCCACTTCTTCTTCTTCTCCTTCTTCCACTTCTTATTCCTCCTCCCTTGCCTTGCTTTCCTTCTTCTTACTCTTCTCTATCTTCCACTATTTCTCCTTCCGCTTCCTCTTCTTCCTCTTCTTTGCCTTCTTCCACTTCTTCTTCTTCATTCCCTTACCTTCCACTACTTCTTCTTCTTCCTCTTTTTCTCATTCTTCCACTTCTTCTTCTTCTTCCTATTGTACTCGTTCTTCCACTTGATCTTCTTCTCGTTCTTCCACTTCTCCTTCTTCCAGTCCTTCTTCTTCATTCCACCTGCTTCCACTAGTTCTTCCTCCTCCTCTTGTTCAACTTCTTCCACTTCTTCTATTTCCACATCTTCTTCTTCTTCCTTTTCTTCTCTTTCTTCCACTTCGTCTGTTTACTCTCCTTCTTCTTGCTCTTCTTCTCATTCTTCCACTTCCTCTGCCTTTTCTTGTTTTCCTCTTCCACTTCCTCTTCATCCTCTCCTCTCCTTCTTTTTCTTCCTCTTCATCTCCTTCTTCTTATTCCTTTTCCTTCGTCTTATCCCTCTTTTTCTCCTTCTTCTGCTTCCACTTACATTTCTACCTCTTGTTCTTCTTCTTCCACTTCCTCTCCATCATCCCCACTCCTTCAACTACTTCTTTTTCTTCCTCTTGTTCACCTTCTTCCACTTATGCTACATCCACTTGTTCTTCTTCTTCATTCTTTTCTCCTTCTTGCACTTCTTCTGCTTACACTATTTCTTCTTCCTCCCCTTTTTCTTCTCCTCATTCTACAACTTCTTCTTCCTCCTCCCTTGCTTTGCTTTCCTTCTTCTTACTTTTCTCCCTCTTTCACCACTTCTTCTTCTTCCCATTGTTCTTCTTCTTCGACTTCTTCTTCATCCCTTTTCCTTCCACTTGCATTTCTTCCTCTTCTTCTCGTTCTTCCACTTCTTCTTCTTCCTCTTCTTCTCCTTTATTTTCTTTTTCTTCCTCCTCTCATTCTCCTTGTTCCGCTTCTACTTCTTGATCCCCTCTCATTCCACTACTTTCTCTTGTTCCTCTTGTTGTTCTTCTACCACTTCTTCTGCTTCCACTTGCACTTCTTCCTCTTCTACTTCCTCTTGTTCTCCTTCTTCCACTTGCACTTCTTCCTCTTCTACTTCCTCTTGTTCTCCTTCTTCCACTTCTTCTTCATCCTCCCGTTCTCCTTCTTCCACCTCTACTTCTTCATTTCTGCTCATTCCACCCCTTCCTCCTATTCCTCTTGTTCTCCATCTCCCACTTCTTCTACTTCCACATGTTGTTCTTCTTCATTTTCGTCTACTTCTACCACTTCTTCTGCTTACACTTTTTCTTCTTCCTCTTCTTCCATTTCTTCTCCTTCGACTACTTCTTCTTCCCTTTCCTTCGTCTTCTCCCTCTTTTTATTCAACCTCTGCTTCCACTTGCATTTCCACCTCTTCTTCTTCTTCCTATTGTTCTCCTTCTTCCACTTGTACTTCTTCCTTTTCTTCTCGTTCTTCCAATTCTTCTTCTTCCTCTTCTTCTCCTTCTTCTACTTCTTCTTCCTCCTCCCGTTCTCTTTCTTCCACTTCTTCTTTGTCCTCTCGTTCTCCTTCTTCCACTTCTTCTTCTTCATTTCCTCTCATTCCACCGCTTCCTCCTATTCCTCTAATTCTCCATCTAGAACTTCTTCTGCTTCCACTTATTGTTCTTCTTCATTTTTGTTTCCTTCTACCACTTCTACTTACACTTCTTCTTCTTCCATTTCTTCTCTTTCCACTACTTCTTCTTCTTCCTTTTCCTTCTTCTCCTTTTTGTTTTCTTCATCCCCCATTTCTATTGCTTCCAATTGTTGCTCTTCCTCTTCTTTTCCTTCCCCCAAATCTGCTGCTTACACTTCTTCCTCTTCTTCCTCTTTTCCTCCATATTCCACTTCCAATGTTTCTTCTTCCCTTCCCTTCCCTTCCTTCTTTCTTTTCCTCCTTTTCTCCTTCTTCCTCTTCTCCTCCATATTCAACTTCCTCTGTTTCTTCTTCCCTTCCCTCTCCTCTCCTTCTTTTTCTTCCTTTTCCTTCTTCTTCTCCCTCTTTTTCTCCTTCTTCTGCTTCCACTTGCATTTCTACCCCTTGTTCTCTTTCTTCCACTTCTTCTTCAACATCCCCACTCCTTCAAATACTTCTTCTTCTTCCTCTTTTTGACGTTCTTCCACTTCTAATGATTCCACTTGTTCTTCTTCTTCCTTCCCTTCTCCTTCTTGCACTTCTTCTGCCCACACTACCTTTTGTTCCTCCCCTTCTTCTTCTCCTCCTTCTTCGACTTCTTCTTCCTCCTCCCTTGCCTTGCTTTCCTTCTTCTTACTCTTCTCCCTCTTCCACCACGTCTCCTTCCACTCCTTCTTCCTCTTCTTCTCCTTCTTCCACTTCTTCTTCTTTATCCCCTTTCCTTCCACTCCTTCTTCTTCTTCCTTTTTTTCTCATTTTTCCACTTCTTCTTCTTCTCCCTGTTGTCCTCCTTCTTCCACTTGCACTTCTTCCTCTTTTTCTCGTTCTTCCACTTCTTCTTCTTCCTCTTCTTCTCCTTCTTCCACTTCTTCTTCCTCCTCCGGTTCTCCTTCTTCTACTTTTTCTTCTTCATTGCCTCTTATTCCACTACTTGCTCCTATTCCTCTTATTCTCCTTCTACCACTTCTACTTCTACTTGTTGTTCTTCTTCTTTTTCATCTCCTTCTTCCAGTTCTTTTGTTTACACTTCTTCTTCTTCCTCTTCTTCCATTTGTTCTCCTTCCACTAGTTCTTCGTCTTTATTTTCTTCTTCTCCTTCGTCTTTTTCTCCATCCAGCACTTCTTTTGCTTCCAATTGTTGCTCTTCCTCTTCTTCTCCTTCCCCCAAATCTTCCGCTTACACTTCTTCTTCTTCCTCCTCTTCCCCTGGATAATCCATTTCCTCTGCTTCTTCTTCCCTTCCCTTCACCTCCTTCTTCCTTTTCCTTTCTCCTTCTTCTAGTTCTTATTCTTCATCCCATCTCCTTCCACTACTTTTTCTTCCACTTCTTCTCATTCCACATCTTCTTCTTCTTCCTTTTCTTCTGCTTCTTCCAGTTCTTCTGCTTACTCTCCTTCTTGTTCCTCACCCCTTGCCTTGCTTTCCTTCTTCTTAGTCTTCTCCCTCCTCCACTACTTCTCCTTCCATTTCTTCTTCCTCTTCTTCTCCTTCTTCCACTTCTTCTTCTTCATCCCCTTTCCTTCCACTGCTTCTTCTTTTTGCTCTTCTCCTCCATATTCCACTTCTTCTGCTTCTTCTTCCCTTCACTTCCCCCCGTTCTTCCTTTTCACCCTTTTCTCCTTCTTTCAGTTCTTCTGCTTCATCCCACCTCCTTCCACTACTTCATCTTCCTCCTCTTATTCACCTTCTTCAACTTCTTCTCTTTCTACATCTTATTCTTTTTCCGCTTCTTCTCTTTCTTCCACTTCTCCTGCCTCTTCTTGCTCTCTTTCTTGCACTTTTTTTCTTCATCCCCTTTCCTTCCATTGCTTCTTCTTCTTCCTGTTGTTCTCCATCTTCCACTTGCACTTCTTTCTTTTTTTCTCGTTCTTCCACTTCTTCTTCTTCTTCTTATTGTTTTCCTTCTTGCACTTGCACTTCTTCCTCCTCCCGTTCTACTTCGTCCACTTCTACTTCTTCATCCCCTTTGCTTTCACTGCTTCTTCTTTTCCCCCTTTTTCTCATTGTTCTCCTTCTTCCGCCTGCACTTCTTCTGCCTAGACTACCTCTTCTTCCTCCTCTTCTTGTTCTCCTCCTTCTTAGACTTCTTGTTCCTCCTCCTTTGCCTTGGTTTCCTTCTTCTTACTCTTCCTCTTCCACTACTTCTCCTTCCACTTCTTCTTCGTCTTCTTCTCTTTCTTCCACTTCTTCTTCTTCATCCCTTTTCCTGCCTCTGCTTCTTCTTCTTCCCATTTTTCTCATTCTTCCACCTCTTCCTCTTCTTCCTATTGTTCTCCTTCTTGCACTTCACTTCTTCATCTTCTTCTCGTTCTTATATTTCTTCTTCTTCCTCTTCTTCTCCTTCTTCCACTTCTTCTTCTTCATCCCCTCTCATTCCACTACTTCCTCCTCCTATTCCTCTTATTCTCCTTCTACCACTTCTTCTGCTTCCACTTATTCTTCTTCTTCTTTTTCGTCTCCTTCTTCCACGTCTTCTGCTTACACTTCTTCTTCTTCCTCCTCTTCCATTTCTTCTCCTTCCATTGCTTCTTGTTCTTCCTCTTTTTCTCATTCTTCCACTTCTTCTTTTTCTTCCTATTGTTCTCCATCTTCCAGTTGCACTTCTTCCTCCTCTTCTCGTTCTTCTTCTTCTTCTTCTTCCTATTGTTCTCCATCTTCTACTTGCACTTCTTCCTCTTCTTCTCGTTCTTCGACTTCTTTACACTTTCTCTTCTTCCATTTGTTATCCTTCCACTACTTCTTCTTCTTCCCTTTCCTTCTTCTCCTTCCTTTTTTTCTACATCCCCCACTTCTTTTGCTTCCAATTGTTGCTCTTCCTCTTCTTCTCCTTCCCCCAAATCTTCTACTTGGACTTCTTCTTCTTCTTCCACTACTTCCACTACTTCTTCCTCCTCTTGTTCACCTTCTTCCACTTCCTCGCTTTCCACATCTTCTTTTTCTTCTTCCTTTTCTTCTCCTTCTTCCGTATACTCTCCTTCTTCTTCCTCTTGTTCTCTTTCCTCCACTTCTCATGCCTCCTCTTGTTCTCTTTCTTCCATTTCTTCTTCATCCTCTCCTTTCCTTCTTGTTCTTCCTCTTCATCTCCTTCTTCTTCTTCCCTTTCCTTCCTCTTCTCCCTCTTTTTCTCCTTCTTCTGCTTCCACTTGCATTTCTACCTTTTGTGCTCCTTCTTCTTCATCATTCCTAGTCCTTCAACTACTAATTCTTCTTCCTCTTGTTCACCTTCTTCCACTTTTGCCGCTTCTGCTTGTTTTTCTTCTTCTTCCTCCTCCCTTACCTTGCTTTCCTTCTTCTTACTCTTCTCTCTCTTCCACTTCTTCTTCGTCCCCTTGTTCTCCTTCTTTCACTGCTTCTTCTTCTTCCCCTTTTCTTCCACTGCTTCTTCTTCTTCCCCTTTCCACCAAATATTCTTCTTCTTCCCCTTTTTCTTGTTGTCCACTTCTTCTTCTTCCTATTGTTCTCCTTCTTCCACTTCTTCTTCCTCGTTCCGTTCTCTTTCTTCCACTTCTTCTTCTTAATCCCCCCTCATTCCACTACTTCCTCCTATTCCTCTTGTTCTCCTTCTACCACTTTTTCTGCTTCCACTTGTTCTTCTTCTTCTTTTTCGTCTCCTTCTTCCTCTTCTTCTGCTTACACTTCTTCTTCTTACATATCTTCTCCTTCCACTACTTCTTCTTCTTCCCTTTCCTTCTTCTCCTTCCTCTTTTCCTCCATCCCCTAGTTTTTTTGCTTCCAATTGTTACTCTTACTCTTCTTCTCCTTCCCCCAAATGTTCTGCTTACACTTCTTCTTCTTCTTCTTCCTCTTTGCCTCCATATTCCCCTTCTTCTGCTTCTTGTTCCCTTCCCTTCCCCTCCTTCTTCCTTTTCGTCATGTTCACCTTCTTCCAGTTCTTCTTCTTCATCCCACCTCCTTCCACTACTTCTAATACCTCCTCTTATCCACCTTCTTCCACTTCTTCTCTTTCCACATCTTCTTCTTCTTCCTTTTCTTCTCCTTCTTCCAGTTCTTTTGCTTACTCTCTCCTTCTTCTTCCTCTTCTTCTCTTTCTTCCACTACTCCTGCCTCCCCATGTTCTCTTTCTTCCACTTCTTTTTCATCCTCCCCTCTCCTTCTTTTTCTTCCTCTTCACCTCCTTCTTCTTCTTCCCTTTCGTTCGTCTTCTCCCTCTTTTTCTCCTTCTTCTGCTTCCACTTGCATTTCTAAATCTTGTTCTCCTTCTTCCAGTTCTTCTTCATCAACCCCACTCCTTCAACTACTTCTTCTTCTTCCTCTTGTTCACCTTGTTCCACTTCTGCTGCTTCCAGTTGTTCTTCTTCTTCCTTCCCTTCTCCTTCTAGCACTTCTTCTGCCTACACTACCTCTTCTTCCTCCCCTTCTTCTTCTCCTACTTCTTCCACTTCTTCTTCCTCCTCCTTTGCCTTGCTTTCCTTCTTCTTACTCTTCTCCCTCTTCCTCTACTTCTCATTCCACTTCTTCTTCTTCCTCTTTTTCTCCTTCTTCCACTTCTTCTTCTTCATCCCTTTTGCTTCCACTGCTTCTTCTTCTTCCCCTTTTTCTCATTCTTCCATTTCTTCTTCTTCTTCCGATTGTTCTCCTTCTTCCACTTGCACTTCTTCCTCTTCTTCTTGTTCGTCCACTACTTCTTCTTCCTCTTCTTCTCCTTCTTCCACTTCTCCTTCCTCCTCCCGTTCTCCTTCTTCCACTTCTTCTGCTTCTTCCCCTCTCATTCCACTACTTCCTCATATTGCTGTTGTTCTCTTTCTAGCACTTCTTCTGCTTCCACTTATTGTTCTTCTTCTTTTTTGCCTCATTCTTCCACTTCTTGTGCGTAAACTTCTTCTTCTTCCTCTTCTTCCATTCCTTCTCCTTTCTCTTTTTCTCCATTCCACACTTATTTTGCTTCCAATTGTTCCCCTTCCTCATGTTCTCCTTCCCACAAATCTTCTGCTTACACTTCTTCTTCTTGTTCCTCTTCTCCTCCATATCCCACTTCTTCAACTTCTTCTTCCCTTCCCTTCCCCTCTGTCTTCCTTTTCATCCTTTTCGCCTTCTTCCACTTCTTCACTTTCCACATCTTCTTCTTCTTCCTTTTCTTCTGCTTCTTCCACTTACTCTCCTTCTTCTTCCTCTTCTTCTCTTTCTTCCAATTCTCCTGCCTCCTCTTATTCTCTTTCTTCCACTTCTTCTTCAAGGTCTCCTCTCCTTTTATTTTTCCTCTTCATTTCCTTCTTCTTCATCTTCTTCCCTTTCCTTCGTCTTCTCCCTCTTTTTCTCCTTCTTCGGCCTCCACCTGCATTTCTACCTCTTGTTCTCCTTCTTCCACTTCTTCTTCATCATCCCCACTCCTTCAACTACTACTTCTTCTTCCTCTTGTTCATCTTTTTCCACTCCTGCTGCTTCCACTTGTTCTTCTTCTTCCTTCCCTTCTCCTTCTTGCACTTCTTCTGCATACACTACCTCTTCTTCCTCCCCTTCTTCTTCTCCTCCTTTTTCCGCTTCTTCTTCCTCCTCCCTTGCCAGGCTTTCCTTTTTCTTACTCTTCTCCCTGTTCCACTACTTCTCCTTCCATGTCTTCTTCTTCCTCTTCTTCTCCTTCTTCCACTTCATCTTCTTCATCCCCTTTACTTCCACTACTCCTTCTTCTTTCTCTTTTTCTCATTCTTCTTCTTTTTCTTCTTCCTCCTATAGTTCTCCTTCTTCCACTTGAACTTCTTCTTCTTCTTCTCGTTCTTCCGCTTCTTCTTCCTCCTCTTCTTCTCCTTCTTCCACTTCTTCTTCCTCCTCCCATTCTCCTTCTTCCACTTCTTCTTCTTCATCGCCTCTCATTCGACTACTTCCTCCTATTCGTCATGTTCTCCTTCTACCACTTCTTCTGCTTTCACTTGTTGTTCTTCTTCTTTTTCATCTCCTTCTTCCACTTCTTCTTCCTCCTCTTCTTCCTTTTCCTTCCTCTCTTTCCTGTTTTTCTCCAGCCCCCACTTCTTCTGCTTCCAATTGTTGCTCTTCCTTTTCTTCTCCTGCCGCCAAATCTTTCGCTTACACTTCTTCTTCTTCTTCGATTTCTACTCCATATTCCACTTTTTCTGCTTCTTTTTCCCTTCCCCTCCTATCATCCCCACTCCTTCAACTACTTCTTATTCTTCCTCTTGTTCACCTTTTTCCACTTGTGTTGCTTCCACTTGTTCTTCTTCTTCCTTCTCTTCTCCATCTTGCACTTCTTCTGCCTACACTACCTCTTCTTCCTCTCCTTCTTCTTCTCCTCCTTCTTCCACTTCTTCTTCCTCCTCCCTTTCCTTACCTTCCTGCTTCTTACTCTTCTCCCTCTTCTGCTACTTCTCTTTCCCCTTCTTCTTCTTCCCCTTGTTCTCCTTGTTCCACTTCTTCTTCTTTAGCCTCTTTCCTTCCACTGCGTCTTCTTCTTCCTATTGTTCTCCTTCTTCGGCTTGCACTTCTTCCTCTTCTTCTCGTTCTACCACTTCTGCTTCTTCCTCTTCTTCTCGTTCTTCCATTTCTTCTTCTCGTTCTTGCACTTCTTCTTCTTCCTCTTCTTCTCCTTCTTCCACTTATTCTTCCTCCTCTCGGTTTCCTTCTTCCACTTATTCTTCCTCCTCCTATTCTCCTTCTTCTATTTCTTCATCTTCATCCCCTCTCATTCAACTACTTCCTCTTATTCCTCTTGTTCTCCTTCTACCACTTCCTTTGTTTCCACTTGTTCTTCTTCTTCTTTTTCGTCTCCTTCTTCCACTTCGTCTGCTTCCACTTCTTTTTCTTCCTCTTCTTCCATTTCTTCTCCTTCCACTACTTCTTCTTCTTCCCTTTCCTTCTTCTCCTTCCTCTTTCTTTCCATCCAGCACTTCTTTTGCTTCCAATTGTTGCTCTTCCTCTTCTTTTCCTCTGCCCAAATCTTCTGCTTAGCATTCTTCTTCCTCTTCCTGTTCTCCTCCATATTACACTTCTTTCGCTTCTTCTTCCCTTCCCTTCTCCTCCTTCTTCCTTTTCCTCCTTTTGTTTACCTTCTTCTACTTCTCCTCTTTCCACGCCTTCTTCCAATTATTCTATTTCCACATCTTCTTCTTTATCCTTTTCTTCTCCTTCTTCCACTTCTTCTACTTAGTCTCCTGCTTCTTCCTCTTCTTCTCTTTCTTCCACTTCTTCTACCTCATCTTGTTCCCTTTCTTCCATTTCTTGTTCATCCTCTCCTATCCTTCTTTTTCTTCCTCTTCATCTCCTGATTCTTCTTCCCTTTCCTTTGTCTTCTCGCTCTTTTTCTCCTTCTTCTTCTTCCACTTGCATTTCTACCTCTTGTTCTACTTGTTCCACTTCTTCTTCATCATCCCCACTCCTTCAACTACTTCTTCTTCTTCCTCTTGTTTACCTTCCTCCACTTCTGCTGCATCCACTTCTTCTTCTTCTTCCTTCCCTTCTTCTTCTTGCACTTATTTTGGCTAGACTACCTCTTCTTCCTCCCCTTCTACTTCTCCTTCTTAGACTTCTTCTTCCTCCTCCCTTGCCTTGCTTTCCTTCTTCTTACTCTTCCTCTTCAACTACTTCTCCTTTAACTTCTTCTTGTTCCTCTTCTTCTCCTTCTTCCACTTCGTCTTCTTCTTCCTATTGTTCTCCTTCTACCACTTACACTTCTTCCTCTTCTTTTTCTTCCGTTTCTTCTTCTTCCTCTTCTTCTCCTTCTTCCACTTCTTCTTCCTCCACTCGTTCTCCCTGTTTCACTGCTTTTGCTTCCACTTCTTTTTCTTCCTCTTCTTCCATTTCTTCTCCTTCCACTACTTCTTCTTCTTCCCTTTCCTTCTTCTCCTTCCTCTTTTTCTCCATCCCCCACTTCTTTTGCTTCCAATTTTTGCTCTTCCTCTTCTTCTCCTCCCCCAAATCTTCTGCTTAGACTTCTTCTTCCTCTTCCTCTTCTCCTCCAGATTCCATTTCTTTTGCTTCTTTTTCCCTTCCCTTCCCCTCCTTCTACCATTTCCTCATTTTCTCCTTCTTCCTGTTCTTCTTCTTCATCCCACCTCCTTCCACTACTTCTTCTTCCTCTTCTTGTTCACCTTCTTCCACTTCTTCTCTTTCCACATCTTCTTATTCTAGCTTTTCTTCTCCTTCTTCCACATACTTTCTTTCTTCTTCCTCTTCTTCTCTTTCATCCACTTCTCTTGCCTCATCTTGTTCTCTTTCTTCCACTTCTACTTCATCCTCTCCTCTCCTTCTTTTTCTTACTCTTCATCTCCTTCTTCTTCTTCCCTATCCTTCGTCTTCTCCCTCTTTTTCTCCTTCTTCTGCTTGCACTTGCATTTCTACCTCTTGTTCTCCTTCTTCCACTTCTACTGCTTCTACTTGTTCTTCTTCTAAATTCTCTTCTCCTTCTTGCACTTCTTCTACCTACACTACCTCTTATTCCTCCCCTTCTTCTTCTCCTCCTTCTTCCACTTCCTCTTCCTCCTCCATTGCTTTGCTTTCCTTCTTCTTACTATTCTCCCTCTTCTACTACTTCTCCTTCCACTTCTTCTTCTTCCTCTTGTTCTCCTTCTTCCACTTTTTCTTCTTCATCCCCTTTCCTTCCACTGGTTATTCTTCTTCCCTTTTTTCTCGTTCTTCCGCTTCTTCTTCTTCTTCCTATTGTTCTCCTTCTTCCACATGCACTTCTTCCTCTTCTACTCGTTCTTCCAGTTCTTCTTCTTCCTTTTCTTCTACTTCTTCCACTTCTCCTTCGTCCTCTCATTCTCCTTCTTCCATTTCTTCTTCTTCATCCCCTTTCATTCCACTACTTATTCCTATTCCTTTTTTTCTCCTTCTACCATTTCTTCTGCTTCCACTTGTTATTCTTCTTCTTTTTCATCTCCTTCTTCCACTTCTTCTGCTTACACTTCTTCTTCTTCCATTTCTTCTCCTTCAACTACTTTTTCTTGTTCTCTTTCCTTATTTTGCTTTTAATTTTTGCTCTTCCTGTTCTTCTCCTTCACCCAAATCTTCGGCTTAGACTTCTTCTTCTTCTTCCTCTTCTCCTCCATATTCCATTTCTTCTTCCCTTCCCTTCCCTTCCCCTCCTTCTTCCTTTTCCTCCTTTTCTCCTTCTTCCATTTCTTCTTCTGCATCCCACTTCCTTCCACTACTTCTTTTTTCCTCCTTTTCACCTTCTTCCACTTCTTCTCTTTCCACATCCTCTTGTTCTTCCTTTTCTTCTCCTTCTTCTACTTCTTCTGCTTACTCTCTTTCTTCTTCCTATTGTTCTCTTTCTTCCACTTCTCATGCCTCCTCTTGTTCTCTTTCTTCCACTTCTTCTTCATCCTCTCCTCTCCTTCTTTTTCTTCCTCTTCATCTCCTTCTTCTTCTTCCCTTTCCTTCGTCTTCTCCTTCTTTTTCTCATTCTTCTTCTTCCACTTGCATTTCTACCTCTTGTTCTCCTTCTTTCCACTTCTTAATCATCCTCGCTTCTTTAATTACTTCTTCTTCTTCCTCTTGTTCAGCTTCTTCCACTTCTGCTGCTTCCACTTGTTCTTCTTCTTCCTTCTCTTCTCCTTCTTGCACTTCTTCTGCCTACACTACCTCTTCTTCCTCCCCTTCTACTTCTACACGTTCTTCCACTTCTTCTTCCATCTCCATTGCCTTCCTTTCCTTCTTCTTACTCTCTCCCTCTTTGACTACTTCTGCTTCCACTTCTTCCACTTGCACTTCTTCCTATTCTTCTCGTTCTTCCACTTCTTCTTCTTCCTCTTCTTCTCCTTCTTCCACTTCTTCTTCCTCCTCCCGTTCTCCTTCTTCCACTTCTTGTTTTTCATCCTGATACAAATCCAAAGGGGTTGGATTCGTTTTAAGGATCTATCTAGGTTGGAAGATAATAAGTTAACAAAACAATGATAATTAGGTAAACAAGAAAATGGAAAGGATGAAAATGGTTTAACGAAGGGATAGATGACACCACTTTCAAGGATGGAAGATAACTCTAGCAGAATGCCACAAGGAAAAATTCCTTGATAAGTTCTAACGAGAAATTCGTGTCTCACAAAAGGGTAAAACCCAATTATAATTTCACTAATTCAATGGTTGTCCCTTGAGTACAATTCAGCCCCTATTTATAAAACTAGTTTGTTGTTCAAAATCATAACTCCCAAAAGAAAAATTAAATACTCCATTATCACGCAATTATCACATATGATTAATTGCATGTTACATTAATTCATAAATTAATGAAACGTTACAAAAAATGAAAAGTCATTGTCTTGTCTTCTCTGTCTTTTTCTCCTTCTTCCACTTCTACTGCTTCCACTTCTTCTTCTTCCTACTCTTCTCCTTCTTCCACTTGCACTTCTTCCTCTTCTTCTCGTTCTTCCACTTCTTCTTCTTCCTCTTCTTCTCTTTCTTCCATTTCTTCTTCCTCCTCCCGTTCTCCTTCTTCCACTTCTTCTTCTTCATCCGCTCTCATTCCACTACTTCTTTCTATTCCTCTTGTTCTCCTTCTACCACTTCTTCTGCTTCCACTTATTGTTCTTCTTATTTTTCGTCTCTCTCTTCCACTTCTTCTACTTATACTTCTTCTACTTCCCCTTCTTGTCCTTCTTCCATTTCTTCTCCTTCCACTACTTCTTCTTCTTGCCTTTCTCCTTCCTCTTTTTCTCCATCGCCCACTTCTTTTGCTTCTAAATGTTGCTTTTCCTCTTCTTTTCCTTCCCCAAAATCTTCTGCTTACACTTCTTCTTCCTCTTCTCCTCCATGTTCCACTTCTTTTGCTTTTTCTTCCCTTCCCTTCCTCTCTTTCTCCCTTTTTCTCCTTTTCTCCTTCTTCCACTCATTCCCCTTCTTCCAGTTCTTCTTCTTCATCCCACCTCCTTCCAATACTTCTTCTTCCTCCTCTTGTTCAGCTTCTTCCACTTATTCTCTTTCCACATCTTTTTCTTCTTCGTTCTCTTCTTGCACTTCTTCTGCTACACTACCTCTTCTTCCTTCCCTTCTTCTTCTCCTCCTTCTTCCACTTCTTCTTCCTCCTCTCTTGCCTTGCTTTCCTCCTTCTTGCACTTCTTCTGCTTACACTTCTTCTTCATCCTCTTCTTCCATTCCTTCTCCTGCCACAACTCTTCTTTCCTTTCCTTATTCTCCTGCCTCTTTTTCTCCATCCCCCACTTTTTTTGCTTCAAATTGTTGCTCTTCCTCTTCTTCTCCTTCCCCCAATCTTCTGCTTAGACTTCTTCTTCTTCTCCTCCATATTCCTCTTCTTCTCCTTCTTCCACTCCTTCTTCCTCCTCCCGTTCTCCTTCTTCCACTTCTTCTTCTTCATACCCTCTCATTCCACTACTTCCTCCTTGTTCTCCTTCTACCACTTCTTCTTCTTCATCCCCTTTCCGTCCACTGCTTCTTCTTCTTCCTCTTTTTCTCATTCTTCCACTTCTTCTTCTTCTTCATCCGCTCTCATTCCACTACTTCTTCCTATTCCTCTTTTTCTCCTTCTACCACTTGTACTGCTTCAACTTGTTGTTCTTCTTCTTTTTCATCTCCTTCTTCCACTTCTTCTGCTTACACTTCTTCTTCTTCCATTTCTTCTCCTTCTACTAATTCTTCTTGTTCCCTTTCCTTCGTTTCCTTCCTCTATTTCTCCATCCCCCACTTCTTTTGCTACCATTTGTTCCTCTTCCTCTTCTTCTCCTTCCCCAAAATATGCTACTTACACTTCTTCTTCTTCTTCCTCTTCTCCATATTCCACTTCTTCGACTTCTTCTTCTCTTCCCCTCCCCTCGTTCTTCGTTTTCCTCCTTTTCTCCTTCTTCAAGTTCTTGTTCGTCATCCCACCTCTTCCACTCCTTCTTCTTCGTGTTCCTATTGTTCTCCTTCTTCCAGGTTCACTTCTTCCTCTTCTTCTCTCTTTCTTCCACTTCTTCTTCTTCCTCTTCTTCTCCTTCTTCCCCTTCTTCTTCCTCCTCTCGTTCTCTTTCTTCCATTTCTTCTTCTTCATCGCCTCTCATTCCACTACTTCCTCCTATTCCTCTTGTTCTCCTTCTACCACTTATCCTGCTTCCACTTGTTGTTCTTCTTCAATTTCTTCTCCTTCCACTACTTCTTCTTCTTCCCTTTACGTCTTCTCCTTCCTCTTTTTCTCCATCCCCCACTTCCTTAGTTTCAAATTTTTGCTCTTCCTCTTCCTCTCCTTCCCCAAATCTTCTACTTAAACCTCTTCCTCTTCTCCTTCATATTCCACTTCTTCTTCCATTCCCGTCCCCTCCTTCTTCCTTTTCTTCCTTCTTCCAGTTCTTCTTCTTCATGCCACCTCCTTCCACTACTTATTCTTCCTCCTCCTATTCACGTGCTTCCGCTTCTTCTACTTCTTCCATTTTTTGTGCTTACTCTCCTTCTTCTTCGTCTTCTTCTCTTTGTTCCACTTCTTCTCCCTTCTCTTGTTCTCTTTCTTCCACCTCTTCTTCATCCTCTCCTCTCTTTCTTTTTCTTCCTCTTCATCTCCTTCTTCTTCTTTCCTTTCCTTCGTCTTCTCCCTTTCTTCTGCTCTTCTGCTTAAACTTGCATTTCTACCTCTTGTTCTCATTCTTCAACTTCTTCTTCTTCATCATCCCTTTTTCCTTCCACTGCTTCTTCTTCTTCCTCTTTCTCTCATTCTTCCACTTCTTCTTCTTCTTCCTATTGTTCTCATTCTTCCACTTGCACTTGTTGCTCTTCTTCTCGTTGTTCTACTTCTTCTTCTTCCTGTTGTTCTCCTTCTTCCACTTGCACTTCTTCCTCTACTTCTCCTTCTTCCACTTCTTCTTCGTCCTCTTCTTCTCCTTCTTCCACTTCTTCTTCCTCTTCTCATTCTCCTTCTTCCACTTCTTCTTCCTCCTCTCATTCTCCTTCTTCCAGTTCTTCTCCCTCCTCCTGTTCTCCTTTTTCCAATTCTTCTTCCTCCTCCCGTTCTCCTTCTTCCACTTCTTCTTCTTCATCCCCTCTCATTCCACTACTTCCTCCTATTCCTCTTGTTCTCCTTCTACCACTTGTTCTTCTTCTTCTTTTTCGTCTCCTTCTTTCACTTTTTCTGATTACACTTGTTCTTCTTCCTCTTCTTCCATTTCGTCTCCTTCCCCCGCTTCTTTTGCCTCCAACTATTGC
Organism: Psophocarpus tetragonolobus; assembly: GCA_037954015.1. Lineage (NCBI taxonomy): Eukaryota > Viridiplantae > Streptophyta > Magnoliopsida > Fabales > Fabaceae > Psophocarpus > Psophocarpus tetragonolobus. The sequence continues at coordinate 55,584,533 of CM075688.1, read as the reverse complement.
TCTTCCTCTTCTTCTCCTTCCCCCAAATCTTCTGCTTATACTTCTTCTTCTTCTTCCTCTTCTCCTCGATATTCCACTTCTTCTGCTTCTTCTTCCCTTCCCTTCCCCTTCTTCTTCCTTTTCCTCTTTTTCTCCTTCTTGCAGCTCTTCCTGTTCACTCCTTTCACTACTTCTTCCTCCTCTTGCTCACCTTCTCCCACTTCTTCTCTTTCCACGTCTTCTTCGTCTTCCTTTTCTTCTCCTTCTTCCACTTCTTCTACTTACTCTCATTCTTCTTCCTTTTCTTCTCTTTCTTCCACTTCTTCTGCCTCCTCTTGTTCTCTTTCTTCCACTTCTTCTTCATCCTCTCCTCTTGTTCAACTACTTCCGTTTCGTTCATCTTCTCCCTCTTTTTCTACTTGTTCTGCTTCCACTTGCATTTGTACCTCTTGTTCTCCTTGTTCCACTTCTATTGCTTCCACTTCTTCTATCTATTCCTTTCCTGCTCCTTCTTGCACTTCTTCTGCCTATAGTACCTCTTCTTCCTCCCCTTCTTCCACTTCTTCTTCCTTCTCCCTTGCCTTGCTTTCCTTCTTCTTACTCTTCTACCTCCTCCACTACTTCTCCTTCCATTGCTTCTTCTTCCTCTTCGTCTTCTTCTTCCTTGTCAAACATAATTTACTAGATAATTTAAAACTTCTTTATAAAAGATGATAACGGTAATAATCATTGGGCCTAATAAATGCCAAAAAAGGTGACATAATTATCATCTTTGTAAAAGATAATTTAATAGATCATTTCAAATTTCTTTATTACAAGATTATAACGGTAACGATCATTGGGCGTAATAAATGCTAAAAAAGTTGATATAATTATCTTCTTTGTAAAAAGATAATTTACTAGATAATTTAAAATTTCTAATTAAAAGATCATAACGGTAACGATTATTGGGCCGAATAAATGCTAAAAAAGTTTACATAATTATCTTCTTTGTCAAAGATAATTTACTAGATAATTTAAAATTTCTTATTAAAAGATCTTACTGGTAACGATCGTTGGGCCTAATAAATGCTAAAAAACTTGACATAATTATCTTCTTTGTAAAAGGTAATTTAATAGATCATTTAAAATTTCTTTATACAAGATCATAACGGTAACGATCATTGGGCCTAATAAATGCTAAGAAAGTTGACATAATTATCTTCTTTTTCAAAGATAATTTACTAGATAATTTCAAATTTCTGTATAAAAGATCATAACGGTAAAGATCGTTGGGCCAAAAAAATGCCAAAAAAAGTTTATATAATTATCTTCGTAAAAGATAATTTAGTAGATCATTTAAAATTTCTTTATAAAGGATCATAAAGGTAAAGATCATTACGGTAACAATCATTGGGCCTAATAAATGCTAAAATATTTGACATAATTATCTTCTTTGTGATAGATAATTTACTAGATAATTTAAAATTTATTGTTAAAAGATCATAACGGTAACGATCGTTGGGCCTAATAAAAGCCAAAAACCTTCACATAGTTATCTTCTTTGTAAAAGATAATTTAATAGATCATTTAAATTTTCTTTATAAAAGATCATAATGGTAACGATCATTGGGCCTAATATATGCTAAAAAATTTGACATAATTATCTTCTCTGTAAAAGATAATTTACTAGAAAATTTAAAATTTCTTATTAAAAGATTATAACGTTAACGATCATTGGGCCTAATAAATGCTAAAAAAGTTGACATGATTATCTTCTTTGTAAAAGCTAGTTTAATAGATCATTTAAAATTTCTTTGTAAAAGATCAAAACGGTAAAGACCATTGGCCATCCTAAATGCCAAAAAAGTTGACATACTTATCTTCTTTCTAAAAGATAATTTAATAGTTAATTTAAAATTTCTTATTAAAAGATCATAACGGTAACAATCATTGGGCCTAATAAATGGGAAAAAACTTGACATAATTATCTTCTTTATAAAAGCTAATTTAATAGATCATTTAAAATTTCTTTGTAAAAGATCATAACGGTAAAGATCTTTGGCCCTAATAAATGCCAAAAAAGTTGACATAATTATCTTCTTTGTAAAAGATAATTTAATAGATGATTCAAAATATCTTTATTAAAAGATTATAACGGTAAAGATCATTGGGCCTAATAAATGGCAAAAAAAGTTGATATAATTATCTTTTTTGTAAAAGATAATTTAGTAGATCATTTAAAATTTCTTATTAAAAGATCATAACGGTAACGATCGTTGGGCCTAATAAACGCTAAAAAAGTTGAGATAGTTATCTTCTATGTAAAAGCTAATTTAATAGATCATTTAAAATTTCTTTGTAAAAGATCATCACGGTAAAGATCATTGGCCATCATAAATGCCAAAAAAGTTGACATAATTATCTTCTTTGTAAAAGATAATTTAATAGATCATTTAAAATTTCTTTATTAAGAGATTATAATGGTAACGATCATTGGGCGTAATAAATGCTAAAAAAGTTGATATAATTATCCTGTTTGTAAAAGATAATTTACTAGATAATTTAAATTTTCTAATTAAAAGATCATAATGGTAATGATCGTTGGGCCGCATAAATGCTAAAAAAGTTGACATAGTTATCTTCTTTGTCAAAGATAATTTCCAGAAAATTTAAAATTTCTTATTAAAAGATCATAACAGTAACGATCATTGGGCCTAATAAATGGTAAAAAATTTGACATAATTATCTTCTTTGTAAAACATAATTTAATAGATCATTTAAAATTTCTTTATAAAAGATCAGAACGGTAAAGATCATTGGGCCTAATAATGCCAAAAAATGTTGATATAATTATCTTTTCTGTAAAAGATAATATAGTAGATCATTTAAAATTTCTTTATAAAGGATCATAAAGGTAAAGATCATTACGGTAACAATCATTGGGCCTAATAAATGCTAAAATAGTTGACATAGTTATCTTCTTTGTGATAGATAATTTACTAGATAATTTAAAATTTATTATTAAAAGATCATAACTGTAACGATCGTTGGGCCTAATAAAAGCTAAAAACGTTCACATAGTTATCTTCTATGTAAAAGATAATTTAATAGATTATTTAAAATTTCTTTATAAAAGATCATAACGGTAACGATCATTGGGCCTAATATATGCTGAAAAAGTTGACATAATTACCTTCTTTGTAAAAGATAATTTACTAGAAAATTTAAAATTTCTTATTAAAAGATTATAATGGTAACGATCATTAAGCCTAATAAATGCTAAAAAAGTTGAGATAATTATCTTCTTTGTGATAGATAATTTACTAGATAATTTAAAATTTATTATTGAAAGATCATAACGGTAACGATCGTTGGGCCTAATAAAAGCTAAAAACGTTCACATAGTTATTTTCTTTGTAAAAGATAATTTAATAGATCATTTAAAATTTCTTTATAAAAGATCATAACGGTAACGATCATTGGGCCTAATATATGCTAAAAAAGTTGACATAATTATCTTCTTTGTAAAAGATAATTTACTACAAAATTTAAAATTTCTTATTAAAAGATCATAACGGTAACGATCATTGGGCCTAATAAATGCTAAAGAATTTGACATAATTATCTTATTTGTAAAAGCTAATTTAATAGATCATTTAAAATTTCTATCTAAAAGATCATAACGGTAAAGATCATTGGCCATCATAAATGCCAAAAAAGTTGACATAATTATCTTCTTTGTAAAAGATAATTTAATAGATCATTTAAAATTTCTTTGTTAAAAGATCATAACGGTAACGATCATTGGGCGTAATAAATGCTAAAAAAGTTTATATAATTATCCTCTTTCTAAAAGATAATTTACTAGATAATTTAAAATTTCTAATTAAAAGATCATAACGGTAACGATCATTGGGCCAAATAAATGCTAAAAAAGTTGACATAGTTATCTTCTTTGTAAAAGATAATTTAAAATTTCTTATTAAAAGATCATAACGGTAATGATCATTGGCCTAATAAATGCTAAACAAGTTGACATAGTTATCCTCTTTGTAAAAGATAATTTAATAGATCATTTAAAATTTCTTTATAAAAGATCATAACGGTAACGATCATTGGGCCTAACAAATGCTAAAAAAGTTGACATAATTATCTTCTTTGTCAAAGATAATTTACTAGATAATTTAGAACTTCTTTATAAAAGATAATAACGGTAAAAATGATTGGGCCTAATAAATGCCAAAAAAGTTGACATAATTATCTTCTTTGTAAAAGATAATTTAAAATTTCTTATTAAAAGATCATAACGGTAATGATCATTGGCATAATAAATGCTAAAAAAGTTGATATAGTTATCCTCTTTGTAAAAGATAATTTAATAGATCATTTAAAATTTCTTTATAAAAGATCATAACGGTAACGATCATTGGGCCTAATAAATGCTAAAAAAATTGACATAATTATGTTATTTGTAAAAGATAATTTAATAGATCATTTAAAATTTCTTTATTAAAAGATTATAACGGTAACAATCATTGGGCGTAATAAATGCTAAAAAAGTTGATATAATTATCTTTTCTGTAAAAGATAATTTAGTAGATCATTTAAAATTTCTCTATAAAGGATCGTAAAGGTAAAGATCATTACGGTAACAATCATTGGGCCTAATAAATGCTAAAATAGTTGACATAATTATCTTCTTTGTGATAGATACTTTACTAGATAATTTAAAATTTATTATTAAAAGATCATAACGGTAACGATTGTTGGGCTTAATAAAAGCTAAAAACGTTCACATAGTTATCTTCTTTGTAAAAGGTAATTTAATAGATCATTTAAAATTTCTTTATAAAATATCATAACGGTAACGATCATTGGGCCTAATATATGCTAAACAAGTTGACATAATTATATTCTTTGTAAAAGATAATTTACTGGATAATTTAAAATTTCTAATTAAAAGATCATAACGGTAACGATTATTGGGCCGAATAAATGCTAAAAAAAAGTTGATATAATTATCTTTTCTGTAAAAGATAATGTAGTAGATCATTTAAAATTTCTTTATAAAGGATCATAAAGGTAAAGATCATTACGGTAACAATCATTGGGCCTAATAAATGCTAAAATAGTTGACATAATTATCTTCTTTGTGATAGATACTTTACTAGATAATTTAAAATTTATTATTAAAAGATCATAACGGTAACGATTGTTGGGCTTAATAAAAGCTAAAAACGTTCACATAGTTATCTTCTTTGTAAAAGATAATTTAATAGATCATTTAAAATTTCTTTATAAAAGATCATAACGGTACCGATCAATGGGCCTAGTAAATGCTAAAAAAGTTTGCGTAATTATCTTCTTTGTAAAAGATAATTTACTAGACAATTTAAAATTTCTTACTAAAAGCTCATAACGCTAACGATTATTGGGCCTAATAAATGCTAAAAAAGTTGACATAATTATCTTCTTTGTAAAAGATAATTTAATACATCATTTAAAATTTATTTATAAAAGATCATAACGGTAACGATCATTGGGCCTAATAAATGCTAACAAAGTTGATATAATTATATTCTTTGTAAAACATAATTTAATAGATCATTTAAAATTTCTTTATAAAAGATCGTAACGGTAACGATCATTAGACCCAATATATGCTACAAAAGTTGACATAATTATCTTCTTTGTAAAAGCTAATTTAATAGATTATTTAAAATTTCTTTGTAAAAGATCATAACAGTAACGATCATTGGGCCTAATATATGCTAAAAAAGTTGACATAATTATCTTCTTTGTAAAAGCTAATTTAATAGATCATTTAAAATTTCTTTATTAAAAGATTATAAAGGTAACGATCATTGGGCGTAATAAATGCTAAAAAAGTTGATATAATTATCTTCTTTTTAAAAGATAAGTTACTAGATAATTTAAAATTTCTAATTAAAAGATCGTAATGGTAACGATTATTGGGCCGAATAAATGCTAAAAAAGTTTACGTAATTATCTTCTTTGTAAAAGGTACTTTAATAGATCATTTAAAATTTCTTTATAAAAGACAATAACGGTAACGATCATTGAGCCTAATAAATACTAAGAAAGTTGACATAATTATATTATTTGTAAAACATAATTTAATAGATCATTTAAAATTTCTTTATAAAAGATCATAACGGTAAAGATCATTGTGCCTAATAAATGCCAAACAAAGATGATATAATTATATTTTCTGTAAAAGATAATTTAGTAGATCATTTAGAATTTATTTATAAACGATCATAAAGGTAAAGATCATTACGGTAACAATCATTGGGCCTAATAATTGCTAAAATAGTTGACATAATTATCTTCTTTGTGATAGATAATTCACTAAATAATTTAAAATTTATTATTAAAAGATCATAACGGTAACGATGGTTGGGCTTAATAAAAGCTAAAAACGTTCACATAGTTATCTTATTTGTAAAAGATAATTGGGCCTAATATATGCTAAAAAAGTTGGCATAATTATCTTCTTTGTAAAAGATAATTTACTAGAAAAATTAAAATTTCTTATTAAAAGATCATAACGGTAACGATCATTGGGCCTAATAAATGCTAAAAAAGTTGGCATAATTATCTTCTTTTGAAAAACTAATTTAATAGGTCATTTAAAATTTCCTTGTAAAAGATCATAACGGTAAAGATCATTGGCCATCATAAATGCCAAAAAAGTTGACATAATTATCTTCTTTGTAAAACATAATTTAATAGATCATTTAAAATTTCTTTATTAAAAGATTATAACGGTAACGATCATTGGGCGTAATACATGCTAAAAAAGTTGATATAATTATCTTCTTTGTAAAAGATAAGTTACTAGATAATTTAAAATTTCTAATTAAAAGATCATAACGGTAACGATTATTGGGCCGAATAAATGCTAAAATAGTTGACCTAATTATCTTCTTTGTGATAGATACTTTACTAGATAATTTAAAATTTACTATTAAAAGATAATAACGGTAAGGATCGTTGGGCGTAATAAAAGCTAAAAACGTCCACATAGTTATCTTCTTTGTAAAAGATAATTTAATAGATCATTTAAAATTTCTTTATAAAAGATCATAACGATACCGATCAATGGGCCTAGTAAATGCTAAAAAAGTTTACATAATTATCTTCTTTCTAAAAGATAATTTACTAGACAATTTAAAATTTCTTACTAAAAGCTCATAACGCTAACGATTATTGGGCCTAATAAATGCTAAAAAAGTTGACATAATCATCTTCTTTGTAAAATATAATTTAATACATCATTTAAAATTTCTTTATTAAAAGATTATAACGGTAACGATCATTGGGCGTAATAAATGCTAAAAAAGTTGATATAATTATCTTCTTTGTAAAAGATAAGTTGCTAGATAATTTAAAATTTCTAATTAAAAGATCATAACGGTAACGATTATTGGGCCGAATAAATGCTAAAAAAGTTTACATAATTATCTTCTTTGTCAAAGATAATTTACTAGATAATTTAAAATTTCTTATTAAAAGATCATACCGATAACGATCGTTGGGCCTAATAAATGTTTAAAAACTTGACATAATTATCTTCTTTGCAAAAGGTAATTTAATAGATCATTTAAAATTTCTTTATAAAAGATCATAACGGTAAAGATCATTGGGCCTAATCAATGCCAAAAAAAGTTGATATAATTATCTTTTCTGTAAAAGATAATTTAGTAGATCATTTAAAATTTCTTTATAAAGGATCATAACGGTAAAGATCATTACGGTAACATTCATTGGGACTAATAAATGCTAAAATAGTTGACATAATTATCTTCTTTGTGAGACATAATTTACTAAATAATTCAAAATTTATAATTAAAAGATCATAACGCTAACGATTGGTGGGCTTAATAAAAGCTAAAAACGTTCACATAGTTATCTTCTTTGTAAAAGATAATTTAATATATCATTTAAAATTTCTTTATAAAAGATCATAACGGTAGCGATCATTGGGCCTAATATATGCTAAAAAACTTTACATAATTATCTTCTTTGTAAAAGCTAATTTAATAGATCATTTAAAATTTCTTTATAAAAGATCATAACGGTAACGATCATTGGGCCTAATATATGCTACAAAAGTTGACATAATTATCTTCTTTGTAAAAGCTAATTTAATAGATCATTTAATATTTCTTTGTAAAAGATCATAATGGTAAAGATCATTGGCCATCATAAATGCCAAAAAAGTTGACATAATTATCTTCGTTATAAAAGATAATTTAATAGATCATTTAAAATTTCTTTATTAAAAGATTATAACGGTAACGATCATTGGGCATAATAAATGCTAAAAAAGTTGATATAATTATATTTTCTGTAAGAGATAATTTAGTAGATCATTTACAATTGCTTTATAAAGGATCATAATGGTAAAGATCATTACGGTAACAATCATTGGGCCTAATAAATGCTAAAACAGTTGACATAATTATCTTCTTTGTGATAGATACCTTACTACATAATTTAAAATTTACTATTAAAATATCATAACGGTAACGATCGTTGGGCTTAATAAAAGCTAAAAACGTTCACATAGTTATCTTCTTTGTAAAAGATAATTTAATAGATCATTTAAAATTTCTTTATAAAAGATCATCACGATACCGATCAATGGGCCTAGTAAATGCTAAAAAAGTTTACATAATTATCTTCTTTGTAAAAGATAATTTACTAGACAATTTAAAATTTCTTACTAAAAGCTCATAACGCTAACGATTATTGGGCCTAATAAATGCTAAAAAAGTTGACATAATTATCTTCTTTGTAAAAGATAATTTAATACATCATTTAAAATTTCTTTATAAAAGATCATAACGGTAACGATCATTGGGCCTAATAAATGCTAATAAAGTTGACATAATTATATTCTTTGTAAAACCTAATTTAATAGATCATTTAAAATTTCTTTATAAAAGATCATAACGGTAAAGATCATTGGGCCTAATAAATGCCAAAAAAGTTGGCATAATTATCTTCTTTGGAAAAGCTAATTTAATAGATAATTTAAAATTTCTTTGTAAAAGATCATAACGGTAAAGATCATTGGCCATCATAAATGCCAAAAAAGTTGACACAATTATCGTCTTTGTAAAAGATAATTCAATAGATCATTTAAAATTTCTTTAGTAAAAGATTATAACGGTAACGATCATTTTGCGTAATAAATGCTAAAAAGGTTTACATAATTATCTTCTTTGTCAAAGATAATTTACTAGATAATTTAAAATTTACTATTAAAAGATCATAACGGTAACGATCGTTGGGCTTAATAAAAGCTAAAAACGTTCACATAGTTATCTTCTTTGTAAAAGATAATTTAATAGATCATTTAGAATTTCTTTATAAAAGATCATCACGATACCGATCAATGGGCCTAGTAAATGCTAAAAATGTCTACATAATTATCTTCTTTGTAAAAGATAATTTACGAGACAATTTAAAATTTCTTACTAAAAGCTCATAACGCTAACGATTATTGGGCCTAATAAATGCTAAAAAAGTTGACATAATTATCTTCTTTGTAAAAGATAATTTAATACATCATTTAAAATTTCTTTATAAAAGATCATAACGGTAACGATCATTGGGCCTAATAAATGCTAATAAAGTTGACATAATTATATTCTTTGTAAAACCTAATTTAATAGATCATTTAAAATTTCTTTATAAAAGATCATTGGGCCTAATAAATGCCAAAAAAGTTGGCATAATTATCTTCTTTGGAAAAGCTAATTTAATAGATAATTTAAAATTTCTTTGTAAAAGATCATAACGGTAAAGATCATTGGCCATCATAAATGCCAAAAAAGTTGACACAATTATCGTCTTTGTAAAAGATAATTCAATAGATCATTTAAAATTTCTTTAGTAAAAGATTATAACGGTAACGATCATTTTGCGTAATAAATGCTAAAAAAGTTGATATAATTATCTTCTTTGTAAAAGATAAGTTACTAGATAATTTAAAATTTCTAATTAAAAGATCATAACGATAATGATTATTGGGCCGAATAAATGCTAAAAAGGTTTACATAATTATCTTCTTTGTCAAAGATAATTTACTAGATAATTTAAAATTTCTTATTAAAAGATCATACCGATAACGATCGTTGGGCCTAATAAACATTTAAAAACTTGACATAATTATCTTCTTTGTAAAAGGTAATTTAATAGATCATTTAAAATTTCTTTATAAAAGATAATAACGGTAACGATCATTGAGCCTAATAAATGCTAAGAAAGTTGACATAATTATCTTCTTTGTAAAACATAATTTAATAGATCATTTAAAATTTCTTTATAAAAGATCATAACGGTAAAGATCATTGGGCCTAATCAATGCCAAAAAAAGTTGATATAATTATCTTTTCTGTAAAAGATAATTTAGTAGATCATTTAAAATTTCTTTATAAAGGATCATAACGGTAAAGATCATTACGGTAACATTAATTGGGACTAATAAATGCTAAAATAGTTGACATAATTATCTTCTTTGTGAGACATAATTTACTAAATAATTGAAAATTTATTATTAAAATATCATAACGCTAACGATTGTTGGGCTTAATAAAAGCTAAAAACGTTCACATAGTTATCTTCTTTGTAAAAGATAATTTAATAGATCATTTAAAATTTCTTTATAAAAGATCATAACGGTAACGATCATTGGGCCTAATATATGCTAAAAAAGTTTACATAATTATCTTCTTTGTAAAAGCTAATTTAATAGATCATTTAAAATTTCTTTATAAAAGATCATAACGGTAACGATCATTGGGCCTAATATATGCTACAAAAGTTGACATAATTATCTTCTTTGTAAAAGCTAATTTAATAGATCATTTAAAATTTCTTTGTAAAAGATCATAACGGTAAAGATCATTGGCCATCATAAATGCCAAAAAAGTTGACATAATTATCTTCGTTATAAAAGATAATTTAATAGATCATTTAAAATTTCTTTATTAAAAGATTATAACGGTAACGATCATTGGGCGTAATAAATGCTAAAAAAGTTGATATAATTATCTTCTTTGTAAAAGATAAGTTACTAGATAATTTAAAATTTCTAATTAAAAGATCATAACGGTAACGATTATTGGGCCGAATAAATGCTAAAAAAGTTTACATAATTATCTTCTTTGTCAAAGATAATTTACTAGACAATTTAAAATTTCTTATTAAAAGATCATACCGATAAAGATCGTTGGGCCTAATAAATGTTTAAAAACTTGACATAATTATCTTCTTTGTAAAAGGTAATTTAATAGATCATTTAAAATTTCTTTATAAAAGATCATAACGGTAAAGATCATTGGGCCTAATAAATGCAAAAAAAAGATGATATAATTATATTTTCTGTAAGAGATAATTTAGTAGATCATTTACAATTGCTTTATAAAGGATCATAATGGTAAAGATCATTACGGTAACAATCATTGGGCCTAATAAATGCTAAAACAGTTGACATAATTATCTTCTTTGTGATAGATACCTTAGTAGATAATTTAAAATTTACTATTAAAAGATCATAACGGTAACGATCGTTGGGCTTAATAAAAGCTAAAAACGTTCACATAGTTATCTTCTTTGTAAAAGATAATTTAATAGATCATTTAAAATTTCTTTATAAAAGATCATCACGATACCGATCAATGGGCCTAGTAAATGCTAAAAAAGTCTACATAATTATCTTCTTTGTAAAAGATAATTTACTAGACAATTTAAAATTTCTTACTAAAAGCTCATAACGCTAACGATTATTGGGCCTAATAAATGCTAAAAAAGTTGACATAATCATCTTCTTTGTAAAATATAATTTAATACATCATTTAAAATTTCTTTATTAAAAGATTATAACGGTAACGATCATTGGGCGTAATAAATGCTAAAAAAGTTGATATAATTATCTTCTTTGTAAAAGATAAGTTGCTAGATAATTTAAAATTTCTAATTAAAAGATCATAACGGTAACGATTATTGGGCCGAATAAATGCTAATAAAGTTTACATAATTATCTTCTTTGTCAAAGATAATTTACTAGATAATTTAAAATTTCTTATTAAAATATCATACCGATAACGATCGTTGGGCCTAATAAATGTTTAAAAACTTGACATAATTATCTTCTTTGTAAAAGGTAATTTAATAGATCATTTAAAATTTCTTTATAAAAGATCATAACGGTAAAGATCATTGGGCCTAATAAATGCAAAAAAAAGATGATATAATTATATTTTCTGTAAGAGATAATTTAGTAGATCATTTACAATTGCTTTATAAAGGATCATAATGGTAAAGATCATTACGGTAACAATCATTGGGCCTAATAAATGCTAAAACAGTTGACATAATTATCTTCTTTGTGATAGATACCTTACTAGATAATTTAAAATTTACTATTAAAAGATCATAACGGTAACGATCGTTGGGCTTAATAAAAGCTAAAAACGTTCACATAGTTATCTTCTTTGTAAAAGATAATTTAATAGATCATTTAAAATTTCTTTATAAAAGATCATCACGATACCGATCAATGGGCCTAGTAAATGCTAAAAAAGTTTACATAATTATCTTCTTTGTAAAAGATAATTTACTAGACAATTTAAAATTTCTTACTAAAAGCTCATAACGCTAACGATTATTGGGCCTAATAAATGCTAAAAAAGTTGACATAATTATCATCTTTGTAAAAGATAATTTAATACATCATTTAAAATTTCTTTATAAAAGATCATAACGGTAACGATCATTGGGCCTAATAAATGCTAATAAAGTTGACATAATTATATTCTTTGTAAAACATAATTTAATAGATCATTTAAAATTTCTTTATAAAAGATCATAACGGTAAAGATCATTGGGCCTAATAAATGCCAAAAAAGTTGGCATAATTATCTTCTTTGGAAAAGCTAATTTAATAGATAATTTAAAATTTCTTTGTAAAAGATCATAACGGTAAAGATCATTGGCCATCATAAATGCCAAAAAAGTTGACACAATTATCGTCTTTGTAAAAGATAATTCAATAGATCATTTAAAATTTCTTTAGTAAAAGATTATAACGGTAACGATCATTTTGCGTAATAAATGCTAAAAAGGTTTACATAATTATCTTCTTTGTCAAAGATAATTTACTAGATAATTTAAAATTTCTAATTAAAAGATCATACCGATAACGATCGTTGGGCCTAATAAACGTTTAAAAACTTGACATAATTATCTTCTTTGTAAAAGGTAATTTAATAGATCATTTAAAATTTCTTTATAAAAGATAATAACGGTAACGATCATTGAGCCTAATAAATGCTAAGAAACTTGACATAATTATCTTCTTTGTAAAAGGTAATTTAATAGATCATTTAAAATTTCTTTATAAAAGATCATAACGGTAAAGATCATTGGGCCTAATAAATGCAAAAAAAAGATGATATAATTATATTTTCTGTAAGAGATAATTTAGTACATCATTTACAATTGCTTTATAAAGGATCATAATGGTAAAGATCATTACGGTAACAATCATTGGGCCTAATAAATGCTAAAACAGTTGACATAATTATCTTCTTTGTGATAGATACCTTACTAGATAATTTAAAATTTACTATTAAAAGATCATAACGGTAACGATCGTTGGGCTTAATAAAAGCTAAAAACGTTCACATAGTTATCTTCTTTGTAAAAGATAATTTAATAGATCATTTAAAATTTCTTTATAAAAGATCATCACGATACCGATCAATGGGCCTAGTAAATGCTAAAAAAGTTTACATAATTATCTTCTTTGTAAAAGATAATTTACTAGACAATTTAAAATTTCTTACTAAAAGCTCATAACGCTAACGATTATTGGGCCTAATAAATGCTAAAAAAGTTGACATAATTATCTTCTTTGTAAAAGATAATTTAATACATCATTTAAAATTTCTTTATAAAAGATCATAACGGTAACGATCATTGGGCCTAATAAATGCTAATAAAGTTGACATAATTATATTCTTTGTAAAACATAATTTAATAGATCATTTAAAATTTCTTTATAAAAGATCATAACGGTAAAGATCATTGGGCCTAATAAATGCCAAAAAAGTTGGCATAATTATCTTCTTTGGAAAAGCTAATTTAATAGATAATTTAAAATTTCTTTGTAAAAGATCATAACGGTAAAGATCATTGGCCATCATAAATGCCAAAAAAGTTGACACAATTATCGTCTTTGTAAAAGATAATTCAATAGATCATTTAAAATTTCTTTAGTAAAAGATTATAACGGTAACGATCATTTTGCGTAATAAATGCTAAAAAGGTTTACATAATTATCTTCTTTGTCAAAGATAATTTACTAGATAATTTAAAATTTCTTATTAAAAGATCATACCGATAACGATCGTTGGGCCTAATAAACGTTTAAAAACTTGACATAATTATCTTCTTTGTAAAAGGTAATTTAATAGATCATTTAAAATTTCTTTATAAAAGATAATAACGGTAACGATCATTGAGCCTAATAAATGCTAAGAAAGTTGACATAATTATCTTCTTTGTAAAACATAATTTAATAGATCATTTAAAATTTCTTTATAAAAGATCATAACGGTAAAGATCATTGGGCCTAATCAATGCCAAAAAAAGTTGATATAATTATCTTTTCTGTAAAAGATAATTTAGTAGATCATTTAAAATTTCTTTATAAAGGATCATAACGGTAAAGATCATTACGGTAACATTAATTGGGACTAATAAATGCTAAAATAGTTGACATAATTATCTTCTTTGTGAGACATAATTTACTAAATAATTGAAAATTTATTATTAAAATATCATAACGCTAACGATTGTTGGGCTTAATAAAAGCTAAAAACGTTCACATAGTTATCTTCTTTGTAAAAGATAATTTAATAGATCATTTAAAATTTCTTTATAAAAGATCATAACGGTAACGATCATTGGGCCTAATATATGCTAAAAAAGTTTACATAATTATCTTCTTTGTAAAAGCTAATTTAATAGATCATTTAAAATTTCTTTATAAAAGATCATAACGGTAACGATCATTGGGCCTAATATATGCTACAAAAGTTGACATAATTATCTTCTTTGTAAAAGCTAATTTAATAGATCATTTAAAATTTCTTTGTAAAAGATCATAACGGTAAAGATCATTGGCCATCATAAATGCCAAAAAAGTTGACATAATTATCTTCGTTATAAAAGATAATTTAATAGATCATTTAAAATTTCTTTATTAAAAGATTATAACGGTAACGATCATTGGGCGTAATAAATGCTAAAAAAGTTGATATAATTATCTTCTTTGTAAAAGATAAGTTACTAGATAATTTAAAATTTCTAATTAAAAGATCATAACGGTAACGATTATTGGGCCGAATAAATGCTAAAAAAGTTTACATAATTATCTTCTTTGTCAAAGATAATTTACTAGACAATTTAAAATTTCTTATTAAAAGATCATACCGATAAAGATCGTTGGGCCTAATAAATGTTTAAAAACTTGACATAATTATCTTCTTTGTAAAAGGTAATTTAATAGATCATTTAAAATTTCTTTATAAAAGATCATAACGGTAAAGATCATTGGGCCTAATAAATGCAAAAAAAAGATGATATAATTATATTTTCTGTAAGAGATAATTTAGTAGATCATTTACAATTGCTTTATAAAGGATCATAATGGTAAAGATCATTACGGTAACAATCATTGGGCCTAATAAATGCTAAAACAGTTGACATAATTATCTTCTTTGTGATAGATACCTTAGTAGATAATTTAAAATTTACTATTAAAAGATCATAACGGTAACGATCGTTGGGCTTAATAAAAGCTAAAAACGTTCACATAGTTATCTTCTTTGTAAAAGATAATTTAATAGATCATTTAAAATTTCTTTATAAAAGATCATCACGATACCGATCAATGGGCCTAGTAAATGCTAAAAAAGTCTACATAATTATCTTCTTTGTAAAAGATAATTTACTAGACAATTTAAAATTTCTTACTAAAAGCTCATAACGCTAACGATTATTGGGCCTAATAAATGCTAAAAAAGTTGACATAATCATCTTCTTTGTAAAATATAATTTAATACATCATTTAAAATTTCTTTATTAAAAGATTATAACGGTAACGATCATTGGGCGTAATAAATGCTAAAAAAGTTGATATAATTATCTTCTTTGTAAAAGATAAGTTGCTAGATAATTTAAAATTTCTAATTAAAAGATCATAACGGTAACGATTATTGGGCCGAATAAATGCTAATAAAGTTTACATAATTATCTTCTTTGTCAAAGATAATTTACTAGATAATTTAAAATTTCTTATTAAAATATCATACCGATAACGATCGTTGGGCCTAATAAATGTTTAAAAACTTGACATAATTATCTTCTTTGTAAAAGGTAATTTAATAGATCATTTAAAATTTCTTTATAAAAGATCATAACGGTAAAGATCATTGGGCCTAATAAATGCAAAAAAAAGATGATATAATTATATTTTCTGTAAGAGATAATTTAGTAGATCATTTACAATTGCTTTATAAAGGATCATAATGGTAAAGATCATTACGGTAACAATCATTGGGCCTAATAAATGCTAAAACAGTTGACATAATTATCTTCTTTGTGATAGATACCTTACTAGATAATTTAAAATTTACTATTAAAAGATCATAACGGTAACGATCGTTGGGCTTAATAAAAGCTAAAAACGTTCACATAGTTATCTTCTTTGTAAAAGATAATTTAATAGATCATTTAAAATTTCTTTATAAAAGATCATCACGATACCGATCAATGGGCCTAGTAAATGCTAAAAAAGTTTACATAATTATCTTCTTTGTAAAAGATAATTTACTAGACAATTTAAAATTTCTTACTAAAAGCTCATAACGCTAACGATTATTGGGCCTAATAAATGCTAAAAAAGTTGACATAATTATCATCTTTGTAAAAGATAATTTAATACATCATTTAAAATTTCTTTATAAAAGATCATAACGGTAACGATCATTGGGCCTAATAAATGCTAATAAAGTTGACATAATTATATTCTTTGTAAAACATAATTTAATAGATCATTTAAAATTTCTTTATAAAAGATCATAACGGTAAAGATCATTGGGCCTAATAAATGCCAAAAAAGTTGGCATAATTATCTTCTTTGGAAAAGCTAATTTAATAGATAATTTAAAATTTCTTTGTAAAAGATCATAACGGTAAAGATCATTGGCCATCATAAATGCCAAAAAAGTTGACACAATTATCGTCTTTGTAAAAGATAATTCAATAGATCATTTAAAATTTCTTTAGTAAAAGATTATAACGGTAACGATCATTTTGCGTAATAAATGCTAAAAAGGTTTACATAATTATCTTCTTTGTCAAAGATAATTTACTAGATAATTTAAAATTTCTAATTAAAAGATCATACCGATAACGATCGTTGGGCCTAATAAACGTTTAAAAACTTGACATAATTATCTTCTTTGTAAAAGGTAATTTAATAGATCATTTAAAATTTCTTTATAAAAGATAATAACGGTAACGATCATTGAGCCTAATAAATGCTAAGAAACTTGACATAATTATCTTCTTTGTAAAAGGTAATTTAATAGATCATTTAAAATTTCTTTATAAAAGATCATAACGGTAAAGATCATTGGGCCTAATAAATGCAAAAAAAAGATGATATAATTATATTTTCTGTAAGAGATAATTTAGTACATCATTTACAATTGCTTTATAAAGGATCATAATGGTAAAGATCATTACGGTAACAATCATTGGGCCTAATAAATGCTAAAACAGTTGACATAATTATCTTCTTTGTGATAGATACCTTACTAGATAATTTAAAATTTACTATTAAAAGATCATAACGGTAACGATCGTTGGGCTTAATAAAAGCTAAAAACGTTCACATAGTTATCTTCTTTGTAAAAGATAATTTAATAGATCATTTAAAATTTCTTTATAAAAGATCATCACGATACCGATCAATGGGCCTAGTAAATGCTAAAAAAGTTTACATAATTATCTTCTTTGTAAAAGATAATTTACTAGACAATTTAAAATTTCTTACTAAAAGCTCATAACGCTAACGATTATTGGGCCTAATAAATGCTAAAAAAGTTGACATAATTATCTTCTTTGTAAAAGATAATTTAATACATCATTTAAAATTTCTTTATAAAAGATCATAACGGTAACGATCATTGGGCCTAATAAATGCTAATAAAGTTGACATAATTATATTCTTTGTAAAACATAATTTAATAGATCATTTAAAATTTCTTTATAAAAGATCATAACGGTAAAGATCATTGGGCCTAATAAATGCCAAAAAAGTTGGCATAATTATCTTCTTTGGAAAAGCTAATTTAATAGATAATTTAAAATTTCTTTGTAAAAGATCATAACGGTAAAGATCATTGGCCATCATAAATGCCAAAAAAGTTGACACAATTATCGTCTTTGTAAAAGATAATTCAATAGATCATTTAAAATTTCTTTAGTAAAAGATTATAACGGTAACGATCATTTTGCGTAATAAATGCTAAAAAGGTTTACATAATTATCTTCTTTGTCAAAGATAATTTACTAGATAATTTAAAATTTCTTATTAAAAGATCATACCGATAACGATCGTTGGGCCTAATAAACGTTTAAAAACTTGACATAATTATCTTCTTTGTAAAAGGTAATTTAATAGATCATTTAAAATTTCTTTATAAAAGATAATAACGGTAACGATCATTGAGCCTAATAAATGCTAAGAAAGTTGACATAATTATCTTCTTTGTAAAACATAATTTAATAGATCATTTAAAATTTCTTTATAAAAGATCATAACGGTAAAGATCATTGGGCCTAATCAATGCCAAAAAAAGTTGATATAATTATCTTTTCTGTAAAAGATAATTTAGTAGATCATTTAAAATTTCTTTATAAAGGATCATAACGGTAAAGATCATTACGGTAACATTCATTGGGACTAATAAATGCTAAAATAGTTGACATAATTATCTTCTTTGTGAGACATAATTTACTAAATAATTGAAAATTTATTATTAAAATATCATAACGCTAACGATTGTTGCGCTTAATAAAAGCTAAAAACGTTCACATAGTTATCTTCTTTGTAAAAGATAATTTAATAGATCATTTAAAATTTCTTTATAAAAGATCATAACGGTAACGATCATTGGGCCTAATATATGCTAAAAAAGTTTACATAATTATCTTCTTTGTAAAAGCTAATTTAATAGATCATTTAAAATTTCTTTATAAAAGATCATAACGGTAACGATCATTGGGCCTAATATATGCTACAAAAGTTGACATAATTATCTTCTTTGTAAAAGCTAATTTAATAGATCATTTAAAATTTCTTTGTAAAAGATCATAACGGTAAAGATCATTGGCCATCATAAATGCCAAAAAAGTTGACACAATTATCGTCTTTGTAAAAGATAATTCAATAGATCATTTAAAATTTCTTTAGTAAAAGATTATAACGGTAATGATCATTTTGCGTAATAAATGCTAAAAAGGTTTACATAATTATCTTCTTTGTCAAAGATAATTTACTAGATAATTTAAAATTTCTTATTAAAAGATCATACCGATAACGATCGTTGGGCCTAATAAACGTTTAAAAACTTGACATAATTATCTTCTTTGTAAAAGGTAATTTAATAGATCATTTAAAATTTCTTTATAAAAGATAATAACGGTAACGATCATTGAGCCTAATAAATGCTAAGAAAGTTGACATAATTATCTTCTTTGTAAAACATAATTTAATAGATCATTTAAAATTTCTTTATAAAAGATCATAACGGTAAAGATCATTGGGCCTAATCAATGCCAAAAAAAGTTGATATAATTATCTTTTCTGTAAAAGATAATTTAGTAGATCATTTAAAATTTCTTTATAAAGGATCATAACGGTAAAGATCATTACGGTAACATTCATTGGGACTAATAAATGCTAAAATAGTTGACATAATTATCTTCTTTGTGAGACATAATTTACTAAATAATTGAAAATTTATTATTAAAATATCATAACGCTAACGATTGTTGGGCTTAATAAAAGCTAAAAACGTTCACATAGTTATCTTCTTTGTAAAAGATAATTTAATAGATCATTTAAAATTTCTTTATAAAAGATCATAACGGTAACGATCATTGGGCCTAATATATGCTAAAAAACTTTACATAATTATCTTCTTTGTAAAAGCTAATTTAATAGATCATTTAAAATTTCCTTATAAAAGATCATAACGGTAACGATCATTGGGCCTAATATATGCTACAAAAGTTGACATAATTATCTTCTTTGTAAAAGCTAATTTAATAGATCATTTAAAATTTCTTTGTAAAAGATCATAACGGTAAAGATCATTGGCCATCATAAATGCCAAAAAAGTTGACATAATTATCTTCATTATAAAAGATAATTTAATAGATCATTTCAAATTTCTTTATTAAAAGATTATAACGGTAACGATCATTGGGCGTAATAAATGCTAAAAAAGTTGATATAATTATCTTCTTTGTAAAAGATAATTTACTAGATAATTTAAAAGTTCTCATTAAAAGATCATAATGGTAACGATCATTGGGCTTAATAAATGCTAAAAAAGTTGACATAATTGTCTTCTTTGAAAAGATAGTTTAATAGATCATTTAAAATTTCTTTAAAAAAGATCATAACGGTAACGATCATTGGGCCTAAGAAACGCTTAAAAAGTTGACATAATTATCTTCTTTGTAAAAGATAATTTACTAGGCAATTTAAAATTTTTTATTAAAAGATCATAACGGTAACGATCATTGGGCCTAATAAATGCTAAAAAAGTTGACATAATTATCTTCTTTGTCAAAGATATATTACTAGATAATTTAAAACTTCTTTATGAAAGATCATAATGGTAACAATCATTGGGCCTAATAAATGCCAAAAAATTTGACATAATTATCTTCTTTGTAAAACATAATTCAAAATTTCTTATTAAAAGATCATAACGGTAATGATCATTAGCCTAATAAATGCTAAAAAAGTTCAGATAATTATCTTCTTTGTAAAAGATAATTTAATAGATCATTTAAAATTTCTTTATAAAAGATCATAACGGTAACGATCATTGGGCCTAATATATGCTACAAAAGTTGACATAATTATCTTCTTTGTAAAAGCTAATTTAATAGATCATTTAAAATTTCTTTGTAAAAGATCATAACGGTAAAGATCATTGGCCATCATAAATGCCAAAAAAGTTGACATAATTATCTTCGTTATAAAAGATAATTTAAAATTTCTTATTAAAAGATCATACCGATAACGATCGTTGGGCCTAATAAACGTTTAAAAACTTGACATAATTATCTTCTTTGTAAAAGGTAATTTAATAGATCATTTAAAATTTCTTTATTAAAAGATTATAACGGTAACGATCATTGGGCGTAATAAATGCTAAAAAAGTTGATATAATTATCTTCTTTGTAAAAGATAAGTTACTAGATAATTTAAAATTTCTAATTAAAAGATCATAACGGTAACGATTATTGGGCCGAATAAATGCTAAAAAAGTTTACATAATTATCTTCTTTGTCAAAGATAATTTACTAGACAATTTAAAATTTCTTATTAAAAGATCATACCGATAAAGATCGTTGGGCCTAATAAATGTTTAAAAACTTGACATAATTATCTTCTTTGTAAAAGGTAATTTAATAGATCATTTAAAATTTCTTTATAAAAGATCATAACGGTAAAGATCATTGGGCCTAATAAATGCAAAAAAAAGATGATATAATTATATTTTCTGTAAGAGATAATTTAGTAGATCATTTACAATTGCTTTATAAAGGATCATAATGGTAAAGATCATTACGGTAACAAGCATTGGGCCTAATAAATGCTAAAACCGTTGACATAATTATCTTCTTTGTGATAGATACCTTACTACATAATTTAAAATTTACTATTAAAATATCATAACGGTAACGATCGTTGGGCTTAATAAAAGCTAAAAACGTTCACATAGTTATCTTCTTTGTAAAAGATAATTTAATAGATCATTTAAAATTTCTTTATAAAAGATCATCACGATACCGATCAATGGGCCTAGTAAATGCTAAAAAAGTTTACATAATTATCTTCTTTGTAAAAGATAATTTACTAGACAATTTAAAATTTCTTACTAAAAGCTCATAACGCTAACGATTATTGGGCCTAATAAATGCTAAAAAAGTTGACATAATTATCTTCTTTGTAAAAGATAATTTAATACATCATTTAAAATTTCTTTATAAAAGATCATAACGGTAACGATCATTGGGCCTAATAAATGCTAATAAAGTTGACATAATTATATTCTTTGTAAAACCTAATTTAATAGATCATTTAAAATTTCTTTATAAAAGATCATAACGGTAAAGATCATTGGGCCTAATAAATGCCAAAAAAGTTGGCATAATTATCTTCTTTGGAAAAGCTAATTTAATAGATAATTTAAAATTTCTTTGTAAAAGATCATAACGGTAAAGATCATTGGCCATCATAAATGCCAAAAAAGTTGACACAATTATCGTCTTTGTAAAAGATAATTCAATAGATCATTTAAAATTTCTTTAGTAAAAGATTATAACGGTAACGATCATTTTGCGTAATAAATGCTAAAAAGGTTTACATAATTATCTTCTTTGTCAAAGATAATTTACTAGATAATTTAAAATTTCTTATTAAAAGATCATACCGATAACGATCGTTGGGCCTAATAAACGTTTAAAAACTTGACATAATTATCTTCTTTGTAAAAGGTAATTTAATAGATCATTTAAAATTTCTTTATAAAAGATAATAACGGTAACGATCATTGAGCCTAATAAATGCTAAGAAAGTTGACATAATTATCTTCTTTGTAAAACATAATTTAATAGATCATTTAAAATTTCTTTATAAAAGATCATAACGGTAAAGATCATTGGGCCTAATCAATGCCAAAAAAAGTTGATATAATTATCTTTTCTGTAAAAGATAATTTAGTAGATCATTTAAAATTTCTTTATAAAGGATCATAACGGTAAAGATCATTACGGTAACATTCATTGGGACTAATAAATGCTAAAATAGTTGACATAATTATCTTCTTTGTGAGACATAATTTACTAAATAATTGAAAATTTATTATTAAAATATCATAACGCTAACGATTGTTGGGCTTAATAAAAGCTAAAAACGTTCACATAGTTATCTTCTTTGTAAAAGATAATTTAATAGATCATTTAAAATTTCTTTATAAAAGATCATAACGGTAACGATCATTGGGCCTAATATATGCTAAAAAACTTTACATAATTATCTTCTTTGTAAAAGCTAATTTAATAGATCATTTAAAATTTCCTTATAAAAGATCATAACGGTAACGATCATTGGGCCTAATATATGCTACAAAAGTTGACATAATTATCTTCTTTGTAAAAGCTAATTTAATAGATCATTTAAAATTTCTTTGTAAAAGATCATAACGGTAAAGATCATTGGCCATCATAAATGCCAAAAAAGTTGACATAATTATCTTCATTATAAAAGATAATTTAATAGATCATTTCAAATTTCTTTATTAAAAGATTATAACGGTAACGATCATTGGGCGTAATAAATGCTAAAAAAGTTGATATAATTATCTTCTTTGTAAAAGATAATTTACTAGATAATTTAAAAGTTCTCATTAAAAGATCATAATGGTAACGATCATTGGGCTTAATAAATGCTAAAAAAGTTGACATAATTGTCTTCTTTGAAAAGATAGTTTAATAGATCATTTAAAATTTCTTTAAAAAAGATCATAACGGTAACGATCATTGGGCCTAAGAAACGCTTAAAAAGTTGACATAATTATCTTCTTTGTAAAAGATAATTTACTAGGCAATTTAAAATTTTTTATTAAAAGATCATAACGGTAACGATCATTGGGCCTAATAAATGCTAAAAAAGTTGACATAATTATCTTCTTTGTCAAAGATATATTACTAGATAATTTAAAACTTCTTTATGAAAGATCATAATGGTAACAATCATTGGGCCTAATAAATGCCAAAAAATTTGACATAATTATCTTCTTTGTAAAACATAATTCAAAATTTCTTATTAAAAGATCATAACGGTAATGATCATTAGCCTAATAAATGCTAAAAAAGTTCAGATAATTATCTTCTTTGTAAAAAATAATTTAATAGATCATTTAAAATTTCTTTTAAAAGATCATAACGGTAAGGATCATTGGGCCTAATAAAGGCTAAGAAAGTTGACATAATTATCTTCTTTGTAAAACATAATTTAATAGATCATTTGAAATTTCTTTATAAAAGATCATAACGGTAAAGATCATTGAGCCTAATAAATGCGAAAAAAAGTTGAAATAATTATCTTCTTTGTAAAAGGTAATTTAATAGATCATTTAAAATTTCTTTATAAAAGATAATAACGGTAACGATCATTGAGCTTGATAAATGCTAAGAAAGTTGACATAATTATATTTTTTGTAAAACATAATTAAATAGATCATTTAATATTTCTTTATAAAAGATCATAACGGTAAAGATCATTGGGCCTAATAAATGCCAAAAAAAGATGATATAATTATATTTTCTGTAAAAGATAATTTAGTAGATCATTTAAAATTTCTTTATAAAGTATCGTAAAGGTAAATATCATTACGGTAACAATCATTTTAACTAATAAATGCTAAAATAGTTGACATAATTATCTTCTTTGTGATACCTAATTTACTAAATAATTTAAAATTTATTATTAAAAGATCAGAACGGTAACGATCGTTGGGGTTACTAAAAGCTAAAAACGTTCACATAGTTATCTTCTTTGCAAAAGATAATTGAATAGATCATTTAAAATTTCTTATTAAAAGATCATAACGGTAACGATCATTGGGCCTAATAAATGCTAAAAAAGTTGGCATAATTATCTTCTTTGTTAAGCTAATTTAATAGATCATTTAAAATTTCTTTGTAAAAGATCATAACAGTAAAGATCATTGGCCATCATAAATGCCAAAAAATTTGACATAATTATCTTCTTTGTAAAAGATAATTTAATTATCTTCTTTGTAAAAGATAAGTTACTAGATAATTTAAAATTTCTAGTTAAAATATCATAACGGTAATGATTATTGGGCCGAATAAATGCTAAAAAAGTTTACAAAATTATCTTTTTTGTCAAAGATAATTTACTACATAATTTAAAATTTCTTATTAAAATATCATACCGGTAACGATCGTTGGGCCTAATAAATGCTAAAAAACTTGACATAATTATCTTCTTTGTAAAAGGTAATTTAATAGATCATTTAAAATTTCTTTATAAAAGATAATAACGGTAATGATCATTGAGCCTAATAAATGCTAAGAAAGTTGACATAATTATATTCTTTGTAAAACATTATTTAATAGATCATTTAAAATTTCTTTATAAAAGATCATAACGGTAAATATCATTGGGCCTAATAAATGCAAAAAAAAGATGATATAATTATCTTTTCTGTAAAAGATAATTTAGTAGATCATTTAAAATTTCTTTATAAAGGATCATAAAGGTAAAGATCATTACGGTAACAATCATTGGGCCTAATAAATGCTAAAATAGTTGACATAATTATCTTCTTTGTGATAGATAATTTACTATATAATTTAACATTTATTATTAAAAGATGATAACGGTAACGATCGTTGGGCTTATAAAAGCTAAAAACGTTCACATAGTTATCTTCTTTGTAAAAGATAATTTAATAGATCATTTAAAATTTCTTTATTAAAAGATTATAACGGTAACGATCATTGGGCGTAATAAATGCTAAAAAAGTTGATATAATTATCTTCTTTGTAAAAGATAAGTTACTAGATAATTTAAAATTTCTAATTAAAAGATCATAACAGTAACGATTATTGGGCCGAATAAATGCTAAAAAAGTTTACATAATTATCTTCTTTGTCAAAGATAATTTACTAGATAATTTAAAATGTCTTCTTAAAAGATCATATCGGTAACGATCGTTGGGCCTGATAAATGCTAAAAAACTTGACATAATTATATTCTTTGTAAAAGGCAATTTAATAGATCATTTAAAATTTCTTTATAAAAGATAATAACGGTAACGATCATTGAGCGTAATAAATGCTAAGAAAGTTCACATAATTATATTCTTTGTAAAACATAATTTAATAGATTATTTAAAATTTCTTTATAAAAGATCATAACGGTAAAGATCATTGGGCCTAATAAATGCCGAACAAAGATGATATAATTATATTTTCTGTAAAAGATAATTTAGTAGATCATTTAAAATTTCTTTATAAAGGATCATAAAGGTAAAGATCATTACGGTAACAATCATTGGGCCTAATAATTTCTAAAATAGTTGACATAATTATCTTCTTTATGGTAGATAATTTACTAGATAATTTAAAATTTATTATTAAAAGATCATACCGGTAACGATCGTTGGGCTTAATAAAAGCTAAAAACATTCACATAGTTATCTCATTTGTAAAAGATAATTTAATATATCATTTAAAATTTCTTTATAAAAGATCATAATAGTAACGATCATTGGGCCTAATATATGCTAAAAAAGTTTACATAACTATCTTCATTGTAAAAGATAATTTACTAGAAAAATTAAAATTTCTTATTAAAAGATCATAACGATAACGATTATTGGGCCTAATAAATGCTAAAAAAGTTTGCATAATTATCTTCTTTGGAAAAGCTAATTTAATAGATAATTTAAAATTTCTTTGTAAAAGATCATAACAGTAAAGATCATTGGCCATCATAAATGCCAAAAAATTTGACATAATTATCTTCTTTGTAAAAGATAATTTAATTATCTTCTTTGTAAAAGATAAGTTACTAGATAATTTAAAATTTCTAATTAAAATATCATAACGGTAATGATTATTGGGCCGAATAAATGCTAAAAAAGTTTACATAATTATCTACTTTGTCAAAGATAATTTACTAGATAATTTAAAATTTCTTATTAAAAGATCATACCGATAACGTTCGTTGGGCCTAATAAATGTTTAAAAACTTGACATAATTATCTTCTTTGTAAAAGGTAATTTAATAGATCATTTAAAATTTCTTTATAAAAGATAATAACGGTAATGATCATTGAGCCTAATAAATGCTAAGAAAGTTGACATAATTATATTCTTTGTAAAACATAATTTAATAGATCATTTAAAATTTCATTATAAAAGATCATAACAGTAAAGATCATTGGGCCTAATAAATGCCAAACAAAGATGATATAATTATATTTTCTGTAAAAGATAATTTAGTAGATCATTTAAAATTTCTTTATAAAGGATCATAAAGGTAAAGATCATTACGGTAACAATCATTAGGCCTAATAATTGCTAAAGTAGTTGACATAATTATCTACTTTGTGATAGATAATTTACTAGATAATTAAAATTTATTATTAAAAGATCATACCGGTAACGATCGTTGGGCTTAATAAAAGCTAAAAACGTTCACATAGTTATCTCATTTGTAAAAGATAATTTAATATATCATTTAAAATTTCTTTATAAAAGATAATAACGGTAACGATCATTGGGCCTAATATATGCTAAAAAAGTTGACATAATTATCTTCTTTGTAAAAGATAATTTACTAAAAAAATTAAAATTTTTTATTAAAAGATCATAACGGTACCGATCATTGGGCCTAATAAATGCTAAAAAAGTTGGCATAATTATCTTCTTTGGAAAAGCTAATTTAATAGATAATTTAAAATTTCTTTGTAAAAGATCATAACGGTAAAGATCATTGGCCATCATAAATGCCAAAAAAGTTGACATAATTATCTTCTTTGTAAAAGGTAATTTAATAGATCATTTAAAATTTCTTTATAAAAGATAATAACGGTAACGATCATTGAGCCTAATAAATGCTAAGAAAGTTGACATGATTATCTTCTTTGTAAAACATAATTTAATAGATCATTTAAAATTTCTTTATAAAAGATCATAACGGTAAAGATCATTGGGCCTAATCAATGCCAAAAAAAGTTGATATAATTATGTTTTCTGTAAAAGATAATTTAGTAGATCATTTAAAATTTCTTTATAAAGGATCATAAAGGTAAAGATCATTACGGTAACAATCATTGGACTAATAAATGCTATAATAGTTGACATAATTATCTTATTTGTGATACATAGTTTACTAAATAATTGAAAATTTATTATTAAAAGATCATAACGCTAACGATCGTTGGGCTTAATAAAAGCTAAAAACGTTCACATAGTTATCTTATTTGTAAAAGATAATTTAATAGATCATTTAAAATTTCTTTATACAAGATCATAACAGTAACGATCATTGGGCCTAATATATGCTAAAAAAGTTGACATAATTATCTTCTTTGTAAAAGCTAATTTAATAGATCATTTAAAATTTCTTTGTAAAAGATCATAACGGTAAGGATCATTGGCCATCATAAATGCCAAAAAAGTTGACATAATTATCTTCTTTGTAAAAGATAATTTAATACATCATTTAAGATTTCTTTAATAAAATATTATAACGGTAACGATCATTGGGCGTAATAAATGCTAAAAAAGTTCATATAATTATCTTCTTTGTAAAAGATAAGTTACTAGATAATTTAAAATTTCTAATTAAAAGATCGTAATGGTAACGATTATTGGGCCGAATAAATGCTAAAAAAGTTTACATAATTATCTTCTTTGTCAAAGATAATTTACTAGATAATTTAAAATTTCTTATTAAAAGATCATACGGTAACGATCGTTGGGCCTAATAAATGCTAAAAAACGTGACATAATTATCTTCTTTGTAAAAGGTAATTTAATAGATCATTTGAAATTTCTTTATAAAAGATAATAACGGTAACGATCATTGAGCCTAATAAATGCTAAGAAAGTTGACATGATTATCTTCTTTGTAAAACATAATTTAATAGATCATTTAAAATTTCTTTATAAAAGATCATAACGGTAAAGATCATTGGGCCTAATCAATGCCAAAAAAAGTTGATATAATTATCTTTTCTGTAAAAGATAATTTAGTAGATCATTTAAAATTTCTTTATAAAGGATCATAAAGGTAAAGATCATTACGGTAACAATCATTGGGCCTAATAATTGCTAAAACAATTGACATAATTATATTCTTTGTGATAGATAATTTACTAGATAATTTAAAATTTATTATTAAAAGATCATACCGGTAACGATCGTTGGGCTTAATAAAAGCTGGAAACATTCACATAGTTATCTCATTTGTCAAAGATAATTTACTAGATAATTTAAAACTTTATTAGATATCATAATGGTAACAATCATTGGGCCTAATAAATGCCAAAAAAGTTGACATAATTATCTTCTTTGTAAAAGATAATTTAATGGATCATTTAAAATTTCTTTATAAAAGATCATAACAGTAAAGATCATTGGGCCTAATAAATGCAAAAAAAAGATGATATAATTATCTTTTCTGTAAAAGATAATTTAGTAGATCATTTAAAATTTCTTTATAAAGCATCATAAAGATAAAGATCATTACGGTAACAATCATTGGGCCTAATAAATGCTAAAATAGTTGACATAATTATCTTCTTTGTGATAGATAATTTACTAGATAATTTAAAATTTATTATTAAAATATCATAACGGTAACGATCGTTGGGCTTATAAAAGCTAAAAACGTTCACATAGTTATCTTCTTTGTAAAAGATAATTTAATAGATTATTTAAAATTTCTTTATAAAAGATCATAACGGTAACGATCATTGGGCCTAATATATGCTAAAAAAGTTGACATAATTATCTACTTTGTAAAAGATAATTTACTAGAAAATTTAAAATTTCTTATTAAAAGATCATCACGGTAACGATCATGGGGCCTATTAAATGCTAGAAAAGTTGACATAATTATCTTCTTTGTAAAAGCTAATTTAATAGATCATTTAAAATTTGTTTGTAAAAGATCATAACGGTAAAGATCATTGGCCATCATAAATGCCAAAAAAGTTGACATAATTATCTTCTTTGTAAAAGATAATTTAATAGATCATTTAAAATTTCTTTATTAAAAGATTATAACGGTAACGATCATTGGGCGTAATAAATGCTAAAAAAGTTGATATAATTATCTTCTTTGTAAAAGATAATTTACTAGATAATTTAAAAGTTCTCATTAAAAGATCATAATGGTAACGATCATTGGGCTTAATAAATGCTAAAAAAGTTGACATAATTGTCTTCTTTGAAAAGATAGTTTAATAGATCATTTAAAATTTCTTTAAAAAAGATCATAACGGTAACGATCATTGGGCCTAAGAAACGCTTAAAAAGTTGACATAATTATCTTCTTTGTAAAAGATAATTTACTAGGCAATTTAAAATTTTTTATTAAAAGATCATAACGGTAACGATCATTGGGCCTAATAAATGCTAAAAAAGTTGACATAATTATCTTCTTTGTCAAAGATATATTACTAGATAATTTAAAACTTCTTTATGAAAGATCATAATGGTAACAATCATTGGGCCTAATAAATGCCAAAAAATTTGACATAATTATCTTCTTTGTAAAACATAATTCAAAATTTCTTATTAAAAGATCATAACGGTAATGATCATTAGCCTAATAAATGCTAAAAAAGTTCAGATAATTATCTTCTTTGTAAAAGATAATTTAATAGATCATTTAAAATTTCTTTTAAAAGATCATAACGGTAAGGATCATTGGGCCTAATAAAGGCTAAGAAAGTTGACATAATTATCTTCTTTGTAAAACATAATTTAATAGATCATTTGAAATTTCTTTATAAAAGATCATAACGGTAAAGATCATTGGGCCTAATAAATGCGAAAAAAAGTTGATATAATTATCTTTTCTGTAAAAGATAATTTAGTACATCATTTAAAATTTCTTTATAAAGGATCATAAAGGTAAAGATCATTACGGTAACAATCATTGGGCCTAATAAATGCTAAAATAGTTGACATAATTATCTTCTTTGTGATAGATAATTTACTAGATAATTTAAAATTTATTATTAAAAGATCATAACGGTAACGATCGTTGGGCTTATAAAAGCTAAAAACGTTCAAATAGTTATCTTCTTTGTAAAAGATAATTTAATAGATTATTTAAAATTTCCTTATAAAAGCTCATAACGGTAACGATCATTGGGCCTAATATATGCTAAAAAAGTTGACATAATTATCTACTTTGTAAAAGATAATTTACTAGAAAATTTAAAATTTCTTATTAAAAGATCATCACGGTAATGATCATGGGGCCTAATAAATGCTAGAAAAGTTGACATAATTATCTTCTTTGTAAAAGCTAATTTAATAGATCATTTAAAATTTCTTTGTAAAAGATCATAACGGTAAAGATCATTGGCCATCATAAATGCCAAAAAAGTTGACATAATTATCTTCTTTGTAAAAGATAAGTTAATAGATCATTTAAAATTTCTTTATTAAAAGATTATAACGGTAACGATCATTGGGCGTAATAAATGCTAAAAAAGTTGATATAATTATCTTCTTTGTAAAAGATAAGTTACTAGATAATTTAAAATTTCTAATTAAAAGATCATAACGGTAACGATCATTTGGCCTAATATATGCTAAAAAAGTTGACATAATTATCTTCTTTGTAAAAGATAATTTACTAGAAATTTTAAAATTTCTTATTAAAAGATCTTAACGGTAACGATCATTGGGCCTAATAAATGCTAAAAAAGTTGACATACTTATCTTCTTTCTAAAAGCTAATTTAATAGATCATTTAAAATTTCTTTGTAAAATATCATAACGGTAAAGATCATTGGCCATCATAAATGCCAAAAAAATTGACATAATTATCTTCTTTGTAAAACAAAATTTAATAGATCATTTAAAATTTCTTTATAAAAGATCATAACGGTAAAGATTATTGGGCCTAATAAATGCCAAAAAAAGTTGATATCATTATCTTTTCTGTAAAAGATAATTTAGTAGATCATTTAAAATTTCTTTATAAAGGATCATAAAGGTAAAGATCATTACGGTAACAATCATTCGGCCTAACAAATGCTAAAATAGTTGACATAATCATCTTCTTTGTGATAGATAATTTACTAGATAATTTAAAATTTATTATTAAAAATGTTCACATAGTTATCTTCTTTGTAAAAGATAATTTAATAGATCATTTAAAATTTCTTTATAAAAGATCATAACGGTAACGATCATTGGGCCTAATATATGCTAAAAAAGTTGACATAATTATCTTCTTTGTAAAAGATAATTTACTAGATAATTTAAAATTTCTCATTAAAAGATCATAACGGTAACGATCATTGAGCCTAATAAATGCTAAAAAAGTTGACATAATTATCTTCTTTGAAAAGATAATTTAATAGATCATTTAAAATTTCTTTAAAAAAGATCATAACGGTAACGATCATTGGGCCTAAGAAATGCTTAAAAAGTTGACATAATTATCTTCTTTGTAAAAGATAATTTACTAGACAATTTAAAATTTTTTATTAAAAGATCATGACGGTAACGATCATTGGGCCTAATAAATGCTAAAAAAGTTGACATAATTATCTTCTTTGTAAAACATAATTCAAAATTTCTTATTAAAAGATCATAACGGTTATGATCATTAGCCTAATAAATGCTAAAAAAGTTGAGATAATTATCTTCTTTGTAAAAGATAATTTAATAGATCATTTAAAATTTCTTTTCAAAGATCATAACGGTAACGATCATTGGGCCTAATAAAGGCTAAGAAAGTTGACATAATTATCTTCTTTGTAAAACATAATTTAATAGATCATTTAAAATTTCTTTATAAAATATCATAACGGTAAAGATCTTTGGGCCTAATAAATGCGAAAAAAAGTTGATATAATTATCTTTTCTGTAAAAGATAATTTAGTAGATCATTTAAAATTTCTTTATAAAGGATCATAAAGGTAAAGATCATTATGGTAACAATCATTCGGCCTAACAAATGCTAAAATAGTTGACATAATTATCTTCTTTGTGATAGATAATTTACTAGATAATTTAAAATTTATTATTAAAAATGTTCACATAGTTATCTTCTTTGTAAAAGATAATTTAATAGATCATTTAAAATTTCTTTATAAAAGATCATAACGGTAACGATCATTGGGCCTAATATATGCTAAAAAAGTTGACATAATTATCTTCTTTGTAAAAGATAATTTACTAGATAATTTAAAATTTCTCATTAAAAGATCATAACGGTAACGATCATTGAGCCTAATAAATGCTAAAAAAGTTGACATAATTATCTTCTTTGAAAAGATAATTTAATAGATCATTTAAAATTTCTTTAAAAAAGATCATAACGGTAACGATCATTGGGCCTAAGAAATGCTTAAAAAGTTGACATAATTATCTTCTTTGTAAAAGATAATTTACTAGACAATTTAAAATTTTTTATTAAAATATCATGACGGTAACGATCATTGGGCCTAATAAATGCTAAAAAAGTTGACATAATTATCTTCTTTGTAAAACATAATTCAAAATTTCTTATTAAAAGATCATAACGGTTATGATCATTAGCCTAATAAATGCTAAAAAAGTTGAGATAATTATCTTCTTTGTAAAAGATAATTTAATAGATCATTTAAAATTTCTTTTCAAAGATCATAACGGTAACGATCATTGGGCCTAATAAAGGCTAAGAAAGTTGACATAATTATCTTCTTTGTAAAACATAATTTAATAGATCATTTAAAATTTCTTTATAAAATATCATAACGGTAAAGATCTTTGGGCCTAATAAATGCGAAAAAAAGTTGATATAATTATCTTTTCTGTAAAAGATAATTTAGTAGATCATTTAAAATTTCTTTATAAAGGATCATAAAGGTAAAGATCATTATGGTAACAATCATTCGGCCTAACAAATGCTAAAATAGTTGACATAATTATCTTCTTTGTGATAGATAATTTACTAGATAATTTAAAATTTATTATTAAAAATGTTCACATAGTTATCTTCTTTGTAAAAGATAATTTAATAGATCATTTAAAATTTCTTTATAAAAGATCATAACGGTAACGATCATTGGGCCTAATATATGCTAAAAAAGTTGACATAATTATCTTCTTTGTAAAAGATAATTTACTAGATAATTTAAAATTTCTCATTAAAAGATCATAACGGTAACGATCATTGAGCCTAATAAATGCTAAAAAAGTTGACATAATTATCTTCTTTGAAAAGATAATTTAATAGATCATTTAAAATTTCTTTAAAAAAGATCATAACGGTAACGATCATTGGGCCTAAGAAATGCTTAAAAAGTTGACATAATTATCTTCTTTGTAAAAGATAATTTACTAGACAATTTAAAATTTTTTATTAAAAGATCATGACGGTAACGATCATTGGGCCTAATAAATGCTAAAAAAGTTGACATAATTATCTTCTTTGTAAAACATAATTCAAAATTTCTTATTAAAAGATCATAACGGTTATGATCATTAGCCTAATAAATGCTAAAAAAGTTGAGATAATTATCTTCTTTGTAAAAGATAATTTAATAGATCATTTAAAATTTCTTTTCAAAGATCATAACGGTAACGATCATTGGGCCTAATAAAGGCTAAGAAAGTTGACATAATTATCTTCTTTGTAAAACATAATTTAATAGATCATTTAAAATTTCTTTATAAAATATCATAACGGTAAAGATCTTTGGGCCTAATAAATGCGAAAAAAAGTTGATATAATTATCTTTTCTGTAAAAGATAATTTAGTAGATCATTTAAAATTTCTTTATAAAGGATCATAAAGGTAAAGATCATTATGGTAACAATCATTCGGCCTAACAAATGCTAAAATAGTTGACATAATTATCTTCTTTGTGATAGATAATTTACAAGATAATTTAAAATTTATTATTAAAAATGTTCACATAGTTATCTTCTTTGTAAAAGATAATTTAATAGATCATTTAAAATTTCTTTATAAAAGATCATAACGGTAACGATCATTGGGCCTAATATATGCTAAAAAAGTTGACATAATTATCTTCTTTGTAAAAGATAATTTACTAGATAATTTAAAATTTCTCATTAAAAGATCATAACGGTAACGATCATTGAGCCTAATAAATGCTAAAAAAGTTGACATAATTATCTTCTTTGAAAAGATAATTTAATAGATCATTTAAAATTTCTTTAAAAAAGATCATAACGGTAACGATCATTGGGCCTAAGAAATGCTTAAAAAGTTGACATAATTATCTTCTTTGTAAAAGATAATTTACTAGACAATTTAAAATTTTTTATTAAAAGATCATGACGGTAACGATCATTGGGCCTAATAAATGCTAAAAAAGTTGACATAATTATCTTCTTTGTAAAACATAATTCAAAATTTCTTATTAAAAGATCATAACGGTTATGATCATTAGCCTAATAAATGCTAAAAAAGTTGAGATAATTATCTTCTTTGTAAAAGATAATTTAATAGATCATTTAAAATTTCTTTTCAAAGATCATAACGGTAACGATCATTGGGCCTAATAAAGGCTAAGAAAGTTGACATAATTATCTTCTTTGTAAAACATAATTTAATAGATCATTTAAAATTTCTTTATAAAATATCATAACGGTAAAGATCTTTGGGCCTAATAAATGCGAAAAAAAGTTGATATAATTATCTTTTCTGTAAAAGATAATTTAGTAGATCATTTAAAATTTCTTTATAAAGGATCATAAAGGTAAAGATCATTATGGTAACAATCATTCGGCCTAACAAATGCTAAAATAGTTGACATAATTATCTTCTTTGTGATAGATAATTTACTAGATAATTTAAAATTTATTATTAAAAATGTTCACATAGTTATCTTCTTTGTAAAAGATAATTTAATAGATCATTTAAAATTTCTTTATAAAAGATCATGACGGTAACGATCATTGGGCCTAATATCTGCTAAAAAAGTTGACATAATTATCTTCTTTGTAAAAGATAATTTACTAGATAATTTAAAATTTCTCATTAAAAGATCATAACGATAACGATCATTGGGCCTAATATATACTAAAACAGTTGACATAATTATCTTCTTTGTAAAAGCTAATTTTGATAGATCATTTAAAATTGCTTTCTTAAAAGATTATAATGGTAACGAGCATTGGGCATAATAAATGCTAAAAAAGTTGATATAATTATTCTCTTTGTAAAAGATAATTTTCTAGATGATTTAAAATTTCTAATTAAAATATCATAACGGTAAAGATCTTTGGGCCTAATAAATGAGAAAAAAAGTTGATATAATTATCTTTTCTGTAAAAGATAATTTAGTAGATTATTTAAAATTTCTTTATAAAGGATCATAAAGGTAAAGATCATTACGGTAACAATCATTCGGCCTAACAAATGCTAAAATAGTTGACATAATTATCTTCTTTGTGATAGATAATTTACTAGATAATTTAAAATTTATTATTAAAAATGTTCACATAGTTATCTTCTTTGTAAAAGATAATTTAATAGATCATTTAAAATTTCTTTATAAAATATCAGAATGGTAATGATCACTGGGCCTAATAAATGCTAAAAAAATTGACATAATTATCTTCTTTGTAAAAGATAATTTACTAGATAATTTAAAATTTCTTATTAAAAGATCATAACGGTAACGATCATTGGGCCTAATAAATGCTAAAAAAGTTGACATAATTATCTTTTTTGAAAAAAATAATTTAATAGATCATTTAAAATTTCCTTAAAAAAGATCATAACGGTAACGATCATTGGGCCTAAGAAATGCTTAAAAAGTTGGCATAATTATCTTCTTTCTAAAAGATAATTTACTGGAAAATTTAAAATTTTTTATTAAAAGATCATAACGGTAACGATCATTGGGCCTAATAAATGCTAAAAAAGTTGACATAATTATCTTCTTTGTAAAACATAATTGAAAATTTCTTATTAAAAGATCATAACGGTAATGATCAGCCTAATAAATGCTAAAAAAGTTGAGATAATTATCTTCTTTGTAAAAGATAATTTAATAGATGATTTAAAATTACTTTTAAAGGATCATAACGGTAACGATCATTGGGCGTAATAAAGGCTAAAAAAGTTGACATAATTATCTTCTTTGTAAAAGATAATTTAATAGATCATTTGAAATTTCTTTACAAAAGATCATAACGGTAAAGATCATTGGGCCTAATAAATGCGAAAAAAAGTTGATATAATTATCTTTTCTGTAAAAGATAATTTAGTAGATCATTTAAAATTTCTTTATAAAGGATCATAAAGGTAAAGATCATTACGGTAACAATCATTGGGCCTAATAAATGCTAAAATAGTTGATATAATTATCTTCTTTTTGATAGATAATTTGCTAGATAATTTAAAATTTATTATTAAAAGATCATAATGGTAACGATCGTGGGACTAATAAAAGCTAAAAACGTTCACATAGTTATCTTCTTTGTAAAAGATAATTTAATAGATGATTTAAAATTTCTTTATAAAAGATCATAAAGGTAATGTTCATTGGCCCTAATATATGCTAAAAAAATTGACATAATTATCTTCTTTGTAAAAGATAATTAAATGGATCATTTAAAATTTGATTGTAAAAGATCATAACGGTAAAGATCATTGGCCATAATAAATATCAATAAATTTGACATAATTATCTTCTTTGTAAAAGATCATTTAATAGATCATTGAAAATTTCTTTATTAAAAGATTATAACGGTAACGATCATTGGGCATAATATATGCTAAAAAAGTTGACATAATTATCTTCTTTGTAAAAGATAATTTACTAGATAATTTAAAATTTCTTATTAAAAGATCATAACGGTAATGATCATTGGGCCTAATAAATGCTAAACATGTTGAGATAATTATATTCTTTGTAAAAACTAACTTAATAGATCATTTAAAATTTCTTTGTAAAAGATCATAACGGTAAAGATCAGTGGCCATCATAAATGCCAAAAAAGTTGACATAATTATCTTCTTTGTAAAATATAATTTAATAGTCATTTAAAATTTCTTTATTAAAAGATTGTAACGGTAACGATCATTGGGTGTAATAAATGCTAAAAAAGTTGATATAATTATCCTCTTTGTAAAAGATAATTTACTAGATAATTTAAAATTTCTAAGTAAAAGATCATAACGATAACGATCATTGGGCCGAATAAATGCTAAAAA
Organism: Psophocarpus tetragonolobus; assembly: GCA_037954015.1. Lineage (NCBI taxonomy): Eukaryota > Viridiplantae > Streptophyta > Magnoliopsida > Fabales > Fabaceae > Psophocarpus > Psophocarpus tetragonolobus. Next base: position 55,546,189 of record CM075688.1, on the reverse strand, counting down.
ATTTGACGTAGTTATCTTCTTTGTCAAACATAATTTACTAGATAATTTAAAACTTCTTTATAAAAGATGATAACGGTAACAATCATTGGGCCTAATAAATGCCAAAAAAGTTGACATAATTATCATCTTTGTAAAAGATAATTTAATAGATCATTTAAAATTTCTTTATTACAAGATTATAACGGTAACGATCATCGGGCATAATAAATGCTAAAAAAGTTAATATAATTATCCTCTATGTAAAAGATAATTTAAAATTTCTAATTAAAAGATCATAACGGTAACGATCATTGGGCCGAATAAATGCTAAAAAAGTTGATATAGTTATCTTCTTTGTCAAAGATAATTTAATAGATCATTTAAAATTTTTTTATAAAAGATCATAACGGTAACGATCATTGGGCCTAATAAATGCTCAAAAAATTCACATAATTATCTTCCTTGTAAAAAATAATTTAATAGATCATTTAAAATGCTAAAAAATTCACATAATTATCTTCACATAATTTCTTTATTAAAAGATTATAACGGTAACGATCATTGGGCGTAATAAATGCTAAAAAAATTGATATAATTATTTTATTTATAAAAAGATAATTTACTAGATAATTTAAAATTTCTAATTAAAAGATTATAACGGTAACGATTATTGGGCCGAATAAATCCTAAAACAATTTACATAATCATCTTCTTTGTCAAAGATAATTTACTAGATAATTTAAAATTTCTTATTAAAAGATCTTACCGGTAACGATCGTTGGTCCTAATAAATGCTAAAACACTTGACATAATTATCTTATTTGTAAAAGGTAATTTAATAGATCATTTAAAATTTCTTTATACAAGATCATAACGGTAACGATCATTGGGCCTAGTAAATGCTAAGAAAGTTGACATAATTATCTTCTTTGTCAAAGATAATTTACTAGATAATTTCAAATTTCTTTATAAAAGATCATAACGGTAAAGATCGTTGGGCCTAAAAAATGCCAAAAAAAGTTTATATAATTATCTTCGTAAAAGATAATTTAGTAGATCATTTAAAATTTCTTTATAAAGGATCATAAAGGTAAAGATCATTACGGTAACAATCGTTGGGCCTAATAAATGCTAAAATAGTTGACATAATTATCTTCTTTGTGATAGATAATTTACTAGATAACTTAAAATTTATTGTTAAAAGATCATAACGGTAACGATCGTTGGCCCTAATAAAAGCCAAAAACCTTCACATAGTTATCTTCTTTGTAAAAGATAATTTAATAGATCATTTAAAATTTCTTTATAAAAGATCATAACGGTAACGATCATTGGGCCTAATATATGCTAAAAAATTTGACATAATTATCTTCTTTGTAAAAGATAATTTACTAGAAAATTTAAAATTTCTTATTAAATGATTATAACGGTAACGATCATTGGGCCTAATAAATGCTAAAAGAGTTGACATGATTATCTTCTTTGTAAAAGCTAATTTAATAGATCATTTAAAATTTCTTTGTAAAAGATCAAAACGGTAAAGACCATTGGCCATCCCAAATGCAAAAAAAGTTGACATAGTTATCTTCTTTGTAAAAGATAATTTAATAGTTAATTTAAAATTTCTTATTAAAAGATCATAACAGTAACAATCATTGGGCCTAATAAATGCGAAAAAACTTGACATAATTATCTTCTTTATAAAAGCTAATTTAATAGATCATTTAAAATTTCTTTGTAAAAGATCATAACGGTAAAGATCTTTGGCCCTAATAAATGCCAAAAAAGTTGACATAATTATCTTTTCTGTAAAAGATAATTTAGTAGATCATTTAAAATTTCTTATTAAAAGATCACAACGGTAACGATCGTGGGCCTAATAAATGCTAAAAAAGTTGACATAATTATCTTCTATGTAAAAGCTAATTTAATAGATTATTTAAAATTTCTTTGTAAAAGATCATCACCGTAAAGATCATTGGCCATCATAAATGCCAAAAAAGTTGACATAATTATCTTCTTTGTAAAAGATAATTTAATAGATCATTTAAAATATCTTTATTAAAAGATTATAACGGTAACGATCATTGGGCGTAATAAATGCTAAGAAAGTTGACATAATTATATTCTTTGTAAAACATAATTTAATAGATCATTTAAAATTTCTTTATAAAAGATCATAACGGTAAAGATCATTGGGCCTAATAAATGCCAAAAAAAGATGATATAATTATATTTTCTGTAAAAGATAATTTAGTAGATCACTTAAAATTTCTTTATAAAAGATCATAAAGGTAAAGATCATTACGGTAACAATCATTGGGCCTAATAAATGCTAAAATAGTTGACATAATTATCTTCTTTGTGATAGATACTTTACTAGATAATTTAAAATTTATTATTAAAAGATCATAACGGTAACGATCATTGGGCTTAATAAAAGCTAAAAACGTTAACATAATTATCTTCTTTGTAAAAGCTAATTTAATAGATCATTTAAAATTTCTTCGTAAAAGATCATAACGGTAACGATTATTGGGCCTAATATATGCTAAAAAAGTTGACATAATTATCTTCTTTGTAAAAGCTAATTTAATAGATCATTTAAAATTTCTTTGTAAAAAATCATAACGGTAAAGATCATTGGCCATCATAAGTGCCAAAAAATTTGACATAATTGTCTTCTTTGTAAAAGATAATTTAATAGATCATTTAAAATTTCTTTATTAAAAGATTATAAGGGTAACGATCATTGGGCGTAATAAATGCTAAAAAAGTTGATATAATTATCTTCTTTGTAAAAGATAAGTTAGTAGATAATTTAAAATTTCTAATTAGAAGATCATAAAGGTAACGATTATTGGGCCGAATAAATCCTAAAAAAGTTTACATAATTGTCTTCTTTGTCAAAGATAATTTACTAGATAATTTAAAATTTCTTCCTAAAAGATCATATCGATAACGATCGTTGGGCCTAATAAATGCTAAAAAACTTGACATAATTATCTTCTTTGTAAAAGGTAATTTAATAGATCATTTAAAATTTCTTTATAAAAGATAATAACAGTAACGATCATTGAGCCTAATAAATACTAAGAAAGTTGACATAATTATATTCTTTGTAAAACATAAATTAATAGATCATTTAAAATTTCTTTATAAAAGATCATAACGGTAAACATCATTGGGCCTAATAAATGCCAAAAAAAGATGATATAATTATATTTTCTGTAAAAGATAATTTAGTAGATCAACTTAAAATTTATTTATAAAGGATCATAAAGGTAAAGATCATTACGGTAACAATCATTGGGCATAATAAATGCTAAAATAGTTGACATAATTATCTTCTTTGTGATAGATACTTTACTAGATAATTTAAAATTTATTATTAAAAGATGATAACGGTAACGATCATTGGGCTTAATAAAAGCTAAAAACGTTCACATAGTTATCTTCTTTGTAAAAGATAATTTAATAGATCATTTAAAATTTATTTATAAAAGATCATAATGGTACCTATGAATGGGCCTAGTAAATGCTAAAAAAGTTTGCATAATTAACTTCTTTGTAAAAGATAATTTACTAGACAATTTAAAATTTCTTACTAAAAGCTCATAACGCTAACGATTATTGGGCCTAATAAATGCTAAAAAAGTTGACATAATTATCTTCTTTGTAAAAGATAATTTAATACATCATTTAAAATTTCTTTATAAAAGATCATAACGGTAATGATCATTGGTCTAATAAATGCTAATAAAGTTGATATAATTATATTCTTTGTAAAACATAATTTAATGGATCATTTAAAATTTCTTTATAAAAGATCGTAACGGTAACGATCATTGGGCCTAATATATGCTAAAAAAGTTGATATAATTATCTTCTTTGTAAAAGCTAATTTAATAGATCATTTAAAATTTCTTTGTAAAAGGTCACAACGGTAACGATCATTGGGCCTAATATATGCTAAAAAAGTTGACATAATTATCTTCTTTGTAAAAGCTAATTTAATAGATCATTTAAAATTTCTTTGTCAAAAATCATAACGGTAAAGATCATTGGCCATCATAAATGCCAAAAAAGTTGACATAATTATCTTCTTTGTAAAAGATAATTTAATAGATCATTTAAAATATCTTTATTAAAAGATTATAACGGTAACGATCATTGGGCATAATAAATGCTAAAAAAGTTTATATAATTATCTTCTTTGTAAAAGATAAGTTACTAGATAATTTAAAATTTCTAATTAAAAGATCATAATCGTAGCGATTATTGGGCCGAATAAATGCTAAAAAAGTTTACATAATTATCTTCTTTGTCAAAGATAACTTACTAGATAATTTAAAATTTCCTCCTAAAAGATCATATCGGTAACGATCGTTGGGCCTAATAAATGCTAAAAAAGTTGACATAATTATCTTCTTTGTAAAAGGTAATTTAATAGATCATTTAAAATTTCTTTATAAAAAACAATAACGGTAACGATCATTGAGCCTAATAAATACTAAGAAAGTTGACATAATTATATTCTTTGTAAAACATAATTTAATAGATCATTTAAAATTTCTTTATAAAAGATCGTAACGGTAACGATCATTGGGCCTAATATATGCTAAAAAAGTTGACATAATTATCTTCTTTGTAAAAGCTAATTTAATAGATCATTTCAAAATTTCTTTGGAAAAGATGATAACGGTAACGATCATTGGGCCTAATATATGCTAAAAAAGTTGACATAATTAACTGTTTTGTAAAAGATAATTTAATAGATCATTTAAAATTTCTTTATTAAAAGATTATAACGGTAACGATCATTGGGCATAATAAATGCTAAAAAAGTTGATATAATTATCTTCTTTGTAAAAGATAAGTTACTAGATAATTTAAAATTTCTAATTAAAAGATCATAATCGTAACGATTATTGGGCTGAATAAATGCTAAAAAAGTTTACATAATTATCTTCTTTGTCAAAGATAATTTACTAGATAATTTAAAATTTCCTCCTAAAAGATCATATCGGTAACGATCGTTGGGCCTAATAAATGCTAAAAAAGTTGACATAATTATCTTCTTTGTAAAAGGTAATTTAATAGATCATTTAAAATTTCTTTATAAAAAACAATAACGGTAACGATCATTGAGCCTAATAAATACTAAGAAAGTTGACATAATTATATTCTTTGTAAAACATAATTTAATAGATCATTTAAAATTTCTTTATAAAAGATCGTAACGGTAACGATCATTGGGCCTAATATATGCTAAAAAAGTTGACATAATTATCTTCTTTGTAAAAGCTAATTTAATAGATCATTTCAAAATTTCTTTGTAAAAGATCATAACGGTAACGATCATTGGGCCTAATATATGCTAAAAAAGTTGACATAATTATCTGTTTTGTAAAAGATAATTTAATAGATCATTTAAAATTTCTTTATTAAAAGATTGTAACGGTAACAATCATTGGGCATAATAAATGCTAAAAAAGTTTATATAATTATCTTCTTTGTAAAAGATAAGTTACTAGATAATTTAAAATTTCTAATTAAAAGATCATAATCGTAGCGATTATTGGGCCGAATAAATGCTAAAAAAGTTTACATAATTATCTTCTTTGCCAAAGATAATTTACTAGATAATTTAAAATTTCCTCCTAAAAGATCATATCGGTAACGATCGTTGGGCCTAATAAATGCTAAAAAAGTTGACATAATTATCTTCTTTGTAAAAGGTAATTTAATAGATCATTTAAAATTTCTTTATAAAAGACAATAACGGTAACGATCATTGAGCCTAATAAATACTAAGAAAGTTGACATAATTATATTCTTTGTAAAACATAATTTAATAGATCATTTAAAATTTCTTTATAAAAAATCGTAACGGTAACGATCATCGGGCCTAATATATGCTAAAAAAGTTGACATAATTATCTTCTTTGTAAAAGCTAATTTAATAGATCATTTAAAATTTCTTTGTAAAAGATCATAACGGTAACGATCATTGGGCCTAATATATGCTAAAAAAGTTGACATAATTATCTTCTTTGTAAAAGCTAATTTAATAGATCATTTAAAATTTCTTTGTAAAAAATCATAACAGTAAAGATCATTGGCCATCATAAGTGCCAAAAAATTTGACATAATTATCTTCTTTGTAAAAGATAATTTAATAGATCATTTAAAATTTCTTTATTAAAAGATTATAACGGTAACGATCATTGGGCGTAATAAATGCTGAAAAAGTTGATATAATTGTCTTCTTTGTAAAAGATAAGTTACTAGATAATTTAAAATTTCTAATTAAAAGATCATAACGGTAACGATTATTGGGCCGAATAAATGCTAAAAAAGTTTACATAACTATCTTCTTTGTCAAAGATAATTTATTAGATAATTTAAAATTTCCTCCTAAAAGATCATATCGGTAACGATCGTTGGGCCTAATAAATGCTAAAAAAGTTGACATAATTATCTTCTTTGTAAAAGGTAATTTAATAGATCATTTAAAATTTCTTTGTAAAAGATAATAACGGTAACGATCATTGGGCCTAATATATGCTAAAAAACTTGACATAATTATCTTCTTTGTAAAAGCTAATTTAATAGATCATTTAAAATTTCTTTGTAAAAAATCATAACGGTAAAGATCATTGGCCATCATAAGTGCCAAAAAATTTGACATAATTATCTTCTTTGTAAAAGATAATTTAATAGATCATTTAAAATTTCTTTATTAAAAGATTATAACGGTAACGATCATTGGGCGTAATAAATGCTGAAAAAGGTCATATAATTGTCTTCTTTGTAAAAGATAAGTTACTAGATAATTTAAAATTTCTAATTAAAATATCATAACGGTAACGATTATTGGGCCGAATAAATGCTAAAAAAGTTTACATAATTATCTTCTTTGTCAAAGATAATTTACTAGATAATTTAAATTTTCCTCCTAAAAGATCATATCGGTAACGGTCGTTGGGCCTAATAAATGCTAAAAAACATGACATAATTATCTTCTTTGTAAAAGGTAATTTAATAGATCATTTAAAATTTCCTTATAAAAGACAATAACGGTAACGATCATTGAGCCTAATAAATACTCAGAAAGTTGACATAATTATATTCTTTGTAAAACATAATTTAATAGATCATTTAAAATTTCTTTATAAAAGATCGTAACGGTAATGATCATTGGGCCTAATATATGCTAAAAAAGTTGACATAATTATCTTCTTTGTAAAAGATAATTTAATAGATCATTTAAAATTTCTTTATTAAAAGATTATAACGGTAACGATCATTGGGCGTAATAAATGCTGAAAAAGGTCATATAATTGTCTTCTTTGTAAAAGATAAGTTACTAGATAATTTAAAATTTCTAATTAAAAGATCATAACGGTAACGATTATTGGGCCGAATAAATGCTAAAAAAGTTTACATAATTATCTTCTTTGTCAAAGATAATTTACTAGATAATTTAAATTTTCCTCCTAAAAGATCATATCGGTAACGGTCGTTGGGCCTAATAAATGCTAAAAAACATGACATAATTATCTTCTTTGTAAAAGGTAATTTAATAGATCATTTAAAATTTCTTTATAAAAGACAATAACGGTAACGATCATTGAGCCTAATAAATACTCAGAAAGTTGACATAATTATATTCTTTGTAAAACATAATTTAATAGATCATTTAAAATTTCTTTATAAAAGATCGTAACGGTAATGATCATTGGGCCTAATATATGCTAAAAAAGTTGACATAATTATCTTCTTTGTAAAAGATAATTTAATACATCATTTAAAATTTCTTTGTAAAAGATCATAACGGTAACGATCATTGGGCCTAATAAATGCTAATAAAGTTGATATAATTATATTCTTTGTAAAACATAATTTAATAGATCATTTAAAATTTCTTTATAAAAGATCGTAACGGTAACGATCATTGGGCCTAATATATGCTAAAAAAGTTGACATAATTATCTTCTTTGTAAAAGCTAATTTAATAGATCATTTAAAATTTCTTTGTAAAAGGTCATAACGGTAACGATCATTGGGCCTAATATATGCTAAAAAAGTTGACATAATTATCTTCTTTGTAAAAGCTAATTTAATAGATCATTTAAAATTTCTTTGTAAAAAATCATAACGGTAAAGATCATTGGCCATCATAAATGCCAAAAAAGTTGACATAATTATCTTCTTTGTAAAAGATAATTTAATAGATCATTTAAAATTTCTTTATTAAAAGATTATAACGGTAACGATCATTGGGCGTAATAAATGCTGAAAAAGTTGATATAATTGTCTTCTTTGTAAAAGATAAGTTACTAGATAATTTAAAATTTCTAATTAAAAGATCATAACGGTAACGATTATTGGGCCGAATAAATGCTAAAAAAGTTTACATAATTATCTTCTTTGTCAAAGATAATTTACTAGATAATTTAAAATTTCCTCCTAAAAGATCATATCGGTAACGATCGTTGGGTCTAATAAATGCTAAAAAAGTTGACATAATTATCTTCTTTGTAAAAGGTAATTTAATAGATCATTTAAAATTTCTTTGTAAAAGATCATAACGGTAACGATCATTGGGCCTAATATATGCTATAAAAGTTGACATAATTATCTTCTTTGTAAAAGCTAATTTAATAGATCATTTAAAATTTCTTTGTAAAAAATCATAACGGTAAAGATCATTGGCCATCATAAGTGCCAAAAAATTTGACATAATTATCTTCTTTGTAAAAGATAATTTAATAGATCATTTAAAATTTCTTTATTAAAAGATTATAACGGTAACGATCATTGGGCGTAATAAATGCTGAAAAAGGTCATATAATTGTCTTCTTTGTAAAAGATAAGTTACTAGATAATTTAAAATTTCTAATTAAAAGATCATAACGGTAACGATTATTGGGCCGAATAAATGCTAAAAAAGTTTACATAATTATCTTCTTTGTCAAAGATAATTTACTAGATAATTTAAATTTTCCTCCTAAAAGATCATATCGGTAACGGTCGTTGGGCCTAATAAATGCTAAAAAACATGACATAATTATCTTCATTGTAAAAGGTAATTTAATAGATCATTTAAAATTTCTTTATAAAAGACAATAACGGTAACGATCATTGAGCCTAATAAATACTCAGAAAGTTGACATAATTATATTCTTTGTAAAACATAATTTAATAGATCATTTAAAATTTCTTTATAAAAGATCGTAACGGTAATGATCATTGGGCCTAATATATGCTAAAAAAGTTGACATAATTATCTTCTTTGTAAAAGATAATTTAATAGATCATTTAAAATTTCTTTATTAAAAGATTATAACGGTAACGATCATTGGGCGTAATAAATGCTGAAAAAGGTCATATAATTGTCTTCTTTGTAAAAGATAAGTTACTAGATAATTTAAAATTTCTAATTAAAAGATCATAACGGTAACGATTATTGGGCCGAATAAATGCTAAAAAAGTTTACATAATTATCTTCTTTGTCAAAGATAATTTACTAGATAATTTAAATTTTCCTCCTAAAAGATCATATCGGTAACGGTCGTTGGGCCTAATAAATGCTAAAAAACATGACATAATTATCGTCTTTGTAAAAGGTAATTTAATAGATCATTTAAAATTTCTTTATAAAAGACAATAACGGTAACGATCATTGAGCCTAATAAATACTCAGAAAGTTGACATAATTATATTCTTTGTAAAACATAATTTAATAGATCATTTAAAATTTCTTTATAAAAGATCGTAACGGTAATGATCATTGGGCCTAATATATGCTAAAAAAGTTGACATAATTATCTTCTTTGTAAAAGCTAATTTAATAGATCATTGAAAATTTCTTTGTAAAAGATCATAACGGTAACGATCATTGGGCCTAATAAATGCTAATAAAGTTGATATAATTATATTCTTTGTAAAACATAATTTAATAGATCATTTAAAATTTCTTTATAAAAGATCGTAACGGTAACGATCATTGGGCCTAATATATGCTAAAAAAGTTGACATAATTATCTTCTTTGTAAAAGCTAATTTAATAGATCATTTAAAATTTCTTTGTAAAAGGTCATAACGGTAACGATCATTGGGCCTAATATATGCTAAAAAAGTTGACATAATTATCTTCTTTGTAAAAGCTAATTTAATAGATCATTTAAAATTTCTTTGTAAAAAATCATAACGGTAAAGATCATTGGCCATCATAAATGCCAAAAAAGTTGACATAATTATCTTCTTTGTAAAAGATAATTTAATAGATCATTTAAAATTTCTTTATTAAAAGATTATAACGGTAACGATCATTGGGCGTAATAAATGCTGAAAAAGTTGATATAATTGTCTTCTTTGTAAAAGATAAGTTACTAGATAATTTAAAATTTCTAATTAAAAGATCATAACGGTAACGATTATTGGGCCGAATAAATGCTAAAAAAGTTTACATAATTATCTTCTTTGTCAAAGATAATTTACTAGATAATTTAAAATTTCCTCCTAAAAGATCATATCGGTAACGATCGTTGGGTCTAATAAATGCTAAAAAAGTTGACATAATTATCTTCTTTGTAAAAGGTAATTTAATAGATCATTTAAAATTTCTTTGTAAAAGATCATAACGGTAACGATCATTGGGCCTAATATATGCTAAAAAAGTTGACATAATTATCTTCTTTGTAAAAGCTAATTTAATAGATCATTTAAAATTTCTTTGTAAAAAATCATAACGGTAAAGATCATTGGCCATCATAAGTGCCAAAAAATTTGACATAATTATCTTCTTTGTAAAAGATAATTTAATAGATCATTTAAAATTTCTTTATTAAAAGATTATAACGGTAACGATCATTGGGCGTAATAAATGCTGAAAAAGGTCATATAATTGTCTTCTTTGTAAAAGATAAGTTACTAGATAATTTAAAATTTCTAATTAAAATATCATAACGGTAACGATTATTGGGCCGAATAAATGCTAAAAAAGTTTACATAATTATCTTCTTTGTCAAAGATAATTTACTAGATAATTTAAATTTTCCTCCTAAAAGATCATATCGGTAACGGTCGTTGGGCCTAATAAATGCTAAAAAACATGACATAATTATCTTCTTTGTAAAAGGTAATTTAATAGATCATTTAAAATTTCCTTATAAAAGACAATAACGGTAACGATCATTGAGCCTAATAAATACTCAGAAAGTTGACATAATTATATTCTTTGTAAAACATAATTTAATAGATCATTTAAAATTTCTTTATAAAAGATCGTAACGGTAATGATCATTGGGCCTAATATATGCTAAAAAAGTTGACATAATTATCTTCTTTGTAAAAGATAATTTAATAGATCATTTAAAATTTCTTTATTAAAAGATTATAACGGTAACGATCATTGGGCGTAATAAATGCTGAAAAAGGTCATATAATTGTCTTCTTTGTAAAAGATAAGTTACTAGATAATTTAAAATTTCTAATTAAAAGATCATAACGGTAACGATTATTGGGCCGAATAAATGCTAAAAAAGTTTACATAATTATCTTCTTTGTCAAAGATAATTTACTAGATAATTTAAATTTTCCTCCTAAAAGATCATATCGGTAACGGTCGTTGGGCCTAATAAATGCTAAAAAACATGACATGATTATCTTCTTTGTAAAAGGTAATTTAATAGATCATTTAAAATTTCTTTATAAAAGACAATAACGGTAACGATCATTGAGCCTAATAAATACTCAGAAAGTTGACATAATTATATTCTTTGTAAAACATAATTTAATAGATCATTTAAAATTTCTTTATAAAAGATCGTAACGGTAATGATCATTGGGCCTAATATATGCTAAAAAAGTTGACATAATTATCTTCTTTGTAAAAGATAATTTAATACATCATTTAAAATTTCTTTGTAAAAGATCATAACGGTAACGATCATTGGGCCTAATAAATGCTAATAAAGTTGATATAATTATATTCTTTGTAAAACATAATTTAATAGATCATTTAAAATTTCTTTATAAAAGATCGTAACGGTAACGATCATTTGGCCTAATATATGCTAAAAAAGTTGACATAATTATCTTCTTTGTAAAAGCTAATTTAATAGATCATTTAAAATTTCTTTGTAAAAGGTCATAACGGTAACGATCATTGGGCCTAATATATGCTAAAAAAGTTGACATAATTATCTTCTTTGTAAAAGCTAATTTAATAGATCATTTAAAATTTCTTTGTAAAAAATCATAACGGTAAAGATCATTGGCCATCATAAATGCCAAAAAAGTTGACATAATTATCTTCTTTGTAAAAGATAATTTAATAGATCATTTAAAATTTCTTTATTAAAAGATTATAACGGTAACGATCATTGGGCGTAATAAATGCTGAAAAAGTTGATATAATTGTCTTCTTTGTAAAAGATAAGTTACTAGATAATTTAAAATTTCTAATTAAAAGATCATAACGGTAACGATTATTGGGCCGAATAAATGCTAAAAAAGTTTACATAATTATCTTCTTTGTCAAAGATAATTTACTAGATAATTTAAAATTTCCTCCTAAAAGATCATATCGGTAACGATCGTTGGGTCTAATAAATGCTAAAAAAGTTGACATAATTATCTTCTTTGTAAAAGGTAATTTAATAGATCATTTAAAATTTCTAAGATCATAACGGTAACGATCATTGGGCCTAATATATGCTAAAAAAGTTGACATAATTATCTTCTTTGTAAAAGCTAATTTAATAGATCATTTAAAATTTCTTTGTAAAAAATCATAATGGTAAAGATCATTGGCCATCATAAGTGCCAAAAAATTTGACATAATTATCTTCTTTGTAAAAGATAATTTAATAGATCATTTAAAATTTCTTTATTAAAAGATTATAACGGTAACGATCATTGGGAGTAATAAATGCTGAAAAAGGTCATATAATTGTCTTCTTTGTAAAAGATAAGTTACTAGATAATTTAAAATTTCTTTGTAAAAGATCATAACGGTAACGATCATTGGGCCGAATAAATGCTAAAAAAGTTTACATAATTATCTTCTTTGTCAAAGATAATTTACTAGATAATTTAAATTTTCCTCCTAAAAGATCATATCGGTAACGGTCGTTGGGCCTAATAAATGCTAAAAAACATGACATAATTATCTTCTTTGTAAAAGGTAATTTAATAGATCATTTAAAATTTCTTTATAAAAGACAATAACGGTAACGATCATTGAGCCTAATAAATACTCAGAAAGTTGACATAATTATATTCTTTGTAAAACATAATTTAATAGATCATTTAAAATTTCTTTATAAAAGATCGTAACGGTAATGATCATTGGGCCTAATATATGCTAAAAAAGTTGACATAATTATCTTCTTTGTAAAAGATAATTTAATACATCATTTAAAATTTCTTTGTAAAAGATCATAACGGTAACGATCATTGGGCCTAATAAATGCTAATAAAGTTGATATAATTATATTCTTTGTAAAACATAATTTAATAGATCATTTAAAATTTCTTTATAAAAGATCGTAACGGTAACGATCATTGGGCCGAATATATGCTAAAAAAGTTGACATAATTATCTTCTTTGTAAAAGCTAATTTAATAGATCATTTAAAATTTCTTTGTAAAAGGTCATAACGGTAACGATCATTGGGCCTAATATATGCTAAAAAAGTTGACATAATTATCTTCTTTGTAAAAGCTAATTTAATAGATCATTTAAAATTTCTTTGTAAAAAATCATAACGGTAAAGATCATTGGCCATCATAAATGCCAAAAAAGTTGACATAATTATCTTCTTTGTAAAAGATAATTTAATAGATCATTTAAAATTTCTTTATTAAAAGATTATAACGGTAACGATCATTGGGCGTAATAAATGCTGAAAAAGTTGATATAATTGTCTTCTTTGTAAAAGATAAGTTACTAGATAATTTAAAATTTCTAATTAAAAGATCATAACGGTAACGATTATTGGGCCGAATAAATGCTAAAAAAGTTTACATAATTATCTTCTTTGTCAAAGATAATTTACTAGATAATTTAAAATTTCCTCCTAAAAGATCATATCGGTAACGATCGTTGGGTCTAATAAATGCTAAAAGAGTTGACATAATTATCTTCTTTGTAAAAGGTAATTTAATAGATCATTTAAAATTTCTTTATAAAAGACAATAACGGTAACGATCATTGAGCCTAATAAATACTAAGAAAGTTGACATAATTATATTCTTTGTAAAACATAATTTAATAGATCATTTAAAATTTCTTTATAAAAGATCGTAACGGTAACGATCATTGGGCCTAATATATGCTCAAAAAGTTGACATAATTATCTTCTTTGTAAAAGCTAATTTAATAGATCATTTAAAATTTCTTTGTAAAAGATCATAACGGTAACGATCATTGGGCCTAATATATGCTAAAAAAGTTGACATAATTATCATCTTTGTAAAAGCTAATTTAATAGATCAATTAAAATTTCTTTGTAAAAAATCATGACGGTAAAGATCATTGGCCATCATAAGTGCCAAAAAATTTGACATAATTATCTTCTTTGTAAAAGATAATTTAATAGATCATTTAAAATTTCTTTATTAAAAGATTATAACGGTAACGATCATTGGGCGTAATAAATGCTGAAAAAGTTGATATAATTGTCTTCTTTGTAAAAGATAAGTTACTAGATAATTTAAAATTTCTAATTAAAAGATCATAACGGTAACGATTATTGGGCCGAATAAATGCTAAAAAAGTTTACATAATTATCTTCTTTGTCAAAGATAATTTACTAGATAATTTAAAATTTCCTCCTAAAAGATCATATCGGTAACGATCGTTGGGTCTAATAAATGCTAAAAAAGTTGACATAATTATCTTCTTTGTAAAAGGTAATTTAATAGATCATTTAAAATTTCTAAGATCATAACGGTAACGATCATTGGGCCTAATATATGCTAAAAAAGTTGACATAATTATCTTCTTTGTAAAAGCTAATTTAATAGATCATTTAAAATTTCTTTGTAAAAAATCATAATGGTAAAGATCATTGGCCATCATAAGTGCCAAAAAATTTGACATAATTATCTTCTTTGTAAAAGATAATTTAATAGATCATTTAAAATTTCTTTATTAAAAGATTATAACGGTAACGATCATTGGGAGTAATAAATGCTGAAAAAGGTCATATAATTGTCTTCTTTGTAAAAGATAAGTTACTAGATAATTTAAAATTTCTTTGTAAAAGATCATAACGGTAACGATCATTGGGCCGAATAAATGCTAAAAAAGTTTACATAATTATCTTCTTTGTCAAAGATAATTTACTAGATAATTTAAATTTTCCTCCTAAAAGATCATATCGGTAACGGTCGTTGGGCCTAATAAATGCTAAAAAACATGACATAATTATCTTCTTTGTAAAAGGTAATTTAATAGATCATTTAAAATTTCTTTATAAAAGACAATAACGGTAACGATCATTGAGCCTAATAAATACTCAGAAAGTTGACATAATTATATTCTTTGTAAAACATAATTTAATAGATCATTTAAAATTTCTTTATAAAAGATCGTAACGGTAATGATCATTGGGCCTAATATATGCTAAAAAAGTTGACATAATTATCTTCTTTGTAAAAGATAATTTAATACATCATTTAAAATTTCTTTGTAAAAGATCATAACGGTAACGATCATTGGGCCTAATAAATGCTAATAAAGTTGATATAATTATATTCTTTGTAAAACATAATTTAATAGATCATTTAAAATTTCTTTATAAAAGATCGTAACGGTAACGATCATTGGGCCGAATATATGCTAAAAAAGTTGACATAATTATCTTCTTTGTAAAAGCTAATTTAATAGATCATTTAAAATTTCTTTGTAAAAGGTCATAACGGTAACGATCATTGGGCCTAATATATGCTAAAAAAGTTGACATAATTATCTTCTTTGTAAAAGCTAATTTAATAGATCATTTAAAATTTCTTTGTAAAAAATCATAACGGTAAAGATCATTGGCCATCATAAATGCCAAAAAAGTTGACATAATTATCTTCTTTGTAAAAGATAATTTAATAGATCATTTAAAATTTCTTTATTAAAAGATTATAACGGTAACGATCATTGGGCGTAATAAATGCTGAAAAAGTTGATATAATTGTCTTCTTTGTAAAAGATAAGTTACTAGATAATTTAAAATTTCTAATTAAAAGATCATAACGGTAACGATTATTGGGCCGAATAAATGCTAAAAAAGTTTACATAATTATCTTCTTTGTCAAAGATAATTTACTAGATAATTTAAAATTTCCTCCTAAAAGATCATATCGGTAACGATCGTTGGGTCTAATAAATGCTAAAAGAGTTGACATAATTATCTTCTTTGTAAAAGGTAATTTAATAGATCATTTAAAATTTCTTTATAAAAGACAATAACGGTAACGATCATTGAGCCTAATAAATACTAAGAAAGTTGACATAATTATATTCTTTGTAAAACATAATTTAATAGATCATTTAAAATTTCTTTATAAAAGATCGTAACGGTAACGATCATTGGGCCTAATATATGCTCAAAAAGTTGACATAATTATCTTCTTTGTAAAAGCTAATTTAATAGATCATTTAAAATTTCTTTGTAAAAGATCATAACGGTAACGATCATTGGGCCTAATATATGCTAAAAAAGTTGACATAATTATCATCTTTGTAAAAGCTAATTTAATAGATCAATTAAAATTTCTTTGTAAAAAATCATGACGGTAAAGATCATTGGCCATCATAAGTGCCAAAAAATTTGACATAATTATCTTCTTTGTAAAAGATAATTTAATAGATCATTTAAAATTTCTTTATTAAAAGATTATAACGGTAACGATCATTGGGCGTAATAAATGCTGAAAAAGTTGATATAATTGTCTTCTTTGTAAAAGATAAGTTACTAGATAATTTAAAATTTCTAATTAAAAGATCATAACGGTAACGATTATTGGGCCGAATAAATGCTAAAAAAGTTTACATAATTATCTTCTTTGTCAAAGATAATTTACTAGATAATTTAAAATTTCCTCCTAAAAGATCATATCGGTAACGATCGTTGGGTCTAATAAATGCTAAAAAAGTTGACATAATTATCTTCTTTGTAAAAGGTAATTTAATAGATCATTTAAAATTTCTAAGATCATAACGGTAACGATCATTGGGCCTAATATATGCTAAAAAAGTTGACATAATTATCTTCTTTGTAAAAGCTAATTTAATAGATCATTTAAAATTTCTTTGTAAAAAATCATAATGGTAAAGATCATTGGCCATCATAAGTGCCAAAAAATTTGACATAATTATCTTCTTTGTAAAAGATAATTTAATAGATCATTTAAAATTTCTTTATTAAAAGATTATAACGGTAACGATCATTGGGAGTAATAAATGCTGAAAAAGGTCATATAATTGTCTTCTTTGTAAAAGATAAGTTACTAGATAATTTAAAATTTCTTTGTAAAAGATCATAACGGTAACGATCATTGGGCCGAATAAATGCTAAAAAAGTTTACATAATTATCTTCTTTGTCAAAGATAATTTACTAGATAATTTAAATTTTCCTCCTAAAAGATCATATCGGTAACGGTCGTTGGGCCTAATAAATGCTAAAAAACATGACATAATTATCTTCTTTGTAAAAGGTAATTTAATAGATCATTTAAAATTTCTTTATAAAAGACAATAACGGTAACGATCATTGAGCCTAATAAATACTCAGAAAGTTGACATAATTATATTCTTTGTAAAACATAATTTAATAGATCATTTAAAATTTCTTTATAAAAGATCGTAACGGTAATGATCATTGGGCCTAATATATGCTAAAAAAGTTGACATAATTATCTTCTTTGTAAAAGATAATTTAATACATC
Organism: Psophocarpus tetragonolobus; assembly: GCA_037954015.1. Lineage (NCBI taxonomy): Eukaryota > Viridiplantae > Streptophyta > Magnoliopsida > Fabales > Fabaceae > Psophocarpus > Psophocarpus tetragonolobus. The sequence continues at coordinate 55,528,251 of CM075688.1, read as the reverse complement.
ATTTAAAATTTCTTTGTAAAAGATCATAACGGTAACGATCATTGGGCCTAATAAATGCTAATAAAGTTGATATAATTATATTCTTTGTAAAACATAATTTAATAGATCATTTAAAATTTCTTTATAAAAGATCGTAACGGTAACGATCATTGGGCCGAATATATGCTAAAAAAGTTGACATAATTATCTTCTTTGTAAAAGCTAATTTAATAGATCATTTAAAATTTCTTTGTAAAAGGTCATAACGGTAACGATCATTGGGCCTAATATATGCTAAAAAAGTTGACATAATTATCTTCTTTGTAAAAGCTAATTTAATAGATCATTTAAAATTTCTTTGTAAAAAATCATAACGGTAAAGATCATTGGCCATCATAAATGCCAAAAAAGTTGACATAATTATCTTCTTTGTAAAAGATAATTTAATAGATCATTTAAAATTTCTTTATTAAAAGATTATAACGGTAACGATCATTGGGCGTAATAAATGCTGAAAAAGTTGATATAATTGTCTTCTTTGTAAAAGATAAGTTACTAGATAATTTAAAATTTCTAATTAAAAGATCATAACGGTAACGATTATTGGGCCGAATAAATGCTAAAAAAGTTTACATAATTATCTTCTTTGTCAAAGATAATTTACTAGATAATTTAAAATTTCCTCCTAAAAGATCATATCGGTAACGATCGTTGGGTCTAATAAATGCTAAAAGAGTTGACATAATTATCTTCTTTGTAAAAGGTAATTTAATAGATCATTTAAAATTTCTTTATAAAAGACAATAACGGTAACGATCATTGAGCCTAATAAATACTAAGAAAGTTGACATAATTATATTCTTTGTAAAACATAATTTAATAGATCATTTAAAATTTCTTTATAAAAGATCGTAACGGTAACGATCATTGGGCCTAATATATGCTCAAAAAGTTGACATAATTATCTTCTTTGTAAAAGCTAATTTAATAGATCATTTAAAATTTCTTTGTAAAAGATCATAACGGTAACGATCATTGGGCCTAATATATGCTAAAAAAGTTGACATAATTATCATCTTTGTAAAAGCTAATTTAATAGATCAATTAAAATTTCTTTGTAAAAAATCATGACGGTAAAGATCATTGGCCATCATAAGTGCCAAAAAATTTGACATAATTATCTTCTTTGTAAAAGATAATTTAATAGATCATTTAAAATTTCTTTATTAAAAGATTATAACGGTAACGATCATTGGGCGTAATAAATGCTGAAAAAGTTGATATAATTGTCTTCTTTGTAAAAGATAAGTTACTAGATAATTTAAAATTTCTAATTAAAAGATCATAACGGTAACGATTATTGGGCCGAATAAATGCTAAAAAAGTTTACATAACTATCTTCTTTGTCAAAGATAATTTATTAGATAATTTAAAATTTCCTCCTAAAAGATCATATCGGTAACGATCGTTGGGCCTAATAAATGCTAAAAAAGTTGACATAATTATCTTCTTTGTAAAAGGTAATTTAATAGATCATTTAAAATTTCTTTGTAAAAGATCATAACGGTAACGATCATTGGGCCGAATAAATGCTAAAAAAGTTTACATAATTATCTTCTTTGTCAAAGATAATTTACTAGATAATTTAAATTTTCCTCCTAAAAGATCATATCGGTAACGGTCGTTGGGCCTAATAAATGCTAAAAAACATGACATAATTATCTTCTTTGTAAAAGGTAATTTAATAGATCATTTAAAATTTCTTTATAAAAGACAATAACGGTAACGATCATTGAGCCTAATAAATACTCAGAAAGTTGACATAATTATATTCTTTGTAAAACATAATTTAATAGATCATTTAAAATTTCTTTATAAAAGATCGTAACGGTAATGATCATTGGGCCTAATATATGCTAAAAAAGTTGAGATAATTATCTTCTTTGTAAAAGATAATTTAATACATCATTTAAAATTTCTTTGTAAAAGATCATAACGGTAACGATCATTGGGCCTAATAAATGCTAATAAAGTTGATATAATTATATTCTTTGTAAAACATAATTTAATAGATCATTTAAAATTTCTTTATAAAAGATCGTAACGGTAACGATCATTGGGCCTAATATATGCTAAAAAAGTTGACATAATTATCTTCTTTGTAAAAGCTAATTTAATAGATCATTTAAAATTTCTTTGTAAAAGGTCATAACGGTAACGATCATTGGGCCTAATATATGCTAAAAAAGTTGACATAATTATCTTCTTTGTAAAAGCTAATTTAATAGATCATTTAAAATTTCTTTGTAAAAAATCATAACGGTAAAGATCATTGGCCATCATAAATGCCAAAAAAGTTGACATAATTATCTTCTTTGTAAAAGATAATTTAATAGATCATTTAAAATTTCTTTATTAAAAGATTATAACGGTAACGATCATTGGGCGTAATAAATGCTGAAAAAGTTTATATAATTGTCTTCTTTGTAAAAGATAAGTTACTAGATAATTTAAAATTTCTAATTAAAAGATCATAACGGTAACGATTATTGGGCCGAATAAATGCTAAAAAAGTTTACATAATTATCTTCTTTGTCAAAGATAATTTACTAGATAATTTAAAATTTCCTCCTAAAAGATCATATCGGTAACGATCGTTGGGTCTAATAAATGCTAAAAGAGTTGACATAATTATCTTCTTTGTAAAAGGTAATTTAATAGATCATTTAAAATTTCTTTATAAAAGACAATAACGGTAACGATCATTGAGCCTAATAAATACTCAGAAAGTTGACATAATTATATTCTTTGTAAAACATAATTTAATAGATCATTTAAAATTTCTTTATAAAAGATCGTAACGGTAATGATCATTGGGCCTAATATATGCTAAAAAAGTTGACATAATTGTCTTCTTTGTAAAAGATAATTTAATACATCATTTAAAATTTCTTTGTAAAAGATCATAACGGTAACGATCATTGGGCCTAATAAATGCTAATAAAGTTGATATAATTATATTCTTTGTAAAACATAATTTAATAGATCATTTAAAATTTCTTTATAAAAGATCGTAACGGTAACGATCATTTGGCCTAATATATGCTAAAAAAGTTGACATAATTATCTTCTTTGTAAAAGCTAATTTAATAGATCATTTAAAATTTCTTTGTAAAAGGTCATAACGGTAACGATCATTGGGCCTAATATATGCTAAAAAAGTTGACATAATTATCTTCTTTGTAAAAGCTAATTTAATAGATCATTTAAAATTTCTTTGTAAAAAATCATAACGGTAAAGATCATTGGCCATCATAAATGCCAAAAAAGTTGACATAATTATCTTCTTTGTAAAAGATAATTTAATAGATCATTTAAAATTTCTTTATTAAAAGATTATAACAGTAACGATCATTGGGCGTAATAAATGCTGAAAAAGTTGGTATAATTGTCTTCTTTGTAAAAGATAAGTTACTAGATAATTTAAAATTTCTAATTAAAAGATCATAACGGTAACGATTATTGGGCCGAATAAATGCTAAAAAAGTTTACATAATTATCTTCTTTGTCAAAGATAATTTACTAGATAATTTAAAATTTCCTCCTAAAAGATCATATCGGTAACGATCGTTGGGTCTAATAAATGCTAAAAGAGTTGACATAATTATCTTCTTTGTAAAAGCTAATTTAATAGATCATTTAAAATTTCTTTGTAAAAGGTCATAACGGTAACGATCATTGGGCCTAATATATGCTAAAAAAGTTGACATAATTATCTTCTTTGTAAAAGCTAATTTAATAGATCATTTAAAATTTCTTTGTAAAAAATCATAACGGTAAAGATCATTGGCCATCATAAATGCCAAAAAAGTTGACATAATTATCTTCTTTGTAAAAGATAATTTAATAGATCATTTAAAATTTCTTTATTAAAAGATTATAACGGTAACGATCATTGGGCGTAATAAATGCTGAAAAAGTTTATATAATTGTCTTCTTTGTAAAAGATAAGTTACTAGATAATTTAAAATTTCTAATTAAAAGATCATAACGGTAACGATTATTGGGCCGAATAAATGCTAAAAAAGTTTACATAATTATCTTCTTTGTCAAAGATAATTTACTAGATAATTTAAAATTTCCTCCTAAAAGATCATATCGGTAACGATCGTTGGGTCTAATAAATGCTAAAAGAGTTGACATAATTATCTTCTTTGTAAAAGGTAATTTAATAGATCATTTAAAATTTCTTTATAAAAGACAATAACGGTAACGATCATTGAGCCTAATAAATACTAAGAAAGTTGACATAATTATATTCTTTGTAAAACATAATTTAATAGATCATTTAAAATTTCTTTATAAAAGATCGTAACGGTAACGATCATTGGGCCTAATATATGCTCAAAAAGTTGACATAATTATCTTCTTTGTAAAAGCTAATTTAATAGATCATTTAAAATTTCTTTGTAAAAGATCATAACGGTAACGATCATTGGGCCTAATATATGCTAAAAAAGTTGACATAATTATCATCTTTGTAAAAGCTAATTTAATAGATCAATTAAAATTTCTTTGTAAAAAATCATGACGGTAAAGATCATTGGCCATCATAAGTGCCAAAAAATTTGACATACTTATCTTCTTTGTAAAAGATAATTTAATAGATCATTTAAAATTTCTTTATTAAAAGATTATAACGGTAACGATCATTGGGCGTAATAAATGCTGAAAAAGTTGATATAATTGTCTTCTTTGTAAAAGATAAGTTACTAGATAATTTAAAATTTCTAATTAAAAGATCATAACGGTAACGATTATTGGGCCGAATAAATGCTAAAAAAGTTTACATAACTATCTTCTTTGTCAAAGATAATTTATTAGATAATTTAAAATTTCCTCCTAAAAGATCATATCGGTAACGATCGTTGGGCCTAATAAATGCTAAAAAAGTTGACATAATTATCTTCTTTGTAAAAGGTAATTTAATAGATCATTTAAAATTTCTTTGTAAAAGATCATAACGGTAACGATCATTGGGCCGAATAAATGCTAAAAAAGTTTACATAATTATCTTCTTTGTCAAAGATAATTTACTAGATAATTTAAATTTTCCTCCTAAAAGATCATATCGGTAACGGTCGTTGGGCCTAATAAATGCTAAAAAACATGACATAATTATCTTCTTTGTAAAAGGTAATTTAATAGATCATTTAAAATTTCTTTATAAAAGACAATAACGGTAACGATCATTGAGCCTAATAAATACTCAGAAAGTTGACATAATTATATTCTTTGTAAAACATAATTTAATAGATCATTTAAAATTTCTTTATAAAAGATCGTAACGGTAATGATCATTGGGCCTAATATATGCTAAAAAAGTTGACATAATTATCTTCTTTGTAAAAGATAATTTAATACATCATTTAAAATTTCTTTGTAAAAGATCATAACGGTAACGATCATTGGGCCTAATAAATGCTAATAAAGTTGATATAATTATATTCTTTGTAAAACATAATTTAATAGATCATTTAAAATTTCTTTATAAAAGATCGTAACGGTAACGATCATTGGGCCTAATATATGCTAAAAAAGTTGACATAATTATCTTCTTTGTAAAAGCTAATTTAATAGATCATTTAAAATTTCTTTGTAAAAGGTCATAACGGTAACGATCATTGGGCCTAATATATGCTAAAAAAGTTGACATAATTATCTTCTTTGTAAAAGATAATTTAATAGATCATTTAAAATTTCTTTATTAAAAGATTATAACGGTAACGATCATTGGGCGTAATAAATGCTGAAAAAGTTGATATAATTGTCTTCTTTGTAAAAGATAAGTTACTAGATAATTTAAAATTTCTAATTAAAAGATCATAACGGTAACGATTATTGGGCCGAATAAATGCTAAAAAAGTTTACATAATTATCTTCTTTGTCAAAGATAATTTACTAGATAATTTAAAATTTCCTCCTAAAAGATCATATCGGTAACGATCGTTGGGTCTAATAAATGCTAAAAAAGTTGACATAATTATCTTCTTTGTAAAAGGTAATTTAATAGATCATTTAAAATTTCTAAGATCATAACGGTAACGATCATTGGGCCTAATATATGCTAAAAAAGTTGACATAATTATCTTCTTTGTAAAAGCTAATTTAATAGATCATTTAAAATTTCTTTGTAAAAAATCATAATGGTAAAGATCATTGGCCATCATAAGTGCCAAAAAATTTGACATAATTATCTTCTTTGTAAAAGATAATTTAATAGATCATTTAAAATTTCTTTATTAAAAGATTATAACGGTAACGATCATTGGGAGTAATAAATGCTGAAAAAGGTCATATAATTGTCTTCTTTGTAAAAGATAAGTTACTAGATAATTTAAAATTTCTTTGTAAAAGATCATAACGGTAACGATCATTGGGCCGAATAAATGCTAAAAAAGTTTACATAATTATCTTCTTTGTCAAAGATAATTTACTAGATAATTTAAATTTTCCTCCTAAATGATCATATCGGTAACGGTCGTTGGGCCTAATAAATGCTAAAAAACATGACATAATTATCTTCTTTGTAAAAGGTAATTTAATAGATCATTTAAAATTTCTTTATAAAAGACAATAACGGTAACGATCATTGAGCCTAATAAATACTCAGAAAGTTGACATAATTATATTCTTTGTAAAACATAATTTAATAGATCATTTAAAATTTCTTTATAAAAGATCGTAACGGTAATGATCATTGGGCCTAATATATGCTAAAAAAGTTGACATAATTATCTTCTTTGTAAAAGATAATTTAATACATCATTTAAAATTTCTTTGTAAAAGATCATAACGGTAACGATCATTGGGCCTAATAAATGCTAATAAAGTTGATATAATTATATTCTTTGTAAAACATAATTTAATAGATCATTTAAAATTTCTTTATAAAAGATCGTAACGGTAACGATCATTGGGCCGAATATATGCTAAAAAAGTTGACATAATTATCTTCTTTGTAAAAGCTAATTTAATAGATCATTTAAAATTTCTTTGTAAAAGGTCATAACGGTAACGATCATTGGGCCTAATATATGCTAAAAAAGTTGACATAATTATCTTCTTTGTAAAAGCTAATTTAATAGATCATTTAAAATTTCTTTGTAAAAAATCATAACGGTAAAGATCATTGGCCATCATAAATGCCAAAAAAGTTGACATAATTATCTTCTTTGTAAAAGATAATTTAATAGATCATTTAAAATTTCTTTATTAAAAGATTATAACGGTAACGATCATTGGGCGTAATAAATGCTGAAAAAGTTGATATAATTGTCTTCTTTGTAAAAGATAAGTTACTAGATAATTTAAAATTTCTAATTAAAAGATCATAACGGTAACGATTATTGGGCCGAATAAATGCTAAAAAAGTTTACATAATTATCTTCTTTGTCAAAGATAATTTACTAGATAATTTAAAATTTCTTATTAAAAGATCATACCGATAACGATCGTTGGGCCTAATAAATGTTTAAAAACTTGACATAATTATCTTCTTTGTAAAAGGTAAATTAATAGATCATTTAAAATTTTTTTATAAAAGATAATAACGGTAACGATCATTGAGCCTAATAAATGCTAAGAAAGTTGACATAATTATATTCTTTGTAAAACATAATTTAATAGATCATTTAAAATTTCTTTATAAAAGATGATAACCGTAAAGATCATTGGGCCTAATAAATGGCAAACAAAGATGATATAATTATATTTTCTGTAAAAGATAATTTAGTAGATCATTTAAATTTTCTTTATAAAGGATCATAAAGGTAAAGATCATTACGGTAACAATCATTGGGACTAATAAATGCTAAAATAGTTGACATAATTATCTTATTTGTGATACATAATTTACTAAATAATTGAAAATTTATTATTAAAAGATCATAAGGCTAACGATCGTTGGGCTTAATAAAAGCTAAAAATGTTCACATAGTTATCTTCTTTGTAAAAGATAATTTAATAGATCATTTAAAATTTCTTTATAAAAGATCATAACGGTAACGATCATTGGGCCTAATATATGCTAAAAAAGTTGACATAATTATCTTCTTTGTAAAAGCTAATTTAATAGATCATTTAAAATTTCTTTGTAAAAGATCATAACGGTAAAGATCATTGGCCATCATAAATGCCAAAAAAGTTGACATAATTATATTCGTTATAAAAGATAATTTAATACATCATTTAAGATTTCTTTATTAAAAGATTATAACGGTAACGATCATTAGGCGTAATAAATGCTAAAAAATTTGATATAATTATCTTCTTTGTAAAAGATAAGTTACTAGATAATTTAAAATTTCTAATTAAAAGATCATAAGGGTAATGATTATTGCGCCGAATAAATGCTAAAAAAGTTTACATAATTATCTTCTTTGTGAAAGATAATTTATTAGATAATTTAAAATTTCTTCTGAAAAGATCATATCGGTAACGACCGTTGCACCTAATAAATGCTAAAAAACTTGACATAATTATCTTCTTTGTAAAAGGTAATTTAATAGATCATTTAAAATTTCTTTATAAAAGATAATAACGGTAACGATCATTGAGCCTAATAAATGCTAAGAAAGTTGACATAATTATATTCTTTGTAAAACATAATTTAATAGATCATTTAAAATTTCTTTATAAAAGATCATAACGGTAATGATCATTGGGCCTAATATATGCTAAAAAAGTTGACATAATTATCTTCTTTGTAAAAGATAATTTAATAGATCATTTAAAATTTCTTTATTAAAAGATTATAACGGTAACGATCATTGGGCGTAATAAATGCTGAAAAAGGTCATATAATTGTCTTCTTTGTAAAAGATAAGTTACTAGATAATTTAAAATTTCTAATTAAAAGATCATAACGGTAACGATTATTGGGCCGAATAAATGCTAAAAAAGTTTACATAATTATCTTCTTTGTCAAAGATAATTTACTAGATAATTTAAATTTTCCTCCTAAAAGATCATATCGGTAACGGTCGTTGGGCCTAATAAATGCTAAAAAACATGACATAATTATCGTCTTTGTAAAAGGTAATTTAATAGATCATTTAAAATTTCTTTATAAAAGACAATAACGGTAACGATCATTGAGCCTAATAAATACTCAGAAAGTTGACATAATTATATTCTTTGTAAAACATAATTTAATAGATCATTTAAAATTTCTTTATAAAAGATCGTAACGGTAATGATCATTGGGCCTAATATATGCTAAAAAAGTTGACATAATTATCTTCTTTGTAAAAGCTAATTTAATAGATCATTGAAAATTTCTTTGTAAAAGATCATAACGGTAACGATCATTGGGCCTAATAAATGCTAATAAAGTTGATATAATTATATTCTTTGTAAAACATAATTTAATAGATCATTTAAAATTTCTTTATAAAAGATCGTAACGGTAACGATCATTGGGCCTAATATATGCTAAAAAAGTTGACATAATTATCTTCTTTGTAAAAGCTAATTTAATAGATCATTTAAAATTTCTTTGTAAAAGGTCATAACGGTAACGATCATTGGGCCTAATATATGCTAAAAAAGTTGACATAATTATCTTCTTTGTAAAAGCTAATTTAATAGATCATTTAAAATTTCTTTGTAAAAAATCATAACGGTAAAGATCATTGGCCATCATAAATGCCAAAAAAGTTGACATAATTATCTTCTTTGTAAAAGATAATTTAATAGATCATTTAAAATTTCTTTATTAAAAGATTATAACGGTAACGATCATTGGGCGTAATAAATGCTGAAAAAGTTGATATAATTGTCTTCTTTGTAAAAGATAAGTTACTAGATAATTTAAAATTTCTAATTAAAAGATCATAACGGTAACGATTATTGGGCCGAATAAATGCTAAAAAAGTTTACATAATTATCTTCTTTGTCAAAGATAATTTACTAGATAATTTAAAATTTCCTCCTAAAAGATCATATCGGTAACGATCGTTGGGTCTAATAAATGCTAAAAAAGTTGACATAATTATCTTCTTTGTAAAAGGTAATTTAATAGATCATTTAAAATTTCTTTGTAAAAGATCATAACGGTAACGATCATTGGGCCTAATATATGCTAAAAAAGTTGACATAATTATCTTCTTTGTAAAAGCTAATTTAATAGATCATTTAAAATTTCTTTGTAAAAAATCATAACGGTAAAGATCATTGGCCATCATAAGTGCCAAAAAATTTGACATAATTATCTTCTTTGTAAAAGATAATTTAATAGATCATTTAAAATTTCTTTATTAAAAGATTATAACGGTAACGATCATTGGGCGTAATAAATGCTGAAAAAGGTCATATAATTGTCTTCTTTGTAAAAGATAAGTTACTAGATAATTTAAAATTTCTAATTAAAATATCATAACGGTAACGATTATTGGGCCGAATAAATGCTAAAAAAGTTTACATAATTATCTTCTTTGTCAAAGATAATTTACTAGATAATTTAAATTTTCCTCCTAAAAGATCATATCGGTAACGGTCGTTGGGCCTAATAAATGCTAAAAAACATGACATAATTATCTTCTTTGTAAAAGGTAATTTAATAGATCATTTAAAATTTCCTTATAAAAGACAATAACGGTAACGATCATTGAGCCTAATAAATACTCAGAAAGTTGACATAATTATATTCTTTGTAAAACATAATTTAATAGATCATTTAAAATTTCTTTATAAAAGATCGTAACGGTAATGATCATTGGGCCTAATATATGCTAAAAAAGTTGACATAATTATCTTCTTTGTAAAAGATAATTTAATAGATCATTTAAAATTTCTTTATTAAAAGATTATAACGGTAACGATCATTGGGCGTAATAAATGCTGAAAAAGGTCATATAATTGTCTTCTTTGTAAAAGATAAGTTACTAGATAAGTTAAAATTTCTAATTAAAAGATCATAACGGTAACGATTATTGGACCGAATAAATGCTAAAAAAGTTTACATAATTATCTTCTATGTCAAAGATAATTTACTAGATAATTTAAATTTTCCTCCTAAAAGATCATATCGGTAACGGTCGTTGGGCCTAATAAATGCTAAAAAACATGACATGATTATCTTCTTTGTAAAAGGTAATTTAATAGATCATTTAAAATTTCTTTATAAAAGACAATAACGGTAACGATCATTGAGCCTAATAAATACTCAGAAAGTTGACATAATTATATTCTTTGTAAAACATAATTTAATAGATCATTTAAAATTTCTTTATAAAAGATCGTAACGGTAATGATCATTGGGCCTAATATATGCTAAAAAAGTTGACATAATTATCTTCTTTGTAAAAGATAATTTAATACATCATTTAAAATTTCTTTGTAAAAGATCATAACGGTAACGATCATTGGGCCTAATAAATGCTAATAAAGTTGATATAATTATATTCTTTGTAAAACATAATTTAATAGATCATTTAAAATTTCTTTATAAAAGATCGTAACGGTAACGATCATTTGGCCTAATATATGCTAAAAAAGTTGACATAATTATCTTCTTTGTAAAAGCTAATTTAATAGATCATTTAAAATTTCTTTGTAAAAGGTCATAACGGTAACGATCATTGGGCCTAATATATGCTAAAAAAGTTGACATAATTATCTTCTTTGTAAAAGCTAATTTAATAGATCATTTAAAATTTCTTTGTAAAAAATCATAACGGTAAAGATCATTGGCCATCATAAATGCCAAAAAAGTTGACATAATTATCTTCTTTGTAAAAGATAATTTAATAGATCATTTAAAATTTCTTTATTAAAAGATTATAACGGTAACGATCATTGGGCGTAATAAATGCTGAAAAAGTTGATATAATTGTCTTCTTTGTAAAAGATAAGTTACTAGATAATTTAAAATTTCTAATTAAAAGATCATAACGGTAACGATTATTGGGCCGAATAAATGCTAAAAAAGTTTACATAATTATCTTCTTTGTCAAAGATAATTTACTAGATAATTTAAAATTTCCTCCTAAAAGATCATATCGGTAACGATCGTTGGGTCTAATAAATGCTAAAAAAGTTGACATAATTATCTTCTTTGTAAAAGGTAATTTAATAGATCATTTAAAATTTCTAAGATCATAACGGTAACGATCATTGGGCCTGATATATGCTAAAAAAGTTGACATAATTATCTTCTTTGTAAAAGCTAATTTAATAGATCATTTAAAATTTCTTTGTAAAAAATCATAATGGTAAAGATCATTGGCCATCATAAGTGCCAAAAAATTTGACATAATTATCTTCTTTGTAAAAGATAATTTAATAGATCATTTAAAATTTCTTTATTAAAAGATTATAACGGTAACGATCATTGGGAGTAATAAATGCTGAAAAAGGTCATATAATTGTCTTCTTTGTAAAAGATAAGTTACTAGATAATTTAAAATTTCTTTGTAAAAGATCATAACGGTAACGATCATTGGGCCGAATAAATGCTAAAAAAGTTTACATAATTATCTTCTTTGTCAAAGATAATTTACTAGATAATTTAAATTTTCCTCCTAAATGATCATATCGGTAACGGTCGTTGGGCCTAATAAATGCTAAAAAACATGACATAATTATCTTCTTTGTAAAAGGTAATTTAATAGATCATTTAAAATTTCTTTATAAAAGACAATAACGGTAACGATCATTGAGCCTAATAAATACTCAGAAAGTTGACATAATTATATTCTTTGTAAAACATAATTTAATAGATCATTTAAAATTTCTTTATAAAAGATCGTAACGGTAATGATCATTGGGCCTAATATATGCTAAAAAAGTTGACATAATTATCTTCTTTGTAAAAGATAATTTAATACATCATTTAAAATTTCTTTGTAAAAGATCATAACGGTAACGATCATTGGGCCTAATAAATGCTAATAAAGTTGATATAATTATATTCTTTGTAAAACATAATTTAATAGATCATTTAAAATTTCTTTATAAAAGATCGTAACGGTAACGATCATTGGGCCTAATATATGCTAAAAAAGTTGACATAATTATCTTCTTTGTAAAAGCTAATTTAATAGATCATTTAAAATTTCTTTGTAAAAGGTCATAACGGTAACGATCATTGGGCCTAATATATGCTAAAAAAGTTGACATAATTATCTTCTTTGTAAAAGCTAATTTAATAGATCATTTAAAATTTCTTTGTAAAAAATCATAACGGTAAAGATCATTGGCCATCATAAATGCCAAAAAAGTTGACATAATTATCTTCTTTGTAAAAGATAATTTAATAGATCATTTAAAATTTCTTTATTAAAAGATTATAACGGTAACGATCATTGGGCGTAATAAATGCTGAAAAAGTTGATATAATTGTCTTCTTTGTAAAAGATAAGTTACTAGATAATTTAAAATTTCTAATTAAAAGATCATAACGGTAACGATTATTGGGCCGAATAAATGCTAAAAAAGTTTACATAATTATCTTCTTTGTCAAAGATAATTTACTAGATAATTTAAAATTTCCTCCTAAAAGATCATATCGGTAACGATCGTTGGGTCTAATAAATGCTAAAAGAGTTGACATAATTATCTTCTTTGTAAAAGGTAATTTAATAGATCATTTAAAATTTCTTTATAAAAGACAATAACGGTAACGATCATTGAGCCTAATAAATACTAAGAAAGTTGACATAATTATATTCTTTGTAAAACATAATTTAATAGATCATTTAAAATTTCTTTATAAAAGATCGTAACGGTAACGATCATTGGGCCTAATATATGCTCAAAAAGTTGACATAATTATCTTCTTTGTAAAAGCTAATTTAATAGATCATTTAAAATTTCTTTGTAAAAGATCATAACGGTAACGATCATTGGGCCTAATATATGCTAAAAAAGTTGACATAATTATCATCTTTGTAAAAGCTAATTTAATAGATCAATTAAAATTTCTTTGTAAAAAATCATGACGGTAAAGATCATTGGCCATCATAAGTGCCAAAAAATTTGACATAATTATCTTCGTTGTAAAAGATAATTTAATAGATCATTTAAAATTTCTTTATTAAAAGATTATAACGGTAACGATCATTGGGCGTAATAAATGCTGAAAAAGTTGATATAATTGTCTTCTTTGTAAAAGATAAGTTACTAGATAATTTAAAATTTCTAATTAAAAGATCATAACGGTAACGATTATTGGGCCGAATAAATGCTAAAAAAGTTTACATAACTATCTTCTTTGTCAAAGATAATTTATTAGATAATTTAAAATTTCCTCCTAAATGATCATATCGGTAACGATCGTTGGGCCTAATAAATGCTAAAAAAGTTGACATAATTATCTTCTTTGTAAAAGGTAATTTAATAGATCATTTAAAATTTCTTTGTAAAAGATCATAACGGTAACGATCATTGGGCCGAATAAATGCTAAAAAAGTTTACATAATTATCTTCTTTGTCAAAGATAATTTACTAGATAATTTAAATTTTCCTCCTAAAAGATCATATCGGTAACGGTCGTTGGGCCTAATAAATGCTAAAAAACATGACATAATTATCTTCTTTGTAAAAGGTAATTTAATAGATCATTTAAAATTTCTTTATAAAAGACAATAACGGTAACGATCATTGAGCCTAATAAATACTCAGAAAGTTGACATAATTATATTCTTTGTAAAACATAATTTAATAGATCATTTAAAATTTCTTTATAAAAGATCGTAACGGTAATGATCATTGGGCCTAATATATGCTAAAAAAGTTGACATAATTATCTTCTTTGTAAAAGATAATTTAATACATCATTTAAAATTTCTTTGTAAAAGATCATAACGGTAACGATCATTGGGCCTAATAAATGCTAATAAAGTTGATATAATTATATTCTTTGTAAAACATAATTTAATAGATCATTTAAAATTTCTTTATAAAAGATCGTAACGGTAACGATCATTGGGCCTAATATATGCTAAAAAAGTTGACATAATTATCTTCTTTGTAAAAGCTAATTTAATAGATCATTTAAAATTTCTTTGTAAAAGGTCATAACGGTAACGATCATTGGGCCTAATATATGCTAAAAAAGTTGACATAATTATCTTCTTTGTAAAAGCTAATTTAATAGATCATTTAAAATTTCTTTGTAAAAAATCATAACGGTAAAGATCATTGGCCATCATAAATGCCAAAAAAGTTGACATAATTATCTTCTTTGTAAAAGATAATTTAATAGATCATTTAAAATTTCTTTATTAAAAGATTATAACGGTAACGATCATTGGGCGTAATAAATGCTGAAAAAGTTTATATAATTGTCTTCTTTGTAAAAGATAAGTTACTAGATAATTTAAAATTTCTAATTAAAAGATCATAACGGTAACGATTATTGGGCCGAATAAATGCTAAAAAAGTTTACATAATTATCTTCTTTGTCAAAGATAATTTACTAGATAATTTAAAATTTCCTCCTAAAAGATCATATCGGTAACGATCGTTGGGTCTAATAAATGCTAAAAGAGTTGACATAATTATCTTCTTTGTAAAAGGTAATTTAATAGATCATTTAAAATTTCTTTATAAAAGACAATAACGGTAACGATCATTGAGCCTAATAAATACTCAGAAAGTTGACATAATTATATTCTTTGTAAAACATAATTTAATAGATCATTTAAAATTTCTTTATAAAAGATCGTAACGGTAATGATCATTGGGCCTAATATATGCTAAAAAAGTTGACATAATTGTCTTCTTTGTAAAAGATAATTTAATACATCATTTAAAATTTCTTTGTAAAAGATCATAACGGTAACGATCATTGGGCCTAATAAATGCTAATAAAGTTGATATAATTATATTCTTTGTAAAACATAATTTAATAGATCATTTAAAATTTCTTTATAAAAGATCGTAACGGTAACGATCATTGGGCCTAATATATGCTAAAAAAGTTGACATAATTATCTTCTTTGTAAAAGCTAATTTAATAGATCATTTAAAATTTCTTTGTAAAAGGTCATAACGGTAACGATCATTGGGCCTAATATATGCTAAAAATGTTGACATAATTATCTTCTTTGTAAAAGCTAATTTAATAGATCATTTAAAATTTCTTTGTAAAAAATCATAACGGTAAAGATCATTGGCCATCATAAATGCCAAAAAAGTTGACATAATTATCTTCTTTGTAAAAGATAATTTAATAGATCATTTAAAATTTCTTTATTAAAAGATTATAACAGTAACGATCATTGGGCGTAATAAATGCTGAAAAAGTTGGTATAATTGTCTTCTTTGTAAAAGATAAGTTACTAGATAATTTAAAATTTCTAATTAAAAGATCATAACGGTAACGATTATTGGGCCGAATAAATGCTAAAAAAGTTTACATAATTATCTTCTTTGTCAAAGATAATTTACTAGATAATTTAAAATTTCCTCCTAAAAGATCATATCGGTAACGATCGTTGGGTCTAATAAATGCTAAAAGAGTTGACATAATTATCTTCTTTGTAAAAGCTAATTTAATAGATCATTTAAAATTTCTTTGTAAAAGGTCATAACGGTAACGATCATTGGGCCTAATATATGCTAAAAAAGTTGACATAATTATCTTCTTTGTAAAAGCTAATTTAATAGATCATTTAAAATTTCTTTGTAAAAAATCATAACGGTAAAGATCATTGGCCATCATAAATGCCAAAAAAGTTGACATAATTATCTTCTTTGTAAAAGATAATTTAATAGATCATTTAAAATTTCTTTATTAAAAGATTATAACGGTAACGATCATTGGGCGTAATAAATGCTGAAAAAGTTTATATAATTGTCTTCTTTGTAAAAGATAAGTTACTAGATAATTTAAAATTTCTAATTAAAAGATCATAACGGTAACGATTATTGGGCCGAATAAATGCTAAAAAAGTTTACATAATTATCTTCTTTGTCAAAGATAATTTACTAGATAATTTAAAATTTCCTCCTAAAAGATCATATCGGTAACGATCGTTGGGTCTAATAAATGCTAAAAGAGTTGACATAATTATCTTCTTTGTAAAAGGTAATTTAATAGATCATTTAAAATTTCTTTATAAAAGACAATAACGGTAACGATCATTGAGCCTAATAAATACTAAGAAAGTTGACATAATTATATTCTTTGTAAAACATAATTTAATAGATCATTTAAAATTTCTTTATAAAAGATCGTAACGGTAACGATCATTGGGCCTAATATATGCTCAAAAAGTTGACATAATTATCTTCTTTGTAAAAGCTAATTTAATAGATCATTTAAAATTTCTTTGTAAAAGATCATAACGGTAACGATCATTGGGCCTAATATATGCTAAAAAAGTTGACATAATTATCATCTTTGTAAAAGCTAATTTAATAGATCAATTAAAATTTCTTTGTAAAAAATCATGACGGTAAAGATCATTGGCCATCATAAGTGCCAAAAAATTTGACATAATTATCTTCTTTGTAAAAGATAATTTAATAGATCATTTAAAATTTCTTTATTAAAAGATTATAACGGTAACGATCATTGGGCGTAATAAATGCTGAAAAAGTTGATATAATTGTCTTCTTTGTAAAAGATAAGTTACTAGATAATTTAAAATTTCTAATTAAAAGATCATAACGGTAACGATTATTGGGCCGAATAAATGCTAAAAAAGTTTACATAACTATCTTCTTTGTCAAAGATAATTTATTAGATAATTTAAAATTTCCTCCTAAAAGATCATATCGGTAACGATCGTTGGGCCTAATAAATGCTAAAAAAGTTGACATAATTATCTTCTTTGTAAAAGGTAATTTAATAGATCATTTAAAATTTCTTTGTAAAAGATCATAACGGTAACGATCATTGGGCCGAATAAATGCTAAAAAAGTTTACATAATTATCTTCTTTGTCAAAGATAATTTACTAGATAATTTAAATTTTCCTCCTAAAAGATCATATCGGTAACGGTCGTTGGGCCTAATAAATGCTAAAAAACATGACATAATTATCTTCTTTGTAAAAGGTAATTTAATAGATCATTTAAAATTTCTTTATAAAAGACAATAACGGTAACGATCATTGAGCCTAATAAATACTCAGAAAGTTGACATAATTATATTCTTTGTAAAACATAATTTAATAGATCATTTAAAATTTCTTTATAAAAGATCGTAACGGTAATGATCATTGGGCCTAATATATGCTAAAAAAGTTGACATAATTATCTTCTTTGTAAAAGATAATTTAATACATCATTTAAAATTTCTTTGTAAAAGATCATAACGGTAACGATCATTGGGCCTAATAAATGCTAATAAAGTTGATATAATTATATTCTTTGTAAAACATAATTTAATAGATCATTTAAAATTTCTTTATAAAAGATCGTAACGGTAACGATCATTGGGCCTAATATATGCTAAAAAAGTTGACATAATTATCTTCTTTGTAAAAGCTAATTTAATAGATCATTTAAAATTTCTTTGTAAAAGGTCATAACGGTAACGATCATTGGGCCTAATATATGCTAAAAAAGTTGACATAATTATCTTCTTTGTAAAAGATAATTTAATAGATCATTTAAAATTTCTTTATTAAAAGATTATAACGGTAACGATCATTGGGCGTAATAAATGCTGAAAAAGTTGATATAATTGTCTTCTTTGTAAAAGATAAGTTACTAGATAATTTAAAATTTCTAATTAAAAGATCATAACGGTAACGATTATTGGGCCGAATAAATGCTAAAAAAGTTTACATAATTATCTTCTTTGTCAAAGATAATTTACTAGATAATTTAAAATTTCCTCCTAAAAGATCATATCGGTAACGATCGTTGGGTCTAATAAATGCTAAAAAAGTTGACATAATTATCTTCTTTGTAAAAGGTAATTTAATAGATCATTTAAAATTTCTAAGATCATAACGGTAACGATCATTGGGCCTAATATATGCTAAAAAAGTTGACATAATTATCTTCTTTGTAAAAGCTAATTTAATAGATCATTTAAAATTTCTTTGTAAAAAATCATAATGGTAAAGATCATTGGCCATCATAAGTGCCAAAAAATTTGACATAATTATCTTCTTTGTAAAAGATAATTTAATAGATCATTTAAAATTTCTTTATTAAAAGATTATAACGGTAACGATCATTGGGAGTAATAAATGCTGAAAAAGGTCATATAATTGTCTTCTTTGTAAAAGATAAGTTACTAGATAATTTAAAATTTCTTTGTAAAAGATCATAACGGTAACGATCATTGGGCCGAATAAATGCTAAAAAAGTTTACATAATTATCTTCTTTGTCAAAGATAATTTACTAGATAATTTAAATTTTCCTCCTAAATGATCATATCGGTAACGGTCGTTGGGCCTAATAAATGCTAAAAAACATGACATAATTATCTTCTTTGTAAAAGGTAATTTAATAGATCATTTAAAATTTCTTTATAAAAGACAATAACGGTAACGATCATTGAGCCTAATAAATACTCAGAAAGTTGACATAATTATATTCTTTGTAAAACATAATTTAATAGATCATTTAAAATTTCTTTATAAAAGATCGTAACGGTAATGATCATTGGGCCTAATATATGCTAAAAAAGTTGACATAATTATCTTCTTTGTAAAAGATAATTTAATACATCATTTAAAATTTCTTTGTAAAAGATCATAACGGTAACGATCATTGGGCCTAATAAATGCTAATAAAGTTGATATAATTATATTCTTTGTAAAACATAATTTAATAGATCATTTAAAATTTCTTTATAAAAGATCGTAACGGTAACGATCATTGGGCCGAATATATGCTAAAAAAGTTGACATAATTATCTTCTTTGTAAAAGCTAATTTAATAGATCATTTAAAATTTCTTTGTAAAAGGTCATAACGGTAACGATCATTGGGCCTAATATATGCTAAAAAAGTTGACATAATTATCTTCTTTGTAAAAGCTAATTTAATAGATCATTTAAAATTTCTTTGTAAAAAATCATAACGGTAAAGATCATTGGCCATCATAAATGCCAAAAAAGTTGACATAATTATCTTCTTTGTAAAAGATAATTTAATAGATCATTTAAAATTTCTTTATTAAAAGATTATAACGGTAACGATCATTGGGCGTAATAAATGCTGAAAAAGTTGATATAATTGTCTTCTTTGTAAAAGATAAGTTACTAGATAATTTAAAATTTCTAATTAAAAGATCATAACGGTAACGATTATTGGGCCGAATAAATGCTAAAAAAGTTTACATAATTATCTTCTTTGTCAAAGATAATTTACTAGATAATTTAAAATTTCCTCCTAAAAGATCATATCGGTAACGATCGTTGGGTCTAATAAATGCTAAAAGAGTTGACATAATTATCTTCTTTGTAAAAGGTAATTTAATAGATCATTTAAAATTTCTTTATAAAAGACAATAACGGTAACGATCATTGAGCCTAATAAATACTCAGAAAGTTGACATAATTATATTCTTTGTAAAACATAATTTAATAGATCATTTAAAATTTCTTTATAAAAGATCGTAACGGTAACGATCATTGGGCCTAATATATGCTCAAAAAGTTGACATAATTATCTTCTTTGTAAAAGCTAATTTAATAGATCATTTAAAATTTCTTTGTAAAAGATCATAACGGTAACGATCATTGGGCCTAATATATGCTAAAAAAGTTGACATAATTATCATCTTTGTAAAAGCTAATTTAATAGATCAATTAAAATTTCTTTGTAAAAAATCATGACGGTAAAGATCATTGGCCATCATAAGTGCCAAAAAATTTGACATAATTATCTTCTTTGTAAAAGATAATTTAATAGATCATTTAAAATTTCTTTATTAAAAGATTATAACGGTAACGATCATTGGGCGTAATAAATGCTGAAAAAGTTGATATAATTGTCTTCTTTGTAAAAGATAAGTTACTAGATAATTTAAAATTTCTAATTAAAAGATCATAACGGTAACGATTATTGGGCCGAATAAATGCTAAAAAAGTTTACATAACTATCTTCTTTGTCAAAGATAATTTATTAGATAATTTAAAATTTCCTCCTAAAAGATCATATCGGTAACGATCGTTGGGCCTAATAAATGCTAAAAAAGTTGACATAATTATCTTCTTTGTAAAAGGTAATTTAATAGATCATTTAAAATTTCTTTGTAAAAGATCATAACGGTAACGATCATTGGGCCGAATAAATGCTAAAAAAGTTTACATAATTATCTTCTTTGTCAAAGATAATTTACTAGATAATTTAAATTTTCCTCCTAAAAGATCATATCGGTAACGGTCGTTGGGCCTAATAAATGCTAAAAAACATGACATAATTATCTTCTTTGTAAAAGGTAATTTAATAGATCATTTAAAATTTCTTTATAAAAGACAATAACGGTAACGATCATTGAGCCTAATAAATACTCAGAAAGTTGACATAATTATATTCTTTGTAAAACATAATTTAATAGATCATTTAAAATTTCTTTATAAAAGATCGTAACGGTAATGATCATTGGGCCTAATATATGCTAAAAAAGTTGACATAATTATCTTCTTTGTAAAAGATAATTTAATACATCATTTAAAATTTCTTTGTAAAAGATCATAACGGTAACGATCATTGGGCCTAATAAATGCTAATAAAGTTGATATAATTATATTCTTTGTAAAACATAATTTAATAGATCATTTAAAATTTCTTTATAAAAGATCGTAACGGTAACGATCATTGGGCCTAATATATGCTAAAAAAGTTGACATAATTATCTTCTTTGTAAAAGCTAATTTAATAGATCATTTAAAATTTCTTTGTAAAAGGTCATAACGGTAACGATCATTGGGCCTAATATATGCTAAAAAAGTTGACATAATTATCTTCTTTGTAAAAGCTAATTTAATAGATCATTTAAAATTTCTTTGTAAAAAATCATAACGGTAAAGATCATTGGCCATCATAAATGCCAAAAAAGTTGACATAATTATCTTCTTTGTAAAAGATAATTTAATAGATCATTTAAAATTTCTTTATTAAAAGATTATAACGGTAACGATCATTGGGCGTAATAAATGCTGAAAAAGTTTATATAATTGTCTTCTTTGTAAAAGATAAGTTACTAGATAATTTAAAATTTCTAATTAAAAGATCATAACGGTAACGATTATTGGGCCGAATAAATGCTAAAAAAGTTTACATAATTATCTTCTTTGTCAAAGATAATTTACTAGATAATTTAAAATTTCCTCCTAAAAGATCATATCGGTAACGATCGTTGGGTCTAATAAATGCTAAAAGAGTTGACATAATTATCTTCTTTGTAAAAGGTAATTTAATAGATCATTTAAAATTTCTTTATAAAAGACAATAACGGTAACGATCATTGAGCCTAATAAATACTCAGAAAGTTGACATAATTATATTCTTTGTAAAACATAATTTAATAGATCATTTAAAATTTCTTTATAAAAGATCGTAACGGTAATGATCATTGGGCCTAATATATGCTAAAAAAGTTGACATAATTGTCTTCTTTGTAAAAGATAATTTAATACATCATTTAAAATTTCTTTGTAAAAGATCATAACGGTAACGATCATTGGGCCTAATAAATGCTAATAAAGTTGATATAATTATATTCTTTGTAAAACATAATTTAATAGATCATTTAAAATTTCTTTATAAAAGATCGTAACGGTAACGATCATTGGGCCTAATATATGCTAAAAAAGTTGACATAATTATCTTCTTTGTAAAAGCTAATTTAATAGATCATTTAAAATTTCTTTGTAAAAGGTCATAACGGTAACGATCATTGGGCCTAATATATGCTAAAAATGTTGACATAATTATCTTCTTTGTAAAAGCTAATTTAATAGATCATTTAAAATTTCTTTGTAAAAAATCATAACGGTAAAGATCATTGGCCATCATAAATGCCAAAAAAGTTGACATAATTATCTTCTTTGTAAAAGATAATTTAATAGATCATTTAAAATTTCTTTATTAAAAGATTATAACGGTAACGATCATTGGGCGTAATAAATGCTGAAAAAGTTGGTATAATTGTCTTCTTTGTAAAAGATAAGTTACTAGATAATTTAAAATTTCTAATTAAAAGATCATAACGGTAACGATTATTGGGCCGAATAAATGCTAAAAAAGTTTACATAATTATCTTCTTTGTCAAAGATAATTTACTAGATAATTTAAAATTTCCTCCTAAAAGATCATATCGGTAACGATCGTTGGGTCTAATAAATGCTAAAAGAGTTGACATAATTATCTTCTTTGTAAAAGCTAATTTAATAGATCATTTAAAATTTCTTTGTAAAAGGTCATAACGGTAACGATCATTGGGCCTAATATATGCTAAAAAAGTTGACATAATTATCTTCTTTGTAAAAGCTAATTTAATAGATCATTTAAAATTTCTTTGTAAAAAATCATAACGGTAAAGATCATTGGCCATCATAAATGCCAAAAAAGTTGACATAATTATCTTCTTTGTAAAAGATAATTTAATAGATCATTTAAAATTTCTTTATTAAAAGATTATAACGGTAACGATCATTGGGCGTAATAAATGCTGAAAAAGTTTATATAATTGTCTTCTTTGTAAAAGATAAGTTACTAGATAATTTAAAATTTCTAATTAAAAGATCATAACGGTAACGATTATTGGGCCGAATAAATGCTAAAAAAGTTTACATAATTATCTTCTTTGTCAAAGATAATTTACTAGATAATTTAAAATTTCCTCCTAAAAGATCATATCGGTAACGATCGTTGGGTCTAATAAATGCTAAAAGAGTTGACATAATTATCTTCTTTGTAAAAGGTAATTTAATAGATCATTTAAAATTTCTTTATAAAAGACAATAACGGTAACGATCATTGAGCCTAATAAATACTCAGAAAGTTGACATAATTATATTCTTTGTAAAACATAATTTAATAGATCATTTAAAATTTCTTTATAAAAGATCGTAACGGTAATGATCATTGGGCCTAATATATGCTAAAAAAGTTGACATAATTGTCTTCTTTGTAAAAGATAATTTAATACATCATTTAAAATTTCTTTGTAAAAGATCATAACGGTAACGATCATTGGGCCTAATAAATGCTAATAAAGTTGATATAATTATATTCTTTGTAAAACATAATTTAATAGATCATTTAAAATTTCTTTATAAAAGATCGTAACGGTAACGATCATTGGGCCTAATATATGCTAAAAAAGTTGACATAATTATCTTCTTTGTAAAAGCTAATTTAATAGATCATTTAAAATTTCTTTGTAAAAGGTCATAACGGTAACGATCATTGGGCCTAATATATGCTAAAAATGTTGACATAATTATCTTCTTTGTAAAAGCTAATTTAATAGATCATTTAAAATTTCTTTGTAAAAAATCATAACGGTAAAGATCATTGGCCATCATAAATGCCAAAAAAGTTGACATAATTATCTTCTTTGTAAAAGATAATTTAATAGATCATTTAAAATTTCTTTATTAAAAGATTATAACGGTAACGATCATTGGGCGTAATAAATGCTGAAAAAGTTGGTATAATTGTCTTCTTTGTAAAAGATAAGTTACTAGATAATTTAAAATTTCTAATTAAAAGATCATAACGGTAACGATTATTGGGCCGAATAAATGCTAAAAAAGTTTACATAATTATCTTCTTTGTCAAAGATAATTTACTAGATAATTTAAAATTTCCTCCTAAAAGATCATATCGGTAACGATCGTTGGGTCTAATAAATGCTAAAAGAGTTGACATAATTATCTTCTTTGTAAAAGGTAATTTAATAGATCATTTAAAATTTCTTTATAAAAGACAATAACGGTAACGATCATTGAGCCTAATAAATACTAAGAAAGTTGACATAATTATATTCTTTGTAAAACATAATTTAATAGATCATTTAAAATTTCTTTATAAAAGATCGTAACGGTAACGATCATTGGGCCTAATATATACTCAAAAAGTTGACATAATTATCTTCTTTGTAAAAGCTAATTTAATAGATCATTTAAAATTTCTTTGTAAAAGATCATAACGGTAACGATCATTGGGCCTAATATATGCTAAAAAAGTTGACATAATTATCTTCTTTGTAAAAGCTAATTTAATAGATCAATTAAAATTTCTTTGTAAAAAATCATGACGGTAAAGATCATTGGCCATCATAAGTGCCAAAAAATTTGACATAATTATCTTCTTTGTAAAAGATAATTTAATAGATCATTTAAAATTTCTTTATTAAAAGATTATAACGGTAACGATCATTGGGCGTAATAAATGCTGAAAAAGTTGATATAATTGTCTTCTTTGTAAAAGATAAGTTACTAGATAATTTAAAATTTCTAATTAAAAGATCATAACGGTAACGATTATTGGGCCGAATAAATGCTAAAAAAGTTTACATAATTATCTTCTTTGTCAAAGATAATTTACTAGATAATTTAAAATTTCTTCCTAAAAGATCATATCGGTAACGGTCGTTGGGCCTAATAAATGCTAAAAAACTTGACATAATTATCTTCTTTGTAAAAGGTAATTTAATAGATCATTTAAAATTTCTTTATAAAAGACAATAACGGTAACGATTATTGAGCCTAATAAATACTAAGAAAGTTGACATAATTATATTCTTTGTAAAACATAATTTAATAGATCATTTAAAATTTCTTTATAAAAGATCATAACAGTAAACATCATTGGGCCTAATAAATGGCAAAAAAAGATGATATAATTATATTTTCTGTAAAAGATAATTTAGTAGATCACTTAAAATTTCTTTATAAAGGATCATAAAGGTAAAGATCATTACGGTAACAATCATTGGGCGTAATAAATGCTAAAATAGTTGACATAATTATCTTCTTTGTGATAGATACTTTACTAGATAATTTAAAATTTATTATTAAAAGATCATAACGGTAACGATCATTGGGCTTAATAAAAGCTAAAAACGTTCACATAGTTATCTTCTTTGTAAAAGATAATTTAATAGATCATTTAAAATTTATTTATAAAAGATCCTAACGGTAACGATCATTGGGCCTAATATATGCTAAAAAAGTTGACATAATTATCTTCTTTGTAAAAGCTAATTTAATAGATCATTTAAAATTTCTTTGTAAAAGATCATAACGGTAACGATCATTGGGCCTAATATATGCTAAAAAAGTTGACATAATTATCTTCTTTGTAAAAGATAATGTAATAGATCATTTAAAATTTCTTTATTAAAAGATTATAACGGTAACAATCATTTGGCATAATAAATGCTAAAAAAGTTGATATAATTATCTTCTCTGTAAAAGATAAGTTAGTAGATAATTTAAAATTTCTAATTAAAATATCATAATCGTAACGATTATTGGGCCGAATAAATGCTAAAAAAGTTTACATAATTATCTTCTTTGTCAAAGATAATTTACTAGATAATTTAAAATTTCCTCCTAAAAGATCATATCGGTAACGATCGTTGGGCCTAATAAATGCTAAAAAGTTGACATAATTATCTTCTTTGTAAAAGGTAATTTAATAGATCATTTAAAATTTCTTTATAAAAGACAATAACGGTAACGATCATTGAGCCTAATAAATACTAAGAAAGTTGACATAATTATATTCTTTGTAAAACATAATTTAATAGATCATTTAAAATTTCTTTATAAAAGATCGTAACGGTAACGATCATTGGGCCTAATATATGCTAAAAAAGTTGACATAATTATCTTCTTTGTAAAAGCTAATTTAATAGATCATTTAAAATTTCTTTGTAAAAAATCATAACGGTAAAGATCATTGGCCATCATACGTGCCAAAAAATTTGACATAATTATCTTCTTTGTAAAAGATAATTTAATAGATCATTTAAAATTTCTTTATTAAAAGATTATAACGGTAACGATCATTGGGCGTAATAAATGCTAAAAAAGTTGATATAATTATCTTCTTTGTAAAAGATAAGTTACTAGATAATTTAAAACTTCTAATTAAAAGATCATAAAGGTAACGATTATTGGGCCGAATAAATCCTAAAAAAGTTTACATAATTATCTTCTTTGTCAAAGATAATTTACTAGATAATTTAAAATTTCTTCCTAAAAGATCATATCGGTAACGATCGTTGGACCTAATAAATGCTAAAAAACTTGACATAATTATCTTCTTTGTAAAAGGTAATTTAATAGATCACTTAAAATTTCTTTATAAAAGACAATAACGGTAACGATCATTGAGCCTAATAAATACTAAGAAAGTTGACATAATTATATTCTTTGTAAAACATAATTTAATAGATCATTTAAAATTTCTTTATAAAAGATCATAACGGTAAACATCATTGGGCCTAATAAATGCCAAAAAAAGATGATATAATTATATTTTCTGTAAAAGATAATTTAGTAGATCACTTAAAATTTCTTTATAAAGGATCATAAAGGTAAAGATCATTACGGTAACAATCATTGGGCCTAATAAATGCTAAAATAGTTGACATAATTATCTTCTTTGTGATAGATACTTTACTAGATAATTTAAAATTTATTATTAAAAGATCATAACGGTAATGATCATTGGGCTTAATAAAAGCTAAAAACGTTCACATAGTTATCTTCTTTGTAAAAGATAATTTAATAGATCATTTAAAATTTCTTTATAAAAGATCATAACGGTACCGATCAATGGGCCTAGTAAATGCTAAAAAAGTTTGCATAATTATCTTCTTTGTAAAAGATAATTTACTAGACAATTTAAAATTTCTTACTAAAAGCTCATAACGCTAACGATTATTGGGCCTAATAAATGCTAAAAAAGTTGACATAATTATCTTCTTTGTAAAAGATAATTTAATACATCATTTAAAATTTCTTTATAAAATATCATAACGGTAACGATCATTGGGCCTAATAAATGCTAATAAAGTTGATATAATTATATTCCTTGTAAAACATAATTTAATAGATCATTTAAAATTTGTTTAGAAAAGATCGTAACGGTAACGATCATTGGGCCTAATATATGCTAAAAAAGTTGACATAATTATCTTCTTTGTAACAGCTAATTTAATAGATCATTTAAAATTTCTTTGTAAAAGATCATAACGGTAACGATCATTGGGCCTAATATATTTTAAAAAATTTGACATAATTATCTTCTTTGTAAAAGATAATTTAATAGATCATTTAAAATTTCTTTATTAAAAGATTATAACGGTAACGATCATTGGGCGTAATAAATGCTAAAAAAGTTGATATAATTATCTTCTTTGTAAAAGATAAGTTACTAGATAATTTAAAACTTCTAATTAAAAGATCATAAAGGTAATGATTATTGGGCCGAATAAATCCTAAAAAAGTTTACATAATTATCTTCTTTGTCAAAGATAATTTACTAGATAATTTAAAATTTCTTCCTAAAAGATCATATCGGTAACGATCGTTGGACCTAATAAATGCTAAAAAACTTGACATAATTATCTTCTTTGTAAAAGGTAATTTAATAGATCACTTAAAATTTCTTTATAAAAGACAATAACGGTAACGATCATTGAGCCTAATAAATACTAAGAAAGTTGACATAATTATATTCTTTGTAAAACATAATTTAATAGATCATTTAAAATTTCTTTATAAAAGATCATAACGGTAAACATCATTGGGCCTAATAAATGCCAAAAAAAGATGATATAATTATATTTTCTGTAAAAGATAATTTAGTAGATCACTTAAAATTTCTTTATAAAGGATCATAAAGGTAAAGATCATTACGGTAACAATCATTGGGCCTAATAAATGCTAAAATAGTTGACATAATTATCTTCTTTGTAAAAGATAAGTTACTAGATAATTTAAAATTTATTATTAAAAGATCATAACGGTAACGATCATTGCGCTTAATAAAAGCTAAAAACGTTCACATAGTTATCTTCTTTATAAAAGATAATTTAATAGATCATTTAAAATTTCTTTATAAAAGATCATAACGGTACCGATCAATTGGCTTAGTAAATGCTAAAAAAGTTTGCATAATTATCTTCTTTGTAAATGATAATTTACTAGGCAATTTAAAATTTCTTACTAAAAGCTCATAACGCTAACGATTATTGGGCCTAATAAATGCTAAAAAAGTTGACATAATTATCTTCTTTGTAAAAGATAATTTAATACATCATTTAAAATTTCTTTATAAAAGATCATAACGGTAACGATCATTGGGCCTAATAAATGCTCATAAAGTTGATGTAATTATATTCTTTGTAAAACATAATTTAATAGATCATTTAAAATTTCTTTATAAAAGATCGTAACGGTAAGGATCATTGGGCCTAATATATGCTAAAAAAGTTGACATAATTATCTTCTTTGTAAAAGCTAATTTAATAGATCATTTAAAATTTCTTTGTAAAAGATCATAACGGTAACGATCATTGGGCCTAATATATGCTAAAAAAGTTGACATAATTATCTTCTTTGTAAAAGCTAATTTAATAGATCATTTAAAATTTCTTTGTAAAAAATCATAACGGTAAAGATCATTGGCCATCATAAATGCCAAAAAAGTTGACATAATTATCTTCTTTGTAAAAGATAATTTAATAGATCATTTAAAATTTCTTTATTAAAAGATTATAACGGTAACGATCATTGGGCGTAATAAATGCTAAAAAAGTTGATATAATTATCTTCTTTGTAAAAGATAAGTTACTAGGTAATTTAAAATTTCTAATTAAAAGATCATAATGGTAACGATTATTGGGCCGAATAAATGCTAAAAAAGTTTACATAATTATCTTCTTTGTCAAAGATAATTTACTAGATAATTTAAAATTTCCTCCTAAAAGATCATATCGGTAACGATCGTTGGGCCTAATAAATGCTAAAAAACTTGACATAATTATCTTCTTTGTAAAAGGTAATTTAATAGATCATTTAAAATTTCTTTATAAAAGACAATAACGGTAAAGATCATTGAGCCTAATAAATGCCAAACAAAGATGATATAATTATATTTTCTGTAAATACTAAGAAAGTTGACATAATTATATTCTTTGTAAAACATAATTTAATAGATCATTTAAAATTTCTTCATAAAAGATCATAACGGTAAAGATCATTGGGCCTAATAAATGCCAAACAAAGATGATATAATTATATTTTCTTAAAAGATAATTTAGTAGATGATTTAGAATTTCTTTATAAAGGAGCATAAAGGTAAAGATCATTACGGTAACAATCATTGGGACTAATAAATGCTAAAATAGTTGACATAATTATCTTCTTTGTGATAGATACTTTACTAGATAACTTAAAATTTATTATTAAAAGATCATAATGGTAACGATTGCTGGGCTTAATAAAAGCTAAAAACGTTCACATAGTTATCTTCATTGTAAAATATAATTTAATAGATCATTTAAAATTTCTTTATAAAAGATCATCATGATACCGATCAATGGGCCTACTAAATGCTAAAAAAGTTTACATAATTATCTTCTTTGTAAAAGATAATTTACTAGACACTTTAAAATTTCTCACTAAAAGCTCATAAGGCTAACGATCGTTGGGCCTAATAAAAGCCAAAAACCTTCACATAGTTATCTTCTTTGTAAAAGATAATTTAATAGATCATTTAAAATTTCTTTACAAAAGATCATAACGGTAACGATCATTGGGCCTAATATATGCTAAAAATTTTGACATAATTATCTTCTTTGTAAAAGATAATTTACTAGAAAATTTAAAATTTCTTATTAAATGATTATAACGGTAACGATCATTGGGCCTAATAAATGCTAAAAAAGTTGACATGATTATCTTCTTTGTAAAAGCTAATTTAATAGATCATTTAAAATTTCTTTGTAAAAGATCAAAACGGTAAAGACCATTGGCCATCCTAAATCCAAAAAAAGTTGACATAGTTATCTTCTTTGTAAAAGATAATTTAATAGTTAATTTAAAATTTCTTATTAAAAGATCATAACAGTAACAATCATTGGGCCTAATAAATGCGAAAAAACTTGACATAATTATCTTCTTTATAAAAACTAATTTAATAGATCATTTAAAATTTCTTTGTAAAAGATCATAACGGTAAAGATCTTTGGCCCTAATAAATGTCAAAAAAGTTGACATAATTATCTTCTTTGTAAAAGATAATTTAATAGATGATTTAAAATATCTTTATTAAAAGATTATAATGGTAAAGATCATTGGCCCTAATAAATGCCAAAAAAAGTTGATATAATTATCTTTTCTGTAAAAGATAATTTAGTAGATCATTTAAAATTTCTTATTAAAAGATCACAACCGTAACGATCGTTGGGCCTAATAAATGCTAAAAAAGTTGACATAATTATCTTCTTTGTAAAATATAATTTAATAGATTATTTAAAATTCTTTTATTAAAAGATTATAACGGTAATGATCATTGGGCGTAATAAATGCTGAAAAAGTTGATATAATTATCTTCTTTGTAAAAGATAAGTTACGAGATAATTTAAAATTTCTAATTAAAAGATCATAACGGTAACGATTATTGGGCCGAATAAATGCTAAAAAAGTTTACATAATTATCTTCTTTGTCAAAGATAATTTACTAGATAATTTAAAATTTCTTATTAAAAGATCATACCGATAACGATCGTTGGGCCTAATAAATGTTTAAAAACTTGACATAATTATCTTCTTTGTAAAAGGTAAATTAATAGATCATTTAAAATTTTTTTATAAAAGATAATAACGGTAACGATCATTGAGCCTAATAAATGCTAAGAAAGTTGACATAATTATATTCTTTGTAAAACATAATTTAATAGATCATTTAAAATTTCTTTATAAAAGATGATAACCGTAAAG
Organism: Psophocarpus tetragonolobus; assembly: GCA_037954015.1. Taxonomy (NCBI): domain Eukaryota; kingdom Viridiplantae; phylum Streptophyta; class Magnoliopsida; order Fabales; family Fabaceae; genus Psophocarpus; species Psophocarpus tetragonolobus. The sequence continues at coordinate 55,496,327 of CM075688.1, read as the reverse complement.
ATCATTGGGCCTAATAAATGGCAAACAAAGATGATATAATTATATTTTCTGTAAAAGATAATTTAGTAGATCATTTAAATTTTCTTTATAAAGGATCATAAAGGTAAAGATCATTACGGTAACAATCATTGGGACTAATAAATGCTAAAATAGTTGACATAATTATCTTATTTGTGATACATAATTTACTAAATAATTGAAAATTTATTATTAAAAGATCATAAGGCTAACGATCGTTGGGCTTAATAAAAGCTAAAAATGTTCACATAGTTATCTTCTTTGTAAAAGATAATTTAATAGATCATTTAAAATTTCTTTATAAAAGATCATAACGGTAACGATCATTGGGCCTAATATATGCTAAAAAAGTTGACATAATTATCTTCTTTGTAAAAGCTAATTTAATAGATCATTTAAAATTTCTTTGTAAAAGATCATAACGGTAAAGATCATTGGCCATCATAAATGCCAAAAAAGTTGACATAATTATATTCGTTATAAAAGATAATTTAATACATCATTTAAGATTTCTTTATTAAAAGATTATAACGGTAACGATCATTAGGCGTAATAAATGCTAAAAAATTTGATATAATTATCTTCTTTGTAAAAGATAAGTTACTAGATAATTTAAAATTTCTAATTAAAAGATCATAAGGGTAATGATTATTGCGCCGAATAAATGCTAAAAAAGTTTACATAATTATCTTCTTTGTGAAAGATAATTTATTAGATAATTTAAAATTTCTTCTGAAAAGATCATATCGGTAACGACCGTTGCGCCTAATAAATGCTAAAAAACTTGACATAATTATCTTCTTTGTAAAAGGTAATTTAATAGATCATTTAAAATTTCTTTATAAAAGATAATAACGGTAACGATCATTGAGCCTAATAAATGCTAAGAAAGTTGACATAATTATATTCTTTGTAAAACATAATTTAATAGATCATTTAAAATTTCTTTATAAAAGATCATAACGGTAAAGATCATTGGGCCTAATAAATGCCAAACAAAGATGATATAATTATATTTTCTGTAAAAGATAATTTAGTAGATCATTTAAAATTTCTTTATAAAGGATCATAAAGGTAAAGATCATTACGGTAACAATCATTGGGCCTAATAATTGCTAAAATAGTTGACATAATTATCTTCTTTGTGATAGATAATTTACTAGATAATTTAAAATTTATTATTAAAATATCATGCCGGTAACGATCGTTGGGCTTAATAAAAGCTAAAAACGTTCACATAGTTATCTCATTTGTAAAAGATAATTTAATATATCATTTAAAATTTCTTTATAAAAGATCATAACGGTAACGATCATGGGCCTAATATATGCTACAAAAGTTGACATAATTATCTTCTTTGTAAAAGATAATTTACTAGAAAAATTAAAATTTCTTATTAAAAGATCATACCGATAACGATCGTTGGGCCTAATAAATGTTTAAAAACTTGACATAATTATCTTCTTTGTAAAAGGTAATTTAATAGATCATTTAAAATTTCTTTATAAAAGATAATAACGGTAACGATCATTGAGCCTAATAAATGCTAAGAAAGTTGACATAATTATATTCTTTGCAAAACATAATTTAATAGATCATTTAAAATTTCTTTATAAAAGATCATAACGGTAAAGATCATTGGGCCTAATAAATGCCAAACAAAGATGATATAATTATCCTTTCTATAAAAGATAATTTAGTAGATCATTTAAAATTTCTTTATAAAGGATCATAAAGGTAAAGATCATTACGGTAACAATCATTGGGCCTAATAATTGCTAAAATAGTTGACATAATTATCTTCTTTGTGATAGATAATTTACTAGACAATTTAAAATTTATTATTAAAAGATCATACCGGTAACGATCGTTGGGCTTAATAAAAGCTAAAAACGTTCACATAGTTATCTCATTTGTAAAAGATAATTTAATATATCATTTAAAATTTATTTATAAAAGATCATAACGGTAACGATCACTGGGCCTAATATATGCTAAAAAAGTTGGCATAATTATCTTCTTTGGAAAAGCTAATTTAATAGATAATTTAAAATTTCTTTGTAAAAGATCATAACGGTAAAGATCATTGGCCATCATAAATGCCAAAAAAGTTGACATAATTATCTTCTTTGTAAAAGATAATTTAATAGATTATTTAAAATTCTTTTATTAAAAGATTATAACGGTAATGATCATTGGGCGTAATAAATGCTGAAAAAGTTGATATAATTATCTTCTTTGTAAAAGATAAGTTACGAGATAATTTAAAATTTCTAATTAAAAGATCATAACGGTAACGATTATTGGGCCGAATAAATGCTAAAAAAGTTTACATAATTATCTTCTTTGTCAAAGATAATTTACTAGATAATTTAAAATTTCTTATTAAAAGATCATACCGATAACGATCGTTGGGCCTAATAAATGTTTAAAAACTTGACATAATTATCTTCTTTGTAAAAGGTAAATTAATAGATCATTTAAAATTTCTTTATAAAAGATAATAACGGTAACGATCATTGAGCCTAATAAATGCTAAGAAAGTTGACATAATTATATTCTTTGTAAAACATAATTTAATAGATCATTTAAAATTTCTTTATAAAAGATGATAACCGTAAAGATCATTGGGCCTAATAAATGCCAAACAAAGATGATATAATTATATTTTCTGTAAAAGATAATTTAGTAGATCATTTAAATTTTCTTTATAAAGGATCATAAAGGTAAAGATCATTACGGTAACAATCATTGGGACTAATAAATCCTAAAATAGTTGACATAATTATCTTATTTGTGATACATAATTTACTAAATAATTGAAAATTTATTATTAAAAGATCATAACGCTAACGATCGTTGGGCTTAATAAAAGCTAAAAATATTCACATAGTTATCTTCTTTGTAAAAGATAATTTAATAGATCATTTAAAATTTCTTTATAAAAGATCATAACGGTAACGATCACTGGGCCTAATATATGCTAAAAAAGTTGGCATAATTATCTTCTTTGGAAAAGCTAATTTAATAGATAATTTAAAATTTCTTTGTAAAACATCATAACGGTAAAGATCATTGGCCATCATAAATGCCAAAAAAGTTGACATAATTATCTTCTTTGTAAAATATAATTTAATAGATCATTTAAAATTCTTTTATTAAAAGATTATAACGGTAATGATCATTGGGCGTAATAAATGCTGAAAAAGTTGATATAATTATCTTTTTTGTAAAAGATACGTTACGAGATAATTTAAAATTTCTAATTAAAAGATCATAACGGTAACGATTATTGGGCCGAATAAATGCTAAAAAAGTTTACATAATTATCTTCTTTGTCAAAGATAATTTACTAGATAATTTAAAATTTCTTATTAAAAGATCATACCGATAACGATCGTTGGGCCTAATAAATGTTTAAAAACTTGACATAATTATCTTCTTTGTAAAAGGTAAATTAATAGATCATTTAAAATTTCTTTATAAAAGATAATAACGGTAACGATCATTGAGCCTAATAAATGCTAAGAAAGTTGACATAATTATATTCTTTGTAAAACATAATTTAATAGATCATTTAAAATTTCTTTATAAAAGATGATAACCGTAAAGATCATTGGGCCTAATAAATGCCAAACAAAGATGATATAATTATATTTTCTGTAAAAGATAATTTAGTAGATCATTTAAATTTTCTTTATAAAGGATCATAAAGGTAAAGATCATTACGGTAACAATCATTGGGACTAATAAATGCTAAAATAGTTGACATAATTATCTTATTTGTGATACATAATTTACTAAATAATTGAAAATTTATTATTAAAAGATCATAACGCTAACGATCGTTGGGCTTAATAAAAGCTAAAAATGTTCACATAGTTATCTTCTTTGTAAAAGATAATTTAATAGATCATTTAAAATTTCTTTATAAAAGATCATAACGGTAACGATCATTGGGCCTAATATATGCTAAAAAAGTTGACATAATTATCTTCTTTGTAAAAGCTAATTTAATAGATCATTTAAAATTTCTTTGTAAAAGATCATAACGGTAAAGATCATTGGCCATCATAAATGCCAAAAAAGTTGACATAATTATCTTCGTTATAAAAGATAATTTAATACATCATTTAAGATTTCTTTATTAAAAGATTATAACGGTAACGATCATTAGGCGTAATAAATGCTAAAAAATTTGATATAATTATCTTCTTTGTAAAAGATAAGTTACTAGATAATTTAAAATTTCTAATTAAAAGATCATAAGAGTAACGATTATTGCGCCGAATAAATGCTAAAAAAGTTTACATAATTATCTTCTTTGTGAAAGATAATTTATTAGATAATTTAAAATTTCTTCTGAAAAGATCATATCGGTAACGACCGTTGCGCCTAATAAATGCTAAAAAACTTGACATAATTATCTTCTTTGTAAAAGGTAATTTAATAGATCATTTAAAATTTCTTTATAAAAGATAATAACGGTAACGATCATTGAGCCTAATAAATGCTAAGAAATTTGACATAATTATATTCTTTGTAAAACATAATTTAATAGATCATTTAAAATTTCTTTATAAAAGATCATAACGGTAAAGATCATTGGGCCTAATAAATGCCAAACAAAGATGATATAATTATATTTTCTGTAAAAGATAATTTAGTAGATCATTTAAAATTTCTTTATAAAGGATCATAAAGGTAAAGATCATTACGGTAACAATCATTGGGCCTAATAATTGCTAAAATAGTTGACATAATTATCTTCTTTGTGATAGATAATTTACTAGACAATTTAAAATTTATTATTAAAAGATCATACCGGTAACGATCGTTGGGCTTAATAAAAGCTAAAAACGTTCACATAGTTATCTCATTTGTAAAAGATAATTTAATATATCATTTAAAATTTATTTATAAAAGATCATAACGGTAACGATCACTGGGCCTAATATATGCTAAAAAAGTTGGCATAATTATCTTCTTTGGAAAAGCTAATTTAATAGATAATTTAAAATTTCTTTGTAAAAGATCATAACGGTAAAGATCATTGGCCATCATAAATGCCAAAAAAGTTGACATAATTATCTTCTTTGTAAAAGATAATTTAATAGATCATTTAAAATTCTTTTATTAAAAGATTATAACGGTAATGATCATTGGACGTAATAAATGCTGAAAAAGTTGATATAATTATCTTCTTTGTAAAAGATAAGTTACGAGATAATTTAAAATTTCTAATTAAAAGATCATAACGGTAACGATTATTGGGCCGAATAAATGCTAAAAAAGTTTACATAATTATCTTCTTTGTCAAAGATAATTTACTAGATAATTTAAAATTTCTTATTAAAAGATCATACCGATAACGATCGTTGGGCCTAATAAATGTTTAAAAACTTGACATAATTATCTTCTTTGTAAAAGGTAAATTAATAGATCATTTAAAATTTCTTTATAAAAGATAATAACGGTAACGATCATTGAGCCTAATAAATGCTAAGAAAGTTGACATAATTATATTCTTTGTAAAACATAATTTAATAGATCATTTAAAATTTCTTTATAAAAGATGATAACCGTAAAGATCATTGGGCCTAATAAATGCCAAACAAAGATGATATAATTATATTTTCTGTAAAAGATAATTTAGTAGATCATTTAAATTTTCTTTATAAAGGATCATAAAGGTAAAGATCATTACGGTAACAATCATTGGGACTAATAAATGCTAAAATAGTTGACATAATTATCTTATTTGTGATACATAATTTACTAAATAACTGAAAATTTATTATTAAAAGATCATAACGCTAACGATCGTTGGGCTTAATAAAAGCTAAAAATGTTCACATAGTTATCTTCTTTGTAAAAGATAATTTAATAGATCATTTAAAATTTCTTTATAAAAGATCATAACGGTAACGATCATTGGGCCTAATATATGCTAAAAAAGTTGACATAATTATCTTCTTTGTAAAAGCTAATTTAATAGATCATTTAAAATTTCTTTGTAAAAGATCATAACGGTAAAGATCATTGGCCATCATAAATGCCAAAAAAGTTGACATAATTATCTTCGTTATAAAAGATAATTTAATACATCATTTAAGATTTCTTTATTAAAAGATTATAACGGTAACGATCATTAGGCGTAATAAATGCTAAAAAATTTGATATAATTATCTTCTTTGTAAAAGATAAGTTACTAGATAATTTAAAATTTCTAATTAAAAGATCATAAGGGTAACGATTATTGCGCCGAATAAATGCTAAAAAAGTTTACATAATTATCTTCTTTGTGAAAGATAATTTATTAGATAATTTAAAATTTCTTCTGAAAAGATCATATCGGTAACGACCGTTGCGCCTAATAAATGTTTAAAAACTTGACATAATTATCTTCTTTGTAAAAGGTAATTTAATAGATCATTTAAAATTTCTTTATAAAAGATAATAACGGTAACGATCATTGAGCCTAATAAATGCTAAGAAAGTTGACATAATTATATTCTTTGTAAAACATAATTTAATAGATCATTTAAAATTTCTTTATAAAAGATCATAACGGTAAAGATCATTGGGCCTAATAAATGCCAAACAAAGATGATATAATTATCCTTTCTATAAAAGATAATTTAGTAGATCATTTAAAATTTCTTTATAAAGGATCATAAAGGTAAAGATCATTACGGTAACAATCATTGGGCCTAATAATTGCTAAAATAGTTGACATAATTATCTTCTTTGTGATAGATAATTTACTAGACAATTTAAAATTTATTATTAAAAGATCATACCGGTAACGATCGTTGGGCTTAATAAAAGCTAAAAACGTTCACATAGTTATCTCATTTGTAAAAGATAATTTAATATATCATTTAAAATTTATTTATAAAAGATCATAACGGTAACGATCACTGGGCCTAATATATGCTAAAAAAGTTGGCATAATTATCTTCTTTGGAAAAGCTAATTTAATAGATAATTTAAAATTTCTTTGTAAAAGATCATAACGGTAAAGATCATTGGCCATCATAAATGCCAAAAAAGTTGACATAATTATCTTCTTTGTAAAAGATAATTTAATAGATCATTTAAAATTCTTTTATTAAAAGATTATAACGGTAATGATCATTGGACGTAATAAATGCTGAAAAAGTTGATATAATTATCTTCTTTGTAAAAGATAAGTTACGAGATAATTTAAAATTTCTAATTAAAAGATCATAACGGTAACGATTATTGGGCCGAATAAATGCTAAAAAAGTTTACATAATTATCTTCTTTGTCAAAGATAATTTACTAGATAATTTAAAATTTCTTATTAAAAGATCATACCGATAACGATCGTTGGGCCTAATAAATGTTTAAAAACTTGACATAATTATCTTCTTTGTAAAAGGTAAATTAATAGATCATTTAAAATTTCTTTATAAAAGATAATAACGGTAACGATCATTGAGCCTAATAAATGCTAAGAAAGTTGACATAATTATATTCTTTGTAAAACATAATTTAATAGATCATTTAAAATTTCTTTATAAAAGATGATAACCGTAAAGATCATTGGGCCTAATAAATGCCAAACAAAGATGATATAATTATATTTTCTGTAAAAGATAATTTAGTAGATCATTTAAATTTTCTTTATAAAGGATCATAAAGGTAAAGATCATTACGGTAACAATCATTGGGACTAATAAATGCTAAAATAGTTGACATAATTATCTTATTTGTGATACATAATTTACTAAATAACTGAAAATTTATTATTAAAAGATCATAACGCTAACGATCGTTGGGCTTAATAAAAGCTAAAAATGTTCACATAGTTATCTTCTTTGTAAAAGATAATTTAATAGATCATTTAAAATTTCTTTATAAAAGATCATAACGGTAACGATCATTGGGCCTAATATATGCTAAAAAAGTTGACATAATTATCTTCTTTGTAAAAGCTAATTTAATAGATCATTTAAAATTTCTTTGTAAAAGATCATAACGGTAAAGATCATTGGCCATCATAAATGCCAAAAAAGTTGACATAATTATCTTCGTTTTAAAAGATAATTTAATACATCATTTAAGATTTCTTTATTAAAAGATTATAACGGTAACGATCATTAGGCGTAATAAATGCTAAAAAATTTGATATAATTATCTTCTTTGTAAAAGATAAGTTACTAGATAATTTAAAATTTCTAATTAAAAGATCATAAGGGTAACGATTATTGCGCCGAATAAATGCTAAAAAAGTTTACATAATTATCTTCTTTGTGAAAGATAATTTACTAGATAATTTAAAATTTCTTATTAAAAGATCATACCGATAACGATCGTTGGGCCTAATAAATGTTTAAAAACTTGACATAATTATCTTCTTTGTAAAAGGTAAATTAATAGATCATTTAAAATTTCTTTATAAAAGATAATAACGGTAACGATCATTGAGCCTAATAAATGCTAAGAAAGTTGACATAATTATATTCTTTGTAAAACATAATTTAATAGATCATTTAAAATTTCTTTATAAAAGATGATAACCGTAAAGATCATTGGGCCTAATAAATGCCAAACAAAGATGATATAATTATATTTTCTGTAAAAGATAATTTAGTAGATCATTTAAATTTTCTTTATAAAGGATCATAAAGGTAAAGATCATTACGGTAACAATCATTGGGACTAATAAATGCTAAAATAGTTGACATAATTATCTTATTTGTGATACATAATTTACTAAATAACTGAAAATTTATTATTAAAAGATCATAACGCTAACGATCGTTGGGCTTAATAAAAGCTAAAAATGTTCACATAGTTATCTTCTTTGTAAAAGATAATTTAATAGATCATTTAAAATTTCTTTATAAAAGATCATAACGGTAACGATCATTGGGCCTAATATATGCTAAAAAAGTTGACATAATTATCTTCTTTGTAAAAGCTAATTTAATAGATCATTTAAAATTTCTTTGTAAAAGATCATAACGGTAAAGATCATTGGCCATCATAAATGCCAAAAAAGTTGACATAATTATCTTCGTTTTAAAAGATAATTTAATACATCATTTAAGATTTCTTTATTAAAAGATTATAACGGTAACGATCATTAGGCGTAATAAATGCTAAAAAATTTGATATAATTATCTTCTTTGTAAAAGATAAGTTACTAGATAATTTAAAATTTCTAATTAAAAGATCATAAGGGTAACGATTATTGCGCCGAATAAATGCTAAAAAAGTTTACATAATTATCTTCTTTGTGAAAGATAATTTATTAGATAATTTAAAATTTCTTCTGAAAAGATCATATCGGTAACGACCGTTGCGCCTAATAAATGCTAAAAAACTTGACATAATTATCTTCTTTGTAAAAGGTAATTTAATAGATCATTTAAAATTTCTGTATAAAAGATAATAACGGTAACGATCATTGAGCCTAATAAATGCTAAGAAATTTGACATAATTATATTCTTTGTAAAACATAATTTAATAGATCATTTAAAATTTCTTTATAAAAGATCATAACGGTAAAGATCATTGGGCCTAATAAATGCCAAACAAAGATGATATAATTATCTTTTCTGTAAAAGATAATTTAGTAGATCATTTAAAATTTCGTTATAAAGGATCATAAAGGTAAAGATCAATACGATAACAATCATTGGGCCTAATAATTGCTAAAATAGTTGACATAATTATCTTCTTTGTGATAGATAATTTACTAGATAATTTAAAATTTATTATTAAAAGATCATACCGGTAACGATCGTTGGTCTTAATAAAAGCTAAAAACGTTCACATAGTTATCTCATTTGTAAAAGATAATTTAATATATCATTTAAAATTTATTTATAAAAGATCATAACGGTAACGATCACTGGGCCTAATATATGCTAACAAAGTTGACATAATTATCTTCTTTGTAAAAGATAATTTACTAGAAAAATTAAAATTTCTTAATAAAATATCATAACGGTAACGATCATTGGGCCTAATAAATGCTAAAAAAGTTGACATAATTATCTTCTTTGTAAAAGCTAATTTAATAGATCATTTAAAATTTCTTTGTAAAAGATCATAACGGTAAAGATCATTGGCCATCATAAATGCCACAAAAGTTGACATAATTATCTTCTTTATAAAAGATAATTTAATACATCATTTAAGATTTCTTTATTAAAAGATTATAACGTAACGATCATTGGGCGTAATAAATGCTGAAAAAGTTGATATAATTATCTTCTTTGTAAAAGATAAGTTACTAGATAATTTAAAATTTCTAATTAAAAGATCATAACGGTAACGATTATTGGGCCGAATAAATGCTAAAAAAGTTTACATAATTATCTTCTTTGTCAAAGATAATTTATTAGATAATTCAAAATTTCTTATTAAAAGATCATATCGGTAACGATCGTTGGGCCTAATAAATGCTAAAAAACTTGACATAATTATCATCTTTGTAAAAGGTAATTTAATAGATCATTTAAAATTTCTTTATAAAAGATAATAACGGTAACGATCATTGAGCCTAATAAATGCTAAGAAAGTTGACATAATTATATTCTTTGTAAAACATAATTTAATGGATCATTTAAAATTTCTTTATAAAAGATCATAACGGTAAAGATCATTGGGCCTAATAAATGCCAAACAAAGCTGATATAGTTATCTTTTCTGTAAAAGATAATTTAGTAGATCATTTAAAATTTCTTTATAAAGGATCATAAAGGGAAAGGTCATTACGGTAACAATCATTGGGCCTAATAATTGCTAAAATAGTTGACATAATTATCTTCTTTGTGATAGATAATTTACTAGATAATTTAAAATTTATTATTAAAAGATCATAACGGTAACGATCGTTGGGCTTAATAAAAGCTAAAAACGTTCACATAGTTATCTCATTTGTAAAAGATAATTTAATATATCATTTAAAATTTTTTTATAAAAGATCATAACGGTAACGATCATTGGGCCTAATATATGCTAAAAAAGTTGACATAATTATCTTCTTTGTAAAAGATAATTTACTAGAAAAATTAAAATTTCTTAATAAAATATCATAACGGTAACGATCATTGGGCCTAATAAATGCTAAAAAGGTTGGCATAATTATCTTCTTTGGAAAAGCTAATTTAATAGATAATTTAAAATTTCTTTGTAAAAGATCATAACGGTAAAGATCGTTGGCCATCATAAATGCCAAAAAAGTTAACATAATTATGTTCTTTGTAAAACATAATTTAATAGATCATTTAAAATTTCTTTATTAAAAGATTATAACGGTAACGATCATTGGGCGTAATAAATGCTAAAAAAGTTGATATAATTATCTTCTTTGTAAAAGATAAGTTACTAGATAATTTAAAATTTCTAATTAAAAGATCATATTGGTAACGATTATTGGGCCGAATAAATGCTAAAAAAGTTTACATAATTATCTTCTTTGTAAAACATAATTTAATAGATCATTTAAAATTTCTTTATAAAAGATCATAACGGTAAAGATCATTGGGCCTAATCAATGCCAAAAAAAGTTGATATAATTATCCTTTCTGTAAAAGATAATTTAGTAGATCATTTAAAATTTCTTTATCAAGGATCATAAAGGTAAAGATCATTACGGTAACAATCATTGGGACTAATAAATGCTAAAATAGTTGACATAATTATGTTATTTGTGATACATAATTTACTAAATAATTGAAAATTTATTATTAAAAGATCATAACGCTAACGATCGTTGGGCTTAATAAAAGCTAAAAATGTTCACATAGTTATCTTCTTTGTAAAAGATAATTTAATAGATCATTTAAAATTTCTTTATAAAAGATCATAACGATAATGATCATTGGGCCTAATATATGCTAAAAAAGTTGACATAATTATCTTCTTTGTAAAAGCTAATTTAATAGATCATTTAAAATTTCTTTGTAAAAGATCATAACGGTAAAGATCATTGGCCATCATAAATGCCACAAAAGTTGACATAATTATCTTTATAAAAGATAATTTAATACATCATTTAAGATTTCTTTATTAAAAGATTATAACGTAACGATCATTGGGCGTAATAAATGCTGAAAAAGTTGATATAATTATCTTCTTTGTAAAAGATAAGTTACTAGATAATTTAAAATTTCTAATTAAAAGATCATAACGGTAACGATTATTGGGCCGAATAAATGCTAAAAAAGTTTACATAATTATCTTCTTTGTCAAAGATAATTTATTAGATAATTCAAAATTTCTTATTAAAAGATCATATCGGTAACGATCGTTGGGCCTAATAAATGCTAAAAAACTTGACATAATTATCATCTTTGTAAAAGGTAATTTAATAGATCATTTAAAATTTCTTTATAAAAGATAATAACGGTAACGATCATTGAGCCTAATAAATGCTAAGAAAGTTGACATAATTATATTCTTTGTAAAACATAATTTAATGGATCATTTAAAATTTCTTTATAAAAGATCATAACGGTAAAGATCATTGGGCCTAATAAATGCCAAACAAAGCTGATATAGTTATCTTTTCTGTAAAAGATAATTTAGTAGATCATTTAAAATTTCTTTATAAAGGATCATAAAGGGAAAGATCATTACGGTAACAATCATTGGGCCTAATAATTGCTAAAATAGTTGACATAATTATCTTCTTTGTGATAGATAATTTACTAGATAATTTAAAATTTATTATTAAAAGATCATAACGGTAACGATCGTTGGGCTTAATAAAAGCTAAAAACGTTCACATAGTTATCTCATTTGTAAAAGATAATTTAATATATCATTTAAAATTTTTTTATAAAAGATCATAACGGTAACGATCATTGGGCCTAATATATGCTAAAAAAGTTGACATAATTATCTTCTTTGTAAAAGATAATTTACTAGAAAAATTAAAATTTCTTAATAAAATATCATAACGGTAACGATCATTGGGCCTAATAAATGCTAAAAAGGTTGGCATAATTATCTTCTTTGGAAAAGCTAATTTAATAGATAATTTCAAATTTCTTTGTAAAAGATCATAACGGTAAAGATCGTTGGCCATCATAAATGCCAAAAAAGTTAACATAATTATGTTCTTTGTAAAACATAATTTAATAGATCATTTAAAATTTCTTTATTAAAAGATTATAACGGTAACGATCATTGGGCGTAATAAATGCTAAAAAAGTTGATATAATTATCTTCTTTGTAAAAGATAAGTTACTAGATAATTTAAAATTTCTAATTAAAAGATCATAACGGTAACGATTATTGGGCCGAATAAATGCTAAAAAAGTTTACATAATTATCTTCTTTGTCAAAGATAATTGACTAGATAATTTAAAATTTCTTATTAAAAGATAATACCGTCAACGATCGTTGGGCCTAATAAATGCTAAAAAACTTGACATAATTATCTTCTTTATAAAAGGTAATTTAATAGATCATTTAAAATTTCTTTATAGAAGATAATAACGGTAACGATCATTGAGCCTAATAAATGCTAAGAAAGTTGACATAATTATCTTCTTTGTAAAACATAATTTAATAGATCATTTAAAATTTCTTTATAAAAGATCATAACGGTAAAGATCATTGGGCCTAATCAATGCCAAAAAAAGTTGATATAATTATCTTTTCTGTAAAAGATAATTTAGTAGATCATTTAAAATTTCTTTATCAAGGATCATAAAGGTAAAGATCATTACGGTAACAATCATTGGGACTAATAAATGCTAAAATAGTTGACATAATTATCTTATTTGTGATACATAATTTACTAAATAATTGAAAATTTATTATTAAAAGATCATAACGCTAACGATCGTTGGGCTTAATAAAAGCTAAAAATGTTCACATAGTTATCTTCTTTGTAAAAGATAATTTAATAGATCATTTAAAATTTCTTTATAAAAGATCATAACGATAATGATCATTGGGCCTAATATATGCTAAAAAAGTTGACATAATTATCTTCTTTGTAAAAGCTAATTTAATAGATCATTTAAAATTTCTTTGTAAAAGATCATAACGGTAAAGATCATTGGCCATCATAAATGCCAAAAAAGTTGACATAATTATCTTCTTTATAAAAGATAATTTAATACATCATTTAAGATTTCTTTATTAAAAGATTATAACGTAAAGATCATTGGGCGTAATAAATGCTAAAAAAGTTGATATAATTATCTTCTTTGTAAAAGATAAGTTACTAGATAATTTAAAATTTCTAATTAAAAGATCATAATGGTAACGATTATTGGGCCGAATAAATGCTAAAAAGTTTACATAATTATCTTCTTTGTCAAAGATAATTTATTAGATAATTCAAAATTTCTTATTAAAAGATCATATCGGTAACGATCGTTGGGCCTAATAAATGCTAAAAAACTTGACATAATTATCATCTTTGTAAAAGGTAATTTAATAGATCATTTAAAATTTCTTTATAAAAGATAATAACGGTAACGATCATTGAGCCTAATAAATGCTAAGAAAGTTGACATAATTATATTCTTTGTAAAACATAATTTAATGGATCATTTAAAATTTCTTTATAAAAGATCATAACGGTAAAGATCATTGGGCCTAATAAATGCCAAACAAAGCTGATATAGTTATCTTTTCTGTAAAAGATAATTTAGTAGATCATTTAAAATTTCGTTATAAAGGATCATAAAGGTAAAGATCAATACGGTAACAATCATTGGGCCTAATAATTGCTAAAATAGTTGACATAATTATCTTCTTTGTGATAGATAATTTACTAGATAATTTAAAATGTATTATTAAAAGATCATACCGGTAACGATCGTTGGTCTTAATAAAAGCTAAAAACGTTCACATAGTTATCTCATTTGTAAAAGATAATTTAATATATCATTTAAAATTTATTTATAAAAGATCATAACGGTAACGATCACTGGGCCTAATATATGCTAACAAAGTTCACATAGTTATCTTCTTTGTAAAAGATAATTTAATAGATCATTTAAAATTTCTTTATAAAAGATCATAACGATAATGATCATTGGGCCTAATATATGCTAAAAAAGTTGACATAATTATCTTCTTTGTAAAAGCTAATTTAATAGATCATTTAAAATTTCTTTGTAAAAGATCATAACGGTAAAGATCATTGGCCATCATAAATGCCAAAAAAGTTGACATAATTATCTTCTTTATAAAAGATAATTTAATACATCATTTAAGATTTCTTTATTAAAAGATTATAACGTAACGATCATTGGGCGTAATAAATGCTGAAAAAGTTGATATAATTATCTTCTTTGTAAAAGATAAGTTACTAGATAATTTAAAATTTCTAATTAAAAGATCATAACGGTAACGATTATTGGGCCGAATAAATGCTAAAAAAGTTTACATAATTATCTTCTTTGTCAAAGATAATTTATTAGATAATTCAAAATTTCTTATTAAAAGATCATATCGGTAACGATCGTTGGGCCTAATAAATGCTAAAAAACTTGACATAATTATCATCTTTGTAAAAGGTAATTTAATAGATCATTTAAAATTTCTTTATAAAAGATAATAACGGTAACGATCATTGAGCCTAATAAATGCTAAGAAAGTTGACATAATTATATTCTTTGTAAAACATAATTTAATGGATCATTTAAAATTTCTTTATAAAAGATAATAACGGTAAAGATCATTGGGCCTAATAAATGCCAAACAAAGCTGATATAGTTATCTTTTCTGTAAAAGATAATTTAGTAGATCATTTAAAATTTCTTTATAAAGGATCATAAAGGGAAAGATCATTACGGTAACAATCATTGGGCCTAATAATTGCTAAAATAGTTGACATAATTATCTTCTTTGTGATAGATAATTTACTAGATAATTTAAAATTTATTATTAAAAGATCATAACGGTAACGATCGTTGGGCTTAATAAAAGCTAAAAACGTTCACATAGTTATCTCATTTGTAAAAGATAATTTAATATATCATTTAAAATTTTTTTATAAAAGATCATAACGGTAACGATCATTGGGCCTAATATATGCTAAAAAAGTTGACATAATTATCTTCTTTGTAAAAGATAATTTACTAGAAAAATTAAAATTTCTTAATAAAATATCATAACGGTAACGATCATTGGGCCTAATAAATGCTAAAAAGGTTGGCATAATTATCTTCTTTGGAAAAGCTAATTTAATAGATAATTTCAAATTTCTTTGTAAAAGATCATAACGGTAAAGATCGTTGGCCATCATAAATGCCAAAAAAGTTAACATAATTATGTTCTTTGTAAAACATAATTTAATAGATCATTTAAAATTTCTTTATTAAAAGATTATAACGGTAACGATCATTAGGCGTAATAAATGCTAAAAAAGTTGATATAATTATCTTCTTTGTAAAAGATAAGTTACTAGATAATTTAAAATTTCTAATTAAAAGATCATAACGGTAACGATTATTGGGCCGAATAAATGCTAAAAAAGTTTACATAATTATCTTCTTTGTCAAAGATAATTGACTAGATAATTTAAAATTTCTTATTAAAAGATAATACCGTCAACGATCGTTGGGCCTAATAAAAGCTAAAAAACTTGACATAATTATCTTCTTTATAAAAGGTAATTTAATAGATCATTTAAAATTTCTTTATAGAAGATAATAACGGTAACGATCATTGAGCCTAATAAATGCTAAGAAAGTTGACATAATTATATTCTTTTAAAACATAATTTAATGGATCATTTAAAATTTCTTTATAAAAGATCATAACGGTAAAGATCATTGGGCCTAATAAATGCCAAACAAAGTTGATATAGTTATCTTTTCTGTAAAAGATAATTTAGTAGATCATTTAAAATTTCTTTATAAAGGATCATAAAGGGAAAGATCATTACGGTAACAATCATTGGGCCTAATAATTGCTAAAATAGTTGACATAATTATCTTCTTTGTGATAGATAATTTACTAGATAATTTAAAATTTATTATTAAAAGATCATAACGGTAACGATCGTTGGGCTTAATAAAAGCTAAAAACGTTCACATAGTTATCTTATTTGTAAAAGATAATTTAATAGATCATTTAAAATTTCTTTATAACAGATCATAACGGTAACGATCATTGGGCCTAATATATGCTAAAAAAGTTGACATAATTATCTTCTTTGTAAAAGACAATTTACTAGAAAAATTAAAATTTCTTATTAAAAGATCATAACGGTAACGATCATTGGGCCTAATAAATGCTAAAAAAGTTGGCATAATTATATTCTTTGGAAAAGCTTCTTTAATAGATAATTTAAAATTTCTTTGTAAAAGATCATAACGGTAAAGATCATTGGCCATCATAAATGCCAAAAAAGTTGACATAATTATCTTCTTTGTAAAAGATAATTTAATAGATCATTTAAAATTCTTTTATTAAAAGATTATAACGGTAATGATCATTGGACGTAATAAATGCTGAAAAAGTTGATATAATTATCTTCTTTGTAAAAGATAATTTAATAGATCATTTAAAATTTCTTTATAAAAGATAATAACGGTAACGATCATTGAGCCTAATAAATGCTAAGAAAGTTGACATAATTATATTCTTTGTAAAACATAATTTAATGGATCATTTAAAATTCTTTATAAAAGATCATAACGGTAAAGATCATTGGGCCTAATCAATGCCAAAAAAAGTTGATATAATTATCTTTTCTGTAAAAGATAATTTAGTAGATCATTTCAAATTTCTTTATCAAGGATCATAAAGGTAAAGATCATTACGGTAACAATCATTGGGACTAATAAATGCTAAAATAGTTGACATAATTATCTTATTTGTGATACATAATTTACTAAATAATTGAAAATTTATTATTAAAAGATCATAACGCTAACGATCGTTGGGCTTAATAAAAGCTAAAAATGTTCACATAGTTATCTTCTTTGTAAAAGATAATTTAATAGATCATTTAAAATTTCTTTATAAAAGATCATAACGATAATGATCATTGGGCCTAATATATGCTAAAAAAGTTGACATAATTATCTTCTTTGTAAAAGCTAATTTAATAGATCATTTAAAATTTCTTTGTAAAAGATCATAACGGTAAAGATCATTGGCCATCATAAATGCCAAAAAAGTTGACATAATTATCTTCTTTATAAAAGATAATTTAATACATCATTTAAGATTTCTTTATTAAAAGATTATAACGTAAAGATCATTGGGCGTAATAAATGCTAAAAAAGTTGATATAATTATCTTCTTTGTAAAAGATAAGTTACTAGATAATTTAAAATTTCTAATTAAAAGATCATAATGGTAACGATTATTGGGCCGAATAACTGTTAAAAAGTTTACATAATTATCTTCTTTGTCAAAGATAATTTATTAGATAATTCAAAATTTCTTATTAAAAGATCATATCGGTAACGATCGTTGGGCCTAATAAATGCTAAAAAACTTGACATAATTATCATCTTTGTAAAAGGTAATTTAATAGATCATTTAAAATTTCTTTATAAAAGATAATAACGGTAACGATCATTGAGCCTAATAAATGCTAAGAAAGTTGACATAATTATATTCTTTGTAAAACATAATTTAATGGATCATTTAAAATTTCTTTATAAAAGATCATAACGGTAAAGATCATTGGGCCTAATAAATGCCAAACAAAGCTGATATAGTTATCTTTTCTGTAAAAGATAATTTAGTAGATCATTTAAAATTTCTTTATAAAGGATCATAAAGGGAAAGATCATTACGGTAACAATCATTGGGCCTAATAATTGCTAAAATAGTTGACATAATTATCTTCTTTGTGATAGATAATTTACTAGATAATTTAAAATTTATTATTAAAAGATCATAACGGTAACGATCGTTGGGCTTAATAAAAGCTAAAAACGTTCACATAGTTATCTCATTTGTAAAAGATAATTTAATATATCATTTAAAATTTTTTTATAAAAGATCATAACGGTAACGATCATTGGGCCTAATATATGCTAAAAAAGTTGACATAATTATCTTCTTTGTAAAAGATAATTTACTAGAAAAATTAAAATTTCTTAATAAAATATCATAACGGTAACGATCATTGGGCCTAATAAATGCTAAAAAGGTTGGCATAATTATCTTCTTTGGAAAAGCTAATTTAATAGATAATTTAAAATTTCTTTGTAAAAGATCATAACGGTAAAGATCGTTGGCCATCATAAATGCCAAAAAAGTTAACATAATTATGTTCTTTGTAAAACATAATTTAATAGATCATTTAAAATTTCTTTATTAAAAGATTATAACGGTAACGATCATTGGGCGTAATAAATGCTAAAAAAGTTGATATAATTATCTTCTTTGTAAAAGATAAGTTACTAGATAATTTAAAATTTCTAATTAAAAGATCATAACGGTAACGATTATTGGGCCGAATAAATGCTAAAAAAGTTTACATAATTATCTTCTTTGTCAAAGATAATTGACTAGATAATTTAAAATTTCTTATTAAAAGATAATACCGTCAACGATCGTTGGGCCTAATAAATGCTAAAAAACTTGACATAATTATCTTCTTTATAAAAGGTAATTTAATAGATCATTTAAAATTTCTTTATAGAAGATAATAACGGTAACGATCATTGAGCCTAATAAATGCTAAGAAAGTTGACATAATTATCTTCTTTGTAAAACATAATTTAATAGATCATTTAAAATTTCTTTATAAAAGATCATAACGGTAAAGATCATTGGGCCTAATCAATGCCAAAAAAAGTTGATATAATTATCTTTTCTGTAAAAGATAATTTAGTAGATCATTTAAAATTTCTTTATCAAGGATCATAAAGGTAAAGATCATTACGGTAACAATCATTGGGACTAATAAATGCTAAAATAGTTGACATAATTATCTTATTTGTGATACATAATTTACTAAATAATTGAAAATTTATTATTAAAAGATCATAACGCTAACGATCGTTGGGCTTAATAAAAGCTAAAAATGTTCACATAGTTATCTTCTTTGTAAAAGATAATTTAATAGATCATTTAAAATTTCTTTATAAAAGATCATAACGATAATGATCATTGGGCCTAATATATGCTAAAAAAGTTGACATAATTATCTTCTTTGTAAAAGCTAATTTAATAGATCATTTAAAATTTCTTTGTAAAAGATCATAACGGTAAAGATCATTGGCCATCATAAATGCCAAAAAAGTTGACATAATTATCTTCTTTATAAAAGATAATTTAATACATCATTTAAGATTTCTTTATTAAAAGATTATAACGTAAAGATCATTGGGCGTAATAAATGCTAAAAAAGTTGATATAATTATCTTCTTTGTAAAAGATAAGTTACTAGATAATTTAAAATTTCTAATTAAAAGATCATAATGGTAACGATTATTGGGCCGAATAAATGCTAAAAAGTTTACATAATTATCTTCTTTGTCAAAGATAATTTATTAGATAATTCAAAATTTCTTATTAAAAGATCATATCGGTAACGATCGTTGGGCCTAATAAATGCTAAAAAACTTGACATAATTATCATCTTTGTAAAAGGTAATTTAATAGATCATTTAAAATTTCTTTATAAAAGATAATAACGGTAACGATCATTGAGCCTAATAAATGCTAAGAAAGTTGACATAATTATATTCTTTGTAAAACATAATTTAATGGATCATTTAAAATTTCTTTATAAAAGATCATAACGGTAAAGATCATTGGGCCTAATAAATGCCAAACAAAGCTGATATAGTTATCTTTTCTGTAAAAGATAATTTAGTAGATCATTTAAAATTTCGTTATAAAGGATCATAAAGGTAAAGATCAATACGGTAACAATCATTGGGCCTAATAATTGCTAAAATAGTTGACATAATTATCTTCTTTGTGATAGATAATTTACTAGATAATTTAAAATGTATTATTAAAAGATCATACCGGTAACGATCGTTGGTCTTAATAAAAGCTAAAAACGTTCACATAGTTATCTCATTTGTAAAAGATAATTTAATATATCATTTAAAATTTATTTATAAAAGATCATAACGGTAACGATCACTGGGCCTAATATATGCTAACAAAGTTCACATAGTTATCTTCTTTGTAAAAGATAATTTAATAGATCATTTAAAATTTCTTTATAAAAGATCATAACGATAATGATCATTGGGCCTAATATATGCTAAAAAAGTTGACATAATTATCTTCTTTGTAAAAGCTAATTTAATAGATCATTTAAAATTTCTTTGTAAAAGATCATAACGGTAAAGATCATTGGCCATCATAAATGCCAAAAAAGTTGACATAATTATCTTCTTTATAAAAGATAATTTAATACATCATTTAAGATTTCTTTATTAAAAGATTATAACGTAACGATCATTGGGCGTAATAAATGCTGAAAAAGTTGATATAATTATCTTCTTTGTAAAAGATAAGTTACTAGATAATTTAAAATTTCTAATTAAAAGATCATAACGGTAACGATTATTGGGCCGAATAAATGCTAAAAAAGTTTACATAATTATCTTCTTTGTCAAAGATAATTTATTAGATAATTCAAAATTTCTTATTAAAAGATCATATCGGTAACGATCGTTGGGCCTAATAAATGCTAAAAAACTTGACATAATTATCATCTTTGTAAAAGGTAATTTAATAGATCATTTAAAATTTCTTTATAAAAGATAATAACGGTAACGATCATTGAGCCTAATAAATGCTAAGAAAGTTGACATAATTATATTCTTTGTAAAACATAATTTAATGGATCATTTAAAATTTCTTTATAAAAGATCATAACGGTAAAGATCATTGGGCCTAATAAATGCCAAACAAAGCTGATATAGTTATCTTTTCTGTAAAAGATAATTTAGTAGATCATTTAAAATTTCTTTATAAAGGATCATAAAGGGAAAGATCATTACGGTAACAATCATTGGGCCTAATAATTGCTAAAATAGTTGACATAATTATCTTCTTTGTGATAGATAATTTACTAGATAATTTAAAATTTATTATTAAAAGATCATAACGGTAACGATCGTTGGGCTTAATAAAAGCTAAAAACGTTCACATAGTTATCTCATTTGTAAAAGATAATTTAATATATCATTTAAAATTTTTTTATAAAAGATCATAACGGTAACGATCATTGGGCCTAATATATGCTAAAAAAGTTGACATAATTATCTTCTTTGTAAAAGATAATTTACTAGAAAAATTAAAATTTCTTAATAAAATATCATAACGGTAACGATCATTGGGCCTAATAAATGCTAAAAAGGTTGGCATAATTATCTTCTTTGGAAAAGCTAATTTAATAGATAATTTCAAATTTCTTTGTAAAAGATCATAACGGTAAAGATCGTTGGCCATCATAAATGCCAAAAAAGTTAACATAATTATGTTCTTTGTAAAACATAATTTAATAGATCATTTAAAATTTCTTTATTAAAAGATTATAACGGTAACGATCATTAGGCGTAATAAATGCTAAAAAAGTTGATATAATTATCTTCTTTGTAAAAGATAAGTTACTAGATAATTTAAAATTTCTAATTAAAAGATCATAACGGTAACGATTATTGGGCCGAATAAATGCTAAAAAAGTTTACATAATTATCTTCTTTGTCAAAGATAATTGACTAGATAATTTAAAATTTCTTATTAAAAGATAATACCGTCAACGATCGTTGGGCCTAATAAAAGCTAAAAAACTTGACATAATTATCTTCTTTATAAAAGGTAATTTAATAGATCATTTAAAATTTCTTTATAGAAGATAATAACGGTAACGATCATTGAGCCTAATAAATGCTAAGAAAGTTGACATAATTATATTCTTTTAAAACATAATTTAATGGATCATTTAAAATTTCTTTATAAAAGATCATAACGGTAAAGATCATTGGGCCTAATAAATGCCAAACAAAGTTGATATAGTTATCTTTTCTGTAAAAGATAATTTAGTAGATCATTTAAAATTTCTTTATAAAGGATCATAAAGGGAAAGATCATTACGGTAACAATCATTGGGCCTAATAATTGCTAAAATAGTTGACATAATTATCTTCTTTGTGATAGATAATTTACTAGATAATTTAAAATTTATTATTAAAAGATCATAACGGTAACGATCGTTGGGCTTAATAAAAGCTAAAAACGTTCACATAGTTATCTTATTTGTAAAAGATAATTTAATAGATCATTTAAAATTTCTTTATAACAGATCATAACGGTAACGATCATTGGGCCTAATATATGCTAAAAAAGTTGACATAATTATCTTCTTTGTAAAAGACAATTTACTAGAAAAATTAAAATTTCTTATTAAAAGATCATAACGGTAACGATCATTGGGCCTAATAAATGCTAAAAAAGTTGGCATAATTATATTCTTTGGAAAAGCTTCTTTAATAGATAATTTAAAATTTCTTTGTAAAAGATCATAACGGTAAAGATCATTGGCCATCATAAATGCCAAAAAAGTTGACATAATTATCTTCTTTGTAAAAGATAATTTAATAGATCATTTAAAATTCTTTTATTAAAAGATTATAACGGTAATGATCATTGGACGTAATAAATGCTGAAAAAGTTGATATAATTATCTTCTTTGTAAAAGATAATTTAATAGATCATTTAAAATTTCTTTATAAAAGATAATAACGGTAACGATCATTGAGCCTAATAAATGCTAAGAAAGTTGACATAATTATATTCTTTGTAAAACATAATTTAATGGATCATTTAAAATTCTTTATAAAAGATCATAACGGTAAAGATCATTGGGCCTAATCAATGCCAAAAAAAGTTGATATAATTATCTTTTCTGTAAAAGATAATTTAGTAGATCATTTCAAATTTCTTTATCAAGGATCATAAAGGTAAAGATCATTACGGTAACAATCATTGGGACTAATAAATGCTAAAATAGTTGACATAATTATCTTATTTGTGATACATAATTTACTAAATAATTGAAAATTTATTATTAAAAGATCATAACGCTAACGATCGTTGGGCTTAATAAAAGCTAAAAATGTTCACATAGTTATCTTCTTTGTAAAAGATAATTTAATAGATCATTTAAAATTTCTTTATAAAAGATCATAACGATAATGATCATTGGGCCTAATATATGCTAAAAAAGTTGACATAATTATCTTCTTTGTAAAAGCTAATTTAATAGATCATTTAAAATTTCTTTGTAAAAGATCATAACGGTAAAGATCATTGGCCATCATAAATGCCAAAAAAGTTGACATAATTATCTTCTTTATAAAAGATAATTTAATACATCATTTAAGATTTCTTTATTAAAAGATTATAACGTAAAGATCATTGGGCGTAATAAATGCTAAAAAAGTTGATATAATTATCTTCTTTGTAAAAGATAAGTTACTAGATAATTTAAAATTTCTAATTAAAAGATCATAATGGTAACGATTATTGGGCCGAATAACTGTTAAAAAGTTTACATAATTATCTTCTTTGTCAAAGATAATTTATTAGATAATTCAAAATTTCTTATTAAAAGATCATATCGGTAACGATCGTTGGGCCTAATAAATGCTAAAAAACTTGACATAATTATCATCTTTGTAAAAGGTAATTTAATAGATCATTTAAAATTTCTTTATAAAAGATAATAACGGTAACGATCATTGAGCCTAATAAATGCTAAGAAAGTTGACATAATTATATTCTTTGTAAAACATAATTTAATGGATCATTTAAAATTCTTTATAAAAGATCATAACGGTAAAGATCATTGGGCCTAATAAATGCCAAACAAAGCTGATATAGTTATCTTTTCTGTAAAAGATAATTTAGTAGATCATTTAAAATTTCTTTATAAAGGATCATAAAGGGAAAGATCATTACGGTAACAATCATTGGGCCTAATAATTGCTAAAATAGTTGACATAATTATCTTCTTTGTGATAGATAATTTACTAGATAATTTAAAATTTATTATTAAAAGATCATAACGGTAACGATCGTTGGGCTTAATAAAAGCTAAAAACGTTCACATAGTTATCTCATTTGTAAAAGATAATTTAATATATCATTTAAAATTTTTTTATAAAAGATCATAACGGTAACGATCATTGGGCCTAATATATGCTAAAAAAGTTGACATAATTATCTTCTTTGTAAAAGATAATTTACTAGAAAAATTAAAATTTCTTAATAAAATATCATAACGGTAACGATCATTGGGCCTAATAAATGCTAAAAAGGTTGGCATAATTATCTTCTTTGGAAAAGCTAATTTAATAGATAATTTAAAATTTCTTTGTAAAAGATCATAACGGTAAAGATCGTTGGCCATCATAAATGCCAAAAAAGTTAACATAATTATGTTCTTTGTAAAACATAATTTAATAGATCATTTAAAATTTCTTTATTAAAAGATTATAACGGTAACGATCATTGGGCGTAATAAATGCTAAAAAAGTTGATATAATTATCTTCTTTGTAAAAGATAAGTTACTAGATAATTTAAAATTTCTAATTAAAAGATCATAACGGTAACGATTATTGGGCCGAATAAATGCTAAAAAAGTTTACATAATTATCTTCTTTGTCAAAGATAATTGACTAGATAATTTAAAATTTCTTATTAAAAGATAATACCGTCAACGATCGTTGGGCCTAATAAATGCTAAAAAACTTGACATAATTATCTTCTTTATAAAAGGTAATTTAATAGATCATTTAAAATTTCTTTATAGAAGATAATAACGGTAACGATCATTGAGCCTAATAAATGCTAAGAAAGTTGACATAATTATCTTCTTTGTAAAACATAATTTAATAGATCATTTAAAATTTCTTTATAAAAGATCATAACGGTAAAGATCATTGGGCCTAATCAATGCCAAAAAAAGTTGATATAATTATCTTTTCTGTAAAAGATAATTTAGTAGATCATTTAAAATTTCTTTATCAAGGATCATAAAGGTAAAGATCATTACGGTAACAATCATTGGGACTAATAAATGCTAAAATAGTTGACATAATTATCTTATTTGTGATACATAATTTACTAAATAATTGAAAATTTATTATTAAAAGATCATAACGCTAACGATCGTTGGGCTTAATAAAAGCTAAAAATGTTCACATAGTTATCTTCTTTGTAAAAGATAATTTAATAGATCATTTAAAATTTCTTTATAAAAGATCATAACGATAATGATCATTGGGCCTAATATATGCTAAAAAAGTTGACATAATTATCTTCTTTGTAAAAGCTAATTTAATAGATCATTTAAAATTTCTTTGTAAAAGATCATAACGGTAAAGATCATTGGCCATCATAAATGCCAAAAAAGTTGACATAATTATCTTCTTTATAAAAGATAATTTAATACATCATTTAAGATTTCTTTATTAAAAGATTATAACGTAAAGATCATTGGGCGTAATAAATGCTAAAAAAGTTGATATAATTATCTTCTTTGTAAAAGATAAGTTACTAGATAATTTAAAATTTCTAATTAAAAGATCATAATGGTAACGATTATTGGGCCGAATAAATGCTAAAAAGTTTACATAATTATCTTCTTTGTCAAAGATAATTTATTAGATAATTCAAAATTTCTTATTAAAAGATCATATCGGTAACGATCGTTGGGCCTAATAAATGCTAAAAAACTTGACATAATTATCATCTTTGTAAAAGGTAATTTAATAGATCATTTAAAATTTCTTTATAAAAGATAATAACGGTAACGATCATTGAGCCTAATAAATGCTAAGAAAGTTGACATAATTATATTCTTTGTAAAACATAATTTAATGGATCATTTAAAATTTCTTTATAAAAGATCATAACGGTAAAGATCATTGGGCCTAATAAATGCCAAACAAAGCTGATATAGTTATCTTTTCTGTAAAAGATAATTTAGTAGATCATTTAAAATTTCTTTATAAAGGATCATAAAGGGAAAGATCATTACGGTAACAATCATTGGGCCTAATAATTGCTAAAATAGTTGACATAATTATCTTCTTTGTGATAGATAATTTACTAGATAATTTAAAATTTATTATTAAAAGATCATAACGGTAACGATCGTTGGGCTTAATAAAAGCTAAAAACGTTCACATAGTTATCTTATTTGTAAAAGATAATTTAATAGATCATTTAAAATTTCTTTATAACAGATCATAACGGTAACGATCATTGGGCCTAATATATGCTAAAAAAGTTGACATAATTATCTTCTTTGTAAAAGATAATTTACTAGAAAAATTAAAATTTCTTATTAAAAGATCATAACGGTAACGATCATTGGGCCTAATAAATGCTAAAAAAGTTGGCATAATTATATTCTTTGGAAAAGCTTCTTTAATAGATAATTTAAAATTTCTTTGTAAAAGATCATAACGGTAAAGATCATTGGCCATCATAAATGCCAAAAAAGTTGACATAATTATCTTCTTTGTAAAAGATAATTTAATAGATCATTTAAAATTTCTTTATAAAAGATAATAACGGTAACGATCATTGAGCCTTATAAATGCTAAGAAAGTTGACATAATTATATTCTTTGTAAAACATAATTTAATAGATCATTTAAAATTCTTTATGAAAGATCATAACGGTAAAGATCATTGGGCCTAATAAATGCCAAACAAAGATGATATAATTATATTTTCTGTAAAACATAATTTAGTAGATAATTTAAAATTTCTTTATAAAGGATCATAAAGGTAAAGATCATTACGGAAACAATCATTGGCCTAATAATTGCTAAAATAGTTGACATAATTATCTTCTTTGTGATAGATAATTTACTAGATAATTTAAAATTTATTATTAAAAGATCATACCGGTAACGATCGTTGGGCTTAATAAAAGCTAAAAACGTTCACATAGTTATCTCATTTGTAAAAGATAATTTAATATATCATTTAAAATTTTTTTATAAAAGATCATAACGGTAACGATCATTGGGCCTAATATATGCTAAAAAAGTTGACAAAATTATCTTCTTTGTAAAAGATAATTTACTAGAAAAATTAAAATTTCTTAATAAAATATCATAACGGTAACGATCATTGGGCCTAATAAATGCTAAAAAGGTTGGCATAATTATCTTCTTTGGAAAAGCTAATTTAATAGATAATTTAAAATTTCTTTGTAAAAGATCATAACGGTAAAGATCGTTGGCCATCATAAATGCCAAAAAAGTTAACATAATTATGTTCTTTGTAAAACATAATTTAATAGATCATTTAAAATTTCTTTATTAAAAGATTATAACGGTAACGATCATTGGGCGTAATAAATGCTAAAAAAGTTGATATAATTATCTTCTTTGTAAAAGATAAGTTACTAGATAATTTAAAATTTCTAATTAAAAGATCATAACAGTAACGATTATTGGGCCGAATAAATGCTAAAAAAGTTTACATAATTATCTTCTTTGTCAAAGATAATTGACTAGATAATTTAAAATTTCTTATTAAAAGATAATACCGTCAACGATCGTTGGGCCTAATAAATGCTAAAAAACTTGACATAATTATCTTCTTTATAAAAGGTAATTTAATAGATCATTTAAAATTTCTTTATAGAAGATAATAACGGTAACGATCATTGAGCCTAATAAATGCTAAGAAAGTTGACATAATTATCTTCTTTGTAAAACATAATTTAATAGATCATTTAAAATTTCTTTATAAAAGATCATAACGGCAAAGATCATTGGGCCTAATCAATGCCAAAAAAAGTTGATATAATTATCTTTTCTGTAAAAGATAATTTAGTAGATCATTTAAAATTTCTTTATCAAGGATCATAAAGGTAAAGATCATTACGGTAACAATCATTGGGACTAATAAATGCTAAAATAGTTGACATAATTATCTTATTTGTGATACATAATTTACTAAATAATTGAAAATTTATTATTAAAAGATCATAACGCTACCGATCGTTGGGCTTAATAAAAGCTAAAAATGTTCACATATTTATCTTCTTTGTAAAAGATAATTTAATAGATCATTTAAAATTTCTTTATAAAAGATCATAACGATAATGATCATTGGGCCTAATATATGCTAAAAAAGTTGACATAATTATCTTCTTTGTAAAAGCTAATTTAATAGATCATTTAAAATTTCTTTGTAAAAGATCATAACGGTAAAGATCATTGGCCATCATAAATGCCAAAAAAGTTGACATAATTATCTTCTTTATAAAAGATAATTTAATACATCATTTAAGATTTCTTTATTAAAAGATTATAACGTAAAGATCATTGGGCGTAATAAATGCTAAAAAAGTTGATATAATTATCTTCTTTGTAAAAGATAAGTTACTAGATAATTTAAAATTTCTAATTAAAAGATCATAATGGTAACGATTATTGGGCCGAATAAATGCTAAAAAGTTTACATAATTATCTTCTTTGTCAAAGATAATTTATTAGATAATTCAAAATTTCTTATTAAAAGATCATATCGGTAACGATCGTTGGGCCTAATAAATGCTAAAAAACTTGACATAATTATCATCTTTGTAAAAGGTAATTTAATAGATCATTTAAAATTTCTTTATAAAAGATAATAACGGTAACGATCATTGAGCCTAATAAATGCTAAGAAAGTTGACATAATTATATTCTTTGTAAAACATAATTTAATGGATCATTTAAAATTTCTTTATAAAAGATCATAACGGTAAAGATCATTGGGCCTAATAAATGCCAAACAAAGTTGATATAGTTATCTTTTCTGTAAAAGATAATTTAGTAGATCATTTAAAATTTCTTTATAAAGGATCATAAAGGGAAAGATCATTACGGTAACAATCATTGGGCCTAATAATTGCTAAAATAGTTGACATAATTATCTTCTTTGTGATAGATAATTTACTAGATAATTTAAAATTTATTATTAAAAGATCATAACGGTAACGATCGTTGGGCTTAATAAAAGCTAAAAACGTTCACATAGTTATCTTATTTGTAAAAGATAATTTAATAGATCATTTAAAATTTCTTTATAACAGATCATAACGGTAACGATCATTGGGCCTAATAAATGCTAAAAAAGTTGGCATAATTATATTCTTTGGAAAAGCTTCTTTAATAGATAATTTAAAATTTCTTTGTAAAAGATCATAACGGTAAAGATCATTGGCCATCATAAATGCCAAAAAAGTTGACATAATTATCTTCTTTGTAAAAGATAATTTAATAGATCATTTAAAATTTCTTTATTAAAAGATTATAACAGTAACGATCATTGGGCGTAATAAATGCTTAAAAAGTTGATATAATTATCTTTGTAAAAGATAAGTTACTAGATAATTTAAAATTTCTAATTAAAAGATCATAACGGTAACGATTATTGGGCGGAATAAATGCTAAAAAAGTTTACATAATATCTTCTTTGTCAAAGATAATTTACTAGATAATTTAAAATTTCTTATTAAAGGATCATACTGATAACGATCGTTGGGCCTAATAAATGTTTAAAAACTTGACATAATTATCTTCTTTGTAAAAGGTAATTTAATAGATCATTTAAAATTTCTTTATAAAAGATAATAATGGTAACGATCATTGAGCCTAATAAATGCTAGGAAAGTTGACATAATTATCTTCTTTGTAAAACATAATTTAATAGATCATTTAAAATTTCTTTATAAAGGATTATAACGGTAAAGATCATTGGGCCTAATCAATGCCAAAAAAAGTTGATATAATTATCTTTTCTGTAAAAGATAATTTAGTAGATCATTTAAAATTTCTTTATAAAGGATCATAAAGGTAAAGATCATTACGGTAACAATCATTGGGACTAATAAATGCTAAAATAGTTGACATAATTATCTTCTTTCTGATACATAATTTACTAAATAATTGAAAATTTATTATTAAAAGATAATAACGCTAACGATTGTTGGGCTTAATAAAAGCTAAAAACGCTCACATAGTTATCTTCTTTGTAAAAGATAATTTAATAGATCATTTAAAATTTCTTTATAAAAGATCATAACGGTAACGATCATTGGGCCTAATATATGCTAAAAAAGTTGACATAATTATCTTCTTTGTAAAAGCTAATTTAATAGATCATTTAAAATTTCTATGTAAAAGATCATTGGCCATCATAAATGCCAAAAAAGTTGACATAATTATCTTCTTTGTAAAAGATAATTTAATAGATCATTTAAAATTTCTTTATTAGAAGATTATAACGGTAACGATCATTGGCCGTAATAAATGCTAAAAAAGTTGATATAATTATCTTCTTTGGAAAAGATAAGTTAGTACATAATTTAAAATTTCTAGTTAAAAGATCATAACTGTAACGATTATTGGGCCGAATAAATGCCAAAAAAGTTGACATGATTATCTTCTTTGTAAAAGATAATTTACTAGAAAATTTAAAATTTCTTATTAAAATATCATAACGGAAACGATCATTGGGTCTGATAAATGCTAAAAAAGTTGACATGATTATCTTCTTTGTAAAATCTAATTTAATAGATCATTTAAAATTTCTTTGTAACAGATCATAACGGTAAAGATCATTGGCCCTCATAAATTCCAAAAAAGTTGACAGAATTATCTTCTTTGTAAAAGATAATTTAAAATTTCTTATTAAAAGATCATACCGGTAACGATCGTTGGGCCTAATAAATGCTAAAAAACTTAACATAATTATCTTCTTTGTAAAAGGTAATTTAATAGACCATTTAAAATTTCTTTATAAAAGATAATAACGGTAACGATCATTGAGCCTAATCAATGCTAAGAAAGTTGACATAATTATATTCTTTGTAAAACATAATTTAATAGAACATTTAAAATTTCTTTATAAAAGATCATAACGGTAAAGATCATTGGGCCTAATAAATGCCAAAAAAAGATGATATAATTATATTTTCTGTAAAAGATAATTTAGTAGATCATTTAAAATTTCTTTATAAAGGATCATCAAAGTAAAGATCATTACGGTAACAATCATTGGGCCTAATAATTGCTAAAATAGTTGACATAATTATCTTCTTTATGATACATAATTTACTAGATAATTTAAAATTTATTATTACCAGATCATAACGGTAACGATCGTTGGGCTTAATAAAAGCTAAAAATGTTCACATAGTTATCTTATTTGTAAAAGATAATTTAATAGACCATTTAAAATTTCTTTATAAAAGATCATACCGGTAGCGATCATTGGACCTAATATATGCTAAAAAAGTTGACATAATTATCTTCTTTGTAAAAGATAATTCACTAGAAAATTTAAAATTTCTTATTAAAATATCATAACGGAGACGATCATTGGGTCTAATAAATGCTAAAAAAGTTGACGTGATTATCTTCTTTGTAAAAGCTAATTTAATAGATCATTTAAAATTTCTTTGTAAAAGATCATAACGGTAAAGATCATTGGCCATCATAAATTCCAAAAAAGTTGACAGAATTATCTTCTTTGTAAAAGATAATTTAAAATTTGTTATTAAACGATCATAACAGTAATGATCATTGGCCTAATAAATGCCAAAAAAGTTGACATAATTATCTTCTTTGTAAAAGATAATTTTATAGATCATTTAAAATTTCTTTATAAAAGATCATAATGGTAAAGATCATTTGCCATCATAAATGCCAAAAAAATTGACAGAATTATCTTCTTTATAAAAGATAATTTAAAATTTCTTATTAAAAGATCATAACACTAACGATTATTGGGCCTAATAAATGCTAAAAAAGTTGACATAATTATCTTCTTTGTAAAAGATAATTTAAAAGATCATTTAAAATTTCTTTATTAAAAGATTATAACGGTAACGATCATTGGGCGTAATAAATGCTAAAAAAGTTAATATAATTATCTTCTTTGTAAAAGATAACTTACTAGAAGATTTAAAATTTCTAATTAAAGGATCATAACGGTAACGATTATTGGGCCGAATAAATGGTAAAAAAGTTTACATAATTATCTTCTTTGTCAAAGATAATTTACTACATAATTTAAAATTTCTTATTAAAAGTTCATACCGTAAAAGATAATTTACTAGATAGTTTGAAATTTCTTATTAAACGATCATAACGGTAACGATCATTCGCCTAATAAATACTAAACAATTTAAATTAATTAGCTTTTTTGTAAAAGATAATTTAATAGATCATTTAAAATATCTTTATAAAAGATCATAACGGTAACGATCATTGGGCCAAATAAATGCTAAAAAGTTGACATAATTATCTTCTTTGTCAAAGATAATTTACTAAATAATTTAAAATTTCTTATTAAAAGATCATACCGGTAACGATCATTGGGCCTAATAAATGCTAAAAAACGTGACATAATTATCTTCTTTGTAAAAGATAATTTAATAGATCATTTAAAATTTCGTTATAAAAGATCAAAACGGTAACGATCATTGGGCCGAATAAATGCTAAAAAAGTTGACATAATTATCTTCTTTGTAAAAGATAATTTAAACAATCATTTAAAATTTCTTTATAAAAGATCATAACGGTAACGATCATTGGGCCTAATAAATGCTAAAAGGGTTGAAAAAATTATCTTCTTTGTAAAAGATAAGTTAGTAGATCATTTAAAATTTCTTTATCAAAAGATCATAACGGTAATGATCATTGGGCCTAATAAATGGTAAAAAAGTTGACATAATTATCTTCTTTATAAAAGATAATTTACTAGATAATTCAAAATTTCTTATTAACCGATCACAACGATAACGATCATTGGGTCAAATAAATGCTAAAAAATTTGACATAATTATATTCTTTGTAAAAGATAATTGAATAGATCATTTAAAACTTCTTTATAAAAGATCATAAGGGTAACAATCATGGGCCTAATAAATGCTAAGAAAGTTAACATAATTATCTTCTTTGTAAAAGATAATTTACTAGATAGTTTGAAATTTCTTATTAAACGATCATAACGGTGACGATCATTCGCCTAATAAATACTAAACAATTTAAATTAATTAGCTTTTTTGTAAAAGATAATTTAATAGATCATTTAAAATATCTTTATAAAAGATCATAACGGTAACGATCACTGCGCCTAATAAATGCTACAAAAATTAACATATTTATCTTGTTTGTAAAAGATAATTTAAAAGATCAAGTAAAATTTCTTTATTAAAAGATTATAACGGTAACGATCCTTGGGCATAATAAACGCTAAAAAAGTTTATATAATTATCTTCTTTGTAAAATATAATTTACTAGATAATTTAAAATTTCTAATTATAAGATCATAACAGTAACATATCATTGGGCAAAATAAATGCTAAAAAGTTGATATAATTATCTTCTTTGTCAAAGATAATTTACTAGATAATCTAAAATTTCTTATTAAAAGATCATACCGGTAATGATCATTGGGCCTAATAAATGCTAAAAAACGTGACATAATTATCTTCTTTGTAAAAGATAATTTAATAGATCATTTAAAACTTCTTTATAAAAGATCATAAGGATAACAATCATTGGGCCTAATAAATGCTAAAAAAGTTAACATAATTATCTTCTTTGTAAAAGATAATTTACTAGATAGTTTGAAATTTCTTATTAAACGATCATAACGGTGACGATCATTCGCCTAATAAATACTAAACAATTTAAATTAATTAGCTTTTTTGTAAAAGATAATTTAATAGATCATTTAAAATATCTTTATAAAAGATCATAACGGTAACGATCACTGGGCCTAATAAATGCTAAAACAATTAACATAATTATCTTGTTTGTAAAAGATAATTTAAAAGATCATGTAAAATTTCTTTATTAAAAGATTATAACGGTAACGATCCTTGGGCATAATAAACGCTAAAAAAGTTGATATAATTATCTTCTTTGTAAAATATAATTTACTAGATAATTTAAAATTTCTAATTATAAGATCATAAGAGTAACATATCATTGGGCCAAATAAATGCTAAAAAGTTGACATAATTATCTTCTTTGTCAAAGATAATTTACTAGATAATTTAAAATTTCTTATTAAAAGATCATACCGGTAATGATCATTGGGCCTAATAAATGCTAAAAAACGTGACATAATTATCTTCTTTGTAAAAGATAATTTAATAGATCATTTAAAACTTCTTTATAAAAGATCATAAGGGTAACAATCATTGGGCCTAATAAATGCTAAAAAAGTTAACATAATTATCTTCTTTGTAAAAGATAATTTACTAGATAGTTTGAAATTTGTTATTAAACGATCATAACGGTGACGATCATTCGCCTAATAAATACTAAACAATTTAAATTAATTAGCTTTTTTGTAAAAGATAATTTAATAGATCATTTAAAATATCTTTATAAAAGATCATAACGGTAACGATCACTGGGCCTAATAAATGCTAAAAAAATTAACATAATTATCTTGTTTGTAAAAGATAATTTAAAAGATCATGTAAAATTTCTTTATTAAAAGATTATAACGGTAACGATCCTTGGGCATAATAAACGCTAAAAAAGTTGATATAATTATCTTCTTTGTAAAATATAATTTACTAGATAATTTAAAATTTCTAATTATAAGATCATAACAGTAACATATCATTGGGCCAAATAAATGCTAAAAAGTTGACATAATTATCTTCTTTGTCAAAGATAATTTACTAGATAATTTAAAATTTCTTATTAAAATATCATACCGGTAATGATCATTGCGCCTAATAAATGCTAAAAAACGTGACATAATTATCTTCTTTGTAAAAGATAATTTAATAGATCATTTAAAATTTCTTTATTAAAAGATTATAACGGTAACGATCCTTGGGCATAATAAACGCTAAAAAAGTTGATATAATTATCTTCTTTGTAAAATATAATTTACTAGATAATTTAAAATTTCTAATTATAAGATCATAACAGTAACATATCATTGGGCCAAATAAATGCTAAAAAGTTGACATAATTATCTTCTTTGTCAAAGATAATTTACTAGATAATTTAAAATTTCTTATTAAAAGATCATACCGGTAATGATCATTGGGCCTAATAAATGCTAAAAAACGTGACATAATTATCTTCTTTGTAAAAGATAATTTAATAGATCATTTAAAACTTCTTTATAAAAGATCATAAGGGTAACAATCATTGGGCCTAATAAATGCTAAAAAAGTTAACATAATTATCTTCTTTGTAAAAGATAATTTACTAGATAGTTTGAAATTTGTTATTAAACGATCATAACGGTGACGATCATTCGCCTAATAAATACTAAACAATTTAAATTAATTAGCTTTTTTGTAAAAGATAATTTAATAGATCATTTAAAATATCTTTATAAAAGATCATAACGGTAACGATCACTGGGCCTAATAAATGCTAAAAAAATTAACATAATTATCTTGTTTGTAAAAGATAATTTAAAAGATCATGTAAAATTTCTTTATTAAAAGATTATAACGGTAACGATCCTTGGGCATAATAAACGCTAAAAAAGTTGATATAATTATCTTCTTTGTAAAATATAATTTACTAGATAATTTAAAATTTCTAATTATAAGATCATAACAGTAACATATCATTGGGCCAAATAAATGCTAAAAAGTTGACATAATTATCTTCTTTGTCAAAGATAATTTACTAGATAATTTAAAATTTCTTATTAAAATATCATACCGGTAATGATCATTGGGCCTAATAAATGCTAAAAAACGTGACATAATTATCTTCTTTGTAAAAGATAATTTAATAGATCATTTAAAATTTCTTTATTAAAAGATTATAACGGTAACGATCCTTGGGCATAATAAACGCTAAAAAAGTTGATATAATTATCTTCTTTGTAAAATATAATTTACTAGATAATTTAAAATTTCTAATTATAAGATCATAACAGTAACATATCATTGGGCCAAATAAATGCTAAAAAGTTGACCTAATTATCTTCTTTGTCAAAGATAATTTACTAGATAATTTAAAATTTCTTATTAAAATATCATACCGGTAATGATCATTGGGCCTAATAAATGCTAAAAAACGTGACATAATTATCTTCTTTGTAAAAGATAATTTAATAGATCATTTAAAATTTCGTTATAAAATATCATAACGGTAACGATCATTGGGCCGAATAAATGCTAACAAAGTTGACATAATTATCTTCTTTGTAAAACATAATTTAATAGATCATTTAAAATTTCTTTTTAAAAGATGATAACGATAACGATCAGTGGGCCTAATAAATGCTATAAAAGTTGACTTAATTATCTACTTTGTAAAAGATAATTTACTAGATAATTTAAAATTTCTTTATAAAAGATAATAACGGTAACAATCATTGGGCCTAACAAATGCCAAAAAAGTTGAGATAATTATCTTCTTTGTAAAACATAATTTAGTAGATCATTTAAAATTTCTTTATGAAAAGATCATGACGGTAACGATCATTGGGCCTAATAAATGGTAAAAAAGTTGACAAAATTATCTTCTTTGTAAAAGATTATTTACTAAATAATTTAAATTTTCTTATTAAACGATCACAACAGTAACGATCATTGGGCGAAATAAATGCTAAAAAATTTGACATAATTATATTCTTTGTAAAAGATAATTGAATAGATCATTTAAAACTTCTTTATAAAAGATGGTAATGGTAACAATCATTGGTCCTAATAAATACTAAAAAAGTTGACATAATTATCTTCTTTGCAAAAGATAATTTAATAGATCATTTAAAATATCTTTATAAAAGATCATAACGGTAAATATCATTGGCTCTAATAAATGCCAAAAAAGTTGACATAATTATGTTTTCTGTAAAAAATAATTTAATAGCTCATTTAAAATTTCTTTATAAAGGATCATGAGGGTAACGATGATTGGGCCTCATAAACCCTAAAAAAGTTGACATAATTATCTTCTTTATAAAAGATAATTTAGTACATAATTTAAAATTTCTTATTAAAAGATCATAACGGTAACGATCATTGGGCCTAATAAATGATAAAAAAGTTGACATAATTATTTTGCATGTATAAGATAATTTACTAGATAATTTAAAATTTCTTCTTAATAGATCATAACGGTAACGATCATTGGGCCGAATAAATACTAAAAAAGCTGACATAATTATCTTCTTTGTAAAAAATAATTTAATAGATCATTTAAAATTTCTTTATTAACAGATTATAACGGTAACGATCATTGGGCTTAATAAATGCTAAAAAAGTTAACATAATTATCTTCTTTGTCAAAGATAATTTACTACATAATTTAAAACTTGTTTATAAAAGATCATAACGGTAACAATCATTGGGCCTAATAAATTCTAAAAAAGTTAACATAATTATCTTATTTGTAAATGATAATTTACTAGATAATTTAAATTTTCTTTTTATAAGATCATAACGGTAACGATTATTGGGCCGAATACATGCTAAAAAAGTTGACATAATTATCTTCTTTGTAAAAAATAATTTAATAGATCATTTAAAATTTCTTTATTAGAAGATTATAACGGTAACGATCATTGGGCGTAATAAATGCTAAAAAAGTTAACATAATTATCTTCTTTGTCAAAGATAATTTACTACATAATTTAAAATTTCTTTATAAAAGATCATAACGGTAACAATCATTGGGCCTAATAAATTCTAAAAAAGTTAACATAATTATCTTCTTTGTAAAAGATAATTTACTAGATAGTTTGAAATTTCTTATTAAAAGATCATAACGGTAATGATTATTGGCCTAACAAATGCTAAGAAAGTTGACATAATTATCTTCTTTGTAAAAGATAATTTAATAGATCATTTAAAATTTCTTTATAAAAGATCATAACGGTAACGATCACTTAGCCTAATAAATGCTAAAAAAATTGACATAATTATCTTCTTTGTAAAAGATAATTTAAATGAATATTTAAAATTTCTTTATTAAAAGATTATAACGGTAAGGATCATTGGGCGTAATAAATGCTAAAAAAGTTAACATAATTATCTTCTTTGTCAAAGATAATTTACTACATAATTTAAAACTTCTTTATAAATGATCATAACGGTAACGATCATTGGGCCTAATAAATGCTAAGAAAGTTGACATAATTATCTTCTTTGTAAAACATAATTTAATAGATCATTTAAAATTTCTTTTTAAAAGATGATAACGGCAACGATCAGTGGGCCTAATAAATGCTATAAAAGTTGACTTAATTATCTACTTTGTAAAAGATAATTTACTAGATAATTTAAAATTTATTTATAAAAGATAATAACGGTAACAATCATTGGGCCTAACAAATGCCAAAAGAGTTGAGATAATTATGTTCTTTGTAAAAGATAATTTAGTAGATCATTTAAAATTCTTTATTAAAAGATCATGACGGTAACGATCATTGGGCCTAATAAATGGTAAAAAAGTTGACATAATTATCTTCTTTGTAAAAGATTATTTACTAGATAATTTAAATTTTCTTATTAAATGATCACAACGGTAACGATCATTGGGCGAAATAAATGCTAAAAAATTTGACATAATGATATTCTTTGTCAAAGATAATTGAATAGATCATTTAAAACTTCTTTATAAAAGATCGTAACGGTAACAATCATTGGTCCTAATAAATGCTAAAAAAGTTGACACAATTATCTTCTTTGCAAAAGATAATTTAATACATCATTTAAAATTTCTTTATAAAAGATCATAACGGTAAATATCATTGGCTCTAAAATTTCTTTAAAAGATTATAATAGCTCATTTAAAATTTCTTTATAAAGGATCATGAGGGTAACGATGATTGGGCCTCATAAACGCTAAAAAAGTTGACATAATTATCTTCTTTATAAAAGATAATTTACTACATAATTTAAAATTTCTTATTAAAAGATCATAACGGTAACGATCATTGGGCCTACTAAATGCTAAAAAAGTTGACATAATTATTTTGTTTGTATAAGATAATTTACTAGATAATTTAAAATTTCTTCTTAATAGATCAAAACGGTAACGATCATTGGGCCGAATAAATGCTAAAAAAGTTGACATAATTATCTTCTTTGTAAAAGATAATTTTAACAATCATTTAAAATTTCTTTATAAAAGATCATAACGGTAACGATCATTGGGCCTAATAAATGCTAAAAGAGTTGACATAATTATCTTCTTTGTAAAAGATAATTTAGTAAATCATTTAAAATTTCTTTATTAAAAGATCATAACGGTAATGATCATTGGGCCTAATAAATGGTAAAAAAGTTGACATAATTATCTTCTTTGTAAAAGATAATTTACTAGATAATTCAAAATTTCTTATTAACCGATCACAACAATAACGATCATTGGGTCAAATAAATGCTAAAAAATTTGACATAATTATATTCTTTGTAAAAGATAATTGAATAGATCATTTAAAACTTCTTTATAAAAGATCATAACGGTAACAATCATTGGGCCTAATAAATGCTAAAAAAATTAACATAATTATCTTCTTTGTAAAAGATAATTTACTAGACACTTATTAAATGATCATAACGGTAACGATCATTCGCCTAATAAATGCTAAACAATTTAAATTAATTAGCTTTTTTGTAAAAGATAATTTAATAGATCATTTAAAATATCTTTAGAAAAGATCATAACGGTAACGATCACTGGGCCTAATAAATGCTAAAAAAATTGACATAATTATCTTCTTTGCAAAAGATAATTTAAAAGATCATTTAAAATTTCTTTATTAAAAGATTATAACGGTAACGATCATTAGGCGTAATAAATGCTAAAAAAGTTGATATAATTATCTTCTTTGTAAAATATAATTTACTAGATAATTTAAAATTTCTAATTATAAGATCATAGCAGTAACATATCATTGGGCCAAATAAATGCCAAAAAGTTGACATAATTATCTTCTTTGTCAAAGATAATTTACTAGATAATTTAAAATTTCTTATTAAAAGATCATACCGGTAACGATCATTGGGCCTAATAAATGCTAAAAAACTTGACATAATTATTTTCTTTGTAAAAGATAATTTAATAGATCATTTAAAATTTCGTTATAAAAGATCATAACGGTAACGATCATTGGGCCTAATAAATGCTAAGAAAGTTGACATAATTATCTTCTTTGTAAAACATAATTTAATAGATCATTTAAAATTTTTTTATAAAAGATCATAACGGTAAAGATCATTGGGCCTAATAAATGTCAAAAAAAGTTGATATAATTATCTTTTCTGTAAAAGATAATTTAGTAGATCATTTAAAATTTCTTTATAAAGGATCATAACGGTAAAGATCATTACGGTAACAATCATTGGACCTAATAAATGCTAAAATAGTTTACATAATTATCTTCTTTGTGATAGATAATTTGCTAGACAATTTAAAATTTATTATTAAAAGATCATAACGGTAACGATTGTTGGGCCTAATAAAAGCTAAAAACGTTCACATAATTATCTTCTTTATAAAAGATAATTTAATAGATCATTTAAAATTTCTTTATAGAAGATCATAACGGTAAAGATCATTGGCCCTAATAAATTCCAAAAAAGTTGACATAATTATTTTCTTTGTAAAATAGATCATTTAAAATTTCTTTATAAAAGATCATAACGGTAACGATCATTGGGCCTGATATATGCTAGGAAAGTTGACATAATTATTTTTTTTGTAAAACATAATTTAATAGATTATTTAAAATTTCTTTATAAAAGATCATGACGGTAACGATAATTGGGCCTAAGAAATGCTAAACAAGTTGACATAATTATCTATTTTGAAAAAGATAATTTAGTAGATAATTTAAAATTTCTTTATAAAAGATCATAACGGTAACAATCATTGGACCTAACAAATGCCAAAAAAATTGACATAATTATCTTCTTTGTAAAAGATTATTTAATAGATCATTTAAAATTTCTTTATAAAAGATCATAATGGTAACAATCATTTGGCCTAATAAATACTAAACAATTTAAATTAATTAGCTTTTTTGTAAAAGATAATTTAATAGATCATTTAAAATATCTTTATAAAAGATCATAACGGTAACAATCATTGGGCCTAATAAATGCTAAGAAAGTTGACATAATTATCTTTTTTGTAAAACATAATTTAATAGATCATTTAAAATTTCTTTTTAAAAGATGATAACGGTAACGATCATTGGGCCTAATAAATACTAAAAGAGTTGACATAATTAATTATCTTCTTCGTAAACGATAATTTAATAGATCATTTAAAATTTCTTTATTAAAAGATCATAACCTATTGTTCTCCTTCTCCCACTTGCACTTCTTCCTGTTCTTCTCATTATTCCATTTCTTCTAATTCCTTTTGTTCTCCTTCTTCCACTTCTTCTTCTTCATCCCCTCTCATTCCACTTCTTCTTCTTGCACTTCTTCTTCTTCTTTTTCTTCTCTTTCTTCCACTTCTTCTTCTTCCTCTTCTTCTCCTTCTTCCACTTCTTCTTCTTCTCCTTCTTCCACTTATTCTTCTTCATCCCGTTTCCCCTCTTCCACTTCTTCTTCTTTATGCCCTCTTTTCTCATTCTTCCACTTCTTCTTATTCCTCTTCTTCCACCTCTTCTTTTTCATCTCCTTCTTCCACTTCTTCTGCTTTTTCTTCCCTTCTTTCCACTGCTTCTTCTTTTTCCTCTTCTTCTCCTTCTTCCACTTCTTCTTCTTTATCCCCTCTTATTCTACTACTTCATCCTATTCCTCTTGTTCTCCTTCTAACACTTCTTCTGCTTCCACTTGTTGTTCTTCTTCTTTTTCGTCTCCTTCTTCCACTTCTTCTACTTACATTTCTTCTTCTTCCATTTCTTCTCCTTCCACTACTTCTTCTTTTTCCCTTTCCTTCTTCTCCTTCAACTTTTTCTCCATCCCCCACTTCTTTTGCTTCCAATTATTGCTCTTCCTCTTCTTCTCCTTCCCCCAAATCTTCTGCTTATACTTCTTCTTCTTCTTCCTTTTCTCCTCCATATTCCACTTCTTTTGCTTCTTCTTTCCTTCCCTTCTGATGCAAAAAACTTTTGCACTCCCTTGATCTTTCTCCTTGAGGTTCCAAGCACCATGAAATGGATGATGGAGGGGAAAGAAAATGCAGGTGGGGCGCCAGTCTCAAAGAGAGATAAGCCGATGTGTTTAGGTTTGCCACAAGGGAAGGAACCCTTGATAAAAACCAACTAGGAAGAGATTCCTCGAAAGAGAGGATCCTCAAGACCTTTTACTAAGAATGTGCTCACAAAGAGACTATTTTCATTCAACTTCAAAGGTGAAATTTACAATGAAGGGGAATAAGTATATATAGCCCCATGGGAGAGCTTGGGCACACTTTTCTAGGCAATTGGGACTTAAGTGAAGCACCTTGAGGGTATGGATCAAGGTGCTCAAAAGATATAGGCACATCCTCAAATTCAACTTGTTCCTTTGGTAAGGGTTGGCAGGAAAATTTTTCTATGTAGAGAACCTCTTTTGAAGGCAAAGGCGGATCTTCCTTAAACTCGGTCTTCCTACCAACAACCTTATTTTCAATTTTATCCCTCTTTCTCTTAAGCTTCATGATCCTTCTATCCTCCATAACCTCAGTAGGGGTAAGAGGAAGTAAGGTAATCTTTTTCCCTTTATAAGAGAGAGTGATTTTATTAGTGAGGCCATTGTGCAAAGTTTCCTTATCATGTTGCCATGGCCTTCCCAACAACATGTGATTAGCTTCCATAGGGACTACATCACATAACACTTTGT
This sequence comes from Psophocarpus tetragonolobus, assembly GCA_037954015.1. Lineage (NCBI taxonomy): Eukaryota > Viridiplantae > Streptophyta > Magnoliopsida > Fabales > Fabaceae > Psophocarpus > Psophocarpus tetragonolobus. Next base: position 55,452,558 of record CM075688.1, on the reverse strand, counting down.
CGCGATACTTCCCTATGGAGAAGCTAATCTCCACTTGCTCTCTTACTACTACACCATCTTCATAATTAAGTCCATGCAAAGAATAAGGTGAAGGATGAGGAGTAGTAGCAAGTGATAGCTTTTCCACCACCCTTGTGCTACAACAATTACAACATGATCCACCATCCATAATGAGAGAACAAGTTTTGCCCAAAATTTTGCACCTTGTTTGAAAAACATTCTCTCTTTGTGTTTGGGTTTCCTTACAAGGATGGCTTCCAAGAGGTTGTTTCAATTTGAAGAGATTATCACATGAATGAGTACCCCTTCCATTTGATGTTCCCCTTAAAGTCCTTTTTCTTTTGGTGCAAAAAAAGCAATGTGCCTTTTATCTAAACACTTAAAACATTTAGGACTTCGAGAACGAGTGGTCGAACTAGTGGTAGGGTTGTCACTCATATTCAATGGTTTTCTCTCAATATGCTTTATTTTGGATGATTCTCTTTTGGGTTTAATTATAGAAGGGTTTGTCTTTTTCTTAGGATGCCTCTTAGGGTTTTCCTTCTTACTAGAAAAAACATGAATGTCATGGGTTATTCTAGGCTCTTCTAAGTCTCTATAACATGTCTCTCTTTTTGTATCTTCTTTTCTTCCCTTCTTTCTAACTCCTTTTGTTCTTTTTCTCTCTTTTCCAATTCTTTCTTCTCTTTTTCTCTCCTTTCTCTTCTCTCTTTTCTTTCTAACTCTTTTCTTTTGTTTTCTTCCTTTTCTCTTTCTTTCTCTCTTTTCTCTTTTTCTCTTCTCTCTTCTCTTTCTTTTTCTCTTGCGTCTCTTTCTCTCTTTTCATTTTCCCTACTCTCTTGTCTCTCTTTTTCTCTTTCTTCTCTTTCGCTTTGGTCCCTCTCTTCTCTTTATCTAGTTCCTCTTGTTCTCTTTTCCTCTTCTCTTTTTGTTTTCTGTCATTTTTCCAAAATTCCCTACGTTGTTTTTCTACTATTTCCCAATCAATAGAGTATGGATATGTGGGCAAGGTTGGTTTATCACTCTTCTCATACTTTTCTTTTATTCTATTCTCACATTCTTCTCCTTTATTTTCCCTAGTTTTATTACTACTCCTAACACTCCTAGATGTGTGTGAAAATATGTCAAAGTGTAAGGCCTAGGGAACTAATATGCAAAACACTCCTTTCTTTTTTGTTTTCTCCTAAAGTGTTAAGAGTCTTTGGAACTCTAACACTTGCTAAAACGTTGAAAGCAAATAAAGAAATTTAAAGCAAAGCTAAAGGATTCTAATGTGCTCCTAAGTATGAATAAGGGGTATCAATTCCTTATCCACACTAAAACGAGAAACTAAGGTTTATTACACACAAAAGAAGTAACCCTTATGGGCATCCAACACCTCTAATTAAAATGTCCTTTAAAAATACACCCAAATTAAACAAAGAAAATTAAAAGTAGTTGAATGTAGCTCCTTTCTTCAAGTGCTCCTCACCAAGTGTATAACTCTAGTCTTGGCCTCCTTTTCAAGTCTCTTCTTCCTTGGTTTTAAATCAACACTTCCTAAGGATGTTGCCCTTGTGGAAATTTCAACAATTTGGCTACCTACCAAGAGAGCGCCCAAGCAAGAGACCAAGGGAAGTAGAATTTGAAAGCAGAAAGCAATAAAAAGCACTTAACAAGAATAGGAACACATCCAAGTGGAAAGAATTTATTTGACAAACACAAAGAAAGCCAATAAGGACAAGCAAGAAATAAAAGGTGTAGAAAGAAAGTTGGCACACAAAAGAAATTCCTAGAATGGGCCTAAAATAGAATTGGACTTAAAACAAAAAAAGACTCAACAGATTCAATGATTTGCACAATTGTAAAGCAAGGTGGCTAAATCATATGCAAATAAATTCAAGCAAATTTCAATAAAATTTAACACTCCTTTGAATTTTTTAATAATTTTGAGGTGCACTAAATATTTTTTTTTTGTACTCTTTTTACTTGTTTTTAGCACTTTTTACTAACTCTTTTTTTTGACTTATTTTACTATTTTGATTTCTTTTCTTCTCTTTTTTTTAAACAATTTTGCTACACCTCTTAACACATTTTTTAGCAAATATAGTAAGGATTTTAAGAATTATAAATGCTTGAACAAGAATAATAAATTAGCCACAAAAATTTGATGTAAAAGTGCAAACCAAAGAACACAAAGCAACTTAAAATGAGCTAGTAATTTTAGGTGATTATAACATGACACCAAGTGAGAGTTTTTGAGTTTAGGTAATCTTGATTGCTCAAGTTTTCAGCCCAAATATGTGCCCCAAAATGTTCAACCAACCAGCACAAAGAAAATCATCACAATAAACTAGCACAAAAATAAGCTACTCACACAAAATGAAGAAATGGACTCTAAGAAAGAATTGAGCAATTTATTTTTTTTGAAAAATTTTTGAAACATGCAATGATGATCTAAAGCATGTGGGACTCTAGGAATAGACACAAGAGCATATGCTCAATTCCAAGAGAGAAACACATTTTTTATGGTAAAAATAAAAAGGCAAAACTATGTAGAATTAAGAGACAATAAAAGGGATACAACATGAATAACTAAGACACAACTTGGAAGATTAAAAACTGAAATGAAATGACTCAAAATAACCAGAAATATATGCCCAAAATAGATAACAAGGGGCTGGAAAAACAGAAAAATAGGTGCAGGAAAATAGAATTAAAAACTCAAATAAGAAGAACAACGTGCATCCAAAGATCAAGACCACAATGTGTGGCTTCCTTCACAATTTTTGTGAAATCATTACAATAACCTTCTTAGGATTTGCAAATGAACAAAAAAGAAATAAAAGGCTGGATAGAAAATTAAAGAAACAATCATATAGGAAACACATAACGATTCAATGGAAAAGAACAAGATAAATTGAATCTAGAAAGCAATAAAAATTAGGAAATAAATTACATAAAATGAAAACTACAAAAACATAAACTAACAAGACATAAAAGGAATTAAATGACAAGAATCAAAGGCTGGAAAAAATAAAGAAAACAGCAAGAACACTAAGAAGAAAAGCTGGAAAAAATTAAAGAAAATTAAGATTAGAAAAGAACCTCATGGAGTTGGCTCTGATACCAAATGATGCAAAAAGCTTTTGCACTCCCCTTGATCTTTCTCCTTGAGGTTCCAAGCACCATGAAATGGATGCTGGAGGGGAAAGAAAATGCAGGTGGGGCGCCACTCTCAAAGAGAGATCAGCCAAAGTGTTTAGGTTTGCCACAAGGGAAGGAACCCTTGATAAAAACCAACTAGGAAGAGATTCCTCAAAAGAGAGGATCCTCAAGACCTTTTACTAAGAATGTGCTAAAAAAGAGACTATTTTCATTCAACTTCAAAGCTGAAATTTACAATGAGGGGGAATAAGTATATATAGCCCCATGGGAGAGCTTGGATACACTTTTCTAGGCAATGTGGGACTTAAGTGAAGCACCTAAGTTCACCCCCATGGGTGCAATTAGCATCTCCTAAATTGAATGGGCTATCCCAAAATCATGTCTTGACTTATGCACCCAACTTACTACTCCTTTTTAACTAAAGACACCTATACCTTCTAAACTAAAAAGAATATGGCCGAATATACATGGCCTTAAAGGAATTAATAATATGCTCCTATTTAGCTAATTAAAATAAAATATTTACAAGCTAAAAATGAAGACTATGGCTTCCAATCTTCAATGAGCTTTCATCTATGCTATGTGTTCCTTGAATAATCTAGCCATGATGCATGCTAGGTGGGATTGCATCACCTTCCCCTCCTTCTTCTTTTTCCTCCTTTTCTCCTTCTAGCAGTTCTTCTTCTTCATTCCACCTCCTTCCACTACTTCTTCTTCCTCCTCTTGTTCACCTTCTTACACTTCTTCTCTTTCCACATCTTTTTCTTCTTCCTTTTCTTCCACTTCTTCCACTTCTTTTGCAGACTCTCCTTCTTCATCCTCTTCTTCTCTTTCTTCCACTTCTTCTGCTTCCTCTAGTTCTCTTTCTTCCATTTCTTCTTCATCCTCTCGTTTTTTCTTCCTCTTCATCTCCTTCTTCTTCTTCCCTTTCCTTCGTCTTCTCCCTCTTTTTCTCCTTCTTCTGCTGCCACTTGCATTTCTACCTCTTGTTCTCCTTCTTCCACTTCTTCTTCATCATCCCTACTCCTTCAACTACTTCGTCTTCTTCCTCTTGTTCAACTTCTTCCACTTTTGCTGCTTCCACTTGTTCTTCTTCTTCCATCTCTTCTTGCACTTCTTTTGCTACACTACTTCTTCTTCCTCCCCTTCTTCTTCTCCTCCTTCTTCCACTTCTTCTTCCACCTGCCTTTCCTTGCTTTCCTTCTACTTACTCTTCTCCCTCTTCCACAATTTCTCCTTCCACTTCTTCTTCTTCGACTTCTTCTTCTTGATCCTCTTTCCGTCCTCTGCTTCTTCTTCTTCCTCTTTTTCTCATTCTTCCACTTCTTCTTCTTCTTCCTATTGTTCTCCTTCTTCCACTTGCACTTCTTCCTCTTCTTTTCGTTCTTACATTTCTTCTTCTTCCTCTTCTTCTCCTTCTTCCACTTATTCTTCCTCCTCCCATTCTCCTTCTTCAACTAATTCTTCCTCCTCCTGTTCTCCTTCTTCAACTTCTTCTTTTTCGTCGCCTCTCATTCCACTACTTCCTCCTATTCCTCTCTTTCTTCTTCTACGAGTTCCTCTGCTTCCAAGTGTTGTTGTTCTTCTTTTTCGTCTCCTTCTTCCACTTCTTCTACTTTCACTTCTTCTTCTTCTTCTTCTTCTTCTTCTTCTTCTTCTTCTTCTTCTTCTTCTTCTTCTTTTTCCATTTCTTCCCCTTCCACTACTTCTTCTTCTTCCCTTTCCTTCTTCTCCTTCCTCTTTTTCTCCATCCCCCCACTTCTTTTGCTTCCAATTTTTGCTCTTCCTCTTCTTCTCCTCCCCCCAAATCTTCTGCTTACACTTCTTCTTCTTCTTCCTCTTCTCCTCCATATTCCACTTCTTCTGCTTCTTCTTCCCTTCCCTTCCCCTCCTTCTTCCTTTTCCTCCTTTTATCCTACTTCCACTCGTTCTCCTTCTTCCAGTTGTCCTTCTTCATCCCACCTCCTTCCACTACTTGTTCTTCCTCCTCTTGTTCACCTTCTTCCACTTTTTCTCTTTCCACATCTTCTTCGTCTTCTTTTTCTTCTCCTTCTTCCACTTCTTCTGCTTACTCTCCTTTTTCTTCCTCTTCATCTCCTTCTTCTGCCTCCTCTTGTTCTCTTTCTTCCACGTCTTCTTCATCCTTTCCTCTCCTTCTTTTTCTTCCTCTTCATCTCCTTCTTCTTCTTTCCTTTCCTTCGTCTTCTCCCTCTTTTTCTCTTTCTTGTTCTTCTACTTGCATTTCTACCTCTTGTTCTCCATCTTCCATTTTTCTGTCATCATCCCCACTCCATCAACTACTTGTTCTTCTTCCTCTTGTTCACGTTCTTCCACTTTTGTTGTTTCCACTTCTCCTTCTTCCACTTCTTCTGTCTACGCTACCTCTTCTTCCTCGCCTTCTTCTTCTGCTCGTTCTTCCACTTCTTCTTCCTCCTCCCTTGCCTTTCTTTCCTTCTTCTTACTGTTCTCCCTCTTCCACTACTTCTTCTTCCACTTCTTCTTCTTCATCCCCTTTCCTTCCACTACTTCTTCTTCCTCTTTTTCTGATTCTTCCACATCTTCTTCTTCTTCCTATTGTTCTCTTTCTTCCACTTGCACTTCTTGCTCTTCTTCTCGTTCTTCCACTTCTTGTTCTTCCTCCTCCCGTTCTCCTTCTTCAGCTTCTTCTTCTTGATCCTTTCTCATTCCACTACTTCCTCTTATTCCTCTTGTTCTCCTTCTACCACGTCTTATGCTTACACTTGTTGTTGTTCTTCTTTTTCGTCTCCTTCTTCCACTTCTACTGCTTACACTTCTTCTTCTTCCATTTCTTCTCCTTCCACTACTTCTTATCCTTCCTTTTTTGTTGCATCTCTCACTTTTGCTTCCAATAGTTTCTCTTCCTCTTCTTTTCCTTCCCCCAAATCTTCTGCTTACACTTCTTCTTCTTCTTCAAATTCTCCTCCATATTCCACTTCTTTTGGTTCTTCTTCCCTTCCTTTCCCCTCCTTCTTCCTTTTCCTCCTTTTCTCCTTCTTCAAGTTCTTCTTCTTCATCCGATCTCCTTCCACTACTTCTTCTTCCTCCTCTTATTCACCTTCTTCCACTTCTTCTCTTTCCACATCTTCTTCTTCTTCCTCTTATTCTCCTTCCTCCACTTCTTCTGCTTACTCTCCTTCTTCTTCCTCTTTTGCTCTTTCTTCCACTTCTTTTGTCTCCTCTTGTTCTCTTTCTTCCACTTCTTCTTCTTCTTCCCTTTCCTTCGTCTTCTCCTTATTTTTCTTGTTCTTCTACTTCCGCTTGCATTTCTACCTCTTGTTCTCCTTCTTCCACGTCTTCTTGATTATCCCCACTCCTTAAACTACTTCTTCTTCTTCCTTTTGTTCACCTTCTTCCACTTTTGCTGCTTCCACCATTTCTTCTTCTTTCTTCCCTTCTCCTTGTTGCACTTCTTCTCCCTACACTACCTCTTCTTCCTCCCCTTCTACTTTTCCTCCTTTTTCCACTTCTTATTCCTCCTCCTTCGCCTTGCTTTCCATCTTTTTACTATTCTCCCTCTTCCACTACTTCTCCTTCCACTTCTGCTTCTTCTTCTTCTTCTTCTTCATCTTCCGCTTCTTCTTCTTCCTGTTTTTCTCATTCTTCCACTTTTTCTTCCTCTACTTCCTATTGTTCTCCTTCTTCCACTTGCACTCCCTCCTCTTCTTCTCCTTCTTCCCCTTCTGTTTCCTCTTCCCGTTCTCCTTCTTCCAGTTCTTCTTCTTTGTCCCCTCTTATTGCACTACTTCCTCCTATTCCTCTTGTTCTCCTTCTACCACTTCTACTGCTTCCACGTGTTGTTCTTCTCGTTTCTTGTCTCCATCATCCACTTCTTCTTTTTCCTCTTCTTCTATTTCTACTCCTTCCTTTTTTTCTCCATTCCCTACTTCTTTTGCTTCCAATTGTTGCTCTTCCTCTTATTCTCCTTTCCTCATATCTTCTGCTTACACTTCTTCTTCTTCTTCCTCTTCTGGTCCATATTCCACTTCTTCTGCTTCCTCTTCGCTTCGCTTCCCCTCCTTTTTCCTTTTCCTTTTTTCTCCTTCTTCCAGTTTTTCTTCTTCATCCCACCTCTTTTCACTAATTCTTCTTCCTCCTCTTGTTCACCTTCTTCCACTTCTTGTCTTTCCAGATCTTCTTCTTCTTCATTTTCTTCTCCTTCTTCTGCTTACTCTCCTTCTTCTTCCTCTTTTTCTCTTTCTTCCACTTCTCCTGCCTCCTCTTGTTCTCTTTCTTCCACTTCTTCTTCAACCTTTCCTCTCCTTCTTTTTCTTCCTCTTCATCTCCTTCTTCTTCTTTCATTTCCTTCGTCTTCTCCGTCTTTTTCTCCTTCTTTTGCTACCACTTGCATTTCTACTTCTTGTTCTCCTTCTTCCACTTCTTCTTCATCATCCCCACTCCTTCAACTACGTCTTCTTCTTCCTCTTGTTCACCTTCTTCCACTTCTGCTGCTTCTACTTGTTCTTCTTCTTCCTTCCCTTCTCCTTCTAGCACCTCTTCTGCCTACGCTGCCTCTTTTACCCCCCCTTCTTCTTCTCCTCCTTCTTCCACTTATTCCTCTTCCCTTGCCTTGCTTTCCTTCTTCTTGCTCTTCTCCCTCTTCCAATACTTCTCCTTCCTCTTCTTCTCCTTTTTCCACTTCTTATTCTTCATCCCCTTTCCTTCCGCTGCTTCTTCTTCTTCCCCTTTTTCTCATTCTTCGACTTCTTCTTCTTCTTCTTCCTGTTGTTTTCCTTCTTCCACTTGCACTTCTTGCTCTTCTTCTCGTTGTTCCAGTTCTTCTTCTTCCTCTTCTTCTCCTTCTTCCACTTCCTTTTCCTCCTCCGGTTCTCATTCTTCCGCTTCTTCTTCCTCATCCCCTCTCATTCCACTACTTCCTTCTATTCCTCTTTTTCTCCATCTACCGCTTCATCTGCTTCCACTTGTCGTTTTTCTTAATTTTCATCTCCTTCTTCCACTTCTTCTTCTTACACTTCTTCTTCTTCCTCTTCTTCCATTTCTTCTACTTCCACTACTTCTTCTTCTTCCCTTATCTTCGTCTTCTTCCTCTTTCTCTCCTTCATCTATTTCCATTTGCATTCTACCTCTTGTTTTCTTTCTTCCACTTCTTCTTCAGCATCCCCACTCCCTCAACTACTTCTTCTTCTTGCTCTTGTTCACCTTCTTCCACTTCTGCTACTTCCTCTTCTTCTCCTTCCCCCAAATCTTCTGCTTACACTTCTTCTTCTCCTTCCTCTTCTCCTCCATATTCCACTTCTTCTGCTTCTTCTTCCCTACCCTTCCCCTCCCCTCCTTCTTCCTTTTCCTCCTTTTCTCCTTCTTCTTCATTCCACCTCCTTCCACTATTTCTTCTACCTCCTCTTGTTCACCTTCTTCCACTTCTTCTCTTTCCACATCTTCTTCTTCTTCCTTTTCTTCCCCTTCCTCCAGTTCTTTTGCTTACTCCCCTTCTTCTCCTCTTCTTCTCTTTCTTCCACTTGTCCTGCCTCCTCCTGTTCTCTTTCTTCTAGTTCTTCTTCATTCTTTCTCTCTTACTTTTTCTTCCTCTTCATCTCCTTCTTCTTCTTCCCTTTCCTTCGTGTTCTCCCTCTTTTTCTCCTTCTTCTCCTTCCACTTGCATTTCTACCTCTTGTTCTCCTTCTTCCATTTCTTCTTCTTCCTCTTGTTCACCTTCGTCCATTTTTGTTGCTTCCACTTGTTCTTCTTCTTCCTTCCCTTCCCCTTCTTGCACTTCTTTTTCCTACACTCCCTCTTCTTCCTCCCCTTCTTGTTCTCCTCCTTCTTCCACTTCTTCTTCCTTCTTCCTTGCCTTGTTTTCCTTCTTCTTACTCTTCTCCCTCTTCCATTACTTCTCCTTCCACTTTTTCTTCTTCTCCCTCTTCCACTTCTTCTTCTTCATCCCCTTTCCTTGCAATGCTTCTTCTTCCTCTTTTTCTCATTCTTCCACTTCTTCTTCTTCTTCCTATTGTTCTCCTTCTTCCATTTGCATTTCTACCTCTACTTCTCCTTCTCTCACTTCTTCTTCATCATCCCCACTTCTTCAACTACTTCTTCTTCTTGCTCTTGTTCACCTTCTTCCACTTCTACTGCTTCCACTTGTTCTTCTTCTTCCTTCCCTTCTCCTTCTTGCACTTCTTCTGCCTACACTACCTTTTCTTCCTCCCCTTCTTCTTCCCTTCCTTCTTCCTCTTCTTCTCCTTCTTCCACTTACTCTCCTTCTTCTTCCTCTTCTTCTCTTTCTTTACTTCTCCTGCCTTCTCTTGTTCTCTTTCTTCCACTTCTTCTTCATCCTCTCCTCTCCTTATTTTTATTCCTCTTCATCTCCTTCTTCTTCTTCCCTTTCCTTCCGCTTCTCCCTCTTTTTCTCCTTTTTCTGCTTCCACTTGCAGTTCTACCTCTTGTTCTCCTTCTTCCACTTCTGCTACTTCCACTTGTTCTTCTTCTAACTTCTCTTCTCCTTCTTGCACTTCTTCTACCTACACTACTTCTTATTCGTCCACTTGTTCTTCTCCTCCTTCTTCCACTTCTTCTTCCTCTTCCATTGCCTTGCTTTCCTTCTTCTTACTCTTCTCCCTCTTCCACTACTTCTCCTTCCACTTCTTCTTCTTCATCCCTTTTCCTTCCACTACTTCTTCTTCTTCCTTTTTCGCTCATTCTTCAACTTCTTCTTCCTATTGTTCTCCTTCTTCCACTTGCACTTCTTCCTCTTCTTCTGCTTGCACTTCTTGTTCTTCTTTTTTTTCGTCTCCTTTTTCCACTTCTTCTTCCTCTTCTTCCATTTCTTCTCCTTCCACTACTTCTTTTTCTTCCCTTTCGTTCTTCTTTGTCCTCTATTTCTCCATCCCCCACTTCTTTTGCTTCCATTGTTTCTCTTCCTCTTCTTCTCCTTCCCCCAAATCTTCTGCTTACACTTCTTCCTCTTCTTCTCGTTCTTCCACTTCTTTTCCTCTTCTTCTCGATCTTCCACTTCTTCTTCTTTATCTCTTTTCCTTCTACTGCTTCTTCTTCTTCCGATTTTTCTGATTCTTCCATGTCTTCTTCTTCTTACTATTGTTCTCCTTCTTCCACTGGCACTTCTTCCTCTTCTTCTTATTCTTCCACTTCCTCTTCTTCTCCTTCTTCCACTTCTTCTACTTCCACTTATTGTTCTTCTTCATTTTTGTCTCCTTCTTCCACTTCTTCTGGTTACACTTCTTTTTCCTCTTCTTCCATTTCTTCTCCTTCTACTACTTCTTCTTCTTGCCTTTGGTTCTTCTCCTTCCTCTTTTTCTCCATCCGCCACATCTTTTGCTTCCAATTGCTGTTCTTCATCTTCTTCTCCTTCCCCCAAATCTTCTGCTTACACTTCTTCTTCTTCTTCATCTTCTCCTCCATATTCCACTTCTTCTGCTTCTTCTTCCCTTCCCTACCCCTCCTTCTTGCTTTATCTCCTTTACTCGTTCTTCTAGTTCTTCTTCTTCATCCCACTTCCTTCCACTACTTCTTCTTCCTCCTCTTGTTCACCTTCTTCAACTTCTTCTATTTCCACATCTTCTTCTTCTTCCTTTTCTTCTCCTTCTTCCACTTTTTCTGCTTACTCTTCTTCTTCTTCCTCTTCTTCTCTTTTTTCCACTTCTCCTGCCTCTTCCTGTTCTCTTTCTTCCACTTCTTCTTCATCCTCTACTGTCCTTCTTTTTCTTCCTCTTCACCTCCTTCTTCTTCTTCCCATTCCTTCGTCTTCTCCCTCTTTTTCTCATTTTTCTGCTTCCACTTGCATTTCTACCTCTTGTTCTCCTTCTTTCACTTCTTCTTCATCATTCCCACTACTTCAACTGCCTCTTCTTCTTCATCTTGTTGACCTTCTTCCACTTCTGCTACTTCCACTTGTTCTTCTTCTTCCTTCCCTTCTCCTTCTTGCACTTCTTCTGCCTGCACTACCTCTTCTTCCTCCCTTTCTTCTTCTCCCCCTTCTTCCACTTCTTCTTCCTCCTCCCTTGCCTTGTTTTCCTTCTTACTCTTCTCCCTCTTCCACTACTTCTCCTTCCACTTCTTCTTCTTACCATTGTTCTCCTTCTTCGACTTCTTCTTCATCCCCTTTACTTCCACTACTTCTTCTTCTTCCTTTTTTTCTCATTCTTCCACTTCTTCTTCTTCTTCTTCCTATTGTTCTCCTTATCCCACTCGCACTTCCACCTCTTCTTCTTCTTCCTATTGTTGTCCTTCTTCCACTTCCACTACTTCCTCTTCTTCTCGTTCTTCCAGTTCTTCTTCTTCCTCTTCTTCTCCTGCTTTCACTCATTCTTCCTCCTCCCCTTCTCCTTCTTCCAATTCTTCTTCTTCATCCCCTCTCATTCCACTACTTCCTCGTATTCCTCTTGTTCTCCTTCTACCACTTCTTATGCTTGCACTTGTTGTTCTTCTTCTCTTTCGTCTCCTTCTTCCACTTCTTCTTCTTCCTCTTCTTCCATTTCTTCTGCTTCCACTACTTCTTCTTCTTCCGTTTGTTCTTCTTCTTCCTCTTTTTCTCCATCCTCCACTTATTTTGCTTCCAATTGTTGCTCTTCCTCTTCTTCTCCTCCCCCCAAATCTTTTGCTTACACTTCTTCTTCTTCCTCCTCTTCTCCTCGACATTCCACTTCTTCTGCTTCTTCTTCCCTTCCTTTCTCCTCCTTCTTCCTTTTCCCCCTTTTCTCCTTCTTCCAGTTCTTCTTCTTCATTCCACCTGCTTCTACTACTTCTTCCTCCTCCTTTTGTTCAGCTTCTTCCACTTCTTCTATTTCCACATCTTTTTCTTCTTCCTTTTCTTCTCCTTCTTCCACTTCGTCTCTTTACTCTTCTTCTTCCTGCTCTTCTTCTCATTCTTCCATTTCCTCTGCCTCTTCTTGTTCTCTTCCTTCCACTTCTTCTGCCATTTTCTTGTTCTCTTTCTTCCACTTCTCCTGCCTCCTCCTGTTCTCTTTCTTCCACTTCTTCTTCATCCTCTCCTATCCTTCTTTTTCTTCCTCTTCATCTCCTTCTTCTTCTTCCCTTCTTTTGTCTTCTCCCTCTTTTTCTCATTCTTCTGCTTCCACTTGCATTTCTACCTCTTGTTCTCCTTCTACCACTTCTTCTTCATCATCCCTACTACTTCAACTGCCTCTTCTTCTTCCTCTTGTTGACCTTCTTCCACTTCTGCTACTTCCACTTGTTCTTCTTCTTCCTTCCCTTCTCCTTCTTGCACTTCTTTAGCCTGCACTACGTCTTCTTCCTCCCTTTCTTCTTCTCCTCCTTCTTCCACTTCTTCTTCCTCCTCACTTGCTTTGCTTTCCTTGTTCTTACACTTCTCCCTCTTCCACTACTTCTCCTTCTGCTTCTTCTTCTTCCCATTGTTCTCCTTCTTCGACTTCGACTTCTTCTTCATCCCCTTTCCTTCCAATACTTCTTCTTCTTCCTGTTTTTCTCATTCTTCCACTTCTTCTTCTTCTTCCTCTTATTGTTCTCCTTATCCCACTTGCACTTCTTCCTCTTCTTCTTGTTCTTCCACTTCTTCTTCTACTTCCTCTTGTTCTCCTTCTACCACTTCTTCTGCTTCCACTTGTTGTTCTTCTTCTTTTTCGTCTCCTTCTTCCACTTCTTCTGCTTACACTTCTTCTTCTTCTCATTCTTCCATTTCTTGCTCCTCCTTCCTTGCGTTGCTTTCCTTCTTCTTACTCTTCTCTGTCTTCCACTTCTTCTCCTTCCACTTCTTCTTCTTCCTCTTCTTCTCCATCTTCCACTTCTTCTTCTTCATCCCCTTTCCTTCCACTACTTCTTCTTCTTCCCTTTTTTCTCATTCTTCCATTCTTCTTCTTCTTCCCCTTTTTCTCATTCTTCCACTTCTTCTTCTTCTTCCTATTGTTCTCCTTCTTCCAATTGCAATTCTTCCTCTTCTTCTCATTCTTCGACTTCTTCTACTTCCTCTTCTTCTCCATCTTTACTTCTTCTTCCTCCTCCGGTTCTCCTTGTTCCACTTCTTCTTCTTGATCCCCTCTCATTCCACTACTTCCTCCTATTCCTCTTGTTCTCCTTCTACCACTTCTTCTGCTTCCACTTGTTGTTCTTCTTCTTTTTCATCTCCTTCTTCCACTTCTTCTGCTTACACTTCTTCTTCTTCCTCCTCTTCCATTTCTTCTTCTTCCACTACTTCGTCTTCTTCCTCTTTTTCTCATTCTTCCACTTCTTCTTCTTCTTCTTCTTCCTAGTGTTCTCCTTCTTCCACTTGCAGTTCCTCCTCTTCGTCTCGTTCTTCTACTTCTTCTTCTTCCTATTCTTCTTCTTCTTCCACTTCCTCTTCCTCCTCCCATTCTCCTTCTTACACTTCTCCTTCTTCAACCCCTCTCATTGCACTACTTCCTCCTATTCCTCTTGTTTTCCTTCTACCAGTGCTTCTGCTTCCGCTTGTTCTTCTTCTTCCTTTTCATCTCCTTCTTCCTTTTGTTCTGCTTACACTTTTTCTTCTTCCTCTTCTTCCATTTCTTTTCTTTCCACTACTTCTTCTTCTTCCCTTTCCTTCTTCTTCTTCCTCTTTTTCTCCATCCCCCACTTCTTTTGCATCCAATTGTTGCTCTTCCTCTTCTTCTACTTCTTACCCTTCTTCTTCTTCCTCCTTTTCCCCTCAATATTCCACTTCTTCTGCTTCTTCTTCCCTTCCCTTCCCCTCCTTCCTCCTTTTCCTCCTTTTCTCCTTCTTCCACTTCTTCTTCATCATCCCCACTCATTCAACTACTTCTTCTTCTTCCTCTTGTTCACCTTCTTCCACTTGTTCTTCTTCTTCCTTCTCTTCTCCTTCTTGCTCTTCTTCTGCCTACACTACCTCTGCTTCCTCCCCTTCGTCTTCTCCTCCTTCTTCTATTTCTTCTTCCTCCTCCCAGTCCCTGCTTTCCTTCTTGTTACTCTTCTCCCTCTTCCACTTCTTCTCCTTTCACTTCTTCTTCTTCCTCTTGTTCTCGTTCTTCTGCTTCTTCTTCATCCTGTCCTCTCCTTGTTTTTCTTCCTCGTCAGCTCCTTCTTCTTCTTCCCTTTCCTTCGTCTTCTCCCTCTTTTTCTCCTCCTTCCACTTGCATTTCTACCACTTGTTCTCCTTCTTCCACTTCTTCTTCATCATCCCTTGTCCCTCAACTACTTCTTCTTATTCCTCTTGTTCACCGTCTTCCACTTCGGCTGCTTCCACTTATTCTTCTTCTTCCTTCTCTTCTCCTTGTTGCACTTCGTCTGCCTACACCACCCCTTCTTCCTACTCTTCTTCTTCTCCTCCTTTTTCCAATACTTCTTCCTCCTCCCTTACCTTGCTTTCCTTCTTCTTACTCTTCTCCCTCTTCCACTACTTCTCCTTCCACTTCTTCTTCTTCCTCTCGTTCTCTTTCTTCCACTTCTTCTTCTTCATCCCCTATCCTTGCACTACTTCTTCTTCTTCCTGTTTCTCTCATTCTTCCACTTCTTCTTCTACTTCTATTCCTATTGTTCTCCTTCTTCTAGTTTACTTTTCCCTTTTCTTCTCGTTCTTCCACTTCTTCTTCTTCTACTTCCTCTTTTTCGCCTTCTTCCACTTATTCTCGTCAGTTCCTTCTTCTTCTTCCCTTTCCTTCGTCTTCTCCCTATTTTTCTAATTCTTCTGCTTCCACTTGCATTTCTATCTCTTGTTCTCCTTCTTCCACTTCTTCTTCGTTATCCCTACTCCTTCAACTACTTCTTCTTCTTGCTCTTGTTCACCTTCTTCCACTTCTGCTGCTTCCACTTGTTCTTCTTCTTCCTTCTCTTCTCCTTCTTGCGCTTCTTCTGCCTACACTACCTCTTCTTCTTCCCGTTCGTCTTCTCTTCCTTCTTCCACTTCTTGTTCCTCCTCCCAGTCGTTACATTCCTTCTTCTTACTCTTCTCCCTCTTCCACTACTTCTCCTTCCATTTCTTCTTCTTCCTCTTGTTCTGCTTCTTCAACTTCTTCTTCTTCATCCCCTTTCCTTCCACTGCTTCTTCTTCTTCCTTTTTGTCTCATTCCTCCACTTCTTCTTCTTCTGTTGTTCCTATTATTGTCCTTCTTCTTGGTTCATTTCTTCCTCTTCTTCTCGTTCTTCCACTTCTTCTTCTTCCTCTTCTTCTCCTTCTTCTAGTTCTTCTTGCTCCTCCCG
Organism: Psophocarpus tetragonolobus; assembly: GCA_037954015.1. Taxonomy (NCBI): domain Eukaryota; kingdom Viridiplantae; phylum Streptophyta; class Magnoliopsida; order Fabales; family Fabaceae; genus Psophocarpus; species Psophocarpus tetragonolobus. The sequence goes on along the minus strand of CM075688.1, from coordinate 55,437,273 downwards.
TTTTCCTTCTTCCACCTGTTCTTCTTCTTCCCTCTCTTCTCCTTCTTGCGCTTCTTCTGCCTACACTACCTCTTCTTCCTCCCATTCGTCTTCTCCTCTGTCTTCCAGTTCTTCTTCCTCCTCCCTGGCCTTGCTTTCCTTCTCCCTTCTCTTCTCCCTCTTCCATTACTCCTCCTTCCACGTCTTCTTCTCCATCTTCCACTTCTTCTTCATCCCCTTTCTTTCCACTCCTTCTTCTTCTTCCCCTTTTTCTCATTCTTCCACTTCTTCTTCTTCTTCTTCTTCCTATTGTTCTCCTTCTTCCACTTGCACTTCTTCCTCTTCTTGTCATTCTTCAACTTCTTCTTCTTCCTCTTCTTCTCCTTGTTTCACTTCTTCTTCCTCCTCAAGTTCTCTTTCTTCCACTTCTTCTTCTTCATCCCCTTTTATTCCACTACTTCATCTTATTCCTTGTGTTCTCCTTTTACCACTTCTTCAGCTTCCACTTGGTATTCTTCTTCTTTTTCGTCTCCTTCTTCCACTTCTTCTTCATCCCCTTTCCTTCCACTGCTTCTTCTTCTTCCTCTTTTTCTCACTCTTCCACTTCTGCTTCTTCTTCCTATTGTTCTCCTTCTCCCACTTGCACTTCTTCCTCTTCTTCTCATTTTTTAACTTCTTCCACTTCCTCTTGTTCTCCTTCTTCCACTTCTTCTTCATCTTCTCGTTCTCCTTCTTGCACTTCTTCTTCTTCATTTCCTCTCATTCAACCACTTCCTCCTATTCCTCTTGTTCACCATCTACCACTTTTTTTGCTTTCATTTGTTGTTCTTCTTCATTTTTGTCTCCTTCTACCACTTCTTCTGCTTACAATTCTTCTTCTTCCTCTTCTTCCATTTCTTCTCCTTCGACCACTTCTTCTTCTTCCCTTTCCTTCGTCTTCTCCCTCTTTTTCTCCTTCTTCTGCTTCCACCTGCATTTCTACCTCTTGTTCTCCTTCTTCCACTTCTTCTTCATCATCCTCACTTCTTCAACTACTTCTTTTTCTTCCTCTTGTTCACCTTCTTCCACTTCTGCTGCTTCCACTTGTTGTTGTTCGTCCTTCCCTTCTCCTTCTTGCACTTCTTCTGCCTACACTACCTCTTCTTCTTCCCCTTCTTCTTCCACTTTTTCTTCTCCTCCTTCTTCCACTTCTTCTTCCTTCTCCCTTGCCTTACTTTCCTTCTTCTTACTCTTCCCACTCTTCCACAACTTCTCCATCCACCTTTTCTTCTTCCTCTTCTTCTCCTTCTTTCACTTCTTCTTCTTGATCCCCTTTCCTTCCACTACTTCTTCTTCTTCCCCTTATTCTCATTCTTCCAATTCTTCTTCTTCTTCCTATTGTTCTCTTTCCTCCACTTACACTTCTTCCTCTTCTTCTCCTTCTTTCACTTCTTCTTCTTCCTCATCTTTTCTTCTTCCACTTCTTCTTCTTCCTGTTTCTCTCATTCTTCCACTTCTTCTTCTACTTCTATTCCTATTGTTCTCCTTCTTCCAGTTTACTGCTTCCATTTCTTCTCGTTCTTCCACTTCTTCTTCTTCTTCTTCCTCTTTTTCTCCTTCTTCCACTTATTCTCATCAACTCCTTCTTCTTCTTCCCTTTCCTTCGTCTTCTTCCTCTTTTTCTCATTCTTCTGCTTCCACTTGCATTTCTATCTCTTGTTCTCCTTCTTCCACTTTTTCTTCATCATCCCTACTCCTTCAACTACTTCTTCTTCTTCCTCTTGTTCACCTTCTTCCACTTCTGCTGCTTCCACCTATTCTTCTTCTTCTTTCTCTTATCCTTCTTGCGCTTCTTCTGCTTACACTACCTCTTCTTCCTCCCCTTCATCTTCTCCTCCTTCTTCCACTTCTTCTTCCTCCTCCCAGTCATTGCATTCCTTCTTCTTACTCTTCTTCCTCTCCAACTACTTCTCCTTCCATTTCTTCTTCTTCCTCTTGTTCTGCTTCTTCCACTTCTTCTTCATCCCCTTTCCTTCCACTGCTTCTTCTTCTTCCTTTGGTCTCATTCTTCCACTTCTTCTTGTTCTTCTGTTCCTATTATTGTCCTTCTTCTTGGTTCATTTCTTCCTCTTCTTCTCGTTCTTCCACTTCTTCTTCTTCCTCTTCTTCTCCTTCTTCTACTTCTTCTTGCTCCTTCCGTTCTCCATCTTCCACCTGTTCTTCTTCTTCCTTCTCTTCTCCTTCTTGTGCTTCTTTTGCCTACACTACCTCTTCTTCCCCCACTTCGTCTTCTCCTCCTTGGCCTTGCTTTATTTCTTCATTCTCTTCTCCCTCTTCCATTACTCCTCCTTCCACGTCTTCTTCTTCCTCTTCTTCTCCATCTTCCACTTCTTCTTCTTCATCCCCTTTCCTTCCACTCCTTCTTCTTCTTCCCCTTTTTCTCATTCTTCCACTTCTTCTTCTTCTTCCTATTGTTCTCCTTCTTCTACTAGCACTTCTTCCTCTTCTTGTCGTTCTTCCACTTCTTCTTCTTAGTCTTCTTCTCCTTCTTCCACTTCTTCTTCCTCCTCAAGTTCTACTTCTTCCACTTTGTCTTCTCCATCCCCTTTTATTCCACTACTTCATCCTATTCCTCGTGTTCTCCTTCTACCACTTCTTAAGCTTCCACTTGGTATTCTTCTTCTTTTTCGTCTCCTTCTTCCACTTCTTCTTCATCCCCTTTCCTTCCACTACTTCTTTTTCTTCCTCTTTTTCTCACTCTTCCACTTCTGCTTCTTCTTCCTATTGTTCTCCTTCTCCCACTTGCACTTCTTCCTCTTCTTCTCGTTCTTTAAGTTCTTCCATTTCCTCTTGTTCTCCTTCTTCCACTTCTTCTTCATCCTCCCGTTCTCCTTCTTGCACTTCTTATTCTTCATTTCCTCTTATTCAACCACTTCCTCCTATTCCTCTTGTTCTCCATCAACCACTTTTTCTGCTTCCATTTGTTGTTCTTCTTCATTTTCGTCTCCTTCTACCACTTCTTCTGCTTACACTTCTTCTTATTCCTCTTCTTCCATTTATTCTCCTTCGACTACTTCTTCTCTTCCCTTTCCTTCATCATCTCCCTCTCTTTCTCCTTCTTCTGCTTCCAGCTACATTACTACCTCTTGTTCTCCTTCTTCCACTTCTTCTTCATCATCCCCACTTCTTCAACTTCTTCCTCTTGTTCACCTTCTTCCACTTCTGCTGCTTCCACTTCTTCTTCTTCGTCCTTCCCTTCTTCTTCTTCCACTTCTTCTGCCTACACAACCTCTTCTTCTTCCCCTTCTTATTCCCCTTCTTCTTCTCCTCCTTCTTCCAGTTCTTCTTCCTTCTCCCTTGCCTTACTTTCCTTTTTCTTACTCTTGTAACTCTTCCACAACTTCTCCATCCACTTCTTCTTCTTCGTCTTCTTCTCCTTCTTTCACTTCTTCTTCTTGATCCCCTTTTCTTCCACTTCTTCTTCCTCCTCCCGTTCTCCTTCTTCCACTTCTTATTGTTCATCCCCTTTCATTCCACTACTTCCTCCTATTCCTCTTGTTCTCATTCTACCACTTCTTCTGCTTCCACTTGTTGTTCTTTTTCTTTTTCGTCTCCCTCTACCTCTCCTTCTGCTTACACTTGTTCTTCTTCCATTTATTCTCCTTCCACTACTTCATCTTCTTCCCTTTCCTTCTTCTCCTTCCTCTTTTTCTCCATCCCCCACTTCTTTTGCTTCCAATTGTTACTCTTCCTCTTCTTCTCCTTCCCCTAAATCTTCTACTTACACTTCTTCTTCTTCTTCCTCTTCTCCTCCATATTCCACTTCTTCTCTCCCCTTCCCTTCCCCGCCTTCTTCCTTTTCCTCATTTTCTCTTTCTTCCAGTTCTTCTTCTTTATCCCACCTCGTTGCAGTACTTCTTCTTCCTCCTCTTGTTCACCTTCTTCCACTTCTTCTCTTTCAACATCTTCTTCTTCTTCCTTTTCTTCTCCTTCTTCCACTTCTTCTGCTTACTCTCTTTCTTCTTCCTCTTCTTCTCTTTCTTCCACTTCTCTCGCTCCTCTTGTTGTCTTTCTTCCACTTCTTCTTCATCATCTCCTCTCTTTCATTTTCTTCCACTTCATCTCCTTCTTCTTCTTCCATTTCCTTCATCTTCTCCCTCTTTTTCTCCATCTTCTGCTTCCACTTGCGTTTCTAACTCTTGTTCTCCTTCTTCCACTTCTTCTTCATCATCCCTACTCCTTTAACTACTTGTTCTTCTTCCTCTTGTTCACCTTCTTCCATTTCTGCTGCTTCCACTTTTTTTCTTTTTCCTTCCCTTCTCCTTCTTCCACTTCTTCTGCCTACACTAACTCTTCTTGCTCCCCTTCTTCTTCTCCTCCTTCTTCCACTTCTTCTTCCTCCTCCCGTGCCTTGCTTTCTTTCTTCTTACTTTTCTCCCTCTTCCACTACTTCTCCTTCCACTTCTTCTTCTCCTTCTCCCACTTCTTGTTCTTCATCCCCTTTCCTTCCACTGCTTCTTCTTCTTCCTCTTTTTCTCATTCTTCCACTTCTTCTTCTTCTTCCTATTGTTCTCCTTCTTCCACTTGCATTTCTTCCTCTTCTTCTTGTTCTTCCACTTCTTCTTCTTCCTCTTCTTCTGCTCCTTCCACTTATTCTTCCTCCTCCCTTTCTCCTTCTTGAAATTCTTCTTCTTCATTCCCTCTGATTCCACTACTTCCTCCTATTCCTCTTGTTTTCCTTCTACGACTTCTTATGCTTCCACTTGTTGTTCTTCTTGTTTTTCGTCTCCTTCTTTCACTTCTTCTGCTTCCACTTCTTTTTCTTCCTCTTCTTCTGCTCCTTCCACTTATTCTTCCTCCTCCCTTTCTCCTTCTTGGAATTCTTCTTCTTCATCCCCTCTCATTCGACTACTTCCTCTTATTCCTCTTGTTTTCCTTCTATGACTTTTTATGCTTCCACTTGTTGTTCTTCTTGTTTTTCGTCTCCTTCTTCCACTTCTTCTGCCTCCACTTCTTCTTCTTCCTGTTCTTGCATTTCTTCTCCTTCCACTACTTCTTCTTCTTCCTTTTCCTTCTTCTCCTTTCTCTTTTTCTCTATCCCCCACTTCTTTTGCTTCCAATTCTTGCTCATCCTTTACTTCTCCTCCCCCCAAATCTTCTGCTTACATTTCTTCTTCTTCTTCCTCTTTTCTTCCATATTCGACTTCTTCTGCTTCTTCTTCCCATCCCTTCTCCTCCTTCCTTCTTTTCCTACTTTTCTCTTTCTTCCAATCGGTCTCCTTCTTCCAGTTCTTCTTCTTCATCCCACCTCTTTCCACTACTTCTTATTCCCCCTCTTGTTCACCTTCTTCCACTTCTTCTCTATGCACATCGTCTTCGTCTTCCTTTTCTTCTCCTTCTTCCACTTCTTCTGCTTACTCTTCTTCTTCTTCCTCTTCTTCTCTTTGTTCCACTACTTCTACATCCTCTTCTTCTCTTTCTTCCACTTCTTCTGCCTCCTCTTGTTCCCTTTCTTCCACTTCTTGTTGATCCTCTCCTCTTCTTTTTTTCTTCCTCTTCATCTCCTTCTTCTTCTTCCCTTTCCTTCGTCTTCTTCCTCTTTTTATCCTTCTTCGACTTCTTCTTCATAATCCCCACTCCTTTGACTACTTCTTCTTCTTCCTCTTGTTCACCTTCTTCCACTTCTGCTGCTTCCACTTGTTCTTCTTGTTCCTTCCCTTCTCCTTCTTGCACTTCTTCTGCCTACACTACCTCTTCTTCCTCCCCTTCTTCTTCTTCTCCTTCTTCTTCCACTTCTTCTTCCTCCTCCCTTGCCTTGATTTCCTTCTTCTTACTCTTCTCCCTCTTCCACTACTTCTCCTTACACTTCTTCCTCTTCCTCTTGTTCTCCTTTTTCCACTTCTTCTTCATCCCCTTTGCTTCGACTGCTTCTTTTTCTTCCTCCTTTTCTCATTCTTCCACTTCTTCTTCTTCTTCATATTGTTCTCCTTCTCCCACTTGCACTTCTATCTCTTCTTCTTGTTCTTCCACTTGTTCTACTTCCTCTTGTTCTCCTTCTTTGACTTCTTCTTCATCCTCCCGTTCTCCTTCTTCCACTTTGTCTGCTTCATTTCCTCTCATTCCACCACTTCCTCCTATTCCTCTTGTTCTCGATCTACCACTTCTTCTGCTTCCACTTGTTGTTCTTCTTCATTTTTGTCTCCTTCTTCCATTTCTTCTGCTTACACTTCTTCTTCTTCCTATTCTTCCATTTCTTCTCCTTCCACTTCTTCTTCTTCATCCCCTTTCTTTCCACTCCTTCTTCTTCTTCCCCTTTTTCTCATTCTTCCACTTCTTCTTCTTCTTCCTATTGTTCTCCTTCTTCTAGTTGCACTTCTTCTTCTTCTTCTTCTCATTCTTCCACTTTTTCTTCGTCCTATTCTTCTCCTTCTTCCACTTCTTCTTCCTCCTCCCGTTCTCTTTCTTCCACTTCTCCTTCTTCATCCTCTTTCATTGTACTACTTCCTCCTATTCCTCTTGTTCTCCTTCTACACTTCTTCTACTTCCACTTATTGTTCTTCTTCATTTTCGTCTCCTTCTTCCACTTCTTCTGCGTACACTTCTTCCTCTTCTTCCATTTCTTCTCCTTCTACTACTTCTTCTTCTTGCCTTTCCATCTTCTCCTTCCTCTTTTTCTCCATCCCCCACTTCTTTTGTTTCGAATTGTTGTTCTTCCTCTTCTTCTCCTTCCTCCAAATCTTCTGCTTACACTTCTTCTTCTTCTTCCTCGTCTCCTTCATATTCCACTTCTTCTGCTTCTTCTTCCCTTCCCTTCCCCTCCTTTTTGCTTTTCCTCCTTTCCTCATTCTTCCAGTTCTTCTTCTTCATCACACCTCCTTCCACTACTTTTTCTTCCTCTTCTTGTTCACCTTCTTCAACTTCTTCTCTTTCCACATCTTCTTCTTCTTCCTCTTCTTCTCTTTCTTCCACTTCTCCTCCCTCCTCCTATTCTCTTTCTTCCACTTCTTCTTCATCCTCTCCTGTCCTTCTTTTTCTTCCTCTTCATCTCCTTAATCTTGTCCTGCTTTTTCCCATTCTTCTGCTTCCACTTGCATTTCTACCTCTTGTTCTCCTTCTTCCACTTCTTCTTCATCATCCCCACTACTTCAACTACTTCTTCTTCCTCTTGTTGACCTTCTTCCGTTTCTTCTACTTCCAGTTGTTCTTCTTCTTCCTTCCCTTCTCCTTCTTACACTTCTTCTGCTTGCACTACCTTTTCTTCCTCCCCTTCTTATTCTCCTCCTGCTTCTACTTCTTCTTCCTCCTCCCTTTCATTGCGTTCCTTCTTCTTACTCTTCTCCCTCTTCCATTACTTCTCCTTCCACTTCTTCTTCTTCCTCTTCTTCTCCTTCTTCCACTTATTCTTCCTCCTCTCGTTCTCCTTCTTCGACTTATTCTTCCTCCTCCCGTTCCTCTTATTCCACTTTTTCTTCTCCATCCCTTCTCATTCCACTACTTCCTCCTATTCCTCTTGTTCTCCTTCTACCACTTCTTTTGCTTCCATTTGATGTTCATCTTCTTTTTCATCTCCTTCTTCCACTTCTTCTGCTTACACTTCTTCTTCTTCCATTTCTTCTCCTTCCACTATTTCTTCTACTTCCCTTTCCTTCTTCTGCTTCCTCTTTTTCTCCATCCCCCACTTATTTTGCTTCCAATTGTTGCTCTTCCTCTTCTTCTCCTTCCGCAAAATCTTCTGCTTACACTTCTCCTTCTTCCTCCTTTTCTCCTCCTTATTCCACTTCTTCTGCTTCTTCTTCCCTTCCCTTCCCCTCCTTCTTCCTTTTCCTCCTTTTCTCCTTCCTCAAGTTCTTCTTCTTCATCCCACCTCTTTCCACTACTTCTTCTTCCCCCTCTTGTTCACCTTCTTCTACTTCTTTTGTTTACTCTCCTTGTTCTTCCTCTTCCTCTTCTTCTCTTTCTTCCACTTCTTCTGCCTCCTGTTGTTCTCTTGCTTCCACTTCTTCTTCATCCTCTCCTCTCCTTCTTTTTCTTCCTCTCCATCTACTTCTCTTCTTCCACTTCTTCTGCTTACACTTCTTCTTCCTCTACTTCCATTTCTTCTCCTTCCACTACTTGTTCTTCTTTCCTTTCCTTCTTCTCTTTCCTCTTTTTCTCCATCCCTCACTTCTTTTGCTTCCAATTGTTGCTCTTCCTCTTCTTCTCCTTCCCCCAAATCTTTTGCTTACACTTCTTCTTCTTCATCCTCTTCTCTCCTCCATATTGCACTTCTTCTGCTTCTTCTTCCCTTCCCTTCCCCTCCTTCTTCCTTTTCCTCCTTTTCTCCTTCTTCAAGTTCTTCATCTTCATCCCACCTCCTGCTACTACTTCTTCTTCCTCCTCTTGTTCACCTTCTTCCACTTGTTCTCTTTCCACATCTTTTTCTTCTTACTTTTCTGCTCCTTCTTCCACTTCTTCTGCTTACTCTCCTTCTTCTTCCTCTTCTTCTCTTTCTTTCACTTCTCCTGCCTCCTCATGTTCTCTCTCTTCCACTTCTTCTTCATCCTCTCCTCTCCTTCTTGTTCTTCCTCTTCGTCTCCTTCTTCTTCTTCCCTTTCCTTCATCTTCTCCCTCTTTTTCTCCTTCTTCTGCTTCCACTTTCATTTCTACCTCTTGTTCTCCTTCTTTCCACTTCTTCTTCATCATCCCCACTTCTTCAATCACTTCTTCTTCTTCCTCTTGTTCACCTTCTTCCACTTCTGCTGCTACCACTTGTTCTTTTTCTTCCTTCCCTTCTCCTTCTTGCACTTCTTCTGCCTACACTACCTGTTCTTCCTCCCCTTCTTCTTCTCTTCCTTCTTCTACTTCTTCTTCCTCCTCCCTTGCTTTGCTTTCCTTCTTCTTACTCTTCTCCTTCCACTTCTTCTTCTTCATCTCTTTTCCTTCCATTACTCCTTCTTCTTCCTTTTTTTCTCATTCTTCTGCTTCCACTTGCACTTCTTCTTCTTCTCGTTCTTCCGCTTCTTCTTCCTCCTCTTTTTCTCCATTTTCCACTTCTTCTTCCTCCTCCTGTTCTCCTTCTTCCACTTCTTCTTGTTCATCCCCTCTCATTCGACTACTTCCTCATATTCCTCTTTTTCTCCTTCTACCACTTCTTCTGCTTCCACTTTTTGTTCTTCTTCTTTTTCGTCTCCATCTTCCACTTTTTCTTCCTCCTCTTCTTCCATTTCTTCTTCTTCCTTTTCCTTCTTCTCCTTCCTCTTTTTCTCCAACCCCCACTTCTTTTGCTTCCAATTATTGCTCTTGCTCTTCTTTTGCTTACACTTCTTCTTCTTCTTCCACTTCTCCTCCATATTTCACTTCTTTTGCTTCTTTTTCCCTTCCCCTCCTTCGTCTTCATCATCCCCACTCCTTCAACTACTTGTTCTTCTTCCTCTTGTTCACCTTTTCTTCCTCCTCTTCTTCTTCTTCTCCTTCTCCCACATCTTCTTCCTCCTCCCTTTCCTTTCCTTCCTTCTTCTTACTCTTCTCCCTCTTCCGCTACTTCTCTTTCCCTTTCTTCTTCTTCCCCTTGTTCTCCTTGTTCAACTTCTTCTTGTTCAGCCTCTTTCCTCCCACTACTTCTTCTTCTTCCTATTGTTCTCCTTCTTCCGCTTTCACTTCTTCCTCTTCTTCTGGTTCTTCCACTTCTTGTTCTTCCTCTTCTTCTCGTTCTTCCATTTCTTCTTCTTCCTCTTCTTCTCGTTCTTCCACTTCTTCTTCTTTGTCTTCTTCTCCTCCTTCCACTTATTCTTCCTCCTCCCGGTCTCCTTCTTTTTCATACCCTCTCATTCCACTACTTCCTCTTATTCCTCTCGTTCTCTATCTACCACTTCCTCTGTTTCCACTTGTTCTTCTTCTTCTTTTTCGTCTCCTTCTTCCATATCATTTGCTTGCACTTCTTTTCCTTCCTCTTCTTCCGTTTCTTCTCCTTCCAGTACTTCTTCTTCTTCCCTTTCCAGCTTCTACTTCCTCTTTTTCTCCATCCCCCACTTCTTTTGCTTCCAATTATTGCTTTTCCTCTTCTTCTAATTCCCCCAAATCTTCTGCTTACACTTCTTCTTCTTCTTCTTCCTCCTCTTCTCTGTCCTCCACTTCTCCTACCTCCTCTTATTCTCTTTCTTCCACTTCTTCTTCATCATCTCCTCTCCTTCTTTTTCTTCCTCTTCATCTCCTTCTTCGTCTTCCCTTTCCATCGTCTTGTCCCTCTTTTTCTCCTTCTTCTTTTTCCACTTCCATTTCTATCTCTTTTTCTCATTCTTCCACTTCTTTTTCATCATCGTCACTCCTTCAACTACTTCTTCTTCTTCCTCTTGTTCACCTTCTTCCACTTCTTCTCTTTCCACATCTTCTTCGTCTTCCTTTTCTTCTTCTTCTTCCACTTCTTCTGCTTACTCTCCTTCTTCTTCCTCTTATTCCTCTTCTTCTCTTTCTGGCACTTCTCCTGCCTCCTCTTGTTCTCTTTCTTTCACTTCTTCTTCATCCTCTTTTCTCCTTCCTTTTCTTCCTCTTCATCTCCTTCTTCTTCTTCCATTTCCTTCGTCTTCTCCCTATTTTTCTCCTTTTTCTGCTTCCACTTGCATTTCTACCTCTTGTTCTCCTTCTTCCACTTCTTCTTCATCATCCCTAGTCCTTTAACTACTTCTTCTTCTTCCTCTTGTTCACCTTCTTCCACTTCTGCTGTTCCACTTGTTCTTCTTCTTCCTTCCCTTTTCCTTCTTCTGCTTCCACTTGTTCTTCTTCTTCTTTTTTGTCTCCTTCTTCCACTTCTTCTTCTTCCTCTTCTTCCATTTCTTCTCGTTCCAGTACTTTTTCTTCTTCCCTTTCCTTGTCCCCGTTCTACTTTTTCTCCGTCCCCCACTTCCTTTGATTGCAATTGTCGCTCTTCCTCTTCTTCTTCTTCCCATTGTTCTCCTTCTTCCACTTGCACTTCTTCCTCTTCTTCTCATTCTTCTACCTCTTCTTCCTCCTCTTCTTCTCCTTCTACCAACTCTTCTTCCTCCTCCTGTTGTCCTTATTCCACTATTTCTTCTTTATCCACTCTGATTCGACTACTTCCTCCTATTCCTCTTGTTCTCCTTCTACCACTTCTTCTGGTTTCACTTGGTATTCTTCTTCTTTTTCGTCTACTTCTTCCACTTCTTCTTCATATTTTTCTCATTCTTTCACTTCTTTTTCTTCTTCCTATTGTTCTCCTTCTCCCACTTGCACTTCTTCCTCTTCTTTTCCTTCTTCCACTTCTTCTACTTCCTCTTGTTCTCCTTTTTCAACTTGTTCTTCATCCTCCCGTTTTCCTTCTTCCACTTCTTCTTCTTTATTTCCTCTCATTCCACCACTTCCTCCTATTTCTCTTGTTCTCCATCTACCACTTCTTTTTCTTCCACTTATTGTTCTTCTTCATTTTTATCTACTTCTACCACTTTTTCTGCTTACACTTCTTCTTCTTCCATTTCTTCTCCTTCGACTACTTCTTCTTCTTCCCTTTCCTTCTTCTCCTTCCTCTATTTCTCCATCCCCCACTTCTTTTGCTACCAATTATTCCTCTTCCTCTTCTTCTCTTTCCCCAAAATCTTCTGCTTACACTTCTTCTTCTGCCTCCTCTTCTCCACCATATTCCACTACTTCTGCTTCTTCTTCCTTTCCCTTCCCCTCCTTCTTCCTTTTCCTCCTTTTCTCCTTCTACCAGTTCTTGTTGTTCATCCCACCTCCTTCAACTACTTGTTCTTCCTCCTCTTGTTTCATGTTATTCCACTTCTGCTGCTACCATTTGTTCTTCTTCTTCCTTCCCTTCTCCTTCTTGCACTTCTTCTGCCTACACTACCTCTTCTTCCTCCCCTTCTTCTTCTCCTCCTTCTTCCACTTCTTCTTCCTCCTCCCTTGCCTTGCTTTCCTTCTTCCTACTTTTCTCCCTCTTCTACTCTTTTCCTTCCACTTTTTCTTCTTCCTCTTGTTCTCCTTCTTCCACTTCTTCTTCATCCCCTTTCCTTCCACTCTTTTTTCTTCTTCCTCTTTTTCTCATTCTTCAACTTCTTCTTCTTCTTCTTCCTATTGTTCTCCTTCTCCCACTTCCACTTCTTCTTCTTCTTCTTCTTCCTTCCCTTCTCCTTCTTGCACTTCTTCTGCCTAGACTACCTCTTCTTCCTCCCCTTCTTCTTCACCTCCTCCCTTGCCTTGCTTTCCTTCTTCTTATTCTTTTCCCTCTTCCACTTCTTCTTCTTCCTCTTCTTCTTCTTCTTCCACTTCTTCTTCTTCTTCCTATTGTTCTCCTTCTTCCACCTGCCCTTCTTCTCGTTCTTCCAGTTCTTCTTCTTCCTCTTCTTCTCTTTCTCCTTCTTCCACTTTTTCTTCCTTCTCCCGTTCTCCTTCTTCCATTTCTTTTTACTGCTTCTTCTTCTTCCTGTTTTTCTCATTCTTCCACTTCTTCTTCTTCTTCCTGTTGTGCTCCTTCTTCCACATGCCCTTCTTCCTCTTCTACTCGTTCTTCCAGTTCTTCTTCTTCCTTTTCTTCGCCTTCTCCTTCTCCTTCTTCCACTTCTTCTTCCTCCTCCCATTCTCCTTCTTCCTCTTTTTCTCATTCTTCTTCCTATTGTTCTCCTTCTTCCACATGCCCTTCTTCCTCTTCTTGTCGTTCTTCTAGTTCTTCTTCTTCCTTTTCTTCTCCTTCTCCTTCTTCCACTTCTTCTTCCTCCTCTCGTATTACTTCGTCTTATTCCTCTTGTTCTCCTTCTACCACTTCTTTTGCTTCCACTTGTTGTTCTTCTTCTTTTTCGTCTCCTTCTTCCACTTCTTTTTCTTCCATTTCTTTTTCTTCCACTAGTTCTTCTTCTTCCCTTTCCTTCTTCTCCTTCCTTTTTTTCTCCATCCCCCACTTCTTTTGCTTCCAATTATTGCTCCTCATCTGCTTCTCCTTCCCCAAAATCTTTTGCTTACACTTCTTCTTCTCCTTCCTTTTCTCCTCCATATTCCACTTCTTCTGCTTCTTCTTCCCTTGACTTCCCCTCCTTCTTCCTTTTCCTCCTTTTTTCCTTCTTCCAGTTCTTCTTCTTCATCCCACCTCCTTCCACTGCTTCTTCCTCCTCTTGTTAAACCTTCTTCCACTTCTTCTCTTTCCACATCTTCTTCTTCTTCCTTTTCTTCTCCTTCTTCCACTTCTTCTGCTTACATCTCCTTTTTCTTCTTCCTTTTCCTTCTTCTTCTCCCTCTTTTTCTCATTCTTCTGCTTCCACTTGCATTTCTACCTCCTGTTCTCCTTCTTCCACTTCTTCTTCATCATCCCCACTCTTCAACTACTTCTTCTTCTTCCTCTTCTTCACCTCCTTCGACTTCTATTGCTTCCAATTGTTCTTCTTCTTCCTTCCCTTTTCCTTCTTGCACTTCTTCTGCCTACGCTACCTCTTCTTCCTCCCCTTCTTTTTCTTCTCCTTCTTCCACTGCTTCTTCCTCTTATTCTCGTTCTTCCACTTATTCTTCTTCTTCCAATTGTTCTCCTTCCACTTCCTCTTCCTCATACCGTTCTCCTTCTTCCACTTCTTCTTCTTCATCCCCTCTCATTCCATTACTTCCTCATATTCCTCTTGTTCTCCTTCTACCACTTCTTCTGCTTCCACTTGTTATTCTTCTTTTTTGTCTCCTTCTTCTTACACTTCTTCTTCTGCCATTTCTTCTCCTGCCACTACTTCTTTTTCTTCCCTTTCCTTCTTCTCCTTCCTCTTTTTCACCATCCATCACTTATTTTGCTTCCAATTGTTGCTCTTCCTCTTCTTCTCCTTCCCCAAATCTTTTGCTTACACTTCTTCTTCTTCGTCTTCGCCTCCATATTATACTTCTTCTGCTTCTTCTTCCCTCCCTTTCCCCTCCTTCTTCCTTTTCCTCTTCTTCTCCTTCTTCCAGTTATTCTTCTTCATCCCACATCCTTTCACTACTTCTTCCTCCTCTTGTTTCGTGTTCTTCCATTTCTTGTCTTTCCACATCTTCTTCTTCTTCCTTTTCTTCTCCTTCTTCCACTTCTTCTGCTTACTCTCGTTCTTCTTCCTCTTCTTCTCTTTCTTCCACTTCTCCTGCCTCCTCTTGTTCTCCTTCTTCTACTTCCACTTGCGTTTCTACCTCTTGTTCTACTTCTCCACTTCTTCTTCATCATCCCCACTCCTTCAACTACTTCTTCTTCTTCCTCTTGTTCACCTTCTTCTACTTCTTCTGCTTGCACTTGTTATTCTTCTTCCTTCCCTTCTCCTTCGTCCATTTCTTCTGCCTACACTACCTCTTCTTCCTCCCCTTCTTCTTCTCCTCCTTCTTCCACTTCTTCTTCCTCCTCCCTTGCCTTGCTTTCCTTCTTCTTACTCTTCTCCCTCTTCCACTACTTCTCCTTCCATTTCTTCTTATTCCCATTGTTCTCCTTCTTCGACTTCTTGTTCATCCCCTTTCCTTCACTACTTCTTCTTCTTCCTCTTTTTCTCATTCTTCCATTTCTCCTTCTTCTTGTTCCTATTGTTCAGCTTATCCCACTTGCATTTCCACCTTTTCTTCTTCTTCCTATTGTTGTCCTCCTTCCACTTCCACTACTTCCTATTCTTCTCGTTCCTCTACTTCTTCTTCTTCCTCTTCTTCTCCTGCTTCCACTATGGTTCCTCCTCCCCTTCTCCTTCCTCTAAATCTTCTACTTACACTTCTTATTCTTCTTCCTCTTCTCCTCCATATTCCACTTCTTCTACTTCTTCTACTTCTTCTTCCCTTCCTTTCCTCTCCTTCTTCCTCTTCCTCATTTTTCTCATTCTTCCACCACTTTCTCTTCTTCCTATTGTTCTCCTTCTTCCGCCTATACTTCTTCCTCTTCTTCTTGTTCTTCCACTTCTTCTTCTTCTTCTTCTTCTCCTTCTTCCACTTCTTCTTCCTCCACTTGGTATTCTTCTTCTTTTTCGTCTCCTTCTTCCGCTTCTTCTTCATCCTTTTTCCTTCCATTACTTCTTCTTTTTCCTCTTTTTCTCATTCTTCCACTTCTTCTTCTTCTTCCTATTGTTCTTCTTCTCCCACTTCTTGCTCTTCTTCTCGTTCTTCCACTTTTTCTACTTCCTCTTGTTCTCCTTCTTCCACTTCTTCTTCATCCTCCCGTTCTCCTTCTTCCACTTCTTCTTTTTCATTTCCTCTCATTCCACCACTTCCACCTATTCCTCCTGTTCTCCATCCCACTTCCTTCTACTACTTCTTCTTCCTCCTCTTGTTCACCTTCTTCCACTTCTTCTCTTTCCACATCTTCTTCTTCTTCCTTTCCCTCTCCTTCTTCCATTTCTTCTGCTTACTCTCCTTCTTCTTCCTCTTCTTCTCTTTCTTCCACTTCTTCTGCCTCTTCTTGTTCTCTTTCTTCCACTTCTTCTTCACCCTCTCCTCTCCTTCTCCTTCTTCCGTTTCCTTCCTCTTCTCACTCTTTTTCTCCTTCTTCTGCTTCCACTTGCATTTCAACCTCTTGTTCTCCTTCTTCCACTTCTTCTTCATCATCCCCAGTCCTTCAACTACTTCTCTTCTACATCTTGTTCACCTTCTTCCACTTCTGCTGGTTCCACTTGTTGTTCTTCTTCCTTCCCTTCTCCTTCTTCACAACTTCTCCTTCCATTTCTTCTTCTTTCTCTTGTTCTCCTTCTTCCACTTCTTCTTCATCCCCTTTCCTTCCACTGCTTCTTCTTCTTCCTTTTTTTCTGATTCTTCCATTTCTTCTTCTTCTTCCTACTGTTCTTCTTATCCCACTTGCACTTCTTCATCTTCTGCTCCTTCTTCCACTTCTTCTTCCTCCTCCCATTCTCCTTCTTCCACTTCTTCTTCTTCATCCCCTGTCATTCCATTACTTCCTCTTATTCCTCTTCTTCTCCTTCTACAACTTCTTCTGCCTCCTCTCCTTCTCTTTCTTCCACTTCTTCTTCATCCTCTCCTCTCTTTCTTTTTCTTCCTCTTCATGTCCTTCTTCTTCTTCTACTTACACTTGTATTTCTACCTCTATTTCGCCTTCTTCCACTTCTTCTTCATCATCCCCGCTCCTTAAACTACTTCTTCTTCTTCCTCTTGTTCACGTTCTTCCACTTTTGCCCCTTACACTTGTTCTTCGTCTTCCTTCTCTTCTTCTTCTGGCACTTCTTCTGCCTACACTACCTCTTCTTCCTCCTCTTCTTCTTTTCCTGCTTCTATTCTTCCTCCTCCCTTCCCTTGCTTTCCTTCTTCTTGCTCTTCTCACTCCTCTACTACTTCTCCTTCCACTTCTTCTTATTCCTCTTCTTCTCCTTCTTGCACTTCTTCTTCCTCCTCCCGTTCTCCTTTTTCCACTTCCTCTTCTTCATCCCCTCTCATTCCATTACTTCTTCCTATTCCTCTTGTTCTTCTGTGTCCACTTGTTGTTCTTCTTCTTTTTTGTCTCCTTCTTCCACTTCTTCTACTTATATTTCTTCTCCTTCCTCTTCTTATCCTTCTTCCATTTCTTCTCCTTCCACTACTTCTTCTTCTTCCCTTTCCTTATTCTCCTTCCTCTTTTTCTCCTTCCCCCACCTCTTTTGCTTCCAATTGTTGCTCTTCCTCTTCTTCTCCTTCCCCCAAATCTTCTGCTTACACTTCTTCTTCCTCTTCTCCCCCATGTTCCACTTCTTTTTCTTCTTCTTCCCTTCCCTTCCTCTCTTTCTTCCTTTTCCTCCTCTTCTCCTTCTTCCACTTGTTCACCTTCTTCCAGTTCTTTTTCTTCATCCCACCTCCTTCCACTACTTTTTCTTCCTCCTCTTGTTCACCTTTTTCCACTTCTTCTCTTTCCACATGTTCTTCTTCTTCCTCTTCCTCTTTTTCTCCTTCTAGCGTTTCTCCTTCTTCCGCTTCTTCTCCTTACACTTCTTCTTCTTCCATTTCTTCTCCTTCAACTACTTTTTATTGTTCCCTTTCCTTCTTCTCCTTCCTCTTTTTCTCCCTCCCCCACTTCTCTTCCTTCCTCTTTTTCTCCCTCCCCCACTTCTTCGCTCTGATTCCACTACTTCCTCCTATTCCTCTTGTTCAACTTCTGCCACTTCTTCTGCTTCCACTTGGTGTTCTTCTTCTTTTTCGTCTCTTTCTTCCACTTCTTCTTCATCCTGTTTCCTCCCACTACTTCTTCTTCTTCCTCTCTTTCTCATTCTTCCACTTCTTCTTCTTCCTATTGTTCTCCTTCTTCCACTGGCACTTCTTCCTCTTCTTCTCGTTCTTCCACTTTTTCTACTTCCTCATGTTCTCCTTCTTCCACTTCTTCTTCATCCTCCCGTTCTCCTTCTTCCACGTCTTCTTCATTTCCTCTCATTCCACCATTTCCTCCTATTCCTCTTGTTCTCTATCTACCACTTCCTCCTTCTTCCACGTCTTCTTCATTTCCTCTCCTTCTACCACTTCTTCTACTTCTACTTGTTGTTCTTCTTCATTTTCGTCGACTTCTACCACTTCTTCTGCTTACACTTCTTCTTCTTCCTTTTCTTCCATTTCTTCTCCTTCGACTACTTCTTCTTCTCCCCTTTCCTTCATCTTCTCCCTCTTTTTCTCCTTCCTCTGCTTCCACTTGCATTTTTACCTCTTGTTCTCCTTCTTCCACTTATTCTTCATCATGCCTACTCCCTCAATTTCTTCTTCTTCTTCCTCTCGTTCACCTTCTTCCACTTCTACTGGTTCCACTTCTTCTTCATCATCCCCACTCCCTCACTTCTTTTCCTTCTAATTGTTGCTCTTCCTCTTCTTCTCCTTCCCCTAAATCCTCTGCTTACACTTCTTCTTCTTCTTCCTCTTCTCCTCCATATTCCACTTCTTCTGCTTCTTCTTCCCTTCCTTTCCTCTCTTTCTTCCTCTTCCTCCTTTTCTCTTTCTTCTAGTTCTTCTTCTTCATCCCACCTTCTTCCACTACTTCTTCTTACTCCTCTTGTTCACCCTCTTGCACTTCTTCTCTTTCCACATCTTTTTCTTCTTCGTTTTCTTCTCCTTCTTCCAATTCTTCTGCTTACTCACCTTCTTCTTCCCCTTCGTCTCTTTCTTCCACTTCTCCTACCTCCTCTTGTTCTCTTTCTTCCACTTCTTCTTTATCCTCTCCTTTCCTTCTTTTTCTTCCTCTTCATCTCCTTCTTCTTCTTCCCTTTCCTTCATCTTCTCCCTCTTTTTCTCCTTCTTCTGCTTCCGCTTGCATTTCTACCTCTTGTTCTCCTTCTTCCACTTCTTTTTCATCATCCCCACTCCTTCAACTACTTCTTCTTCCTCTTGTTCACCTTCTTCCACTTCTGTTGCTTCTACTTGTTCTTCTTCTTCCTTCTGTTCTCCTTCTTGCACTTCTTCTGGTTACACTACCTCTTCTTTCTCCCCTTCTTCTTCTCCTCCTTCTTCCACTTCTTGCTCCACGTCCATTTCCTCGCTTTGCTTCTTCTTACTCTTCTCCCTCTTCGACTACTTCTCCTTCCACTTCTTCTTCTTCCTCTTCTTCTCGATCTTCCACTTCTTCTTCTTCATCCCCTTTTCTTCCATTGCTTCTTCTTCTTCCCCTTTTTCTCATTCTTCCACTTCTTCTACTTGTTCCTATTGTTCTCCTTCTTCCACTTGTTCTTCTTCCTGTTCTTCTCGTTCTTCCACTTCTTCTTTTTCCTCTTCTTCTCCTTCTTCCAGTTCTTCTTCCTCCTCCCGTTCTCCTTGTTCAACTTCTTCTTCTTGATCCCCTCTCATTCCACTACTTCCTCCTGTTCCTCTGGTCATCCTTCTACCACTTCTTCTTGTTCCACTTGTTGTTCTTCTTCTTTTTTGTCTCCTTCTTCCACTTCTTCTGCTTACACTTCTTCTTCTTCCATTTCTTCTCCTTCTAATACTTCTTCTTCTTCCCTTTCCTTCTTCTCCTTCCTCTTTTTCTCCATCCCTCACTTCTCTTCCTTCCAATTTTTGCTCTTCCTTTTTATCTCTTTCCCCCAAATCTTTTGCTTACACTTCTTCTTCTTCTTCCTCTTCTCCTCCATATTAAACTTCTTCTGCTTCTTCTTCCCTTCCTTTCCTCTCCTTCTTCCTCTTCCTCATTTTCTCCTTCTTCCAGTTCTTCTTCTTCATCCCACATTCTTCCACTACTTTTTCTTCTTCCTCTTGTTCACCTTCTTTGACTTCTGCTGCTTCCACTTGTTATTCTTCTTCCTTCTCTTCTCCTTCTTGTGCTTCTTCTACCTATGCTACCTTCGTCTTCTGCTCCTTCTTCCACTTCTTCTTCCTCCTCCCGTTCTCCTTCTGTAACTACTTCTTCTTCTTCCTCTTGTTAACCTTCCTCCACTTCTGCTGCTTCCACTTGCTCTTCTTCCGCCATCCCTTCTCCTTCTTGCACTTCTTCCCTTACCTTCCACTGTGTCTTGTTGTTCCTCTATTTCTCATTCTTCCACTTCTCCTTCTTCTTCTTATTGTTCTCCTTCTTCCACTTCTTCTTCTTCATCCCCTCTCATTCCACTACTTCCTCCTATTCCTCTAGTTCTCCTTCTACCATTTCATCTACTTCCACTTGTTGTTCTTCTACTTTTTTATCTCCTTCTTCCACTTCTTCTACTTACACTTCTTCTTCTTCCATTTCTTTTTCTTCCACGTCTTCTTCTTCTTCCCTTTCCTTCTTCTCCTTCCTCTTTTTCTCCATCCCCCACTTCTTTTGCTTCCAATTGTTGCTCTTCCTCTTCTTCTCCTTTCCCCAAATCTTCTGCTTACACTTCTTCTTCTTCTTCCTCTTCTCCTCCATATTCCACTTCTTCTACTTCTTCTTCCCTTCGCTTCCCCTCCTTCTTCCTTTTACTCCTTTTCTCCTTCTTCCAGTTCTTCTTCTTCATCTCACCTCCTTGCACTACTTCTTCTTCCTCCTCTTGTTTCACCTTCTTCCACTTCTTCTCTTTCCACATCTTCTTCTACTTCCTTTTCTTGTCCTTCTTCCACTTCTTCTACTTACTCTCCTTCTTCTTCCTCTTTTTCTCTTTCTTCCACCTCTTCTTCATCCTCTCGTGTCCTTCTTTTTTTTCCTCTTCGTCTCCTTTTTCTTCTTCCCTTTCCTTCATGTTCTCCCTCTTTTTCTCATTCTTATGTTTCCACTTGCATTTGTACCTCTTGTTCTCCTTCTTCCACTTCTTCTGCATCATCCCCATTACTTCAACTACCTATTCTTCTTCCTCTTGTTGACCTTCTTCAACTGCTGCTACTTCAACTTGTTCTTTTTCTTCCTTCCCTTTTCCTTCTTGCACTTCTTCTGCCTGCACTACCTCTTCTTCCTCCCCTTCTTCTTCTCCTCCTGCTTACACTTCTTCTTCTTCCTCCCACTCCTTGCTTGCCTTCTTCTTACTCTTCTCCATCTTCCCCTACTTCTCCTTCCACTTCTTCTTCTTCCTCTTCTTCTCCTTCTTCCACTTATTCTTCCTCCTCTCTTTCTACTTCTTTCACTTATTCTTCCTCCTCCTGTTCTCCTTCTTCCACTTCTTCTTCTCCATCCCTTCTCATTCCACTGCTTCCTGCTATTCCTCTTGTTCTCCTTCTACGACTTCTTTTACTTCCATATGTTGCTCATCTTCTTTTTTGTCTCCTTCTCCCACTTCTTCTGCTTCCACTTCTTCTTTTTCCTCTTCTTCCATTTCTTCTCTTTCCACAACTTCTTCTTCTTCCTTTTCCTTCTTCTCCTTCCTTTTTTTCTCCATCGCCCATTTCTTTTGCTTCCAATAGTTGCTCTTCCTCTTCTTCTCCTCTTGCCAAATCTTCTGGTTACACTTCTTCTTCTTCTTCTTCTTCTCCTCCATATTCCACTTCTTCAACTTCTTCTTCATTGTCGACACTCCTTCAACTACTAATTCTTCTTCCTCTTGTTCACTTTCTTCCACTTCTGTTGCTTCCACTTATTCTTCTTCTTCCTTCTCTCTCATTCTTGCACTTTTTTTGCCTACACTACCTCTTCTTCCTCCCGTTCTTCTTGTCCTCCTTCTTCCACTTCTTCTTCCTCCTCCCTTTCCTTGCTATCTTCTTCTTACTCTTCTCCCTCTTCCACTACTTCTCCTTCAACTTCTTCTTCTTCATCCCCTTTCCTTCCACTGCTTCTTATTCTTCCCCTTTTTCTCATTCTTCCACTTCTTTTTCTTCTTCCTATTGTTCTCCTTTTTCCACTTGCACTTCTTCCTCTTCCTTTCGTTCTTCCACTTCTTCTTCTTTGTCTTCTTCTCGTTCTTCCACTTCTTCTTCCTTCTCCCGTTCTCCTTGTTCCACTTCTTCTTCTTGATCCCCTCTCATTCCACTACTGCCTCTTATTCTTCTTGTTCTTCTTCTACCACTTCTTCTGCTTCCACTTGTAGTTCTTCTTCTTTTTCATCTCCTTCTTCAACTTCTTTTGCTTACACTTCTTCTTCTTCCTCTTCCTCTTCCTCTTCCTCTTCTTCCATTTCTTTGCCTTCCACTACTTCTTCTTCTTCCCTTTCCTTCTTCTCCTTCTTCTTTTTCTCCTTTCCTGCCTGCACTACCTCTTCTTCCTCCCCTTCTTCTTCTCCTCCTGCTTCCACTTCTTCTTCCTCCTCCCTTTCCTTGCTTTCCTTCTTCTTACTCTTCTCCGTCTTCCACTACTTCTCCTTCCACTTCTTCTTCTTCCTCTTCTTCTCCTTCTTCCACTTATTCTTCCTCCTCTTGTTCTCCTTCTTCCACTTATTCTTCCTCCTCCCATTCTCCATCTTTCACTTCTTCTTCTCCATCCCTTCTCATTCCACTACTTCCTCCTGTTCCTCTTGTTCTCTTCTGCTTCCATTTGTTGTTCATCTTCTTTTTCATCTCCTTCTTCCACTTCTTCTCTTTCCACGTCTTCTTCTTCTTCCTTTTCTTATCCTTCCTTTTCTTCTCCTTCTTCCACTTCTTCTACTTACTTTCCTTCTTATTCCTCTTCTTCTCTTTGTTCCACTTCTTCTTCCTTATCTTATTCTCTTTCTTCCACTTCCTCTGCCTCCTTTTGTTCTCTTTCTTCCACTTCTTTTACATCCTCTCCTCTCCTTTTTTTTTCTTCCTCTTCAACTCCTTATTCTTCTTCCCTTTCCTTCATCTTCTCCCTTTTTTTATTCTTCTTCTGCTTCCACTTGCATTTCTACCTCTATTTCTCCTTCTTCCACTTCTTGTGCCTGCTTTTGCTCTCTTTATTCCAGTTCCTCTTCATCCTCTCCTCTCCTTCTTTTTCTTCCTCCTCACCTCCTTCTTGTTCTTCCTTTTCCTTCGTCTTCTCCCTCTTTTTCTCCTTCTTCTCCTTCCACTTGCATTTCTAGCTCTTGTTCTCCTTCTTCCACTTCTTCTTCATAATCCTCACTCCTTCAACTACTTGTCTTCTTCTTCTTTGTTCACCTTCTTCCACTTCTACTACTTCCACTTGTTCTTCTTCTTTCTTCCCTTCCCTTTCTTGCACTTCTTCTGCCTACACTACCTCTTCTTCCTCCCCTTCCTCTTCTCCTCCTTCTTCAACTTCTTCTTCCTCCTCCTTTGCCTTGCTTTCCTTCTTCTTACTCTTCTCCCTCTTCCACTACTTCTCCTTCTAGTTCTTCTTCCTCTTCTTCTCTTTCTTCCACTTCTTGTTCTTCATCCCCTCTCCTTTCACTGCTTCTTCTTCTTCCTCTTTTTCTCATTCTTCCACCTCTTCTTCTTCTTCCTATTGGTCTCCTTCTTCCGCTTGCACTTCTTCCTCTTCTACTCATTCTTTCACTTCTTCTTCCTCTTTTTCTCATTCTTCCACTTCTTCTTCCTCTTACCGTTCTCCTTCTTCCACTTCTTCTTTTTCATCCCCTCTCATTCTACCAGTTTCTCTGCTTCCACTTGTTGTTCTTCTTTTTCATCTCCTTCTTCCACTTCCTCTGCTTCCACTTCTTCTTCTTCCTCTTCTTCCATTTCTTCTCCTTCCAGTACTTCTTCTTCTTCCTTTTCCTTTTTCTCCTTCCTCTTTTTCTCCATCCCCCTACTTCTTTTGATTCCAATTTTTTCTCTTCCTCTTCTTCTCCTCCCCCCAAATCTTCCGCTGAAACTTCTTCTTGCTCTTCCTCTTGTCCTCCATATTCTACTTCTTCTACTTTTTCTTCCCTTCCCTTCCCCCCTTCTTCCTTTTCCTCCTATTCTCCTTCTTCCAGTTCTTCTTCTTCATCCCACCTCCTTCCATTACTTCTTCTTCCTTCTCTTGTTCACCTGCTTCAACTTCTTCTCCTTCCATATCCTTTTCTTCCTCCCCTTCTTCTTCTCCTCCTTCTTCCACTTCTTCTTCCTCCTCCTTTGCCTTGCTTTCCTTCTTCTTACTCTTCTCCCTCTTCCACTGCTTCTCATTCCACTACTTCTTCTTCTTCCTCTTTTTCTCATTCTTCCACCTCTTTTTCTTCTTCTTCCTATTGTTCTCCTTCTTCCACTTGTGCTACTTCTTCTTCTTCTCGTTCTTCCACTTCTTATTCTTCTTCTTCTTCTTCTTGTTCTTTCACTTCTTCTTCAACACCTTTGCTTCCGCTGCTTCTTCTTCTTCCTCTTTTTCTCATTTTTCCACTTCTTCTTCTTCTTCCTATTGTTCTCCTTCTCCCACTTCTTCCTCTTCTTCTCGTTCTTCCACTTCTTCTAATTCCTCTTGTTCTCCTTCTTTCACTTCTTCTTCATCCTCCCATTCTCCTTCTTCCACTTCTTCTTCATTTCCTCTCATTCAACCACTTCCTCCTATTCCTCTTGTTCTCCATCTACCACTTCTTCTGCTTCCACTTGTTGTTCTTCTTCAATTTTGTCTCCTTCTGCCGCTTCTTTTGCTTACACTTCTTCTTCTTCCTCTTCTTCCATTTATTCTCCTTCCACTACTTCTTCTTCTTCCCTTTCCTTCTTCTCCTTTCTCTTTTTCTCAATCGCCCACTTCTTTTGCTTCCAATTGATGTTATTCCCGTTCTTCTCCTTCCCCTAAATCTTCTACTTACACTTCTTCTTGTTCTTCCCCTTCTCCTCCATATTCAACTTTTTCTGCTTCTTCTTCCCTTCCTTTCCTCTCCTTCTTCCTCTTCCTCCTTTTATCCTTCTCCACTTGTTCTCCTTCTTCCAGTTCTTCTTCTTCATCCCACCTCCTTCCACTACTTCTTCTTCCTCCTGTTGTTCACCTTCTTCCAGTTCTTCTTTTTCCATATCTTCTTCTTCTTCCTTTTCTTCTCCTTCTTCCACTTCTTCTGCTTACTCTCCTTCTTCTTCCTCTTGTTCTCTTTCTTCCACCTCTCCTGCCTCCTCTTATTCTCTTTCTTCCACTTCTTCTTTATCCTCTCCTCTCCTTCTTTTTCTTCCTCTTCATCTCCTTCTTCTTCTTCCCTTTCCTTCATCTTCTCCCTCTTTTTCTCCTTCTTCTGCTTCTACTTGCATTTCTACCTTTTGTTCTCCTTCTTCCACTTCTTCTTAATCATCCCCACTCCTTCAACTACATCTTTCTCTTGTTCACCTTCTTCCACTTCTGCTGCTTGCACTTGTTCTTCTTCTTCCTTCCCTTCTCCTTCTTGCACTTCTTCTGCTTACACTACCGTTTCTTCCTCCCCTTTTTCTTCTCCTCTTTCTTCCACTTCTTGCTCCTCCTCCCTTGCCTTGCTTTCCTTCTTCTTAGTGTTCTCCTTTTTCACTACTTCTACTTCCACTTCTTCTTCTTCCTCTTATTCTCTGTCTTCCACTTCTTCTTCTTCATCCCCATTCCTTCCACCAGTTCTTCTTCTTCCTCTTTTTCTCATTCTCCCACTTCTTCTTCTTCTTCCTATTGTTCTCTTTCTCCTACTTCTTCCTCTTCTTCTCGTTCTTCCACTGCTTCTACTTCCTCTTATTCTCCTTTTTCCACTTCTTCTTCATCCTCCCGTTCTCCTTCTTCCACTTCTTCTTCTTCATTTCCTCTCATTCGACCACTTCCTCCTATTCCTCTTGTTCTCCATCTACCACTTCTTCTGGTTCCACTTGTTGTTCTTCTTCATTTTCGTCTCCTTCTACCACTTCTGCTTACACTTCTTCTTCTTCAACTTGCATTTCTTCCTCTTCTTTTCATTCTTCGACTTCTTCTTCTTCCTCTTCTTCTCCTTCTTCCACTTATTCTTCCTCCTCCGGTTCTCCTTCTTCCATTTCTTCTTCTTCATCCCCTCTCATTCCACTACTTCGTCCTATTCCTCTTATTCTCCTTCTACCACTTCTTCTACTTCTACTTGTGGTTCTTCTTCTTTTTCATTTTCTTCTTCCACTTCTTCTGTTTACACTTCTTCTTCTTCCTCTTCTTCCAGTTCTTCTCCTTCCACTACTTCTTTGTCTTTATTTTCCTCCCTCTACTTCCTCTTTTTCTCCATCCCCCACATCTTTTGCTTCCAATTGTTGCTCTTCCACTTCTTCTCCTTCCCACTTCTTCTTCTTTTTCCTCTTCTCCTACATATTCCACTTCTTCTACTTCTTCTTCCTTTCCCTTCCCCTCCTTCTTCTAGTTCTTATTATTCATCCCACCTCCTTCCACTACTTCTTCTTCCTCCTATTGTTCACCTTCTTTCACTTCTTCTCTTTCCACATCTTCTTCTTCTTTCTTTTCCTGTCCTTCTTCAACTTCTTCTGCTTAATCTCCTTCTTCTTCCTCTTCTTCCCTTTCTTCCACTTCTTCTGCCTCCTCTTGTTCTCTTGCTTCCACTTCTTTTTCATCCTCTCCTCTCCTTCTTCTTCTTCAGTTTCCTTCCTCTTCTCCCTCTTTTTCTCCTTCTACTGCTTCCATTTGCATTTCTACTTCTTCTTTTCCTTCTTCCACTTCTTCTTCATCATCCCCAGCCCTTCAACTACTTCTTCTTCTTCCTCTTGTTCACCTTCTTCCACTTCTGCTGGTTCCACTTGTTCTTCTTCTTCCTTCCCTTTTCCTTCTTCCACTTCTTCTGCCTACACTACCTCTTCTTCCTCCCCTTCCTCTTCTCCTCCTTCTTCCATTTCTTCTTCCTCCTTCCTTGCCTGACTTTCCTTCTTCTTAGTCTTCTCCCTCTTCAACTACTTCTCCTTCCACTTCTTCTTCTTCCTCTTCTCCTTCATATTCTTCATTTTCGTCTCCTTCTTCCGCTTCTTTTGATTACACTTCTTCTTCTTCCTCTTCTTCCATTTATTCCCCTTCCACTACTTCTTCTTCTTCCTATTCCTTCTTCTCCTTTCTCTTTTTCTCCATCCCCCACTTCTTTTGCTTCCAATTATTGCTCTTCCCCTTCTTCTCCTTCCTCTAAATCTTCTACTTACACTTCTTCTTCTTCTTCCTGATGTGATCTTTGATGATCACATGCCCAAAGGATCCTTTCTAAGGTCACTTGGAAGGGAAATGGATTTATGGAGAGGAAAGGAATGGGGTGAGGCGCCACAAATAATAGGTTTGATAAGCCAAAGGGGAGGGGTCCCATGATAACTCTTAGAAGCTCTCACAAAGGAGAAAGGGGGACACTCAAAGGTAAGAACCTCACAACCAATATGGTCTCTATGATTAAATTCAAGTGTCCAAAAATACAAGTGAGGGGAAGAACTCTTATTTATAGAGGTAGCTAACCTCTTGAACAAGATAACCTAAAAAAGAAGGGCTAGAATTAAAAGTAAAGATCTAAGGGAAGAGGATTGAGAAACAATTCCCTCCTTAGATCATCAAACTTGGTGCCCAAGTTTCTCAAACCAAGGGCCAAGATTCCTTCTTATTAGCGTAGGGGGTTTATGTAGGAAAAGAGGGGTGTAGATATCAAGGCTATCCCTTATTTCCTTCATAAAGACCCAAAAAGCTAAATCCAGCCTCTAAATTCCTAAGACACCTCCTAAAATAAAAAATGGACTAAATACATGTCCCAAATTAAATTCCTAATTCTCCTCAAAATTAAAATAAAGGAAAATTATATTTTACTAACTAAAGTCCCTAGCCTAATATCTTCACTCTCCATAGGAGGTGAAGTCTTCCTTTGTCTGCAAGGCCTAGGTCATCTTCAATCCTTCTAGCCATGTCCCTAGTGATAGGTCCTTGGCTAGGCATGGTCACATCACTTCCTCTTCTCCTCCATATTCCACTTCTTCTGCTTCTTCTTTGCTTCCTTTCCTCTCCTTCTTCCTCTTCCTCCTGTTCTCCTTCTTTCAGTTCTTCTTCTTCATCCCACCTTCTTCCACTACTTCTTTTTCCTACTTTTATTCACCCTCTTAAACTTCTTCTCTTTCCACATCTTCTTCTTCTTCCTTTTCTTCTCCTTCTTCCAATTCTTCTGCTTACTCTCCTTCTTCTTCCCCTTCTTCTCTTTCTTCCACTTCTCTTGCCTCCTCTTGTTCTCTTTCTTCCACTTCTTCTTTATCCTCTCCTCTCCTTCTTTTTCTTCCTCTTCATCTACTTTTTCTTCTTCTGCTTCCATTTGCATTTCTACCTCCATTTCTCATTCTTCCACTTCTTCTTCATCATCCTCACTCCTTCAACTACTTCTTCTTCTTCCTCTTGTTCACCTTCCTCCACTTCTGGCCCTTCCACTTGTTCTTCTTCTTCCTTCTCTTCTCCTTCTGGCACTTCTTCTGCCTACACTACCTCTTCTTCCTCCCGTTCTTCTTTTCCTCCTTCTATTCTTCCTCCTCTCTTGCCTTGCTTTTATTTTTCTTACTCTTCTCCGTCTTCCACTACTTCTCCTTCCACTTCTTATTCTTCCTCTTCTTCTCCATCTTCCACTTCTTCTTCTTCATCCCCTTTACTTCCACTGCTTCTTCTTCTTCCTCCTTTTCTCATTCTTCCACTTCTTCATCTTCTTCCTATTGTTCTCCTTCTTCCACTTGCACTTCTTCCTCTTCTTCTCATTCTTCCACTTCTTCTTCTTCCTCTTCTTCTCCTTCTTCCACTTCTTCTTCCTCCTCCCGTTCTCTTTGTTCCACTTCTTCTTCTTGATCCCCTCTCATTCCACTAGTTCCTCCTGTTCCTCTTCTTCTCCTTCTACCACTTCTTCTGCTTCCAATTGTTGTTCTTCTTCTTTTTCGTCTCCTTCAACCACTTCTTCTGCTTACACTTCTTCTTCTTCCTCTTCTTCTTTTTCTTCTCTTCCACTGCTTCTTCTTGTTCATCTTTTTCTCATTCTTCCACTTCTTCTTCTTCTTCCTATTGTTC
Source organism: Psophocarpus tetragonolobus (assembly GCA_037954015.1). Taxonomy (NCBI): domain Eukaryota; kingdom Viridiplantae; phylum Streptophyta; class Magnoliopsida; order Fabales; family Fabaceae; genus Psophocarpus; species Psophocarpus tetragonolobus. Next base: position 55,409,216 of record CM075688.1, on the reverse strand, counting down.
TCCTTCTTCCACTTGCACTTCTTCCTCTTCTTCTCGTTCTTCCACTTCTTCTTCTTCCTATTCTTCTCGTTCTTCCACTTCTTCTTCCTCCTCCTGTTCTCCTTCTTCCACTTCTCCTTCTTCATCCCCTCTCATTGCATTACTTCCTCCTATTCTTCTTGTTCTCCTTCTACTACTTCTTCTGCTTCTGCCTGTTCTTCTTCTTCTTTTTTGTCTCCTTCCTCTTCTCCAACTTACACTTTTTCTTCTTCCTCTTCTTCCATTTCTTCTCCTTCCACTACTTCTTCTTGTTCCCTTTCCTTCTTCTCCTTCCTCTTTTTCTCCATCCCCCACTTCTTTTGCTTCCAATTTTTGCTCTTCTTCTTTTTCTACCTCTTACCCTTCTTCTTCTTCCTCCTCTTCTCCTCAATATTCCACTTCTTCTGCTTCTTCTTCCCTGATGCAATCTCACCTAGCATGCATCATGGCTAGGAGGACTCAAGAAAGGCATGGCATGGACGAAAGCTCATTGAAGATTCGAAGCCATAGTCTTCGTTATTTTTAGCTTGTAGATATTTTATTTTAATTAGATAAATAGGAAAGTATTTTTAATTCCCTTAAGGCCATGTATTTCCGACCATCTTCTTAGTTTATAAGGTATAGGTGTCTTTAGTTAAAAAGGAGGAGTAAGCTTATAATGGGTGCATAAGTTAAGACATGATTTTGGGCTAGCCCATTCACATTAAGATATGCTAATTGCACCCATAGGGGGTGAACTTAGGTGCCTCACTTAAGGCCTAAGACTTAGGTTAATTAGTTTTAATCCTAATTAAGCCCAAGTCCCACATTGCCTAGAAAAGTGTGCCCAAGCTCTCCCATTGGGCTATATATACTCATTCCCCCTCATTGTAAAATTTCACCTTTGAAGTTGAATGAAAATAGTCTCTTTGTGAGCACATTCTTAGTAAAAGGTCTTGAGGATCCTCTCTCTTGAGGAACCTCTTCCTAGTTGGTTTTTATCAAGGGTTCCTTCCCTTGTGGCAAACCTAAACACTTTGGCTTATCTCTCTTTAAGAGTGGCGCCCCACCTCCATTTTGTTTCCCCTCCATCATCCATTTCATGGTGCTTGGAACCTCAAGGAAAAAGATCCAGGGAGGCATGCATCATTCCCTTTCCTTGAACTAGTTCTTCTTCTTCCTCTTGTTCACCTTCTTCCACTTCTGCCCCTTCCACTTGTTCTTCTTCTTCCTTCTCTTCTCCTTCTGGCACTTCTTCTGCCTACACTACCTCTTCTTCCTTCCCTTCTTATTTTCCTCCTTCTATTCTTCCTCCTTCCTTCCCTTGCTTTCCTTTTTCTTACTCTTCTCCCTTTTCCACTACTTCTCCTTCCACTTCTTCTTCCTCTTCTTTTCCTTCTTGTACTTCTTCCTCCTCCTGTTCTCCTTCTTCTGCTTCCTCTTCTTCATCCCCTCTCATTCTACTACTTCTTCCTATTCCTCTTGTTCTTCTACTTCCACTTATTGTTCTTCTTCTTTTTCGTCTCCTTCTTCCACTTCTTCTGCTTACACTTCTTCTCCTTTCTCTTCTTGTCCTTCGTCCATTTCTTCTTCATCCATTACTTCTTCTTCTTCCCTTTCCTTATTCTCCTTCCTCTTTTTCTCCTTCCCCCACTTCTTTTGCTTCCAATTGTTGCTCTTCGTCTTCTTCTCCTTCCCCCAAATCATCTGCTTACACTTCTTCTTCTCCTTCCCCCAAATCATCTGCTTACACTTCTTCTTCCCCTTCTCCTCTATGTTCCATTTCTTTTGCTTCTTCTTCCCTTCCCTTCCTCTTCTTCTTTGTTTTCCTCCTCTTTTCCTTCTTCCACTCGTTCACCTTCTTCCAGTTCTTTTTCTTCATCCCACCTCCTTCCACTACTTCTTCTTCCTCCTCTTGTTGACCTTCTTCCACTTTTTCTTCTTCTTCCTCTTCCTCTTTTTCTACTTCTAGTATTTCTTCTGCTTCCACTTGTTGTTCTTCTTCTTTTTCGTCCCCTTCTTCCACTTCTTTTGCTTACACTTCTTCTTCTTCCATTTCTTCTCCTTCCACTACTTTTTATTGTTCCCTTTCCTTCTTCTCCTTCCTCTTTTTTCCGTCCCTCACTTCTTTTGCTTCCAATTGTTGCTCTTCCTCTTCTTCTCCTTCCCCCAAATCTCCTGCTTACACTTCTTGTTCTTCTTCCTCTTCTCCTCCATATTCCAATTCTTTTGCTTGTTCTCCCCTTCCCTTCCTCACCTTATTCCTTTTCCTCCTTTTCTCCTTCTTCTAGTTCTTCTTCTTTATCCCACCTCCTTCTACTACTTCTTCTTCCTCCTCTTGTTCACCTTCTTGCACTTCTTCTCTTTCCACATCTTCTTCTTCTTCCTTTTCTTCTACTTCTTCCACTTGTTTTGCAAACTCTCCTTCTTCATCCTCTTCTTCTCTTCTTTCCACTTCTTCTGCCTCCTCTAGTTCTCTTGATTCCACTTCTTCTTCATCCTCTGCTCTCCTTTTTTTCTTCCTCTTCATATCCTTCTTCTTCTTCTCCTTCCTTCGTCTTCTCCTTCTTTTTCTCCTTCTTCTGCTGTCACTTGCATTTCTACCTCTTGTTTTCCTTCTTTTGCTTCTTCTTCATCATCCCTACTCCTGCAACTACTTCTTCTTCTTCGTCTTGTTCAACTTCTTCCACTTCTACTGCTTCCACTTGTTCTTCTTCCTCCTTCTCTTCTTGCACTTCTTCTGCTACACTACCTCTTCTTCCTCCCCTTCTTCTTCCACTTCTTCTTCCATCTACCTTTCCTTGCTTTCCTTCTACTTACTTTTCTCCCTTTTCCTCCACTTCTCCATCCACTTCTTCTTCTTCAACTTTCCCTCGTCCACTACTTCTCCTTCTTCCACTTCTTATTCTTCATCCCCTTTCCTTCCACAGCTTCTTCTTCATCCTCTTTTTCTCATTCTTTGACTTCTTCTTCTTCTTTCTATTGTTCTCCTTCTTCCACTTGCAATTCTTCCTCTTCTTCTCGTTTTACCACTTCTTCTTCTTCCTCTTCTTCTCCTTCTTCCACTTCTTCTTCCACTTCTTCTTCTTCATCCCCTCTCATTCCAATACTTCCTCCTATTCCTCTTGTGCTCCTTCTACCAATTCTTCTGCTGCCACTTGTTGTTGTTCTTCTTTTTCGTGTCCTTCTTCCTCTTCTTTTGCTTAACCTTTTTTTCTTCCATTTCTTTTCCTTCCACTACTTCTTCTTCTTCCCTTACCTTCTTCTCCTTCCTCTTTTTCTCCACCCCCCTCTTCTTTTGCTTCCAATTGTTCCTCTTCCTCTTCTTCTTCTTCCCCTAAAGCTTCTGCTTACACTTCTTCTTCTTCTTCCTCTTCGCCTCCATATTCCACTTCTTCTGCTTCTTCTTGCCTTCGCTTCCCTTCCCCTCGCTCCTCTCCTCCTATTCTCCTTGTTCCAGTTCTTCTAATTCATCCCACCTCCTTCCACTACTTGTTCTTCCTCCTCTTGTTCACCTTCTTCCACTTCTTCTCTTTCCACATCTTCTTCTTCCTTTTCTTCCTCTTCTTCCACTTCTTTTGCTTATTCTCGTTCTTCTTCCTACTCTTCTCTTTCTTCCACTTCTTTTGCCTCCTCTAGTTCTCTTTCTTCCACTTCTTCTTCATCCTCTCCTCTCCTTCTTTTTCTTCCTCTTCATCTCGTTCTTCTTCCCTTTCCTTCATCTTCTCCCTCTTTTTCTCCTTCTTGTCCTTCCACTTGCATTTCTACCTATTGTTCTCCTTCTTCCACTTCTGTTGCTTCCACTTGTTCTTCTTCTTCCTTATATTCTTGCACTTCTTCTGCTACACTACCTCTTCTTCCTCCCCCTTCTTTTTCTCCTCCTTCTTCCACTTCTTCTTCATCCTCCCTTGCCTTGCTTTCCTTCATCTTACTCTTCTCCCTCTTCCACTACTTCTCCTTCCACTTCTTCTTCTTTCTCTTGTTATCCTTCTTCCACTTCTTCATCCCCTTTCCTTCCACTGCTTCTTCTTCTTCCTCTTTTTCACATTCTTCCACTTCTTCTTCTTCTTCCTATTGTTCTCCTTCTTCCATTTGCACTTCTTCCACTTCTTCTTCTTCCTCTTCTTCTGCTTCTTCCACGTATTCTTCCTCCTCTTGTTCTCTTTCTTCCACTTCTTCTTCTTCCTTCCCTTCTCCTTCTTGCACTTCTTCTACCTAGACTACCTCTTCTTCCTCCCCTTCTTATTTTCCCCCTTCTACCACTTCTTCCTCCTCCTCCCTTGCCTTGCTTTCCTTCTTCTTATTCTTCTCCCTCTTCCACTACTTCTCCTTCCACTTCTTCTTCTTCCTCTTCTTCTCCTTCATCCCCTTTTCTTCCACTGCTTCTTCTTCTTTTTCTCATTCTTCCACTTCTTCTTCTTCTTCCTATTGTTCTCCTTCTTCCACCTGCCCTTCTTCCTCTTACTTCTCGTTCTTCCAGTTCTTCTTCTCCTTTTCCTTCTTCCACTTCTTCTTCCTCCTCCTGTTCTCCTTCTTCCACTTCTTCTTCTTCATCCCCTTTCATTCCATTACTTCTTCTTATTTGTCTTGTTCTCCTTCTGCCACTTCTTCTGCTTCCATTTATTGTTGTTCTTCTTTTTTTTGTCTCCTTTTTCCACTTCTTCTGCTTAGACTTCTTCTTCTTGTCATTGTTTTTGGCATTCATATCATTCCCTCCTTCTTCGAAAAGATTCATCCTCGAACCTATGACTTTATTTTCCTACAAATTTATTCACTTATAATGAACAAAATAACCTCCAGGATCAAATACAACTTGTAAAAAATCATGCATCAAAGAAGTTCTCCTTTTTGGTGCCCAAACCCAAACTTGAAAATTTTTCTCATTTGAATTTCACCAGTGGACTCGATGTACAATGACGCTCTAGGAGTGATATCAATATTTTTCTTCCTTACCCATGACAATTTGTGGGTTGTATACTCATGATCCTGTGCATTTATAATATCAAGAGAAGAAGAAAAATCAATAGTAGTTAAAATTTTATAGTTCTTTTTCTGTCTTTCTCTTTCCTTTTCTCTCTCTTCCTCTTCACTCTTTTCTTTTTCTATTTTTCCCTTTTCTTCTCTCTCTTTTTTTCTTTTCTCCTTCAACTTAAGTATCACAAACTTGGCTTGGTGCTAGAAATTTCAAATTAAGCTTGCGTCCTTCATGCACCAAAGAAACTGAAAATTTTTCAGGATTAATCTTTTTATCATTCAGCCAAGATCTCCCTAAAAGAAAATGACATGAGTTCATGGGAGCAATATCGCATGTCACTTCATCCACGAATTTTCCAATAGTGAATTTAAACTTAGTTTATCTAGGATGAAGACTCGTCGATAGGTTGAGTTTATTCACCAATCTTTCGCTCACGACGTTGCTACAACTTCCTCCATCAACTGTAAATAAACATAAATGACCTTCTATTAAACACCTTGTATAAAAAATATCCACCATAGTTTCAAACCTAGAGCCAAAGCTTTGATACCAACTGATAGAAATCCAGAGCGGTTGGATTCGTCTTGCGGATCTATCTAGGTTGGAAGGTAATAAGTTAACAAAATAATGAGAATTGGGTAAACAAGAAAATGGAAAGGATGAAAATGGTTTAACGAAGGGATAGATGACGCCACTTCCAAGGATGGAAGATAAGTTATATGACGCCACAAGGGTAGTGATTTACCCTTGATAAGTCTAGTAGAATGCCACAAGGAAAAATTCCTTGATAAGTTCTAAAGAGAAATTCATCTCTCACAAGAAAGTAAAACCCAATTATAATTTCACTAATTCAATGGTTCTCCTTTGAGTACAATTCAGCCCCTATTTATAGCACTAGGTGGTTGTTCAAAATCGTAACTCCCAAAAGAAAAATTAAATACTTCATTATCATGCAATTAATTCCTAAATTAATGAAACGTTACAAAAAACGAAAAGTCATTGTTTTTTGCATTCATATCAGTTCTCCTTCTTCCACTTCTTCTTTTTCATCCCCTCTTATTCCATTCCTCTCGTTCTTATTCTACCAGTTCCTCTGCTTCCACTTGTAGTTCTTCTTCTTTTTTGTCTCCTTCTTCCACTTCCTCTGCTTCCACTTCTTCTTCTTCCTCATCTTCCATTTCTTCTCCTTCCACTACTTCTTCTTCTTCCCTTTCCTTCTTCTCCTTCCTCTATTTCTCCATCCCCCCACTTCTTTTGCTTCCAATTTTTGCTCTTCCTCTTCTTCTCCTCCCCCCAAATCTTCTACTGACACTTCTTCTTCCTCTTCCTCTTCTCCTCCATATTCCACTTCTTCTTCCCTTCCCTTCCCCTCCTTCTTCCTTTTCCTCCTTTTCTCCTTCTTCCAGTTCTTCTTCTTCATCCCACCTCCTTCCATTACTTCTTCTTCCTCCTCTTGTTCACCTTCTTCAACTTCTTCTCTTTCCACAACTTCTTCTTCTTCCTTTTCTTTTCCTTCTTCCACTTCTTCTGCTTACTCTCCATCTTCTTCCTCTTCTTCTCTTTCTTCCACTTCTCCTGCGTGCTCTTGTTCTCTTTTTTGCACTTCTTCTTCTTCATCCCCTTTCCTTCCACTGCTTATTCTTCTTCAACTTTTTCTCATTCTTCCACTTCTTCTTCTTCTTCTTCCTGTTGTTCTCCTTCTTCCACTTGCACTTCTTCCTCTTTTTCTCGTTCTTCCACTTCTTCTTCTTCATCCCCTTTGCTTTCACTGCTTCTTCTTCTTCCCTTTTTTCTCATTGTTCCACTTCTTCTTCCTATTGTTCTCCTTCTTCCACCTGCACTTCTTCCTCTTCTTCTCGTTCTTCCACTTCTTCTTCTTCGTCTTTTTCTCCTTCTTATCCTTCTTCTCCTTCCCCAAAATCTTCTACTTACATTTCCTCTTCTCCTACCTCTTCTCCTCCATATCCCAAATCTTTTGCTTACACTTCTTCTTCTTCTTTCTCTTCTCCTCCATAATGCACTTCTTCTGCTTCTTCTTCCCTTCCCTTCCCCTCCTTCTTCCTTCTCCTCCTTTTCTCCTTCTTCCAGTTCTTCTTCTTCATCCCACCTCGTTCCACTACTTCTTCTTCCTCCTCTTATTCACCTTCTTCCACTTCTTCTCTTTCCACATCTTCTTCTTCTTCCTTTTCTTCCCTTTCTTTCACTTCTTCTACTTACTCTCCTTGATAGAAATCCAAAGGGGTTGGATTTGTTTTGCGGATCTATCTAGGTTGGAAGGTAATAAGTTAACAAAACAATGAGAATTGGGTAAACAACAAAATGGAAAGGATGAAAATGGTTTAACAAAAGGATAAATGACGCCACTTCCAAGGATGAAAGATAAGTCATATGACGCCACAGGGGTACCCTGATAAGTCTAGCAGAACGCCACAAGAAAAAATTCCTTCATAAGTTCTAAAGAGAAATTCATCTCTCACAAAAGTGTAAAATCCAAATATAATTTCATTAATTCAAATGGTTCTCCTTTAAGTACAATTCAGCCCCTATTTATAGAATTAGGTGACTGTTCAAAATCATAAATTCTAAAAGAAAAATTAAATACTTCATTATCACGAAATTATTACATATGATTAATTGCATGTTACCTTAATTCCTAAATTAATCAAACGTTACAAAAAACGAAAAGTCATTATTTTTTACATTCATATCATTACCTCCTTCTTCAAAAAGATTCGTCCTCGAATCTATGACTTTATTTTCCTACAAATTTTATTCACTTATAACGAACAAAAAAACCTCCAGGATCACATACAACTTGTAAAAAATCACGCATAAAAGAAGTTTTCCTTCTTGGTGTCCAAACCCAGACTTGAAAATTTTTCTCATGAATTTGAATTTCAACAGTGGACTCGATGTACAATGACACTCTAGGAGTGATATCAATATTTCTTCCTTACCAATTACCATTTGTGGGTTGTATACTCATGATCCTGTGCATTTATAATATCAAGAGAAGAAGAAAAATCAATAGCAGTTAAAGTTTTATAGTTCTTTTTCTGTCTTTCTCTTTCCTTTTCTCTCTCTTCTTCTTCACTCTTTTCTTTTTCTATTTTTCTCTTTACTTCTCTTTCTTTTTCTATTTTCTCCTTCAACTTAAGTTGATCATCACAAACTTGGCTTGGTACCAGAAATTTCAAATTAAGCTTGCGTCCTTCATGCACCAAAGAAACTAAAAATTTTTCAGGATTAATCTTTTTATCCTTCAGCCAAAATCTCCCTAAAAGAAAATGACATGAGTCCATGGGAGCAATATCACATGTCACTTCATCCATGAATTTTCCAACCGTGAATTTAAACTTAGTTTGTATAGGATGAAGACTCGTCGATAAGTTGAGTTTATTCACCAATCTTTTGCTTACGACGTTGCTACAACTTCCTCCATCAACTGCAAATAAACATAAATGACCTTCTATTAAACATCTTGTATAAAAAATATCCACCATAGTTTCAAACCTAGAGCCGAAGCTCTGATACCAACTGATAGAAATCCAGAGGGGTTGGATTTTTTTTGTGGATCTATCTAGGTTGGAAGGTAATAAGTTAACAAAACAATGAGAATTGGGTAAACAAGAAAATGGAAAGGATGAAAATGGTTTAACGAAAGGATAAATGACGCCACTTCCAAGGATGAAAGATAAGTCATATGACGCCACAGGGGTACCCTGATAAGTCTAGCAGAACGCCACAAGGAAAAATTCCTTGATAAGTTCTAAAGAGAAATTCATCTCTCACAAAAGCGTAAAATCCAAATATAATTTCATTAATTCAAATGTTTCTACTTTAAGTACAATTCAGCCCCTATTTATAGAACTAGGTGACTGTTCAAAATCATAAATTCTAAAAGAAAAATTAAATACTTTATTATCACGCAATTATTACATATGATTAATTGCATGTTACATTAATTCCTAAATTAATCAAACGTTACAAAAAACGAAAAGTCATTATTTTTTGCATTCATATCAAATCCTAATCTGATTATAGCCACTTTTCAAGTCTATTTTTGAGAATACACATGCACCATAAAGTTCATCGAGAAGATCATCTAACTTGGGAATTGGATGCCTATACTTGATGGTGATGTTGTTTATGGCTCTACAATCAGAACACATCCTCCATGAGCCATCTTTCTTTGGCACCAGAATCACAGGTACAACACACAGGCTCATGCTATCTCTCACCCAACCTTTGCTCATGAGTTCAGCCACTTGCCTTTCAATCTCCTTAGTTTCTTGTTGGTTGCTCCTATATGCTGGCCGATTGGGTAATGATGCTCCTGGAATGAGATCAATGTGATGCTCAATTCCCCTCAAAGGTGGCAATCCACTAGGTACACTCTCTGGAAAAACATCTTGGAAATTCTGCAAAAGAGGTTTAACACAAGAAGACAATTCAAAATTTTCAAATTGGTTAGCATGCAAAAACTGACTTGTACAATACAACAAATATAGGGGTTGTCTTGCACAAAACAGCCTCTTAACTTCCTCTTTTTTTGCTAAACAAGTGTGTTTTTCCTCAAGTGTTTCAATATCTTTCTTTTCTCTATTTTTCCTCTGAAGTGTTTTGCTCTTCCTCTCAAGTGTTTCACTCTTTCTTTCATTTGCTAACTTTTCTCTCATTTTGATTTGATCCTCACACACCTCTTTAGGAGACAAAGGCTTGAGAACCAACTTTTTATCCTGATACATGAAAGAAAATTTGTTAGTGAAGCCGTCATGAATGGCTTTGGTATCATACTGCCACGGCCTTCCCAAAAGGATATGGCTGGCCTCCATGAGAACCACATCACATATGACTTTATCTTGATATTTTCCAATGGAGAACGAAACTACTGCTTGTTGTTTCACTTGAACTTTTTCTCCTTCAGTAAGCCATTGAAGTTTATATGGTCTAGGATGCGGTGTAGTGTCCATGTTCATCTTTGACACTAATCTTGAACTCACCACATTGGTACAACTCCCTTCATCAATAATTACCAAACAAACATTACCATTGACTGAATATCTTGTGTGAAAGATGTTCTCCCTTTGAGATGCATCCTCGGCCTTGACTTGACTTCCAAGCATCCTCCTAATCATATACAACTCTCCTTCATTAGCCTTTAATTCTTCATCACTCTCCTCTTCTTCTCCACCACTAGCTTCTGATTGGCTTGTGTATTCCCCATTATCTTTGAGAAGAACAATCTTCTTTGTCGGACATTCATAGGCATAATGACCCATGCCCAAGCACTTGAAACACTTCACTTCTCTAGTCTTTTTAGGAGGATGTTCAGGTTGCTTTTGAGGTGCTTTTCCATGGTTAGAAAGTGATGCATTGCTTGAGGAGGCAGCATCCTCTTTCCTAACTCTATCCTTCCAATTTGAAGGATTATACCCGGTAGAACTTCTTTTTGTTGTACTATTTCATTTTATTTGTTGTTCAACTTGAATGGCCTTATGTAAAAGGTCCTCCATCTCCACAAACTCCTGCAACTCAACAACATCTCTGATGGCATGATTTAAACCACTAAGGAAGCGAGCCATAGTTAGCTCAGGATCTTCTTCAATTTGGGCTTGGATGATTAACATCTCCATCTCCTTATAATACTCCTCCACTCCCTTGCTTCCTTGAGACAATTTCTGAAGTTTTAATTTTATATCCCTATGGAAGCTAGAAGGTATATACCGCCTCCTCATGATCCTCTTCATTTCAGCCCAAGTGTCCACCTTAGGCTCCTCATTTCTAATCCTCTCCCTTTGCAACTTATTCCACCAAATGAGTGTATAATTTGAAAATTCAGCAGCTGCAAGTCTCACCTTTTGCTCCTCACTATAATTGTTGCAAGTATGCCTCAGGATCACTCCTACCCTTGAAAGGAGGCACATTCAACTTCACTCCTTCTATTCTTCCTTCATTTCTATTTGGCCTTCCTCCTCCACCTTGTTGGGTTCTATTCTCCAATTGGTCCAACTTCTCATGGAATTCATCTTGTTGTTCATCAATCTCTCTAAATGCTGAGATAATGCAGTAATTTGAAGCTGAAGATCATTGTTATTATTTCTTTCTGCCATGATAAAGAAACAGGTCAAATGTCACAAGAAAAAGTATGTATGTGGTGTTTGAAAATGTTCTCACCCACTCAAGTGTTTGTGCTAAAAAAAAATTGGCTTTTACTATAATGAAACTCTCTTGCCTTTTTCCTCTTTATTCCTCCTTAAGTTCTTAACAAACCAAAAGAGAAAAACTCAAAGACAAACACGAACTTGTGTGCAGGCAAATAAGGCACAAGAAAACTAACAAAATGACTAAAATGAAACCCAACAAAAGCAACAAATACTAAGACAGCAATTGGAAATTTTTTTTACACCAACAAGACAGAAGAAATTTGTCTCAAAATGAAAACAAAGGAAGTACGAAAAGAAATGGACAAAAACTGGGCACACAAAAACAAAGGTACAAACAGCCACAACCAGAATTTTGAGTAGAAAATTGTGCAGCCAATTTTAACAGGTAAAGACACAAACAGAGGATAAAATTTTGCCTTAAAATGAAACTAACAAGTGCAGCAAAATCCAGCAAGAATGTGCAGTATATGTGAAGCCAAAACAGAGTGAAATTGACACAATTTGTAACCAAGAAGTGCAGCCCAAAATTTCAGAAATGTAAACTAACAAGGTGCAATAATTTTTCCTTCAAATCAAACACAATATTACCTTCAAAATGAAGAATTTCTAGCATGAACCATTCAACCAATTTTATTTTTTTTAAACTCATTTGCATTCTTTGTTTTGCTTCTCTTTTTTTTTCTCTATATTTTTTTCCTTCAGATTTTCAGAATTCCTCTTCCTTTTTTTTTTTTAAAATCTCAGATTTTTTTAAGGGCTTAACTATTGCAATGGTTCAGCCTAACTGATTGACAATTAAGGTAATATTATTGATGATAAGAATCAAGGAAAGAAATTACCCCAAGTGCAGCCTTGCAATTCCTAGAAACCAAAGCTCTGATACTGAATTATATGAATCCTCTGTCAGTTTAGGATTCTGGAAGGACCTTAGGAATTTAGCTTGCTGCCTTAACAAAATTTATCAACGTGGAATGCAAACAATTGCCAAAAAATAAAGTGATTAGAATTACTATCTAACTCTTAAACATAGAATGGAAATTAAAAGTTATTGAAATTCAACGAGTAAACAAGTTTTCGAATAGTGTAGGACTTTCCTGTGCCATTGATCATAGAGTTTGCTGGGCAGAATTGAGTATGAATGGAAAAGACAGAAAATGGAATTGGAAGTGATAGACTCCACACTTCCAAGGATGGAAGATATGTCTACGAGATTGCACACACAAAGGGGTGAATTACCTTTGATAAATCTCAAAAGATTTTGGATTGTCAAGAACCCAAAGGAGAGAAAACCTCAACTAGTTTTTTTTATTTCCAAAATATTCTGCCTTACATATCAGTCTTGCCCAAATTTATATGCCTAATAAACTCAGCTTGTGTAGGTTTAGTGGCTTTCTAAATTTAGCTGAAGTTACAAAATAATAAAAACTAATATTGGGCAGCTTTATAACAAAGTGTAACTGCCAAAGCAAATTAAACATGTATATTAATTAGAATTGATAACCTAGGTGGCTGCAACTTTAATTAGACAATTCTGATTACCCACCATTAACTAAGTAAACTCCAAGAAAATGAGTTTAATTTATTCCAAACTTCTCTTCCATTAAGGTCAAGCATTGCTCTCTTCAGTCCTGAGACAATTAACAATTTGAAACTTTATTTCTTCAATGTTTGGCTCTTTTTGCAAAACGGCTGCCAATACTTGTTGAATAGCTTCCTTAGCTCTTCTTGTCCTTGCCCTTGTCATAGGTCCTCCAAGTCCTTCAAGCTTCATGTCCTTATCACCTTCCCCCAAATCTTTTGCTTACACTTCTTGTTCTTCTTCCTCTTCTCCTCCATATTCCACTTCTTTTGCTTCTTCTTCCCTTCCCTTCCCCTCCTTCTTCCTTTTCCTTCGTTTCTCCTTCTTCCAGTTCTTTTTCTTCATCCCACCTCCTTCCATTACTTCTTCCTCCCCTTGTTCACCTTCTTCCACTTCTTCTCTTTCGACATCTTCTTCTTCTTCCTTTTCTTCTCCTTCTTCTGCTTACTGTCCTTCTTCTTCCTCTTCTTCTCCTTCTTCCACTTCTCCTGCCTCCTCTCGTTCTCTTTCTTCCACTTCTTCTCATCCTCTCCTCTCCTTCTTTTTCTTCCTCTTCATCTCCTTCTTCTTCTTCCCTTTCCTTCGTCTTCTCCTTCTTTTTCTCCTTCTTCTGCTTCCACTTGCATTTCTACCTCTTGTTCTTCATCATCCCCACTCCTTCAACTACTTCTTCCTTCCCTTCTCTTTCCCTTCTCCTTCTTGCACTTCTTCTGCCTATACTACCTCTTCTTCCTCCCCTTCTTCTTTTCCTCCATCTTCCACTTCTTCTTCCTCCTCCCTTGCCTTGCTTTCCTTCTTCTTACTTTTCTAACTCTTCTACTACTTCTCCTCCCACTTCTTTTTCTACCTCTTCTTCTCCTTCTTCCAGTTGTTCTTCTTCATCCCCTTTCCTTCCACTGCTTCTTCTTCTTTTGCCTTTTCTAATTCTTGCACTTCTTCTTCTTGCTACTGTTCTCCTTGTTCAACTTGCACTTCTTCCTCTTCTTCTCATTCTTCCACTTCTTCTTCTGCCACTTCTTCTCTTTCTTCGACTTCTCCTGCCTCCTCTTGTTCTCATTCTTCCGCTTCTTGCACTTCTTCCTCTTCTTTTCGTTCTTCCACTTCTTCTTCTTCCTCTTCTTCTACTTCGTCCACTTCTTCTTCCTCCTCCCGTTCTCCTTCTTCCATTTCTTCTTCTTCATCCCCTCTCATTCCACTACTTCCTCCGCTTCCTCTCGTTCTCCTTCTACCAGTTCCTCTACTTCCACTTGTTGTTCTTCTTCTTTTTTGTCTCCTTCTTCCACTTCTTTTGCTTGCACTTCTTCTTCTTCCATTTCTTCTCCTTTCGCTACTACTTCTTCTTCCCTTTCCTTCTTCTCCTTCCTCTTTTTCTCCATCCCCCCACTTCTTTTGCTTCCAATTTTTGCTCTTCCTCTTCTTCTCCTCCCCCCAAATCTTTTGCTTACACTTCTTCTTCTTCTTACTCTTCTCCTCCATATTCCACTTCTTCTGCTTCTTCTTCCCTTCCCTTCCCCTCATTCTTCCTTTTTCTCCTTTTATCCTACTTCCACTTGTTCTCCTGGTTCAAGTTCTCCTTCTTCATCCCACCTCCTTCCACTACTTCTTATTCCTCCTCTTGTTCACCTTGTTCCATTTCTTCTCTTTCCACATCTTCTTCTTCTTCCTTTTCTTCTCCTTCTCCTTCCTCTGTTTCTCCATCCCCCACTTCTTTTGCTTCCAACTGTTTCTCTTCCTCCTCTTGTCCTTCCCCCAAATCTTCCGCTTACACTTCTTCTTCTTCCTCCTCTTCCCCTCGATATTCCACTTCTTCTGCTTCTTCTTCCCTTCCCATTCCCTCCTTCTTCCTTTTCTTGCTTTTCTCCTTCTTCCAGTTCTTCTTCTTCATCCCACCTCCTTACACTACTTCTTCTTCCTCCTCTTGTTCACCTTCTCCCCCTTCTTAACTTTCCACATCTTCTTCTTCTTCCTTTTCTTTTCCTTCTTCCACTTCTTCTGCTTACTCTCCTTCTTGTTCCTCCCCCCTTGCCTTGCTTTCTTTGTTATTACTCTGCTCCCTCTTCTTCTTCCTCTTTTTCTTATTTTCCACTTCTTCTTCTTCTTCCTATTGTTCTCTTTCTTCCACTTGCACTTCTTCATCTTCTTCTCGTTCTTCTACTTCTTCTTCTTCCTGTTCTTCTACTTCTTCCACTTATCCTCCTCCTCCCGTTCTCCTTCTTCCATTTCTTCTTCTTCATCCCCTGTCATTCCACTACTTCCTCCTACTCCTCTTGTCGTCCTTCTACCACTTCTTTTGCCTACACTTCTTCTTCTTCCATTTCCCCAAGTTCTGTGGCTTGCAATTGTTTCTCTTCCTCTTCTTCTCCCTCCCCGAAATCTTTGTGTTTATACTTCTTCTTCTTCTTGCTCTTCTCCACTATATCCCACTTCTTCTCCTTCTTCTTCCCTTCTCTTCCCCCCCTTCTTCCTTTTCGTCATTTTCTCTTTCTTCCAGTTCTTTTGCTTCATCCCACCTCCTTCCACTACCTCTTCTTCTTCCTCTTGTTCACCTTCTTCCACTTCTTCTCTTTCCACATCTTCTTCTTCCTTTACTTCTCCTTCTTCCACTTCTTTTGCTTACTCTCCTTCTTGTTCCTCTTCTTCTTCTTCTTCTTCTTCTTCTTCTTCTTCTTCTTCTTCTTTTTCTTCCACTTCTCCTCCCTCCTTGATGAGGACACAACTACAAACAAAGACAGTAAGGTGCTTGAAGGACTTGGGACATCTATGACAAGGGCAAGAGCTAGGAAAGCAAGAGAAGCTTTACAACAAATGGTAGCAACAATTCTGGAAACTGCACCTAATGAAAAGGACATAGAGGCAAAATTAATTCAATGCATGGTCATCATTGAAGATTCATGAAATAGAGAATGTTGCTGCAAAGTTATTTTAATCAAAGTAGGTTTAATTAAATAAAGTTGTAAAAAGTGTTTGCCATGCTTTAAAAACAGTTTATTTTAATTTTTCTTTTATTTTGGAGTGTTGAATTTTAGTGGTTGTCTAGTTTTCCTTCAGTGTGGTTGTTGCCTTTTCATATGCACTAGTAGGGAGGTTATTTAATAAATAAGCCTCAATCAATGTTAGTAAATGGTGCATTTATTTCTTGGCTTTATGGAATTCCTATATGTATTGCATTTCAATGGAAATAGACAGACTGGGCTTTGGATAAAACTTTTCTTAAGAGAGTGTATCTCCTAGGTTCTTGGCTGAACCAAGCTTGAGACTTATCAAGGGCCTTCCACCCCTTGTGGCGTCTTTGAGACTTATCTTCCTTTCCGGAAGTGGCGTCTCCCCCAAAACCACCATCATCCCCAATTCTTACCTTTTTGTTTTTCCATTCTAACAAATAGTCCTAATCGGTCCGTTCTGAATTCATGGCAAGAGGAATTCACATCACTCCTCTTATTCTCTTTCTTCCACTTCTTCTTCCTCCTCTCCTCCACCCTTGCCTTGCTTTCCTTCTTCTTACTCTTCTTCCTCTTCCACTTCTTCTTCGTCATCCACACTCCTTCAACTGCTTCTTCTTATTCCTTCTTTTCTCATTCGTCAACTTCTTCTTCTTCTTCCTATTGTTCTCCTTCTTCCACTTGCGCTTCTTCCTCTTCTTCTCGTTCTTCCACTTCTAGTTCTTCCTCTTCTACTTTTTCCACTTCTTCCTCCTCCTGTTCTCCTTCTTCTACTTGTTCTTCTTCATCCCCTCTCATTCCACTACTTCCTCCTATTCCTCTCGTTCTCCTTCTACCACTTCTTCTGCTTCAACTTGTTATTCCTCCAATTTTCATCTAATTCTTCCACTTCTTTTGCTTACACTTCTTCTTCTTATTCCTCTTCTCTTCAATATTCCACTTCTTCTTCTTATTACTCTTCTCCCTCTTCCACTACTTCTCCTTCCACTTCTTCTTCTTCCTCTTCTGATAGCAATTTGGCGTCATATGATACCAACTGATAGAAATCCATAGGGGTTGCATTCGTTTTGTGGATCTATCTAGGTTGGAAGGTAATAAGTTAACAAAACAATGAAAATTGGGTAAAAAAAAGGGAAAGGATGAAAATGGCTTAACGAAGGGATAAATGACGCCACTTCCAAGGATGGAAGATAAGTCATATGACGCCACAAGGGTAGTGATTTACCCTTGATAAGTCTAGTAGAACGCCACAAGGAAAAATTCCTTGATAAGTTCCAAAGAGAAATTCATCTCTCATAAAACCCAAATATAATTTCACTAATTCAATTATCGCCCTTTGAGTACAATTCAACCCCTATTTATAGAACTAGGTGGCTGTTCAAAATCATAACTTCTAAAAGAAAAATTAAATACTTCATTATCACGCAATTATTACATATGATTAATTGCATGCTACATTAATTCCTAAATTAATGAAACGTTACAAAAAACGAAAAGTCATTGTTTTTTGCATTCATATCATCTTCTTCTCCTTTTTCCACTTCTTCTTCATCCCCTTTCCTTCCACTGCTTCTTCTTCTTCCCTTTTTCCTCATTCTTCCACTTCTTCTTCTTCTTCATATTCTTCTCCTTCTTCCACTTCTTCTTCCTCCTCTAGTTTTCCTTCTTCCATTTCTCCTTCTTCATCCCTTCTCATTTCACTACTTCCTCCTATTCCACTTGTTCTCCTTCTACCACTTCTTCTACTTCCACTTATTGTTCTTCTTCATTTTCGTTTCATTCCACTACTTCTTCTTACACTTCTTCTTCTTACCTTTCCTTCTTCTCGTTCCTCTTTTTCTCCACCCCCCACTTCTTTTGCTTCCAATTGCTCTTCTTCCTCTTCTTCTCCTTCCCCCAAATCTTCTACTTACACTTCTTCTTTTTCTTCCTCTTCTCCTCCATATTCCACTTCTTCTGCTGCTTCTTCCCTTCCTTTCTCGTCCTTCTTGCTTTTCCTCCTTTTCTCCTTCTTCCAGTTCTTCTTCTTCATCTGACCTCCTTCCACTGCTTCTTCTTCCTCCTCTTGTTCACCTTCTTCAACTTCTTCTCTTTCCACATCTTCTTCTTCTTCCTTTTCTTCTCCTTCTTCAACTTCTTCTGCTTACTCTCCTTGTTCTTCCTCTTCTTCTCTTTCTTCCACTTCTCCTGCCTCCTCCTGTTCTCTTCCATTAAGGTCAAGCATTGTTCTCTTCAATAATGATACAATTAACAATTTTAAAGTTTATTTCTTCAATGTTTGGCTCCTTTTGAAAAAGGGATGCCAATACTTGTTGCATAGCTTCCTTAGCTCTCCTTGTTCTTCTTACCTTTCCTTTGTCTACTGCCTCTTTTTCACCTCTTCTTCTTCCACTTGCATTTCTACCTCTTGTTCTCCTTCTTCCACTTCTTCTTCAGGATCCCCACTCCTGCAACTACTTCTTCTTCTTCCTCCTTTTCACTTCAGCTGCTTCCACTTGCTCTTCTTCTTCCATCCCTTCTCCTTCTTGCACTTCTTCTGCCTACACTACCTCTTCTTCCTCCACTTCTTCTTCTCTTCCTTCTTCCACTTCTTATTCCTCCTCCCTTGCCTTGCTTTCCTTCTTCTTACTCTTCTCTATCTTCCACTATTTCTCCTTCCGCTTCTTCTTCTTCCTCTTCTTTGCCTTCTTCCACTTCTTCTTCATTCCCTTACCTTCCACTACTTCTTCTTCTTCCTCTTTTTCTCATTCTTCCACTTCTTCTTCTTCTTCCTATTGTACTCGTTCTTCCACTTCTCCTTCTTCCAGTCCTTCTTCTTCATTCCACCTGCTTCCACTAGTTCTTCCTCCTCCTCTTGTTCAACTTCTTCCACTTCTTCTATTTCCACATCTTCTTCTTCTTCCTTTTCTTCTCTTTCTTCCACTTCGTCTGTTTACACTCCTTCTTCTTGCTCTTCTTCTCATTCTTCCACTTCCTCTGCCTTTTCTTGTTTTCTTCTTTCACTTCCTCTTCATCCTCTCCTCTCCTTCTTTTTCTTCCTCTTCATCTCCTTCTTCTTATTCCTTTTCCTTCGTCTTATCCCTCTTTTTCTCCTTCTTCTGCTTCCACTTACATTTCTACCTTTTGTTCTTCTTCTTCCACTTCTTCTCCATCATCCCCACTCCTTCAACTACTTCTTTTTCTTCCTCTTGTTCACCTTCTTCCACTTCTGCTACATCCACTTGTTCTTCTTCTTCCTTCTTTTCTCCTTCTTGCACTTCTTCTGCCTACACTATTTCTTCTTCCTCCCCTTTTTCTTCTCCTCCTTCTACAACTTCTTCTTCCTCCTCCCTTGCTTTGCTTTCCTTCTTCTTACTTTTCTCCCTCTTTCACTACTTCTCCTTCCACTTCTTCTTCTTCCCATTGTTCTCCTTCTTCGACTTCTTCTTCATCCCTTTTCCTTCCACTTGCATTTCTTCCTCTTCTTCTCGTTCTTCCACTTCTTCTTCTTCCTCTTCTTCTCCTTTATTTTCTTTTTCTTCCTCCTCCCATTCTCCTTGTTCTGCTTCTACTTCTTGATCCCCTCTCATTCCACTACTTTCTCTTGTTCCTCTTGTTGTTCTTCTACCACTTCTTCTGCTTCCACTTGCACTTCTTCCTCTTCTACTTCCTCTTGTTCTCCTTCTTCCACTTCTTCTTCATCCTCCCGTTCTCCTTCTTCCACCTCTACTTCTTCATTTCTGCTCATTCCACCCCTTCCTCCTATTCCTCTTGTTCTCCATCTACCACTTCTTCTACTTCCACATGTTGTTCTTCTTCATTTTCGTCTACTTCTACCACTTCTTCTGCTTACACTTTTTCTTCTTCCTCTTCTTCCATTTCTTCTCCTTCGACTACTTCTTCTTCCCTTTCCTTCGTCTTCTCCTTCTTTTTATTCAACCTCTGCTTCCACTTGCATTTCCACCTCTTCTTCTTCTTCCTATTGTTCTCCTTCTTCCACTTGTACTTCTTCCTCTTCTTCTCGTTCTTCCAATTCTTCTTCGTCCTCTTCTTCTCCTTCTTCTACTTCTTTTTCCTCCTCCCGTTCTCCTTCTTCCACTTCTTCTTTGTCCTCTCGTTCTCCTTCTTCCACTTCTTCTTCTTCATTTCCTCTCATTCCACCGCTTCCTCCTATTCCTCTAATTCTCCATCTAGAACTTCTTCTGCTTCCACTTGTTCTTCTTCTTCATTTTCGTTTCCTTCTACCACTTCTACTTACACTTCTTCTTCTTCCATTTCTTCTCCTTCCACTACTTCTTCTTCTTCCTTTTCCTTCTTCTCCTTTGTGTTTTCTTCATCCCCCATTTCTATTGCTTCTAACTGTTGCTCTTCCTCTTCTTTTCCTTCCCCCAAATCTGCTGCTTACACTTCTTCCTCTTCTTCCTCTTTTCCTCCATATTCCACTTCCAATGTTTCTTCTTCCCTTCCCTTGCCTTCCTTCTTTCTTTTCCTCCTTTTCTCCTTCTTCCTCTTCTCCTCCATATTCAACTTCCTCTGTTTCTTCTTCCCTTCCTTCTCCTCTCCTTCTTCTTCTTCCTTTTCCTTCTTCTTCTCCCTCTTTTTCTCCTTCTTCTGCTTCCACTTGCATTTCTACCCCTTGTTCTCTTTCTTCCACTTCTTCTTCAACATCCCCACTCCTTCAAATACTTCTTCTTCTTCCTCTTTTTGACGTTCTTCCACTTCTAATGCTTCCACTTGTTCTTCTTCTTCCTTCCCTTCTCCTTCTTGCACTTCTTCTGCCCACACTACCTTTTGTTCCTCCCCTTCTTCTTCTCCTCCTTCTTCCATTTCTTCTTCCTCCTCCCTTGCCTTGCTTTCCTTCTTCTTACTCTTCTCCCTCTTCCACCACGTCTCCTTCCACTCCTTCTTCCTCTTCTTCTCCTTCTTCCACTTCTTCTTCTTTATCCCCTTTCCTTCCACTCCTTCTTCTTCTTCCTTTTCTTCTCATTTTTCCACTTCTTCTTCTTCTCCCTGTTGTCCTCCTTCTTCCACTTGTACTTCTTCCTCTTTTTCTCGTTCTTCCACTTCTTCTTCTTCTTCTTCTTCTCCTTCTTCCACTTCTTCTTCCTCCTCCGGTTCTCCTTCTTCTACTTTTTCTTCTTCATTGCCTCTTATTCCACTACTTGCTCCTATTCCTCTTATTCTCCTTCTACCACTTCTACTTGTTGTTCTTCTTCTTTTTCATCTCCTTCTTCCAGTTCTTTTGTTTACACTTCTTCTTCTTCCTCTTCTTCCATTTGTTCTCCTTCCACTAGTTCTTCGTCTTTATTTTCTTCTTCTGCTTCCTCTTTTCCTCCACCCCCCACATCTTTTGCTTCCAATTGTTGCTTTTCCTCTTCTTCTCCTTCCCACTTCTTCTTCTTCTTCCTCTTCTCCTCTATATTCCACTTCTTCAGCTTCCTGTTCCCTTCCCTTCCCCTCCCTCTTCCTTTTCCTTCATTTCTCCTTCTTCCAGTTCTTCTTCTTCATCCCACCTCCTTCCACTACTTCTTCTTCCTCCTCTTGTTCACCTTTTTCCACTTCTTCTCTTTCCACATCTTCTTTTTCTTGCTTTTCCTCTCCTTCCACTTCTTCTGCTTACTCTCCTTGTTGTTCCTCTTCTTCTCTTTCTTCCACTTCTTCTGCCTCCTCTTGTTCTCTTTCTTCCACTTTTTCTTGATCCTCTCCTCTCCTTCTTCTTCTTCCGTTTCCTTCCTCTTTTCCCTCTTTTTCTCCTTCTTCTGCTTCCACTTGCATTTCTACCTCTTGTTCTCCTTCTTCCACTTCTTCTTCATCATTCCTAGTCCTTCAACTACTTCTCCTCTTCCTCTCGTTCACCTTCTTCCACTTCTGCTGGTTCCACTTGTTCTTCCTCTTCCTTCCCTTCTCCTTCTTCCTCTTCTTCCCTTGCCATGCTTTCCTTCTTCTTAGTCTTCTCCCTCTTCCACTACTTCTCCTTCCACTTCTTCTACTTCCTCTTCTTCGCCTTCTTCCACTTCTTCTTCCTCATCCCCTTTCCTCTCACTGCTTCTTCTTCTTGCTGATTTCCTCCATATTCCACTTGTACTGCTTCTTCTTCCCTTCCCTTCCCTTCCCCACCTTCTTCCTTTTCGTCCTTTTCTCCTTCTTCCAGTTCTTATGCTTCATCCCACCTCCTTCCACTACTTCTTCTTCCTCCTCTTGTTCACCTTCTTCCACTTCTCTTTCCACATCTTCTTCTTCTTCCTTTTCTTCTCCTTCTTCGACTTCTTCTATTTACTCTCCTTCTTCTTCCACTTCTTCTCATTCTTCCACTTCTCCTACCTCCTCTTCTTCTCATTCTTCCACTTCTTTTTCTTCCTCTCCTCTCCTACTTCTTCTTCCATTTCCTATGTCTTCTCCCTCTTTTTCTCCTTCTTCCACTTCTGCTACTTCCACTTCTTCTTCCTATTGTTCTCCTTCTTCCACTTGCACTTCTTCCTCTTCTTCTCGTTCTTCCACTTCTTCTTCTTCCTCTTCTTCTCCTTCTTCCACTTCTTCTTCCTCCTCCTGTTCTTCTTCTTCCACTTCTTCTTCTTCATCCCCTCTCATTCCACTACTTCTTCCTATTCCTCTTGTTCTCCTTCTACCACTTCTTCTGCTTTCACTTATTGTTCTTCTTCTTTTTCATCTCCCTCTTCCACTTCTTCTATATGCTTCCTCTTCTTCTCTTTCCAGTACTTATTCTTCTTCCGTTTCCTTCTTCTCCTTCCTCTTTTTCTCCATCGCCCACTTCTTTTTTGCTTCCAAATGTTGCTCTTCCTCTTCTTCTTCTTCCCCAAATCTTCTGCCTACACTTCTTCTTCCTCTTCTCTTCCATGTTCCACTTCTTTTGCTTCTTCTTCCCATCCCGTCCTCTTTTTCTCCCATATTCCAGTTCTTCTTCTTCATCCCACCTCCTTCCAATATTTCTTCTTCCTCCTCTTGTTCAGCTTCTTCCACTTCTTCTATTTCCATATCTTCTTCTTCTTCCTTCTCTTCTTGCAGTTCTTCTGCTACACTACCTCTTCTTCCTTCCATTCCTCTTCTCCTTGTCCTTCCACTTCTTCCTCCTCCCTTGCCTTGCTTTCCTTCTTCTTACTTTTCTCCCTCTTCCACTACTTCTCGTTCCACTTCTTCTTCTTCCTCTTCTTCTCCTTCTTCCACTTCTTCTTCTTCTTCATCCACTTTCCTTCCACTGCTTGTTCTGACTCCTCTTGTTCTCATTCTTCCACTTCTTCTTCTTCTTCCTATTGTTCTTCTTCTTCCACTTGCACTTCTTCTTCTTCTTCCTATTGTTCTTCTTCTTCCACTTGCACTTCTTCTTTTCCTTTTTGTTCTTCCACTTTTTCTTCTTCCTCTTCTTCTCCTTCTTCCACTTATTCTTCCTCCTCCCATTCTCCTTCTTCAATAATTCTTCCTCCTCACGTTCTCCTGCTTCAACTTTTTCTTTTTCATCCCCTCTCATTCCACTACTTCCTCCTGTTCCTCTTGTTCTCTTTCTACCAGTTCCTCTGGTTCCACTTGTTATTCTTCTTCTTTTTCGTCTCCTTCTTCCACTTCTTCTGCTTCCACTTCTTCTTCTTCCTCTTCTTCCATTTCTTCTCCTTCCACTACTTCTTCTTCCATTTCATTCTTCTCCTTCGTCTTTTTCTCCATCCAACACTTCTTTTGCTTCCAATTGTTGCTCTTCCTCTTCTTCTCCTTCCCCCAAATCTTCCGCTTACACTTCTTCTTCTTCCTCCTCTTCCCCTGGATAATCCATTTCCTCTGCTTCTTCTTCCCTTCCCTTCACCTCCTTCTTCCTTTTCCTTTCTCCTTCTTCTAGTTCTTCTTCTTCATCCCATCTCCTTCCACTACTTTTTCTTCCTCCTCTTGTTTCCACCTTCTTCCACTTCTTCTCATTCCACATCTTCTTCTTCTTCCTTTTCTTCTGCTTCTTCCAGTTCTTCTGCTTACTCTCCTTCTTGTTCCTCACCCCTTGCCTTGCTTTCCTTCTTCTTAGTCTTCTCCCTCCTCCACTACTTCTCCTTCCACTTCTTCTTCCTCTTCTTCTCCTTCTTCCACTTCTTCTTCTTCATCCCCTTTCCTTCCACTGCTTCTTCTTCTTGCTCTTCTCCATATTCCACTTCTTCTGCTTCTTCTTCCCTTCCCTTCCCCCCGTTCTTCCTTTTCACCCTTTTCTCCTTCTTTCAGTTCTTCTGCTTCATCCCACCTCCTTCCACTACTTCATCTTCCTCCTCTTATTCACCTTCTTCAACTTCTTCTCTTTCTACATCTTATTCTTCTTCTGCTTCTTCTCTTTCTTCCACTTCTCCTGCCTCTTCTTGCTCTCTTTCTTGCACTTCTTTTTCTTCATCCCCTTTCCTTCCATTGCTTCTTCTTCTTCACTTTTTTCTCATTCTTCCACTTCTTCTTCTTCTTCCTATTGTTCTCCATCTTCCACTTGCACTTCTTTCTTTTTTTCTTGTTCTTCCACTTCTTCTTCTTCTTCTTATTGTTTTCCTTCTTGCACTTGCACTTCTTCCTCCTCCCGTTCTACTTCGTCCACTTCTACTTCTTCAACCCCTTTGCTTTCACTGCTTCTTCTTTTCCCCCTTTTTCTCATTGTTCTCCTTCTTCCGCCTGCACTTCTTCTGCCTAGACTACCTCTTCTTCCTCCTCTTCTTGTTCTCCTCCTTCTTAGACTTCTTGTTCCTCCTCCTTTGTCTTGGTTTCCTTCTTCTTACTCTTCCTCTTCCACTACTTCTCCTTCGACTTCTTCTTCGTCTTCTTCTCTTTCTTCCACTTTTTCTTCTTCATCCCTTTTCCTGCCTCTGCTTCTTCTTCTTCCCATTTTTCTCATTCTTCCACCTCTTCCTCTTCTTCCTATTGTTCTCCTTCTTGCACTTCACTTCTTCATCTTCTTCTCGTTCTTATATTTCTTCTTCTTCCTCTTCTTCTCCTTCTTCCACTTCTTCTTCTTCATCCCCTCTCATTCCACTACTTCCTCCTCCTATTCCTCTTATTCTCCTTCTACCACTTCTTCTGCTTCCACTTATTCTTCTTCTTCTTTTTCGTCTCCTTCTTCCACGTCTTCTGCTTACACTTCTTCTTCTTCCTCCTCTTCCATTTCTTCTCCTTCCACTGCTTCTTCTTCTTCCTCTTTTTCTCATTCTTCCACTTCTTCTTTTTCTTCCTATTGTTCTCCATCTTCCAGTTGCACTTCTTCCTCTTCTTCTCGTTCTTCTTCTTCTTCTTCTTCCTATTGTTCTCCATCTTCTACTTGCACTTCTTCCTCTTCTTCTCGTTCTTCGACTTCTTTACACTTCCTCTTCTTCCATTTGTTATCCTTCCACTACTTCTTCTTCTTCCCTTTCCTTCTTCTCCTTCCTTTTTTTCTACATCCCCCACTTCTTTTGCTTCCAATTGTTGCTCTTCCTCTTCTTCTCCTTCCCCCAAATCTTCTACTTGGACTTCTTCTTCTTCTTCCACTACTTCCACTACTTCTTCCTCCTCTTGTTCACCTTCTTCCACTTCCTCTCTTTCCACATCTTCTTTTTCTTCTTCCTTTTCTTCTCCTTCTTCCGTATACTCTCCTTCTTCTTCCTCTTGTTCTCTTTCCTCCACTTCTCATGCCTCCTCTTGTTCTCTTTCTTCCATTTCTTCTTCATCCTCTCCTTTCCTTCTTGTTCTTCCTCTTCATCTCCTTCTTCTTCTTCCCTTTCCTTCCTCTTCTCCCTCTTTTTCTCCTTCTTCTGCTTCCACTTGCATTTCTACCTTTTGTGCTCCTTCTTCTTCATCATTCCCAGTCCTTCAACTACTAATTCTTCTTCCTCTTGTTCACCTTCTTCCACTTTTGCTGCTTCTGCTTGTTTTTCTTCTTCTTCCTCCTCCCTTACCTTGCTTTCCTTCTTCTTACTCTTCTCGCTCTTCCACTTCTTCTTCGTCCCCTTGTTCTCCTTCTTTCACTTCTTCTTCTGCATCCACTTTCCTTCCACTGCTTCTTCTTCTTCCCCTTTTCTTCCACTGCTTCTTCTTCTTCCCCTTTCCACCACATATTCTTCTTCTTCCCCTTTTTCTTGTTGTCCACTTCTTCTTTTTCCTATTGTTCTCCTTCTTCCACTTCTTCTTCCTCGTTCCGTTCTCTTTCTTCCACTTCTTCTTCTTAATCCCCCCTCATTCCACTACTTCCTCCTATTCCTCTTGTTCTCCTTCTACTACTTTTTCTGCTTCCACTTGTTCTTCTTCTTCTTTTTCGTCTCCTTCTTCCTCTTCTTCTGCTTACACTTCTTCTTCTTACATATCTTCTCCTTTCACTACTTCTTCTTCTTCCCTTTCCTTCTTCTTCTTCCTCTTTTCCTCCATCCCCTAGTTTTTTTGCTTCCAATTGTTACTCTTACTCTTCTTCTCCTTCCCCCAAATGTTCTGCTTACACTTCTTCTTCTTCTTCCTCTTTGCCTCCATATTCCCCTTCTTTTGCTTCTTGTTCCCTTCCCTTCCCCTCCTTCTTCCTTTTCGTCATGTTCACCTTCTTCCAGTTCTTCTTCTTCATCCCACCTCCTTTCACTACTTCTAATACCTCCTCTTGTCCACCTTCTTCCACTTTTTCTCTTTCCACATCTTCTTCTTCTTCCTTTTCTTCTCCTTCTTCCAGTTCTTTTGCTTACTCTCTCCTTCTTCTTCCTCTTCTTCTCTTTCTTCCACTACTCCTGCCTCCCCATGTTCTCTTTCTTCCACTTCTTTTTCATCCTCCCCTCTCCTTCTTTTTCTTCCTCTTCACGTCCTTCTTCTTCTTCCCTTTCGTTCGTCTTCTCCCTCTTTTTCTCCTTCTTCTGCTTCCACTTGCATTTCTAAATCTTGTTCTCCTTCTCCTAGTTCTTCTTCATCAACCCCCCTCCTTCAACTACTTCTTCTTCTTCCTCTTGTTCACCTTGTTCCACTTCTGCTGCTTCCAGTTGTTCTTCTTCTTCCTTCCCTTCTCCTTCTAGCACTTCTTCTGCCTACACTACCTCTTCTTCCTCCCCTTCTTCTTCTCCTACTTCTTCCACTTTTTCTTCCTCCTCCTTTGCCTTGCTTTCCTTCTTCTTACTCTTCTCCCTTTTCCTCTACTTCTCATTCCACTTCTTTTTCTTCCTCTTTTTCTCCTTCTCCCACTTCTTCTTCTTCATCCCTTTTCCTTCCACTGCTTCTTCTTCTTCCCCTTTTTCTCATTCTTCCATTTCTTCTTCTTTTTCTTCTTCCTATTGTTCTCCTTCTTCCACTTGCACTTCTTCCTCTTCTTCTTGTTCTTCCACTACTTCTTCTTCCTCTTCTTCTCCTTCTTCCACTTCTCCTTCCTCCTCCCGTTCTCCTTCTTCCACTTCTTCTGCTTCTTCCCCTCTCATTCCACTACTTTCTCCTATTCCTGTTGTTCTCCTTCTACCACTTCTTCTGCTTCCACTTGTTGTTCTTCTTCTTTTTTGCCTCCTTCTTCCACTTCTTGTGCGTAAACTTCTTCTTCTTCCTCTTCTTCCATTCCTTCTCCTTCCTCCTCCATTGCTTTGCTTTCCTTCTTCTTACTATTCTCCCTCTTCTACTACTTCTCCTTCCAATTCTTCTTCTTCCTCTTGTTCTCCTTCTTCCACTTTTTCTTCTTCATCCCCTTTCCTTCCACTGGTTATTCTTCTTCCCTTTTTTCTCGCTCTTCCACTTCTTCTTCTTCTTCCTATTGTTCTCCTTTTTCCACATGCACTTCTTCCTCTTCTACTCGTTCTTCCACTTCTTCTTCTTCCTCTTCTTCTACTTCTTCCTCTTCTTCTACTTCTTCCACTTCTCCTTCGTCCTCTCATTCTCCTTCTTCCATTTCTTCTTCTTCATCCCCTTTCATTCCACTACTTATTCCTATTCCTCTTTTTCTCCTTCTACCATTTTTCTGCTTCCACTTGTTGTTCTTATTCTTTTTCATCTCCTTCTTCCACTTCTTCTGCTTACACTTCTTCTTCTTCCATTTCTTCTCCTTCAACTACTTTTTCTTGTTCTCTTTCCTTATTTTGCTTCTAATTTTTGCTCTTCCTGTTCTTCTCCTTCCCCCAAATCTTCGGCTTAGACTTCTTCTTCCTCTTCTCCTCCATATTCCACTTCTTCTTCCCTTCCCTTCCCTTCCCCTCCTTCTTCCTTTTCCTTTTTTTCTCCTTCTTTCATTTCTTCTTCTGCATCCCACCTCCTTCCACTACTTCTTTTTTCCTCCTTTTCACCTTCTTCCACTTCTTCTCTTTCCACATCCTCTTGTTCTTCCTTTTCTTCTCCTTCTTCTACTTCTTCTGCTTACTCTCTTTCTTCTTCCTATTGTTCTCTTTCTTCCACTTCTCATGCCTCCTCTTGTTCTCTTTCTTCCACTTCTTCTTCATCCTCTCCTCTCCTTCTTTTTCTTCCTCTTCATCTCCTTCTTCTTCTTCCCTTTCCTTCGTCTTCTCCTTCTTTTTCTCATTCTTCTTCTTCCACTTGCATTTCTACCTCTTGTTCTCCTTCTTTCCACTTCTTAATCATCCTTACTTCTTTAATTACTTCTTCTTCTTCCTCTTGTTCAGCTTCTTCCACTTCTGCTGCTTCCACTTGTTCTTCTTCTTCCTTCTCTTCTCCTTCTTGCACTTCTTCTGCCTACACTACCTCTTCTTCCTCCCCTTCTACTTCTACACGTGCTTCCACTTCTTCTTCCATCTCCATTGCCTTCCTTTCCTTCTTCTTACTCTCTCCCTCTTCGACTACTTCGGCTTCCACTTCTTCCACTTGCACTTCTTCCTATTCTTCTCGTTCTTCCACTTCTTCTTCTTCCTCTTCTTCTCCTTCTTCCACTTCTTCTTCCTCCTCCCGTTCTCCTTCTTCCACTTCTTGTTCTTCATCCTGATACAAATCCAAAGGGGTTGGATTTGTTTTACGGATCTATCTAGGTTGGAAGATAATAAGTTAACAAAACAATGATAATTAGGTAAACAAGAAAATGGAAAGGATGAAAATGGTTTAACGAAGGGATAGATGACACCACTTTCAAGGATGGAAGATAACTCTAGCAGAATGCCACAAGGAAAAATTCCTTGATAAGTTCTAACGAGAAATTCGTGTCTCACAAAAGGGTAAAACCCAATTATAATTTCACTAATTCAATGGTTGTCCCTTGAGTACAATTCAGCCCCTATTTATAAAACTAGTTTGTTGTTCAAAATCATAACTCCCAAAAGAAAAATTAAATACTCCATTATCACGCAATTATCACATATGATTAATTGCATGTTACATTAATTCATAAATTAATGAAACGTTACAAAAAATGAAAAGTCATTGTCTTGTCTTCTCTGTCTTTTTCTCCTTCTTCCACTTCTACTGCTTCCACTTCTTCTTCTTCCTACTCTTCTCCTTCTTCCACTTGCACTTCTTCCTCTTCTTCTCATTCTTCCACTTCTTCTTCTTCCTCTTCTTCTCTTTCTTCCATTTCTTCTTCCTCCTCCCGTTCTCCTTCTTCCACTTCTTCTTCTTCATCCGCTCTCATTCCACTACTTCTTTCTATTCCTCTTGTTCTCCTTCTACCACTTCTTCTGCTTCTACTTATTGTTCTTCTTCTTTTTCGTCTCTCTCTTCCACTTCTTCTACTTATACTTCTTCTACTTCCCCTTCTTGTCCTTCTTCCATTTCTTCTCCTTCCACTACTTCTTCTTCTTGCCTTTCTCCTTCCTCTTTTTCTCCATCGCCCACTTCTTTTGCTTCTAAATGTTGCTCTTCCTCTTCTTTTCCTTCCCCAAAATCTTCTGCTTACACTTCTTCTTCCTCTTCTCCTCCATGTTCCACTTCTTTTGCTTTTTCTTCCCTTCCCTTCCTCTCTTTCTCCCTTTTCCTCCTTTTCTCCTTCTTCCACTCATTCCCCTTCTTCCAGTTCTTCTTCTTCATCCCACCTCCTTCCAATACTTCTTCTTCCTCCTCTTGTTCAGCTTCTTCCACTTCTTCTCTTTCCACATCTTCTTCTTCTTCGTTCTCTTCTTGCACTTCTTCTGCTACACTACCTCTTCTTCCTTCCCTACTTCTTCTCCTCCTTCTTCCACTTCTTCTTCCTCCTCTCTTGCCTTGCTTTCCTCCTTCTTGCACTTCTTCTGCTTACACTTCTTCTTCATCCTCTTCTTCCATTCCTTCTCCTGCCACAACTCTTCTTTCCTTTCCTTCTTCTCCTGCCTCTTTTTCTCCATCTCCCACTTTTTTTGCTTCAAATTGTTGCTCTTCCTCTTCTTCTCCTTCCCCCCAATCTTCTGCTTACACTTCTTCTTCTTCTCCTCCATATTCCTCTTCTTCTCCTTCTTCCACTCCTTCTTCCTCCTCCCGTTCTCCTTCTTCCACTTCTTCTTCTTCATACCCTCTCATTCCACTACTTCCTCCTTGTTCTCCTTCTACCACTTCTTCTTCTTCATCCCCTTTCCGTCCACTGCTTCTTCTTCTTCCTCTTTTTCTCATTCTTCCACTTCTTCTTCTTCTTCATCTGCTCTCATTCCACTACTTCTTCCTATTCCTCTTTTTCTCCTTCTACCACTTGTACTGCTTCAACTTGTTGTTCTTCTTCTTTTTCATCTCCTTCTTCCACTTCTTCTGCTTACACTTCTTCTTCTTCCATTTCTTCTCCTTCTACTACTTCTTCTTGTTCCCTTTCCTTCGTTTCCTTCCTCTATTTCTCCATCCCCCACTTCTTTTGCTACCATTTGTTCCTCTTCCTCTTCTTCTCCTTCCCCAAAATATTCTACTTACACTTCTTCTTCTTCTTCCTCTTCTCCATATTCCACTTCTTCTGCTTCTTCTTCTCTTCCCCTCCCCTCGTTCTTCGTTTTCCTCCTTTTCTCCTTCTTCAAGTTCTTGTTCGTCATCCCACCTCTTCCACTCCTTCTTCTTCGTGTTCCTATTGTTCTCCTTCTTCCAGGTTCACTTCTTCCTCTTCTTCTCTCGTTCTTCCACTTCTTCTTCTTCCTCTTCTTCTCCTTCTTCCCCTTCTTCTTCCTCCTCTCGTTCTCTTTCTTCCATTTCTTCTTCTTCATCGCCTCTCATTCCACTACTTCCTCCTATTCCTCTTGTTCTTCTTCTACCACTTATCCTCCTTCCACTTGTTGTTCTTCTTCAATTTCTTCTCCTTCCACTACTTCTTCTTCCTTTTCTTCCTTCTTCCAGTTCTTCTTCTTCATGCCACCTCCTTCCACTACTTATTCTTCCTCCTCCTATTCACGTGCTTCCGCTTCTTCTACTTCTTCCATTTCTTGTGCTTACTCTCCTTCTTCTTCCTCTTCTTCTCTTTGTTCAACTTCTTCTCCCTTCTCTTGTTCTCTTTCTTCCACCTCTTCTTCATCCTCTCCTCTCCTTCTTTTTCTTCCTCTTCATCTCCTTCTTCTTCTTTCCTTTCCTTCGTCTTCTCCCTTTCTTCTGCCTCTTCTGCTTAAACTTGCATTTCTACCTCTTGTTCTCATTCTTCAACTTCTTCTTCTTCATCATCCCCTTTTTCTTCCACTGCTTCTTCTTCTTCCTATTTCTCTCATTCTTCCACTTCTTCTTCTTCTTCCTATTGTTCTCCTTCTTCCACTTGCACTTATTGCTCTTCTTCTCGTTGTTCTACTTCTTCTTCTTCCTTTTGTTCTCCTTCTTCCACTTGCACTTCTTCCTCTACTTCTCCTTCTTCCACTTCTTCTTCGTCCTCTTCTTCTCCTTCTTCCACTTCTTCTTCCTCTTCTCATTCTCCTTCTTCCACTTCTTCTTCCTCCTCTCGTTCTCCTTCTTCCAGTTCTTCTCCCTCCTCCTGTTCTCCTTTTTCCACTTCTTCTTCCTCCTCCCGTTCTCCTTCTTCCACTTCTTCTTCTTCATCCCCTCTCATTCCACTACTTCCTCCTATTCCTCTTGTTCTCCTTCTACCACTTGTTCTTCTTCTTCTTTTTCGTCTCCTTCTTTCACTTCTTCTGATTACACTTGTTCTTCTTCCTCTTCTTCCATTTCGTCTCCTTCCCCCGCTTCTTTTGCCTCCAACTATTGCTCTTCCTCTTCTTCTCCTTCCCCCAAATCTTCTGCTTATACTTCTTCTTCTTCTTCCTCTTCTCCTCGATATTCCACTTCTTCTGCTTCTTCTTCCCTTCCCTTCCCTTCCCCTTCTTCTTCCTTTTCCTCTTTTTCTCCTTCTTGCAGCTCTTCTTGTTCACTCCTTTCACTACTTCTTCCTCCTCTTGCTCACCTTCTCCCACTTCTTCTCTTTCCACATCTTCTTCGTCTTCCTTTTCTTCTCCTTCTTCCACTTCTTCTACTTACTCTCATTCTTCTTCCTCTTCTTCTCTTTCTTCCACTTCTTCTGCCTCCTCTTGTTCTCTTTCTTCCACTTCTTCTTCATCCTCTCCTCTTGTTCAACTACTTCCGTTTCGTTCATCTTCTCCCTCTTTTTCTACTTGTTCTGCTTCCACTTGCATTTGTACCTCTTGTTCTCCTTGTTCCACTTCTATTGCTTCCACTTCTTCTATCTATTCCTTTCCTGCTCCTTCTTGCACTTCTTCTGCCTATAGTACCTCTTCTTCCTCCCCTTCTTCCACTTCTTCTTCCTTCTCCCTTGCCTTGCTTTCCTTCTTCTTACTCTTCTACCTCCTCCACTACTTCTCCTTCCATTGCTTCTTCTTCCTCTTCGTCTTCTTCATCCCCTTTCCTTCCACTAGTTCTTCTTCTTCCCGTTTTTCTCATTCTTCCTCTTCTTCTCCTTCTTCCACTTCTTCTTCCTCCTCCCGTTCTCCTTGTTCCACTTCTTCTTCTTGATCCCCTCTGATTCCACTACTTCCTCCTATTCCTCTTGTTCTCCTTCTACCACTTTTTTTGCTTCCACTTGTTGTTCTTCCTCTTCATCCATTTCTTCACCTTCAACTACTTCTTCTTCTTCCCTTTCCTTCTTCTCCTTCCTCTTTTTCTCAATCCCCCACTTTTTTTGCTTCCAATTGTTGCTCTTCCTCTTCTTCTCCTTTCCCCAAATCTTCTGCTTACACTTCTTCTTCTTCTTACTCTTCTCCTGCATATTCCACTTCTTCTGTTTCTTCTTCCTTTCCCTTGCCCTCCTTCTTCCTTTTTACTTCTTTTCTCCTTCTTCCAGTTCTTCTACTTCATCCCACGTGGTTCCACTAGTTCTTCTTCCTCCTCTTGTTCACCTTCTTCCACATCTTCTTCTTCTTCCTTTTCTTCTCCATCTTCTGCTTACTCTCCTTCTTCTTCCTGTTCCTCTCTTTCTTCCACTTCTGCTTCATCCTCTCCTCTCCTTCTTTTTCTTCCTCTTCATCTCCTTCTTCTTCTTTCTTTTCCTTTGTCTCCTCCCTCCTTCTTCTACTTGCACTTGCTTTTCTACTTCTTGTTCTCCTTCTTCCACTTCTTCTTAATCATGCACACTCCTTCAACTACTTCTTGTTCCTCTTGTTCACCTTCTTGCACTTCTGCTACTTCCACTTGTTCTTCTTCTAACTTCTCTTCTCCTTCTTGCACTTCCTCTACCTACACTACCTCTTATTCCTCTTCTTCTTCTTCTCCTCCTTCTTCCATTTCTTCTTCCTCCTCCCTTGCCTTGCTTTCCTTCTTCTTACTCTTCTCCCTCTTACACTACTTCTCCTTCCTCTTGTTGTCCATCTTCCACTTCTTCTTCTTCATCCCGTTTCCTTCCACTACTTCTTCTTATTGGCTTTCCTTTGTCTTCTTCTTCTTCTTCTTCCTATTGTTCTCCTTCTCCCACTTGTTCCTCTTCATCTCGTTCTTCCACTTCTTCTACTTCCTCTTGTTCTCTATCTTCCATTTCTTCTTCATCCTCCCGTTCTCCTTCTTCCACTTCTTCTTCTTCATTTCCTCTCATTCCACCACTTCCTCCTATTCCTCTTGTTCTCTATCTACCACTTCTTCTGCTTCCACTTGTTGTTCTTCTTCATTTTGGTCTCCTTCTACCACTTCTGCTTACACCTCTGCTTACACTTGTTCTTCTTCTTCCCTTTCCTTCTTCTCCTTTCTCTTTTTCTCCATCCCCCATTTCTTTTGCTTCCAATTGTTGCTCTTCCTCTTCTTTTCCTTCCCCCAAATCTCCTGCTTACACTTCTTCTTCTTGTTCCTCTTCTCCTCCATATTCCACTTCCTTTGTTTCTTCTTCCCTTCCCTTGCCCTCTTTCTTGCTTTTCCTCCTTTTCTCCTTCTTCGTCTTCTCCTCCTTCTTTTTCTTCCTTTTCCTTCTTCTTCTTCCTCTTTTTCTCCTTCTTCTGCTTCCACTTGCATTTCTACCTCTTGTTCTCCTTCTTCCACTTCTTCTTCCTAATCCCCACTCCTTCAACTACTTCTTCTTCTTCCTCTTGTTGACGTTCTTCCACTTCTGATGCTTCCACTTGTTCTTCTTTTTCCTTCCCTTCTCCTTCTTGCATCTCCTGCCTACACTACCTTTTCTTCCTCCCCTTCCTCTTCTCCTCCTTCTTCCACTTCTTCTTCCTCCTCCCTTGCGTTGCTTTCCTTCTTCTTACTCTTCTCCCTCTTCCACTACGTCTCCTTGCACTTCTTCTTCTTCCTCTTCTTCTCCTTCTTCCACTTCTTCTTCTTCATCCCCTTTCCTTCCACTGCTTCTTCTTCTTCCTTTTTTTCTCATTCTTCCACTTCTTCTTCTTCTTCTCCTTGTTGTTCTCCTTCTTCCACTTGCACTTCCTCCTCTTCTTCTCGTTCTTCCACTTCTTCTTCTTCCTCCTCTTCTTCTCTTTCTTCCACTTCTTCTTCCTCCTTTGGTTTTCCTTCTTCCACTTCTTCTTCTTCCTCTTCTTCCATTTGTTCTTCGTCTTTATTTTCCTTCTTCTACTTCCTTTTTTTCTCTATCCCCCACATCTTTTGCTTCCAATTGTTGCTCTTCCTCTTCTTCTCCTTCCCACTTCTTCTTCTTCTTCGTCTTCTACTCCATATTCCACTTCTTCTGCTTCTTGTTCCCTTCCCTTCCCCTTATTCTTCCTTTTCCTCCATTTCTCCTTCTTCGAGTTCTTCTTCTTCATCCCACCTCCTTCCACTACTTCTTCTTCCTCTTGGTCACCTTCTTCCACTTCTTCTCTTTCCACATCTTCTTTGTCTTCTTTTTCCTCTCCATATTCCACTTTTTCTGCTTACTCTCCTTCTTCTTCCTCTTCTTCTCTTTCTTCCACTTCTTCTGCTTCCTATTGTTCTCTTTCTTCCACTTATTCTTCATCCTCTCCTCTCCTTCTTCTTTTTTCGTTTCCTTCCTCTTCTCCCTCTTTTTCTCCTTCTACTTCCACTTGCATTTTTACCTCTTGTTCTCCTTCTTCCACTTCTTCTTCATCATCCCTAGTCCTTCAAGTACTTCTTCTTCTTCCTCTTGTTCACCTTCTTCGACTTTTGCTGGTTCCACTTGTTCTTCTCCTTCTTCCACTTCTTCTGCCTACACTACCTCTTCTTCCTCCCCTTCTTCTTCTCCTCCTTCTTCGACTTGTTCTTCCTCCGCCCTTGCCTGGCTTTCCTTCTTCTTAGTCTTCTCCCTCTTGCACTGCTTCTGCTTCCACTTCTTCTTCTTCCTCTTCTTCTCCTTCTTCCACTTCTTCTTCTTCATCCCCTTTCCTTCCACTGCTTCGTCTTCTTGCTCTTTTCCTCCATATACCACTTATGCTGCTTCTTCTTCCCTTCCCTTCCCCCCTTTTTCCTTTTCATCCTTTTCTCCTTCTTCCAGTTCTTCTGCTTCATCCCACCTCCTTCCACTACTTCTTCTTCCTCCTCTTGTTCACCTTCTTCCACTTCTTCTCTTTCCACATCTTCTTCTTCCTTTTCTTCTCCTTCTTCCACTTCTTCTGCTTACTCTCCTTCTTCTTCCTTTTCTTGTCTTTCTTCCACTTCTCCTACCTACTCTTGTCCTCATTCTTCCAGTTCTTCTTCTTATTCCATTTCCTTTGTCTTCTCCCTTTTTTTCTCCTTCTTCCACTTCTGCTGCTTCCACTTCTTCTTTCTTCCTATTGTTCGCCTTCTTCCACTTGCACTTCTTCCTCTTCTTCTCGTTCTTCCACTTCTTCATCTTCTTCTTCTTCTCTTTCTTCCACTTCTTCTTCCTCCTCATATTCTCCCTCTTCCACTTATTCTTCTTCATCCCCTCTCATTCCACTTCTTCTTCCTATTCCTCTTATTCTCCTTCTACCACTTCTTATGCTTCCACTGATTGTTCTTCTTCTTTTTCGTCTCCCTCTTCCACTTCTTCTACTTAAACTTCTTCTCCTTCCTCTTCTTGTCCTTCTTCCATTTCTTCACCTTCCACTACTTCTTGTTCTTCCCTTTCCTTCTTCTCCTTCCTCTTTTTCTCCATCCCCCACTTCTTTTGCTTCCTAATGTTGCTCTTCCTCCTCTTCTCCTTCCCCCCAAATCTTCTACTTACACTTCTTCTTCCTCTTCTCCTCCATGTTCCACTTGTTTTGCTTCTTCTTCCCTTCCCTTCCTCTCTTTCTCCCTTTTCCTCCTTTTCTCCTTCTTCCACTCATTCCTCTTCTTCCAGTTCTTCTTGTTCATCCCACCTCCTTCCAATACTTCGTCTTCCTCCTATTGTTCATCTTCTTCCACCTCTTCTCTTTCCACATCTTCTTCTTCTTCCTTCTCTTCTTGCACTTCTTCTACTACACTACTTCTTCTTCCTTCCCTTCTTCTTCTCCTCTTTCTTCCACTTCTTCTTCCTCCTCCATTGCCTTGCTTTCCTTCTTCTTACTCTTTTCCCTCTTCCACTACTTCTCCTTCCACTTCTTCTTCTTCCTCTTCTTCTCCTTCTTCCACTTCTTCTTCTTCATCCCCTTTCCTTTCACTGCTTCTTCTTCTTCCTCTTTTTCTCATTCTTCCACTTCTTCTTCTTCGTCATATTGTTCTTCTTCTTCCACTTACACTTCTTCCTCTTCTTCTCGTTCTTCCACTTCTTCTTCTACCTCTTCTTCTCCTTCTTCCAGTTCTTTTTCCTCCTCCTGTTCTTCTTCTTCCACTTTTTCTTCTTCATCCCCTCTCATTCCACTACTTCTTCCTATGCCTCTTGTTCTCCTTCTACCACTTCTTCTACTTCCATTTGTTGGTCTTCTTCTATTTCGTCTCCTTCTTCTGCTTGTTCTGCTTACACTTCCTCTTCTTCCATTTTGTCTCCTTCCACTACTTCTTCTTCTTCTGTTTCCTTCTTCTCCTTCCTCTTTTTCTCCATCCCCCACTTCTTTTGCTTCCAATTGTTGCTCTTCCTCTTCTTCTCCTTCCCCCAAATCTTCCGCTTACACTTCTTCTTCTTCCTCCTCTTCTGCTTGATATTCCACTTCTTCTGCTTCTTCTTCCCTTCCCTTCCCCTCCTACTTCCTTTTCCTGCTTTTCTCCTTCTTCCAGTTCTTCTTCTTCTTCATCCCACCTCCTTCCACTACTTCTTCTTCCTCCTCTTGTTCACCTTCTTCCCCTTCTTAACTTTCCACATCTTTTTCTTCTTCCTTTTCTTCTCCTTCTTCTACTTCTTCTGCTTACTCTCCTTCTTGTTCCTCCCCCCTTGCCTTGCTTTCTTTCGTCTTACTCTACTCCCTCTTCCACTACTTCTCCTTTCAATGCTTCTTCTTCTTCCTCTTTTTCTCATTTTCCACTTCTTCTTCTTCTTCCTATTGTTCTCCTTCTTCCATTTGGACTTCTTCCTCTACTTCTCGTTCTTCCACTTGTTGTTCTTCCTGTTCTTCTCCTTCTTCCACTTCTCCTCCTCCTCCCGTTCTCCCTCTTCCACTTTTTCTTCTTCATCCCCTCTCATTACACTACTTCCTCATATTCCGCTTGTCATCCTTCTACCACTTCTTTTGCTTACACTACTTCTTCTTCCATTTCTTTTCCTTCAACTACTTCTTCTTCTTCCCTTTCTTTCTTCTCCTTCGTCTTTTTCACCATCCCCGAGTTCTGTTGCTTCCAATTGTTGGTCTTCCTCTTCTTCTCCCTCCCCGGAATCTTCTACTTACACTTCTTCTTCTTGCTCTTCTCCTCCATATTCCACTTCTTCTGCTTCATCTTCCTGTCCCTTCCCACCCTTCTTCCTTTTCATCCTTTTTCTGCTTCTTCCAGTTCTTCTGCTTCACCCGACCTCCTTCCACTACTTCTTCTTCCTCCTCTTGTTCACCTTCTTCCACTTCTTCTCTTTCCACATCTTTTTCTTCCTTTTCTTCTCCTTCTTCCACTTCTTCTGCTTACTTTCCTTCTTCTTCCTCTTCTTCTTTTTCTTCAGCTTCTCCTCCCTCCTCTTGTTCTCTTTCTTCCACTTCTTCTTCCTCCTCTCCTCCTCCCTTGCCTTGCTTTCGTTCTTCTTACTCTTCTCCCTCTTCCACTACTTCTCCTTCCACTTCTTGTTCTTCCTCTTCTTCTCCATCTTCCACTTCTTCTTCTTCATTCCCTTTCCTTCCACTGCTTCTTCTTCTTCCTTTTTTCTCATTCTTCCACGTCTTCTTCTTCTTCCTATTGTTCTCCTTTTTCCACTTGCACTTCTTCCTCTTCTTCTCGTTCTTCGACTTCTTCTTCTTCCTCTTCTTCCATTTTTTCTCCTTCTGCTACTTCTTCTTTTCCCTTTCCTTCTTCTGCTTCCTCTTTTTCACTATCCCGCACTTCTTTTGCTACCAATTGTTGCTATTCCTCTTCTTCTCCTTCCCCCAAATCTTCTGCTTACAGTTCTTTTTCTTCTTCTTCTTCTTCTTCTTCTTCTGGTTCTCCTCCATATTCGACTTCTTCTGCTTGTTCTTCCCTTTCTTTCCTTTCGTTCTTCCCTTTTCTCCTTTTCCCCTTCTTCCAGTTTTTCTTCTTCATGCCACCTACTTCTACTACTTCTTCTTCCTGCTCTTGTTCACCTTCTTCCAGTTCTTCTCTTTCCACATCTTTTTCTTCTTCCACTTCTTTTGCTTACTCTCCTTCTTCTTTCTCTTGTTCTCTTTCTTCCACTTCTTCTGCCTCCTCTTATTCTCTCCTCCACTTCTTCTCCATCCTCTCCTCTCCTTCATTTTCTTTGTCTTCATCTCCTTCTTCTTCTTCCCTTTCCTTTGTCTTCTCCCTCTTTTTATCCTTCTTTTGCTTCGACTTGCATTTCTACCTCTTGTTATCCTTCTTCCATTTCTTCTTCATCATCCCGACTCCTTCAACTACTTCTTCTTCCTCCTCTTCTTCACCTTCTTCCACTTCTGCTCCTTCCACATGTTATTCTTCTTCCTTCCCTTCTCCTTCTTGCACATCTTTTGCCTACACTACCTCGTCTTCCTCCCCTTCTTCTTCTCCTCCTTCTTCCACTTCTTCTTCCTCTTTCCTTGCCTTGCTTTCCTTCTTCTTACTCTTCTCCCTCTTCCACTACTTCTCCTTCCCCTTCTTCTGCTTCCTCTTCTCCTTCTTCCACTTCTTCTTCTTCCTATGGTCTCCTTTTTCCACTTGCATTTCTTCCTCTTCTTCTCGTTTTTCCACTTCTTCTTCCTCTTCTTCTCGTTCTTCCACTGCTTCTTCCTCCTCCCGTTCTCCTTCTTCCACTTCTTCTTCACCATCCCCACTCCTTCAACTACTTCTCCTTCTTCCTCTTGTTAACCTTCTTCTACTTCTACTGCTTCAACTTGTTCTTCTTCTTCCTTCCCTTATCCTTCTTGCACTTCTTCTGCCTACACTACCTCTTTTTCCCCCCCTTCTTCTTCTCCTCCTTCTTCCACTTCTTCTTCCTCCTCCCTTTCCTTGCTTTCCTTCTTCTTACTATTCTCCCTCTTCCAGTACTTCTCCTTCCACTTCTTCTTCTTCCTCCTCTTCTGCTTCCTCCACCTCTTCTTCTTCATCCCCTTTCCTACCAGTGCTTCTTCTTCTTCCCCTTTTTCTCATTCCTCCACTTCTTCTTCTTCTACCTATTGTTCTCCCTCTACAACTTGCACTTCTTCATCTTCTTCTCCTTCTTCCACTTCTTCTTCCTCCTCCCTTGCCTTGCTTTCCTTCTTCTTACTATTCTCCCTCTTCCACTACTTCTCCTTCCACTTCTTCTTCTTCCTCCTCTTCTGCTTCCACCACTTCTTCTTCTTCATCCCCTTTCCTACCACTGCTTCTTCTTCTTCCCTTTTTTCTCATTCCTCCACTTCTTCTTCTTCTACCTATTGTTCTCCCTCTTCCAGTTGCACTTCTTCCTCTTCTTCTCCTTCTTCCACTTCTTCTTACTCTTTCCATTCTCCTTCATCCACTTCTTCTTCCTCCTCCCTTGCCTTGTTTTCCTTCTTCTTACTCTTCTCCCTTTTCCGCTATTTCTCTTTCCACTTCTTCTTCTTCCTCTTCTTCTCCTTCTTCCACTTCTTCATCCCCTTTCCTTCCACTGCTTCTTCTTCTTCCCTATGTTCTCATTCTTCCACTTCTTCTTCTTCATCCTATTGTTCTCCTTCTTCCACTTCCACTTCTTCTTCTTCTTCTCGTTCTTCTACTTCTTCTTCTGCTTCATCCGCTCTCATTCGTCCTATTCCTCTTGTTCTTTTTCTACCACTTCTTCTGCTTCCACATGTTGTTCTTCTTCTTTTGCGTCTCCTTCTTCCACTTCTTCTGCTTACACTTTGACTTCTTCCTTT
This sequence comes from Psophocarpus tetragonolobus, assembly GCA_037954015.1. Classification (NCBI taxonomy): domain Eukaryota; kingdom Viridiplantae; phylum Streptophyta; class Magnoliopsida; order Fabales; family Fabaceae; genus Psophocarpus; species Psophocarpus tetragonolobus. The sequence continues at coordinate 55,369,008 of CM075688.1, read as the reverse complement.
CCTTCTCCTTCTTCCACTTCTTCTTCTTCCTCTTCTTCTCCTTCTTCCACTTATTCTTCTTCGTCCAGTTTCCCCTCTTCCACTTCTTCTTCTTTATCCCCTCTTTTTTTCATTCTTCCACTTCTTCTTATTCCTCTTCTTCCACCTCTTCTTTTTCGTGTCCTTCTTCTACTTCTTCATCCCTTCCTTCCACTGCTTCTTCTTCTCCTTCTTCCAGTTCTTCTTACTGTTCCCATTCTCCTTCTTCCACTTCTTCTTCTTCATCCCCTCTTATTCCACTACTTCGTCCTATTCCTCTTGTTCTCCTTCTAACACTTCTTTTGCTTCCACTTGTTGTTCTTCTTCTTTTTCGTCTCCTTCTTCCACTTCTTCTGCTTACATATCTTCTTTTTCCATTTCTTCTCCTTCCACTACTTGTTCTTTTCCCCTTTCCTTCTTCTCCTTCTACTTTTTCTGCATCGCCCACTTCTTGTGCTTCCAATTATTGCTCTTCCTCTTCTTCTGCTGCCCCCAAATCTTCTGCTTACACTTCTTCTTCTTCTTGTTCCTCTTCTCCTTCATATTCCACTTCTTCTGCTTCTTCTGCCCTTCCCTTCCCCTCCTTCTTCTTTTTCCTCCTTTTCTCCTTCTTCCAGTTCTTCCCCTTCATCCAACCTCCTTCCACTACTTCTTCTTCCTCCTCTTGTTCACCTTCTTCCACTTCTTCTCTTTCAACATCTTCTTCTTCTTCCTTTTCTTCTCTTTCCTCCACATACTCTCTTTGTTCTTCTTCTTCTTGTCTTTCTACCACTTCTCCTGCCTCCTCTTGTTCTCTTTCCTCCAATCTTCTTCATCCTCTCCTCTCCTTCTTTTTCTCCCTTTTCATCTATTTCTTCTTGTTCCCTTTCCTGCGTCTTATCCCTCTTTTTCTCCTTCTTCTACTTACACTTGCATTTCTACCTATTGTTCTCCTTCTTCCACTTCTTCTTCATCATCTCCATCCTTCAACTACTTCTTCTTCTTCCTCTTGTTCACCTTCTTCTACTTCTGCTGCTTCCGCTTGTTCTTCTTCCATCTCTTCTCCTTCATGCATTTTTTCTGCCTACACTACTTCTTCTTCCTCCCCTTCGTCTTCTCCTCCTTCTTCTGCTTCTTCTTCCTCCTCCCAGTCCTTGCATTCCTTCTTCTTACTCTTCTCCCTCTTCCACTACTTCTCCTTCCACTTCTTCTTCTTCCTCTTGTTGTCTTTCTTTCGCTTCTTCTTCATCCTGTCCTCTCCTTGTTTTTCTTTCTCGTCACCTCCTTCTTCTTCTTCCCTTTCGTTAGTCTTCTCCCTCTTTTTCTCCTTCTTCTGCTTCCACTTGCATTTCTACCTCTTGTTCTCCTTTTTCAACTTCTTCTTCATCATCCCCAGTCCCTCAACTACTTCTTCTTCTTCCTCTCGCTCACCTTCTTCCACTTCTGCTGCTTCCACTTATTCTTCTTCTTCCTTCTCTTCTCCTTGTTGCACTTCGTCTGCCTACACCACCTCTTCTTCCTGCCCTTCTTCTTGTCCTCCTTCTTCCAATTCTTCTTCCTCCTGCCTTTCCTTGCTTTCCTTCTGCTTACTCTTCTCCCTTTTCCATTTCCTCTCCTTCCACTTCTTCTTCTTCCTCTTCTTCTCCTTTTTCCACTTCTTCTTCTTCATCCCCTTTTCTTCCACTACTTATTCTTCCTCCTCTTTTTCTCATTCTTCCACCTCTTCTTCTTCTTCCTATTGTTCTCCTTCTTCCACTTGTACTTCTTCCTTTTCTTCTCGTTCTTCCACTTCTTGTTCCTCTTCTTCTCGTTCTTGCACTTCTTCTTCATCCTCCCATTCTCCTTCTTCCATTTCTTCTTCTTCATTTCCTCTCATTCCACCACTTCCTCCTATTCCTCTTGTTCTCCATCTATCACTTCTTCTGCTTACACTGGTTGGTCTTCTTGTTTTCTGTTTCCTTCTTCCACTTCTTCTGCTTACACTTCTTCCACTTCTCCTCCTTCCAGTTCTTCTTCTTCATCCCACCTCCTTCCACTACTTCTTCTTCCTCCTCTTGTTCACCTTCTTCCACTTCTTCTCTTTCGACATCTTCTTCTTCTTCCTTTTCTTCTCCTTCTTTCACTTCTTCTCCTTACTCTCCTTCTTCTTCCTCTTCTTCTCTTTCTTCCACTTCTCCTTCCTCCTCTTTTTCTCTTTCTTCCACTTCTTCTTAATCCTTTTCTCTCCTTCTTCTTCTTCCCTTTCCTTTGTCTTCTCCCTCCTTTTGTCCTTCTTCTGCTTCCACTTGCATTTCTACCTCTTGTTCTCCTTCTTCCACTTCTTCTTTACCATCCCCAATCCTTCAACTACTTCTTCTTCTTCCTCTTGTTCACCTTCTTCCCCTTCTGCTGTTTCCACTTGTTATTCTTCTTCCTTCCCTTCTTCTCCTTCTTGGACTTCTTCTGGCTACACTACCTCTTCTTCCTCCGCTTCTTCTTCTCCTCCTTCTTCCATTTCTTCTTTCTGCTCCCTTGCCTTGATTTCCTTCCTCTTACTCTTCTCCCTCTTCCACTACTTCTCCTTCTACTTTTTCTTCTTCCTTTTCTTCTCTTTCTTCCACTTCTTCTTCTTCATCCCCTTTCCTTCCAATGCTTGTTCTTCTCCCACCTTTTCTCATTCTTCCATTTCTTCTTGTTCTTCGTATTGTTCTTCCTCTACCACTTGCATTTCTTCCTCTTTTTCTGATTGTTCCACTTCTTCTTCTTCTCCTTCTTCCACTTCTTCTTTCTCCTCCCATTCTCCTTCTTCCACTTTTTCTTCTTCATCCCCTCTCATTCCACCAATTCCTCCTATTCCTCTTGTTCTCTTTCTACCACTTGTTTTGCTTCCACTTCTTTTGCCTAGACTACCTTTTCTTCCTCCCCTTCTTCTTCTCCTCCCTTGCCTTACTTTCCTTCTTCTTACTCTTGTCCCTCTTCCACTACTTCTCCTTCCACTTCTTCTTCTTCCTCTTCTTCTCCTTCTTCCACTTCTTCTTCTCCATCACCTTTCCTTCCACTGATTCTTCTTCTTCCCTTTTTTCTCATTCTACCACTTCTTCTGCTTCTTCTTACTGTTCTCCTTTTTCCAGTTGCATTTCTTCCTCTTCTTCCCATTCTTCCACTTCTTCTTCTTCCTCATCTTCTCCTTCTTCCACTTCTTCTTCCTACTTTCGTTCTCTTTCTTCCACTTCTTCTTCCTCCTCCCGCTCTCCTTCTTCTTCATCCTCTCTTATTCCGCCTATTCCACTTCTTTTTCCAACTCCCTTTCTCGTCCTTCCACTTCTTCTTCTTCATCCCCTCTCATTCCACTACATACTCCTATTCCTCTTGTTCTCCTTCTACCACTTCTTCTCCTTCCACTTGTTGTTCGTCTTTTTCCTCTCCTTCTTCCACTTCTTCTGCTTACACTTCTTCTTCTTCCATTTCTTCTCCTTCCACTACTTCTTCTTTTTCCCTTTCCTTCTTCTCCTTCCTCTTTTTCTCCATGCGCTACTTCTTTTGCTTCCAATTGTTGCTCTTCCTCTTTTTCTCCTTCCCCTAAATCTTCTGTTTACTCTTCTTCTTCTTGTTCTTCTTGTCCTCCATATTCCACTTCTTCTGCTTCTTCTTCCCTTCCCTTCCCCTCCTTCTTCCTTTTCCTCATTTTCTCGTTCTTCCAGTTCTTCTTGTTCATCTCCTTTCACTACTTCTTCCTCCTCTTGTTCACCTTCTTCCACTTCTTCTCTTTCCACATCTTCTTCTTCTTCCACTTACTCTCCTTCTTCTTCCCCCTCTTGTTCACCTTCTTCCACTTCTTCTGCTTCTTTGTTCCTTTCCCTTCCCCTCATTCTTCCTTTTCCTTGTTTTCTCCTTCTTCCACTTCTTCTTCTTCATCCCACCTCCTTCCAGTACTTCTTCTTCATCCTCTTGTTCATCTTTTTCTACTTATTCTCTTTCCACATCTTCTTCTTCTTCCTTTTCTTTTCCTTCTTCCATATACTCTCTTTCTTCTTCCTCTTGTTCTCTTTCTTCCACTTCTCCTGTCTCCTCTTGTTCTCTTTCTTCCACTTCTACTTCATCCTCTTCTCTCCTTCTTTTTCATACTCTTCATCTCCTTCTTCTTCTTCCCTTTCCTTCATCTTCTCCCTCTTTTTCTCTTTCCTCTGCTTCCACTTGGATTTCTACCTCTTGTTCTCCTTCTTCCACTTCTGCTACTTCCACTTGTTTTTCTTCTTCCTTCCCTTCTCCTTTTTGCACTTCTTCTGCCTACACTTCTTCTTCCTCCCCTTCTTCTTCTCCTTCCACTTGCATTTCTACCTCTTGTTGTCCTTCTTCCACTTCTTCTTCATAATCCCAACTCCTTCAGCTACTTCTTCTTCTTCTTCTTGTTCACCTTCTTCCACTTCTGCTGCTTCCACTTGTTCTTCTTCTTCCTTCCCTTCTCCTTCTTGCACTTCATCTGCCTACACTACCTCTTCTTCCTCCCCTTCTTCTTCTCCTCCTTCTTCCACTTCTTCTTCCTCCACCCTTGCCTTGCTTTCCTTCTTCTTACTCTTCTCCCTCTTCCACTACTTCTCCTTCCACTTCTTTTTTTTCCTCTTCTTCTCTTTCTTCCACTTCTTCTTCTTCATCCCCTTTTCTTCCACTGCTTCTTCTTCTTCCCCTTTTTCTCATTCTTCCACTTCTTCTTCTTCTTCTTCTTCCTATTGCTCTCCTTCTTCCGTTTGCGTTTCTTCCTCTTCTTCTCGTTCTTCCACTTCTTCTTCTTGCTCTTTTTCTCCTGCTTCTACTTATTCTTCCTCCTCCCGTTCTCCTTCTTCCACTTCTTCTTCTTCATCCCCTCTGATTCCACTACTTCCTCCTATTCCTCTTGTTCTCCTTTTACCACTTCTCTTGCTTCCACTTGTTGTTCTTCTTCTTTTTCCTCTCCTTCTACCACTTCTTCTGCTTACACTTCTTCTTCTTCCTCCTCTTCCATTTCTTCTCCTCCATTACTTGCTCTTCTTCCCTTTCCTTATTCTCTTTCTTCTTTTTCTCCATCCCCTACTTCTTTTGCTTCCAATTGTTACCCTTCCTCTTCTTCTCCTTCCGCCAAGTCTTGTGCTTACAATTCTTCTTCTCCTTCCTCTTCTCCTCGATATTCCACTGCTTCTGCTTCTTCTTCTTTTCCCTTCCCCTCCTTCTTCCTTCTCCTCCTTCTCTCCTCCTTCTAGTTCTTCTTCTTCATCCCACCTCCTTCCACTACTTCTTCTTCCTCCTCTTGTTCGCCTTCTTCCACTTCTTCTCTTTCCACATTTTCTTCTTCCTTTTCTTCTCCTTCTTCCACATACTCTCTTTCTTCTTCCTCTTCTTCTCTTTCTTCCACTTCTCCTGCCTCCTCTTGTTCTCTTTCTTCCACTTCTGCTTTATCCTCTCCTCTCCTTCTTTTTCTTCCTCTTCATCTCGTTCTTCTTCTTCCCATTCCTTTGTCTTCCCCATTTTTTCTCCTTCTTCTGCTTCCACTTGTATTTCTACCTCTTGTTCTCCTTCTTCCACTTCTTCTCCATCATCCCCACTCCTTCAACTACTTCTTCTTCTTCCTTCTTTTCTCATTCGTCAACTTCTTCTTCCTATTGTTCTCCTTCTTCTACTTGGGCTTCTTCCTCTTCTTCTCGTTCTTCCACTTCTAGTTCTTCGTCTTCTCCTTTTTCCAGTTCTTCTTCCTCCTTCCATTCTCCTTCTTCCACTTGTTCTTCTTCATCCCCTCTCATTCCACTACTTCTTCCTATTCACTTGTTCTCCTTCTACCACTTCTTCTACTTCAACATCTTGTTCCTCTTCTTTTTCGTCTCTTTCTTCCACTTCTTTTGCTTACACTTCTTCTTCTTCCTCCTCTTCTCCTCAATATTCCAATTCTTCTGCTTCTTCTTCCCTTCCTTTCCCCTCCTTCTTCCTTTTCCTCATTTTCTCCATCATCCAGTTCTTCTTCTTCATCCCACCTCCTTCCACTACTTCTTCTTCCTCCTCTTGTTCACCTTCTTCCACTTCCTCTCTTTCCACATCTTCTTCTTCTTCCTTTTCTTCTCCTCCTTCCATATATTCTCTTTCTTCTTCCTCTTCTTCTCTTTCTTCCACTTCTCCTGCCTCCTCTTGTTCTCTTTCTTCCAGTTCTACTTCATCCTCTCATCTCCTTCTTTTTCTTACTCTTCATCTCCTCCTTCTTCTTCCTTTCCTTCCTCATATCCCTTTTTTTCTCCTTCTTCTACTTCCACTTGCATTTGTACCTCTTGTTCTCCCTCTTCCACTTCTTCTTCATCATCCCCACTCCTTCAACTACTTCTTCTTCTTCCTCTTGTTAACTTTCTTCCACTTCAGCTATTTCCACTTGTTTTTCTTCTTCCTTCCCTTCTCCTTTTTGCACTTCTTCTGCCTACACTACCTCTTCTTCCTCCCCTTCTTCTTCTCCTCCTTCTTCCACTTCTTCTTCATCCCCTTTCCTTCAACTGCTTCTTCTTCTTCCCCTTTTTCTCATTCTTCCACTTCTTCTTCTTCATATTCTTCTCCTTCTTCAACTTCTTCTTCCTCCTCTCATTCTCCTTCTTCCACTTCTCCTTCTTCCTCTCCTCTCATTCCACTACTCCCTCCTATTTCTCTTGTTCTCCTTCTACCACTTCTTCTACTTCCACTTATTGTTCTTCTTCATTTTTGTCTCCTTCTTCCACTTCTTCTGCTAACACTTCTTCTTCTTCCTCTTCTTTCATTTCTTCTCCTTCTACTACTTCTTCTTCTTGCCTTTCCTTCTTCTCCTTCCTCTTTTTCTCCATCCCCCACTTCTTTTGCTTCCAATTGCTGTTCCTCCTCTTCTTCTCCTTCCCCAAAATCTTCTACTTACACTTCTTCTTCTTTTTTCTCTTCTCTACCATATTCCACTTCTTCTACTTCTTCTTCCCTTCCCTTTCCCTCCTTCTTGCTTTTCCTCCTTTTCTCCTTTTTCCAGTTCTTCTTCTTCATCCCACCTCCTTCCACTGCTTCTTCCTCCTCCTCTTGTTCACCTTCTTCAACTTCTTCTCTTTCGACATCTTCTTCTTCTTCCTTTTCTTCTTCTTCTTCCTCTTCTTCTGCTTACTCTCCTTCTTCTTCCTTTTCTTCTCTTTCTTCCACTTCTCCTGCCTCCTCCTGTTCTCAAACCCCTCTAGATTTCCATCAGTTGGTATCAGAGCTTCGGCTCTAGGTTTGGAATTATGGTGGGTATTTTTTTATACAAGGTATTTAATAGAAGGTCATTTGTGTTTATTTGGAGTTGATGAAGAAAGTTACATGAACGTGGTGAGCGAAAGATTGGTGAATAAACTTAACTTACCAACGAGTCTTCATCCTAGGCAAACTAAGTTTAGATTCACTATTAGAAAATATGTGGAAGAAGTGACATGCGATATTGCTCCCATGGACTCAAGTCATTTTCTTTTAGGGAGGCCTTGGTTGCAGGGTAAAAGGATAAATCATGAAAGACTTTCAGTTTCTTTGGTGCATGAAGGACGCAAACTTAATTTGAAATTTCTGACACCAAGTCAAGTTTGTGATAATCAACATAAGTTGAAGGAGAAAATAGAAAAAGAGAGAAAAGAAAAAAGAAAATTAGAAAAAGAAAAGAGTGAAGACGAAGAGATAGAAAAGGAAAGAGAAAGAGAGAAAAAGAACATTATAATGAATACTGCTAATGATTTTTCTTCTTCTATTGATATTTTGAATGCACAGGATCATGAGAATACAACCCACAAATACTCGGATGGGAGGAAGAAAAATGTTGATATCACTTTTATAGAGTCATTGTATATCCAATACATTATTGAAGTTAAAACTCACAAAGAAAATGAACAGGCCTATTTTAAAAGAAGAATTCCTCTTGATTCCAATGTTTGGGTTTGGAAACCAAAAAGGAAAACTTCTTTTATGGATGAATTTTTACAAGTTGCATTTGATCCTGGAGGTTGATTTTTTTCATTTTAAATTATAAGTGAATAAAATTTGCTGGAAAATAAAGTCATAGATTCGAGGTCGAATCTTTTCGAAGAATGAGGGAATGATATGAATCCAGAAGACAATGACTTTTCATTTTTCGTAACGTTCCATTAATTTAGAAATTAATGTAACATGCAATTAATCATATGTGATAATTGCATGATAATGGAGTATTTAATTTTATTTTAGGAGTTATGATTTTGAATAGCCACCTAATTCTATAAATAGGGGCTGAATTGTACTCAAAAGGAAACCATTGAATTAGTGAAATTATAATTGGGTTTTACCCTTTTGTGAGAGATGAATTTCTCTTTAGAACTTATCAAGGAATTTTTCCTTGTGACGTTCTGCTAGACTTACCAAGGGTAAATCACCACCCTTGTGGCGTCACATGACTTATCTTCCATCATTAGAAGTGGTGTCATTTATCCCTTCGTTAAACCATTTTCATTTCCGTCTCCTTCTACCACTTCTACTTACACTTCTTCTTCTTCCATTTCTTTTCCTTCCACTACTTCTTCTTCCCTTTCCTCCTTCTCCTTTCTCTTTTGCTCCATCCCCCATTTCTTTTGCTTCCAATTGTTGCTCTTCCTCTTCTTTTCCTTCCCCCAAATCTGCTGCTTACACTTCTTCTTCTTCTTCCTCTTGTCCTCCATATTCCACTTCCTCTGTTTCTTCTTCCCTTCCCTTCCCCTCCTTCTTCCTTTTCCTCCTTTTCTCCTTCTTCCTCTTCTCCTCCATATTCCACTTCCTCTGTTTCTTCTTCCCTTCCCTCTCCTCTCCTTTTTTTTGTTCCTCTTCATCTCCTTCTTTTTCTTCCTTTTCCTTCTTCTTCTCCCTCTTTTTCTCCTTCTTCTGCTACCACTTGCATTTCTACCTCTTGTTCAATTTGTTCAACTTCTTCTTCATCATCCCGACTCCTTCAACTACTTCTTCTTCTTCCTCTTGTTGACATTCTTCCACTTCTCATGCTTCCACTTGTTCTTCTTCTTCCTTCCCTTCTCCTTCTTGCACTTCTTCTGCCCACACTACCTTTTCTTCCTCCCCTTCTTCTTCTCCTCCTTCTTCCACTTCTTCTTCCTCCTCCCTTGCTTTGTTTTCCTTCTTCTTACTCTTCTCCTTCTTCCACTACCTCTCCTTCCACTTCTTCTTCTTCTTCCTCTTCTTCTCTTTCTTCCACTTTTTCTTCTTCATCCCTTTTCCTTCCACTGCTTCTTCTTCTTCCTCTTTTTCTCATTCTTCCACTTCTTCTTCTTCTCCCTGTTGTTCTCCTTCTTCCACTTGCACTTCTTCCTCTTTTTCTCGTTTTTCCACTTCTTCTTCTCCTTCTTTCACTTCTTCTTCCTGCTCTGATTCTCTTTCTCCCACTTTTTCTTCTTCATCGTCTCTAATTCCACTACTTCCTCCTATTCCTCTTATTCTCGTTCTACCACTTATTCTACTTCTACTTGTTGTTCTTCTTCTTTTTCATCTCCTTCTTCCACTTTTGTTTACACTTCTTCTTCTTCCTCTTCTTCCATTTCTTCTCCTTCCACTAGTTCTTCGTCTTTATTTTCCTCTTCTACTTCCTCTTTTCCTCCATCCCCCACATCTTTTGCATCCAATTGTTGCTCTTTCTCTTCTTCTCCTTACATTTCTTCTTCTTCCTCTTCTTCCATTTCTTCTCCTTCCACTACTTCTTCTTCTTCCGTTTCCTTCGTCTTCTCCCTTTTTTTCTCCTTCTTTTGCTTCCACTTGCATTTCTTCCTCTTGTTCTCCTTCTTCCACTTCTTCTTCTTGCTCTCTTTCACCTTCTTGCACTTTCCTTCGTCTTCTCCCTCTTTTTCTCCTTCTTCTGCTTCCACTTGCATTTCTTCCTCTTGTTCTCCTTCTTCCACTTCTTCTTCTTGCTCTCTTTCACCTTCTTCCGTTTCCTTCGTCTTCTCCCTCTTTTTCTCCTTCTTCTGCTTCCACTTGCATTTCTTCCTCTTGTTCTCCTTCTTCCACTTCTTCTTCTTGCTCTCTTTCAGCTTCTTGCACTTTTGCTGGTTCCACTTCTTCTTCATCATCCCCATTCCCTCAACTACTTCTTCTTCTTCCTCTCGTTCACCTTCTTCCACTTCTGCCGCCTCCACTTATTCTTCTTCTTCCTTCTCTTCTCCTTGTTGCACTTCGTCTGCCTACATTACCTCTTCTTCGTGTCCTTCTTCTTCTCCTCTTTCTTCCACTTCTTCTTCCTTCTCCCTTACATTGTTTTCGTTCTTCTTACTCTTCTCTCTCTTCCACTACTTCTTCTTCTTCCTCTTTTTCTCATTCTTCCACTTCTTCTTCTTCTTCCTATTGTTCTCCTTCTTCCACTTGCAGTTCTTCCTCTTCTTCTCGTTCTTCCACTTCTGCTTCTTCCTCTCCTTCTCCTTCTTCCATTTCTTCTTCCTCCTCCTATTCTCCTTCTTCGCCTTCTTCTTCTTCATCCCCTCTTATTCCACTACTTCATCCTATTACTCGTGTTCTCCTTCTACCACTTCTTCTTCTTCCACTTGGTATTCTCCTTCTTTTTCGTCTCTTTCTTCCAATTCTTCTGCTTACACTTCTTCTTCTTCCATTTCTTCTCCTTCCACTACTTCCTCTTCCCTTTCCTTCTTCTCCTTGCTCTTTTTCTCCATCCCCCACTTCTTTTGCTTCCAATTGTTGCTCTTCTGCTTCTTCTCCTTCCCCCAAATCTTCTGCTTACACCACTTATTCTACCTCCTCTTATTCTCTTTCTTCCACTTCTTTTACATCTGCTCCTATACTTCTTTTTCTTCCTCTTCAACTCCTTCTTCTTCTACCCTTTCCTTTGTCTTCTCCCTCTTTTTCTTCTTCTTCTTCTGCTTCCCTTTGAATTGCTACCTCTATTTCTCCTTCCTCCACTTCTTCTGCCTCGTCTTGGTCTCTTTATTCCAATTCTTTTACATCCTCTGCTCTCCTTCTTTTTCTTCCTCTTTATCTGCTTCTTCTTCTTCCCTTTCCTTCGTCTTCTCCCTCTTTTTCTCCTTCTTCTTCTTCCACTTGCATTTCTACCTCTTGTTCTCCTTCTTCCACTTCTTCTTCATAATCCCTATTCCTTCAACAACTTATTCTTCTTCCTCTTGTTCACCTTCTTCCACTTCTGCTCCTTCCACTTGTTCTGCTTCTTCCTCCCCTTCTCGTTCTTGCACTTCTTCTGCCTACACTACCTCTTCTTCCTCCCCTTCTTCTTCTCCTCCTTGTCTTCTTCCTTCTCCCTTTCCTTGCATTCCTTCTTCTTACTCTTCTCCCTCTTCCACTACTTCTCCGTCCACTTCTTCTTCTTCCTCTTCTTCTCTTTCTTCCACTTCTCTTCTTCTTCCTATTGTTCTCATTCTTCCACTTGCACCTCTTCCTCTTCTTCTCGTTCTTCCATTTCTCTTTCGTTCTCTTCTTCTCCTTCTTCCACTTCATCTTCCTCCTCCCGTTCTTCTTCTTCCACTTCTTGTTCATCCCCTCTTATTCCACTACTTCTTCCTATTCCTCTTGTTCTTCTTCCACCACTTCTTCTGCTTCCACTTGTTGTTCTTCTTCCTTTTTGTCTCTTTCTGCCACTTCTTCTGCTTACACTTCTTCTCCTTCCTCTTCTTGTCCTTCTTCCATTTCTTCTCCTTCCAGCACTTCTTTTTCTTCCCTTTCCTTTTTCTCCTTCCTCTTTTTCTCCATCCCCCACTTCTTTTGCTTCCAATTGTTGCTCTTCCTCTTCTTCTCCTTCCCCCAAATCTTCTGCTTACACTTCTTCTTCCTCTTCTCCTCCATGTTCCACTTCTTTTGCTTCTTCTTCCCTTCCCTTCCCTTCCTCTCTTTCTTCCTTTTCCTCCTTTTCTCCTTTTTCCACTTGTTCCCCTTCTTCCAATTCTTCTTTATCCCACCTCCTTCCACTACTTCTTCTTTCTCCTCTGTTTCACCTTCTTCCACTTCTTCTCTTTCCACATCTTCTTCTTCTTCCTTTTCTTCTCCTTCTTCCACTTCTTCTACTTGCTCTTCTTTTTCTTCCTCTTCTTCTCTATCCTCCACTTCTCCTACCTCCTCTTGTTCTCTTTCTTCCACTTCTTCTTCATCCTCTCCTCTCTTTTTTTTTCTTCCTCTTCATCTCCTTCTTCGTCTTCCCTTTCCATCGTCTTGTCCTTCTTTTTCTCCTTCTTCTTTTTACACTTCCATTTCTACCTCTTCTTATCCTGATTCCACTGCTTCTTCATCATCGCCACTCCTTCAACTACTTCTTTTTCTTCCTCTTTTTCACCTTCTTCCACTTGTTCTTCTTCTTCTTGCACTTCTTCGGCCTACACTACCTCTTCTTCCTCCCCTTGTTTTTATCCTCCTTCTTCCACTGCTTCTTCCTCTTTTTATCCTTCCATTTCTTCTTCTTCTTCCTATTGTTCCCCTTCTTCCACTTCCTCTTACTCCTACCGTTCTTGTTCTACCACTTCTTCTTCTTCTTCCTATTGTTCCCCTTCTTCCACTTCCTCTTCCTCCTACCGTTCTCGTTCTTCCACTTCTTTTTTTTCATCCCCTCTCATTCGACTACTTCCTCATATTCCTCTTGTTCTCCTTCTACCACTTCTTCTGCTTCCACTTGTTGTTCTTCTTTTTTGTCTCCTTCTTCCATTTCTTCTGCTTACACTTCTTCTTCTTCCATTTCTTCTCCTTCCACTACTTCTTCTTCTTCCCTTTCTTTCTTCTCCTTCCTCTTTTTCTGCATCCCTCACTTCTTTTGCTTCCAATTGTTGCTCTTCCTCTTCTTCTCCTTCCCTCAAATCTTCTGCTTACACTTCCTCTTCTTCCTCTTCGCCTCCATATTGTACTTCTTCTGCTTCTTCTTCCCTCCCGTTCCCCTCCTTCTTCCTTTTCCTTTTGTTCTCCTTCTCCAGTTATTCTTCTACATCCCACCTTCTTCCACTACTTCTTCTTCCTCCTCTTGTTTCACCTTCTTCCACTTCTTCTCATTCCACATCTTCTTCTACTTTGTTTTCTTCTCCTTCTTCCACTTCTTCTACTTACTCTGCTTCTTCTTCCTCTTCTTCTCTTTGTTCCACTTCTCTTGCCTCCTCTTGTTCTCTTTCTTCCACTTCATATTATTCCTCTCCACTCCTTCTTTGTCTTCTTCTTCATCTCCTTCTTCTTCTTCCCTTTCCTTCATCTTCTCGCTCTTTTTCTCCTTCTTCTGCTTCCACTTGCATTTCTACTGCTTGTTCTCCTTATTCCACTTCTTCTTCATCATCCCCACTCCTTCAACTACTTCTTCTTCTTCCTCTTGTTCGCCTTCCTCCACTTCTGCTACGTCCACTTCTTCTTCTTTTTCCTTCCCTTCTCCTTCTTGCACTTCTTCTGGCTAGACTGCCTCTTCTTCCTCCCCTTCTTCTTCTCCTCCTTCTTAGAGTTATTCTTCCTCCTCCCTTGCCTTTCTTTCTTACTCTTCCTCTTCCACTACTTCTCCTTCCACTTCTTCTTCTTCCTCATCTTCTCCTTCTTTGACTACTTCTTCTTTTTCCTATTGTTCTCCTTCTACCACTTGCACTTCTTCCTCTTCTTCTTTTTCTTGCATTTCTGCTTCTTCCTTTTCTTCTCCTTCTTCCACTTCTTCTTCCTCCTCCCGTTCTCCTTGTTCCACTTCTTCTTCTTGATCCCCTCTCATTCCACTACTTCCTCCTGTTCCTCTTGTTCTCCTTCTACCACTTCTTCTGCTTCCACTTGTTCTTCTTCTTCTTTTTCGTCTCCTTCTTCCAATTCTTCTGCTTACACTTCTACTTCTTCCTCTTCTTCCATTTCTTCTCATTCCAATACTTGTTTTTCTTCCTTTTCCTTCTTGTTCTTCCTCTTTTTCTCCATCCCCCACTTCTTGTGCTTCCAATTGTTGCTCTTCTTCTTCTTCTCCTTCCCCCAAATCTTCTGCTTACACTCATTCCCCTTCGTTCACTTCTTCTTCATCCTCTCCTCTCCGTCTTCTTCTTCCGTTTCCTTCCTCTTCTCCCTTTTTTTCTCCTTCTTCTGCTTCCACTTGCATTTCTACCTCTTCTTTTCCTTCTTCCACTTCTTCTTCATCATCCCCAGCCCTTCAACTACTTCTTTTTCTTCCTCTTGTTCACCTTCTTCCACTTCTGCTGGTTCCACTTGTTCTTCTTCTACCTACACTACCTCCTCTTCCTCCCCTTCCTCTTCTCCTCCTTCTTCCACTTCTTCTTCCTCTTATTCACCTTCTTGCACTTCTGCTGGTTACACTTGTTGTTCTTCTTCCTTACCTTTTCTTTCTTCCACTTCTTCTTCATCATCCCCACTCCTTCCACTACTTCTTTTTCTTCCTCTTCTTCCACTTCTGCTGCTTCCACTTGTTCTTCTTCTTCCTTCCCTTCTCCTTCTTGCACATTTTCTGCCTACACTACCTCTTCTTCCTCCCCTTCTTCTTCTCCTCCTTCTTGCACTTCTTCTTCCTCCTCCATTGCGTTGCTTTCCTTCTTCTTACTCTTCTCCCTCTTCCACTACTACTCCTTCCACTTCTTCTTTTTCTAATTCTTCCAATTCTTCTTCTTCTTCCTATTGTTCTCCTTCTTCCACTTCCTCTTCTTCCTCTTCTTCTCGTTCTTCCACTTTTTCTTCTTCCTCTTATTCTCCTTCTTCCACTTCTACTTTCTCCTCCCGTTCTCCTGCTTCCACTTCTTCTTCTTCATCCCCTCTCATTCCATTACTTCCTCCTATTCCTCTTGTCCTCCTTCTACCACTTCTTCTGCTTCCACTTGTTGTTCTTGTTCTTTTTCATCTCATTCTTCCATTTCTTCTGCTTACCCTTCTTTTTCTTCCACTTCTTCCATTTACTCTCCTTCCACTACTTTCTTCTTCTTCCCTTTCCTTCTTCTCCTTCCTCTTTTTCTCCATCCCCCACTTCTTTTGCTTCCAACTGTTGCTCTTCCCCTTCTTCTCCTACCCCCAAATCTTCTGCCTACACTTCTTCTTCTTCTTTCTCTTCTCCTCCATATTCCACTTCTTCTGTTCTTCTTCGCTTCCTTTCCTCTATTTCTTCCTCTTCCTCCTTTTCTCCTTCTTCCAGTTCTTCTTCTTCATCCCACCTTCTTCCACTACTTTTTCTTCCTCTTCTTATTCACCCTCTTCCACTTCTTCTCTTTCCACATCTTCTTCTTCTTCTTTTTCTTCTCCTTCTTCCAGTTATTCTGCTTACTCTCCTTCTTCTTTCCCTTCTTCTCTTTCTTCCACTTCTCATGCCTCCTCTTTTTCTCTTTCTTCCACTTCTTGTTTATCCCCTCCTCTCCTTCTTTTCTTCCTCTTCATCCCTACTCCTTCAACTACTTCTTTTTCCTCTTGTTCACCTTCCTTCACTCTGCCCCTTCCACTTGTTCTTCTTCTTCCTCCTCTTCTCCTTCTGGCACTTCTTCTGCTTACACTACCTCTTCTTCCTCTCGTTCTTCTTTTCCTCCTTCTATTCTTCCTCCTCCCTTCCCTTGCTTTCCTTCTTCTGACTCTTCTCCGTCTTCCACTACTTCTCCTTCCAATACTTCTTCTTCTTTCCTTTCCTTCTTCTCCTTCCTCTTTTTCTCCATCCCCCACTTCTTTTGCTTCCAATTGTTGCTCTTCCTCTTCTTCTACTTCTTACCCTTCTTCTTCTCTTCCCCCCCTTCCTCCTTTTCCTCCTTTTCTCCTTCTTCCACCTCTTCTTCATCATCCACACTCCTTCAACTACTTCTTCTTCTTCCTCTTGTTCACCTTCTTCCACTTCTACCCCTTCCACTTGTTCTTCTTCTTCCTTCTCTTCTCCTTCTGGCACTTTTTCTGCCTACACTACCTCTTCTTTCTCCCCTTCTTCTTTTCCCCCTTGTATTCTTCCTCCTCCCTTGCCTTGCTTTCCTTCTTCTTAGTCTTCTCCCTCTTCCACTACTTCTTCTTCTTGCACTTCTTCCTCTTCCCGTTCTCCTTCTTCTGCTTACTCTTCTTCATCCCCTCTCATTCCAGTACTTCTTCCTATTCCTCTTGTTCTTCTGCTTCCACTTGTTGTTCTTGTTCTTTTTCATCTCCTTCTTCCACTTCTTCTGCTTACACTTCTTCTCCTTCCTCTGCTTGTCCTTCTTCCATTTCTTCTCCTTCAACTACTTCTTCTTCTTCCCTTTCCTTATTCTCCTTCCTCTTTTTCTCCTTCCCCCACTTCTTTTGCTTCCAATTGTTGCTCTTCCTCTTCTTCTCCTTCCCCTAAATCTTTTGCTTACAGTTCTTCTTCCTCTTCTCCTCCATGTTCCACTTCTTTTGCTTCTTCTTCCCTTCCCTTCCTCTCCTTCTTCCTTTTCCTCCTCTTCTCGTTCTTCCACTTGTTCACCTTCTTCCAGTTCTTTTTCTTCATCCCACCTCTTTCCACTACTTCTTCTTCCTCCTCTTCTTGACCTTCTTCTACTTCTTCTCTTTCGACATGTTCTTCTTCTTCCTCTTCCTCTTTTTCTACTTCATTTCTTTTGCTTCCACTTGTTGTTCTTCTTCTTTTTTCGTCTCCTTCTTCTACTTCTTCTGCTTCTTCTGCTTACACTTCTTCTTCCATTTCTTCTCCTTCCATTACTTTTTATTGTTCCCTTTCCTTCTTCTCCTTCCTCTTTTTCTCCCTCCCCCACTTCTTTTGCTTCCAATTGTTGCTATTCCTCTTCTTCTCCTTCCCCCAAATCTTCTGCTTACACTTCTTGTTCTTCTTCCTCTTCTCCTCCATATTCCAATTCTTTTGCTTGTTCTCCCCTTCCCTTCCTCTCCTTCTTCCTTTTCCTCCTTTTCTCCTTCTTCAAGTTCTTATTCTTCATACCACCTCCTTCTACTACTTCTTCTTCCTCCTATTATTCACCTTCTTGCATTTCTTCTCTTTCCACATCTTCTTATTCGTCATTTTCTTCTACTTCTTCCACTTCTTTTGTAGACTCTCCTTCTTCATCCTCTTCTTCTCTTTCTTCCACTTCTTCTGCCTCCTCTAGTACTCTTGCTTCCACTTCTTCTTCATCCTCTCCTCTCCTCTACTGCTTTTGCACTTCTTCTACTACACTACCTCTTCTTCCTCCCCTTCTTCTTCTTCTCCTCCTTCTTCCACTTCTTCTTCCACCTCCCTTTCCTTGTTTTCCTTCTACTTACTCTTCTCCCTCTTCCACCACTTCTTCTTTTTCATCCTCTTTCCGTTCACTGCTTCTTCTTCTTCCTCTTTTTCTCATTCTTCAACTTCTTCTTCTTCTTCCTATTGTTCTCCTTCTTCCACTTGCAATTCTTCCTCTTCTTCTTGTTTTACCACTTCTTCTTCTTCCTCTTCTTCTCCTTCTTCCACTTCTTCTTCCTCCTTCCGTTCTTCTTCTTCGACTTCTTCTTCTTCATCCCCTCTCATTCCACTACTTCCTCCTTTTCCACATGTGCTCCTTCTAGAACTTCTTCTTCCTCCTTTCGTTCTTCTTCATCCCCTCTCATTCCACTACTTCCTCCTATTCCTCTTGTGCTCCTTCTACCACTTCTTCTGCTTCCACTTGTTGTTCTTATTCTTTTTCATGTCCTTCTTCCTTTTCTTTTGCTTATCCTTTTCTTCTTCCATTTCTTCTCCTTCCACTACTTCTTCTTCTTCCCTTACCTTCTTCTCCTTCCTCATTTTCTTCATCCCCCTCTCCTTTTGCTTCTAATTGTTGCTCTTCCCCTTCTTCTTCTTCCCCTGAAGCTTCTGCTTACACTTCTTCTTCTTCTTCCTCTCCGCCTCCATATTCCACTTCTTCTACTTCATCTTGCCTTCGCTTCCCTTCCCCTCCTTGTTCCTTTTCCTCCTATTCTTCTTCTTCCAGTTCTTCTCATTCATCCCACCTCCTTCCACTACTTGTTCTTCCTCCTCTTGTTCACCTTCTTCCACTTCTTCTCTTTCCACATCTTCTTCTTCTTCCTTTTCTTCTCCTTCTGCCACTTCTTTTGCTTATTCTCCTTCTTCTTTGTATTCTTCTCTTTCTTCCACTTCTTCTGCCTCCTCTAGTTCTTTTTCTTCCACTTCTTCTTTATCCTCTCCTCTCCTTCTTTTTCTTCCTCTTCACCTCGTTCTTCTTCCCTTTCCTTCGTCTTTTCCCTTTTTTCTCCTTCTTCTCCTTCCACTTGTATTTCTACCTCTTGTTCTCCTTCTTCCACTTCTTTTTCATCATACCCACTCCTTCAACTACTTCTTCTTCTTCCTCTTGTTCACCTTCTTGCACTTCTGCTGCTTCCACTTGTTCTTCTTCTTCCTTATCTTCTTGCACTTCTTCTGCTACACTACCTCTTCTTCCTCCCTTCTTTTTGTCCTCCACTTCTTGTTCCTCCTCCCTTGCCTTGCTTTCCTTCTTCTTACTCTTCTCCCTCATCCACTACTTCTCCTTCCACTTCTTCTTCTTTCTCTTGTTATCCTTCTTCAACTTCTTCTTCTTTGCCCCCTTTCTTTCCAGTGCTTCTTCTTCTTCCTCTTTTTCTCATTCTTCCACTTCTTCTTCTTCTTCCTATTGTTCTCCTTCTTCCACTTGCACTTCTTCCACTTCTTTTTCTTCCTCTTCTTCTGCTTCTTCCACGTCTTCTTCCTCCTCCCGTTCTCCTTCTTCCACTTCTTCTTCTTCCTTGCCTTCTCCTTCTTGCACTTCTTCTGCCTTGACTACCTCTTCTTCCTCCCCTTCTTCTTCTCCTCCTTCTACTACTTCTTTCT
Source organism: Psophocarpus tetragonolobus (assembly GCA_037954015.1). NCBI lineage: Eukaryota > Viridiplantae > Streptophyta > Magnoliopsida > Fabales > Fabaceae > Psophocarpus > Psophocarpus tetragonolobus. The sequence continues at coordinate 55,350,323 of CM075688.1, read as the reverse complement.
TCTCCTCCCTTGCCTTACTTTCCTTCTTCTTATTCTTCTCCCTCTTCTACTACTTCTCCTTCCACTTGTTCTTCTTCCTCTTCTTCTCCTTCATCCCCTTTCCTTCCACTGCTTCTTCTTCTTCTTCCTCTTTTTCTCATTCTACCACTTCTTTTTCTTCTACCTATTGTTCTCCTTCTTCCACCTCCCCTTCTTCCTCTACTTCTCGTTCTTCCATTTCTTCTTCTCCTTCTCCTTCTTCCACTTCTTCTTCCTCCTCCCGTTCTCCTTCTTCCACTTCTTCTTCTTCATCCCATCTCATTCCATTACTTCCTCTTATTCGTCTTGTTCTCCTTCTACCACTTTTGCTGCTTCCATTTGTTGTTCTTCTTCTTTTCTCGTCTCCTTCTTCCACTTCTTCTGCTTAAACTTCTTCTTCTTGTCATTGTTTTTTGCATTCATATCATTCTCTCCTTCTTCGAAAAGATTCGTCCTCGAATCTATGACTTTATTTTCCTACAAATTTTATTTACTTATAATGAACAAAACAACCTCCAGGATCAAATACAACTTGTAAAAAATCATGCATCAAAGAAGTTCTCCTTTTTGGTGCCCAAACCCAGACTTGAAAATTTTTCTCATTTGAATTTCAACAGTGGACTCGATATACAATGACGCTCTAGGAGTGATATCAATATTTTTCTTCCTTACCCATGACCATTTGTGGGTTGTATACTCATGATCCTGTGCATTTATAATATCAAGAGAAGAAGAAAAATCAATAGCAGTTAAAACTTTATAGTTCTTTTTTTGTCTTTCTCTTTCCTTTTCTCTCTCTTCCTCTTCACTATTTTCTTTTTCTATTTTTCTCTTTTCTTCTCTCTCTTTCTCTATTTTCTCCTTCAACTTAAGTTGATCATCACAAACTTGGCTTGGTGCCAGAAATTTCAAATTAAGCTTGCGTAGTTCATGCACCAAAGAAACTGAAAATGTTTCAGGATTAATCTTTTTATCCTTCAGCCAAGATCTCCCTAAAAGAAAATGACATGAGTCAATGGGACCAATATCGCATGTCACTTCATCCACAAATTTTCCAACAGTGAATTTAAACTTAGTTTGTCTAGGATGAAGACTCGTAGATAAGTTGAGTTTATTCATCAATCTTTCGCTCACGACGTTGCTGCAACTTCCTCCATCAACTACAAATAAACATAAATGACCTTCTATTAAACACCTTGTAAAAAAAATATCCACCATAGTTTCAAACCTAGAGCCGAAGCTCTGATACTAACTGATATACATCGAGAGGGGTTGGATTCGTTTTGCGGATCTATCTAGGTTGGAAGGTAATAAGTTAACAAAACAATGAGCATTAGGTAAACAAGAAAATGGAAAGGTTGAAAATGGTTTACAAAGAGATAGATGACGCCACTTTCAAGGATGGAAGATAAGTCATATGACGCCACAAGGGTGTTGATTTACCCTTGACAAGTCTAGCAGAACGCCACAAGAAAAAATTCCTTGATAAGTTCTAAAGAGAAATTCATCTCTCACAAAAGGGTAAAACCCAAATATAATTTCACTAATTCAATGGTTGTCCTTTAAGTACAATTCAGCCCCTATTTATAGAACTAGGTGGCTGTTCAAAATCGTAACTCCCAAAAGAAAAACTAAATACTTCATTATCATGCAATTATCACATATGAATAATTGCATGTTACATTAATTCCTAAATTAATGAAACGTTACAAAAAACAAAAACTCATTGTTTTTTGCATTCATATCAGTTCTCCTTCTTCCACTTCTTTTTCATCCCCTCTCATTCCAGTACTTCCTCCTCTTCCTCTCGTTCTCATTCTACCAGTTCCTCTGCTTCGACCTGTTGTTCTTCTTCTTTTTCATCTCCTTCTTCCACTTCCTCTACTTCCACTTCTTCTTCCTCCTCCTCTTCCATTTCTTCTCCTTCCACTACTTCTTCTTCTTCCCTTTCCTTCTTCTCCTTCCTCTTTTTGTCCATCCCCCTACTTCTTTTGCTTCCAATTTTTGCTCTTCCTCTTCTTCTCCTCCCCCCAAATCCTCTGCTGACACTTCTTCTTCCTCTTCCTCTTCTCCTCCATATTCCACTTCTTCTTCCCTTCCCTTCCCCTCCTTCTTCCTTTTCCTCCTTTTCTTCTTCTTCCAATTCTTCTTCTTCATCCCACCTCCTTCCATTACTTCTTCTTCCTCCTCTTGTTCACCTTCTTCAACTTCTTCTCTTTCCATATCCTCTTCTTCTTCCTTTTCTTCTCCTTCTTCCACTTCTTCTGCTTACTCTCCATATTCTTCCTTTTCTTCTCTTTCTTCCACTTCTCCTGCCTCCTCTTGTTCTCTTTCTTGCTCTTCTTCTTCTTCATCCCCTTTCCTTCCATTGCTTATTCTTCTTCACCGTTTTCTCATTCTTCCACTTCTTCTTCTTCTTCTTCCTGTTGTTCTCCTTCTTCCACTTGCACTTCTTCCTCTTTTTCTCGTTCTTCCACCTCTTCTTCTTCTTCTTCTTCTCTTTCACCCACTTCTTCTTCATCCCCTTTGCTTTCACTACTTCTTCTTCCCCTTTTTCTCATTGTTCCACTTCTTCTTCCTATTGTTCTCCTTCTTCCACCTGCACTTCTTCCTCTTCTTCTCGTTCTTGCACTTCTTCTTCTTCCTCTTCTTCTCCTTCTTCTCCTTCTTTTCTTTCCCCGAAATCTTCTACTTACATTTCTTCTTCTCCTACCTCTTGTCCTCCATATCACAAATCTTCTGCTTACACTTCTTCTTCTTCCTCTTCTCCACCATATTCCATTTCTTCTGCTTCTTCTTCCCTTCCCTTCCCCTCCTTCTTCGTTTTCCTCCTTTTATCCTTCTTCCAGTTCTTCTTCATCCCACCTCATTCCACTACTTCTTCTTCCTCCTCTTAGTCACCTTCTTCCACTTCTTCTCTTTCCACATCTTCTTTTTCTTCCTTTCCTTCTCCTTCTTTCACTTCTTCTACTTACTCTCCTTCTTCCTCTTCTTCTCTTTGTTCCACTTCTTCTACCTCCTCTTATTCTCTTTCTTCCACTTCCTCTGCCTCTTCTTGTTCTCTTTCTTCCACTTCTTTTACATCCTCTCATCTCCTTATTTTTCTTCCTCTTCAACTCCTTCCTCTTCTTTCCTTTCCTTCGTCTTCTCCCTCTTTTTCTTCTTTTTCTGCTTCCACTTGCATTTCTACCTCTATTTCTCCTTCTTCTACTTCTTGTGCCTCCTCCTGCTCTCTTTGTTCCACTTCTTCTTCTTCTTCTTCCTCTCCTCTCCTTCTTTTTCTTCATCTTCATCTCCTTCTTCTTCTTCTTCCTCCTTTTCCTTCGTCTTCTCCCTTTTTTTCTCCTTCTTCTCCTTCCACTTGCATTTCTAGCTCTTATTCTCCTTCTTCCACTTCTTCTTCATAATCCCCACTCCTTCAACTAGTTGTTCTTCTTCCTCTTTGTTCACCTTCTTCCACTTCTACTGCTTCCACTTGTTCTCTTCTTTCTTCCCTTCCCCTTCTTGCACTTCTTCTGCCTACACTACCTCTTCTTCCACCACTTCCTCTTCTCCTCCTTCTTCCACTTCTTCTTCCTCCTCCCTTGCCTTGCTTTCCTTCTTCTTACTCTTCTCCCTCTTCCACTACTCCTTCAAGTTCTTCTTGTTCCTCTTCTTCTCTTTCTTCCACTTCTTCTTCTTCATTCCCTTTCCTTCCCTGCTTCTTCTTCTTCCTCTTTTTCTCATTCTTCCACTTCTTCTTTTTCTTCCTATTGGTCTCCCTTTACCGCTTGAACTTCTTCCTCTTCTACTCGTTCTTCCACTTCTTCTTCTTCCTCTTCTTCTTATTCTTCCACTTCTTCTTCTTCCTCTTCTTCCCATTCTTCCACTTCTTCTTCCTCCTACCGTTCTCCGTCTTCCACTTCTTCTTTTTCATCCCCTCTCATTCTAGTACTTCCTCCTCTTCCTCTCGTTCTCATTCTACCAGTTCCTCTGCTTCCACTTGTTGTTCTTCTTCTTTTTCGTCTCCTTCTTCCACTTCCTCTGCTTCCACCGCTTCTTCTTCCTCTTCTTCCATTTCTTCTCCTTCCACTACTTCTTTTTCTTCCCTTTCCTTCTTCTCCTTCCTCTTTTTCCCCATCCCCCCACTTCTTTTGCTTCCAATTTTTGTTCTTCCTCTTCTTCTCCTCCCCCCAAATCTTCTACTGACACTTCTTCTTCCTCTTCCTCTTCTCCTCCATATTCCACTTCTTCTACTTCTTCTTCCCTTCCCTTCTTCTTCTTCTTCCTATTGGTCTCCTTCTTCTGCTTACACCTCTTCCTCTTCTAGTCATTCTTCCACTTCTTCTCTTTCATCCCCTCTCATTCCAGTACTTCCTCCTTTTTCTTTCGTTCTCATTCTACCAGTTCCTTTGCTTCCACTTGTTGTTCTTCTTCTTTTTCGTCTCCTTCTTCCACTTCCTTTGCTTCCACTTCTTCTTCTTCCTCTTCTTCCATTTCTTCTCCTTCCACTACTTCTTCTTCTTCCCTTTCCTTCTTCGTTTTCTTGCTTTTCTCCTTCTTCCAGTTCTTCTTCTTCATCCCACCTCCTCCCACTACTTCTTCTTCCTCCTCTTGTTCACCTTCTTCACCTTCTTCTCTGTGCACATCTTCTTCTACTTCCTTTTCTTCTCGTTCTTCCACTTCTTCTACTTACTCTCCATCTTCTTCCTCTTCTTCTCTTTCTTCCACTTCTCCTGCCTCATCTTGTTCTCTTTCTTGCACTTCTTCTTCTTCATCCCCTTTCCTTCCACTGCTTCTTCTTCTTCCTCTTTTTCTCATTCTTCCACTTCTTCTTCTTCTTCCTATTGGTCTCCTTCTTCTGCTTGCACTTCTTCCTCTTCTAGTCGTTCTTCCACTTCTTCTCTTTCATCCCCTCTCATTCCAGTACTTCCTGCTCTTTCTCTCTTCTCATTCTACCAGTTCCTTTGCTTCCACTTCTTCTTCTTCTCTTCTTTCATTTCTTCTCCTTCCACTACTTCTTCTTCTTCTCTTTCCTTCTTCTCCTTCCTCTTTTTTGTCCACCCCCCTACTTCTTTTGCTTCCCATTGTTGCTCTTCCTCTTCTTCTCCTCCCCCCAAATCTTCTGCTTACACTTCTTCTTCTTCTTCCGCTTCTCCTCCATATTCCTCTTTTCCTGTTTCTTTTTCCCTTCCTTTCCTCTCCTTCTTCGTTTTGTTGCTTTTCTCCTTCTTCCAGTTCTTCTTCTTCATCCCACCTCCTTCCGCTACTTCTTCTTCCTCCTCTTGTTCACCTTCTTCAACTTCTTCTTTTTCATCATCTTCTTATTCTTACTATTCTTCTCCTTCTTCCAGTTCTTCTGTTTACTCTCCTTCTTCTTTCTCTTCTTCTCTTTCTTTCACTTCTTCTGCCTCCTCTTTTTCTCTTTCTTCCACTTCTTCTGGCTCCTCTTGTTCTCTTTCTTCCACTTCTTCTTCATCCTCTCCTCTCGTTCTTTTTCTTCCTCTTCATCTCCTTCTTCTTGTTCTGCTTCCACTTGCATTTCTACCTCTATTTCTCCTTCTTCCACTTCTTCTTCATCATCCCCACTCCTTCAACTACTTCTTCCTCTTCCTCTTGTTCATCTTTTTCCACTTCTTCCCCTTCCACTTGTTCTTCGTCTTCCTTCTCTTCTCCTTCTTGCACTTCTTCTGCCTACACTACCTCTTCTTCCTCCCCTTCTTCTTCTCCTCCTTCTCCTTTTCCTTCTCCCTTTTCTTGCTTTCCTTCTTCTTACTCTTGTCCCTCTTCCACTACTTCGCCTTCCACTTCTTCTTCTTCATCCCACCTCCTCCCACTACTTCCCCTCCTTTTTCCTTTTCCTCATTTTCTCCTTCTTCTAGTTCTTCTTGTTCATCTCCTTTCACTACATCTTCTGCCCTCTCTTGTTCACCTTCTTTCACTTCTTCTCTTTCCACATCTTCTTCTTCTTCCACTTACTCTCCTTCTTCATCCCCCTCTTGTTCACCTTCTTCCAGTTCTTCTCTTTCCACGTCTTCTTCGTCTTCCTTTTCTTCTCCTTCTTCCAGTTCTTCTGCTTACTCTCCTTCTTCTTCCTCTTCTTGTCTTTCTTCCACTTCTTCTGCCTCCTCTTGTTCTCTTTCTTCCACTTATTCTTCATCCTCTCCTCTGGTTCAACTTCTTTCGTTTCGTTTGTCTTCTGCCTGTTTTTCTCCTTGTTCTGCTTCTACTTGCATTTCTACCTCTTGTTCTCCTTCTTACACTTCTTGTTCATCATCCCTACTCTTTCAACTACTTCTTCTTCTTCCTTTTGTTCACCTTCTTCCACTTTTGCTGCTTCCACTTGTTATTCTTCTTCCTTCCCTTCTCCTTCTTGCACTTCTTCTGCCTACACTACCTCTTTTTCCTCCTTCTTCCACATCTTCTTCTTCTTTCTTTTCGTCTCCTTCTTCTGCTTACTCTCCTTCTTCCTCCTCCCTTGCCTTGCTTTCCTTCTTCATAGTCTTCTCCCTCTTCCACTACTTCTCCTTCCACTTCTTCTTCTTCATCCCCTCTCCTTCCACTGCTTCTTCTTCTTCCTCTTCTTCTCCTACTGCCACCTATTCTTCCTCCTCCCGTTCTCCTTCTTCCACTTCTTCTTCTTCATCTCCTTTCATTCGACTACTTCCTCCTATTCCTCTTATTCTCTCCTTCTACCACTTCTTCTACCTCTACTTGTTGTTCTTCTTCATTTTCGTCTCCTTCTTCCGCTTCCTCTGCTTAAACTTCTTCTTCTTCCATTTCTTCTCCTTCCACAACTTCTTCTTCTTTCCTTCGCCTTCTCCTTCCTCTTTTTCTCCATCCCCCACTTCTGTTGCTTCCCATTGTTGCTCTTCCTCTTCTTCTCCTTCCCCCAAATCTTATGCTTACACTTCTTCTTCTTCCTCTTGTCCTCCAGATTCCACTTCTTCTGCTTCTTCTTCCCTTCCTTCTTCCTTTTCCTCCTTTTCTCCTTGTTCTAATTCTTCTTCTTCATCTCACCTCCTTCCACTACTTCTTCTTCCTCCCCTTGTTCACCTTCTTCACTTTCCACATCTTCTTCTTCTTCCTTTTCTTCTCCTTCTTCCACTTCTTCTAGTTACTCTCTTTCTTCTTCCTCTTCTTATCTTTCTTCCACTTCTCCTGCCTCCTCTTGTTCTCTTTCTTCCACTTATTCTTCATCCTCTCCCTTCTTTTCTTTTCTTCCTCTTCATCTCCTTCTGCTTCTTCCTTTCGTTCATCATATCCCTCTTTTTCTCCTTCTTCTACCTCCACTTGCATTTCTACCTCTTGTTCTCCTTCTTCCACTTCTTCTCCATCATCCCCACTCCTTCAACTACTTCTTCTTCTTCCTCTTGTTCACCTTCTTCCACTTTTACTACATCAACTTGTTCTTCTTCTTCCCTCTCTTCTTCGTTTTGCCATTCTTCTGCCTACACTACTTCTTCTTCCTCCCCTTCTTCTTCTTCTCCTTGTTCCACTTCTTCTTCATTCCACTTTCCTTCCATTGCTTCTTCTTCCTCTTCTTTTTCTCATTCTTCCACTTCTTCTTCTTCTTCCTATTGTTCTCCTTCTTCCACTTGCACTTCTTCCTTTTCTTCTCGTTCTTCCACTTCTTCTTCTTCCTCTTCTTCTCCTTCTGCCACCTCTTCTCCCTCCTCCCGTTCTCCTTCTTCCACTTCTTCTTCTTCATCTCCTTTCATTCCACTACTTCCTCCTATTCCTCTTATTCTCTCCTTCTACCACTTCTTCTACTTCTACTTGTTGTTCTTCTTCATTTTTGTCTCCTTCATCCGCTTTTTCTGCTTACACTTCTTCTTCTTCCTCTTCTTCCATTTCTTCTCCTTCCACAACTTCTTCTTCTTTCCTTTCCGTCTTCTCCTACCTCTTTTTCTCCATCCCCCACTTCTGTTGCTTCCCATTGTTGCTCTTCCTCTTCTTCTCCTTCCCCCAAATCTTATGCTTACACTTCTTCTTCTTCGTCCTCTTCTCCTCCAGATTCCACTTCTTCTGCTTCTTCTTCCCTTCCCTTCCCCTCCTTCTTCCTTTTCCTCCTTTTCTCCTTGTTCCAATTGTTCTTCTTCATCTCACCTCCTTCCACTACTTCTTCTTCCTCCTCTTGTTCACCTTCTTCAACTTCTTCACTTTCCACATCTTTTTCTTCTTCCTTTTCTTCTCGTTCTTCCACTTCTTCTAGTTACTCTGCTTCTTCCTATTCTTATCTTTCTTCCACTTCTCTAGCCTCCTCTTGTTCTCTTTTTTCCACTTCTTCTTCATCCTCTCCTTTCCTTTCTTTTCTTCCTCTTCATCTCCTTCTTCTTCTTCCTTTTCTTCCTCATATACCTCTTTTACTCCTTCTTCTGCTTCCACTTGCATTTCTACCTCTTGTTCTCCTTCTTCCACTTCTTCTCCATCATCTCCACTCCTTCAACTACTTTTTCTTCTTCCTCTTGTTCACCTTCTTCCACTTCTACTACATCCACTTGTTCTTCTTCTTACCTCTCTTCTCCTTCTTCCCTTCCTCTGCCTACACTACTTCTTCTTCCTCCCCTTCTTCTTCTCCTCCTTGTTCCACTTCTTCTTCATCCCCTTTCCTTCCATTGCTTCTTCTTCCTCCTCTTTTTCTCATTTTTCCACTTCTTCTTCTTACTCCTCTTCTTGTCCTTCTGCCACCTCTTCTCCTCCTCCCTCCAATGCTTCTTCTTTATCTCACCTCCTTCCACTACTTCTTCTTCCTCCTCTTGTTCACCTTCTTCAACTTCTTCACTTTCCACATCTTCTTCTTCTTCCTTTTCTTCTCCTTCTTCCACTTCTTCTAGTTACTTTCCTTCTTTTTCCTCTTCTTATCTTTCTTCCACTTCTCCGGCCTCCTCTTGTTCTGTTTCTTCCACTTCTTCTTCATCCTCTCTTTTCCTTTCTTTTCTTCCTCTTCATCTCCTTCTTCTTCTTCCTTTCCTTCATCATATACCTCTTTTTCTCGTTCTTCTGCTTCCACTTGCATTTCTACCTCTTGTTCTCCCTCTTCCACTTCTTCTCCATCATCCCCACTCCTTACACTACTTCTTTTTCTTCCTCTGGTTCACCTTCTTCCACTTCTACTACATCCACTTGTTCTTCTTCTTCCCTCTCTTCTCCTTCTTGCCCTTCTTCTGCCTACACTACTTCTTCTTCCTCCCTTTCTTCTTCTCCTCCTTGTTCGACTTCTTCTTCATCCCCTTTCCTTCCATTGCTTCTTCTTCCTCCTCTTTTTCTCATTCTTCCACTTCTTCTTCTTCCTCCTATTGTTCTCCTTCTTCCTCCTACTCCTCTTATTCTCTCCTTCTACCACTTCTTCTACTTCTACTTGTTGTTCTTCATCATTTTCGTCTCCTTCTTTCTCTTCTTTTGCTTACACATCTTCTTCTTCCATTTCTTCTCCTTCCACACCTTCTTCTTCTGTCCTTTCCGTCTTCTCCTTCCTCTATTTCTCCATCCCCCACTTCTATTGCTTCCCATCGTTGCTCTTCCTCTTCTTCTCCTTCCCCCAAATCTTATGCTTACACTTCTTCTTCTTCTTCCTCTTCTCCTCCAGATTCCACTTCTTTTGCTTCTTCTTCCCTTCCCTTTCCCTCCTTCTTCCTTTTCCTCCTTTTCTCCTTGTTCCAATTCTTCTCCTTCATCTCACCTCCTTCCACTGCTTGTTCTTCCTCCTCTTGTTCACCTTGTTCACTTTCCACATCTTCTTCTTCTTCATTTTCTTCTCCTTCTGCCACTTCTTCTAGTTACTCTCCTTCTTCTTCCTTTTCTTATCTTTCTTCCACTTCTCCTGCCTCCTCTTGTTCTCTTTCTTCCACTTCTTCTTCATCCTCTCCTTTCCTTTTTTTTCTTCCTCTTCATCTCCTTCTTCTTCCTTTCCTTCGTCATATCCCTCTTTTTCTCCTTCTTCTGCTTCCACTTACATTTCTACCTCTTGTTCTCCTTCTTCCACTTCTTCTCCATCATCCTACTCCTTCAACTACTTCTTCTTCTTCCTCTTGTTCACCTTCTTCCACTTCTACTACATCTACTTGTTCTTCTTCTTCCCTCTGTTCTCCTTCTTGCCCTTCTTCTGCCTAGACTACTTCTCCTTCCTCCCCTTCTTCTTCTACTCCTTGTTCAACTTCTTCTTCATTCCCCTTTCCTTCCATTGCTTCTTTTTCCTCCTCTTTTTCTCATTCTTCCACTTCTTCTTCTTCTTCCTATTGGTCTCATTCTTCCTCTTTTTCTCACTCTTCCACTTCTTTTTCTTCTTCATGTAGTTCTCCTTCTTCCACCTAGACTTCTTCCTCTTCTTCTCATTCTTCCACTTCTCCTTCTTTCACTTCTTCTTCCTCCTCCCGTTCTCCCTCTTCCACTTCTTCTTCTTCATCCCCTCTGATTCCACTACTTCCTCCTATTCCTCTTGTTCTCCTTCTAGCACTTCTTCTGCTTCCACTTGTTGTTGTTCTTCTTTTTTGTCACCTTCTTCCACTTCTTCTTCTTCCTCTTTTTCCATTTCTTCTCGTTCCACTACTTCTTCTTCTTCCTTTTCCTTCTTTTCCTTCCCCTTTCTCTACATCGCCCATTTCTTTTGCTTCCAATTGTTGCTCTTCCTCTTCTTCTCCTTCCCCCAAATCTTCTGCTCACACTTCTTCTTCTTCTTCCTCTTCTCCTCCATATTCCACTTCTTCTGCTTCTTCTTACCTTCCCTTCCCGCTTCTTCCTTTTCCTCCTTTTGTCGTTCTTCCAGTTCTTTTTCTTCATCCCACCTACTGCCACTACTTCTTCTTGCTCCTCTTGTTCACCTTCTTCCACTTCTTCTTTTTCCACATCTTCTTCTTCCTCCTTTTCTTCTCCTTCTTCCACTTCTTCTGTTTACTCTCCTTCTTCTTACTCTTGTTCGCTTTCTTCCACATCCTCTACCTCCTCTTGTTCTCTTTCTTCCATTTCTTCTCCATCCTCTCCTCTCCTTCTTTTTCTTCCCCTTCATCTCTTTCTTCTTCTTCCCTTTCCTTCGTCTTCTCCCTTTTTTTCTCCTTCTTCTACTTCCACTTGCATTTCTACCTCTTGTTCACCTTCCTTGCCTTCTCCTTCTTCCACCTACAGTTCTTCCTCTTCTTCTTGTTCACCTTATTACACTTGTTCTTCCTCTTCCTCTTCCTCTTCTCCTACATATTCCACTTCTTCTACTTCTTCTTCCCTTCCCTTCCCCTCCTTGTTCCATTTCCTCCTTTTCTCCTTCTTCTAGTTCTTCTTCTTTATCCCACCTCGTTCCACTACTTCTTCTTCCTCTTCTTGTTCACCTTCTACCACTTCTTCTCTTTCAACATCTTCTTCTTCTTCCTGTTCTTCTCCTTCCTCCAATTCTTCTGCTTACCCTCCTTCTTGTTGCTCTTCTTCTCTTTCTTCCACTTCTCCTGCCTCCTCTTGTTCTCTTTCTTCCACTTCTTCTTCATCATCTCCTCTCCTTTCCTTCTTTTTCTTCCTCTTCATCTCCTTCTTCTTCTTCCTTTCCTTCGTCTCTCCCTTTTTTTCTCCTTCTTCTGCTTCCACTTGCATTTGTACCTCTTGTTCTCCTTCTTCCACTTCTTCTTCATCATCCCCACTCGTTCAACTACTTATTTTCCTTCGTCTTGCTCACCTTCTTCCGCTTCTGCTACTTCCACTTGTTCTTGTTCTTCCTTCTCTACCCCTTCTTGCACTTCTGCCTATACTACCTCTTCTTCCTCCCCTTCTTCTTCTCCTCATTGTCCCACTCCTTGTCCCCTTTTCCTTCTTCTATTACTTCTTCTTCCTTTTCTTCCATTTCTTCTCCTTCCACTACTTCTTCTTCTTCCCTTTCGTTCTTCTCCTTCCTCTTTTTCCCCATCCCCTACTTCTTCTGCTTCCAATTGTTGCTCTTACTCTTCTTCTCCTCTCCCCCAAATATTGTGCTTACACTTCTTCTTCTTCCTCTTGTTCACCTTCTTCCACTTTTATTGGTTCTACTTGTTCTTCATCTTCCTTCTCTTCTCCTTCTTGCACTTCATCTGCCTACACTACCTCTTCTTCCTTCCCTTCTTCGTCTCCTCCTTCTTCCACTTCTTCCTACACTCCTTCTTTTTCTCGTTCCACCACTTCTTCTTCTTCCTCTTCTACTTTCTTCCACTTCTTCTTCCTCCTCCCGTTCTCCTTCATCCACTTCTTCTGCTTCATCCCCTCTCATTCCACTACCTCCTCCTATTCCTCTTATTATGCTTCTTCCACTAGTTCTCCTTCCACTTCTCCTTCTTCCACTTCTTCTTCTTCACCTCTTTTCCTTCCACTGCTTCTTCTTTTTCCCCTTTTTCTCAGTTTTCCATTTCTTCTTCTTTTTCCTATTGTTCTCCTTCTTCCGCTTGCACTTCTTTTGCTTCCACTTGTTGTTTTTCTTCTTTTTCGTCTCCTTCTTACACTTCTTCTTCTTCTGCCTACACTATGTCTTCTTCTTTTCTCTTCCATACTCCATATCTTCTGCTTCTTCTTCCCTTCCCTTCCCCTCCTTCTTCCTTTTCCTTCTTCTCTCCTTTTTCCAGTTCTTCTTCTTCATCCTACCTCCTTCCACTACTTCTTCTTCCTCCTCTTGTTCACCTTCTTCCACTTCTTCTATTTCCACATCTTCTTCTGCTTTCGTTTCTTATCCTTCTTCCAGTTCTTCTGCTTACTCTCCTTCTTTTCGTCTTCTTGTCTTTCTTCCACTTCTCCTGCCTCCTCTTGTTCTCTTTCTTCCACTACTTCTTCATCCTCTCCTCTCCTTCTTTTTCCTCTTCTTTATCTCCTTTTTCTTCTTCCCTTTCCTTCGTCTTCTCCCTCTTTTTCTCCGTCTTCTACTTCCACTTGCATTTCTACCTCTAGTTCTCCTTCTTCCACTTCTTCTTCATCATCCCCACTCCTTCAACTACTTCTTCATCTTCCTCTTGTTCACCTTTTTCCACTTCTACTGCTTCTACTTGTTCTTCTTCTTCCTTCCCTTCTCCTTCTTACACTTCTTCTACCCACACTACCTCTTCTTCCTGCCCCTCTTCTTCTCCTCCTTCTTCGACTTCTGCTTCCTCCTCCCTTTCCTTGCTTTCCTTCTTCTTTACTCTTTTCCCTCTTCCATTACTTCTCCTTCTACTTCTTTTTCTTCCACCTCTGCCTCTTCTTATCCTTCTTCTTCTTTATCCCCTTCCCTTCCATTCCTTCTTCTTCTTCCACTTTTTCTCATTGTTCCACTCTTCTTCTTCTTCCTACTGTTCTCCCTCTTCCATTTGCACTTCTCCCTCTTCTTCTCGTTCTTCCACTTCTTCTTCTTCCTCTTCTTCTCCTCTTCCACTTCTTCTTCCTCCTCCCGTACTCCTTCTTCCGCTTCTTCTTCTTCATCCCCTCTCATTCAAATACTTCCTCCTATTCCTCTTGTTCTCCTTGTACCGCTTCTTCTACTTCCACTTGTTGCTGTTCTTCTTTTTCATCTCTTTCTTCCACTTGTTCTGCTTACACTTCTTCTTCTTCATCTTCTTCCATTTCTTCTCCTTCCACTACTTTCTTCTTCTTCCCTTTCCGTCTTCTCCTTCCTCTTTTTCTCCTTCCTCTTTTTCTCCATCCTCCACTTATTTTGCTTCCAATTGTTGCTCTTCCTCTTCTTCTCCTACCCCCAAATCTTCTGCGTACACTTCTTTTTCTTCCTCTTCTCCTTCATATTCTACTTCTTTTGCTTCTTCTTCCCTTCCCTTCCCCTCATTCTTGCCTTTCCTCCTTTCCTCCTTCTTCCAATTTTTCTTCTTCATCCCAACTCCTTCCACTACTTCTTCTTCGTCCTCTTGTTCACCTTCTTGGACTTCTTCCCTAAGTTTATGTCCTAAATAGATGAATCATTCAGCCACAACCTTTTCTTTTGTTTTTTTTTCTTCTCTTTTTTTTTCTTTTCTTTCTTTTGTGTTTTTTTATAGGCTTAACTTTTGCAATGACTTAGGCAGGGTGATTATCAATATCAGATGATGTTATTGGCACTAAGAACAAAAGGAAGGATGTTACCAATTTCTCCAAGCCAGCCAATGTCATGCCACTATATCTCACGCTGCATAACTCCGAAGTGAACGCTTCGACATCCAAGTGAAAGTTCACGTTCTGAGGAGCAATTTCCACTCACGAATCACCGAAATTGACTCTGTAAAACGTGAGTTATGAGTGAAAGGAAATTACGTCTCAGAAAGCCAAGAACTGCGCCCTAGAACCTTGAAGCAGTGTCCAAAACCTAGTATTAACAACTAGCTCTAATACCAAATGATGTGAATTCCCCTTGCCACGAATTCAGAACGGACCAATTAGGACTATTTGTTAGAATGGAAAAACAAAAAGGTAAGAATTGGGAATGATGGTGGTTTTGGGGGAGACGCCACTTCCGGGAAGGAAGATAAGTCTCAAAGACGCCACAAGGGGTGGAAGGCCCTTGATAAGTCTCAAGCTTGGTTCAGCCAAGAACCTAGGAGATACACTCTCTCAAGAAAAGTTTTATCCAAAGTCAAGTCTGTCTATTTCCATTGAAATGCAATACATATAGGAATTCCATAAAGCCAAGAAATAAATGCATCATTCACTAACATTGATTGAGGCTTATTTATTAAATAACCTCCCTACTGGTGCATATGAAAAGGCAACAACCACACTGAAGGAAAACTGGACAACCACTAAAATTCAACACTCCAAAATAAAAGAAAAATTAAAATAAACTATTTTTAAAACATGGCAAATAACACAACAGTACCAATTCTTTTTACAACTTTATTTAATTAAACCTGCTTTGATTAAAATAACTTTGCAGCAACATCCTCTATTTCATGAATCTTTAATGATGACCATGCAATGAATTAATTTTGCCTCTAGGTCCTTTTCATTAGGTGCAGCTTCCAGAATTGTTGCTACCACTTCTTTTACAGCTTCTCTTGCTTTCCTAGCTCTTGCCCTTGTCGTAGGTGTCCCAAGTCCTTCAAGCACCTTACTATCTTTGTTTGTAGCTGTGTCCTCATCAACTTCTTCTTCCTGTTCTTGTCCTTCTTCCACTTCTTCTACTTCATCCCCTTTCCTTCCACCACTTCTTCTTCTTCCTCTTCTTCTCCTTCTTCCACTTATTCTTCCTCCTCCCATTCTCCTTCTTCCACTTCCTCTTCTTCATTCCCTCTCATTCCACTACTTCGTCCTATTCCTCTTGTTCTCCTTCTACCACTTCTTCTGCTTCCACTTGTTGTTCTTCTTCTTTTTCATCTCCTTGTTCTACTTACACTTCTTCTTCTTCCTTTTCTTCCATTTCTACTCCTTCCACTACTTTCTTCTTCTTCCCTTTCCATCTTCTCCTTCCTCATTTTCTCCATCCCCCCACCTCTTTTGCGTCCAATTGTTGCTCTTCCTCTTCTTCTCCTGCCCCCAAATCTTCTGCCTACACTTCTTCTTCTTCCTCTTCTCCTCCATATTCCACTTCTTCTGCTTCTTCTTCCCTTCCCTTCCCCTCCTTCTTGCGGTTCCTCCTTTTCTCCTTCTTCCAATTCTTCTTTTTCATCCCACCTCCTTTCACTACTTCTTCTTCCTCCTCTTCTTGTTCACCTTCTTCTCCTTCCACATCTTCTTCTTCATTTGCTTCTCCATGTTCCACTTCTTCTGCTTACCTTCCTTCTTCTTCCTCTTCTTCTCTTTCTTCCACTTCTTCTACCTCCTCTTGTTCTCTTTCTTCCACTTTTCTTCATCCTCTCATTTCCTTCTTTTTCTTCCTCTACATCTCCTTTTTCTTCTTCTCTTTCCTTCGTTTTCTCCCTCTTTTGCTCCTGCTTTTGCTTCCACATGAATTTCTACCTCTTGTTCTCCTTCTTCAACTTCTTCTTCACCATCCCCACTCCTTCAACCACTTCTTCTTCTTCTTCTTGTTCACTTTCTTCCACTTCTGCTTGTTCCACTTGTTCTTCTTCTTCCTTCTCCTTCTCCTTCTTGCACTTCTTCTGCCTACACTACCTCTTTTTCATCCCCTTTCCTTCCACTCCTTCTTCTTCTTCTTCTTCTTCCTATTTTTCTCCTTTTTCCGCTTACATTTCTTCCTCTTTGTCTCGTTCTTCACTTCTTCTTCGTCTTTTTCTCCTTCCACACTTATTCTTCCTCCTCCCGTTCTCCTTTTTCCACTTCTTCTCCATCCCCTCTCATTCCACTACTTCCTCGTATTCCTCTTGTTCTCCTTCTTCCATTTCTTCTTCTTCATCCCCTTTCCTTCCACTGCTTATTCTTCTTCCTCCTACTGTTCTCCTTCTTCCACTTGCACTTCTTCTCGTTCTTCCACTTTTTCTTCTTCCTTTTCTTCTCCTTCTTCCAATTCTTCTTCTTCCTCTTCTTCTCCTTCTTCCACTTATTCTTCCACCTCTCGTTCTCCTTCTTCCACTTATTCTTCCTCTTCCTGTTCTCCTTCTTCCACTTATTCTTCCACCTCTCGTTCTCCTTCTTCCACTTCTTCTTCTTCATCCCCTCTCATTCCACTACTTCTTCCTATTCCTTTTGTGCTCCTTCTACCACTTCTTCTGCTTCCACTTGTTGTTCTTCTTCTTTTTCGTCTCCTTCTTCCACTTCTACTGGTTCCTCTTCTTCCATTTCTTCTCACTCCACTACTTCCTCTTCTTACCTTTCCTTCTTCTCGTCCCTCTTTTTCTCCATCCCCCACTTCTTTTTCTTGCAATTGTTGCTCTTCTTCTTCTTCTCTCCTTCACCTAAAATCTACTGCTTACACTTCTTCTTCTTCTTCCTCTTCTCCTCCATATTCCACTTTTTCTGCTTCTTCTTCCCTTCCCTTACATTCCTTCTTTCTTTTCCTCCTTTTCCCCTTCCAGTTCTTATTCTTCATCCCACCTCCTTCCACTACTCCCTCTTCCTGCTCTTGTTCACCTTCTTCCACTTATTCTCTTTCCACATGTTCTTCTTCTTCCTTTTCTTCTCCTTCTTCCACTTCTTCTGCTTACTCTCCTTCTTCTGCCTCCTCTTGTTCTCTTTCTTCCACTTCTTCTTCATCCTCTCCTCTCCTTCTTTTTCTTCCTCTTCATCTCCTTGTTCTTCTTCCCTTTCCTTCGTCTTCTCCTTATTTTTGTCATTCTTCTGCTTCCAAATGCATTTTTACCTCTTCTTCTCCTTCTTTGACTTCTTCTTCATCATCCACACTCCTTCAACTACTTCTTCTTCTCCTCCTTCTTCCACTTGTTCTTCCTCCTCCCTTGCCTTGCTTTCCTTCTTCTTACTCTTCTCCCTCTTCCACTACTTCTCCTTCCACTTCTTCTTCTTCCTCTTCTTCCCCTTCTTCCAATTCTTCTTCTTCATCCCCTTTCCTTCCACTGCTTCTTCTTCTTCCTATTTTTCTCATTCTTCCACTTCTTCTTCTTCTTCCTATTGTTCTTCTTCCAGTTGCACTTCTTCCCTTCCCTTCCCCTCCTTCTTCCTTTTCCTCCTTTTCTCCTTCTTCTAGTTCTTCTTCTTGATCCCACCTCCTTCCACTAATTCTTCTTGCTCCTCCTATTCACCTTCTTCCACTTCTTCTCTTTCCACATCTTCTTCTTCTTCCTTTTCTTCTCTTTCTTCCACTTCATCTGCCACCTCTTGTTCTGTTTCTTCCACTTCTTCTCCATCCTCTACTCTCCTTCTTATTCTTTCTCTTCATCTCCTTTTTCTTCTTCCTTTTCCCTTCTCTTCTCCCTCTTTTTCTCCTTCTTTTGCTTCCACTTGCATTTCTACCTCTTGTTCTCCTTCTTCGACTTCTTCATCATCCCTACTCCTTCAACTTCTTCTTCTTCTTCCTCTTGTTCACCTTCTTCCACTTCTGCTGCTTCCACTTGTTCTTCTTCTTCCACTTCTTCTTTCTCTGCATCCTCGTTTTCTCCATCCCCCACTTCTTTTGCTTCCAATTGTTGCTCTTCCTCTTCTTCTCCTCCCCCCAAATCCTTTGCTTACAGTACTTCTTTTTCTTCCTCTTCTCCTACATATTCTATTTCTGCTTCTTCTTCCCTTCCCTTCCCCTCCTTCTTCATCATCCCTACTCCATCAACTTCTTCTTCTTCTTCCTTTTGTTCACCTTCTTCCACTTCTGCTGCTTCCACTTGTTCTTCTTCTTCCACTTCTTCTTTTTCTGCATCCTCGTTTTCTCCATCCCCCACTTCTTTTGCTTCCAATTGTTGCTCTTCCTCTTCTTCTCCTCCCCCCAAATCCTTTGCTTACAGTACTTCTTCTTCTTCCTCTTCTCCTACATATTCTATTTCTGCTTCTTCTTCCCTTCCCTTCCCCTCGTTCTTCATCATCCCTACTCCTTCAACTTCTTCTTCTTCTTCCTCTTGTTCACCTTTTTCCACTTCTGCTGCTTCCACTTGTTCTTCTTCTTCCACTTCTTCTTTCTCTGCATCCTCGTTTTCTCCATCCCCCACTTCTTTTGCTTCCAATTGTTGCTCTTCCTCTTCTTCTCCTCCCCCAAATCTTTTGCTTACAGTACTTCTTCTTCTTCCTCTTCTCCTACATATTCTATTTCTGCTTCTTCTTCCCTTCCCTTCCCCTCCTTCTTCCTTTTTGTCCTATCCTTCTTCCACTACTTCTTCTTCCTCCTCTTATTCACCTTCTTCCACTTCTTCTCTTTACACATCTTCTTCATCTTCCTTTTCTTCTCCTGCTTCCACTTCTTCTGCTTACTCTCCTTCTTCTTCCACTTCTTCTCTTTCTTCCACTCCTCCTGCCTCCACTTGTTCTCTTTCCTCCAATTCTTCTTCATCCTCTCCTTTTCTTCTTTTCCTTCCTCTTCATCTCCTTCTTCCTCTTCCCTTTCTTTCGTCTTCTCCCTCTTGTTCCCCTTCTCCTGCTTCCACTTGCATTTCTACCTCTTGTTCTCCTTCTTCCACTTGCACTTCTTCCTCTTCTCCTTCTTCCATTTCTTCTTCCTCCTCTCGTTCTCCTTCTTCCACTTCTTCTTCTTCATCTTCTTCTCTTTCATCCACTTCTCCTACCTCCTCTCGTTATCTTTCCTCCACTTCTTCTTTATCCTTTCCTTTACTTCCTTTTGTTCCTCTTCATCTCCTTCTTATTCCCTTTCCTTTATCTTCTCCCTCTTTTTCTCCTTCTTCTCCTTCCACTTGCATTTCTACCTCTTGTTCTCCTTATTCCACTTCTTCTTCATCATCCCTACTCCTTCAACTAATTATTCTTTTCCATCTTGTTCAACTTCTTCCACTTCTGTTACTTCCACTTGTCCTTCTTCTTCCTTCCTTTCTCCTTCTTGCACTTCTTCTGCCTACACTACCTCTTCTTCCTCCCCTTCATCTTCTTCTCCTTCTTCCAATTCTTCTTACTCTTCTCCCTCTTCCACTAGTTCTCCTTCCACATCTTCTTCTTCATCCCTTTTCTTTCTACTGCTTCTTCTTCTTCCTCTTTTTCTAATTCTTCCACTTCTTCTTCTTCTTCCTATTGTTCTCCTTCTTCTAGTTGCACTTCTTCCCTTCCCTTCCCCTCCTTCTTCCTTTTCCTCCTTTTCTCCTTCTTCCAGTTCTTCTTCTTGATCCCACATGCTTCTACTACTTCTTCTTGCTCCTCTTGTTCACCTTCTTCCACTTCTTCTCTTTCCATATCTTCATCTTCTTCCTTTTCTTCTCATTCTTCCACTTCTTCTGCTTACTCTCCTCCTCTTCCTCTTCTTCTCTTTCTTCCACTTCTTCTGCCTCCTCTCGTTCTCATTCTTCGGCTGCCTCTCCTTCTTTTTCTTCCTCTTCATCTCCTTCTTCTTCTTCCTTTTCCTTCGTCTTCTCCCTCTTTTTCTCTTTCTGCTGCTTCCACATGCATTTCTACCTCTTGTTCTCCTTCTTCCACTTCTCCTTCATCATCCCCATTCCTTCAACTACTTCTTCTTCGTGTTTTTCTCATTCTTCCACTTCTTTTTCTTCTTCCTATTGTTCTTATTATTCCACTTCTTCGTCTTCTTCCTATTGTTCTTATTCTTCCACTTGCTCTTTTTCTCGTTCTTCCACTTCTTCTTCTTCCCTTTCTTCTCCTTTTTCCACTTCTTTTTCTTTCTCCCGTTCTCCTTCTTCCACTTCTTCTTATTCATCCCCACTCATTCTAGTGTTTCCTCATATTCCTCTTGTTCTTCTTCTGCTTCCACTTGTTGTTCGTCTTCTTTTTAGTCTCATTCTTCCACTTCTTCTGCTTACACTTATTCTTCTTCCTCTTCTTCTCCTCCCCCCAAATCCTTTGCTTACAGTACTTCTTTTTCTTCCTCTTCTCCTACATATTCTATTTCTGCTTCTTCTTCCCTTCCCTTCCCCTCCTTCTTCATCATCCCTACTCCATCAACTTCTTCTTCTTCTTCCTTTTGTTCACCTTCTTCCACTTCTGCTGCTTCCACTTGTTCTTCTTCTTCCACTTCTTCTTTTTCTGCATCCTCGTTTTCTCCATCCCCCACTTCTTTTGCTTCCAATTGTTGCTCTTCCTCTTCTTCTCCTCCCCCCAAATCCTTTGCTTACAGTACTTCTTCTTCTTCCTCTTCTCCTACATATTCTATTTCTGCTTCTTCTTCCCTTCCCTTCCCCTCGTTCTTCATCATCCCTACTCCTTCAACTTCTTCTTCTTCTTCCTCTTGTTCACCTTTTTCCACTTCTGCTGCTTCCACTTGTTCTTCTTCTTCCACTTCTTCTTTCTCTGCATCCTCGTTTTCTCCATCCCCCACTTCTTTTGCTTCCAATTGTTGCTCTTCCTCTTCTTCTCCTCCCCCAAATCTTTTGCTTACAGTACTTCTTCTTCTTCCTCTTCTCCTACATATTCTATTTCTGCTTCTTCTTCCCTTCCCTTCCCCTCCTTCTTCCTTTTTGTCCTATCCTTCTTCCACTACTTCTTCTTCCTCCTCTTATTCACCTTCTTCCACTTCTTCTCTTTACACATCTTCTTCATCTTCCTTTTCTTCTCCTGCTTCCACTTCTTCTGCTTACTCTCCTTCTTCTTCCACTTCTTCTCTTTCTTCCACTCCTCCTGCCTCCACTTGTTCTCTTTCCTCCAATTCTTCTTCATCCTCTCCTTTTCTTCTTTTCCTTCCTCTTCATCTCCTTCTTCCTCTTCCCTTTCTTTCGTCTTCTCCCTCTTGTTCCCCTTCTCCTGCTTCCACTTGCATTTCTACCTCTTGTTCTCCTTCTTCCACTTGCACTTCTTCCTCTTCTCCTTCTTCCATTTCTTCTTCCTCCTCTCGTTCTCCTTCTTCCACTTCTTCTTCTTCATCTTCTTCTCTTTCATCCACTTCTCCTACCTCCTCTCGTTATCTTTCCTCCACTTCTTCTTTATCCTTTCCTTTACTTCCTTTTGTTCCTCTTCATCTCCTTCTTATTCCCTTTCCTTTATCTTCTCCCTCTTTTTCTCCTTCTTCTCCTTCCACTTGCATTTCTACCTCTTGTTCTCCTTATTCCACTTCTTCTTCATCATCCCTACTCCTTC
This sequence comes from Psophocarpus tetragonolobus, assembly GCA_037954015.1. NCBI lineage: Eukaryota > Viridiplantae > Streptophyta > Magnoliopsida > Fabales > Fabaceae > Psophocarpus > Psophocarpus tetragonolobus. Next base: position 55,328,843 of record CM075688.1, on the reverse strand, counting down.
AACTAATTATTCTTTTCCATCTTGTTCAACTTCTTCCACTTCTGTTACTTCCACTTGTCCTTCTTCTTCCTTCCTTTCTCCTTCTTGCACTTCTTCTGCCTACACTACCTCTTCTTCCTCCCCTTCATCTTCTTCTCCTTCTTCCAATTCTTCTTACTCTTCTCCCTCTTCCACTAGTTCTCCTTCCACATCTTCTTCTTCATCCCCTTTCTTTCTACTGCTTCTTCTTCTTCCTCTTTTTCTAATTCTTCCACTTCTTCTTCTTCTTCCTATTGTTCTCCTTCTTCTAGTTGCACTTCTTCCCTTCCCTTCCCCTCCTTCTTCCTTTTCCTCCTTTTCTCCTTCTTCCAGTTCTTCTTCTTGATCCCACATGCTTCTACTACTTCTTCTTGCTCCTCTTGTTCACCTTCTTCCACTTCTTCTCTTTCCATATCTTCATCTTCTTCCTTTTCTTCTCATTCTTCCACTTCTTCTGCTTACTCTCCTCCTCTTCCTCTTCTTCTCTTTCTTCCACTTCTTCTGCCTCCTCTCGTTCTCATTCTTCGGCTGCCTCTCCTTCTTTTTCTTCCTCTTCATCTCCTTCTTCTTCTTCCTTTTCCTTCGTCTTCTCCCTCTTTTTCTCTTTCTGCTGCTTCCACATGCATTTCTACCTCTTGTTCTCCTTCTTCCACTTCTCCTTCATCATCCCCATTCCTTCAACTACTTCTTCTTCGTGTTTTTCTCATTCTTCCACTTCTTTTTCTTCTTCCTATTGTTCTTATTATTCCACTTCTTCGTCTTCTTCCTATTGTTCTTATTCTTCCACTTGCTCTTTTTCTCGTTCTTCCACTTCTTCTTCTTCCCTTTCTTCTCCTTTTTCCACTTCTTTTTCTTTCTCCCGTTCTCCTTCTTCCACTTCTTCTTATTCATCCCCACTCATTCTAGTGTTTCCTCATATTCCTCTTGTTCTTCTTCTGCTTCCACTTGTTGTTCGTCTTCTTTTTAGTCTCATTCTTCCACTTCTTCTGCTTACACTTATTCTTCTTCCATTTCTTCTCCTTCTACTACTTCTTCTTCTTCCCTTTCCTTCTTCTCCTTCCTCTTTTTCTCCACCCCCACTTGTTTTGCTTCCAATCTTGCTCTTCCCATCAGCCTAAATTTCTTCTTCCTCTTCTCCTCCATATTCCACTTCTTCTGCTTCTTCTTCCTTTCCCTTCCCCTCCTTCTTCCTTTTCCTCCTTTTCTCCTTCTTCCAGTTCTTGTACTTCATCCCACCTCCTTCCACTACTTCTTCTTCCTCCCACCTCCTTCCACTGCTTCTTTTTCCTCCTTTTGTTCACCTTCTTATACTTCTTTTCTTTCCACATCTTCTTCGTCTTCCTTTTCTTTTATTTCTTCCACTTGAACTTCTTCCTTTTCTTCTCGTTCTTCGACTTCTTCTTCTTCTCCTTCTGCTACCTCTTCTTCCTCCTCCCATTCTCCTTCTTCCACTTCTTCTTCTTGATCTCCTTTCATTCCACTACTTCCTCCTATTCCTCTTATTCTCTCCTTCTACCACTTCTTCTACTTCTACTTGTAGTTCTTCGTCATTTTCGTCTCCTTCTTCTGCTTACACTTCTTCTTCTTCCTCTTCTTCCATTTCTTCTCCTTCCACAACTGCTTCTTCTTCCCTTCCCTTACCTTCCTTCTTTCTTTTCCTCCTTTTCCCCTTCCAGTTCTTATTCTTCATCCCACCTCCTTCCACTACTCCCTCTTCCTGCTCTTGTTCACCTTCTTCCACTTATTCTCTTTCCACATATTCTTCTTCTTCCTTTTCTTCTCCTTCTTCCACTTCTTCTGCTTACTCTCCTTCTTCTGCCTCCTCTTGTTCTCTTTCTTCCACTTCTTCTTCATCCTCTCCTTTCCTTTCTTTTCTTCCTGTTCATCTCCTTTTTCTTCTTCCTTTCCTTTGCCATATCCTTCTTTTTCTCCTTCTTCTGCTTCCACTTGCATTTCTACCTCTTGTTCACCATCTTCCACTTCTACTACATCCACTTGTTCTTCTTCTTCCCTCTCTTCTCCTTCTTGCCCTTCTTCTGCCTACACCGCTTCTTCTTCCTCCCCTTCTTCTTCTCCTCCTTCTTCCACTTCTTCTTCATTCCCCTTTCCTTCCATTGCTTCTTCTTCCTCCTCTTTTTCTCATTCTTCCACTTCTTCTTCTTCTTTTTCCTATTGTTCTCCTTCTTCCACTTGCACTTCTTCCTTTTCTTCTCGTTCTTCCACTTCTTCTTCTTCCTCTTCTTCTCCTTCTGCCACCTCTTCTTCCTCCTCCCGTTCTCCTTCTTCCACTTCTTCTTCTTCATCTCCTTTCATTCCACTGCTTCCTCCTATTCCTCTTATTCTCTCCTTCTACCACTTCTCCTACTTCTACTTGTTGTTCTTCTTCATTTTCGTCTCCTTCTTCCGCTTCTTCTGCTTACACTTCTTCTTCTTCCTCTTCTTCCATTTCTTCTCCTTCCACAACTTCTTCTTATTTCCTTTCCGTCTTCTCCTTCCTGTTTTTCTCCATCCCCCACTTCTGTTGCTTCCCATTGTTGCTCTTCCTCTTCTTCTCCTTCCCCCAAATCTTATGCTTACACTTCTCCTTCTTCTTCCTCTTCTCCTCTAGATTCAACTTCTTCTGCTTCTTCTTCCCTTCCCCTCCTTCTTCCTTTTCCTCCTTTTCTCCTTGTTCCAATTCCTCTTCTTCATCTCATCTCCATCCACTACTTCTTCTTCCTCTTCTTGTTCACTTTCTTCAACTTCTTGGCTTTCCCCATCTTCTTCTTCTTCCTTTTCTTCTCCTTCTTCCACTTCTTCTGGTTACTCTCTTTCTTTTTCCACTTCTCCTGCCTCTTCTTGTTCTCTTTCTTCCACTTCTTCTTCATCCTCTCCTTTCCTTTCTTTTCTTCCTCTTCATCTCCTTCTTCTTCTTCCTTTCCTTCGTCATATCCCTCTTTTTCTCCTTCTTCTGCTTCCACTTGCATTTCTACCTCTTATTCTCCTTCTTCCACTTCTTCTCCATCATCCCCACTCCTTCAACTACTTCTTCTTCTTCCTCTTGTTCACCTTCTTCCACTTCTCCCTAATCCACTTGTTCTTCTTCTTCCCTCTCTTCTCCTTCTTGCCCTTCTTCTGCCTACACCGCCTCTTCTTCCTCCCCTTCTTCTTCTCCTCCTTGTTCCACTTCTTCTTCATTCCCCTTTCCTTCCATTGCTTCTTCTTCCTCCTCTTTTTCTCATTCTTCCACTTCTTCTTCTTCTTCTTCTTCTTCTTCCTATTGTTCTACTTCTTCCACTTGCACTTCTTCCTTTTCTTCTCGTTCTTCCACTTTTTCTTCTTCCTCTTCTTCTCCTTCTGCCACCTCTTCTTCCTCCTCCCGTTCTCCTTCTTCCAGTTCTTCTTCTTCATCTCCTTTCATTCCACTACTTCCTCCTATACCTCTTATTCTCTCCTTCTACCACTTCTTCTACTTCTACTTGTTCTTCTTCATTTTAGTCTCCTTCTTCCGCTTCTTCTGCTTACACTTCTTCTTCTTCCTCTTCTTCCATTTCTTCTCCTTCCACAACTTATTCTTCTTTCCTTTCCGTCTTCTCCTTCCTCTTTTTCTCCATCCCCCACTTTTGTTGCTTCCCATTGTTGCTCTTCCTCTTCTTTTCCTTCCCTCGAATATTATGCTTACACTTCTTCTTCTTCTTCCTCTTCTCCTCTAGATTCCACATCTTCTGCTTCTTCTTCCCTTCCCTTCCCTTCCCTTCCCCTCCTTCTTCCTTTTCCTCCTTTTCTCCTTGTTCCAATTTTTCTTCTTCATCTCACCTCCTTCCACTACTTCTTCTTCCTCCTCTTGTTAACCTTCTTCAACTTCTTCACTTTCCACATCTTCTTCTTCTTCCTTTTCTTCTCCTTCTTCCACTTCTTCTAGTTACTCTCCTTCTTCTTCCTCTTCTTATCTTTCTTCCAGTTGTCCTGCCTCCTCTTGTTCTCTTTCTTCCACTTCTTCTTCATCCTCTCATTTCCTTTCTTTTCTTCCTTTCCTTCGTCATATCCCTCTTTTACTCCTTCTTCTGCTTCCACTTGCATTTCTACCTCTTGTTCTCCTTCTTCCACTTCTTCTCCATCATCCCCACTCCTTCAACTACTTCTTCTTCTTCCTCTTGTTCACCTTATTCCACTTCTACTACATCCACTTGTTCTTCTTCTTCCGTCTCTTCTCCTTCTTGCCCTTCTTCTGCCTACACTACTTCTTCTTCTCCTCCTTGTTCCACTTCTTCTTCATCCCCTTTCCTTCCATTGCCTCTTCTTCCTCCTCTTTTTCTCATTCTTCCACTGCTTCTTCTTCTTCCTATTGTTCTCCTTCTTCCACTTGCACTTCTTCCTTTTCTTCTCGTTCTTCCACTTCTTCTTCTTCCTCTTCTTCTCCTACTGCAATCTCTTCTCCCTCCTCCCGTTCTCCTTCTTCCACTTCTTCTTTTTCATCTCCTTTCATTCCACTACTTCCTCCTATTCCTTTTATTCTCTCCTTCTACCACTTCTTCTACTTGTACTTGTTGTTCTTCTTCATTTTTGTCTCCTTGTTACGCTTCTTCTGCTTACACTTCTTCTTCTTCCTTTTCTTCCATTTCTTCTCCTTCCATAACTTCTTCTTCTTTCCTTTCCGTCTTCTCCTTCCTCTTTTTCTCCATCCCCCACTTCTGTTGCTTCCCAATGTTGCTCTTCTTCTTCTTCCTCTTCTGCTCCAGATTCCACTTCTTCTGTTTCTTCTTCGCATCCCTTCCCTTCCTTGTTCCTTTTCCTCCTTTTGTCCTTGTTCCAATTCTTCTTCTTCACCTCACCTCCTTCCACTACTTCTTCTTCCTCCTCTTGTTCACCTTCTTCCATTTCATCGCCACTCCTTCAACTACTTCTTCTTCTTCCTCTTGTTCACCTTCTTCAACTTCTACTACATCCACTTCTTCTTCTTCTTTCCTTTCTTCTCCTTCTTGCCCTTCTTCTGCCTACACTACTTCTTCTTCCTCCCCTTCTTCTTCTCCTCCTTGTTCCACCTCTTCTTCATCCCCTTTTCTTCCATTGCTTCTTCTTCCTCCTCTTTTTCTCATTCTTCCACTTCTTCTTCTTCTTCCTATTGTTCTCCTTCTTCCACTTGCACTTCTTCTTTTTATTCTCATTGTTCCACTTCTTATTCTTCCTCTTCTTCTCCTTCTGCCACCTCTTCTCCCTCCTCCCGTTCTTCTTCTTCCACTACTTCCTCCTATTCTTCTTATTCTCTCCTTCTACCACTTCTTCTACTTCTACTTGTTGTTCTTCTTCATTTTCGTCTCCTTCTTCCGCTTCTTCTGCTTACAGTTCTTCTTCTTCCTCTTCTTCCATTTCTTCTCCTTCCACAACTTCTTCTTCTTTCCTTTCCGTATTCTACTTCCTCTTTTTCTCCATCCCATTTTTCTGTTGCTTACCATTGTTGCTCTTCCTCTTCTTCTCCTTCCCCCAAATCTTATGCCTACACTTCTTCTTCTTCTTCCTCTTCTCCTCCAGATTCCACTTCTTCTGCTTCTTCTTCCCTTCCCTTCCCCTCCTTCTTCCTTCTCCTCCTTTTCTCCTTGTTCCAATTCTTCTTCTTCATCTGACCAACATCCACTACTTCTTCTTCCTCCTCTCGCTCACCTTCTTCACCTTCTTTTCTTTCCACATCTTCTTCTTCTTTCTTTTCTTCTCTTTCTTCCACTTCTTCTAGTTACTCTCCTTGTTCTTCCTCTTCTTATCTTTCTTCCACTTCTCCTGCCTCCTCTTGTTCTCTTTCTTCCACTTCTTCTTCATCCTTTCCTTTCCTTTCTTTACTTCCTCTTCATCTCCTTCTTCTTCTTCCTTTCCTTCGTCATATCCCTCTTTTTCTCCTTCTTCTGCTTCCACTTGCATTTCTACCTCTTGTTCCCCTTCTTCCACTTCTTCTCCATCATCCCCACTCCTTCAACTACTTCTTCTTCTTCCTGTTGTTCACCTTCTTCCATTTCTACTACATCCACTTGTTCTTCTTCTTCCCTCTCTTCTCCTTCTTGCCCTTCTTCTGCCTACACTACTTCTTGTTCCTCCCCTTCTTCTTCTCCTCCGTGTTCCACTTCTTCTTCATCCCCTTTCCTTCCTTTACTTCTTCTTCCTCCTCTTTTTCTCATTCTTCCACTTGTTCTTCTTCTTCCTATTGTTCTCCTTCTTCCACTTGCACTTCTTCCTTTTCTTCTCATTCCTCCACTTCTTCTTCTTCCTCTTCTTCTCCTTCTGCCACCGCTTCTCCCTCCTCCCATTCTCCTCCTTCCACTTCTTCTTCTTCATCTCCTTTCATTCCACTACTTCCTCCTATTCCTCTTATTCTCTCCGTCTACCACTTCTTCTACTTCTACTTGTTGTTCTTCTTCATTTTCGTCTCCTTGTTCCGCTTCTTCTGCTTATACTTCTTCTTCTTCCTCTTCTTCCATTTCTTCTCCTTCCACAACTTCTTCTTCTTTCCTCTGTGTCTTCTCCTTCCTCTTTTTCTCCATCCCCAACTTCTGTTGCTTCCCATTGTTGCTCTTCCTGTTCTTCTCCTTCCCCCAAATCTTATGTTTACACTTCTTCTTCTTCTTCCTCTTCTCCTCCAGATTCCACTTCTTCTGCTTCTTCTTCCCTTCCCTTCCCTTCCTTCTTCCTCTTCTTCCATTTCTCCTCCTTCCACAACTTCTTCTTCTTTCCTCTGTGTCTTCTCCTTCCTCTTTTTCTCCATCCGCAACTTCTGTTGCTTCCCATTGTTGCTCTTGCTGTTCTTCTCCTTCCCCCTAATCTTATGTTTACACTTCTTCTTCTTCTTCCTCTTCTCCTCCAGATTCCACTTCTTCTGCTTCTTCTTCCCTTCCCTTCCCTTCCTTCTTCCTCTTCTTCCATTTCTTCTCCTTCCACAACTTCTTCTTCTTTCCTCTGTGTCTTCTCCTTCCTTTTTTTCTCCATCCCCAACTTCTGTTGCTTCCCATTGTTGCTCTTCCTGTTCTTCTCCTTCCCCCAAATCTTATGTTTACACTTCTTCTTCTTCTTCCTCTTCTCCTCCAGATTCCACATCTTCTGCTTCTTCTTCCCTTCCCTTCCCTTCCTTCTTCCTTTTCCTCCTTTTCTCCTTATTCCAATTCTTCTTCTTCATCTCACCTCCTTCCACTACTTCTTCCTCCTCTTCTTCACCTTCTTCACTTTCCACATCTTCTTCTTCTTCCTTTTCTTCTCCTTCTTCCACTTCTTCTAGTTACTCTCGTTCTTCTTCCTCTTCTTATCTTTCTTCAACTTCCCTTGCCTCCTCTTGTTCTCTTTCTTCCACTTCTTCTTGATCCTCTCCTTTCCTTTCTTTTCTTCCTCTTCATCTCCTTCTTCTTCTTCCTTTCCTTCGTCATATCCCTCTTTTTCTCCTTCTTCTGCTTCCACTTGCATTTCTACTTCTTGTTCTCCTTCAACTACTTCTTCTTCTTCCTCTTGTTCACCTTCTTCCACTTCTACTACATCCACTTGTTCTTCTTCTTCCCTCTCTTCTCCTTCTTGCCCTTCTTCTGCCTACACTACTTCTTCTTCCTCCCCTTCTTATTCTCCTCCTTGTTCCACTTCTTCTTCATCCCCTTCCCCTCCATTACTTCTTCTTCCTCCTCTTCTTCTCATTCTTCCACTTACACTTCTTCCTATTGTTCTCCTTCTTCCACTTACACTTCTTCCTTTTCTTCTGGTTCTTTCACTCCTTCTTCTTCCTCTTCTTCTCCTTCTGCCACATCTTCTTCCTGCTCCCGTTCTCCTTCTTCCACTTCTTCTTCTTCTTCTTCATCTCCTTTCATTCCACTACTTCCTCCTATTCCTCTTATTCTCTCCTTCTACTTATTGTTCTTCTTCATTTTCGTCTCCTTCTTCCGCTTCTTCTGCTTACACTTCTTCTTCTTCCTCTTCTTCCATTTCTTCTCCTTCCACAACTTCTTCTTCTTTCTTTTTTCCGTCTTCTCCTTCCCCTTTTTCTCCATCCCCCACTGCTGTTGCATCCCATTATTGCTCTTCCTCTTCTTCTCCTTCCACCAAATCTTATGCTTACACTTCTTCTTCTTCTTCCTCTTCTCCTCCAGATTCCACTTCTTCTGCTTCTTCTTCCCTTCCCTTCCCCTCCTTCTTCCTTTTCCTCCTTTTCTCCTTGTTCCAATGCTTCTTCTTCATCTCAATTCCTTCCACTACTTCTTCTTCCTCCTCTTCTTCACCTTCTTCACTTTCCACATCTTCTTCTTCTTCCTTTTCTTCTCCTTCTTCCACTTCTTCTAGTTACTCTCTTTCTTCTTCCTCTTCTTATCTTTCTTCCACTTCTCCTGCCTCCTCTTGTTCTCTTTCATCCACTTCATCTTTATCCACTCCTTTCCTTTCTTTTCTTCCTCTTCATCTCCTTCTTCTTCTTCCTTTCCTTCGTCATATACCTCTTTTTCTCCTTCTTCTGCTTCCACTTGCATTTCTACCTCTTGTTCTGCTTCTTCCACTTCTTCTCCATCATCCCCACTCCTTCAACTACTTCTTCTTCTTCCTCTTGTTCACCTTCTTCCACTTCTACTACATCCACTTGTTCTTCTTCTTCCCTTTCTTCTCCTTCTTGCCCTTCTTCTGCCTACACTACTTCTTCTTCCCCTCCTTGTTCCACTTCTTCTTGATCCCAATCCCTTCCATTGCTTCTTCTTCCTACTCTTTTTCTCATTCTTCCACTTGCACTTCTTCCTTTTCTTCTCGTTCTTCCACTTCTTCTTCTTCCTCTTCTTCTCCCTCCTCCCGTTCTCCTTCTTCCACTTCTTCTTCTTCATCTCCTTTCATTCTACTACTTCCTCTTATTCCTCTTATTCTCTCCTTCTACCACTTCTTCTACTTCTACTTGTTGTTCTTCTTCATTTTCATCTCCTTCTTCCGCTTCTTCTGCTTACACTTCTTCTTCCTCTTCTTCCATTTCTTTTCCTTCCACAAGTTCTTCTTCTTTCATTTCCATCTTTTTCTTCCTTTTTTACTCCATCCCCCACTTCTGTTGCTTCCCATTGTTGCTCTTCCTCTTCTTCTCCTTCCCCCTAATCTTATGCTTACACATCTCCTTCTTCTTCCTCCTTTCCTTCGTCATATCCTTCTTTTTCTCCTTCTTCTACTTCCACTTGCATTTCTACCTCTTGTTCTCCTTCTTCCACTTATTCTCCATCATCCCCACTCCTTCAACTACTTCTTCTTCTTCCTCTTGTTCACCTTCTTCCACTTCTACTATATCCACTTGTTCTTCTTCTTCGCTCTCTTCTCCTTCTTGCCCTTCTTCTGCCTACACTACTTCTTCTTCCTCCCCTTCTTCTTCTCCTCCTTGTTCCACTTCTTCTTCATCCCTTTCCTTCCATTGCCTCTTCTTCCTCCTCTTTTTCTCATTCTTCCACTGCTTCTTCTTTTTTCGATTGTTCTCCTTCTTCCACTTGCACTTCTTCCTTTTCTTCTCGTTCTTCTACTTCTTCTAGTTAGTCTCCTTGTTCTTCCACTTGTACTTCTTCCTTTTCTTCTCGTTCTTCCACTTCTTCTCCTTCTGCCAGCTGTTCTCCCTCCTCCCGTTCTGCTTCTTCCACTTCTTATCTTTCATCTCCTTTCATTCCACTACTTCCTCCTATTCCTGTTATTCTCTCCTTCTACCACTTCTTCTACTTCTACTATTTGTTCTTCTTCATTTTCGTCTCCTTCTTCCGCTTCTTCTGCTTACACTTCTTCTTCTTCCATTTCTTCTCCTTCCACAACTTCTTCTTCTTTCCTTTTCGTCTTCTCATTCCTCTTTTTCTCCATCCCCCACTTCTGTTGCTTCCCATTATTGCTCTTCCTCTTCTTTTCCTTCCCCCAAATCTTATGCTTACACTTCTTCTTGTTCTTCCTCTTCTCCTCCAGTTTCCACTTCTTCTGCTTCTTCTACCCTTCCCTTCCCCTCCTTCTTCCATTTCCTCCTTTTCTCCTTGTTCCAATTCTTCTTCTTCATCTCACTCCCTTCCACTACTTCTTCTTCCTCCTCTTGTTCACCTTCTTCAACTTCTTCACTTTCCACATCTTCTTCTTTTTCCTTTTCATCTCCTTTTTCCACTTCTTCTAGTTACTATCCTTCTTCTTCCTCTTCTTATCTTTCTTCCGCTTCTCCTGCCTCCTCTTGTTCTCTTTCTTCCACTTCTTCTTCATCCTCTCTTTTCCTTCCTTTTTTTCCTCTTCATCTCCTTCTTCTTCTTCCTTTCCTTCGTCATATCCCTCTTTTTCTCCTTCTTCTGCTTCCACTTGCATTTGTACCTCTTATTCTTCTCCTTCCACGTCTTCTCCATCATCCCCACTCCTTCAATTACTTCTTCTTCTTCTTCCTCTTGTTCACCTTCTTCCACTTCTACTACATCCACTTGTTCTTCTTCTTCCCTCTCTTCTCCTTCTTGCCCTTCTTCTGCCTACACTACTTCTTCTTCCTCCCCTTCTTGTTCTCCTCCTTGTTCCACTTCTTCTTCTTCATTCCCTTTCCTTCCATTGCTTCTTCTTACTCCTCTTTTTCTCATTCTTCCACTTCTTCTTCTTCTTCCTATTGTTCTCGTTCTTCCACCTGCACTTCTTCCTTTTCGTGTCGTTCTTCCACTTCTTCTTCTTCCTCTTCTTCTCCTTCTGCCATCTCTTCTCCCTCCCCCTGTTCTCCTTCTTCCACTTCTTTTTCTTCATCTCGTTTTATTCCACTACTTCCTCCTATTCCTCTTATTCTCTCCTTCTACCACTTCTTCTACTTCTAATTGTTGTTCTTCTTCATTTTCGTCTCCTTCTTCCGCTTCTTTTGCTTACACTTGTTCTTCTTCCTCTTCTTCCATTTCTTCTCCTTCCACAACTTCTTGTTCTTTCCATTCTGTCTTCTCCTTCCTCTTTTTCTCCATCCCCCACTTCTGTTGCTTCCCATTAGTGCTCTTCCTCTTCTTCTCCTTCCCCCAAATCTTATGCTTACACTTCTTCTTCTTCTTCTTCTTCCTCTTCTCCTCCAGATTCCACTTCTTCTGCTTCTTCTTTCGTTCCCTTCCCCTCCTTCTTCTTGTTCCTCCTTTTCTCCTTGTTCCAATTCCTCTTCTTCATCTCACTTCCTTCCACTACTTCTTCTTCCTACTCTTGTTCACCTTCTTCAACTTCTTCACTTTCCACATCTTCTTTTTCTTCCTTTTCTTCTCATTCTTCGACTTCTTCTAGTTACTCTCCTTCTTCCACTTGCATTTCTTCCTTTTCTTCTTGTTCTTCCACTTCTTCTTCTTCCTCTTCTTCTCCCTCTTCCCGTTCTGCTTCTTCCACTTCTTATTTTTCATCTCCTTTCATCCCACTATTTCCTCCTATTCCTCTTATTCTCTCCTTCTACCACTTCTTCTGCTTCTACTTGTTGTTCTTCTTCATTTTTGTCTCCTTCTTCCGCTTCATCTGCTTACACTTCTTCTTCTTCCTCTTCTTCCATTTCTTCTCCTTCCACAACTTCTTCTTCTTTCCTTTCCGTCTTCTCCTTCCTCTTTTTCTCCATCCCCCACTTCTGTTGCTTCCCATTGTTGCTCTTGCTCTTCTTCTCCTTCCCCCAAATCTTATGCTTACACTTTTTCTTATTCTTCCTCTCCTCCTCCAGTTTCCACTTCTTCTGCTTCTTCTACCCTTCCCATCCCCTCCTTCTTCCTTTTCGTCCTTTTCTCCTTGTTCCAATTCTTCTTCTTCATCTCACTTCCTTCCACGACTTCTTCTTCCTCCTCTTGTTCACCTTCTTCAACTTCTTCACTTTCCACATCTTCTTGTTCTTCCTTTTCTTCTCCTTCTTCCACTTCTTCTAGTTACTATCCTTCTGCTTCCTCTTCTTATCTTTCTTCCACTTCTCCTGCCTCCTCTTGTTCTCTTTCTTCCACTTCTTCCTCATCCTCTCTTTTCCTTTCTTTTCTTCCTCTTCATCTCCTTCTTCTTCTTCCTTTCCTTCATCATATCCCTCTTTTTCTCCTTCTTCTGCTTCCACTTGCATTTCTACCTCTTGTTCTCCTTCTTCCACTTCTTCTCCATCATCCCCACTCCTTTAACTACTTCTTCTTCTTCCTCTTGTTCACCTTCTTCCACTTCTACTTCATCCACTTCTTCTTTTTCTTCCCTCTCTTCTGCTTCTTGCCCTTCTTCTGCCTACACTGCTTCTTATCCTCCCCTTCTTCTTCTCCTCCTTCTTCCACTTCCTCTTCTTCTCCTTCGGCCACCTCTTCTTCCTCCTCCCGTTCTCCTTCTTCCACTTCTTCTTCTTCATCTCCTTTCATTCCACTGCTTCCTCTTATTCCTCTTATTCTCTCCTTCTACCACTTCTTCTACTTCTACTTGTTGTTCTTCTTCATTTTCGTCTCCTTCTTCCGCTTCTTCTGCTTACACTTGTTCTTCTTCCTTTTCTTCCATTTCTTCTCCTTCCATGACTTCTTCTTCTTACCTTTTCGTCTTCTCCTTCCTCTTTTTCTCCATCCCCCACTTCTGTTGCTTCCCATTGTTGCTCTTCCTCTTCTTCTCCTTCCCCCAAATCTTATGCTTACACTTCTTCTTCTTTTTCCTCTTCTCCTCCAGATTCCACTTCTTCTGCTTCTTCTTCCCTTCCCTTCCCCTCCTTATTCCTTTTCCTCCTTTTCTCCTTGTTCCAATTCTTCTTCTTCATCTCACCTCCTTCCACATCTTTTTCTTCTTCCTCTTCTTCTCCTTCTTCCACTTCTTCTAGTTACTCCCTTTCTTCTTCCTCTTCTTATCTTTCTTCCACTTGTCCAGCCTCCTCTTGTTCTCTTTCTTCCACTTCTTCTTCATCCTCTCTTTTCCTTTCTTTTCTTCCTCTTCATCTCCTTCTTCTTCTTCCTTTCCTTCGTCATATCCTGCTTTTTCTCCTTCTTCTGCTTCGACTTGGATTTCTACCTCTTGTTCTCCTTCTTCCATTTCTTCTCCATCATCCCCACTCCTTCAACTACTTCTTCTTCTTCCTCTTGTTCACCTTCTTCCACTTCTACTTCATCCACTTGTTCTTCTTCTTCCCTCTCTTCTCCTTCTTGTCCTTCTTCTGCCTACACTGCTTCTTCTTCCTCCCCTTCTTCTTGTCTTCCTTCTTCCACTTCTTCTTCATTCCCCTTTCCTTCCATTACTTCTTCTTCCTCCTCTTTTTCTCATTCTTCCACTTCTTCTTCTTCTTCCTATTGTTCTCCTTCTTCCACTTGCACTTCTTTCTTTTCTTCTTGTTCTTCCAATTCTTCTTCTTCATCTCACCTCCTTCCACATCTTTTTCTTCTTCCTCTTCTTCTCCTTCTTCCACTTCTTCTAGTTACTCCCTTTCTTCTTCCTCTTCTTATCTTTCTTCCACTTCTCCTGCCTCTTCTTGTTCTCTTTCTTCCACTTCTTCTTCATCCTCTCCTTTCCTTTCTTTTCTTCCTCTTCATCTCCTTCTTCTTCTTCCTTTCTTTTGTCATATCCCTCTTTTTCTCCTTCTTCTGCTTCCACTTGCATTTCTACCTCTTGTTCTCCTTCTTCCACTTCTTCTCCATCATCCCAACTCCTTCAACTACTTCTTCTTCTTCCTCTTGTTCACCTTCTTCCACTTCTACTACATCCACTTGTTCTTCTTCTTCCCTCTCTTCTCCTTCTTGCCCTTCTTCTGCCTACGCTACTTCTTCTTCCTCCCATGTTTCTTCCCCTCCTTGTTCCACTTCTTCTTCATCCCCTTTCCTTCCATTGCTTCTTCTTCCTTCTCTATTTCTCATTCTTCCACTTCTGCTTCTTCTTCTTCCTATTGTCTCCTTCTTCCACTTGCACTTCTTCCTTTTCTTCTCGTTCTTCCACTTCTTCTTCTTCTTCCTCTTCTTCTCCTTCTACCACCTCTTCTCCCTCCTCCCATTCTCCTTTTTCCGCTTCTTGTTCTTCATCACCTTTCATTCCACTACTTCCACCTATTCCTCTTATTCTCCCCTTCTACCACTTCTTCTACTTCTACTTGTTGTTCTTCTTCATTTTCGTCTCCTTCTTCCGCTTCTTCGGCTTACACTTCTTCTTCTTCTTCCTCTTCTTCCATTTCTTCTCCATCCACAACTTCTTCTTCTTTTCTTTTCGTCTTCTCCTTCCTCTTTGTCTCCATCCCCCACTTCTGTTGCTTCCCATTGATGCTCTTCCTATTCTTCTCCTTCCCTCAAATCTTATGCTTACACTTCTTCATCTTCTTCCTCTTCTCCTCCAGATTCCACTTCTTCTGCTTCTTCTTCCTTTCCCTTCCCCTCCTTGTTCCTTTTCCTGCTTTTCTCCTTGTTCCAATGCTTCTTCTTCATCTCACCTCTTTCCACTACTTCTTCTTCCACTTCTTCTTCTTCCTCTTCTTCTCCTTCTGCCACCTCTTCTCCCTCCTCCCGTTCTCCTTCTTCCACTTCTTCTTCTTCATCTCGTTTCATTCCACTACTTCCTCCTATTCCTCTTATTCTCGCCTTCTACCACTTGTTCTACTTCTACTTGTTGTTCTTCTTCATTTTCGTCTCCTTCTTCCGCTTCTTCTGCGTACACTTCTTCTTCTTCCTCTTCTTCCATTTGTTCTCCTTCCATAACTTCTTCTTCTTTGCTTTTCGTATTCTCCTTCCTCTATTTCTCCATCCCCCACTTAACTTGCTTCCCATTGTTGCTCTTGCTCTTCTTCTCCTTCCCCCAAATCTTATGCTTCCACTTCTTCTTCCTCTTCCGCTTCTCCAGCTTCCACTTCTTCTGCTTCTTCTGCCCTTCCCTTCCCATCCATCTTCCTTTTCCTCCTTTTCTCCCTGTTCCAATTCTTCTTCTTCTCACCTCCTTCCACTACTTCTTCTTCCTCCTCTTGTTCACCTTCTTCAACTTCTTCACTTTCCACATCTTCTTCTTCCTTTTCTTCTCCTTCTTCCACTTCTGCTAGTTACTCTCCTTCTTCTTCCTCTTCTTATCTTTCTTCCACTTCTCCTGCCTCCTCTTGTTCTCTCTTTCTTCCACTTCTTCGTCATCCTCTATTTCCTTTCTTTTCTTCTTCTTCATCTCCTTCTTCTTCTTCCTTTCTTTTGTCATATCCCTCTTTTTCCCCTTCTTCTGCTTCCACTTGTATTTCTACCTCCTGTTCTCCTTCTTCCACTTCTTTTCCATCATCCCCACTCCTTCAACTACTGCTTCTTCTTCCTCTTGTTCACCTTCTTCCACTTCTACTACATCGACTTATTCTTCTTCTTCCCTCTCTTTTCCTTCTTGCCCTTCTTCTGCCTATACTACTTCTTCTTCCCCTCCTTGTTCCACTTCTTCTTCATCCCCTTTCCTTCCATTGCTTCTTCTTCCTCCTCTTTTTCTCATTCTTCCACTTTTTCTTCTTCTTCCTATTGTTCTCCTTCTTCGATTTGCACTTCTTCCTTTTCTTCTCGTTCTTCGGCTACTTCTTCTCCGTCCTCCCGTTCTCCTTCTTCCACTTCTTCTTCTTCATCTCCTTTCATTCCACTACTTCCTCCTATTCCTCTTATTCTCTCCTTCTACCACTTCTTCTACTTCTACTTGTTGTTCTTCTTCATTTTTGTCTCCTTCTTCCGCTTCTTCTGCTTATAATTCTTTTTCTTCCTCTTCTTCCATTTCTTCTCCTTCCACAACTTCTTCTTCTTTCCTTTCCCGTCTTCTCCTTCCTTTTTTTCTCCATCCCCCACTTCTGTTGCTTCCCATTGTTGCTCTTCCTCTTCTTCTCCTTCCCCCAAATCTTATGCTTACACTTCTTCTTCTTCTTCCTCTTCTCCTCCAGATTCCACTTCTTCTACTTTTTCTTCCCTTCCCTTCCCCTCCTTCTTCCTTTTCCTCCTTTTCTCCTTGTTCCAATTCTTCTTCTTCATCTCACCTCCTTCCACTACCTCTTTTTCCTCCTGTTGTTCACCTTCTTCAACTTCTTCACTTTCCACATCTTCTTCTTCTTCCTCTTCTTCTCCTTCTTCCACTTCTTCTAGTTACTCTCCTTCTTCTTCCTCTTTTTATCTTTCTTCACTTCTCCTGCCTCCTCTTGTTATCTTTCTTCCACTTCCTCTTCATCCTCCCATTTCCTTTCTTTTCCTCCTCTTCATCTCCTTCTTCTTCTTCCTTTCCTTCGTCATATCCCTCTTTTTCTCCTTCTTCTGCTTCCACTTGTATTTCTACCTCCTGTTCTCCTTTTTCCACTTCTTCTCCATCATCCCCACTCCTTCAACTACTTCTTCTTCTTCCTCTTGTTCACCTTCTTCCACTTCTACTACATCGACTTGTTCTTCTTCCTTCTCTTTTCCTTCTTGCCCTTCTTCTGCCTACACTACTTCTTCTTCCCCTCCTTGTTCCACTTCTTCTTCATCCCCTTTTCCTTCCATTGCTTCTTCTTCCTCCTCTTTTTCTCATTCTTCCACTTCTTCTTCTTCTTCCTATTGTTCTCCTTCTTCGATTTGCACTTCTTCCTTTTCTTCTCGTTTTTCCGCTACTTCTTCTCCGTCCTCCCGTTCTGCTTCTTCCACTTCTTCTTCTTCATCTCCTTTCATTCCACTACTTTATTCTATTCCTCTTATTCTCTACTTCTACCACTTCTTCTACTTCCACTTGTCCTTCTTCTTCATTCTCGTCTCCTTCTTCCGCTTCTTCTTCTTACACTTCTTCTTCTTCCTCTTCTTCCATTTCTTCTCCTTCCATAACTTCTTCTTCTTTCCTTTCCATCTTCTCTTACTCTTTTTCTCCATCCCCCACTTCTGTGGCTTCCCATCGTTGCTCTTCCTCTTCTTCTCCTTCCCCCAAATCTTATGCTTACTCTTCTTCTTCTTCTTATTCTTCTCCTCCAGATTCCACTTCTTCTGCTTATTCTTCCCTTCCCTTCCCCTCCTTCTTCCTTTTCCTCCTTTTCTCCTTGTTCCAATTGTTCTTCTTCATCTCACCTCCTTCCACTAATTCTTCTTCCTCCTCTTGTTCACCTTCTTCACTTTCCACAAGTTCTTCTTCTTCCTTTTCTTCTCCTTCTTCCACTTCTTCTAGTTACTCTCCTTCTTCTTCCTCTTCTTATCTTTCTTCCACTTCTCCTGCCTCCTCTTGTTCTCCTTCTTCCACTTCTTCTTCATCCTCTCCTTTCCTTTCTTTTCTTCCTCTTCATCTCCTTCTTCTTCCTCCTTTCCTTCGTCATATCCCTCTTTTTCTCCTTCTTCTGCTTCCACTTGTATTTCTACCTCCTGTTCTCCTTCTTCCACTTCTTCTCCATCATCCCCACTCCTTCAACTACTTCTTCTTCTTCCTCTTGTTCACCTTCTTCCACTTCTACTACATCCACTTGTTCTTCTTCTTCCCGCTCTTCTCCTTCTTGCCCTTCTTCTGCCTAGACTACTTCTTCTTCCTCCCCTTCTTCTTCTCCTCCATGTTCCACTTCTTCTTCATCCCCTTTCCTTCCATTGCTTCTTCTTCCTCCTCTTTTTCCCATTCTTCCACTTCTTCTTCTTCTTCCTATTGTTCTCCTTCTTCCACTTGCACCTCTTCCTTTTCTTCTCGTTCTTCCACTTCTTCTTGTTCCTCTTCTTCTCCTTCTGCCACCACTTCTCCCTCCTCCTGTTCTCCTTCTACCACTTCTTTTACTTCTACTTGTTGTTCTTCTTCATTTTTGTTTCCTTCTTCCGCATATTCTGCTTACACTTCTTCTTCTTCCTCTTCTTCCATTTCTTTCCTTCCAAAACTTCTTCTTCTTTCCTTTCTGTCTTCTCCTTCCTCTTTTTCTCCATCCCCCACTTCTGTTGCGTGTCATTGCTGCTCTTCCTCTTCTTCTCCTTCCCCCAAATCTTATGCTTACACTTCTTCTTCTTCTTCTTCCTCTCCTCCAGATTCCACTTCTTCTGCTCTTTCTTCCCTTTCCTTCCCCTCCTTCTTCCTTTTAGTGCTTTTCTCCTTGTTCCAATTCTGCCTCTTCATCTGACTTCCTTCCATTACTTCTTCTTCCTCCTCTTGTTCACCTTCTTCAACTTCTTCATTTTCCACATCTTCTTCTTCTTCCTTTTCTTCTCCTTCTTCCACTTCTTCTAGTTACTATCCTTCTTCTTCCTCTTCTTATCTTTCTTCCACTTCTCCTGCCTCCTCTTGTTCTCTTTCTTCCACTTCTTCTTCAACCTCTCTTTTCCTTTCTTTTCTTCTTCCTCATCTCCTTCTTCTTCTTCCTTTCCTTCGTCATGTCCCTCTTTTTCTCCTTCTTCTGCTTCCACTTGCATTTGTACCTCTTGTTCTCCTTCTTCCACATCTTCTCCATCATCCCCACTCCTTCAATTACTTCTTCTTCTTCCTCTTGTTCACCTTCTTCCACTTCTACAACATCCACTTGTTCTTCTTCTTCCCTCTCTTCTCCATCTTGCCCTTCTTCTGCCTACACTACTTCTTCTTCCTCCCCTTCTTCTTCTCCTCCTTGTTCCACTTCTTCTTCTTCATCCCCTATCCTTCCATTGCTTCTTCTTACTCCTTTTTTCTCATTCTTCCACGTCTTCTTCTTCTTCCTATTGTTCTCCTTCTTCCACTTGCACTTGTTCCTTTTCTTCTCCTTCTGCCACCTCTTCTCCCTCTTCCCGTTCTGCTTCTTCCACTTCTTATTTTTCATCTCCTTTCATCCCACTACTTCCTCCTATTCCTCTTATTCTCTCCTTCTACCACTTCTTCTACTTCTACTTGTTGTTCTTCTTCATTTTCGTCTCCTTCTTCCGCTTCTTCTGCTTACACTTCTTCTTCTTCCTCTTCTTCCATTTCTTCTCCTTCCACACCTTCTTCTTCTTTCCTTTCCGTCTTCTCCTTCCTCTTTTTCTCCATCCCCCACTACTGTTGCTTCCCATTTTTGCTCTTCCTCTTCTTCTCCTTCCACCAAATCTTATGCTTACACTTCTTCTTCTTCTTCCTCTTCTCCTCCAAATTCCACTTCTTCTGCTTTTTCTTCCCTTCCCTTCCCCTCCTTCTTCCTTTTACTCCTTTTCTCTTTGTTCCAATTCTTCTTCTTCATCTCACTTCCTTCTACTACTTCTTCCTCCTCCTCTTGTTCAACTTCTTCACTTTCCACATCTTCTTTTTCTTCCTTTTCTTCTCCTTCTTCCACTTCTTCTAGTTACTATCCTTCTTCTTCCTCTACTTATCTTTCTTCCACTTCTCCTGCCTCCTCTTATTCTCTTTCTTCCATTTCTTCTTCATCCTCTCTTTTCCTTTCTTTTCTTCCTCTTCATCTCCTTCTTCTTCTTCCTTTCCTTTGTCATATCCCTCTTTGTCTCCTTCTTCTGCTTCCACTTGCATTTGTACCTCTTGTTCTCTTTCTTCCACTTCTTCCTTATCCTCTCCTTTCCTTTCTTTTCTTCGTCTTCATCTCCTTCTTCTTCTTCCTTTCCTTCGTCATATCCCTCTTTTTCTACTTCTTCTGCTTACACTTGCATTTGTACCTCTTGTTCTCCTTCTTCCACGTCTTCTCCATCATCCCCACCCCTTCAACTACCTGTTCTTCTTCCTCTTGTTCACCTTCTTCCACTTCTACTTTATCCACTTGTTCTTCTTCTTCCCTCTCTTCTCCTTCTTGCCCTTCTTCTGCCTACACTGCTTCTTGTTCGT
Organism: Psophocarpus tetragonolobus; assembly: GCA_037954015.1. Taxonomy (NCBI): domain Eukaryota; kingdom Viridiplantae; phylum Streptophyta; class Magnoliopsida; order Fabales; family Fabaceae; genus Psophocarpus; species Psophocarpus tetragonolobus. The sequence continues at coordinate 55,309,241 of CM075688.1, read as the reverse complement.
CCCCTTTTTCTTCTCCTCCTTCTTCCACTTCTTCTTCATTCCCCTTTACTTCCATTGCGTCTTCTTCCTCCTCTTTTTCTCATTCTTCCAGTTCTTCTTCTTCTTCCTATTGTTCTCTTTCTTCCACTTGCAATTCTTCCTTTTCTTGTTGTTTTCACTTCTTCTTCTTCCTCTTCTTCTCCTTCTACCACCTCATCTTCCTCCTCCCGTTCCCCTTCTTCCACTTCTTCTTCTTCATCTCCTTTCATTCCACTGCTTCCTCCTATTCCTCTTATTCTCTCCTTCTACCACTTCTACTACTTCTACTTGTTGTTCTTCTTCATTTCGTCTCCTACTTCCGGTTCTTCTGCTTACACTTCTTCTTCTTCCTCTTCTTCCATTTCTTCTCCTTCCACAACTTCTTCTTCTTTCCTTTCCGTCTTCTCCTTCCTCTTTTTCTCCATCCCCCACTTCTGTTGCTTCCCATTGTTGCTCTTCCTCTTCTTCTCCTTCCCCCAAATCTTATGCTTACACTTCTTCTTCTTCTTCCTCTTCTCCTCCAGATTCCACTTCTTCTGCTTCTTCTTCCCTTCCCTTCCCCTCCTTCTTCCTTTTCCTCCTTTTCTCGTTGTTCCAATTCCTCTTCTTCATCTTACCTCCTTCCACAACTTCTTCCTCCTCGTCTTGTTCACCTTCTTCAACTTCTTCACTTTCCACATCTTCTTCTTCTTCCTTTTCTTCTCCTTCTTCCACTTCTTCTAGTTACTCTCCTTCTTCTTCCTCTTCTTTTCTTTCTTCCACTTCTCCTGCCTCCTCTTGTTCTCTTTCTTCCACTTCTTCCTTATCCTCTCCTTTCCTTTCTTTTCTTCCTCTTCATCTCCTTCTTCTTCTTCCTTTCCTTCGTCATATCCCTCTTTTTCTCCTTCTTCTGCTTCCACTTGCATTTCTACCTCTTGTTCTCATTCTTCCACTTCTTCTCCATCATCCCCACTCCTTCAACTGCTTCTTCTTCTTCCTCTTGTTTACCTTCTTCCACTTCTACTTCATCCACTTTTTCTTCTTCTTCCCTCTCTTCTCATTCTTGCCCTTTTTCTCCCTACACTGCTTCTTCTTCCCCCCTTCTTCTTCCCCCCTTCTTCTTCTCCTCCTTCTTCCACTTCTTCCTAATTCCCCTTTCCTTCCATTGCTTCTTCTTCCTCGTCTTTCTCTCATTCTTCCACTTCTTCTTCTTCTTCCTATTGTTCTCCTTCTTCCACTTGCACTTCTTCCTTTTTTTCTTGTTCTTCCACTTCTTCTTCTTCCTCTTCTTCTCCTTCTGCGACCTCTTCTTCCTCCTCCCGTTCTCCTTCTTCCACTTCTTCTTCTTCATCGCCTTTCATTCCACTGCTTCCTCCTATTCCTCTTATTCTCTCCTTCTACCACTTCTTCTACTTCTACTTGTTGTTCTTCTTCCTCCTGTCTTGTTCACCTTCTTCAACTTCTTCACTTTCCACATCTTCTTCTTCTTCCTTTTCTTCTCCTTCTTCCACTTCTTCTAGTTACTCTCCTTCTTCTTCCTCTTCTTTTCTTTCTTCCACTTGCATTTGTACCTCTTGTTCTCTTTCTTCCACTTCTTCCTTATCCTCTCCTTTCCTTTCTTTTCTTCCTCTTCATCTCCTTCTTCTTCTTCCTTTCCTTCGTCATATCCCTCTTTTTCTCCTTCTTCTGCTTCCACTTGCATTTGTACCTCTTGTTCTCGTTCTTCCACTTCTTCTCCATCATCCCCACTCCTTCAATTACTTCTTCTTCTTCCTCTTGTTCACCTTCTTCCACTTCTACTACATCCACTTGTTCTTCTTCTTCCCTCTCTTCTCCATCTTGCCCTTCTTCTGCCTACACTACTTCTTCTTCCTCCCCTTCTTCTTATCCTTCTTGTTCCACTTCTTCTTCTTCATCCCCTTTCCTTTCATTGCTTCTTCTTACTCCTCTTTTTCTCATTCTTCCACTTCTTCTTCTTCTTCCTATTGTTCTCCTTCTTCCACTTGCACTTCTTCCTTTTCTTCTCGTTCTTCCACTTGTTGTTCTTCCTCTTCTTCTCCTTCTGCCACCTCTTCTCTCTCCTCCCGTTCTCCTTCTTCCACTTCTTCTTCTTCATCTCATTTCATTCCACTACTTCCTCCTATTCCTCTTATTCTCTCCTTCTACCACTTGTTCTACTTCTACTTGTTGTTCTTCTTCCATTTCTTCTCCTTCCACAACTTCTTCTTTCTTTTCCGTCTTCTCCTTCCTCTTTTTGTCCATCCCCCACTTCTGTTGCTTCCCATTGTTGCTCTTCCTCTTCTTCTCCTTCCCCCAAATCTTATGCTTACACTTCTTCTTCTTCTTCCTTTTCTCCCCCAAATTCCACTTCTTCTGTTTCTTCTTCCCTTCCCTTCCCTCCTTCTTCCTTTTCCTCCTTTTCTCGTTGTTCCAATTCTTCTTCTTCATCTCACCTCCTTCCACTACTTCTTCTTCCTCCTCTTGTTCAACTTCTTCACTTTCCACATCTTCTTCTTATTCCTTTTCTTCTCCTTCTTCCACTTCTTCTAGTTACTCTCCTTCTTCTTCCTCTTCTAATCTTTCTTCCACTTCTCCTGCCTCCTCTTGTTCTCTTTCTTCCACTTCTTCTTCATCCTCTCCTTTCCTTTCTTTTCTTCCTCTTCATCTCCTTCTTCTTCTTCCTTTCCTTCGTCATATCCCTCTTTTTCTCCTTCTTCAGCCTCCACTTGCATTTCTACCTGTTCTTCTCCTTCTTCCACTTCTTCTCCATCATCCCCACTCCTTCAACTACTTCTTCTTCTTCGTCTTGTTCACCTTCTTCCTCTTCTACTACATCCACTTGTTCTTTTTCTTCCCTCTCTTCTCCTTCTTGCCCTTCTTCTGAATACACTACTTCTTCTGCCTCCACTTCTTCTTCTCCTCCTTGTTCCACTTCTTCTTCTTCATCCCCTTTCCTTCCATTGCTTCTTCATACTCCTCTTTTTCTCATTCTTCCACTTCTTCTTCTTCTTCCTCTTCTCCTTCTTGTAGTTACTCTCCTTCTTCTTCCACTTCTTCTTCATCCTCTCCTTTCCTTTCTTTTTTTTCTCTTTCTTCTTCTTCCTTTTGTTTGTCATATCCCTCTTTTTCTCCTTCTTCTGCTTCCACTTGCATTTCTACCTCTTGTTCTCCTTCTCCCTCTTGTTCATCTTCTTCCACCTCTACTACATCTACTTGTTGTTCTTCTTCCCTCTCTTCTCCTTCTTGCCTTTCTTCTGCCTAGACCACTTCTTCTTCCTCCGCTTCTTCTTCTCCTCCTTGTTCCACTTCTTCTTCATTCCCCTTTCCTTCCATGGCTTCTTCTTCCTCCTCTTTTTCTCATTCTTCCACTTCTTCTTCTTCTTCCTATTGTTCTCCTTCTTCCACTTGCACTTCCTCCTTTTCTTCTTGTTCTTCAAATTCTTCTTTTACCTCTTCTTCTCCTTCTGTCACCTCTTCTCCCTCCTCCCGTTCTCCTTCTTCCACTTCTTCTTCTTCATCTCGTTGAATTCCACTACTTCCTCCTATTCCTCTTATTCTCTCCTTCTAGCACTTCTTCTACTTCTACTTGTTGTTCTTCTTCATTTTCGTTTCCTTCTTCCGCTTCTTCTGCTTACATTTCTCCTTCTTCCTCTTCTTCATATTTCCTTTCCGTATTCTCCTTCCTCTTTTTCTCCATCCCCCATTTCTGTTGCGTCCCATTGCTGCTCTTCCTCTTCTTCTCCTTCCCCCAAATCTTATGCTTACACTTCTTCTTCTTCTTCTTCTTCTTCTTCTTCCTCTGCTCCTCCAGTTTCCACTTCTTCTGCTTCTTCTTCCCTTCCCTTCCCATACTTCTTGCTTTTCCTCCTTTTCTCCTTGTTCCAATTCTTCTTCTTAATCTCACTTCCTTCCACTACTTCTTCTTCTTCCTATTGTTCTCCTTCTTCCACTTGCACTTCCTCCTTTTCTTCTTGTTCTTCAAATTCTTCTTTTACCTCTTCTTCTCCTTCTGTCACCTCTTCTCCCTCCTCCCGTTCTCCTTCTTCCACTTCTTCTTCTTCATCTCGTTGAATTCCACTACTTCCTCCTATTCCTCTTATTCTCTCCTTCTAGCACTTCTTCTACTTCTACTTGTTGTTCTTCTTCATTTTCGTTTCCTTCTTCCGCTTCTTCTGCTTACATTTCTCCTTCTTCCTCTTCTTCATATTTCCTTTCCGTATTCTCCTTCCTCTTTTTCTCCATCCCCCATTTCTGTTGCGTCCCATTGCTGCTCTTCCTCTTCTTCTCCTTCCCCCAAATCTTATGCTTACACTTCTTCTTCTTCTTCTTCTTCTTCTTCTTCCTCTGCTCCTCCAGTTTCCACTTCTTCTGCTTCTTCTTCCCTTCCCTTCCCATACTTCTTGCTTTTCCTCCTTTTCTCCTTGTTCCAATTCTTCTTCTTAATCTCACTTCCTTCCACTACTTCTTCTTCTTCCTATTGTTCTCCTTCTTCCACTTGCACTTCCTCCTTTTCTTCTTGTTCTTCAAATTCTTCTTTTACCTCTTCTTCTCCTTCTGTCACCTCTTCTCCCTCCTCCCGTTCTCCTTCTTCCACTTCTTCTTCTTCACCTCCTTTCATTCAAGTACTTCCTCCTATTCCTCTTATTATCTCCTTCTACTACCTCTTCTACTTCTACTTGTTGTTCTTCTTCATTTTCGTCTCCTTCCTTCCACGTCTTCTCCATCAACCCCACTCCTTCAATTACTTCTTCTTCTTCCTCTTGTTCACCGTCTTCCACTTCTACTACATCAACTTGTTCTTCTTCTTCCCTCTCTTCTCCATCTTGCCCTTCTTCTGCCTACACTACTTCTTCTTCCTCCCCTTCTTCTTCTCCTGCTTGTTGCACTTCTTCTTCTTCATCCCCTTTCCTTCCATTGCTTCTTCTTACTCCTCTTTTTCTCATTCTTCCACTTCTTCTTCTTCTTCCTATTGTTCTCCTTCTTCCACTTGCACTTCTTCCTTTTCTTCTCGTTCTTCCACTTCTTCTTCTTCCTCTTCTTCTCCTTCTACCACCTCTTCTCCCTCCTCCCGTTCTCCTTCTTCCACTTCTTCTTCTTCATCTCGTTGAATTCCACTACTTCCTCCTATTCCTCTTATTCTCTCCTTCTAGCACTTCTTCTACTTCTACTTGTTGTTCTTCTTCATTTTCGTTTCCTTCTTCCGCTTCTTCTGCTTACATTTCTCCTTCTTCCTCTTCTTCATATTTCCTTTCCGTATTCTCCTTCCTCTTTTTCTCCATCCCCCATTTCTGTTGCGTCCCATTGCTGCTCTTCCTCTTCTTCTCCTTCCCCCAAATCTTATGCTTACACTTCTTCTTCTTCTTCTTCTTCTTCTTCTTCCTCTGCTCCTCCAGTTTCCACTTCTTCTGCTTCTTCTTCCCTTCCCTTCCCATACTTCTTGCTTTTCCTCCTTTTCTCCTTGTTCCAATTCTTCTTCTTAATCTCACTTCCTTCCACTACTTCTTTTTCCTCCTCTTGTTCACCTGCTTCAACTTCTTCAGTTTCCACATCTTCTTCTTCTTCCTTTTCTTCCACTTCTTCTAGTTACTATTCTTCTTCTTCCTCTTCTTATCTTTCTTCCACTTCTCTTGCCCCCTCTTGTTCTCTTTCTTCCACTTCTTCTTCATCCTCTCTTTTCCTTTCGTTTCCTCCCCTTCATCTCCTTCTTCTTCTTCCTTTCCTTCGTCATGTCCCTCTTTTTCTCCTTCTTCTGCTTCCTCTTGCATTTGTACCTCTTGTTCTCCTTCTTCCACGTCTTCTCCATCATCCCCACTCCTTCAATTACTTCTTCTTCTTCCTCTTGTTCACCTTCTTCCACTTCTACTACATCCAATTGTTCTTCTTCTTCCCTTTCTTCTCCATCTTGCCCTTCTTCTGCCTACACTACTTCTTCTTCCTCCCCTTCTTTTTCTCCTCCTTGTTCCACTTCTTCTTCTTCATCCCCTTTCCTTTCATTGCTTCTTCTTACTCCTTTTTTCTCATTCTTCCACGTCTTCTTCTTCTTCCTCTTCTCCTTCTTCTTCCACTTCTTCGTCATCCTTTCCTTTCCTTTCTTTTTTTTCTCTTTCTTCTTCTTCCTCTTGTTCACCTTCTTCCACTTCTACTACATCCACTTGTTCTTCTTCTTCCCTCTCTTCTCCATCTTGCCCTTCTTCTGCCTACACTACTTCTTCTTCCTCCCCTTCTTCTTATCCTTCTTGTTCCACTTCTTCTTCTTCATCCCCTTTCCTTTCATTGCTTCTTCTTACTCCTCTTTTTCTCATTCTTCCACTTCTTCTTCTTCTTCCTATTGTTCTCCTTCTTCCACTTGCACTTCTTCCTTTTCTTCTCGTTCTTCCACTTGCATTTCTTCCTTTTCTTCTCGTTCTTCTTCTTCTTCTTCTTCCTCTTCTTCTCATCTTCCACCTCTTCTCCCTCCTCCCGTTCTCCTTCTTCCACTTCTTCTTCTTTATCTCGTTTCAATCCACTACTTCCTCCTATTCCTCTTATTCTCTCCTTCTACCACTTCTTCTACTTCTACTTGTTGTTCTTCTTCATTTTCGTCTTCTTCTTCCACTTCTTCTGCTTACATATCTTCTTCTTCCTCTTCTTCCATTTCTTCTCCTTCCAAAACTTCTTCTTCTTTCCTTTCCGTATTCTCCTTCCTCTTTTTCTCCATCCCCCACTTCTGTTGCGTCCCATTGCAGCTCTTCTCCTTCCCCCAAATCTTATGCTTACACTTCTTCTTCTTCTTCTTCCTCTTCTCCTCCAGTTTCCATTTCTTCTACTTCTTCTTCCCTTCCCTTCCCCTCCTTCTTCCTTTTCCTCCTTTTCTCCTTGTTCCAATTCTTCTTCTTCATCTCACTTCCTTCCAGTACTTCTTCTTCCTCCTCTTGTTCACCTTCTTCAACTTCTTCACTTTCCACATCTTCTTCTTCTTCCTTTTCTTCCACTTCTTCTAGTTACTATCCTTCTTCTTCCTCTTCTTATCTTTCTTCCACTTCTCCTGCCTCCTCTTGTTCTCTTTCTTCCACTTCTTCTTCATCCTCTCTTTTCCTTTCTTTTCTTCCTCTTCATCTCCTTCTTCTTCTTCCTTTCCTTCATCATGTCCCTCTTTTTCTCCTTCTTCTGCTTCCTCTTGCATTTGTACCTCTTGTTCTCCTTCTTCCACTTCTTCTCCATCATCCCCACTCCTTCAATTACTTCTTCTTCTTCCTCTTGTTCACCTTCTTCCACTTCTACTACATCCAATTGTTCTTCTTCTTCCCTCTCTTCTCCATCTTGCCCTTCTTCTGCCTACACTACTTCTTCTTCCTCCCCTTCTTCTTCTCCTCCTTGTTCCACTTCTTCTTCTTCATCCCCTTTCCTTCCATTGCTTCTTCTTACTCCTTTTTTCTCATTCTTCCACGTCTTCTTCTTCTTCCTATTGTTCTCCTTCTTCCACTTGCACTTCTTCCTTTTCTTCTCGTTCTTCCACTTGCACTTCTTCCTTTTCTTCTCGTTGTTCCACTTCTTCTTCTTCCTCTTCTTCTCCTCTGCCACCTCTTCTCCCTCCTCCCGTTCTCCTTCTTCCACTTCTTCTTCTTCATCTCGTTTCAATCCACTACTTCCTCCTATTCCTCTTATTCTCTCCTTCTACCACTTCTTCTACTTCTACTTGTTGTTCTTCTTCATTTTCGTCTCCTTCTTCCACTTCTTCTGCTTACATTTCTTCTTCTTCCTCTTCTTCCATTTCTTCTCCTTCCAAAACTTTTTCTTCTTTCCTTTCCGTATTCTCCTTCCTCTTTTTCTGCATCCCCCACTTCTGTTGCGTCCCATTGCTACTCTTCCTCTTCTTCTCCTTCCCCCAAATCTTATGCTTACACTTCTTCTTCTTCTTCTTCCTCTTCTCCTCCAGTTTCCACTTCTTCTGCTTCTTCTTCCCTTGCCGTCCCCTCCTTCTTCCTTTTCCTCCTTTTATCCTTGTTCCAATTCTTCTTCTTCATCCACTTCCTTCCACTACTTCTTCTTCCTCCTCTTGTTCACCTTCTTCAACTTCTTCACTTTCCACATCTTCTTCTTCTTCCTTTTCTTCTCCTTCTTCCACTTCTTCTAGTTACTCTCCTTCTTCTTCCTCTTCTCCTTCTTCCTTTTCTTCTCGTTCTTCCGCTTCTTCTTTTATCTCTTCTTCTCCTTCTGCCACCTCTTCTCTCCTCCTGTTCTGCTTCTTCCACTTCTTCTTCTTCATCTCCTTTCATTCCATTGCTTCCTCCTATTCCTCTTATTCTCTCCTTCTACCACTTCTTCTACTTCTACTTGTTGTTCTTCTTCATTTTCGTCTCCTACTTCCGCTTCTTCTGCTTACACTTCTTCTTCTTCCTCTTCTTTAATTTCTTCTCCTTCCACATCTTCTTCTTCTTTAATTTCCGTCTTCTCCTTTCTCTTTTTCTCCATCCCCCACTCCTATTGCTTCCCATTGTTGCTCTTCCTCTTCTTCTCCTTCCCCCAAATCTTATGCTCACACTTCTTCTTCTTCTTCCTCTTCTCCTCCAGATTCCAGTTCTTCTGCTTCTTCTTCCCTTCCCTTCCCCTCCTTCTTCCTTTTCCTCCTTTTCTCCTTGTTCCAATTGCTCTTCTTTACCTCACCTCTTTCCACTACTTCTTCTTCCTCCTCTTGTTCACCTTCTTCACTTTCCACATCTTCTTCTTCTTCCTTTTCTTCTCCTTCTCTTACTTCTTCTAGTTACTCTCCTTCTTCTTCCTCTTCTTATCTTTCTTCCACTTCTCCTGCCTCCTCTTGTTCGTTTTCTTCCACTTCTTCTTCATCCTCTCCTTTCCTTTCTTTTCTTCCTCTTCATCTCCTTCTTCTTCTTCCTTTCCTTTGTCATATCCGCTTTTTCTCCTTCTTCTGCTTCCACTTGGATTTCTACCTCTTGTTCTCCTTCTTCCACTTCTTCTCCATCATCCCCACTCCTTCAACTACTTCTTCTTCTCCCTCTTGTTCACCTTCTTCCGCTTCTATTTCATCCACTTGTTCTTGTTCTTCCCTCTCTTCTTCTTCTTGTCCTTCTTCTGCCTACACCATTGCTTCTTCTTCCTCCTCTTTTTCTCATTCTTCCACTTCTTCTTCTTCTTCCTATTTTTCTCCTTCTTCCACTTGCATTTCTTCCTTTTCTTCTCGTTCTTCCGCTTCTTCTTCTATCTCTTCTTCTACTTCTGCCACCTCTTCTCTCCTCCTGTTCTGCTTCTTCCACTTCTTCTTCTTCATCTCCTTTCATTCCACTGCTTCCTCCTATTCCTCTTATTCTCTCCTTCTACCACTTCTTCTACTTCTACTTGTTGTTCTTCTTCATTTTTGTCTCCTACTTCCGCTTCTTCTGCTTACACTTCTTCTTCTTCCTCTTCTTTAATTTCTTCTCCTTCCACATCTTCTTCTTCTTTCTTTTCCGTCTTCTCCTTCCTCTTTTTCTCCATCCCCCACTCCTATTGCTTCCCATTGTTGCTCTTCGTCTTCTTCTCCTTCCCCCAAATCTTATGCTCACACTTCTTCTTCTTCTTCCTCTTCTCCTCCAGATTCCACTTCTTCTGCTTCTTCTTCCCTTCCCTTCCCCTCCTTCTTCCTTTTCCTACTTTTCTCCTTGTTCCAATTGTTCTTCTTCACCTCACCTCTTTCCACTACTTCTTCTTCCTCCTCTTGTCCACCTTCTTCACTTTCCACATCTTCTTCTTCTTCGTTTTCTTCTCCTTCTTCCACTTCTTCTAGTTACTCTCCTTCTTCTTCCTCTTCTTATCTTTCTTCCACTTCTCCTGCCTCCTCTTGTTCTCTTTCTTCCACTTTTTCTTCATCCTCTCCTTTCCTTTCTTTTCTTCCTCTTCATCTCCTTCTTCTTCTTCCTTTCCTTCGTCATATCCCTCTTTTTCTCCTTCTTCTGCTTCCACTTGCATTTCTACCTGTTGTTCTCCTTCTTCCACTTCTTCTCCATCATCCCCACTCCTTCAACTACTTGTTCTTCTTCCTCTTGTTGACCTTCTTCCACTTCTACTTCATCCACTTGTTCTTCTTCTTCCCTCTCTTCTCCTTCTTGCCCTTCTTCTACCTACACTGCTTCCTCTTCCTCCCCTTCTTCTTCTCCTCCTTCTTCCACTTCTTCTTCATTCCCCTTTCCTTCCATTGCTTCTTCTTCCTCCTCTTTTTCTCATTCTTCCACTTCTTCTTCTTCTTCCTATTGTTCTCCTTCTTCCACTTGCACTTCTTCCTTTTCTTCTCGTTATTTCACTTCTTCTTCTTCCTCTTCTTCTCCTTCTGCCACATCTTCTTCCTCCTCCCGTTCTCCCTCTTCCACTTCTTCTTCTTCATCTCCTTTCATTCCACTGCTTCCTCCTATTCCTCTTATTCGCTCCTTCTACCACTTCTTCTACTTCTACTTGTTGTTCTTCTTTATTTTCGTCTCCTTCTTCCGCTTCTTCTGCTTACACTTCTTCTTCTTCCTCTTCTTCCATTTCTTCTCCTTCCACAACTTCTTCTTCTTTCCTTTTCGTCTTCTCCTTCCACTTTTTCTCCGTCCCCCACTTCTGTTGCTTCCCATTGTTGCTCTTCCTCTTCTTCTCCTTCCCCCAAATCTTATGCTTACACTTCTTCTTCTTCCTCTTCTCCTCCAGATTCCACTTCTTCTGCTTCTTCTTCCCTTCCCTTCCCCTCCTTCTTCCTTTTCCTCCTTTTCTCCTTGTTCCAATTCTTCTAATTCATCTCACCTCCTTCCACTACTTCTTGTTCCTCCTCTTGTTCACCTTTTTCACTTTCCACAAGTTCTTCTTCTTCCTTTTCTTCTCCTTCTTCCACTTCTTCTAGTTACTGTCCTTCTTCTTCCTCTTCTTATCATTCTTCCAGTTCTCCTGCCTCCTCTTGTTCTCTTTCTTCCACTTCTTCTTCATCCTCTCCTTTCCTTTTGTTTTCTTCCTATTCAACTCCTTCTTCTTCCTACTTTCCTTCCTCATATCCCTCTTTTTCTCCTTCTTCTGCTTCTACTTGTATTTCTACCTTCCTCTTCTTCCATTTCTTCTCCTTCCACAACTTCTTCTTCTTTCCTTTCCGTCTTCTCCTTCCTCTTTTTCTCTATCCCCCATTCCTGTTGCTTCCCATTGTTGCTCTTCCTCTTCTTCTCCTTCCCCCAAATCTTATGCTTACACTTCTTGTTCTTCTTCCTCTTCTCCTCCAGATTCCACTTCTTCTGCTTCTTCTTCCCTTCCCTTCCCCTCCCTTCCCCTCCTTCTTCCTTTTCCTCCTTTTCTCCTTATTCCAATTCTTCTTCTTCATCTCCCCTCCTTCTTCACCTTCTTCAACTTCTTCACTTTCCACATCTTCTTCTTCTTCCTCTTCTTATCTTTCTGCCACTTCTCCCTCCTCTTCTTGTTCTCTTTCTCCCACTTCTTCTTCACCCTCTCCTTTCCTTTCTTTTCTTCCTCTTCATCTCCGTCTTCTTCTTCCTTTCCTTCGTCATATCCCTCTTTTTCTCCTTCTTCTGCTTCCACTTGAATTTCTACCTCTTGTTCTCCTTCTTCCACTTCTTCTCCATCATCCCCAATCCTTCAACTAGCTCTTCTTCTTCCTCTTGTTCACCTTCTTCCAGCTCTACTACATCCAGTTGTTCTTCTTCTTCCCTCTCTTCTCCTTCTTGCCCTTCTTCTGCCTACACTACTTCTTCTTCTTCCCCTTCTTCTTCTCCTCCTTGTTCCACTTCTTCTTCATCCAGTTTCCTTCCATTGCTTCTTCTTCCTCCTCTTTCTCTCATTCTTCCACTTCTACTTCTGCTTCCTATTGTTCTCCTTCTTCCACTTGCACTTCTTCCTTTTCTTCTCGTTCTTCCACTTCTTCTTCTTCCTCTTCTTCTCCTTCTGCCACCTCTTCTCCCTCCTCCCGTTCTCCTTCTTCCACTTCTTCTTCATCATCTCCTTTCATTCCACTACTTCCTCTTATTCCTCTTATTCTCTCCTTCTACCACTTCTTTAACTTCTACCTGTTGTTCTTCTTCATTTTCGTCTCCTTTTTCTGCTTCTTTTGCTTACACTTCTTCTTCTTCATCTTCTTCCATTTCTTCTCCTTCCACAACTTCTTCTTCTTTCCTTTGTGTCTCCTCCTTCCTCTTTTTCTCCATCCCCCACTTCTGTTGGTTCCCATTGTTGCTCTTCCTCTTCTTCTCCTTCCCCCAAATCGTATGCTTACACTTCTTCTCCTTCTTCCTCTTCTCCTCCAGATTCCACTTCTTCTGCTTCTTCTTCCCTTCCCTTCCCTTCCTTCTTCCATTTCCTCCTTTTCTCCTTGTTCCAATTCTTCTTCTTCATCTCACCTCCATCCACTACTTCTTCCTCCTCTTCTTCACCTTCTTCACTTTCCACATCTTCTTCTTCTTCCTTTTCTTCTCCTTCTTCCACTTCTTCTAGTTACTCTCCTTCTTCTTCCTCCTCTTGTGCACCTTCTTCCACTACTACTTTCCACATCTTCTTCTTCTTCCTTTTCTTCTCCTTCTTCCACTTCTCCTAGTTACTCTCATTCTTCTTCCTCTTCTTATCTTTCTTCCACTTCTCCTGCCTCCTCTTATTCTCTTTCTTCCACTTCTTCTTCATCCTCTCATTTCCTTTCTTTTCTTCCTCTTCATCTCCTTCTTTTTCTTCCTTTCCTTCGTCATATCCCTGTTTTTCTCCTTCTTCTGCTTCCACTTGCATTTCTACCTCTTGTTCTCCTTCTTCCACTTCTTCTCCATCATCCCCACTCCTTCAACTACTTCTTCTTCTTCCTCTTGTTCACCTTCTTCCACTTCTACTTCATCCACTTGTTCCTCTTCTTCCCTCTCTTCTCCTTCTTGCCCTTTTTCTGCCTACACTGCTTCTTCTCCCTTCCCGTCTTCTTCTCCTCCTTCTTCCACTTCTTCTTCATTCCCCTTTTCTTCCATTGCTTCTTCTTCCTCCTCTTTTTCTCATTCTTCCACTTCTTCTTCTTCTTCCTATTGTTCTCCTTCTTCCACTTGCACTTCTTCCTTTTCTTTTTGTTATTTCACTTCTTCTTCTTCCTTTTCTTCTCCTTCTGCCACCTCTTCTTCCTCCTCTGGTTCTCCTTCTTCCACTTCTTCTTCATCTCCTTTCATTCCACTGCTTCCTCCTATTCCTCTTATTCTCTCCTTCTACCACTTCTTCTACTTCTACCTGTTGTTCTTCTTCATTTTCGTCTCCTTCTTCCGTTTCTTCTGCTTACACTTCTTTTTCTTCCTCTTCTTCCATTTCTTCTCCTTCCACAACTTCTTCTTCTTTCCTTTCCCGTCTTCTCCTTCCTCTTTTTCTCCATCCCCGACTTTTATTGCGTCCCATTGCAGCTCTTCCTCTTCTTCTCCTTCCCCTAAATCTTATGCTTACACTTCTTCTTCTTCTTCCTCCTCTCCTCCTCCAGTTTCCACTTCTTCTGCTTCTTCTTCCCTTCCCTTCCCCTCCTTCTTCCTTTTCTTCCTTTTCTCTTTGTTCCAATTCTTCTTCGTCATCTCACTTCCTTCCACTACTTCTTATTCCTCCTCTTGTTCACCTTCTTCAACTTCTTCACTTTCGACATCTTCTTCTTCTTCCTTTTCTTCTCGTTCTTCCACTTCTTCTAGTTACTCTCCTTCTTCTTCCACTTGCACTTCTTCCTTTTCTTCTCGTTCTTCCACTTCTTCTTCTTCCTCTTCTTCTCCTTCTGCCACCTCTTCTCCCTCCTCCCGTTCTCCTTCTTCCACTTCTTCTTCTTCATCCCCTTTCCTTCCATTGCTTCTTCTTCCTCCACTTTTTCTCATTCTTCCACTTCTTCTTCTTCTTCATATTGTTCTCCTTCTTCCACTTGCACTTCTTCCTTTTCTTCTCGTTCTTCCAATTCTTTTTCTTCCTCTTCTTCTCCTTCTGCCACCTGTTCTCCCTCCTCCCATTCTGCTTCCTCGACTTTTTATTTTTCATCTCCTTTCATTCCACTACTTCCTCCTATTCCTCTTATTCTCTCCTTCTACCACTTCTTCTACTTCTACTTGTTGTTCTTCTTCATTTTTCGTCTCCTTCTTCTACTTACACTTCTTCTTCATCTTCTTCCATTTCTTCTCCTTCCACAACTTCTTCTTATTTCCTTTCCGTCTTCTCCTTCCTCTTTTTCTCCATTCCCCACTTCTGTTGCATCCCATTGTTGCTCTTCGTCTTCTTCTCCTTCCCCCATATCTTATGCTTACACTTCTTCTTCTTCTTCTTCTGCTTCTTTTTCCTTTGCCTTCCCCTCCTTCTTCCTTTTCCTCCTTTTCTCCTTGTTCCAATTCTTCTTCTTCATCTCACTTCCTTCCACCACTTCTTCTTCCTCCTCTTATTCACCTTCTTCAACTTCTTCAGTTTCCACATCTTCTTCTTCTTCTTTTTCTTCTCCTTCTTCCACTTCTTCTAGTTACTATCCTTCTTCTTCCTCTTCTTAGCTTTCTTCCACATCTCCTGCCTCCTCTTGTTCTCTTTCTTCCACTTCTTTTTCATCTTCTCTTTTCCTTTCTTTTCTTCGTCTTCATCTCCTTCTTCTTCTTTCTTTCCTTTGTCATGTCCCTCTTTTTCTCCTTCTTCTGCTTCCACTTGCATTTTTACCTCTTGTTCTCCTTCTTCCACGTCTTCTCCATCATCCCCACTCCTTCAATTACTTCTTCTTCTTCCTCTTGTTCACCTTCTTCCACTTCTACTACATCCACTTGTTCTTCTTCTTCCCGCTCTTCTCCTTCTTGCCCTGCTTCTGCCTACACTACTTCTTCTTCCTCCCCTTCTTCTTATCCATCTTGTTCCACTTCTTCTTCTTCATCCTCATTCCTTCCATTGCTTCTTCTTACTCCTCTTTTTCTCATTCTTCCACTTCTTCTTCTTCTTCCTATTGCTCTCCTTCTTCCACTTGCACTTCTTCCTTTTCTTCTTCTTCTTCCACTTCTTCTTCTTCCTCTTCTTCTCCTTCTGCCACCTCTTCTCCCACCTTTCGTGCTCCTTCTTCCACTTCTTCTTCTTCATCTCGTTTCATTCCACTACTTCCTCCTATTCCTCTTATTCTCTCCTTCTACCACTTCTTCTACTTCTACTTGTTGTTCTTCTTCATTTTCGTCTCCTTCTTCCGCTTCTTCTGCTTACATTTCTTCTTTTTCCTCTTCTTCCATTTCTTCTCCTTCCAAAACTTCTTCTTCTTTCCTTTATGTATTCTCCTCCTCTTTTTCTCCATCCCCGACTTCTATTGCGTCCCATTGCAGCTCTTCCTCTTCTTCCTCTTCTCCTCGAGTTTCTACTTCTTCTGCTTCTTCTTCCCTTCCTTTCCCCTCCTTCTTCCTTTTCCTCCTTTTCTCCTTGTTCCAATTCTTCTTCTTCATCTCACTTCCTTCCACTACTTCTTCTTCCTCCTCTTGTCCACCTTCTTCAACTTCTTCACTTTCCACATCTTCTTCTTCTTCCTTTTCTTCCACTTCTTCTAGTTACTATCCTTCTTCTTCCTCTTCTTATCTTTCTTCCACTTCTCCTGCCTCCTCTTGTTCTCTTTCTTCCACTTCTTCTTCATCCTCTCTTTTCCTATCTTTTCTTCCTCTTCATCTCCTTCTTCTTCTTCCTTTCCTTCGTCATATCCCTCTTTTTCTCCTTCTTCTGCTTCCACTTGCATTTGTACCTCTTGTTCTCCTTCTTCCACGTCTTCTCCATCATTTCCACTCCTTCAATTACTTCTTTTTCTTCCTCTTGTTCACCTTCTTCCACTTCTACTACATCCACTTGTTCTTCTTCTTCCCTCTCTTCTCCTTCTTGCCCTTCTTCTGCCTACACTACTTCTTCTTCCTCCCCTTCTTCTTCTTCATCCCCTTTCCTTCCATTGCTTCTTCTTACTCCTCTTTTTCTCATTCTTCCACTTCTTCTTCTTCTTCCTATTGTTCTCCTTCCTCCACTTGCACTTCTTCCTTTTCTTTTCGTTATTCAACTTCTTCTTCTTCCTCTTCTTCTCCTTCTGCCACGTCTTCTTCCTCCTCCCGTTCTCCTTCTTCCACTTCTTCTTCTTCATCTCATTTCATTCCACTACTTCCTCCTATTCCTCTTATTCTCTCCTTCTACCACTTCTTCTACTTCTACTTGTTGTTCTTCTTCATTTTCGTCTCCTTCTTCCGCTTCTTCTGCTTACATTTCTTCTTCTTCCTCTTCTTCCATTTCTTCTCCTTCCAAAACTTCTTCTTCTTTCCTTTCCGTATTCTCCTTCCTCTTTTTCTCCATCCCCCACTTCTGTTGCGTCCCATTGCAGCTCTTCCTCTTCTTCTCCTTCCCCCAAATATTATGCTTACACTTCTTCTTCTTCTTCCTCCTCTTCTCCTCGAGTTTCCACTTCTTCTACTTCTTCTTCCCTTCCCCTCCCCTCCTTCCTCCTTTTGCTCCTTTTCTCCTTGTTCCACTCCTTCTTCTTCATCTCACTTGCTTCCACTACTTCTTCTTCCTCCTCTTGTTCACCTTCTTCAACTTCTTCACTTTCCACATTTTCTTCTTCTTCCTTTTCTTCTCCATCTTCCACTTCTTCTAGTTACTATCCTTCTTCTTCCTCTTCTTATCTTTCTTCCCCTTCTCCTGCCTCCTCTTGTTCTCTTTCTTCCACTTCTTCTTCATCCTCTCTTTTCCTTTCTTTTCTTCCTCTTCATCTCCTTCTTCTTCTTCCTTTCCTTCGTCATATCCCTCTTTTTCTCCTTCTTCTGCTTCCACTTGCATTTGTACCTCTTGTTCTCCTTCTTCCACGTCTTCTCCATCATCCCCACTCCTTCAATTACTTCTTCTTCTTCCTCTTGTTCACCTTCTTCCACTTCTACTACATCCACTTGTTCTTCTTCTTCCTTCTCTTCTCCTTCTTGCCCTTCTTCTGCCTACACTACTTCTTCTTCCTCCTCTTCTTCTTCTCCTCGTTGTTCCACTTCTTCTTCTTCATCCCCTTTCCTTCCATTGCTTCTTCTTACTCCTCTTTTTCTCATTCTTCCGCTTCTTCTTCTTCCTCTTCTTCTCCTTCTGCCACCTCTTCTCCCCCTTCCCGTGCTCCTTCTTCGACTTCTTCTTCTTCATCTCGTTTCATTCCACTACTTCCTCCTATTCCTCTTATTCTCTCCTTCTACCACTTCTTCTACTTCTACTTGTTGTTCTTCTTCATTTTCGTCTCCTTCTTCCGCTTCTTCTGCTTACATTTCTTCTTATTCCTCTTGTTCACCTTCTTCCACTTCTACTACATCCACTTGTTCTTCTTCTTCCCTCTCTTCTCCTTTTTGCCCTTCTTCTGCCTACACTACTTCTTCTTCTCCTCCTTGTTCCACTTCTTCTTCTTCTTCCTATTGTTGTCCTTCTTCCACTTGCACTTCTTCGGTTTCTTCTCGTTCTTCCACTTCTTCTTCTTCCTCTTCTTCTCCTTCTGCCATCTCTTCTCCCTCCTCCCGTTCTTCTTCTTCCACTTCTTCTTCTTCATCTCGTTTCATTCCACTACTTTCTCCTACTCCTCTTATTCTCTCGTTCTACTACTTCTTCTACTTCTACTTGTTGTTCTTCTTCATTTTCGTCTCCTTCTTCCGCTTCTTCTGCTTACATTTCTTCTTCTTCCATTTCTTCTCCTTCCAAAACTTCTTCTTCTTTCCTTTCCGTATTCTCCTTCCTCTTTTTCTCCATCCCCCACTTCTGTTGCGTCCCATTGCAGCTCTTCCTCTTCTTCTCCTTCCCCCAAATCTTATGTTTACACTTCTTCTTCTTCTTCCTCTTCTCCTCTAGATTCCACTTCTTCTGCTTCTTCTTCCGTTCCCTTCCCCTCCTTCTTCCTGTTCCTCCTTTTCTCCTTGTTCCAATTCCTCTTCTTCATCTCACTTCCTTCCACTACTTCTTCTTCCTTCCCTTGTTCACCTTCTGCAACTTCTTCACTTTTCACATCTTCTTCTTCTTCCTTTTCTTCTCGTTCTTCCACTTCTTCTAGTTACTCTCCTTCTTCTTCCACTTGCACTTCTTCCTTTTGTTCTCGTTCTTCCACTTCTTCTTCTTCCTCTTCTTCTCCTTCTGGCACCTCTTCTCCCTCTTCCCGTTCTGCTTCTTCCACTTCTTATTTTTCATCTCCTTTCATCCCACTATTTCCTCCTATTCCTCTTATTCTCTCCTTCTACCACTTCTTCTACTTCTACTTGTTGTTCTTCTTCATTTTCGTCTCCTTCTTGCGCTTTATCTGCTTACACTTCTTCTTCTTCCTGTTCTTCCATTTCTTCTCCTTCCACAACTTCTTCTTCTTTCCTTTCCGTCTTCTCCTTCCTCTTTTTCTCCATCCCCCACTTCTGCTGCTTCCCATTGTTGCTCTTCCTCTTCTTCTCCTTTCCCCAAATCTTATGCTTACACTTCTTCTTATTCTTCCTCTCCTCCTCCGGTTTCCACTTCTTCTGCTTCTTCTACCCTTCCCTTCCCATCCTTCTTCCTTTTCGTCCTTTTCTCCTTGTTCCAATTCTTCTTCTTCATCTCACTTCCTTCCACTACTTCTTTTTCCTCCTCTTGTTCACCTTCTTCACCTTCTTCACTTTCCACATCTTCTTCTTCTTCCTTTTCTTCTCCTTCTTCCACTTCTTCTAGTTACTATCCTTCTGCTTCCTCTTCTTATCTTTCTTCCACTTCCCCTGCCTCCTCTTGTTCTCTTTCTTCCACTTCTTCTTCATCGTCTCTTTTCCTTTCTTTTTTTCCTCTTCATCTCCTTCTTCTTCTTCCTATCCTTCGTCATATCCCTCTTTTTCTCCTTCTTCTTCCTCTTCTCCTCCAGTTTCCACTTCTTCTGCTTCTTCTTCCCTTCCCTTCCCCTCCTTCTTCCTTTTCCTCCTTTTCTCCTTGTTCTAATTCTCTTCTTCTTCATCTCACTTCCCTCCACTACTTCTTCTTCCCCCTCTTGTTCACCTTCTTCAACTTCTTCACTTTCCACATCTTCTTCTTCCTTTTCTTCCACTTCCCTTGCCTCCTCTTGTTCTCTTTCTTCCACTTCTTCTTCATCCTCATTTTTCCTATCTTTTCTTCCTCTTCATCTCCTTCTTCCGCTTCTTCTGCTTACATTTCTTCTTCTTCCTCTTCTTCCATTTCTTCTCCTTCTAAAACTTCTTCTTCTTTCTTTTCCGTATTCTCCTTCCTCTTTTTCTCCATCCCCCACTTCTGTTGCGTCCCATTGCAGCTCTTCCTCTTCTTCTCCTTCCCCCAAATCTTATGCTTACACTTCTTCTTCTTCTACCTCTTCTCCTCCAGATTCCACTTCTTCTGCTTCTTCTTCCCTTCCCTTCCCCTACTTCTTCCTTTTCCACCTTTTTTACTTGTTCCAATTCTTCTTCCACATCTCACCTCCTTCTACTACTTCTTCTTCCTCCTCTTGTTCACCTTCTTCACTTTCCACATCTTGTTCTTCTTCCTTTTCTTCTCGTTCTTCCACTTCTTCTGGTTACTCTCCTTCTTCTTCCTCTTCTTATCTTTCTTCCACTTGTCCTGCCTCCTCTTGTTCTCTTTCTTCCACTTCTTCTTCATCCTCTCCTCTCCTTTCTTTTCTTCCTCTTCATCTCCTTCTTCTTCTTCCTTTCCTTTGTCATATCCCTCTTTTTCTCCTTCTTCTGCTTCCCCTTGCATTTCTACCTCTTGTTCTTCTTCCTCTACTTCTTCTCCATCATCCTCACTCCTTCAACTACTTCTTCTTCTTCCTCTTGTTCACCTTCTTCCACTTCTACTACATCCACTTGTTCTTCTTCTTCCCTCTCTTCTCCTTCTTGCCCTTCTTCTGCCTACACTACTTCTTCTTCCTCCCCTTCTTCTCCTCCTCCTTGTTCCACTTCTTCATCCCCTTTCCTTCCATTGCTTCTTCTTCCTCCTCTTTGTCTCATCGTTCCACTTTTTCTTCTTCTTCCTATTGTTCTCCTTCTTTCACTTGCTCTTCTTCCTTTTCTTCTTGTTCTTCCTCTTCTTCTCCTTCTGCCACCTCTTCTCCCTCCTCCCGTTCTCCTTCTACCACTTTTTCTACTTCTACCTGTTGTTTTTTTTCATTTTCATCTCCTTCTTCCACTTCTTCTACTTACACTTCTTCTTTTTCATCTTCCTCCATTTCTTCTCCTTCCACAACTTCATCTTCTTTCCTTTTCGTCTTCTCCTTCCTTTTTTTCTCCATCCCCCACTTCTGTTGCTTCCGATTGTTGCTCTTCTTCTTCTTCTCCTTCCCCCAAATCTTATGCATACACTTCTTCTTCTTCTTCCTTTTCTCCTCCAGATTCCATTTCTTCTGCTTCTTTTTCCCTTCCCTTCCCCTCCTTCTTCCTTTTCCTCCTTTTCTCCTTGTTCCAATTCTTCTTCTTCATCTCACCTCCTTCCACTACTTCTTTTTCCTCCTCTTGTTCACCTTCTACACTTTCCACATCTTCATCTTCTTCCTTTTCTTCTCCTTCTTCCACTTCTTCTGGTTACTGTCCTTCTTCTTCCTCTTCTTATCTTTCCTCCACTTCGCCTCCTCTCCTTTCCTTACTTTTCTTCCTCTTCATCTCCTTCTTCTTCCTCCTTTCCTTCGTCATCTCCCTCTTTTTCTCCTTCTTCTGCTTCCACTTGCATTTCTACCTCTTGTTCTTCTTCTTCCACTTCTTCTCCATCATCCCCAGTCCTTCAACTGCTTCTTCTTCTTCCTCTTGTTCACCTTCTTCCACTTCTACTACATCCACTTGTTCTTCTTCTTCCCTCTCTTCTCCTTCTTGCCCTTCTTTTGCCTGCACTACTTCTTCTTCTCCTCTTTGTTCCACTTCTTCTTCATCCCTTTTCCTTCCATTGCTTCTTCTTCCTCCTTTTTTTATCATTCTTCCACTTCTTCTTCTTCTTCCTATTGTTCTCCTTCTTCCACTTGCACTTCTTCCTTTTCTGCTCGTTTTTTTCTTCTTCTTCCTCTTTTTCTCCTTCTGCCACCTCTTCTCCCTCCTCCCGTGCTTCTTCTTCCACTTCTTCTTCTTCATCTCCTTTCATTTCACTACTTCATCCTATTCCTCTTATCCCTTCCCTTCCCCTCCTTCTTCCTTTTCCTCCTTTTCTCCTTGTTCCAATTCTTCTTCTTCATCTCACCTCCTTCCACTACTTCTTCTTCCTCATCTTGTTCACCTTCTACACTTTCCACATCTTCATCTTCTTCCTTTTCTTCTCCTTCTTCCACTTCTTCTGGTTACTGTCCTTCTTCTTCCTCTTCTTATCTTTCCTCCACTTCGCCTCCTCTCCTTTCCTTTCTTTTCTTCCTCTTCATCTCCTTCTTCTTCCTCCTTTCCTTCATCATCTCCCTCTTTTTCTCCTTCTTCTGCTTCCACTTGCATTTCTACCTCTTGTTCTTCTTCTTCCACTTCTTCTCCATCATCCCCAGTCCTTCAACTGCTTCTTCTTCTTCCTCTTGTTCACCTTCTTCCACTTCTACTACATCCACTTGTTCTTCTTCTTCCCTCTCTTCTCCTTCTTGCCCTTCTTTTGCCTCCACTACTTCTTCTTCCTCCCCTTCTTCTTCTCCTCTTTGTTCCACTTCTTCTTCATCCCTATTCCTTCCATTGCTTCTTCTTCCTCCTTTTTTTCTCATTCTTCCACTTCTTCTTCTTCTTCCTATTGTTCTCCTTCTTCCACTTGCACTTCTTCCTTTTCTTCTCGTTCTTTTCTTCTTCTTCCTCTTTTTCTCCTTCTGCCACCTCTTCTCCCTCCTCTCGTGCTCCTTCTTCCACTTCTTCTTCTTCATCTCCTGATGAGGACATCAAGCTTGAAGGACTTGGAAGACCTATGACAAGGGCAAAGACAAGTAGAGCTAAGGAAGCTATTCAACAAGTATTGGCAGCCTTTTTACAAAAAGAGCCAAACATTGAAGAAATAAAGTTTAAAATTGTTAATTGTCTCAGGACTGAAGAGAGCAATACTTGACCTTAGTGGAAGAGAAGTTTGAAATAAATTAAACTCATTTTCTTGGAGTTTACTTAGTTAATGGTGGGCAACCAGAATTGTCTAATTAAAGTTGCAGCCACCTAGGTTATCAATTATAATTAGTATACGTGTTTAATTTACTTTGGCAGTTACACTTTGTTATTAAGCTGCCCATTATTAGTTTTTATTATTTTGTAACTTCAGCTGAATTTAGAAAGCCACTAAACCTACACAAACTGAGTTTATTAGGCATATAAATTTGGGCAAGACTGAGATGTAAGGCAGAATATTTTGGAAATAAAAAAACTAGTTGAGGTTTTCTCTCCTTTGGGTTCTTGACAATCCAAAATCTTTTGAGATTTATCAAAGGTAATTCACCCCTTTGTGTGTGCAATCTCATAGACATATCTTCCATCCTTGGAAGTGTGAAGTCTATCAATTCCAATTCCATTTTCTGTCTTTTCCATTCATACTCAGTTCTGCCCAGCAAACTCTATGATCAATTGCACAGGAAAGTCCTACACTGTTCGAAAACTCGTTTACTCGTTCAATTTCAATAACTTTTAATTTCCATTCTATGTCTAAGAGTTTGACAGTAATTCTAATCAATTTATTTTTGCCAATTGTTTGCATTCCACGTTGATTAATTTTGTTAACGCGGCCAGCTAAATTCCTAGGGTCTTTTCAGAATCCTAAACTGACAGTGGATTCATATCATCTCCTTTCATTCCACTACTTCATCCTATTCCTCTTATTTTCTCCTTCTACCACTTCTTCTACTTCTACTTGTTCTTCTTCTTCATTTTTGTCTCCTTCTTCCGCTTTTTCTGCTTAAACTTCTTCTTCTTCTTCCTCTTCTTCCATTTATTCTCCTTCCACAACTTCGTCTTTTTTCCTTTCAGTCTTCTCCTTCCTCTTTTTCTCCATCCCGCACTTCTGTTGCTTCCCATTTCCCCCAAATCTTATGCTTACACTACTTCTTCTTCTTCCTCTTCTCCAGATTCCACTTCTTCTGCTTCTTCTTCCCTTCCCTTCCCCTCCTTCTTCCTTTTCCTCCTTTTCTCCTTGTTCCAATTCTTCTTCTTCATCTCACCTCCTTCCACTACTTCTTCTTCCTCCTCTTGTTCACCTTCTTCACTTTCCACATCTTCGTCTTCTTCCTTTTCTTCTCCTTCTTCCACTTCTGCTGGTTACTCTCCTTCTTGTTCCTCTTCTTATCTATCTTCCACTTCGCCTGCCTCCTCTTGTTCTCTTTCTTCCACTTCTTCTTCATCCTCTCCTTTCCTTTCTTTTCTTCCTCTTCATCTCCTTCTTCTTCCTCCTTTCCTTCGTCATATCCCACTTTTTCTCCTTCTTCTGCTTCCACTTGCATTTCTACCTCTTGCTCTTCTTCGTCCACTTCTTCTCCATCATCCCCACTCCTTCAACTACTTCTTCTTTTTCCTGTTGTTCACCTTCTTCCACTTCTACTACATCCACTTGTTCTTCTTCTTCCCTCTCCTCTCCTTCTTGCCCTTCTTCTGCCTACGCTACTTCTTCTTCCTCCCCTTCTTCTCCTCCTCCTTGTTCCACTTCTTCATCCCCTTTCCTTCCATTGCTTCTTCTTCCTCTTCTTCCACTTCTTCCACTTCTACTTGTTGTTCTTCTTCATTTTCGTCTCCTTCTTCCGCTTCTTCTGCTTACACTTCTTCTTCTTCCATTTCTTCTCCTTCCACAACTTATTCTTCTTTCCTTTCCGTCTTCTCCTTCCTCTTTTTCTCCATCCCCCACTTCTGTTGCTTCCCATTGTTGCTCTTCCTCTTCTTTTCCTT
Organism: Psophocarpus tetragonolobus; assembly: GCA_037954015.1. NCBI lineage: Eukaryota > Viridiplantae > Streptophyta > Magnoliopsida > Fabales > Fabaceae > Psophocarpus > Psophocarpus tetragonolobus. Next base: position 55,285,497 of record CM075688.1, on the reverse strand, counting down.
CCCCCAAATCTTATGCTTAGACTTCTTCTTCTTCTTCCTCTCCTCCAGATTCCACTTCTTCTGCTTCTTCTTCCCTTCCCTTCCCTTCCCTTCCCTTCCCCTCCTTCTTCCTTTTCCTCCTTTCCTCCTTGTTCCAATTCTCCTTCTTCGTCTAACCTCCTTCCACTACTACTTCTTCCTCTTCTTGTTAACCTTCATCCACTTCTTCACTTTCCACTCTCCTTCTTCTTCCACTTGCACTTCTTCCTTTTCTTCTCGTTCTTCCACTTCTTCTTCTTCCTCTTCTTCTCCTTCTGCCACCTCTTCTCCCTCCTCCTGTTCTCCTACTTCCACTTCTTCTTTTTCATCGCCTTTCATTCCACTACTTCCTCCTATTCCTCTTATTCTCTCCTTCTACCACTTCTTCTACTTCTACTTGTTGTTCTTCATTTTCGTCTCCTTCTTCGCCTTCTTCTGCTTCTTCTGCTTACACTTCTTCTTCTTCCTCTTCTTCCATTTCTTCTCCTTCCACAACTTCTTCTTCTTTCCTTTCCGTCTTCTCCTTCCCCTTTTTCTCCATCCCCCATTTCTGTTGCTGCCCATTGCTGCTCTTCCTCTTCTTCTCCTTCCCCCAAATCTTATGCTTACACTTCTTCTTCTTCTTACTCTTCATACTCAATTCTGCCCAGCAAACTCTATGATCAATTGCACAGGAAAGTCCTACACTATTCGAAAACTCGTTTACTCGTTCAATTTCAATAACTTTTAATTTCCATTCTATGTCTAAGAGTTTGACAGTAATTCTAATCAATTTATTTTTGCCAATTGTTTGCATTCCACGTTGATTAATTTTGTTAACGCGGCCAGCTAAATTCCTAGGGTCCTTTCAGAATCCTAAACTGACAGTGGATTCATATCATTTGGTATCAGAGCTCCGGTTTCTAGGAATTGCAAGGCTGCTGTTCTGGGTAATTTCTGTCCTTAATTTTCATCATATCATAATATTACCTTATTGTTATTTCTTTGACTGAACCATTGCAAAAGTTAGGTCCTTAAAACAATTCTGAATTTTAAAAAAAAAAATATAGAAGTGAAAGAAAGCATGCAAAAATTGAGTGAAAAAAAAATGGGTTGAATGGTTCATGTTATTAGAAAAATTTTAAGCTCATTCTTAAGGTAATATTGTGTTTGAATTGAGGAAGAAAATACTGCACCTTGTTAGTATACAATTCTGAATTTTGGCTGCACTTCTTGGTTGCAAATTGTTCAATTTCCATTCTGTTTTGCTGCACCTGTGTTGCGCATCATTCCCTGAATTTTGCTGCACCTATTGGCTTCATTTTAAGCCAAAATTTCAACCCTTTGTTGGTGTCAAAATTCTGGTTGTTGTCTTATTTGTTTGTAGTCTTCTTTGTGTTTCATTTGAGTCATTTTTGTTAGCTTTTCTTGAGTTATTTGGGTTGCACACAGGTTGGTGTTGTCTTTGAATTTATTCTCTTTTTGTGACATTTGACCTGTTTGTTTATCATGGCGGAAAGAAATAATAACAATGATCTTCAGCTTCAAATTGTTGCACTATCCCAGCATTTAGAGAGATTGATGAAGCAACAACAAGATGAGTTCCATGAGAGGTTGGATCAGTTGGAGAATAGAACCCCACCAACAGGAGGAGGAGGAAGGCCAAATAGAAATGAAGAAAGAATAGAAGGAGTGAAGTTGAATGTGCCTCCTTTCAAGGGTAGGAGTGATCCTGAGGCATACTTGGAGTGGGAGTTAAAAATTGAGCATGTGTTCTCTTGCAACAATTATAGTGAGGAGCAAAAGGTGAGACTTGCAGCTGCTGAATTTTCAGATTATGCTTTGATTTGGTGGAACAAGTTGCAAAGGGAGAGGATTAGAGATGAAGAGCCTATGGTGGACACTTGGACTGAAATGAAGAGGCTCATGAGGAAGCGGTATGTACCTTCTAGCTTCCATAGAGACTTAAAATTGAAACTTCAAAAATTGTCTCAAGGAAGCAAGGGAGTGGAAGAGTACTATAAGGAGATGGAGGTGCTTATCATCCAAGCAAAAATTGAAGAAGATCCTGAGGTAACTATGGCTCGCTTCCTTAGTGGTTTAAATCATGATATTAGAGATGTTGTTGAGTTGCAGGAATTTGTAGAAATGGAGGATCTGTTGCATAAGGCCATTCAGGTAGAACAACAGTTAAAAAGAAAAAGTGCAACAAGAAGGAGTTCTACCAATTTTAATAATTCCAATTGGAAGGATAGGAGGAAAGAAGGAGCTGCCTCATCTAGTAATACAACACCTTCTAGCCATGGAAAAGCCCCTCAAAAGAAAGATGATAATCCACCTAAAAAGACTAGAGAAGTGAAGTGTTTCAAGTGCTTGGGCATGGGTCATTATGCCTATGAGTGTCCCACAAAGAAGATTGTTCTTCTCAAAGATAATGGGGAATACACAAGCTAATCAGAAGCTAGTGGTGGAGAAGAAGAGGAGAGTCATGGAGAATTGGCGGCTAATGAAGGAGAGTTGTACATGATTAGGAGACTGTTGGGAAGTCAAGTGAAGGCCGAAGATGCATCTCAAAGGGAGAACATCTTTCACACAAGATGTTCAGTCAATGGTAATGTTTGTTTGGTAATTATTGATGGAAGGAGTTGTACCAATGTGGTGAGTTCAAGATTAGTGTCAAAGATGAACATGGACACTACACCGCATCCTAGACCATATAAACTCCAATGGCTTAGTGAAGGAGAAGAAGTTAAAGTGAAACAGCAAGTAGAGGTTCCTTTCTCCATTGGGAAGTATCAAGATAAGGTTTTATGTGATGTGGTTCCCATGGAGGCCAGCCATATCATTTTAGGGAGGCCGTGGCAGTATGATACCAAAGCCATTCATGATGGTTTCACTAATAAAATTTCCTTTATGTATCAGGATAAAAAGGTGGTTCTCAAGCCTTTGTCTCCTAAAGAGGCATGTGAGGATCAATTAAAAATGAGAGAAAAGTTAGCAAATGAGAGAAAGAGTGAAACACCTGAGAGGGAAAAAAGTGAAACACTTGAAAGAAAAAAGAGAGAAAAGAATAAGAGTTAAACACTTGAAGGTAAGCAACTGTGTTTAGCAAGAGAAAGGGAGGATTTTGAGGATGTGTTTCCAGCAAATGTACCTGATGGCTTGCCACCTGTGAGGGGAATTGAACATCACATTGATCTCATTCCAGGAGCTTCTTTGCCCAATCGTCCAGCTTATAGGAGCAACCCACAGGAGACCAAAGAGATCGAAAGGCAAGTTACTGAGCTCATGAGCAAAGGGTGGGTAAGAGACAGCATGAGTCCATGTGTTGTACCTGTGATTCTAGTACCCAGGAAGGATGGCTCATGGAGGATGTGTTCTGATTGTAGAGCCATAAACAACATCACCATCAAATATAGACATCCAATTCCCAGATGAAGATGCTATTGATTTGGGGACAAATCCTCTTCAAGAGGGGGGGAGTGATGAGGTCATTAAGCTTGAAGGACTTGGAGGACCTATGACAAGGGCAAAGACAAGAAGAGCTAAGGAAGCTATTCAACAAGTATTGGCAGCCTTTTTACAAAAAGAGCCAAACATTGAAGAAATAAAGTTTAAAATTGTTAATTGTCTCAGGACTGAAGAGAGCAATACTTGACCTTAGTGGAAGAGAAGTTTGAAATAAATTAAACTCATTTTCTTGGAGTTTACTTAGTTAATGGTGGGCAACCAGAATTGTCTAATTAAAGTTGCAGCCACCTAGGTTATCAATTATAATTAGTATACGTGTTTAATTTACTTTGGCAGTTACACTTTGTTATTAAGCTGCCCATTATTAGTTTTTATTATTTTGTAACTTCAGCTGAATTTAGAAAGCCACTATACCTACACAAGCTGAGTTTATTAGGCATATAAATTTGGGCAAGACTGAGATGTAAGGCAGAATATTTTGGAAATAAAAAAACTAGTTGAGGTTTTCTCTCCTTTGGGTTCTTGACAATCCAAAATCTTTTGAGATTTATCAAAGGTAATTCACCCCTTTGTGTGTGCAATCTCGTAGACATATCTTCCATCCTTGGAAGTGTGAAGTCTATCAATTCCAATTCCATTTTCTGTCTTTTCCATTCATACTCAGTTCTGCCCAGCAAACTCTATGATCAATTGCACAGGAAAGTCCTACACTGTTCGAAAACTCGTTTACTCGTTCAATTTCAATAACTTTTAATTTCCATTCTATGTCTAAGAGTTTGACAGTAATTCTAATCAATTTATTTTTGCCAATTGTTTGCATTCCACGTTGATTAATTTTGTTAACGCGGCCAGCTAAATTCCTAGGGTCTTTTCAGAATCCTAAACTGACAGTGGATTCATATCATCTCCTTTCATTCCACTACTTCATCCTATTCCTCTTATTTTCTCCTTCTACCACTTCTTCTACTTCTACTTGTTCTTCTTCTTCATTTTTGTCTCCTTCTTCCGCTTTTTCTGCTTAAACTTCTTCTTCTTCTTCCTCTTCTTCCATTTATTCTCCTTCCACAACTTCGTCTTCTTTCCTTTCAGTCTTCTCCTTCCTCTTTTTCTCCATCCCGCACTTCTGTTGCTTCCCATTTCCCCCAAATCTTATGCTTACACTACTTCTTCTTCTTCCTCTTCTCCAGATTCCACTTCTTCTGCTTCTTCTTCCCTTCCCTTCCCCTCCTTCTTCCTTTTCCTCCTTTTCTCCTTGTTCCAATTCTTCTTCTTCATCTCACCTCCTTCCATTACTTCTTCTTCCTCCTCTTGTTTACCTTCTTCACTTTCCACATCTTCTTCTTCTTTGTTTTCTTCTCCTTCTTCAACTTCTTCTAGTTACTCTCCTTCTTCTTCCTCTTCTTATCTTTCTTCGACTTCTTCTTCCTCTTCTTGTTCTCTTTCTTCGACTTCTTCTTCCTCTTCTTGTTCTCTTTCTTCCACTTCTTCTTCGTCCTCTACTTTCCTTTCTTTTCTTCCTCTTCATCTCCTTCTTGCCCTTCTTCTGCCTACACTCCTTCTTCTTCCTCTTCATACCTTTGTTCCACTTCTTCTCCATCATCCCCTCTCCTTCAACTACTTCTTCTTCTTCCTCTTGTTCACCTTCTTCCACTTGTACTATATCCACTTGTTCTTCTTCTTCGCTCTCTTCTCCTTCTTCCACTTCTTCTTCATCCCCTTTCCTTCCATTGCCTCTTCTTCCTCCTCTTTTTCTCATTCTTCCACTGCTTTTTCTTTTTCCTATTGTTCTCCTTCTTCCACTTGCACTTCTTCCTTTTCTTCTCGTTCTTCCACTTCTTCTTCTTCCTCTTCTTCTCCTACTGCTACCTCTTCTTCGTCCTCCCGTTCTCCTTCCTCCAGTTCTTCTTCTTCATCCCCTTTGATTCCACTACTTCCTCCTACTCCTTTTATTCTCTCCTTCTACCACTTCTTCTACTTCTACTTGTTGTTCTTCTTCATTTTCGTCTCCTTCTTACGCTTCTTCTGCTTACACTTCTTCTTCTTCCATTTCTTCTCCTTCCACAACTTATTCTTCTTTCTTTTCCGTCTTTTCCTTCCTCTTTTTCTCCATCCCCCACTTCTGTTGCTTCCCATTGTTGCTCTTCCTCTTCTTCTCCTTCCCCCAAATCTTATGCTTACACTTTTTCTTGTTCTTCCTCTTCTCCTCCAGTTTCCACTTCTTCTGCTTCTTCTACCCTTCCCTTCCCCTCCTTCTTCCTTTTCCCCCTTTTCTCCTTGTTCCAATTCTTCTTCTTCATCTCACTTGCTTCCACTACTTCTTCTTCCTCCTCTTGTTCACCTTCTTCAACTTCTTCACTTTCCACATCTTCTTCTTCTTCCTTTTCTTCTCGTTCTTCCACTTCTTCTAGTTACTCTCCTTCTTCTTCCACTTGCACTTCTTCCTTTTCTTCTCGTTCTTCCACTTCTTTTTCTTCCTCTTCTTCTCCTTCTGCCACCTCTTCTCCCTCTTCCCGTTCTGCTTCTTCCACTTCTTATTTTTCATCTCCTTTTATCCCACTATTTCTTCCTATTCGTCTTATTCTCTCCTTCTACCACTTCTTCTACTTCTACTTGTTGTTCTTCTTCATTTTCGTCTCCTTCTTCCGCTTCATCTGCTTACATTTCTTCTTCTTCCTCTTCTTCCATTTCTTCTCCTTCCACAGCTTCTTCTTCTTTCCTTTCCGTCTTTTCCTTCCTCTTTTTCTCCATCCCCCACTTCTGTTGCTTCCCATTGTTGCTCTTCCTCTTCTTCTCCTTCCCCCAAATCCTATGCTTACACTTCTTCTTATTCTTCCTCTCCTCCTCCAGTTTCCACTTCTTCTGCTTCTTCTACCCTTCCCTTCCCCTCCTTCTTCCTTTTCGTCCTTTTCTCCTTGTTCCAATTCTTCTTCTTCATCTCACTTCCTTCCACTACTTCTTCTTCCTCCTCTTGTTCACCTTCTTCAACTTCTTCACTTTCCACATCTTCTTCTTCTTCCTTTTCTTCTCCTTCTTCCACTTCTTCTAGTTACTATCCTTCTGCTTCCTCTTCTTATCTTTCTTCCACTTCTCCTGCCTCCTCTTGTTGTCTTTCTTCCACTTCTTCTTCATCCTCTCTTTTCCTTTCTTTTCTTCCATTTCATCTCCTTCTTCTTCTTCCTTTCCTTCGTCATATCCTTCTTTTTCTCCTTCTTCTGCTTCCACTTGCATCTGTACCTCTTGTTCTCCTTTTTCCACGTCTTCTCCATCATCCCCACTCCTTTAATTACTTCTTCTTCTTCCTCTTGTTCACCTTCTTCCACTTCTACTACATCCACTTGTTCTTCTTCTTCCCTCTCTTCTCCTTCTTGCCCTTCTTCTGCGTACACTACTTCTTCTTCCTCCCCTTCTTCTCCTCCTCCTTGTTCCACTGCCTCTTCATTACCCTTTCCTTCCATTGCTTCTTCTTCCTGCTCTTTTTCTCATTCTTCCACTTCTTCTTCTTCTTCCTATTGTTCTCCTTCTTCCACTTACACTTCTTCCTTTTCTTCTCCTTCTTCCACTTCTTCTGCTTCTTCTTCCGTACCCTTCCCCTCCTTCTTCCTTTTCCTCCTTTCCTACTTGTTCCAATTCTTCTTCTTCATCTGAACGCCTTCCACAACTTCTTCTTCCTCCTCTTGTTTACCTTCTTCAACTTCTTCAATTTCTACATCTTCTTCTTCTTCCTTTTCTTCTCCTTCTCTTGCTTCTTCTAGTTACTCTCCTTCTTCTTCCTCTTCTTATCTTTCTTCCACTTCTCCTGCCTCCTCTTGTTCTCTTTCTTCCACTTCTTCTTCATCCTCTCTTTTCCTTTCTTTTCTTCCTCTTCATCTCCTTCTTCTTCTTCCTTTCCTTCATCATATCCCTATTTTTCTCCTTCTTCTACTTCCACTTGCATTTATACGTCTTGTTCTCCTTCTTCCACTTCTTCTCCATCATCCCCACTCCTTTAACTACTTCTTCTACTTCCTCTTGTTCACCTTCTTCCACTCTTACTTCATCCACTTGTTCTTTTTCTTCCCTCTCTTCTGCTTCTTGCCCTTCTTCTACCTACACTGCTTCTTCTTCCTCCCCTTCTTCTTCTCCTCCTTCTTCCACTTCCTCTTCATTACCCTTTCCTTCCATTGCTTCTTCTTCCTCCTCTTTTTTGTCATTCTTCCACTTCTTCTTCTTCTTCCTATTGTTCTCCTTCTTCCACTTACACTTCTTCCTTTTCTTCTCGTTCTTCCACTTCTTCTTCTTCCTCTTCTTCTCCTTCGGCCACCTCTTCTTCCTCCTCCCGTTCTCCTTCTTCCACTTTTTCTTCTTCATCTCCTTTCATTCCACTGCTTCCTCCTATTCCTCTTATTCTCTCCTTCTACCACTTCTTCTACTTCTACTTGTTGTTCTTCTTCATTTTCGTCTTCTTCTTCCGCTTCTTCTGCTTACACTTCTTCTTCTTCCTCTTCTTCCATTTCTTCTCCTTCCACAACTTCTTCTTCTTTCCTTTCTGTCTTCTCCTTCCTCTTTTTCTCCATCCCCCACTTCTGTTGCTTCCCATTCTTGCTCTTCCTCTTCTTCTCCTTCCCCCAAATCTTATGCTTACACTTCTTCTTCTTCTTCCTCTTCTCCTCCAGATCCCACTTCTTCTGCTTCCACCCTTCCCTTCCCCTCCTTCTTCCTTTTCTTCCTTTTCTCCTTGTTCCAATTCTTCTTCTTCATCTCACCTCCTTCCACATCTTTTTCTTCTTCCTTTTCTTCTCCTTCTTCCACTTCTTCTAGTTACTCTCCTTCTTCTTCCTCTTCTTATCTTTCTTCCACTTCTCCTGCCTCCTCTTGTTCTCTTTCTTCCACTTCTTCTTCATCCTCTCCTTTCCTTTCTTTTCTTCCTCTTCATCTCCTTGTTCTTCTTCCTTTCCTTCGTCATATCCTGCTTTTTCTCCTTCTTCTTGATGCATGCCTCCCTTGATCTTTTTCTAGAGGTTTTCTTCTTTGGTGAAATGGTTTGTGGAGAGGTAAGAAGTGAGGTGGTTTTAGGCGCCACTTAAGGTAAGATAAGCCTAAGAGGGAAAGTTTGCCACAAGGGATGGAACCCTTGATAAAAACCTAAGGAATTCTCAAAGAGAGAAGGGTGGACACTAAGAGAATTTTGGCCAACTCAAGGTTTTTCCATTCAATCAAGTGTAAAAAATACAAGAGTGTGAAGGAGCACCTTTTTATAGAGGGAGATAACCTCTTGGACAAGTCATGAAGGAAATGAAGGGCTAGGATTAAAAGGAGTCATCCAAGGGAGGAGGATTGAAGCCCAAAGTCCAATCAATACCCTCCTTTAGATGAGAATTGGTGCCCAAGCTACCTCATCCAAGGGCCAAGATTACTCCTTTATTAGTTTTGGGTTTTATTTAGCAAAAGAGGGTGTAGTTATCAAACTACCCCCTTATTTCCTAAATAAAGGCCCAAAAGCTAATCTTACCCTTTCTTATTACTAAGACACCTCCTAGAAAATTAAATGGACTAATACATGTCCAAAATAAAATCCTAGGTTCCTAAAATAAAAATTACAAGTAAATAAGTCATGGCTTGCATAACTTGATGGTCATATGGAGGTGAAATCTTCCTCCCTCTACTCTAGCCATGTCTTCTTCTATTCTTCTAGCCATGGCCCTAGTGATAGGACCCTTGCTTGGGGAGAATGCATCATCCCCTCCCCCTTGGGAAGGATTTGACCTCAAATCTGATAGGTCCTCCTCTTCTTCATCAGTACCTACAAAAGGGATCAAATCACAAACATTAAAGGTAGTACTGACACCATAGTCCTCAGGGAGATCTAATATGTATGCATTGTTGTTCACTCTCTTGCGGACTTGAAAGGGACCATCTCCTCGGGGGCTAAGCTTGGACTTCCTTTGAGTAGGGAAGCGATCCTTCCTCAAATGAAGCCATACCCAATCCCCTTCATTGAAGATAATTTCTTTCCTGCCCCTATTGGCTTTACTAGCATACTCCTTTGAATGATGTTCAATGTTGGCCTTTACCCTTTCATGTAATTTTTTAACAAAATCCGCTCTTACTATTCCTTCTTTGTGAACGGAAGAAGGGAAGGGTAAGGGCAAGATATCAAGAGGAGTAAGGGGGTTGAAGCCATAAACAACTTCAAAGGGAGAATGCTTGGTGGTCCTTTGAACCACCCGGTTGTATGCAAACTCAATATGGGGTAGGTATTCATCCCAAGACTTGTGATTTCCTCGAAGAAGTGTCCTAAGCATAGTAGATAGAGATCTATTTACTACCTCAGTCTGCCCATCAGTTTGGGGGTGACATGTGGTAGAAAATAAGAGTTTAGTTCCTAGCCTTGCCCACAATGTTTTCCAAAAGTGGCTAAGGAACTTCACATCTCTATAAGAGACTGTGGATTGGGGAATTCCATGTAAACGGACAACTTCTTTAAAGAAAAGTCTCGCAATGTTGCTCGCATCATCTATCTTGTGGCATGGTATAAAGTGAGCCATTTTTGAAAATCTATCTACCACTACAAAGATAGAGTCTGCACCTCATTGGGTTCGAGGCAGGCCAAGGATGAAATCCATACTAATATCCAGCCAAGGTGCAGAAGGAGCAGGTAAGGGTGTGTACAATCCATGAGCCATTGTCTTAGACTTAGCTTGCAAGCAAGCAATGCATCTACGACAATGTCTATAGACGTCTTTCTTCATATGGGGCCAAAAGAATTTTTCTTGTAAAAGCAGAAGAGTTTTGTTAATTCCAAAATGCCCCATGAGCCCACCCTCATGGCTCTCTTTTGTCAACAAATTTCTCATAGATCCTTGGGGTACACAAAGTCTGCTACCTTTGAAAAGGTACCCCTCACTCACAAAGAACCCATTTTGGGTTTTACATGCAAATGTAGAGGCAGCATAAATGGATCCAAAATCCTTATCAGAAAGATACATTTCTCTACTATTATCAAATCCAAGAATCTTTGCACTTAAGGTGGTGTAAAGGGTATGTCTACGAGACAAAGCATCAGCCACCACATTATGTTTTCCTTTCATGTATTTGAAGATATAAGGGAAAGTCTCAAGAAATTCTACCCATTTAGCATGCCTTTTATTAAGCTTGCCTTGACCCTTCAAATACTTAAGTGACTCATGGTCACTATGAATGATGAACTCCTTGGGTACAAGATAATGTTCCCAAGTTTGAAGGGCCCTTATCAAAGAGTAAAACTCTTTATCATAGGTGGGGTAGTTTAAGGCGGCTCCATTTAGTTTTTCACTAAAATAAGCCACGGGATGACCACCTTGTAACAACACAGCTCCCACACCCACTCCCAATGCATCACACTCTAGCTCAAAAGTTTTATAAAAGTCAGGAAGAGCTAAAACTGGTGCATGGGTCAGTTTCTCTTTGATAAGTTCAAATGCTTTTTGTTGTTTTTCACCCCAAAGGATAGGAGTATCCTTCTTCACCAAATCATTGATTAGTGAGAAAAGTGTGGAGAAGTTAGGCACAAAGCGCCTGTAAAAGCTCGCGAGACCATGAAAACTCTTGATCTCAGTCACACTTTTTGGGGTGGGCCATTCTTGGATGGCTTTGATTTTGTCGGGGTCTACTTGAACCCCATTTTTATTAACTATAAAACCTAAGAACACCACACTCTCCACACAAAAATTACATTTTTCAAGATTTCCATAGAGTTGGTGTGACCTAAGAATGCAAAAGACGCACCTAAGATGGCCTACATGTTCATCTAGGCTCTTGCTATACACTAAGATGTCATCAAAATAAACAACACAAAATTTTCCTAAGCAATCCCTAAGGACATGATTCATAAGCCTCATGAAGGTGTTTGGGGCATTGGTAAGCCCAAAGGGCATTACCAACCACTCATACAGCCCAAACTTGGTCTTAAAAGCGGTTTTCCACTCATCACCTTCCTTGATGCGGATTTGGTGATAACCACTCTTAAGATCAATTTTTGAAAATAATTGGGCCCCATGCAATTCATCAAGCATGTCATCAAGCCTAGGGATAGGGTGCCTATATTTGATGGTGATGTTATTGATTGCTCGACAATCAATGCACATCCTCCATTGGCCATTCTTCTTAGGCACCAACAAAACTGGCACAGCACAATGGCTTAGGCTCTCTTGAACCCAACCCTTCTCCAATAGTTCTTGGACTGAGATTCAATCTCCTTGGTCTCCATGGGATTAGTCCTATAAGCAGGCCTATTAGGCAGGCTAGCCCCAGGTACCAAGTCTATTTGGTGTTCTATACCCCTAATTGGAGGAAGTCCTTTGGGAACTTCATTAGGGAATATATCACCAAACTCCTTTAAAAGCTCTTGAACCTCTTGAGGTAGGTTCTCAGGTCCAAATTCTATGGCAGTGCTAGAACTAGAAGGGAAAAAAGTGGAGGGGGAAGAAATGGGGGATGCCTCTTTGCAAAGGAGGAGATAGAAAGGTCTGTTAGTTAAGGGGGCTTCCTTTAATTCCAATTTTGTCCCAAATAAACTCCCTTTACTAATGACTTTCTTGGAAGGGGCACCAACTTCCAACTCAACCTCTTTACCCCTTTCAAGCTTTAGGGGTAAAGCTTTGCTTTTTTTTTTCTCCTCATCTCTCTTATGTTTCATGATGAGTTGGTCCTCCGCCACTTGTCAAGGTGTTAGAGGACACAACTTAATGCGCTTATCCTTATGAGTGAGGATGATGTTATTGGAATGACCATGGTGTATGGCTTTCTTATCAAATTGCCATGGTCTTCCTAGCAAGATATGGCCAGCTTCCATTGGGACTATGTCACACAGGATCTCATCTTTATAAGACCCAATGGAAATTGGAACCTTGACTTGCTCATTGACCTCCATTTCCCCTTGCTCATTGAGCCATTGAAGCTTGTAAGGCTTAGGGTGGGGAAGTGGGGTCAAGGCTAGCTTTTCCACCAACCTTGAGCTACAACAATTGCAGCATGACCCACTATGCACAATGAGAGAACATATTTTGTCATTCACCTTACAGCGAGTGTGGAATATGTTCTCCCTTTGAGATGAGGACACTTTCAAAGGTTGGCTTCCAAGAAGTCTTCTTATCATTAAGAGGTCTCCCTCACATGCATAAGTGGTTTCATCACAATCAGATTGGTATGCATGAACCCCTTCTCCTTCGCTCTCACTAGAGGAGTGTGAGCTAGACTCACTACTATAAACATCTTGGGCCCTCATGATGATGTTTCTCTTAGTAGGGCATTGAGAGGCAATATGGCCTCTCCCAAGACATTTAAAGCATTTGATACTACTAACTTTCTCGTGAGAGTTAGTAGTAGGGGTTTTTCTCTCTATATGTGATGTTTTATGCTCTTTGAAGTGCTTGGGATGTTCCTCTTTGGGGTAACTCTTGAAAGAGTTCCCCGTAGGTTGATCCCTCTTTACATAAGGTGGGTTATCCTTTTTAAAAGTTTTCCTTCTAAGTTGATTTTCCACCTTGATGCAAAGTTGAACTAACTCATCAAGGGAATTGTATGAGAAGAGCTCCACCTTATCACGAATTTCGGGGCTCAACCCACACAAAAACCTTGCCATAGTGGCCTTGGGTTCCTCAATGATACCCGCCCTCAAGATAAGAAGTTCCATCTTTTGTCTATACTCTTCTATACTAAGGTTGGTTTGCCTTAGCCTTTGGAGTCTATCCAAAAGATCTCTTTCATACCAAGAGGGAATATGCCTTCTTCTTAGAGCACTTCTAAGATCATTCCAATATCTTATGGAAGGCATATTGGTGCGGATTCTCTCATTGGTTAACCCAACCCACCAATGCATGGCATGCCCTTGGAAGCTAAGGGTTGCCATTGGAACCTTTCTTTCTTCTCTTACCTCATGGCAAGTGAAGAGTTGTTCTACCTTGATTTCCCAATCAAGGTAGGCTTCCACATCTTCCCTTCCATGAAATGGGGGGAGATCAATTTTGGGCTCCCTTGGAGGGGCCCCATTATTATGCATGGATGAATGGGAGTTTCTCCTAGGATGATTGTAGTATTCTTCCTCACTTTCACTCCTATGGGTATGTCTAGATGGGGAACCTAAGACTATCCCTTTCATTTTGTAATTCTCACCATTCCCATGCTTTCTTTTTTCTTCTTCTTTCTCTTTTCTTCTTTCTCTTTCTTTTCTTTCTCTCCTTTCTTCATCTTCTCTCCTTTCTCTTATTCTTCTCTCTTCCTTCTCTCTTTTTTCTCTCTTTTCTTCCTCTCTTTCTTTTATTTTTCTTTTCTCCTTGGACTCTTTTTCTCTCCTTTTTTCTTCTCTTCTCTCTTGTTCTTTTGTCATCCACTCCCTAAAGTCCATGTTTAAGTTTTCTAGAGTGTAATCTTTAGAAATATTTCTTTGGTTTACACTCTTGTTTGATGAATAACTATGAGCACTAGAGTGGGTGTGTGATGTCATTGTGCTTGAATTTCTAAGAGGAAAAAGGTGGCTAAAAAATTTTCACAAACAAACACTCCTCTCTTTTTGTGTTTTCTTGCCTAAAATGGCTTGATGAGTCTTTGGAACTCTTTAGCCTTCTAAGCGCTTTGAATAAGGGATCTAAAGCGAGCTCCTAAGGTGTTGAAGGAAGTGTACCACTTCTTCCTTCTTCACCTAATTTTCGAGAAACTAAAAAATTGATTAAATTTTATTACAACCAAAGGGAGGGCCTTAAGGGCACTCAAACTCCCAACTAAAAAATTAATACACCCAAATTAAAGAAAAAGTAAAGTCTTCAAAAAATGATTCTCCAAATGCTCCCTCAAATCAAAGTCTTCACAGCTAGGTGTATTTCCTTTTGAGGTGATCCCTTAGGCTCTTAGTCCAACCTTCCAAAATATGCTACCCTTGTGGTAAGCTCCTTTTTCAAGCTTTCTCCCAAAAGTGACAGTAACACACAAACCAAAGAAACCAAAAGTAGCAACGGGAGGTGCGAATAGAAACTCAAAAAACAATAAAAGATAACACAATCAAAAGGACACTTAACCAAATGGTAAGAGTATATAAGACAAACTAGAAAGATGATTTAAAAGACAAGCAACAACTAAAAGGTAAACAAAAGAAAGAGAGCACACAATGGAATACCTAAGAATGGCACTAGATTAAAGAGTAGAAGAACACAAATATCAAGTTCTAGTGTACCAAAAGTAATAAAATTTCTTTTAAGGTTCCAAGTTCAAAGTTGAAGCACTTGCTAATTTTAGGTTAGGTACATCAAATGAATTTTTTTCAAACTTTCTTTTCTTTTGTTTGTTCTCTTTTTTTTTTTTTTTTGAATCCTTCGTTGTTTTTTGTTGTATTTTATTTTAGACTTTGTTTTCTTGTTTTTTTTTTGAATATTTACTAGATGCACCTAAATTGATTGTGAATTTAGTGCTTGATAAAAAAGAGTTATGTGCTTGGAACAATAAAGAAAATTAAAAGCAACAATTTAGGTACTACTAGAAATGACTTCAAAATGCAAAGTAGTTATAGATGTGTTAATGGTTTAGTAGTTTGGTGTGCCATTGGACTCAAGCTTTGTTAAGATTTTAGTAATTTGTTGAACACAAATACCAAACTTATAGCTTAAGTGAAAGCACCCACAAACATGAACTACCTTTACCACACAAATGAGCTACAAATTATACGTATAAGGAAAATAAAGACAAAGGAAATTGAGCAACTATTTTTGAATTTTTTTTTTTTAAGAATATGCTTGAAACTAAAAGCACATGAACTTCTAAAGAGACTTAGACATGAGGTATAACCCTCTATGTTGCTCAATTTAAGAAGTTTCAAATTTTTTTTTGTAAAAACAAAAGAGGCTAAACTTAAAAGGAATTAATAGACAAAATGGGAAACTATAAACATGACTTATAGACAACTACACAAGAGTATAAAAGTGAAAAATAAAAGCTAAAAATAAAGCAAAAACAAGGCAACTAGGTGCAAGGAAACACAAGAATTTGGTCTAAATTTCTTGACCACAAGGTTGTGGAATTCACCACAACGGCATGGATTTTTAGCAAGAAATTCTCAAAACCAAAATTCAAGCAAGAAAGCACCCAACTCAAAGCTTAAGCGGAAATTAATGAATATGGGAGAGACGTAGATGCAAAGAAAAGAACAATATAAATTGCATCAAGCAAAAAATAAATGGTGCAAATAAACTATAACTCAAAACAATAAACTCAAGACATAAATGGAAATGATAAACAATAATGGAAAGCTAGAAAAAATTGCGAAAATTAAAGATAAAATAAAATAGGAAAACGGAAAGAAAAAATAAATGAGATAGGAAGAGAGTTTAGACCTCTAGAACCAATGCTCTAGATACCAAATGATGCATGCCTCCCTTGATCTTTTTCTAGAGGTTTTCTTCTTTGGTGAAATGGTTTGTGGAGAGGTAAGAAGTGAGGTGGTTTTAGGCGCCACTTAAGGTAAGATAAGCCTAAGAGGGAAAGTTTTCCACAAGGGATGGAACCCTTGATAAAAACCTAAGGAATTCTCAAAGAGAGAAGGGTGGACACTAAGAGAATTTTGGCCAACTCAAGGTTTTTCCATTCAATCAAGTGTAAAAAATACAAGAGTGTTAAGGAGCACCTTTTTATAGAGGGAGCTAACCTCTTGGACAAGTCATGAAGGAAATGAAGGGCTAGGATTAAAAGGAGTCATCCAAGGGAGGAGGATTGAAGCCCAAAGTCCAATCAATACCCTCCTTTAGATGAGAATTGGTGCCCAAGCTACCTCATCCAAGGGCCAAGATTACTCCTTTATTAGTTTTGGGTTTTATTTAGCAAAAGAGAGTGTAGTTATCAAACTACCCCCTTATTTCCTAAATAAAGGCCCAAAAGCTAATCTTACCCCTTCTTATTACTAAGACACCTCCTAGAAAATTAAATGGACTAATACATGTCCAAAATAAAATCCTAGGTTCCTAAAATAAAAATTACAAGTAAATAAGTCATGGCTTGCATAACTTGATGGTCATATGGAGGTGAGATCTTCCTCCCTCTACTCTAGCCATGTCTTCTTCTATTCTTCTAGCCATGGCCCTAGTGATAGGGCCCTTGCTTGGGGAGAATGCATCACTTCTGCTTCGACTTGGATTTCTACCTCTTGTTCTCCTTCTTCCACTTCTTCTCCATCATCCCCACTCCTTCAACAACTTCTTTTTCTTCCTCTTGTTCACCTTCTTCCACTTCTACTTCATCCACTTGTTCTTCTTCTTCCCTCTCTTCTCCTTCTTGCCCTTCTTCTGCCTATACTGCTTCTTCTTCCTCCCCTTCTTCTTCTCCTCCTTCTTCCACTTCTTCTTCTTCTTCCTATTGTTCTCCTTCTTCCACTTGCACTTCTTCCTTTTCTTCTTGTTCTTCCACTTCTTCTTCTTCCTCTTCTTCTCCTTCTGTCACCTCTTCTTCCTCCTCCCGTTCTCCTTCTTCCACTTCTTCTTCTTCATCTCCTTTCATTCCACTGCTTCCTCCTATTCCTCTTATTCTCTCCTTCTACCACTTCTTCTACTTCTACTTGTTGTTCTTCTTCATTTTTGTCTCCTTCTTTCGCTTCTTCTACTTACACTTCTTCTTCTTCCTCTTCTTCCATTTCTTCTCCTTCCACAACTTCTTCTTCTTTCCTTTCCGTCTTCTCCTTCCTCTTTTTCTCCATCCCCCACTTCTGTTGCTTCCCATTGTTGCTCTTCCTCTTCTTCTCCTTCCCCGAAATCTTATGCTTACACTTTTCTTCTTCTTCCTCTTCTCCTTCAGATTCCACTTCTTCTGCTTCTTCTTCCCTTCCCTTCCACTCCTTCTTCCTTTTCCTCCTTTTCTCCTTGTTCCAATTCTTCTTCTTCATCTCAACGCCTTCCACAACTTCTTCTTCCTCCTCTTGTTCACCTTCTTCAACTTCTTCAATTTCCACATCTTCTTCTTCTTCCTTTTCTTTTCCTTCTCTTACTTCTTCTAGTTGCTCTCCTTCGTCTTCCTCTTCTTATCTTTCTTCCACTTCTCCTCCCTCGTCTTGTTCTGTTTCTTCCATTTCTTCTTCATCCTCTCTTTTCCTTTCTTTTCTTCCTCTTCATCTCCTTCTTCTTCTTCCTTTCCTTCGTCATATCCCTCTTTTTCTCCTTCTTCTGCTTACACTTGCATCTGTACCTCTTGTTCTCCTTCTTCCACGTCTTCTCCATCATTCCCACTCCTTCAACTACCTGTTCTTCTTCCTCTTGTTGACCTTCTTCCACTTCTACTTCATCCACTTGTTCTTCTTCTTCCCTCTCTTCTCCTTCTTGCCCTTCTTCTGCCTACACTGCTTCTTTTTCGTCCCCTTTTTCTTCTCCTCCTTCTTCCACTTCTTCTTCATTCCCCTTCACTTCCATTGCGTCTTCTTCCTCCTTTTTTTCTCATTCTTCCAGTTCTTGTTCTTCTTCCTATTGTTCTCCTTCTTCCACTTGCAATTCTTCCTTTTCTTGTTGTTCTTCCACTTCTTCTTCTTCCTCTTCTTCTCCTTCTGCCACCTCATCTTCCCCCTCCCGTTCTCCTTCTTCCACTTCTTCTTCTTCATCTCCTTTCATTCCACTGCTTCCTCCTATTCCTCTTATTGTCTCCTTCTACCACTTCTACTACTTCTACTTGTTGTTCTTCTTGATTTTCGTCTCCTACTTCCGGTTCTTCTGCTTACACTTCTTCTTCTTCCTCTTCTTCCATTTCTTCTCCTTCCACAACTTCTTCTTCTTTCCTTTCCGTCTTCTCCTTCCACTTTTTCTCCATCCCCCACTTCTGTTGCTTACCATTGTTGCTCTTCCTCTTCTTCTCCTTCCCCCAAATCTTATGCTTACACTTCTTCTTCTTCTTCCTCTTCTCCTCCAGATTCCACTTCTTCTGCTTCTTCTTCCCTTCCCTTCCCCTCCTTCTTCCTTTTCCTCCTTTTCTCCTTGTTCCAATGCCTCTTCTTCATCTTACCTCCTTCCACAACTTCTTCCTCCTCGTCTTGTTCACCTTCTTCAACTTCTTCACTTTCCACATCTTCTTCTTCTTCCTTTTCTTCTCCTTCTTCCACTTCTTCGAGTTACTCTCCTTCTTCTTCCTCTTCTTTTCTTTCTTCCACTTCTCCTGCCTCCTCTTGTTCTCTTTCTTCCACTTCTTCCTCATCCTCTCCTTTCCTTTCTTTTCTTCCTCTTCATCTCCTTCTTCTTCTTCCTTTTCTTCGTCATATCCTGCTTTTTCTCCTTCTTCTGCTTAGACTTGGATTTCTACCTCTTGTTCTCCTTCTTCCACTTCTTCTCCATCATCCCCACTCCTTCAACTACTTCTTCTTCTTCCTCTTGTTCACCTTCTTCCACTTCTACTTCATCCACTTGTTCTTCTTCTTCCCTCTCTTCTCCTTCTTGCCCTTCTTCTACCTATACTGCTTCTTCTTCCTCCCCTTCTTCTTCTCCTCCTTCTTCCACTTCTTCTTCTTCTTCCTATTGTTCTCCTTCTTCCACTTGCACTTCTTCCTTTTCTTCTTGTTCTTCCACTTCTTCTTCTTCCTCTTCTTCTCCTTCTGTCACCTCTTCTTCCTCCTCTCGTTCTCCTTCTTCCACTTCTTCTTCTTCATCTCCTTTCATTCCACTGCTTCCTCCTATTCCTCTTATTCTCTCCTTCTACCACTTCTTCTACTTCTACTTGTTGTTCTTCTTCATTTTCGTCTCCTTCTTTCGCTTCTTCTGCTTACACTTCTTCTTCTTCCTCTTCTTCCATTTCTTCTCCTTCCACAACTTCTTCTTCTTTCCTTTCCGTCTTCTCCTTACTCTTTTTCTCCATCCCCCACTTCTGTTGCTTCCCATTGTTGCTCTTCCTCTATTTCTCCTTCCCCCAAATCTTATGCTTACACTTTTCTTCTTCTTCCTCTTCTCCTCCAGATTCCACTTCTTCTGCTTCTTCTTCCCTTCCCTTCCCCTCCTTCTTCCTTTTCCTCCTTTTCTCCTTGTTCCAATTCTTCTTCTTCATCTCAACGCCTTCTACAACTTCTTATTCCTCCTCTTGTTCACCTTCTTCAACTTCTTCCTCCCCAAGTGGAAGCAGAAGAAGGAGAAAAAGAGGGATATGACGAAGGAAAGGAAGAAAAAGAAGGAGATGAAGAGGAAGAAAAGAAAGGAAATGAGAGGATGAAGAAGAAGTGGAAGAAAGAGAACAAGAGGAGGCAGGAGAAGTGGAAGAAAGATAAGAAGAGGAAGAAGAAGGAGAGTAACTAGGAGAAGTGGAAGAAGGAGAAGAAAAGGAAGAAGAAGAAGATGTAGAAAGTCAAGAAGTTGAAGAAGGTGCACAAGAGGAGGAAGAAGAAGTAGTGGAAGGACGTGAGATGAAGAAGAAGAATTGGAACAAGGAGAAAAGGAGGAAAAGGGAGAAGGAGGGGAAGGGAAGGGAAGAAGAAGCAGAAGAAGAGGAATCTGGAGGAGAAGAGGAAGAAGAAGAAGAAGTGTAAGCATAAGATTTGGGGGAAGGAGAAGAAGAGGAAGAGCAACAATGGGAAGCAACAGAAGTAGGGGATGGAGAAACAGATGAACGAGAAGACGGAAAGGAAAAAAGAAGAAGTTGTGGAAGGAGAAGAAATGGAAGAAGAGGAGGAAGAAGAAGTGTAAGCAAAAGAAGCAGACGAAAATGAAGAAGAACAACGGGTAGAAGTTAAAGAAGTGGTAGAAGGAGAGAATAAGAGGAATAAGAGGAATAGGAGGAAGTAGTGGAATGAAAGGAGATGATGAAGAAGAAGTGGAAGAAGGAGAACGGGAGGAGGGAGAAGAGGTGACAGAAGGAGAAGAAGAGGAAGAAGAAGAAGTGGAAGAACGAGAAGAAAAGGAAGAAGTGCAAGTGGAAGAAGGAGAACAATAGGAAGTAGAAGTAGAAGCGGAAGAATGAGAGAAAGCGAAGGAAGAAGAAGCAATGGAAGGAAACTGGATGAAGAAGAAGTGGAACAAGGAGGAGAAGAAGAAGGGGAGGAAGAAGAAGTAGTGTAGGCAGAAGAAGGGCAAGAAGGAGAAGAGAGGGAAGAAGAAGAACAACTGGATGTAGTAGAGCTGGAAGAAGGTGAACAAGAGGAAGAAGAAGAGCTAGTTGAAGGATTGGGGATGATGGAGAAGAAGTGGAAGAAGGAGAACAAGAGGTAGAAATTCAAGTGGAAGCAGAAGAAGGAGAAAAAGAGGGATATGACGAAGGAAAGGAAGAAGAAGAAGGAGATGAAGAGGAAGAAAAGAAAGGAAAGGAGAGGGTGAAGAAGAAGTGGGAGAAAGAGAACAAGAGGAGGAGGGAGAAGTGGCAGAAAGATAAGAAGAGGAAGAAGAAGAAGATGTGGAAAGTGAAGAAGTTGAAGAAGAGGAGGAAGAAGTAGTGGGAGGAGGTGAGATGAAGAAGAAGAATTGGAACAAGGAGAAAAGGAGGAAATGGAAGAAGGAAGGGAAGGGAAGGGAAGCAGAAGCAGCAGAAGCAGAAGAAGTGGAATCTGGAGGAGAAGAGGAAGAAGGAGAAGAAGTGTAAGCATAAGATTTGGGGGAAGGAGAAGAAGAGGAAGAGCAACAATGGGAACCAACAGAAGTGGGGGATAGAGAAAAAGAGGTAGGAAAAGACACAAAGGACAGAAGAAGAAGTTGTGGAAGGAGAAGAAATGGAAGAAGATGAAGAAGAAGAAGTGTAAGCAAAAGAAGCAGAAAAAGGAGACGAAAAGGAAGAAGAACAACGGGTAGAAGTTAAAGAAGTGGTAGAAGGAGAGAATAAGAGGGATAAGAGGAAGTAGTGGAATGAAAGGAGATGATGAAGAAGAAGTGGAAGAAGGAGAACGGAAGGAGGGAGAAGAGGTGGCAGAAGGAGAAGAAGAGGAAGAAGAAGAAGTGGAAGAACGAGAAGAAAAGGAAGAAGTGCAAGTGGAAGAAGGAGAACAATAGGAAGCAGAAGTAGAAGTGGAAGAATGAGAGAAAGAGGAGGAAGAAGAAGCAATGGAAGGAAACTGGATGAAGAAGAAGTGGAAGAAGGAGGAGAAGAAGAAGGGGAGGAAGAAGAAGTAGTGTAGGCAGAAGAAACGCAAGAAGGAGAAGAGAGGGAAGAAGAAGAACAACTGGATGTAGTAGAGCTGGAAGAAGGTGAACAAGAGGAAGAAGAAGAGCTAGTTGAAGGATTTGGGATGATGGAGAAGAAGTGGAAGAAGGAAAACAAGAGCTAGAAATTCAAGTGGAAGCAGAAGAAGGAGAAAAAGAGGGATATGACGAAGGAAAGGAAGAAGAAGAAGGAGATGAAGAGGAAGAAAAGAAAGGAAAGGAGAGGGTGAAGAAGAAGTGGGAGAAAGAGAACAAGAGGAGGAGGGAGAAGTGGCAGAAAGATAAGAAGAGGAAGAAGAAGAAGATGTGGAAAGTGAAGAAGTTGAAGAAGGTGAAGAAGAAGAAGAAGGTGAAGAAGAAGAAGTAGTGGAAGGAGGTGAGATGAAGAAGAAGAATTGGAACAAGGAGAAAAGGAGGAAAAGAAAGAAGGAGGGGAAGGGAAGGGAAGAAGAAGCAGAAGAAGTGGAATCTGGAGGAGAAGACGAAGAAGAAGAAGAAGTGTAGACATAAGACTTGGGAGAAGGAGAAGAAGATGAAGAGCAACAATGGTAAGCAACAGAAGAATGGGATGGAGCAAAAGAGGAAGGAGAATACGGAAAGGAAAGAAGAAGAAGTTGTGGAAGGAGAAGAAATGGAAGAAGAGAAAGAATAAGAAGTGTAAGCAGAAGAAGCGGAAGAAGGAGACGAAAATCAAGAAGAACAACAAGTAGAAGTAGAAGAAGTGGTAGAAGGAGAAAATAAGAGGAATAGGAGGAAGCAGTCGAAATGAAATGAGATGAAGAAGAAGAAGTGGAAGAAGGGGAACAGGAGGAGGAAGAAGAGGTGGCCGAAGGAGAAGAAGAGGAAGAAGAAGAAGTGGAAGAACGAGAAGAAAAGGAAGAAGTGCAAGTGGAAGAAGGAGAGAAATAGGGAGAAGAAGAAGAAGTGGAAGATTGAGAAAAAGAGGAGGAAGAACAAGCAATGGAAGGAAAGGAGATGAAGAAGAAGTGGAACAAGGAGGAGAAGAAGAAGGGGAAGAAGAAGTAGTGTAGGCAGAAGAAGGGCAAGAAGGAGAAGAGAGGGAAGAAGAAGAACAAGTGGATGTAGTAGAAATGGAAGAAGGTGAACAAGAGGAAGAAGAAGAAGTAGTTGAAAGAGTGGGGATGATGGAGAAGAAGTGGAAGAAGGAGAAGAAAAGGAAGAAGAAGAAGATGTGGAAAGCGAAGAAGTTGAAGAAGGTGAACAAGAGGAGGAAGAAGAAGTAGTGGAAGGAGGTGGGATGAAGATGAAGAATTGGAACAAGGAGAAAAGGAGGAAAAGGAAGAACGAGGGGAGGGGAAGGGAAGAAGAGGCAGAGGAAGTGGAATATGGAGGAGAAGAGCAAACAGAAGAAGAAGTGTAAGCATAAGATTTGGGGGAAGGAGAAGAAGAGGAAGAGCAACTATGGGAAGCAACAGAAGTGGGGGATGGAGAAAAACAAGAAGGAGAAGATGGAAACGAAAGAAGAAGAAGTTGTGGAAGGAGAGGAAATAGAAGAAGAGGAAGGAGAAGAAATGGAAGAAGAGGAAGAAGAAGAAGTGTAAGCAGAAGAAGCGGAAGAAGGAGACGAAAATGAAGAAGAACAAGAAGTAGAAGTAGAAGAACTAGTAGAAAGAGATAATAACAGGAATAAGAGGAAGTAATGGAATGAAAGGAGATGAAGAAGAAGAAGTGGAAGAAGGAGAACGGGAGGAGGAAGACGAGGTGGCAGAAGGAGAAGAGGAAGAAGAAGAAGTGGAAGAACGAGAAGAAAAGGAAGAAGTGCAAGTGGAAGAACGGGAACAATAGGAAGAAGAAGAAGAAGTGGAAGAATGAGAAAAAGAGGAGGAAGAAGAAGCAATGGAAGGAAAAGGGAATGAAGAAGAAGTGGAACAAGGAATAGAAGAAGAAGGGGAGGAAGAAGAAGTAGTGTAGGCAGAAGAAAGGCAAGAAGGAGAAGAGAGGGAAGAAGAAGAAGAAGGGGAGGAAGAAGAAGTAGTGTAGGCAGAAGAAGGGCAAAAAGGAGAAGAGAGGGAAGAAGAAGAACAAGTGGATGTAGTAGACGTGGAAGAAGGTGAACAAGAGGAAGAAGAAGAAGTAGTTAAAGGAGTGAGGATGATGGAGAAGAAGTGGAAGAAGGAGAACAAGATGTAGAAATACAACTGGAAGCAGAAGAAAGAGAAAAAGAGGGATATGACGAAGGAAAGGAGGAAGAAGAAGGAGATGAAGAGGAAGAAAAGAAAGGAAAGGAGAGGATGAAGAAGAAGTGGAAGAAAGAGAACAAGAGGAGGCTGGAGAAGTGGAAGAAAGATAAGAAGAGGAACAAGAAGGAGAGTAACTAGAAGAAGTTGAAGAAGGAGAAGAAAAGGAAGAAGAAGAAGATGTGGAAAGTGAAGAAGGTGAACAACAGAAGGAAGAAGAAGTAGTGGAAGGAGGTGAGATGAAGAAGAAGAACAAGTGGATGTAGTAGAGATGGAAGAAGGTGAACAAGAGGAAGAAGAAGAAGTAGTTCAAGGAGTGGGGATGATGGAGAAGAAGTGGAAGAAGGAGAACAAGATGTAGAAATACAACTGGAAGCAGAAGAAGGAGAAAAAGAGGGATATGACGAAGGAAAGGAGGAAGAAGAAGGAGATGAAGAGGAAGAAAAGAAAGGAAAGGAGAGGATGAAGAAGAAGAAGAGTACCTAGAAGAAGTGGAAGAAGGAGAAGAAAAGGAAGGAGAAGAAGATGTGGAAAGTGAAGAAGTTGAAGACGGTGAACAAGAGGAGGAAGAAGAAGTAGTGGAAGGAGGTGAGATGAAGAAGAAGAATTGGAACAAGGAGAAAAGGAGGAAAAGGAAGAAGGAGGGGAAGGGAAGGGAAGAAGAAGCAGAAGAAGTGGAATTTGGAGGAGAAGAGGAGGAAGAAGAAGAAGTGTAAGCATAAGATTTGGGGGAAGGAGAAGAGGAGGAAGAGCAACAATGGGATGCAACAGAAGTGGGGGATGGAGAAAAAGAGGAAGGAGAAGAAATGGAAGAAGAGGAAGAAGAAGAAGTCTAAGCAGAAGAAGCGGAATGAGGAGACGAAAATGAAGAAGACAACAAGTAGAAGTAGAAGGAGAGAATAAGAGGAATAGCAGGAAGTAGTGGATTGAAAGGAGATGAAGAAGAAGAAGTGGAAGAAGGAGAACGGGAGGAGGAAGAAGAGGTGGCAGAAGGAGAAGAAGAGGAAGAAGAAGAAGTGGAAGAACGAGAAGAAAAGGAAGAAGTGCAAGTGCAAGAAGGAGAACAACAGGAAGAAGAAGAAGAAGTGGAAGAATGAGAAAAAGAGGAGGAAGAAGAAGCAATGGAAGGAAAGGGGAATGAAGAAGAAGTGGAACAAGGAGGAGAAGAAGAAGGGGAGGAAGAAGAAGTAGTGTAGGCTGAAGAAGGGCAAGAAGGAGAAGAGAGGGAAGAAGAAGAACAAGTGGATGTAGTAGAAGTGGAAGAAGGTGAACAAGAGGAAGAATAAGAACTAGTTGAAAGAGTGGGGATGGAGTAGAAGAAGGAGAACAAGAGGTACAAATGTAAGTGGAAGCAGAAGAAGGAGAAAAAGAGGGATATGACGAAGGAAAGGAAGAAGAAGAAGGAGATGAAGAAAAAGAAAAGAAAGGAAAAGAGAGGACGAAGAACAAGTGGAAGAAAGAGAACAAGAGGAGGCAGTAGAAGTGGAAGAAAGATAAGAAGAGGAAGAAGAAGGATAGTAACTAGAAGAAGTGGAAGAAGGAGAAGAAAAGGAAGAAGAAGAAGATGTGGAAAGTGAAGAAGTTGAAGAAGGTGAACAAGAGGAGGAAGAGGAAGTAGTGGAAGGAAGTGAGATGAAGAAGAAGAATTGGAACAAGGAGAAAAGGAGTAAAAGGAAGAAGGAGGGGAAGGGAAGGGAAGGGAAGAAGAAGCAGAAGAAGTGGAAACTGGAGGAGAAGAGGAAGAAGGAAAAGAAGTGTAAGCATAAGATTTGGGGGAAGGAGAAGAAGAGGAAGAGCAGCAATGGGACGCAACAGAAGTGGGGGATGGAGAAAAAGAGGAAGGAGAATACGAAAAGGAAAGAAGAAGAAGTTTTGGAAGGAGAAGAAATGCAAGAAGAGGAAGAAGAAGAAGTGTAAGCAGAAGAAGCGGAACAAGGAGACGAAAATGAAGAAGAACAACAAGTAGAAGTAGAAGAAGTCGTAGAAGGAGAGAATAAGAGGAATAGGAGGAAGCAGTGGAATGAAAGGAGATGAAGAAGAAGAAGTGGAAGAAGGAGAACGGGAGGAGGAAGAAGAGGTGGCAGAAGGAGAAGAAGAGGAAGAAGAAGAAGTGGAAGAACACGAAGAAAAGGAAAAAGTGCAAGTGGAAGAAGGAGAGAAATAGGGAGAAGAAGAAGAAGTGGAAGATTGAGAAAAAGAGGAGGAAGAACAAGCAATGGAAGGAAAGGAGATGAAGAAGAAGTGGAACAAGGAGGAGAAGAAGAAGGGGAAGAAGAAGTAGTGTAGGCAGAAGAAGGGCAAGAAGGAGAAGAGAGGGAAGAAGAAGAACAAGTGGATGTAGTAGAAATGGAAGAAGGTGAACAAGAGGAAGAAGAAGAAGTAGTTGAAAGAGTGGGGATGATGGAGAAGAAGTGGAAGAAGGAGAAGAAAAGGAAGAAGAAGAAGATGTGGAAAGCGAAGAAGTTGAAGAAGGTGAACAAGAGGAGGAAGAAGAAGTAGTGGAAGGAGGTGGGATGAAGATGAAGAATTGGAACAAGGAGAAAAGGAGGAAAAGGAAGAACGAGGGGAGGGGAAGGGAAGAAGAGGCAGAGGAAGTGGAATATGGAGGAGAAGAGCAAACAGAAGAAGAAGTGTAAGCATAAGATTTGGGGGAAGGAGAAGAAGAGGAAGAGCAACTATGGGAAGCAACAGAAGTGGGGGATGGAGAAAAACAAGAAGGAGAAGATGGAAACGAAAGAAGAAGAAGTTGTGGAAGGAGAGGAAATAGAAGAAGAGGAAGGAGAAGAAATGGAAGAAGAGGAAGAAGAAGAAGTGTAAGCAGAAGAAGCGGAAGAAGGAGACGAAAATGAAGAAGAACAAGAAGTAGAAGTAGAAGAACTAGTAGAAAGAGATAATAACAGGAATAAGAGGAAGTAATGGAATGAAAGGAGATGAAGAAGAAGAAGTGGAAGAAGGAGAACGGGAGGAGGAAGACGAGGTGGCAGAAGGAGAAGAGGAAGAAGAAGAAGTGGAAGAACGAGAAGAAAAGGAAGAAGTGCAAGTGGAAGAACGGGAACAATAGGAAGAAGAAGAAGAAGTGGAAGAATGAGAAAAAGAGGAGGAAGAAGAAGCAATGGAAGGAAAAGGGAATGAAGAAGAAGTGGAACAAGGAATAGAAGAAGAAGGGGAGGAAGAAGAAGTAGTGTAGGCAGAAGAAAGGCAAGAAGGAGAAGAGAGGGAAGAAGAAGAAGAAGGGGAGGAAGAAGAAGTAGTGTAGGCAGAAGAAGGGCAAAAAGGAGAAGAGAGGGAAGAAGAAGAACAAGTGGATGTAGTAGACGTGGAAGAAGGTGAACAAGAGGAAGAAGAAGAAGTAGTTAAAGGAGTGAGGATGATGGAGAAGAAGTGGAAGAAGGAGAACAAGATGTAGAAATACAACTGGAAGCAGAAGAAAGAGAAAAAGAGGGATATGACGAAGGAAAGGAGGAAGAAGAAGGAGATGAAGAGGAAGAAAAGAAAGGAAAGGAGAGGATGAAGAAGAAGTGGAAGAAAGAGAACAAGAGGAGGCTGGAGAAGTGGAAGAAAGATAAGAAGAGGAACAAGAAGGAGAGTAACTAGAAGAAGTTGAAGAAGGAGAAGAAAAGGAAGAAGAAGAAGATGTGGAAAGTGAAGAAGGTGAACAACAGAAGGAAGAAGAAGTAGTGGAAGGAGGTGAGATGAAGAAGAAGAACAAGTGGATGTAGTAGAGATGGAAGAAGGTGAACAAGAGGAAGAAGAAGAAGTAGTTCAAGGAGTGGGGATGATGGAGAAGAAGTGGAAGAAGGAGAACAAGATGTAGAAATACAACTGGAAGCAGAAGAAGGAGAAAAAGAGGGATATGACGAAGGAAAGGAGGAAGAAGAAGGAGATGAAGAGGAAGAAAAGAAAGGAAAGGAGAGGATGAAGAAGAAGAAGAGTACCTAGAAGAAGTGGAAGAAGGAGAAGAAAAGGAAGGAGAAGAAGATGTGGAAAGTGAAGAAGTTGAAGACGGTGAACAAGAGGAGGAAGAAGAAGTAGTGGAAGGAGGTGAGATGAAGAAGAAGAATTGGAACAAGGAGAAAAGGAGGAAAAGGAAGAAGGAGGGGAAGGGAAGGGAAGAAGAAGCAGAAGAAGTGGAATTTGGAGGAGAAGAGGAGGAAGAAGAAGAAGTGTAAGCATAAGATTTGGGGGAAGGAGAAGAGGAGGAAGAGCAACAATGGGATGCAACAGAAGTGGGGGATGGAGAAAAAGAGGAAGGAGAAGAAATGGAAGAAGAGGAAGAAGAAGAAGTCTAAGCAGAAGAAGCGGAATGAGGAGACGAAAATGAAGAAGACAACAAGTAGAAGTAGAAGGAGAGAATAAGAGGAATAGCAGGAAGTAGTGGATTGAAAGGAGATGAAGAAGAAGAAGTGGAAGAAGGAGAACGGGAGGAGGAAGAAGAGGTGGCAGAAGGAGAAGAAGAGGAAGAAGAAGAAGTGGAAGAACGAGAAGAAAAGGAAGAAGTGCAAGTGCAAGAAGGAGAACAACAGGAAGAAGAAGAAGAAGTGGAAGAATGAGAAAAAGAGGAGGAAGAAGAAGCAATGGAAGGAAAGGGGAATGAAGAAGAAGTGGAACAAGGAGGAGAAGAAGAAGGGGAGGAAGAAGAAGTAGTGTAGGCTGAAGAAGGGCAAGAAGGAGAAGAGAGGGAAGAAGAAGAACAAGTGGATGTAGTAGAAGTGGAAGAAGGTGAACAAGAGGAAGAATAAGAACTAGTTGAAAGAGTGGGGATGGAGTAGAAGAAGGAGAACAAGAGGTACAAATGTAAGTGGAAGCAGAAGAAGGAGAAAAAGAGGGATATGACGAAGGAAAGGAAGAAGAAGAAGGAGATGAAGAAAAAGAAAAGAAAGGAAAAGAGAGGACGAAGAACAAGTGGAAGAAAGAGAACAAGAGGAGGCAGTAGAAGTGGAAGAAAGATAAGAAGAGGAAGAAGAAGGATAGTAACTAGAAGAAGTGGAAGAAGGAGAAGAAAAGGAAGAAGAAGAAGATGTGGAAAGTGAAGAAGTTGAAGAAGGTGAACAAGAGGAGGAAGAGGAAGTAGTGGAAGGAAGTGAGATGAAGAAGAAGAATTGGAACAAGGAGAAAAGGAGTAAAAGGAAGAAGGAGGGGAAGGGAAGGGAAGGGAAGAAGAAGCAGAAGAAGTGGAAACTGGAGGAGAAGAGGAAGAAGGAAAAGAAGTGTAAGCATAAGATTTGGGGGAAGGAGAAGAAGAGGAAGAGCAGCAATGGGACGCAACAGAAGTGGGGGATGGAGAAAAAGAGGAAGGAGAATACGAAAAGGAAAGAAGAAGAAGTTTTGGAAGGAGAAGAAATGCAAGAAGAGGAAGAAGAAGAAGTGTAAGCAGAAGAAGCGGAACAAGGAGACGAAAATGAAGAAGAACAACAAGTAGAAGTAGAAGAAGTCGTAGAAGGAGAGAATAAGAGGAATAGGAGGAAGCAGTGGAATGAAAGGAGATGAAGAAGAAGAAGTGGAAGAAGGAGAACGGGAGGAGGAAGAAGAGGTGGCAGAAGGAGAAGAAGAGGAAGAAGAAGAAGTGGAAGAACACGAAGAAAAGGAAAAAGTGCAAGTGGAAGAAGGAGAACAATAGGAAGAAGAAGAAGAAGTGGAAGAATGAGAAAAAGAGGAGGAAGAAGAAGCAATGGAAGGAAAGGGGAATGAAGAAGAAGCGGAAGAAGGAGGAGAAGAAGAAGGGAAGGAAGAAGAAGTAGTGTAGGCAGAAGAAGGGCAAGAAGGAGAAGAGAGGGAAGAAGAAGAACAAGTGGATGAAGTAGAAGTGGAAGAAGGTGAACAAGAGGAAGAAGAAGAAGTAGTTGAAGGAGTGCGGATGATGGAGAAGAAGTGGAATAAGGAGAACAAGAGGTAGAAATGCAAGTGGAAGCAGAAGAAGGAGAAAAAGAGGGATATGACGAAGGAAAGGAAGAAAAAGAAGGAGATGAAGAGGAAGAAAAAAAAGGAAATGAGAGGATGAAGAAGAAGTGGAAGAAAGAGAACAAGAGGAGGCAGGAGAAGTGGAAGAAAGATAAGAGGAGGAAGAATAAGGAGAGTAACTAGGAGAAGTGGAAGAAGGAGAAGAAAAGGAAGAAGAAGAAGATGTAGAAAGTCAAGAAGTTGAAGAAGGTGCACAAGAGGAGGAAGAAGAAGTAGTGGAAGGACGCGAGATGAAAAAGAAGTATTGGAACAAGGAGAAAAGGAGGAAAAGAGAGAAGGAGGGGAAGGGAAGGGAAGAAGAAGCAGAAGAGGAGGAATCTGGAGGAGAAGAGGAAGAAGAAGAAGATGTGTAAGCATAAGATTTGGGGGAAGGAGAAGAAGAGGAAGAGCAACAATGGGAAGCAACAGAAGTGGGGGATGGAGAAAAAGATGAACGAGAAGACGGAAAGGAAAGAAGAAGAATTTGTGGAAGGAGAAGAAATGGAAGAAGAGGAAGAAGAAGAAGTGTAAGCAAAAGAAGCAGAAGAAGGAGACAAAAATGAAGAAGAACAACCGGTAGAAGTAGAAGAAGTGTGTAGAAGGAGAGAATAAGAGGAATAGGAGGAAGCAGTGGAATGAAAGGAGATGAAGAAGAAGAAGTGGAAGAAGGAGAACGGGAGGAGGAAGAAGAGGTGGCAGAAGGAGAAGAAGAGGAAGAAGAAGAAGTGAAATAACGAAAAGAAAAGGAAGAAGTGCAAGTGGAAGAAGGAGAACAATAGGAAGAAGAAGAAGAAGTGGAAGAATGAGAAAAAGAGGAGGAAGAAGAAGCAATGGAAGGAAAGGGGAATGAAGAAGAAGTGGAAGAAGGAGGAGAAGAAGAAGGGAAGGAAGAAGAAGCAGTGTAGGCAGAAGAAGGGCAAGAAGGAGAAGAGTGGGAAGAAGAAGAACAAGTGGATGAAGTAGAAGTGGAAGAAGGTGAACAAGAGGAAGAAGAAGAAGTAGTTGAAAGAGTGGGGATGATGGAGAAGAAGTGGAAGAAGGAGAACAAGAGGTAGAAATGCAAGTGGAAGCAGAAGAAGGAGAAAAAGAGGGATATGACGAAGGAAAGGAAGAAGAAGAAGGAGATGAAGAGGAAGAAAATAAAGGAAAGGAGAGGATGAAGAAGAAGTGGGAGAAAGAGAACAAGAGGAGGTAGGAGAAGTTGAAGAAAGATAAGAAGAGGAAGAAGAAGGAGAGTAACTAGAAGAAGTGGAAGAAGGAGAAGAAAACGAAGAAGAAAAAGATGTGGAAAGTGAAGAAGGTGAAGAAGAGGAGGAAGAAGTAGTGGAAGGAGGTTAGATGAAGAAGAAGAATTGGAGCAAGGAGAAAAGGAGGAAATGGAAGAAGGAAGGGAAGGGAAGGGAAGCAGAAGCAGAAGAAGTGGAATCTGGAGGAGAAGAGGAAGAAGGAGAAGAAGTGTAAGCATAAGATTTGGGGGAAGGAGAAGAAGAGGAAGAGCAACAATGGGAACCAACAGAAGTGGGGGATGGAGAAAAAGAGGAAGGAGAAGACAGAAAGGAAAGAAGAAGAAGTTGTGGAAGGAGAAGAAATGGAAGAAGATGAAGAAGAAGAAGTGTAAGCAAAAGAAGCAGAAAAAGGACACGAAAAGGAAGAAGAACAACGGGTAGAAGTTAAAGAAGTGGTAGAAGGAGAGAATAAGAGGAATAAGAGGAAGTAGTGGAATGAAAGGAGATGATGAAGAAGAAGTGGAAGAAGGAGAACAGGAGGAGGGAGAAGAGGTGGCAGAAGGAGAGGAAGAGGAAGAAGAAGAAGTGGAAGAACGAGAAGAAAAGGAAGAACTGCAAGTGGAAGAAGGAGAACAATAGGAAGTAGAAGTAGAAGTGGAAGAATCAGAGAAAGAGGAGGAAGAAGAAGCAATGGAAGGAAACTGGATGAAGAAGAAGTGGAACAAGGAGGAGAAGAAGAAGGGGAGGAAGAAGAAGTAGTGTAGGCAGAAGAAGGGCAAGAAGGAGAAGAGAGGGAAGAAGAAGAACAACTGGATGTAGTAGAGCTGGAAGAAGGTGAACAAGAGGAAGAAGAAGAGCTAGTTGAAGGATTGAGGATGATGGAGAAGAAGTGGAAGAAGGAGAACAAGAGGTAGAAATTCAAGTGGAAGCAGAAGAAGGAGAAAAAGAGGGATATGACGAAGGAAAGGAAGAAGAAGAAGGAGATGAAGAGGAAGAAAAGAAAGAAAAGGAGAGGGTGAAGAAGAAGTGGGAGAAAGAGAACAAGAGGAGGAGGGAGAAGTGGTAGAAAGATAAGAAGAGGAAGAAGAAGAAGATGTGGAAAGTGAAGAAGTTGAAGAAGGTGAAGAAGAAGAAGAAGGTGAAGAAGAAGAAGTAGTGGAAGGAGGTGAGATGAAGAAGAAGAATTGGAACAAGGAGAAAAGGAGGAAAAGAAAGAAGAAGGGGAAGGGAAGAGAAGAAGAAGCAGAAGAAGTGGAATCTGGAGGAGAAGAGGAAGAAGAAGAAGAAGTGTAGACATAAGATTTGGGGGAAGGAGAAGAAGATGAAGAGCAACAATGGTAAGCAACAGAAGAATGGGATGGAGCAAAAGAGGAAGGAGAATACGAACGGAAAGAAGAAGAAGTTGTGGAAGGAGAAGAAATGGAAGAAGAGGAAGAAGAAGAAGTGTAAGCAGAAGAAGCGAAAGAAGGAGACGAAAATGAAGAAGAACAACAAGTAGAAGTAGAAGAAGTGGTAGAAGGAGAAAATAAGAGGAATAGGAGGAAGCAGTCGAAATGAAAAGAGATGAAGAAGAAGAAGTGGAAGAAGGAGAACGGGAGGAGGAATAAAAGGTGGCCGAAGGAGAAGAAGAGGAAGAAGAAGAAGTGGAAGAACGAGAAGAAAAGGAAGAAGTGCAAGTGGAAGAAGGAGAGAAATAGGGAGAAGAAGAAAAAGTGGAACATTGAGAAAAAGAGGAGGAAGAACAAGCAATGGAAGGGAAGGAGATGAAGAAGAAGTGGAACAAGGAGGAGAAGAAGAAGGGGAGGAAGAAGAAGTAGTGTAGGCAGAAGAAGGGCAAGAAGGAGAAGAGAGGGAAGAAGAAGAACAAGTGGATGTAGTAGAAATGGAAGAAGGTGAACAAGAGGAAGAAGAAGAAGTAGTAGTTGAAAGAGTGGGGATGATGGAGAAGAAGTGGAAGAAGGAGAACATGCGGTAGAAATGCAAGTGGAAGCAGAAGAAGGAGAAAAAGAGGGATATGACGAAGGAAAGGAAGAAGAAGAAGGAGATGAAGAGGAAGAAAAGAAAGGAAAAGAGAGGATGAAGAAGAAGTGGAAGAAAGAGAACAAGAGGAGGCAGGAGAAGTGGAAGAAAGATAAGAAGAGTAACTAGAAGAAGTAAGAGAAGGAGAAGAAAAAGAAGAAGAAGAAGATGTGGAAATTGAAGAAGTTGAAGAAGGTGAACAAGAGGAGGAAGAAGAAGTTGTGGAAGGCGTTGAGATGAAGAAGAAGAATTGGAACAAGGAGGGGAAGGGAACGGAAGAAGAAGCAAAAGAAGTGGAAGAACGAGAAGAAAAGGAAGAAGTGTAAGTGGAAGAAGGAGAACAATAGGAAGAAGAAGAAGAAGTGGAAGAATGAGAAAAAGAGGAGGAAGAAGAAGCAATGGAAGGAAAGGGGAATGAAGAAGAAGTGGAACCAGGAGGAGAAGAAGAAGGGGAGGAAGAAGAAGAAGGAGATGAAGAGGAAGAAAAGAAAGGAAAGTAGAGGATGAAGAAGAAGTGGAAGAAGGAGAACAAGAGGAGGCAGGAGAAGTGGAAGAAAAATAAGAAGAGGAAGAAGAAGGAGAGTAACTAGAAGAAGTGGAGGAAGGAGAAGAAAAGGAAGAAGAAGAAGATGTGGAAAGTGAAGAAGTTGAAGAAGGTGAACAAGAGGAGGAAGAGGAAGTAGTGGAAGGAAGTGAGATGAAGAAGAAGAATTGGAACAAGGAGAAAAGGAGTAAAAGGAAGAAGGAGGGGAAGGGAAGGGAAGGGAAGAAGAAGCAGAAGAAGTGGAAACTGGAGGAGAAGAGGAAAAAGGAAAAGAAGTGTAAGCATAAGATTTGGGGGAAGGAGAAGAAGAGGAAGAGCAGCAATGGGACGCAACAGAAGTGGGGGATGGAGAAAAAGAGGAAGGAGAATACGAAAAGGAAAGAAGAAGAAGTTTTGGAAGGAGAAGAAATGCAAGAAGAGGAAGAAGAAGAAGTGTAAGCAGAAGAAGCGGAACAAGGAGACGAAAATGAAGAAGAACAACAAGTAGAAGTAGAAGAAGTCGTAGAAGGAGAGAATAAGAGGAATAGGAGGAAGCAGTGGAATGAAAGGAGATGAAGAAGAAGAAGTCGAAGAAGGAGACCGGGAGGAGGGAGAAGAGGTGGCAGAAGGACAAGAAGAGGAAGAAGAAGAAGTGGAAGAAGGAAAACAATAGGAAGAAGAACAAGGGGATGTAGTAGAAGTGGAAGAAGGTGGACAAGAGGAAGAAGAAGAAGTAGTTGAAGGAGTGGGGCTGATGGAGAAGAAGTGGAAGCAGGAGAACAAGAGGTAGAAATGCAAGTGGAAGCAGAAAAAGGAGAAAAAGAGGGATATGACGAAGGAAAGGAAGAAGAAGAAGGAGATGAAGAGGAAGAAAAGAAAGGAAAGGAGAGGATGAAGAAGAAGTGGAAGAAAGAGAACAAGAGGAGGCAGGAGAAGTGCAAGAAAGAGAAGAAGAGGAAGAAGAAGGAGAGTAACTAGAAGAAGTGGAAGAAGGAGTAGACAAGGAAGAAGAAGAAGATGTGGAAAGTGAAGAAGGTGAACAAGAGGAGGAAGAAGAAGAATTGGAACAAGGAGAAAAGGAGGAAAAGGAAGAAGGAGTGGAAGGGAACGTAAGAAGAAGCAGAAGAAGTGGAAGAAGAGGAAGAAGAAGAAGTGTAAGCAGAAGAAGCAGAAGAAGCAGACAAAAATGAAGAAGAACAACAAGTAGAAGTAGAAGAAGTGGTAGAAGGAAACAATAAGAGGAATAGGAGGAAGTTGTGGAATGAAAGGAGATGAAGAAGAAGAAGTGGAAGAAGGAGAACGGGAGGAGGAAGAAGAGGTGGCAGAAGGAGAAGAAGAGGAAGAAGAAGAAGTGGAAGAACGAGAAGAAAAGGAAGAAGTGCAAGTGCAAGAAGGAGAACAATAGGAAGAGGAAGAAGAAGTGGAAGAATGAGAAAAAGAGGAGGAAGAAGAAGCAATGGAAGGAAAGGGGAATGAAGAAGAAGTGGAACAAGGAGGAGAAGAAGAAGGGGAGGAAGAAGAAGTAGTGTAGGCTGAAGAAGGGTAAGAAGGAGAAGAGAGGGAAGAAGAAGAACAAGTGGATGTAGTAGAAGTGGAAGAAGGTGAACAAGAGGAAGAATAAGAACTAGTTGAAAGAGTGGGGATGGAGTAGAAGAAGGAGAACAAGAGGTACAAATGCAAGTGGAAGCAGAAGAAGGAGAAAAAGAGGGATATGACGAAGGAAAGAAAGAAGAAGAAGGGGATGAAGAGGAAGAAAAGAAAGGAAAGGAGAGGATGAAGAAGAAGTGGAAGAAAGAGAATAAGAGGAGGCAGGAGAAGTGGAAGAAAGATAAGAAGAGGAAGAAGAAGGAGAGTAACTAGAAGAAGTGGAAGAAGGAGAAGAAAAGGAAGAAGAAGAAGATGTGGAAAGTGAAGAAGTTGAAGAAGGTGAACAAGCGGAGGAAGAAGAAGTTGTGGAAGGAGGTGAGATGAATTAGAAGAATTGGAACAAGGAGAAAAGGAGGAAAAGGAAGAAGGAGGGGAAGGGAAGGGAAGAAGAAGCAGAAGAAGTGGAATCTGGAGGAGAAGAGGAAGAAGAAGAAAAAGTGTAAGCATAAGATTTGGGGGAAGGAGAAGAAGAGGAAGAGAAACAATGGGAAGCAACAGAAGTGGGGGATGGAGAAAAAGAGGAAGGAGAAGACGGAAAGGAAAGAAGAAGAAGTTGTGGAAGGATAAGAAATGGAAGAAGAGGAAGAAGAAGAAGTGTAAGCAGAAGAAGCGAAAGAAGGAGACGAAAATGAAGAAGAACAACAAGTAGAAGTAGAAGAAGTGGTACAAGGAGAGAATAAGAGCAATAGGAGGAAGCAGTGGAATGAAAGGAGATGAAGAAGAAGAAGTGGAAGAAGGAGAACGGGAGGAGGAAGAAGAGGTGGCAGAAGGAGAAGAAGAGGAAGAAGAAGGAGTGCAAGAACAAGAAGAAAAGGAAGAAGTGCAAGTGGAAGAAGGAGAACAATACGAAGAAGAAGAAGAAGTGGAAGAATGAGAGAAAGAGGAGGAAGAAGAAGCAATGGAAGGAAAGGGGAATTAGGAAGAAGTGGAGGAAGGAGGAGAAGAAGAAGGGGGGAAAGAAGAAGCAGTGTAGGCAGAAAAAGGGCAAGAAGGAGAAGAGAGGGAAGAAGAAGAAAAAGTGGATGAAGTAGAAGTGGAAGAAGGTGAACAAGAGGAAGAAGAAGAAGTAGTTGAAGGAGTATGGATGATGCAGAAGACGTGGAAAAAGGAGAACAAGAGGTACAAATGCAAGTGGAAGCTGAAGCAGGAGAAAAGGAGGGATATGACGAAGGAAAGGAAGAAGAAGAAGGAGATGAAGAGGAAGAAAAGAAAGGAAAGGAAAGGATGCAGAAGAAGTGGAAGAAAGAGAACAAGAGGAGGCAGGAGAAGTGGAAGAAAGATAAGAAGAGGAAGAAG
This sequence comes from Psophocarpus tetragonolobus, assembly GCA_037954015.1. NCBI lineage: Eukaryota > Viridiplantae > Streptophyta > Magnoliopsida > Fabales > Fabaceae > Psophocarpus > Psophocarpus tetragonolobus. The sequence continues at coordinate 55,249,103 of CM075688.1, read as the reverse complement.
AAGGAGAGTAACTAGAAGAAGTGGAAAAAGGAGATGAAAAGGAAGAAGAAGAAGATGTGGAAAGTGAAGAACTTGAAGAAGGTCAACAAGAGGAGGAAGAAGAAGTTGTGGAAGGCGTTGAGATGAGAAGAAGAATTGGAACAAGGAGAAAAGGTGGAAAAGGAAGAAGGAGGGGAACGGAACGGAAGAAGAAGCAGAAGAAGTGGAAGAACGAGACGAAAAGGAAGAAGTGTAAGTGGAAGAAGGAGAACAATAGGAACAAGAAGAAGAAGTGGAAGAATGAGAAAAAGAGGAGGAAAAAGAAGCAATGGAAGGAAAGGGTAATGAAGAGGCAGTGGAACAAGGAGGAGGAGAAGAAGGGGAGGAAGAAGAAGTAGTGTACGCAGAAGAAGGGCAAGAAGGAGAAGAGAGGGAAGAAGAAGAACAAGTGGATGTAGTAAAAGTGGAACAAGGTGAACAAGAGGAAGAAGAACAAGTAATTCAAGGAGTGGGGATGATGGAGAAGACGTGGAAGAAGGAGAACAAGAGGTACAGATGCAAGTGGAAGCAGAAGAAGGAGAAAAGGAGGGATATGACGAAGGAAAGGAAGAAAAAGAAGGAGATGAAGAGGAAGAAAAGAAAGGAAAAGAGAGGATGAAGAAGAAGTGGAAGAAAGAGAAGAAGAGGAGGCAGGAGAAGTGGAAGAAAGATAAGAAGAGGAAGCAGAAGGATAGTAACTAGAAGAAGTGGAAGAAGGAGAAGAAAAGGAAGAAGAAGAAGATGTGGAAAGTGAAGAAGTTGAAGAAGGTGAACAAGAGGAGGAATGATGCATGCCTCCCTTGATCTTTTTCTAGAGGTTTTCTTCTTTGGTGAAATGGTTTGTGGAGAGGTAAGAAGTGAGGTGGTTTTAGGCGCCACTTAAGGTAAGATAAGCCTAAGAGGGAAAGTTTGCCACAAGGGATGGAACCCTTGATAAAAACCTAAGGAATTCTCAAAGAGAGAAGGGTGGACACTAAGAGAATTTTGGCCAACTCAAGGTTTTTCCATTCAATCAAGTGTAAAAAATACAAGAGTGTGAAGGAGCACCTTTTTATAGAGGGAGCTAACCTCTTGGACAAGTCATGAAGGAAATGAAGGGCTAGGATTAAAAGGAGTCATCCAAGGGAGGAGGATTGAAGCCCAAAGTCCAATCAATACCCTCCTTTAGATGAGAATTGGTGCCCAAGCTACCTCATCCAAGGGCCAAGATTACTCCTTTATTAGTTTTGGGTTTTATTTAGCAAAAGAGGGTGTAGTTATCAAACTACCCCCTTATTTCCTAAATAAAGGCCCAAAAGCTAATCTTACCCCTTCTTATTACTAAGACATCTCCTAGAAAATTAAACAGACTAATACATGTCCAAAATAAAATCCTAGGTTCCTAAAAATAAAAATTACAAGTAAATAAGTCATGGCTTGCATAACTTGATGGTCATATGGAGGTGAGATCTTCCTCCCTCTACTCTAGCCATGTCTTCTTCTATTCTTCTAGCCATGGCCCTAGTGATAGGGCCCTTGCTTGGGGAGAATGCATCATCCCCTCCCCCTTGGGAAGGATTTGACCTCAAATCTGATAGGTCCTCCTCTTCTTCATCAGTACCTCGTTGGGTTCGAGCAGGCCAAGGATGAAATCCATACTAATATCCAGCCAAGGTGCAGAAGGAGCAGGTAAGGGTGTGTACAATCCATGAGCCATTGTCTTAGACTTAGCTTGCAAGCAAGCAATGCATCTACGACAATGTCTATAGACGTCTTTCTTCATATGGGGCCAAAAGAATTTTTCTTGTAAAAGCATAAGAGTTTTGTTAATTCCAAAATGCCCCATGAGCCCACCCTCATGGCTCTCTTTTGTCAACAGATTTCTCATAGATCCTTGGGGTACACAAAGTCTGCTACCTTTGAAAAGGTACCCCTCACTCACAAAGAACCCATTTTGGGTTTTACATGCAAATGTAGAGGCAGCATAAATGGATCCAAAATCCTTATCAGAAAGATACATTTCTCTAATATTATCAAATCCAAGAATCTTTGCACTTAAGGTGGTGTAAAGGGTATGTCTACGAGACAAAGCATCAGCCACCACATTATGTTTTCCTTTCTTGTATTTGATGATATAAGGGAAAGTCTCAAGAAATTCTACCCATTTAGCATGCCTTTTATTAAGCTTGCCTTGACCCTTCAAATACTTAAGTGACTCATGGTCACTATGAATGATGAACTCCTTGGGTACAAGATAATGTTCCCAAGTTTGAAGGGCCCTTATCAAAGAGTAAAACTCTTTATCATAGGTGGGGTAGTTTAACGTGGCTCCATTTAGTTTTTCACTAAAATAAGCCACGGGATGACCACCTTGTAACAACACAGCTCCCACACCCACTCCCGATGCATCACACTCTAGCTCAAAAGTTTTAGAAAAGTCAGGAAGAGCTAAAACTGGTGCATGGGTCAGTTTCTCTTTGATAAGTTCAAAGGCTTTTTGTTGTTTTTCACCCCAAAGGAAAGGAGTATCCTTCTTCACCAAATCATTGATTGGTGAGAAAAGTGTGGAGAAGTTAGGCACAAAGCGCCTGTAAAAGCTCGCGAGACCATGAAAACTCTTGATCTCAGTCACACTTTTTGGGGTGGGCCATTCTTGGATGGCTTTGATTTTGTCGGGGTCTACTTGAACCCCATTTTTATTAACTATAAAACCTAAGAACACCACACTCTCCACACAAAAATTACATTTTTCAAGATTTCCATAGAGTTGGTGTGACCTAAGAATGCAAAAGACGCGCCTAAGATGGCCTACATGTTCATCTAGGCTCTTGCTATACACTAAGATGTCATCAAAATAAACAACACAAAATTTTCCTAAGCAATCCCTAAGGACATGATTCATAAGCCTCATGATGGTGCTTGGGGCATTGGTAAGCCCAAAGGGCATTACCAACCACTCATACAGCCCAAACTTGGTCTTAAAAGCGGTTTTCCACTCATCACCTTCCTTGATGCGGATTTGGTGATAACCACTCTTAAGATCAATTTTTGAAAATAATTGGGCCCCATGCAATTCATCAAGCATGTCATCAAGCCTAGGGATAGGGTGCCTATATTTGATGGTGATGTTATTGATTGCTCGACAATCAATGCACATCCTCCATTGGCCATTCTTCTTAGGCACCAACAAAACTGGCACAGCACAAGGGCTTAGGCTCTCTTGAACCCAACCCTTCTCCAATAGTTCTTGGACTTGAGATTCAATCTCCTTGGTCTCCATGGGATTAGTCCTATAAGCAGGCCTATTAGGCAGGCTAGCCCCAGGTACCAAGTCTATTTGGTGTTCTATACCCCTAATTGGAGGAAGTCCTTTGGGAACTTCATTAGGGAATATATCACCAAACTCCTTTAAAAGCTCTTGAACCTTTTGAGGTAGGTTCTCAGGTCCAAATTCTATGGCAGTGCTAGAACTAGAAGGGAAAAAAGTGGAGGGGGAAGAAATGGGGGATGCCTCTTTGCAAAGGAGGAGATAGAAAGGTCTGTTAGTTAAGGGGGCTTCCTTTAATTCCAATTTTGTCGCAAATAAACTCGCTTTACTAATGACTTTCTTGGAAGGGGCACCAACTTCCAACTCAACCTTTTTACCCCTTTCAAGCTTTAGGGGTAAAGCTTTGCTTTTTTTTTTTTCTCCTTATCTCTCTTATGTTTCATGATGAGTTGGTCCTCCGCCACTTGTGAAGGTGTTAGAGGACACAACTTAATGCGCTTATCCTTATGAGTGAGGATGATGTTATTGGAATGACCATGGTGTATGGCTTTCTTATCAAATTGCCATGGTCTTCCTAGCAAGATATGGCCAACTTCCATTGGGACTATGTCACACAGGATCTCATCTTTATAAGACCTAATGGAAATTGGAACCTTGACTTGCTCATTGACCTCCATTTCCCCTTGCTCATTGAGCCATTGAAGCTTGTAAGGCTTAGGGTGGGGAAGTGGGGTCAAGGCTAGCTTTTCCACCAACCTTGAGCTACAACAATTGCAGCATGACCCACTATCCACAATGAGAGAACATATTTTGTCATTCACCTTACAGCGAGTGTGGAATATGTTCTCCCTTTGAGATGAGGACACTTTCAAAGGTTGGCTTCCAAGAAGTCTTCTTATCATTAAGAGGTCTCCCTCACATGCATAAGCGGTTTCATCACAATCAGATTGGTATGCATGAACCCCTTCTCCTTCGCTCTCACTAGAGGAGTGTGAGCTAGACTCACTACTATAAACATCTTGGGCCCTCATGATGATGTTTCTCTTAGTAGGGCATTGAGAGGCAATATGGCCTCTCCTAAGACATTTAAAGCATTTGATACTACTAACTTTCTCTTGAGAGTTAGTAGTAGGGGTTTTTCTCTCTATATGTGATGTTTTATGCTCTTTGAAGTGCTTGGGATGTTCCTCTTTGGGGTAACTCTTGAAAGAGTTCCCCGTAGATTGGTCCCTCTTTACATAAGGTGGGTTATCCTTTTTAAAAGTTTTCCTTCTAAGTTGATTTTCCACCTTGATGCAAAGTTGAACTAACTCATCAAGGGAATTGTATGAGAAGAGCTCCACCTTATCACGAATTTCGGGGCTCAACCCACACAAAAACCTTGCCATAGTGGCCTTGGGTTCCTCAATGATACCCGCCCTTAAGATAAGAAGTTCCATCTTTTGTCTATACTCTTCTATACTAAGGTTGGTTTGCCTTAGCCTTTGGAGTCTATCCAAAAGATCTCTTTCATACCAAGAGGGAATATGCCTTCTTCTTAGAGCACTTCTAAGATCATTCCAATATCTTATGGAAGGCATATTGGTGCGGATTCTCTCATTGGTTAACCCAACCCACCAATGCATGGCATGCCCTTGGAAGCTAAGGGTTGCCATTGGAACCTTTCTTTCTTCTCTTACCTCATGGCAAGTGAAGAGTTGTTCTACCTTGATTTCCCAATCAAGGTAGGCTTCCACATCTTCCCTTCCATGAAATGGGGGGAGATCAATTTTGGGCTCCCTTGGAGGGGCCCCATTATTATGCATGGATGAATGGGAGTTTCTGCTAGGATGATTGTAGTATTCTTCCTCACTTTCACTCCTATGGGTATGTCTAGATGGGGAACCTAAGACTATCCCTTTCATTTTGTAATTCTCACCATTCCCATGCTTTCTTTTTTCTTCTTCTTTCTCTTTTCTTCTTTCTCTTTCTTTTCTTTCTCTCCTTTCTTCATCTTCTCTCCTTTCTCTTATTCTTCTCTCTTCCTTCTCTCTTTTTTCTCTCTTTTCTTCCTCTCTTTCTTTTATTTTTCTTTTCTCCTTGGACTCTTTTTCTCTCCTTTTTTCTTCTCTTCTCTCTTGTTCTTTTGTCATCCACTCCCTAAAGTCCATGTTTAAGTTTTCTAGAGTGTAATCTTTAGAAATATTTCTTTGGTTTACACTCTTGTTTGATGAATAACTATGAGCACTAGAGTGGGTGTGTGATGTCATTGTGCTTGAATTTCTAAGAGGAAAAAGGTGGCTAAAAAATTTTCACAAACAAACACTCCTCTCTTTTTGTGTTTTCTTGCCTAAAATGGCTTGATGAGTCTTTAGAACTCTTTAGCCTTCTAAGCGCTTTGAATAAGAAAAATAAAGCAAGAATTTTAAAGCAAAAATTCAAAAGAGAAGGGATCTAAAGCGAGCTCCTAAGGTGTTGAAGGAAGTGTACCACTTCTTCCTTCTTCACCTAATTTTCGAGAAACTAAAAAATTGATTAAATTTTATTACAACCAAAGGGAGGGCCTTAAGGGCACTCAAACTCCCAACTAAAAAATTAATACACCCAAATTAAAGAAAAAGTAAAGTCTTCAAAAAATGATTCTCCAAATGCTCCCTCAAATCAAAGTCTTCACGGCTAGGTGTATTTCCTTTTGAGGTGATCCCTTAGGCTCTTAGTCCAACCTTCCAAAATATGTTACCCTTGTGGTAAGCTCCTTTTTCAAGCTTTCTCCCAAAAGTGACACTAACACACAAACCAAAGAAACCAAAAGTAGCAAAGGGAGGTGCGAATAGAAACTCAAAAAACAATAAAAGATAACACAATCAAAAGGACACTTAACCAAATGGTAAGAGTATATAAGACAAACTAGAAAGATGATTTAAAAGACAAGCAACAACTAAAAGGTAAACAAAAGAAAGAGAGCACACAATGGAATACCTAAGAATGGCACTAGATTAAAGAGTAGAAGAACACAAATATCAAGTTCTAGTGTACCAAAAGTAATAAAATTTCTTTTAAGGTTCCAAGTTCAAAGTTGAAGCACTTGCTAATTTTAGGTTAGGTACATCAAATGAATTTTTTTCAAACTTTCTTTTCTTTTGTTTGTTCTCTTTTTTTTTTTTTGAATCCTTCGTTGTTTTTTTTTTGTATTTTATTTTAGACTTTGTTTTCTTTTTTTTTTTTTGAATATTTACTAGATGCACCTAAATTGATTGTGAATTTAGTGCTTGATAAAAAAGAGTTATGTGCTTGGAACAATAAAGAAAATTAAAAGCAACAATTTAGGTACTACTAGAAATGACTTCAAAATGCAAAGTAGCTATAGATGTGTTAATGGTTTAGTAGTTTGGTGTGCCACTGGACTCAAGCTTTGTTAAGATTTTAGTAATTTGTTGAACACAAATACCAAACTTATAGCTTAAGTGAAAGCACCCACAAACAAGAACTACCTTTACCACACAAATGAGCTACAAATTATACGTATAAGGAAAATAAAGACAAAGGAAATTGGGCAACTATTTTTGAATTTTTTTTTTTAAGAATATGCTTGAAACTAAAAGCACATGAACTTCTAAAGAGACTTAGACATGAGGTATAACCCTCTATGTTGCTCAATTTAAGAAGTTTCAATTTTTTTTTTGTAAAAACAAAAGAGGCTAAACTTAAAAGGAATTAATAGACAAAATGGGAAACTATAAACATGACTTATAGACAACTACACAAGAGTATAAAAGTGAAAAATAAAAGCTAAAAATAAAGCAAAAACAAGGCAACTAGGTGCAAGGAAACACAAGAATTTAGTCTAAATTTCTTGACCACAAGGTTGTGGAATTCACGACAACGGCATGAATTTTTAGCAAGAAATTCTCAAAACCAAAATTCAAGCAAGAAAGCACCCAACTCAAAGCTTAAGCGGAAATTAATGAATATGGGAGAGACGTAGATGCAAAGAAAAGAACAATATAAATTGCATCAAGCAAAAAATAAATGGTGCAAATAAACTATAACTCAAAACAATAAACTCAAGACATAAATGGAAATGATAAACAATAATGGAAAGCTAGAAAAAATTGCGGAAATTAAAGATAAAATAAAATTGGAAAATGGAAAGAAAAAATAAATGAGATAGGAAGAGAGTTTAGACCTCTAGAACCAATGCTCTGATACCAAATGATGCATGCCTCCCTTGATCTTTTTCTAGAGGTTTTCTTCTTTGGTGAAATGGTTTGTGGAGAGGTAAGAAGTGAGGTGGTTTTAGGCGCCACTTAAGGTAAGATAAGCCTAAGAGGGAAAGTTTGCCACAAGGGATGGAACCCTTGATAAAAACCTAAGGAATTCTCAAAGAGAGAAGGGTGGACACTAAGAGAATTTTGGCCAACTCAAGGTTTTTCCATTCAATCAAGTGTAAAAAATACAAGAGTGTGAAGGAGCACCTTTTTATAGAGGGAGCTAACCTCTTGGACAAGTCATGAAGGAAATGAAGGGCTAGGATTAAAAGGAGTCATCCAAGGGAGGAGGATTGAAGCCCAAAGTCCAATCAATACCCTCCTTTAGATGAGAATTGGTGCCCAAGCTACCTCATCCAAGGGCCAAGATTACTCCTTTATTAGTTTTGGGTTTTTTTTAGCAAAAGAGGGTGTAGTTATCAAACTACCCCCTTATTTCCTAAATAAAGGCCCAAAAGCTAATCTTACCCCTTCTTATTACTAAGACATCTCCTAGAAAATTAAACGGACTAATACATGTCCAAAATAAAATCCTAGGTTCCTAAAAATAAAAATTACAAGTAAATAAGTCATGGGTTGCATAACTTGATGGTCATATGGAGGTGAGATCTTCCTCCCTCTACTCTAACCATGTCTGCTTCTATTCTTCTAGCCATGGCCCTAGTGATAGGGCCCTTGCTTGGGGAGAATGCATCAAGGAATAAGTTGTAGTGGAAGGAAGTGAGATGAAGAAGAAGAATTGGAACAAGGAGAAAAGGACGAAAAGGAAGAAGGAGGGGAAGGGAAGGGAAGGGTAGAAGAAGCAGAAGAAGTGGAAACTGGAGGAGGAGAGGAAGAATAAGAAGAAGTGTAAGCATAAGATTTGGGGGACGGAGAAGAAGAGGAAGAAAAAGAAGTGGAAGAACGAGAAGAAAAGGAAGAAGTGCAAGTGGAAGAAGAAGAACAATAGGGAGAAGAAGAAGAAGTAGTGGAAGGAGGTGAGATGAAGAAGAAGAATTGGAACAAGGAGAAAAGGAGGAAAAGGAAGAAGGAGGGGAAGGGAAGGGAAGAAGAAGCAGAAGAAGTGGAATCTGGAGAAGAGGAAGAAGAAGAAGAAGTGTAAGAATAAGATTTGGGGGAAATAGGAAGCAACAGAAGTGCGGGATGGAGAAAAAGAGGAAGGAGAAGACTGAAAGCAAAGAAGACGAAGTTGTGGAAGGAGAATAAATGGAAGAAGAGGAAGAAGAAGAAGAAGTTTAAGCAGAAAAAGCGGGAGAAGGAGACAAAAATGAAGAAGAAGAACAAGTAGAAGTAGAAGAAGTGGTAGAAGGAGAAAATAAGAGGAATAGGATGAAGTAGTGGAATAAAAGGAGATGAAGAAGAAGAAGTGGAAGAAGGAGCACGAGAGGAGGGAGAAGAGGTGACAGAAGGAGAAAAAGAGGAAGAAGAAGAAAAGAACGAGAAGAAAAGGAAGAAGTGCAAGTGGAAGAAGGAGAACAATAGGAAGAAGAAGAAGAAGTGGAAGAATGAGAAAAAAAGGAGGAAGAAGAAGCAATGGAAGGAATAGGGATGAAGAAGAAGTGGAACAAAGAGTAGAACAAGAAGGGGAAGAAGAAGAAGTAGTGGAGGCAAAAGAAGGGCAAGAAGGAGAAGAGAGGGAAGAAGAAGAACAAGTGGATGTAGTAGAAGTGGAAGAAGGTGAACAAGAGGAAGAAGAAGAACCAGTTGAAGGACTGGGGATGATGAAGAAGAAGCGGAAGAAGAAGAACAAGAGGTAGAAATGCAAGTGGAAGCAGAAGAAGGAGAAAAAGAGGGAGATGACGAAGGAAAGGAGGAAGAAGAAGGAGATGAAGAGGAGAAAAGAAAGGAAAGGAGAGGAGGCGAAGTGGAGGAAAGATAAGAAGAGGAAGAAGAAGGACAGTAACCAGAAGGAGTGGAAGAAGGAGAAGAAAAGGAAGAAGATGAAGATGTGGAAAGTGTAGAAGGTGAACAAGAGGAGGAAGAAGAAGTAGTGGAAGGAGGTGAGATGAAGAAGAAGAATTTGAACAAGGAGAAAAGGAGGAAAAGGAAGAAGGAGGGGAAGGGAAGGGGTAAGAGGAATAGGATGAAGTAGTGGAATGAAAGGAGATGAAGAAGAAGAAGTGGAAGAAGGAGCACGAGAGGAGGGAGAAGAGGTGGCAGAAGGAGAAAAAGAGGAAGAAGAAGAAAAGAACGAGAAGAAAAGGAAGAAGAATAAGAAGAAGTGTAAGCATAAGATTTGGGGCAAGGAGAAGAAGAGGAAGAGCAGTAATGGGAAGTAACAGAAGTGGGGGATGGAGAAAAAGAGGAAGGGGAATACGGAAAGGAAAGAAGAAGAAGTTTTGGAAGGAGAAGAAATGGAAGAAGAGGAAGAAGAAGAAATGTAAGCAGAAGAAGCGGAAGAAGGAGACGAAAATGAAGAAGAACAACAAGTAGAAGTAGAACAAGTGGTAGAAGGATAGAATAAGAGGAATAGGAGGAAGTAGTGGAATGAAACGAGATGAAGAAGAAGAAGTGGAAGAAGGAGAATGGGAGGAGGGAGAAGAGGTGGCAGAAGGAGAAGAAGAGGAAGAAGAAGAAGTGGAAGAACGAGAAGAAAAGGAAGAAGTGCAAGTGGAAGAAGGAGAACAATAGGAAGAAGAAGAAGACATGGAAGAATGAGAAAAAAGGAGTAAGAAGAAGCAATGGAAGGAAAGGGGATGAAGAAGAAGAAGAGGAACAAGGAGGAGAAGAAGAAGGGAGGAAGAAGAAGTAGTGTAGGCAGAAGAAGGGCAAGATGGAGAAGAGAGGGAAGAAGAAGAACAAGTGGATGTAGTAGAAGTGGATGAAGGTGAGCAAGAGGAAGAAGAAGAAGAAGTAATTGAAGGAGTGGGGATGATGGAGAAGACGTGGAAGAAGGAGAACAAGAGGTACAAATGCAAGAGGAAGGAGAAGAAGGAGAAAAAGAGGGACATGACGAAGGAAAGGAAGAAGAAGAAGGAGATGAAGAGGAAGAAAAGAAAGGAAAAGAGAGGATGAAGAAGAAGTGGAAGAAAGAGAACAAGAGGAGGCAGGAGAAGTGGAAGAAAGATAAGAAGAGGAAGAAGAAGGATAGTAACTAGAAGAAGAGGAAGAAGGAGAAGAAAAGGAAGAAGAAGAAGATGTGGAAAGTGAAGAAGTTGAAGAAGGTGAACAAGAGGAGGAAGAAGAAGTAGTGGAAGGAAGTGAGATGAAGAAGAAGAATTGGAACAAGGATAAAAGGAGGAAAAGGAAGAAGGAGGGGACGGCAAGGGAAGAAGAAGCAGAAGAAGTGGAAACTGGAGGAGAAGAGGAAGAAGAAGAAGAAGAAGTGTAAGCATAAGATTTGGGGGAAAGAGAAGAAGAGGAAGAGTAGCAATGGGATGCAACAAAAGTGGGGGATGGAGAAAAAGAGGAAGGAGAGTAGGGAAAGGAAAGAAGAAGAAGTTTTGAAAGGAGAAGAAATCGAAGAAGAGGAAGAAGAAGAAATGTAAGCAAAAGAAGCGGAAGAAGGAGACGAAAATGAAGAAGAACAACAAGTAGCAGTAGAAGAAGGAGAGAATAAGAGGAATAGGAGGAAGTAGTGGAATGAAACGAGATGAAAAGAAGAAGTGGAAGAAGGAGAACGGGAGGAGGGAGAAGAGGTGGCAGAAGGAGAAGAAGAGGAAGAAGAAGAACTGGAAGAACGAGAAGAAAAGGAAGAAGTGCAAGTCGAAGAACGAGAACAATACGAAGAAGAAGAAGAAGTGGAAGAATGAGAAAAAGAGGAGTAAGAAGAAGTAATGGAAGGAAAGGGGATGAAGAAGAAGAAGTGGAACAAGGAGGAGAAGAAGAAGGGAGGAAGAAGAAGTAGTGTAGGCAGAAGAAGGGCAAGATGGAGAAGAGAGGGAAGAAGAAGAACAAGTGGATGTAGTAGAAGTGGAAGAAGGTGAACAAGAGGAAGAAGAAGAAGTAATTGAAGGAGTGAGGATGATGGAGAAGACGTGGAAGAAGGAGAACAAGAGGTACAAATGCAAATGGAAGCAGAAGAAGGAGAAAAAGAGGGATATGACGAAGGAAAGGAAGAAGAAGAAGGAGATGAAGAGGAAGAAAATAAAGGAAAGGAGAGGATGAGGAAGAAGTGGAAGAAAGAGAACAAGAGGAGGCAGGAGAAGTGGAAGAAAGATAAGAAGAGGAAGAAGAAGGATAGTAACTAGAAGAAGTGGAAGAAAAGGAAGAAGAAGAAGATGTGGAAAGTGAAGAAGTTGAAGAAGGTGAACAAGAGGAGGAAGAAGAAGTACTGGAAGGAAGTGAGATGAAGAAGAAGAATTGGAACAAAGAGAAAAGGAGGAAAAGGAAGAAGGAGGGGAAGGGAAGGGAAGAAGAAGCAGAAGAAGTGGAAACTGGAGGAGAAGAGGAAGAAGAAGAAGAAGAAGTGTAAGCATAGGATTTGGGGGAAGGAGAAGAGCAGCAACGGGACGCAACAGAAGTGGGGGATGGAGAAAAAGAGGGAGGAGAATACGGAAAGGAAAGAAGAAGGAGTTTTGGAAGGAGAACAAATGGAAGAAGATATGTAAGCAGAAGAAGCGGAAGAAGGAGACGAAAATGAAGAAGAACAACAAGTAGAAGTAGAAGAAGTGGTAGAAGGAGAGAATAAGAGGAATAGGAGGAAGTAGTGGAATGAAAGGAGATGAAGAAGAAGAAGTAGAAGAAAGAGAACGGGAGGAGGGAGAAGTGGTGGCAGAAGAAGAAGAAGAGGAAGAAGAAGAAGTGGAAGAACGAGAAGAAAAGGAAGAAGTGCAAGTGGAAGAAGGAGAAAAATAGGAAGAAGAAGAAGAAGTGGAAGAATGAGAAAAAGAGGAGGAAGAAGAAGCCATGGAAGGAAAGGGGAATGAAGAAGAAGTGGAACAAGGAGGAGAAGAAGAAGCGGAGGAAGAAGAAGTGGTCTAGGCAGAAGAAAGGCAAGAAGGAGAAGAGAGGGAAGAAGAACAACAAGTAGATGTAGTAGAGGTGGAAGAAGATGAACAAGAGGAAGAAGGCGAACAAGAGGTAGAAATGCAAGTGGAAGCAGAAGAAGAAGAAAAAGAGGGATATGACAAAGAAAAGGAAGAAGAAGAAAGAGGAAAAAAAAGAAAGGAAAGGAGAGGATGAAGAAGAAGTGGAAGAAGAAGGAGAGTAACTAGAAGAAGGAGAATACGGAAAGGAAATATGAAGAAGAGGAAGAAGAAGAAATGTAAACAGAAGAAGCGGAAGAAGGAAACGAAAATGAAGAAGAACAACAAGTAGAAGTAGAAGAAGTGCTAGAAGAAGAGAATAAGAGGAATAGGAGGAAGTAGTGGAATGAAACGAGATGAAGAAGAAGAAGTGGAAGAAGGAGAACGGGAGGAGGGAGAAGAGATGGCAGAAGGAGAAGAAGAGGAAGAAGAAGAAGTGGAAGAACGAGAAGAAAAGGAAGAAGTGCAAGTGGAAGAACGAGAACAATAGGAAGAAGCAGAAGAAGTGGAAGAATGAGAAAAAGAGGAGTAAGAAGAAGCAATGGAAGGAAAGGGGATGAAGAAGAAGAAGTGCAACAAGGAGGAGAAGAAGAAGGGGAGGAAGAAGAAGTAGCGTAGGCAGAAGAAGGGCAAGATGGAGAAGAGAGGGAAGAAGAAGAATAAGTGGATGTAGTAGAAGTGGAAGATGGTGAACAAGAGGAAAAAGAAGAAGTAATTGAAGGAGTGGGGATGATGGAGAAGACGTGGAAGAAGGAGAACAAGAGGTACAAATGCAAGTGGAAGAAGAAGAAGGAGAAAAAGAGGGACATGACGAAGGAAAGGAAGAAGAAGAAGGAGATGAAGAGCAACAAAAGAAAGGAAAAGAGAGGATGAAGAAGAAGTGGAATTAAGAGAACAAGAGGAGGCAGGAGAAGTGGAAGAAAGATAATAAGAGGAAGAAGAAGGATAGTAACTAGAAGAAGTGGAAGAAGGAGAAGAAAAGTGAGAAGAAGAAGATGTGTAAAGTGAGGAAGTTGAAGAAGGTGAACAAGAGGAGGAAGAAGGATAATAACTAGAAGAAGTGGAAGAAGGAGAAGAAAAGGAAGAATAAGAAGATGTGGAAAGTGAAGTTGAACAAGGTGAACAAGAGGAGGAATAAGAAGTACTGGAAGTAGGTGAGATGAAGAAGAAGAATTGGAACAAGAAGAAAAAGAGGAAAAGGAAGAAGGAGGGGAAGGGTAGGGAAGAAGAAGCAGAAGAAGTAGAATCTGGAGGAGAAGAGGAAGAAGAAGAAGAAGTGTAAGCATAAGATTTAGGGGAAGGAGAAGAAGAGGAAGAGCAACAATGGGAAGCAACAGAAGTGGGGGATGGAGAAAAAAAGGAAGGAGAAGACAGAATGGAAAGAAGAAGAAGATGTGGAAGTAGAAGAAATGGAAGAAGAGGAAGAAGAAGAAGTTTAAGCAGAAGAAGCGGAAGAAGGAGACGAAAATGAAGAAGAACAACAAGTAGAAGTAGAAGAGCTGGTAGAAGGAGAGAATAAGAGGAATAGGAGGAAGTACTGGAATGAAAGGAGGTGAAGAAGAAGAAGTGGAAGAAGGAGAACGGGAGGAGGGAGAAGAGGTGACAGAAGGAGAAGAAGAGGTAGAAGAAGAAGTGGAAGAACAAGAAGAAAAGGAGGAAGTGCAAGTGGAAGGAGGAGAAAAATAGGAAGAAGAAGAAGAAGTGGAAGAATGAGAAAAAGAGGAGGAAGAAGAAGCCATGGAAGGAAAGGGGAATGAAGAAGAAGTGGAACAAGGAGGAGAAGAAGAAGCGGAGGAAGAAGAAGTGGTGTAGGCAGAAGAAAGGCAAGAAGGAGAAGAGAGGGAAGAAGAACAACAAGTAGATGTAGTAGAGGTGGAAGAAGATGAACAAGAGGAAGAAGGAGAACAAGAGGTAGAAATGCAAGTGGAAGCAGAAGAAGAAGAAAAAGAGGGATATGACGAACAAAAGGAAGAAGAAGAAAGAGGAAAAAAAAGAAAGGAAACGAGAGGATGAAGAAGAAGTGGAAGAAGAAGTAGAGTAACTAGAAGAAGGAGAAGAGGAAGAAGAAGAAGAAGTGGAAGAATGAGAAAAAGAGGAGTAAGAAGAAGCAATGGAAGGAAAGGGGATGAAGAAGAAGAAGTGGAACAAGGAGGAGAAGAAGAAGGGGAGGAAGAAGAAGTAGTGTATTCAGAAGAAGGGCAAGAAGGAGAAGAGAGGGAAGAAGAAGAACAAGTGGTTGTAGTAGAAGAGGAAGAAGGTGAACAAGACGAAGAAGAAGAAGTAGTTGAAGGAGTGCGGATGATGGAGAAGAAGTGGAAGAAGGAGAATAAGAGGTAGAAATGCAAGTGGAAGCTGAAGAAGGAGAAAAAGAGGGATATGACGAAGGAAAGGAAGAAGAAGAAGGAGATGAAGAGGAAGAAAAGAAAGGAAAGGAGAGGATGAAGAAGAAGTGGAAGAAAGAGAACAAGAGGAGGCAGGAGAAGTGGAAGAAAGAAAAGAAGAGGAAGAAGAAGGAGAGTAACTAGAAGAAGTGGAAGAAAAGGAAGAAGAAGAAGATGTGGAAAGTGAAGAAGTTGAAGCAGGTGAACAAGAGGAGGAAGAAGAAGTAGTGGAAGGAAGTGAGATTAAGAAGAAGAATTGGAACAAGGAGAAAAGGAGGAAAAGCAAGAAGGAGGGGAAAGGAACGGAAGAAGAAGTAGAAGAAGTGGAAACAGGAGGAGAAGAGGAAGAAGAAGAAGAAGAACTGTAAGCATAAGATTTGGGGGAAGGAGAAGAAGAGGAAGAGCAGCAATGGGATGCAACAAAAGTGGGGGATGGAGTAAAAGAGGAAGGAGAATACGGAAAGGAAAGATGAAGAAGTTTTGGAAGGAGAAGAAATGGAAGAAGAGAAAGAAGAAGAAATGTAAGCAGAGAAAGCGGAAGAAGGAGACGAAAATGAAGAAGAACAACAAGTAGAAGTAGAAGAAGTGGTAGAAGGAGAGAATAAGAGGAATAGGAGGAAGTAGTGGAATGAAAGGAGATGAAGAAGGAGAAGTGGAAGAAGGAGAATAGGAGGAGGGAGAAGAGGTGGCAGAACAAGAAGAAGAGGAAGAAGAAGAAGTGGAAGAACGAGAAGAAAAGGAAGAAGTGGAAGTGGAAGAAGGAGAACAATAGGAAGAAGAAGAAGAAGTGGATGAATGAGAAAAAGAGGAGTAAAAAGAAGCAATGGAAGGAAAGGGGATGATGAAGAAGAAGTGGAACAAGAAGGATAAGAAAAAGGGGAGGAAGAAGAAGTAGTGTAGGCAGAAGAAGGGCAAGAAGGAGAAGAGAGGGAAGAAGAAGAACAAGTGGATGTAGTAGAAGTGGAAGAAGGTGAACAAGAGGAAGAAGAAGAAGTAATTGAGGGAGTGGGGATGATGGAGAAGACGTGGAAGAAGGAGAACAAGAGGTACAAATGCAAGTGGAAGCAGAACAAGGAGAAAAAGAGGGATATGACGAAGGAAAGGAAGAATAAAAAGGAGATGAAGAGGAAGAAAAGATAGGAAAAGAGAGGATGAAGAAGAAGTGGAAGAAACAGAACAAGAGGAGGCAGGAGAAGTGGAAGAAAGATAAGAAGAGGAAGAAGAAGAATACTAACTAGAAGAAGTGGAAGAAAAGGAAGAAAAAGAAGATGTGGAAAGTGAAGAAGTTGAAGCAGGTGAACAAGAGGAGGAAGAAGAAGTACTGGAAGGAAGTGAGATGAAGAAGAAGAATTGGAACAAGGAGAAAAGGAGGAAAAGGAAGAAGGAGGGGAAGGGAAGGGAAGAAGAAGCAGAAGAAGTGGAAACTGGAGGAGAAAAGGAAGAAGAAGAAGAAGAAGTGTAAGCATAAGATTTGGGGGAAGGAGAAGAAGAGGAAGAGCAGCAATGGGATGCAACAGAAGTGGGGGATGGAGAAAAAGTGGAAGGAGAATACGGAAAGGAAAGAAGAAGTTTTGGAAGGAGAAGAAATGGAAGAAGAGGAAGAAGAAGATATGTAAGCAGAAGAAGCGGAAGAAGGAGACGAAAATGAAGAAGAACAACAAGTAGAAGTAGAAGAAGTGGTAGAAGGAGAGAATAAGAGGAATAGGAGGAAGTAGTGGATTGAAATGAGATGAAGAAGAAGAAGTGGAAGAAGGAGAACGGGAGGAGGGAGAAGAGGTGGCAGAGGAGAAGAAGAGGAAGAAGAAGAAGTGGAAGAACGAGAAGAAAAGGAAGAAGTGCAAGTGGAAGAAGGAGTACAATAGGAAGAAGAAGAAGAAGTGGAACAATGAGAAAAAGAGGAGTAAGAAGAAGCAATGGAAGGAAAGGAGATGAAGAAGAAGAAGTGGAACAAGAAGGATAAGAAGAAGGGGAGGAAGAAGAAGTAGTGTAGGCAGAAGAAGGGCAAGAAGGAGAAGAGAGGGAAGAAGAAGAACAAGTGGATGTAGTAGAAGTGGAAGAAGGTGAACAAGAGGAAGAAGAAAAACTAGTTGAAGGAGTGAGGATGATGGAGAAGAAGTAGAAGAAGGAGAACAAGAGGTAAAAATGCAAGTGGAAGCAGAAGAAGGAGAACGGGAGGAGGGAGAAGAGGTGGCAGAGGAGAAGAAGAGGAAGAAGAAGAAGTGGAAGAACGAGAAGAAAAGGAAGAAGTGCAAGTGGAAGAAGGAGTACAATAGGAAGAAGAAGAAGAAGTGGAACAATGAGAAAAAGAGGAGTAAGAAGAAGCAATGGAAGGAAAGGAGATGAAGAAGAAGAAGTGGAACAAGAAGGATAAGAAGAAGGGGAGGAGGAAGAAGTAGTGTAGGCAGAAGAAAGGCAAGAAGGAAAAGAGAGGTAAGAAGAAGAACAGGTGGATGTAGTAGAAGTGGAAGAAGGTGAACAAGAGGAAGAAGAAGAAGTAATTGAAGGAGTGGGGATGATGGAGAAGACGTGGAAGAAGGAGAACAAGAGGTACAAATGCAAGTGGAAGCAGAAGAAGGAGAAAAAGAGGGATATGACGAAGGAAAGGAAGAAGAAGAAGGAGATGAAGAGGAAGAAAAGATAGGTAAAGAGAGGATGAAGAAGAAGTGGAAGAAAGAGAACAAGAGGAGGCAGGAGAAGTGGAAGAAAGATAAGAAGAGGAAGAAGAAGGATAGTAACTAGAAGAAGTGGAAGAAAAGGAAGAAAAAAAGATGTGGAAAGTGAAGAAGTTGAAGAAGGTGAACAAGAGGAGGAAGAAGAAGTACTGGAAGGAAGTGAGATGAAGAAGAAGAATTGGAACAAGGAGAAAAGGAGGAAAAGGAAGAAGGAGGGGAAGGGAAGGGAAGAAGAAGTAGAAGAAGTGGAAACTGGAGGAGAAGAGGAAGAAGAAGAAATGTAAGCAGAAGAAGCGGAAGAAGGAAACGAAAATGAAGAAGAACAACAAGTAGAAGTCGAAGAAGTGCTAGAAGGAGATAATAAGAGGAATAGGAGGAAGTAGTGGAATTCAACGACATGAAGAAGAAGAAGTGGAAGAAGGAGAACGGGAGGAGGGAGAAGAGGTGGCAGAAGGAGAAGAAGAGGAAGAAGAAGAAGTGGAAGAACGAGAAGAAAAGGAAGAAGTGCAAGTGGAAGAAGGAGAACAATAGGAAGAAGAAGAAGAAGTGGAAGAATGAGAAAAAGAGGAGTAAGAAGAAGCAATGGAAGGAAAGGGGATGAAGAAGAAGAAGTGCAACAAGGAGGAGAAGAAGAAGGGGAGGAAGAAGAAGTAGTGTAGGCAGAAGAAGGGCAAGATGGAGAAGAGAGGGAAGAAGAAGAACAAGTGGATGTATTAGAAGTGGAAGATGGTGAACAAGAGGAAGAAGAAGAAGTAATTGAAGGAGTGGGGATGATGGAGAAGACGTGGAAGAAGGAGAAGAAGAGGTACAAATACAAGTGGAAGTAGAAGAAGGAGAAAAAGAGGGACATGACGAAGGAAAGGAAGAAGAAGAAGGAGATGAAGAGGAAGAAAAGAAAGAAAAAGAGAGGATGAAGAAGAAGTGAAAGAAAGAGAACAAGAGGAGGCAGCAGAAGTGGAAGAAAGATAAGAAGAGGATGAAGAAGGATAGTAACTAGAAGAAGTGGAAGAAGGAGAAGAAAAGTGAGAAGAAGAAGATGTGTAAAGTGAGGAAGTTGAAGAAGGTGAACAAGAGGAGGAAGAAGGATAATAACTAGAAGAAGTGGAAGAAGGAGAAGAAAAGGAAGAATAAGAAGATATGGAAAGTGAAGTTGAACAAGGTGAACAAGAGGAGGAATAAGAAGTACTGGAAGTAGGTGAAATGAAGAAGAAGAATTGGAACAAGAAGAAAAAGAGGAAAAGGAAGAAGGAGGGGAAGGGTAGGGAAGAAGAAGCAGAAGAAGTAGAATCTGGAGGAGAAGAGGAAGAAGAAGAAGAAGTGTAAGCATAAGATTTGGGGGAAGGAGAAGAAGAGGAAGAGCAACAATGGGAAGCAACAGAAGTGGGGGATGGAGAAAAAGAGGAAGGAGAAGATGGAACGGAAAGAAGAAGAACATGTGGAAGGAGAAGAAATGGAAGAAGAGGAAGAAGAAAAAGTTTAAGCAGAAGAAGCGGAAGAAGGAGACGAAAATGAAGAAGAACAACAAGTAGAAGTAGAAGAGGTGGTAGAAGGAGAGAATAAGAGGAATAGGAGGAAGTACTGGAATGAAAGGAGGTGAAGAAGAAGAAGTGGAAGAAGGAGAACGGGAGGAGGGAGAAGACGTGACAGAAGGAGAAGAAGAGGTAGAAGAAGAAAAGGAAGAACAAGAAGAAAAGGAGGAAGTGCAAGTGGAAGAAGGAGAACAATAGGAAGAAGAAGAAGAAGTGGAAGAATGAGAAAAAGAGGAGGAAGGTGAACAAGAGGAAGAAGAAGAAGTAGTTTAATGAGTGGGGATGATAGAGAAGAAGTGGACGAAGAAGAGCAAGAGGTAGAAATGCAAGTGGAAGCAGAAGAAGGATAAAAAGTGGGATATGATGAAGGAAAGGGGAGGAAGAAGAAGGAGATGCAGAGGAAGAAAAGAAAGGAAAGGAGAGGATGAAGAAGAAGTGGAAGAAAGAGAACAAGAGAAGGCAGGCGAAGTGGAAGATAGATAAGAAGAGGAACAAGAAGGAGAGTAACCAGCAGAAGTGGAAGAAGGAGAAGAAAAGGAAGAAGACGAAGATGTGGAAAGTGAAGAAGGTGAACAAGAGGAGGAAGAAGAAGTAGTGGAAGGAGGTGAGATGAAGAAGAAGAATTGGAACAAGGAGAAAAGGAGGAAAAGGAAGAAGGAGGGGAAGGGAAGGGAAGAAGAAGCAGAAGAAGTGGAATCTGGAGAAGAGGAAGAAGAAGAAGAAGTGTAAGCATAAGATTTGGGGGAAATGGGAAGCAACAGAAGTGCGGGATGGAGAAAAAGAGGAAGGAGAACACTGAAAGGAAAGAAGACGAAGTTGTGGAAGGAGAATAAATGGAAGAAGAGGAAGAAGAAGAAGAAGTTTAAGCAGAAAAAACGGAAGAAGGAGACAAAAATGAAGAAGAAGAACAAGTAGAAGTAGAAGAAGTGGTAGAAGGAGCACGAGAGGAGGGAGAAGAGGTGGCAAAAGGAGAAAAAGAGGAAGAAGAAGAAAAGAACGAGAAGAAAAGGAAGAAGTGCAAGTGGAAGAAGGAGAACAATAGGAAGAAGAAGAAGAAGTGGAAGAATGAGAAAAAAAGGAGGAAGAAGAAGCAATGGAAGGAATAGGGATGAAGAAGAAGTGGAACAAAGAGGAGGAGAAGAAGGGGAGGAAGAAGAAGAAGGGGAGGAAGAAGAAGTAGTGGAGGCAAAAGAAGGGCAAGAAGGAGAAGAGAGGGAAGAAGCAGAACAAGTGGATGTAGTAGAAGTGGAAGAAGGTGAACAAGAGGAAGAAGAAGAAGCAGTTGAAGGACTGGGGATGATGGAGAAGAAGTGGAAGAAGAAGAACAAGAGTTAGAAATGCAAGTGGAAGCAGAAGAAGGAGAAAAAGAGGGAGATGACGAAGGAAAGGAGGAAGAAGAAGGAGATGAAGAGAAAGAAAAGAAAGGAAAGGATAGGAGGCGAAGTGGAGGAAAGATAGGAAGAGGAAGAAGAAGGACAGTAACCAGAAGAAGTGGAAGAAGGAGAAGAAAAGGAAGAAGATGAAGATGTGGAAAGTGTACAAGGTGAACAAGAGGAGGAAGAAGAAGTAGTGGAAGGAGGTGAGATGCAGAAGAAGAATTGGAACAAGGAGAAAAGGAGGAGAAGGAAGAAGGAGGGGAAGGGAAGGGAAGGGATAAGAGGAATAGGATGAAGTAGTGGAATGAAAGGAGATGAAGAAGAAGAAGTGGAAGAAGGAGCACGAGAGAAGGGAGAAAAGGTGACAGAAGCAGAAAAAGAGGAAGAAGAAAAGAACGAGC
Organism: Psophocarpus tetragonolobus; assembly: GCA_037954015.1. Classification (NCBI taxonomy): domain Eukaryota; kingdom Viridiplantae; phylum Streptophyta; class Magnoliopsida; order Fabales; family Fabaceae; genus Psophocarpus; species Psophocarpus tetragonolobus. The sequence continues at coordinate 55,228,265 of CM075688.1, read as the reverse complement.
AGAAAAGGAAGAAGTGCAAGTGGAAGAAGGAGAACAATAGGAAGAAGAAGAAGAAGTGGAAGAATGAGGAAAAAAGGAGGAAGAAGAAGCAATGGAAGGAAAAGGGATGAAGAAGAAGTGGAACAAAGAGGAGAAGAAGAAAGGGAGGAAGAAGAAGTAGTGCAGGCAAAAGAAGGGCAAGAAGGAGAAGAGAGGGAAGAAGAAGGACAAGTGGATGTAGTAGAAGTGGAATAAGGTGAACAAGAGGAAGAAGAAGAAGCAGTTGAAGGACTGGGGATGATGGAGAAGAAGTGGAAGAAGAAGAACAAGAGGTAGAAATGCAAGTGGAAGCAGAAGAAGGAGAAAAAGAGGGAGATGACAAAGGAAAGGAGGAAGAAGAAGGAGATGAAGAGGAAGAAAAGTAAGGAAAGGAGAGGAGGCGAAGTGGAGGAAAGATAAGAAGAAGAAGAAGAAGGACAGTAACCAAAAGAAGTGGAAGAAGGAGAAGAAAAGGAAGAAGATGAAGATGTGGAAAGTGTAGAAGGTGAACAAGAGGAGGAAGAAGAAGTAGTGGAAGGAGGTGAGATGAAAAAGAAGAATTGGAACAAGGAGAAAAGGAGGAAAAGGAAGAAGGAGGGGAAGGGAAGGGAAGAAGAAGCAGAAGAAGTGGAATCTGGAGGAGAAAAGCAAGAAGAAGCAGAAGTGTATGCATAAGATTTGGGGGAAGGAGAAGAAGAAGAAGAGCAACAGAAGTGGGGGATGGAGAAAAAAAGGAAGGAGAAGACGGAAAGGAAAGAAGATGAAGTTGTGGAAGGAGAAGAAATGGAGGAAGATGAAAAAGAAGAAGTGTAAGCAGAAGAAGCGGAACAAGGAGACGAAAATGAAGAAGAACAACAAGTAGAAGTAGAAAAAGTGGTAGAAGGAGAGAATAAGAGGAATAGGAGGAAGTAGTGGAATGAAAGGAGATGAAGAAGAAGAAGTGGAAGAAGGAGAACGGGAGGAGGGAGAAGAGGTGGCAGAAGGAGAAGAAGAGGAAGAAGAAGAAGTGGAAGAACGAGAAGAAAAGGAAGAAGTGCAAGTGAAAGAAGGAGAACAATAGGAAGAAGAAGAAGAAGAACAAGTGGAAGAATGAGAAAAAGAGGAGGAAGAAGAAGTAATGGAAGGAAATGGGATGAAGAAGAAGTGGAAGAAGGAGGAGAAGAAGAAAGGGAGGAAGAAGAAGTAGTGTAGGTAGGAGAAGGGCAAGAAGAAGAAGATAGGGAAGAAGAAGAACAAGGGGATGTAGTAGAAGTGGAAGAAGGTGAACAAGAGGAAGAAGAAGTAGTTGAAGGAGTGGGGATTATGGCGAAGAAGTGGAAGAAGGAGAACAAGAGGTAGAAATGCAAGTGGAAGCAGATGAAGGAGAAAAAGATGGATATGGCGAAGGAAAGGAAGAAGAAAAAGGAGATGAAGAGGAAGAAAAGAAAGGAAAGGAGAGGATGAACAAGAAGTGGAAGAAAGAGAACAAGAGGAGGCAGGAGAAGTGGAAGAAAGAGAAGAAGAGGAAGAAGAAGGAGAGTAACTAGAAGAAGTGGAAGAAGGAGAAGAAAAGGAAGAAGAACAAGATGTGGAAAGTGAAGAAATTGAAGAAGGTGAACAAGAGGAGGAAGAAGAAGTAGTGGAAGAAGGTGAGATGAAGAAGAAGAATTGGAACAAGGAGAAAAGGAGGAAAAGGAAAAAGGACGGGAAGGGAAGGGAAGAAGAAGCAGAAGTGGAATCTGGAGGAGAAGAGGAAGAAGAAGAAGAAGTGTAAGCATAAGATTTGGGGGAAGGAGAAGAAGAGGAAGAGCAACAATGGGAAGCAACAGAAGTGGGGGATGGAGAAAAAAAGGAAGGAGAAGACGGAAAGGAAAGAAGAAGAAGTTGTGGAAGGATAAGAAATGGAAGAAGAGGAAGAAGAAGAAGTGTAAGCAGAAGAAGCGAAAGAAGGAGACGAAAACGAAGAAGAACAACAAGTAGAAGTAGAAGAAGTGGTAGAAGGAGAGAATAAGAGGAATAGGAGGAAGTAGTGGAATGAAAGGAGATGAAGAAGAAGAAATGGAAGAAGGAGAACGGGAGGAGGGAGAAGAGGTGGCAGAAGGAGAAGAAGAGGAAGAAGAAGAAGTGGAAGAACGAGAAGAAAAGGAAGAACTGCAAGTGGAAGAAGGAGAACAATAGGAAGAAGAACAAGAAGAACAAGTGGAAGAATGAGAAAAAGAGGAGGAAGAAGAAGTAATGGAAGGAAAGGGGATGAAGAAGAAGTGGAAAAAGGAGGAGAAGAAGAAGGGGAGGAAGAAGAAGTAGTGTAGGTAGGAGAAGGGCAAGAAGAAGAAGAGAGGGAAGAAGAAGAACAAGTGGATGTAGTAGAAGTCGAAGAAGGTGAACAAGAGGAAGAAAAGTAGTTGAAGGAGTGGGGATTATGGCGAAAAAGTGGAAGAAGGAGAACAAGAGGTAGAAATGCAAGTGGAAGCAGAAGCAAGAGAAAAAGAGGGATATGGCGAAGGAAAGGAAGAAGAAAAAGGAGATGAAGAGGAAGAAAAGAAAGGAAAGGAGAGGATGAACAAGAACTGGAAGAAAGAGAACAAGAGGAGGCAGGAGAAGTGGAAGAAAGATAAGAAGAGGAAGAAGAAGGAGAGTAACTAGAAGAAGTGGAAGAAGGAGAAGAAAAGGAAGAAGAACAAGGTGTGGAAAGTGAAGAAATTGAAGAAGGTGAACGAAAGGAGGAAGAAGAAGTAGTGGAAGGAGGTGAGATGAAGAAGAAGAATTGGAACAAGGAGAAAAGGAGGAAAAGGAAGAAGGACGGGAAGGAGAAGCAGAAGTGGAATCTGGAGGAGAAGAAGAAGAAGAAGAAGAAGTCTAAGCATAAGATTTGGGGGAAGGAGAAGAAGAGGAAGAGCAACAATGGGAAGCAACAGAAGTGGGGGATGGAGAGAAAGAGGAAGGAGAAGACGGAAAGGAAAGAAGAAGAAGTTGTGGTAGGAGAAGAAATGGAAGAAGAGCAAGAAGAAGTGTAAGTAGAAGAAGCGGAAGAAGGAGACGAAAATGAAGAAGAAGAACAAGTAGAAGTAGAAGAAGTGGTAGCAGGAGAGAATAAGAGGAATAGGAGGAAGTATTGGAATGGAAGGAGATGAAGAAGAAGAAGTGGAAGAAGGAGAACGGGAGGAGGGAGAAGAGGTGGCAGAAGGAGAAGACCAGGAAGAAGAAGAAGTTGAAGAACGAGAAGAAAAGGAAGAAGTGCAAGCGAAAGAAGGAGAAGAATAGGAAGAAAAAGAAGAAGTGGAAGAATGAGAAAAAGAGGAGGAAGAAGAAGCAATGGAAGGAAAGGGGAATGAAGAAGAAGTGGAACAAGGAGGAGAAGAAGAAGGGGAGGAAGAAGAAGTAGTGTAGGCAGAAGAAGGGCAAGAAGGAGAAGAGAGGGAAGAAGAAGAACAAGTGGATGTAGTAGAAGTGGAAGAAGGTGAACAAGAGGAAGAATAAGAACTAGTTGAAAGAGTGGGGATGGAGTAGAAATGCAAGTGGAAGCAGAAGAAGGAGAAAAAGAAGGATATGTTGAAAGTGAAGAAGTTGAAGAAGGTGAACAGGACGAGTAAGAAGAAGTAGTGGAAGGAGGTGAGATGAAGAAAAAGAATTGGAACAAGGAGAAAAGGAGGAAAAGGAAGAAGGAGGGGAAGGGAAGGGAAGAAGAAATGTAAGCATAAGATTTCGGGGAAGGAGAAGAAGAGGAAGAGCAACAATGGAAAGCAACAGAAGTGGGGGATGGAGAAAAAGAGAAGGAGAAGACGGAAAGGAAAGAAGAAGAAGTTGTGGAAGGAGAAGAAATGGAAGAAGAGGAAGAAGAAGAAGTGTAAGCAAAAAAAGCGGAGGAAGGAGACGAAAATCAAGAAGAACAACAACTAGCAGTAGAAGAAGTGGTAGAAGGAAAGAACAAGAGGAATAAGAGGAAGTAGTGGAATGAAAGGAGATGAAGAACACGAAGGGGAAGTAGGAGAACGGGAGGAGGGAGAAGAGGTGGCAGAAGGAGAAGAACAGGGAGAAGAAGAAGTTGAAGAACGAGAAGAAAAGGAAGAAGTGCAAGCGAAAGAAGGAGAACAATAGGAAGAAAAAGAAGAAGTGGAAGAATGAGAAAAAGAGGAGGAAGAAGAAGCAATGGAACTAAAAGGGATGAAGCAGAAGTGGAACAAGGAGGAGAAGAAGAAGGGGAGGAAGAAGAAGTAGTGTAGACATAAGAATTGCAAGAAGGAGAAGAGAGGGAAGAAGAAGAACAGGAGGATGTAGTAGAACTGGAAGAAGGTGAACAAGAGGAAGAAGAAGAAGTAGTTGAAGGAGTGGGGATGATGGAGAAGAAGTGGAAGAAGGAGAACAAGAGGTATAAATGCAAGTGGAAGCAGAAGAAGGAGAAAAAGAGGGATATGACGAAGGAAAGGAAGAAGAAGAAGAAATGAGGAGGAAGAAAAGAAAAGAAAAGAGAGGATGAAGAAGAAGTTTAAGACAGAGAACAAGAGGAGGCAGGAGAAGTGGAAGAAAGATAAGAAGAGGAAGAAGAAGGATAGTAACTAGAAGAAGTGGAAGAAGGAGAAGAAAAAGAAGAAGACGAAGATGTGGAAAGTGAAGAAGTTGAAGAAGGTGAACAAGAAGAGGAAGAAGAAGTAATGGAAGGAGGTGAGATGAAGAAGAAGAATTGGAGCAAGGAGAAAAGGAGGAAAAGGAAGAAGGAGGGGAAGGGAAGGGAAGAAGACGCAGTGGAATCTAGAGGAGAAGAGGAAGAAGAAGAAGTGTAAGCATAAGATTTAGGGGAAGGAGAAGAAGAGGAAGAGCAACAATGGGAAGCAAGAGTAGTGGGGGATGGAGAAAAAGAGGAAGGAGAAGACGGAAAGGAAAGAAGAAGAAGTTGTGGAAGGAGAAGAATTGGAAGAAGAGGAAGAAGAAGAAGTTTAAGTAGAAGAAGCGGAAGAAGGAGACGAAAATGAAGAAGAACAACAAGTAGAAGTAGAAGAAGTGGTAGAAGGAGAGAATAAGAGGAATAGGAGGAAGTAGTGGAATGAAAGGAGATGAGGAAGAAGAAGTGGAAGAAGGAGAACGGGAGGAGGAAGAAGAGGTGGCAGAAGGAGAAGAAGAGGAAGAAGAAGAAGTGGAAGAACGAGAAGAAAAGGAAGAAGTGCAAGTGCAAGAAGGAGAACAATAGGAAGAAGAAGAAGAAGTGGAAGAAGGAGAAAAAGAGGAGGAAGAAGAAGTAATGGAAGGAAAGGGGAATGAAGAAGAAGTGGAAGAAGGAGGAGAAGAAGAAGGGGAGGAAGAAGAAGCAGTGTAGGGAGAAGAAGGGCAAGAAGGAGAAGAGAGGGAAGAAGAAGAACAAGTGGATGAAGTAGAAGTGGAAGAAGAACAAGAGGAAGAAGAAGAAGTAGTTGAAGGAGTGGGGATGATGGAGAAGAAGTGGAAGAAGGAGAACAAGAGGTAGAAATGCAAGTGGAAGCAGAAGAAGGAGAAAAAGAGGGATATGACGAAGGAAAGGAAGAAGAAAAAGGAGATGAAGAGGAAGAAAATATAGGAAAGGAGAGGATGAAGAAGAAGTGGAAGAAAGAGAACAAGAGGAGGCAGAAGAAGTGGAAGAAAGATAAGAAGAGGAAGAAGAAGGAGAGTAACTAGAAGAAGTGGAAGAAGGAGAAGAAAAGGAAGAAGAAGAAGATTGGAAAGTGAAGCAGTTGAAGAAGGTGAAGAAGAGGAGCAAGAAGAAGTTGTGGAAGGAGGTGAGATGAAGAAGAAGAATTGGAACAAGGAGACAAGGAGGAAAAGGAAGAAGGAGGGGAAGGGAACGGAAGAAGAAGCAGAAGAAGTGGTAGAAGGAGAGAATAAGAGGAACAGGAGGAAGCAGTGGAATGAAAGGAGATGAAGAAGAAGAAGTGGAAGAAGGAGAACGGGAGGAGGGAGAAGAGGCGGCAGAAGGAGAAGAAGAGGAAGAAGAAGAAGTGGAATAACAAGAAGAAAAGGAGGAAGTACAAGTGGAAGAAGGAGAACAATAGGAAGAAGAAGAAGAAGTGGAAGAATGAGAAAAAGAGGAGGAGGAAGAAGCCATGGAAGGAAAGGGGAATGAAGAAGAAGTGGAACAAGGAGGAGAAGAAGAAGCGGAGGAAGAAGATCTGGTCTAGGCAGAAGAAAGGCAAGAAGGAGAAGAGAGGGAAGAAGAAGAACAAGTGGATGTAGTAGAAGTGGAAGAAGGTGAACAAGACGAAGAAGAAGAAGTAGTTGAAGGAGTGAGGATGATGGAGAAGAAGTGGAAGAAGGAGAAGAAGAGGTAGAAATGCAAGTGGAAGCTGAAGAAGGAGAAAAAGAGGGATATGACGAAGGAAAGGAAGAAGAAGAAGGAGATGAAGAGGAATAAAAGAAAGGAAAGGAGAGGATGAAGAAGAAGTGGAAGAAAGAGAACAAGAGGAGGCTGGAGAAGTGGAAGAAAGATAAGAAGAGGAAGAAGAAGGAGAGTAACTAGAAGAAGTGGAAGAAAGAGAAGAAAGGGAAGAAGAAGAAGATGTGGAAACTGAAGAAGTTGAAGAAGGTGAACAAGAGGAGGAAGAAGAAGTAGTGGAAGGAGGTTAAATGAAGGAGAAGAATTGGAACACGGAGAAAAGGAGGAAACGGAAGAAGGAGGCGAAGGGAAGCGAAGGGAAGAAGAAGCAGAAGAAGTGGAATCTGGAAGAGAAGAGGAAGAAGAAGAAGAAGTGTAAGCATAAGATTTGGGGGAAGGAGAAGAAGAGGAAGAGCAACAATGGGAAGCAACAGGAATGGAGGATAGAGAAAAAGAGGAAGGAGAAGACGGAAAGGAAAGAAGAAGAAGTTGTGGAAGGAGAAGAAATGGAAGAAGAGGAAGGTAGAAATACAAGTAGAAGCAGAAGAAGGAGAAAAGGAGGGAAATGAGGAAGGAAAGTAGGAAGAAGAAGGCGTTGAAGAGGAAGAAAAGAAAGGAAAGGAGAGGATGAAGAAGAAGTGGAAGAAAGAGAACAAGAGGAGGCTGGAGAAGTGGAAGAAAGATAAGAAGAGGAAGAAGAAGGAGAGTAACTAGAAGAAGTGGAAGAAGGAGAAGAAAAGGAAGAAGAAGAACTTGTGGAAAGTGAAGAAGGTGAACAAGAGGAGGAACAAGAAGTAGTGGAAGGAGGTGAGATGAATAAGAAGAATTGGAGCAAGGAGAAAAGGAGGAAAAGGAAGAAGGTGGGGAAGGGAAGGGAAGAAGAAGCAGAAGAAGTGGAATCTGGAGGAGAAGAGGAAGAAGAAGAAGAAGAGTAAGCATAAGATTTGGGGGAAGGAGAAGAAGAGGAAGAGCAACAATGGGAAGCAACAGAAGTGGGGGATGGAGAAAATGAGGAAGGAGAAGACGGAAAGGAAAGAAGAAGTTATGGAAGGAGAAGAAATGGAAGAAGAGGAAGAAGAAGAAGTGCAAGCAGAAGAAGCGGGAAAAGGAGACGTAAATGAAGAAGAACAACAAGTAGAAGTAGAAGAAGTGGTAGAAGGAGAAAATAACAGGAATAAGATGAAGTAGTGGAATGAAAGGAGATGAAGAAGAAATGGAAGAAGGAGAACGGGAGGAGGGAGAAGAGGTGGCAGAAGGAGAAGAGGAGGAAGAAGAAGAAGTGGAAGAACAAGAAGAAAAGGAGGAACCGCAAGTGGAAGAAGGAGAACAATAGGAAGAAGAAGAAGAAGTGGAAGAATGAGAAAAAGAGGAGGAAGAAGAAGCAATGGAAGGAAAGGGGAATGAAGAAGAAGTGGAACAAGGAGGAGAAGAAGAAGGGGAGGAAGAAGAAGTAGTGTAGGCAGAAGAAGGGCAAGAAGGAGAAGAGAGGGAAGAAGAAGCACAAGTGGGTGTAGTAGAAGTGGAAGAAGGTGAACAAGACGAAGAAGAAGAAGTAGTTGAAGGAGTGGGGATGATGCAGAAGAAGTGGAAGAAGGAGAAGAAGAGGTAGAAATGCAAGTGGAAGCCGAAGAAGGAGAAAAAGAGGGATATGACAAAGGAAAGAAAGAAGAAAAGGAGATGAAGAGGAAGAAAAGAAAGGAAAGGAGAGGATGAAGAAGAAGTGGAAGAAAGAGAACAAGAGGAGGCAGGAGAAGTGGAAGAAAGAGAACAAGAGGAAGAAGAAGAAGAGTAACTAGAACAAGAGGAAGAAGGAGAAGAAAAGGAAAAAGAAGAAGATGTGGAAAGTGAAGAAATTGAACAAGAGGAGGAAGAAGTAGTGGAAGGAGGTGAGATGAAGAAGAAGAATTGGAACAAGGAGAAAAGGAGGAAAAGGAAGAAGGAGGGAAGGGAAGGGAAGGGAAGAAGAAGTAGAAGAAGTGTGATTCACGCGTTGTAAATTTTCGACACTTCAATTTCTATTAGAACAAAAAAAAAATTCTATAACTTCTTTACCTATTATCACAAAGCATTTAGATGTAAAAATACATCTTACTGAATAAATATTTATTACAAATTTTTATATATTTAGTTAAATTTTTTAAGTGAAAAGTAAAAAAAATCTAAAATGACTTATTTTAAAAAACTGTTTTCGAAAAAAAAAAGTGATACATTTAAAAAATCTCTTTTTATAATTATTCTCAAACATAAAATTATAAAAACTTTTTTACTATAATAAAAATCTATTATAAATAAATTACTTACTTTTAAAATCACTTTTTTTAACATAAACAAATAATTCTATATAAAAATTATTTTTACATTAAAAACACTAATTTATTTGTTTTCTTTTTAAAATTATTTTATTAAATTATTTAATTTTATCTAGACTTATATTATTGTTAAAGTAAATTGATAGGTAGCAATGCATTGAGAGGGGGCTAAGAAGAGAAAAGAGTGACTAATACTAGTTTTAATTCTATGGTTTTTTATATTGATACGTACAATTTGAATATTGATAGTGTTAAATAAGTTTGGAATCATCCTCACTTTAAATGCTTAACTCATAGAACTAGAATTCCTTTTGCACAAGTTTTAACAGGAACTATAGTTAGTGTTTTCCTGCTTTAATATTGGCCATGTAAATGGTTGTTTGCAATACAATGATAGAATTCTTGATTCATTTTACATAATTCATGGAATGAATGCAATGGATGATAAGTACTGTTCTACAGAATGTTGGGATAATTCTATCATTTGAATAGTTTATGTCGGTTGAATCTGGTGATGAGTCATCACTTGTAGTATTTTGTGTTGATAAATTTAGAGATCCTGGTTTGATAGAAATCCAAACTATAGAAATATATGTAAAATAATAATAATAATAATAATAATAATAATAATAATAATAATAAAAAATAATGATCAAGATGATAGATAATAATATACAACTATAGTGATTATTTATTATGTTTCTTCAAATTAAGTGAAGATGGAACTCTCATCTACTGGTACAAAATTAAGTATTATTATTGCAAGATAATTAATTGAGAAATAACAAACTAAAATAAATAAAATTCTAAGCAATGAAAAAACATTAACCAAATAAAAAGTAACAAAATGATCAGAAAACAAAAAAAAACTTTCAACAAATGAAAACATATGAATGAAAAAATACATATTTTAATAGACCTTTAAATTAATTTTAATGGAAGAATTTTCAATAAAAAAATAGAAAATACTAATGAAGTAAGACTTCAATATTTATGTGATGTTAATGAAGTATGCAATTGTTTAGTAGCAAAATTTGAAATTGATTCTCGACAAAAATATGTAGAGTTGTATAGGAAATTAAATTTTATACTTTAACATATATCTTTTCAAAATTTCTTAATTTGATTATTCTTTAGCCTTATATATAAAAAAAGTTAGAATGAAGAGAGAAAATATTAAACAAATTAATAAGCAAATGACAAATTTAGAACTGAAACAAATACACATACTACATGTTTTTAATGTTTAGACTTAGTGTTAAAAATCTCAAACCAATGGTTATCCTAGAGTAAATAAAAGAAGCTTGGGTACTACGCTTTAGTTTCTATTCCTAACTTTGTCGAGGGAGCTTGAGGAGCAAGTCACACCTTACATACAAATGTTCATTCGAGGGTAAAGTCTGAGTGGGAAATTATCTCTCACTAGCATATATAGGGAATATAGATAGTGAAGCAATTCCTAAGTTTCTATAAATTCACATGCATGCGGTTGGAAAATTGTGAACATCTGAAAATCATAACATGTTTTATACATGACTTTGATTATTACATTGTTGGTATCAATTCAATTTTCACTACTACAAAAAAGGCTTTCTAAAAGGCATGTTTACATCAATTATGTTATAAATTTTGTAGGAAAACTTACAGTCGCAACATTGTAATTTTTTGAAAGATCATAAAACATTTCTTAGAAATAATTGTTTTAAAGTTTTTAATTTTAAAACAATTATCTTGAAAAATGTTTTACTAGGGTAAATTTATTTTCTCCCTGCCCTTGGAACTCCTTGATTCACTTTTTGCTCCCAATTCCTAATCAACTTTTGTTTGTGTCCATATATGGGGGAGAGATAGGTCTTTAGTTCAAATATCTCTTTTAACAAAATAGTTTTTCTTTGTGTTTTTTAAAATGATAGAATAGTTAATTTGGAAAATGAACATCAAAAGGGGTAATTCTTTTTATTAATAGTATATATATAGTATATAATATAATATTATAGATTATAGATATAATATGACAATTATGTACGTTGGATATAAATATTTTAAAGTAATTTTTAGTTAAATTTATAAGGTTGATTGACCTAGTGACAAAAGTCTATATATATATAAGGGAGAGATAGGTCGTGGGTCAAATCTCTCTTTTAGCAAAATAGTTTTTCTTTTTATTTTTTTTAAATTATAGAATAGGTATTCTAAAAGGTGGTCATCAAAAAGAGGAATTCCATTTTTATTAATAGTATACATTATAATATATATACACTGTAAGTGTAAAAGATTTTTACACTGACATTGACTCATAATTTTTCATTTATGTGACTTTTAAAGAACTAACTAATAAAGTTAACAAACTTACCATGAATGAAGGAGTATAATTGAATGCCAATGTATACCAATTAAACTCTAATATATATATATATATATATATATATATTATAGATTATTGATAATAGAATAATTATGGATGTTGGATATAAACATTTAAAGTAATTTTTTTCTTATAAGGTTATAAGGTTGATCTAGTTGCAAAGTGAGGAGACAGAGGTTGTAGGTTCAAATCCCTCATTTGACAAAATAGTTTATTTTTTAATTTTCACATAAGTATATGGGTAGAATATGTATTTTGAAAAGTGGACATCAAAAGAGGAATATTAATAATATAGATTATTGTTATTATTATTATTATTAGTATTATCCATGGACTCACCCTATATGGTACCTGCAAAAATAGTCTCATCTGGGAGCGAGTATAATTACCTGCAAAAATGCGTACAAGTACCTGTCTCGCCTCGCACCTTTTATATATATATATATATATATATATATATATAATTTAATATGATTACATTATATAATATTAAATATGATAATTTTGAGTAGATAATAGTACTAAAAATGTTATTTTTTATTATAATATATGATATATAATATAACTATAGAGTAAAAAGAGATATACAACATATTTTACACAAATTTAATAAAATAAAAATACAAGTTACAAGAAAATTAATTATTTATATAATAACTTAATAAAGTTACAATATTATTTAATATTATGGTAAGAAAAAAGGTTTATGCATAATCATATAAAACTTTAGGAAGTATTTTATAATTTGTTCTATGTTTGGTATTATGTTGGTTTGTTTTTTATATTATATTTATTTATTTTAAAAATATATTTATTTATTATCTCTATACATAAGTAAAGGTCGGGTCAGATATAAGTATATAGGTAGCCAGTGTGTACGAGGATGAAGATTAAAGTCATTGCTTGTGCAAGTATGAGACCGAGTATGGATATATTTCTTAAATGTGGATATGAGGATCAACACTGTAGTACCCTACCCATTGCTATCCCTATGCTAACTATCAATTTACTTTAACAATAATAAAATAATTAAAATGCTCTTACAATTCTAGTTCTCCATGAAAAGAAGAAAGTATTATGATTTTCATTATATTAATGAAAGTCTTATAAGTAATATATATGAGTTTAATTGGTATGTATTGTTAACATAACAAATTTTATATTGATTAATACTTTAAAAGTCATATAAATAAATAGTTATGATTGAACTAATTAAACTCATTTATATTTGTTTCTATGTTCAACATATATATTTTGTACTTATCACTTTGATTTTTCTTTTATAAATAAATAGTTATGATTGAACGTCAATGTATACCAATTAATTTTTAGACTACCAATGACTGTCAAAACATTTAGAATTTTGTACTTACATCAAAATTTTTACTTTTATTTTTCTTTTATAAATTAGATTTATACAATATTTTAAAATTAATTCCAACATCTATTTTATCTTGGTTAAAAAAATCCAATAAAAAACAAATGAAAATAACAAAAACTTATGTGTCAACATATGCAGGGAAGAATAATGAGGAGGATGAGTGAAGCACCATGATTTTTCATTTTTTCGAATTCCAAACTTTGGGCCATCATGTGCATTTTTTTTTCTTCCTTAAAATTCAAGCCCTCTTTACCTTGTTCTAAATTCAAAGAATCTTAGAAATTACTCTGTGGCAAGAGAGGCATCTGTTCTGTACAACCTTGCATGAACATAACTTTGTGTCTTATGTTCTTCTCGCAGAAAAAATTATTCATTATTATTAATATTATTTATTATTATTATTATTTTAAAAATAAATAAATGTTGCCAAATGTCATGTTCTATTGTTCAACTTATATCAATATTTAAGCAATAAGAGATAAAAATTAGAAATTAAAATCATTTATTTTTATTATTATTATAAATTATAAAGTTTAATTAGTTGACATGTATGTTATTCAACTTGAGTAATCTTTAAAGGAAAAAAATGTGAAAAGAGATTTTTTTTTTGTCAAATGCGGTATAAGTGTGTGACATTGTGTATCAATTCTAACATTTTATGTGTGGCACATTAAGGATTTAATTGATTATTGAAATGGAAGAAATATAATTAACCTTCTTTGTCCCTTTTTTAAGTTTCTATTTTTTTAGAAAATTTATGGTTTTATTTATTCTTTATCTGTAAAAGTTTCAAATTACATTAATTATTTCTTATTAATTATACCCATATTTTTTTGTGAATAAAAATAAATGAACATTTTATTAAGAGTGACTTTCAATGGGAAAAAATGGAAAATGACATAATAAAAAAAAACTAACAAGTGATACGTAAAGAATTTTAAATTTAATTATTATTTTATATTTATTATATTTTGAAACTTATTAGATTATTTATTTATATATAATTTATTTTTTTATTTTAAATAGATATTTGAAGATAGATATAGATATACTTGAAAAATAAAAATAATATATTACTTGAAAAACAAAAATTAAAGTACTATGAAGATAGATATATAAATAGATATTGATTATATTATATTACTATGTATTATACATAATAAAAAATTACAAGTATCTTTTAAAATATGCTAAGATCAATGTCCAAGCATTACAACATTTATTTGAATATAAAAATCTGATTTAAATATTAAAAATTATCTATAAAATAAATTTTATTAATTTAAAATTTATTATAAACAATTCATTGCTAACTTAAATTTTATTACTTTAAAATTTATTATAAACAATTTTATTATAATATAAATTTATGAAAATAAATCATCAAATATTTTCTTATAAATTATATATTTCATATTTATTATAAAATTTAAAAAAATATAACATAACTAACTTAATTTTATAATCGTTAAAGATATTTCAATGATTTTATAGAATATAATCATAATAATATTGTGATTGAATTAATCACTAATATGATTTCACACTCCTATAGTCAATATGAAGTACACACAAAAAACATGTGTAGTTCTTATTATTTAATTTTAATATCATATATCTTATTTTTATATATCAATCTTTTATATTCGTATGCATAATTCTGATGATATTATTATTTTTATATAATTCTAATTGATAAAAAGTCTAAAAAATTAATTTTCAACAAACAATTTCTAATAACCTTATAATTTTTCTTATTCTTATTAGACTTGTTTTTATATATTTAACATTCAATAAAAGTTATCTTTGTATATATATATATATATATATATAATATTCTTAAAAATTATTGTACAATGTATAATTTGACAATTTATATTTATATATTTCTTATAAAAGATTTGGATAATTGTGAGTCGTTCGGCATTTTAATGTAACAAAAATCATTGCTGACTCAATTTTAAAGAGACTTGACTACTTGTAAGTTATTAGATTCAGATTTTAAGTTTACAAAAAATATTTATTTGATTTAAATTTATTCACTATAACATAAAATAGAGTAAATTACAGTAATACTATCTCAATTTTCATCTCTTAATCTCCCTTTAACTTTAAAAACACATTATTTTAAGAATTTAATTAATATGTATTGTGAGGGTAAGATTTTTATACTGACGTTTAATCACAACCCTTAATTTATGGTATGTTTATCGACTTTACCAATTAATATTTTAAAAGTCATATAAATGAAGATATGTGATTAAATGTCAGTCTAATATACTTTTACAGTGGGCTTACAAAAAAAATATTTTTTTACAATGTCAGTACATACTCATTAAACTCTTATAATAATATATTCTATATGTTTGAAAACATTATACTGACAACCTTATCAAACCTTAGGCAGTCACTCTCTCAGTACGAAAGTAATGATTAAAAAAATAGAAATGTATATATAATTACACTAAATTTTAAGAAATGTTATTATAATTTACTCCATAAAATAATAATGTAAATTTGGATCCGTGGCATTGTTTTTTTATAGAACATATGACATTATTTGATTGCTTTGTTACTTGTCAATTTTTATTCTCAGTAATTATCTTATATTGCTCTCTTACCCTACATCCATTCTTTATGTATTTTTAAAGGAAGTTTTAGCTTTCCATAACTATTGTTTAAAAGTAAGGTTATCAATATTGAGAATGGGACTTCTGTAAATTCGATTTGTAAACTCATAGAGAGTTTACTTCAGATAAAAAATTAATAATGAAATACCTATAAATAAAATTTATAAATAATATAATCGCAAATTTAAAATTTTAACAATGTGTAGTATATAAATAACTCAAAATTGAATATATTTAAAAAACAATTGTAAAATAACAATTATTAAAATTAATAAGTACATTTACTAAGAATGAAGGATTTGTTTATTAAAAATAGCAAAAAAAAATGACTATTTTAAGTAAAAAATAGTTTAACCAAATACACAAAAAAATAGAAAGTTGCTTAAAATAAGTTTTTTTTTTAAAAATAAACTTAACAAAATGTACCCTTGGTTATAATATTATTGATTGAATGACTACAATCTAATGTGAATAATTACCCACTAAAGCCAATAAAAAATTATTAGATGAATTCTAGTTTTGAATAAATTTTAAGAGATATATAATTAACTGATATATGGAACCACCACAAATGTGTACATATATTCACATGGATCAAGTTTAATATAAACTAAAATTAATATATACTTGAAAATAGATGCTTGATTGTACTAATTAATGTGATAGATAAACGTAATGGCATATGACATGGATGAATCGAGGGTCGGAGGCTGTGGCAGAATCGAATCAAAATCAGAATCGTGTTTGCTATGGAAAAATTTCATTTTGCCTGAATTTATGGTGGAACAAAATCACTCAATCAAGTATTCACGAAACCTCTGTGTTAATGAGTGCTAGTCAGAAGCTATGGTGGAACAGAAGCTTTCACACAATGGGAATGCACTCAATGCAATGAGTGAAGCGAAGCGAAGAGAGGATTTAGGGATTTGGCGGAATGGAAGGGACGAAGTGAAGAGAGGATAAAACCTGTAAGATGCTAAACAACGTCGTTTTAGAGTGAATAATGGTTAAATGAAATTTTGGGGTAATATCATGAACTCGTGTGTAAACTCGCAAGTTTACTTGAGTTTACTGATATTATGACGAGTTTACCGAGTTTACTCAAAAAACGAGTTTACTCACGATTTAACTCAAAAGGTCCCTAAAGTCATAAAATCGTACGATTTTATGAGTTATAACGCGATTTTGATAACCATGATCAAAAGTTTTAGATGTAATTATGGATGCACACCTTAAATTAAATTTAATTATAGATACACCATTTTTTTAAATTATACAGACCCTTTACTTTTATGTACTCATTGCAGTTCTACCCCTCTTTTGAAAATTTTGTAATATCATACATAAATTTATTACATATGTACTGCCTAAGTTTTGTATGATATTATACATGTACCTTCTAAGTTTTGTATGCTATTACACATGCACCCCTAAGTTTTTTGAACAAAGCATGCCTAAAAGACACATACCTTATTCCGAGTATAGATCGTCTTCTTGATGGAGCTGTTGGACATCAGGTGATGAGTTTCCTAGATACATATTCAAGGTATAATCAACTTTTAATGTACCTACCCGATGAGGATAATACATCCTTCATAATAGACACTGCCAATTATTGCTATAAGGTCATGCCTTTTGGCTTGAAGAATGCAGGGGTGACATATCAACGATTGATGGATAAAAGTTTTAAGAATCAAATTGGAAGAAATATTGAGGTTTATGTAGATGACATAGTGGTCAAATCGGAAAACTATGAGAAACATGCAAATGACCTATTTGAAACATTCTCCTCTCTTAGAAAATATCATAAGAGATTAAACCCAGCTAAGTGTGTCTTCGGAGTTGAGAGCAGAAAATTCCTCAGTTTCATGCTCTTGCCCAAGGGATAGAGGTCAATCCTGACAAGTGTCAAACAGTCATTGACATGAGAAGCTCGCATAACCAAAAAGAATTATAGAAGATCACAGGAAGGTTGATGTCCCTTTTAAGGTTCCAACCACGGTTAGTAGATAAAACCAAACATATGGTCAGGTTAGTGAGAAAAAACTCCAGTTTGAATGGATAGTAGAAAAAGCCTTTTTCTTTGCCTCACCAACACTACTGAAGCTAGTTACTGAGGAAAACCTCTTGCTACACCTCTTGGCAATCAACGAGGTTGTTATGCGGTGGTGGTCCAAAAGCTTAAACAACTTTAAGAGCCCATATACTTCATTAGCCAAACACTCCACGAGCCCGAGCAAAGGTACCAGATTACTAAAAAGCTTGGCTTAACCTTGGTCATAATCTCAAGACATGTGAGACCCTACTTCTAAGGATATCAAGTGGTGGTCAAAACGGACTATCCCATCTTCAAGGTCTTGTGCAAACCTAAACTAGTAGGATGGATGATATCATGGTCAGTTGAGTTGTCCAAGTTTTGTCGACTTAGCCAAGGAGATGGGAGCAACAAAAGTGACGCACAACTTACTGTGTCTCAACTCAGTGGAAAATACCAAGTCAAATATTCTCTTTTACTATAATATTACTATGAAGTTAACAACTTCGAAAAACATTTCGATCACCTTACAATTGAACATGTTAAGAGAAATGACAACAACCGAGTCGACATCCTCGCTAAATTGGCCAGTACTAAAAAGTCAGGTCAATATAAGACAATCATCCAACATACCTTGGAGGAACCAACTGTTAGAAATCCTATGGGCCTATAGATGCATACCACATTCAGTAACCCGGGAGACTCCTTATAGGCTCACTATGACACAGACACCATGATCTCGACAGAAGTTGGAGAAGAACCTTCATTTCGATGACAATTGTACAATGAAGGCAATGATGAGTAGATGTTAGTAAAATTGGACTTAGCACAGAAGTTGATAATTATTAGTATCAAGATAAATAACAAACTGATAAAAATAACAATTGTAAAAATAACAAATATAATGATAAAAAATCTAAAAAGATAAAGTACTAAGTTAGTACTTCTACACAAAACTCATCTTCCTA
The DNA here is from genome assembly GCA_037954015.1 of Psophocarpus tetragonolobus. Taxonomy (NCBI): domain Eukaryota; kingdom Viridiplantae; phylum Streptophyta; class Magnoliopsida; order Fabales; family Fabaceae; genus Psophocarpus; species Psophocarpus tetragonolobus. The sequence goes on along the minus strand of CM075688.1, from coordinate 55,210,243 downwards.
CACACCCTTTTCTCATTTGAAGCTTTCATTCCATTCCTCCTTTGTGCCTTACAGCTTCTATTTCACCCTCCTAGAAAAAAAAACTTAGCTTTTTCCCACACTAACATTGTTCCTTAATTTTTAGTTATTTATTCAACTTCATTAAACACACGCGTCGTGCAAGGTGTGGAAAACACGCTATAGCCAACATAGTCAAATACCCATCGTTTAAGGATCAAGCTTTCCACAAAAAAAAGTATCTTTTTCCTTCATCACACCACAAATATAAGTTAAAGCACCACCTAAAGTGTTAATAGATCTTTGTTCCTTCACTTCTATTAGTAAGTATTGCAATAACAACTTTGAGTAGTGCCAAATGGGTAGAGAATGGTGACCTTGCCACGTTCCCTTCACTTTTATTAGTAAGTATTGCAATAACAACTGTGAATCAGTCTGGTAACCGGTTCGGTCAATCCTAAAAGTCAGTGGAAACAAATATCAGTATTCTAATCGGTGGTTCAACCGGTTTGTATTTTTTCTGAATTTTTTTTTAATTTTGCTATATCCACCCCTCATTTTCCTAAATCAACCAATTTTTAATTAAAAAACTAAGAAAATGTAGAAATATGAAGGTGTATTCAGTAAAATTATTTTTATCCTTTTATAATTACAACCTTAATACATTTTTTCTTTTATAATCTTAATTGTTATAGTACATTAATAATAAAAAATATTATTTTATTAACACTGATTCAACCACTAATTCAATAACGATTGAACAAATGAACCAGTGTTTTCACCGATTCCATCACCAGACCAGTTTTCAAAACATAGATTAATATACATGCAAATTCACGAAGGATAAGAACACTAAAGTCCTATGAAGAATTAAATCTATTTTGCTTCTCAAATTAAAAAGTTTTACACCTAATTGCTAAAATTGTTATTTTTAATATCCCTATGACAATTCACATAGAACTATTTACAATTTGTAGTATTTTTTACCTCTTAGACACTATAATTTAATTTTTAATTTAAATAAAATTCCTAATAGATGAAAACAACAAGAAAATATAAAATTGTTGGTTAAAAATTAAATTTTTACAGTTTTTATCAATTATAATTATATGAAAATATAATAACATAAGAAAAATTATGCATTAAAATATTAAAAAATTATATACAAAATAGCATATATGATATTAAAATTAAATTACAAGAACTACACATATTTTTTGTGTTTACTTCATATTGACTATATGAGAGTGGAATCATATACATGATTAATTCAATCACAATATTATTATGATTATATTCTATAAAATCATCCTCATATCTTTAACTATTATAAAGTTGGGTTTGTTATGTTATATATTTTTGTAAATATAATACATATAAAATATATATAAATTATAAGAAAATATAAGATATTTTTTATAATTTATATTTATGTTATATATTTTTTAAAATGTTAATAAATATAAAATATATAATTTATAAGAAAATATGAGATAATTTATTTTTATAAATTTATATTCAATAAAATTCCTATTATGATGATAACCTTAAAAAAATTGACAATTAAAAATCTTAATTTCAATAAAAAAATACCCACAATATCTTAAAAACATAATTTACATTGTATTGTTTATAATAAATTATTAATTAATAAAATTTATTTTATTAATAATTTTTATATTTAAATGACATTTTTATATTCAAATAAATTTGTGTAATGCTTTGACATTTGATCTTAGCATATGTTAAAACTTTTAATTTTTTTATTACATAATACATAGTAATATATAATTATTAATATCTATTTATATATCTATCCCCATAGTACTTTTTTTTTGGGTATAAATCTAGATAGAATCTGACTAGTTTCTTAAATAAATCTAATTGATTAACCACGGTAAATCTAAATAAGTTAGTAGGATTAGCTAGTACATCTGAATTCTATAAACTTTGTTGGGAAAGTAGTTTCACATCTAAAATCAGTACGGCAAAAGATGTCTACAGTTATATTTTTTATATTATTATTTAATAAAATTATATTTGAGAACCTAAAAAAAATAAATTAAGTTTTAAAGTGATTAAATTAAGATAAAAAAATTTATAAAACGAAACTATTATTTTATAAATTTTATAATAATCTAAAGCATAATTTATTGTTAAATTCTTTTTAATTTTATAGAAATCCAATACAAGTTAATTAATATATTTTACATGATTTTATTAAATTATTTTTATTTTTTAAGTTATATATGAGTTCTTTTATTTATGAATTTTCATAAATTTCTGTTGCTTCTTTCGAATATTCTCTTGGTGTATCTATCGGTCCAATTCCTATGTTTAAACCTCACATTACTTAACCAAATTCATTTGCTTTATATTTAAGTAAATATCTATATATCGATCTACAATTGTTTTGTATTTAAAATAGAAACAAATTTATATACAAATAAGTAGTTTAATAAGTTTCTAAAAAGATAGTAAGAGTAAAAAAATAATTAATTTGAAAACTTTTCACCTATCACTTGTTAGTTTTTTTTTCTTATGGTGCTATTTTTCATTTTTTTTTCATTGAAAATCACTCATAATAATTTTTATCTCTATGTGATAAAATGTTTATTTATTATTCTTCAAAAACAAAATATGGGTATAATTAATATAGTTTTAAACTTTAAAAAATAAAAACATAAATTTTTCAAAAATAGAAACTTAAAAAAGGGACTACCGGGTTAATTACTTTCCTTCTATCTCACTAACCAATTAAATCTTAATGTGTCACACATACAATCTATCTTAGGAGTGATAAGAGACAATGCCACAAGTTCCCTATTCCCTATTTGACCATAAAAAATCTCTTTCCTACAATTTGTTCTTTAAGAATAACATATATGCAAAATTATTTTAATTTTTAATTTTTATCTCTTGTTCTTTAAATATTGACCTAAATTGTACAAGATGAAATTTGAAAACATTTATTTATTTTTAAAAAATAAAATAACTATAATAAATAATATTAATAATAATGAAAATTTTTCTCTATGAGAAGAACACAGCACACAAAGCCTTATGCTATGTTTTCTAAAATGCTTCAGTTAGAACAAAGCAAGGAGGGTAGAGCCATGAAAACAGGTTCAAATCTATGGCTCAACCAGACCCACCATGAATACGGGTCGGTCGTGCAAAAAAATAAGACAAACAAGTTGCAATAGCTAAAAATTAACCCAGCTCACTTCAGACCCGACCCATACGGGTTCAACTCAGGTGGGCCGAGTCAGCCCATATTCAACCACTAAATATTTATTATTTTAGTATTTTATTATTTACTAATTATGTATCATTCAAACCATTAAACATTTATGATTTAAACTATTATATTACATAATGAAATAGAAAATATTTTTCTTAATTTTAAATAAAGACTTAATTAAATAATTAGTTTTAAAATTTTAAAGAATCTCAATTTTTAAAATAATTTTTTTATTTTTTGGTAGGTTGGTTGGTTGGCCTGTATAACCCACCAACCTGTGGTAGGTCGGGTCAGGTTAACAGATTGAGTAAGAAAGTTTAAATGTGTCGGCTTAGGTTGACTTGTTTTTCTGATAGGTCAAGGTGGGCTGACCCATATAGGCCAAACCAACCCGTTTTGACAGCTATAAAAAGGGTTTGAATTTCAAGAAAAAAAAAAGAAAGAGAGAAAAAATGTACAGTACGACGCTCAGTCCAAATCACAATTAGGAATTTGAGAAGATGAGGATGGGGGAAATCATGAAGAAGAACACCCTCGTTCAAACGAATGGATGAGAGTGCGTATATGTTGTTTTTACTTGCCCGCTACCTTTCTTCTCGTGCTGTTTCTTCAACTGTCCTCCTTGTTCTTTTTCTAGATGTTATCCCATAAGTTTTGGGTATTTTTATCTGTTTTTGATAAATTCATGTTTTTTTCAACCATGAGAAAATATGTCTGAATCAAGTTAAAAATGTCGTACAAATCTAATTGGGTAAAAAAATCAATGTAAAAATTTTTATATAATTACAAAATTCTAAATATTTTTATATTTACAGTGTTGCAAAAACCAATTCGATCATTAAACCGGTCAAGGAAAATGATCAATATATTAGTGGTCGGATAACTCAATCTAACCTGATTTATATATAAAAAAAATAAAAAAATGTAACATCACAATTTTCACTTTTTACATTCTCAAATCGCAAAAAAAATAAAGAGAAAATAAAAAAGTAAGAAATTATTTAAAATATTTTTTTAAAGAAAAAAACTAAACTTAACCCGAGTAGGATTAACTCGGTCTGAGTTACTGTTTTTTACTTGAACTAGTCAGTTCAAACTGAGTCAACTATGTTCCTGGTCTTTTAGAAAAACTGGTTTGATTATATGATAGGTTCCATCCGAATAGATTTTCACAACTATGAATATTCATTTGATTTGTTCAGCATAGAAGTATAAAAAACTTACTTCTCATCCTATCTGGAACTTCCTAGGGTTTCCTTCAATCGCATCTCAATTTCAGAAGTTCATCTCTAACTCTCTCTTGGTTTGTCAAGGTGGTTAACCGTGGCATTCCCTTGGAGTTCATGACCTATTTGGAGAATCAAACTCTTGATTTTTTTGCATGTAACCCTAGTGTCGAAAGACAAGGCTACTCATCCTGACCCTTATGGCTATGAAAGCAAAAGAAATGGCAACAGTTATATCATATATCCCAAAACACTTCTACTTTTTCAGCAAAACCCACAATTTTTTTAGGTATTTATATATATCTTTTCAAAACAAAAAGTCTCGAAGTTTCTATTTATTTTCTTTTTGTTCTTAATGTCCATTTTAATGTTTAATGAAATCATGTAGGCATGTTTTCTTTTCTTATGGGGAGTTTATTATAAGTGTGTTATGTAGGAGTACATAGGGGCAGTGAAGAAGATGTGTTGTGAATCCTTGGAACTAACGACTGAGGGGTTGAAGATAGGAGCAAGCACGAGCTTAGCAAATTCAAAGGATGAAAGAAGTGATACTTGCATAGGGGTGAATCAGTATCGGACATTTCTTACTCCAGTAACTTGATTGTTATTGTTATTATGGCTTTTGCAGTCTTCCTTGGTCACTAATGGGGTTTTCTTAAGCAACCAATTTATATGGCTATATTTTTTCCTGATATGCTTGAAGAAGGGACATCTTGATTAGTAAAGTTGTTTTGTGAATGCATTTTATATGGGTTGGTCTTTGAACATTCAATAGTGCTAATTGGGTTGTTTTATATATACTTTTGTATATTATGGTATTATTTTCTCAATGGCACATGGTTAATAAAATATTTTATCAGCAAAGGAAAATTCTGGGTTTGAATCACTTTATGTCAATTTTCCTCCATGTTGTCTAGGTCTCTTAATCCTAATTGTATTTGATTTTGTAAAATGATGGTATGTTAAGTTAAATTTTTGTCACTTTTATTACAATGAGTTCTGCAGTGTTGTTGAAAATTTTCATCTACAGGGTAAAGGAGGTGAAGAAGCTTTTGTTAAAAATAGGAATTCCAATTAATGATTATTCCTAAATCACTATATGTAAAAGGCAATTAAGATTTGAAATAATAATGTGTACTTTTGACACTTTTTAGACAATAATAGTTTGATTATGTAACGGAGAATGGAAAAAATGGGTATTTATATACTAGAAGAGTGATGATAACAATCACATCATATTTTTATTTTTTATGCAGGTTTTTTGTGACTTTGAGATATGTATAAACATAATATTTATATATATAGAAAAAAGTACTTTAAAACAATTACATTTTCAACGCTTATTAAAAAGAATGACGTCAACTTTAAAACATTTTTTTGTACATTTACTCTCTTTTTAATTTCAAAATGGAAAACATAATGTTGGTAATTTGATTAATCAGGTTGTGCCAATGTTGCTTAATATCAATGAAATTTCAATTTGGTAAATTCTTCATATAATTTGATATATTTTCCTTTATTACTTCAGCATAAATCATACATTCATTCATTCATATTTTACTCAATTTCACTGGAAGATTATATTCTTTAAATAATTATTTTTTATATGCACAAAGGGGAGAAAAGAAAGGTAGATATTTTTTTGCAAATTGTAGATCATGAATCATGAATAAAAAATAGCTTGGATTAAGTATACTCAGATTGCTTAGTCATCATAAAAAAGGAGGAGTTTATTAGAGTTTGTTGGAACTCACTATCAACCTCAAAAGATGAAGATGATATAATTTTATTAGGTTGATTAATATTAGCTTTATAGTTGTGATGATGAACTCTAAGCATAACCTAGGATGGACGTTACTCTCTTTTTAATTGAATGTTTGTGACTCATGCATCCATATAGGTTAGAAATATCTTTGTTTCATTGTGTATTTACATGATCTTTGAACAAATTTTGATTATTCTCCTAGATTCTTGACTTGGATTAGCCATTTAAAGCATGAATGAGATATTCATCTAAAATATTTTAAAAAATCTGATTTATCTCATTGATGTGGCAAGCAATTGATTTATGAAGTAATTTAGTTTATTGAAATGCATGAGTTGTAGTTTTAATATATTAAATTACCTTCATAATCGATTAAATGATGTATTAATTGATTAGAAACTTGAAATAATCTATTAATATGTGTTGGCTAAAACAGGTTGAAAGAAAAATTTAATCAATTAAATTGATATTGATCAATCTGGAAATGAGTTTTGAACATTTTAATCAATTAAATGCTCAAAATAATTTATTAAAGCAAAGCTAAAACGTTTTTATATAAAAGTTGAACATATAAACTTTGAAAAACTAAACAACATTTTCGAAAGATCAAATTGAGAGATCAATTCTGCGATTTTCAAAGGATAAAAAAGCTCTTAAACTTCTCTACAAGAAACTCAAAGATTGAATCAAGATCCAATTCGAAAATCCAAAGATTTCACATTTAACATTGAGTTTGTTGATAACCTGAATTTGCTCTATCCTTTGCATTAAATCTCTCAAGCGACATCAACCCTTTATTCTTTCTTTTAAGTGTTTTGGTTGTATAATTCTCATCTAGGTAGTTTCCTAGATATTGAAATTCGTGCATAGGTTTTGCATCGTTAGAATTAATTTTTTATAGGTTTTTAGGACTAGTGCATGTTGTGATTGCATGTGCTTGTGAGTTTTTGTGTATAACTCTATTTATTCTAGTGGATTAAATCCAAGAGAGGTTGTCTTGTGAATTGAAAACTAGATGTAGCCCTAGCTTTGGCTGAATCAATATAAATTCTTGTGTTATCTATCTTTATGCTATAAAATGGACTTCAGTCCATGGTATTAAAGTGTACTGGTCAAAGACACGTTAAACTTATATTTGACTTTTCTTATACTCTTATTTTAAAGTGTTGTGAGATTTAGTTAAGTTACTTTCTTTGGAGAACGTGGATCTACAAGGGTTAGAAAGAGTAGTCTATGTGTTGTAAAAATTTTCACATAGTATTATTTTTTGGCTGTCAATAGACAACTACCATGACTTTTTCACATAGTAGTCTATGCATTATCGTTTTTCCCTCCATCACCAACATACTAGTTTTGACAAAAGTTGTTATCACTTGCACAAAATAAGCATGGTTCATTCTTTACCCAAGTTCCAAAACCGGTGATATTTGTGTATATTTTTCATTCACACCATTTTATTTCTTCTCCTTCTTATAGATCCTTAAAAATTGACAATAATGCATTTAGTTTAAAAAATAGATCCTTAAAAGAATAAAAGTTTATCAACACTTGATCAATATGTTCCCATGTACCATAGTTTTTCTTGACGTTAATGCTTTGAGAAGATGTTATAAGCTATGCCAACAATTTTCAATAATTCATTCAAAATATGCACGAAAGAGGACAAGATACCCTTTGTAAATTAATTCGTGTAAGAAATGTCTTTCAACTAAAAATCTTTACTCCAGGAGACACTTACAAGACTATGACTTCCAAGTTACATTTCATTCTCCATAATCTTCAATGTCTTTTTGGTTACCAAATTTATACCTCTAGGCGTTAGGCTTGACTTTCAATGTATACACTAGATTATGTTGGATAAAGTTGATGACATAAATACAAGGATAAACTATGTTTTTGGTATATGAACTTTTTCAAATTTATGATTTTGGTACATAATGTTTTTATTGATTGGTCAAAGTATACACACATTTTTTTTGTCCAACATTTTAGTCCTTCTGTTTATTTTATCTGTTAAGTGGTGACATCACCAAAAAATTTAGTTAATAAAATAAGAGTAAATTATGATTTTTTTTATATAAAATTTTTCAAATTCATGATTTTAGTAGACAAACTTTTTAGGCTAAATTATACATGATGCCCCCCTATTATGGCACTTAGGTACTTTGTGTCCCCTTTATTTTTTTTGCTCAGTTATTGGCGCTGAACTTTTTAAAAAGTATAACTTTGCCCTTCTGTTAGATTGAGATCGTTGACTGTTAGAAATACAATGTTGACTTGAAAATTACCAAAGTAATTTAGGGTTTTGGTTGTCCTTTATTGCAAATAGATGCAGTGAAGTTCTTCTTCTTATTCTCATCCACACTGAGCTTCTTCACCTTATTTCCCATTTGTGCTTTCTTCCATGGAAGAAAGTGGAAGTTCCTATAGCTCGAATTCTCAACCTAGAAGGCGTTAAATGATGTGCAGTTGCAGGATGTAAGCTCCATTGGTCACATCATGGATGCAACAGAACCTAGGGAGAAGATTTTATGAGTGAGGCATTAATGTTAAGCACAATATTGAAAGTTAAGGTGTTTGTTTTTTACATTTTTCATGTATAATTTGTAACCCATGTTGTCAAATGGACAAAATGCAGGTCATAAGGACTAGAGGATGTATTTTTTTTAATGGTATGATCCAGTGATGAACAATAGAGAGCAAAGAATCATTCTTGGTTTGCTCAAGAGGGTGGAAGAGTTTCAACAATCAAACTGTAGACAAGAAAAAAATATGCAAGAATTGAACAAAAGGGAAATGTTACTTGGTGTTGAATTGATTTTTTGTTTAGGAATTGTGTTCATTCTTATTGTCACCATTGTTGTTAGGGGTAGCTAATAATGTTAGGGTTGTTTGGTGTAGTGTAGGGGAAATTGAATGTATGAAAAGAATGCATTTGAATTTATGTATTGTGTCATTTAGATGTAATAGTTGAGTAAGATCATTGTCTAATATTATGTTACATATAATGAGATGTTTTAAGTTAATTTCATATTGTAATGGTAATTTGAAGTTGTCATATACCCTCCTATAGCAGATCTCTTGAACCATTTAAGTGAATGTTAATTTGAAGTTGAAAGTTGTGGTGAAATTTCAAGAACCATACTAGAACCTTATCAGTAGTTGTTAATTTGAAGTTGGCAGATAACCTGCTATAGCAGACATCTGCAACCATTTAAGTAAATATGAATTTAAAGTTGAAAGTTGTGGATAAATTTGAAGAACTATACCAAAACCATATCAGTAGTTGTTAATTTGAAGTTGAAAGTGAATGTGTAATTGCAGAACCATACAAGCCATATCATTACTTGTTAATTTGAAGAAGCATAGTAGAACCATATCATACCAATATGCTGAAAACTAACATGTCATATCATACCAAATTTTCTAATCTGCCAAATATTGTAACCTATGAAATACTAATTTGTCATATAACACCTAAATACCAATGAAAACTATTGTGGCTGCTATATGATAGTATAATCTAAACCAATGTGGCTGCTATATAACACTTAAATAGCAATGAAAACCAATGAAAAAGCAATTCTAATCTGCCCAATATTTTGTTCAAGTATGCATAACAGACCCATAATTCAATTTGACTAGACCAGTGCAACCCATATACTAGACCCATAATTTAGTTTTTTATAAATGCAACCCATAATTCAGTTATAATTTGAATTTCACCAGACCAGTGCAATACTATACCATACTAGAACCCATAATTTGATTTTCAACTTCAAATACCAAACCAAAACTTACTATCTCTATCATCATCAAGATTTGCACATGTTTGAGTTGGAAAAACTGAAGTATGTAAAACATGTTAGACACTGACCAAATTAGCATATATAAATACAAAAGGAACAACCTCAGTTGACCACTATTTAATTTCCAACTACCTTACCCTATTTTACACCAACAACAATAAAGTAAATAGGAAACCAACTAAAGTGGCAACACATGAAACTTTCTCTCAAACCTAGACATTGACCCCATTCAACAACAAGTTCAAAAATTCTAATTTGAAGTAAAATAATGTAAAACCATCACACCACAACAACAAAATGACAAAACATTGACCACATTCACTTACCTAGAACAGTATATAGAGCTCTTTGTCTTTCCTTCTTTCCACATCATGTCATCTTTCCGACACCGTCAACGGTTTTCTCCTTCAATCCCTAACCTTCAACCACTCACCAATGCTTAGGGTTTCACTTCTTAGAGAGTCAATGGCAAAAAAATGTGACCAACTTTCCCTCTCTCCAGGCAGGGCGCAGTGAAAATAAATAAGAACAGAATTACCTTTGCATAATAACCCATTGCAACAATTTAATTATGTTTTAATTTTGAAACTAAGTTTGTCAATTCATTAATTACAGTTTTAGGGTTTTCACAGAAGTAAGTCACCGTTGTCTTCTAACAGTCAATGGTCTCAATCTGACAAAAAGAAGAAACTTACACTTTTTAAAAATTTTAGGGGCAATAAATGAGCAAAAATAAGTGGCGCAAAAAGTACCAAGTGCCAAAATAGGGGGTCATCGAGTATAATTTAGCCAACTTTTTATTGACTAGTCAAGATCTACAAATATTTTTTTTGTTCAACATCTTAGTTTTTCTATTTATTTTTGCTATTATGTGATGACATATTATTTTATTAATTAAATTACTAGGTGATTTTTATTACATTTTGTGTTAGTTTTTTTTTCATCACGAATTAAAAAAAATATTATTCATCTTCTTTCCAACACTTCCTCTACCTATTCCACTACCTCATTCCCATGTGTCCCTCTACTCCATGTAAAGTCCACTACTATGACCGATTTAACATAAAATTTGAATACTAAAACCCCAAATTTGAAAAGCTTCATGTATCAAAAACATATTTTACCCATAAAATAATAATAATTAGAGTGACACGTCACTACGTAACGGCTAAAATAAAGGGAAGATAAAAAATGTTAGACAGAAAAAATATTTGTATACCTTTACTAGTCAACAAAAAGTTTATATACCAAAACCATAAATTTGAAAAAGTTCATGTATCAAAAATATAGTTTATCCTATAACTCCATAAGCTTCTCAAAAAATTTGGAAATATTGGGAAATTTTTTCCAATAACTCTATTCAATCTCCTTCTATCTAAAGCTAACATGTTATTTCAACTACTACTTTTTATTTTTCTTTTACCATTACATTGACTATCCTAATAGGATTAATCTATCTAAAAATGATTTTATAATATTTTAGTTTAAGTAATAATAACTTATACATAAATTATATGAATGAAGAACTATTTTGATCCCTGAATTAAATATATAGTCGCTGCACTTGAATCTCTAAAAAAATTTGTTTGGCAAATTAGTCCCTCTTCTACTATCCAAATCCATTTCTAAAATGATATTTCAATCACTTTTAAGTGTGTTTAAAATATACAATGTTATGTACAACGCTTTAGAAACCAATTTGCATAATAATATAAATATATAATCATCAAAGACTAATTTTAAACTAGGTTAACATGATTATTTTTTTAAAATTATTAATTATATAAATATAAATATATAATCATCAAAGTATATATTTTAATTCTTTTATATTAAAACATCAATGAACAAAAAATGAAAAAGAAATATTTAATTAAAAGCACTAATTTATTTTGTTTTCTTTTTAAAATTATTTTATTAAATTATTTAATTTTATCTAGACACAATTTTAATTAAAATATAATTTAGAAAACTACTAAAAAAGTAAAATATTTAGTTATAAATATCCTCTACTAGACATCGAATCAAATCAATGATGGACACAATTACCTGCTTCATCGTGAAATTAACATACTATCTCAATGCTTCATGTCACAATTTTTTTAAAGATTTTTATTTTATATTTTAAAATTTTGAAATTTCTAATTTTATCTAGATATAAAATTCTAAAATACATAATTTATTATTTTTTAAAATTTTAAATTTTATTTTTTTTTATTTTTTATGTTTCAGATATAAATTTTTTAAATATAAAAATAATTAAGTATATATTTTTTTATTAGAATATTTATAAATATTGATAAAAGAAAAAAAATATTATTTGAAATTTTTAAAAAAATGATTTATATTACATAGACACAATTAGTGATCGAAAGTCACATTAGGTAAACAAAATTCATGCAGTTAATAGCTATTAGTCTAATGTTCCTAGACAGAAAAGACATTTTTTTAGAATGATTGATCTCATCTAATTTCTACACATTGAACAATAAGTTTTATTACTTAGTGCTTTTTTAAATAGACCATTATACACATTGAATATGTATTCTAACGTGTATATTGGATTATGTAGCATGAACAATTGTGGCACACTTATATGCACAAAAACAACATGCAAACTTTTGAAAATTTTCATTGTCACGAATGAGCATGCAAACATCACAATCGAATTATGCTTACAAGTCATCCATGGATCTTTCTTCCTTTTCATCTTTTCGCATTTAAGTTAGTAGAAATTCGTCAATGAATCTTATTATAGACAATGTGCAAAGTGTTCATCGCAAGAATAAGATAAATCAACTAGAAAGAAAACAAACATCAAAATATCCCAAGAAGCAAACAACATCCAATGATGGTAGACAAGAGCATATTATCATTAGGTTACCCATGATTATTCTTTCAAAAAATTTTGTAAAAATTACGAGTTGTTAATGATATTTTTTTAATTTTTCATGTTATTAAAATATACTTTTTCAATATCTAACAATAATTATTTACTTAAATTTAAATAATAATTAAATTTAAAATAACAAACAATACATATTTTAGTATATTCAAATATTTATTAGAAAATGATTACCACCCAGTACAAAACAATCATGTTCAAACTTATAACTTTCACTCTATAATTTTTTAACCATTATATAATACAACATAGAGATGGTGACAAAAAATCCATAACTCTATATATATAGAGATTGAATAATGCACCCCACTAACTTGCTAGCAATGTTGTAAGCATCTCAGGGGATTTTCTAAATTAATAAATTTATCTGGTAATGATAATGATTCTCTTATCTGTAATAATTAGTATACAAATTTTTTGTTTTTCAATTTATTCTTCATAACCACTTAATAATAAATTAACTTTCTTACCAAATCGATGTTTTTCTTTCATAATTTTGCAAACTACTCTTATATTTTGATTTTTTTTTCTATTTTTCTTCTGTTCTTCCCTTTTATTTATTTACTTTATCTACTACTTATTTTCTAAATGAGATAACAAAATAAAAATATAAACACACTCATAGCAACACCTTATTTTCGCTAGTAACTATTAAGATCAATTTTAAAATTTAAGATTGTTTATCTTAAAGTACACTTTTTATTTTAAAAAGATAATTTATCAGAGCCTCTATAAAGGTTCAAACAGCCCCACTAAAACCAAAAATTAAAAATTCAATATAGTGTGTCATACATATCCAATCAGTGAATATAAACAAATATTACAAACAATTATTTGTGCCTATAATTCATAAGAAATTGGGTATGCTTATTGTCAATCCAAAACCATTCTTCTTTATGATTTATTGATAAGAACAACAACACAATGTAACTTGAAGTCTACCAAAGGAAAAGACATTCATATTTTATTGTCAATTTAACAGAATTGCAATAAGAGGAAATTCCAACATAAATAACAACAATCTCAAGAACACATTGTAACATGAGAGGTTCTTGAGACTACACTCAACCGAAGTCCGGATTTAAAAAAAAACAATTACAACATCTACTTCTTAAAAAAGGTTCATATGTATGTTTGAATGAGTATTGAAAAAATTGATTTTAAGTGAAATTGATTATGATTAGATTGATTTTGAGATAATGAAATTTATATTTGAATGTTTTTATTATAAAAACAAATTCAGAGTAAAATCTATTATAAAATTCTTCATCTAATGCAAAAGCTCGTTTCTACAGAGTTGTGAATATTATATTATAATATAGCATGAGCTATGTCAGAAATATTTTTATTCACTCAATACATTTTTCACATAAAAGTTGAAATTGGAACAGAAAGGTGGGATGTGCAGAAAAGATTTTTCTTTTAAAACCAGTGAATTGAACTAATTTTAAAATCAGTTCAGTTCGAAAAGAAATGATTTAAAAATAGTTTGGTTCAAATTGGAATAGTTCAGTTAATGTTTATTGAACTAGTCTGATTTAAATCTCATTTAGTTTGGTTTAATTTAGAATCCACTATTATACAACTGTTTTAAAGAAACAAAAATCCAAGTGTTTTAAAGAAACAACTGTTTACATTTTCTTATGATAAATGATATTGGATGATTTTGGTGACATTTGATGCTCATTGATGTATAATGATTTGAAGTATTTGAAGTTTGATGAATGTAGGCAGTTATTGGGGGGTAACTTTGCTTTAGATGAGATGTGTTACAGGTGTGGTTGAGGTATGTGAGGTTAATGTAATCTGATACCAAATATGCATGCAAGTGAAGCTAATCTGGTTTCTTACATTGCGATCCTGGTACCAAATATGCATCTAGGTGGAAAAGGTACCCATGGGATGTACTTTGAGGACAATTATTTGTCATGAGGGTTAGGTAGACTTTAGATAACACTGCCAAATAAGTATGTTAAGACTTCAATTTTTGTTTGATAGGTCTGGGTGGATGCCTGACACCAATGGTGAGAAGTCTATGGTCGCTATGATCTTTGAACTTGATAAATAGTCTTGACATCTCGTGTCAAGTCAGTATGAGGAGTTGAGTGTTTATGCTCGGGTGGAACATAAATATAATTGATTGTCATTATCCTTGGTGAATTCAAATTATGGATTGATGATTGTATTTTGTAAATTGAATTGATGGATTGATGATGATTATATTTGGTGAATTGAATTAATGGACTGATGATTATATTTGGTGAATTGAATATGATAGATTCGGTGAATTTATACTATGTTTACCCTTGCTTTTGTGTTGTTTTGTATGACCATGATGATTGTGCTTTGCAGGGAGGGGAGTAGACAGTGGTGAAGATGTTGTGAGACAGGAGGATGATGTGTGATTGTGACATCCCAAAATATTTATACTATTTCTACCATTATTTCATTAAAGTTAATTCTCTTTCTTAATAACTATATTTTCAAAATACTGAGGTATAAAATTTTCATTACATTACACCAAATATTTCAACATATATCTCAATAATTTCAAAGTTCAAAACAAATATAACATAGTATATATAGCATCAGTTCGCCCAGCGAACCATGTTGCCTAGTGAGTCGCAGGGTAGCTCATCCAGCGACAGTCGTCACCTAGGGAGGACCCTGCATCAGACTGTCCCAGTAATAAGAACTTCACTTAGTGAGACACGTCACCAGGAAAAAACCTTGTTTAATTCCAAACATAGTATAATTTACACTGAGCGAGAAAGTTGCATTTTAATCCCAACAAAAACTAAAGCTCGTTGGGCGAGACCTAGCGCCCAGCAAGACTCTACAAATAGCAAAACATCCTATAACATGCTCCAAACAATCCAATCATGCATAAACATACTTTATTTCATTCAATCAATTCCTAACATGGAATTTACTAGATGCATACATGTCTTTTCTTAATCAAAACATCACTAATACATAACTCATACTACATAGATGTATAACATGTCATTTTTTCGTTAAAATACACCTTACAATATAGATAAATCATAACTCATAACTAAGTTATTCCTGTTATTCTATTCTTTAATAATTACATCAAACACCAAAAGCTTAAACAAAGTTTAGTTAAGACATATTAAACTTTAAGTCAAATATTCCATCATAACCATGTGTCATCTACCAGTCTCCCAGCATCTCACTACTATCTGCTCTCGTGTAATGCGCGATCATCACAGTCATACAAAAACAACACAAACACAAGGGTAATCGCAACATAAAAGTCATTCCATCATCACAATAAAACTATTACATTCTCAAATGTTATCATCAATTATTCATACTCAATTCATCAAACAGAATCATCAATCAATCTAAGTGCATGACCCTGCACCTCAAAAAAACTTGCCACACCTTAATAATTTAATTAATAAAAATTAAATTTAATTCCTCGTACCTCCTATTCTATAATTTATAACCTATTAATTAAAACAGGTTCTTACAATGACTATGCTAGAGGATTAGATTTTGAAGTATAATATGTTTGAGTGAACTTTGTGTAAATCTCTTGTGTCTTTAGTGTAATTATTAAAGTATTAAGTAGCATGAATAACTCAACTATGTTTTGTAAAGAAGTTACAATAGAAGATGATGCATTGTAAAACAATTAGTGTATAGGATATGTATGCATGAATGTTGAAGGTTATGTGGTGAGATTTAGCTTAAATACAATGTGTTTTTGTTGGGCATCATGCAACTGAGCTCTGCACTCTGCATGATCTCATTGAGTTCAACAGTTTTGCCAGGGAGATTTTAAAGTTTTACGTCTAGCGAGGTGTCTCACCCAGCGCAAAATGGTCTTGGGTTGGATTTTAATTGGGTTTGCTCCAGTGAAGCATCTCACTAAGCGAAGTCCCTTCACTAGGATAGTCTATACAAGGTTCTCTCTGGGCGAGCTACCCTGTGTTTTGTCGGGCGATGTGGTTTCGCTTAGCGAGTTGATGCAGTGTATTTATGATTTTCATTTTTTTGAAATTTTATTGTTATAGATCTATGATGAGTATTTGGATCTTTTTTAAGAGTTGAAATGAAAAATTTATACTGAGTTTCGTTTGTTAAAAATCTAGCATAGGTAGTAATTAGTTGTTGAGTAAATGTATTAATTATGGGGTGTTACATGGTTTCACACTGGGTAAGACTTATATTTTATCAACAACAATCCATTATTTTAAATGTTAGACGAAAATCAAATTTGTTGACCATTTGTTACTTTCCAGTGCACATTGGATATTGTGGTTATTAATGTTAAAAAAGAAGTAATTTATTATTTGGATCCATTGCATTGTAGGCCTACCACAAAAATACAAATGAAGAACTTCTTTTACATGTAAGAATCATCAGTCCCGCTTTGTGTGTTAATATAGTTAGTTACTTATACATCAGTTGTTGATTTGTTTTTATTAACTAGGACCTTACAAATGCATAATTCTCAAATAGGTGCATTGGTATCAAAGATAAAGTTAAATAACATTAGTTGGATACCAATCAAGGTAATTTTCAATTATTATGTGAATATCATATTATGATGGATTATATTAATCATATTTGTGCCTTTGGTTTTATTTTTGTAGTGTCCCAAACAACCCCATTCAAATTATTGTCAGTATTATATATGCTGATATATGAAGATATAATTAATTGCTAGCAAGAAACAATTCACAAAGGTGTATGTGATCTTGGTAATATATTATTACCTTTAACTACAATTTAATTCGTTTTTAATTTCATATTTATTAAATTTTTGTAGTATTTCCTAAGTTGTTATTCCCAAAAATATTCAAATTATCAAACCACTAAAGTTCAGGAAGAATGGACTCAATATGTGATTCATAAGTATTTATTATAAGTTAGTCATTATGTCATGATATGTCTATTACATAATGATTTGTTGTATATATCTAGTCTCTAAATACTATGGATCTCTTGACAATTTCATTATATTTTTTTCTTTTTTTGACTATATTTGAAGTACTTAGAAAAATTAACTTACAAATTCTATAAAAAAAAAGTGTTTTTGATTGTCATGGTTTCTTCATATTGGATTTTGGTGTTAATCATTGATTGATTAAAGTTGTGTACAATCTAATAATCAACTTCATGTTAATCTATGATTATTTATTTTGAATTTTTGGAATGCATTCTTTTCTATTTATAACTTCATGATTTTGTTAGAACTCTAAAATAACACAGAGCATAAAAAAAAAGTTGGTTATACTAAGTTGAAGCGTGTATTTTTTATTATAATTTTAGTTTAGATTTTTACATTGTGATCTAACAATTTGATACATTGTGGTACAATAGATTCTGGTAATATTGAAATTGAAAGAAAAAAATGTGTATTGACATGAGTATATTTATACTCATGTTTATTTATAAGTTATGTTTATATATTAGTTTGTTATATATTTAAGTACAAGATTTATTATGGATACAAATTAAAATTTTAGATATATTTGATTTTAGTTTAAGTTTATGAAGAATAGATAGTTATTTATATGTATAGGCTTTAAAAAATACCTATTTATATAGCATTTTTTTAAAGAAATGTTATTTATAAGAAAAAATAAAATTGTAGTTTCATTTAGAAAAAAGATAGCGTTTTTTTTTTTTCAAAAAACGCTATCTTTATAAATAGCATTTTTTTTAAAATCTTGACTTTTCTCTCTTTTCGGGTCAAAGTACCTTGGATTTGAAAAACTTGTTTTTGGTATTACAAATTGGCCAAATAGCTCGAACAGGGAGCAACTCTGAAACCCTAGTTCCTAGCATTCAGGTAGGTAGAGGTCATACTCAATTCCCTTCAAGAATTATGGCCTCAGTATTTAGCTTCATCTCTTTAGCAGTCCTTATGTACACACGAAGCTACACTTCATGAAGCTGAGCTTCACTTCATTTCAATATATGTTAATCTCCAGAGTTTCAATAGCATTATATAAATTCTATATAATTAAAAAAGACAATATCTATAGTCATTTTTTGCGTACTGTAATATTTATACAAGTTATTTGATTTATTCTTGGATAAACGTTTCCATAATTGCTTTTTCTGCGCTTTTACTATGCCTAGGATATAATTTTTGAACGAAATGACTAGACTCTGATTTGAGTAAATTTGATAAGTTCAAATGGAAATTTGCTCAATACTTAAAGAAGGGTTTGTGTTTGTGCTCTCTATACGATTATTTAAAAGTTTGTTCTTGTTGGTTTCAAACTACTGTAAAAATTTAAACATCTCATAAACAATTAATTACTTTAACTATACCTAGTAATAACAACAACAATTCATTTTCATCACAATTTAATTAATAAAAATACCAAATTTTATTAAATCAATAAATAAAACTAAAAATACTTAAATATTAATGGAGGCACACAACACTTTAAAGTTATCACATCATATAAAAATAATCGAGACAATCGGCTGAGTTTAGCTTTAACCATAAAATTAATATAAAACTTAGACTATATTGAAGCATTATAATATGTTAAATTTATTGAAAGGTTGTCTACATTCACCCCTCCGAATTCCATAATTTCTCTTACATGTTTTTTAATTTCGCATTTCATGTATGTGGGACCATACATTTATGGATTGGTGAGCAATATGCAAAGAGGAAATATTTGTTCTAGATATGGCACTCCATGTGAAATTGTTACCGTAGTTGTTTGGTTTCTCATATTATTTGCTATTATTTTTATCTTTTTGTAGATATTTTCAATTTTAAAAAACATAAAATATATCTATTTTTTGAAGTGAATGTATATATTTTTAAATTTAGAATTTAATTGGTATACACTGTCAGTCTAAAGATTTTTACTCTAACATTCAATCAATCACAACCTTTCATTCATGGTAAGTTTTTTCATTTTATTAATTAGTTCTTTAAAAATCACATAAATGAAAACTTATAATTGAGCACAGTGTAAAAAATTGGTATACCAATTAAACTCCTAAATTTAAGTAGAATTTTGTTATATATCTATATCAACAAATAAATCAAACAGAACCATAAAAAAAAAGCAAGAACAAAATCAAATAATAAAATTAACATACATCTAATAAATAATAAAATGCACTATGTATTGTAAAAAAATAAAAACTAAATAACAAAATACACTATGTATTGTAAAAAATAATAAAAAAGTGCATAAATTTTAATATATAATAAAAAAACGTAGTAGTATATAAGTTAAGAATACACTCTAGAGAGTACAAAAAATAGAAATGCTTATAAATATATAAATATTCAGAAAAAAATTAAAATAAATTAGAAAATTTAGTGCAATAAAAATATAGAAACACACTAGAACTTTTAATTAATATAATATAATTATATATAATAATAATTATTATTATACTAATATTTAACATGTAATATAATAATTATACTAATATTTTGAAAAGGTCAAAGTCCTTCCTCTAATGTTGCTTCTCAGTAAAACTATCTATTAAAATAAAATTTAAACCAAATAGAATAATTATTTAATTCTATTCTATCCCCCAAACAAACACTTAAAGAAAAAAAAATATTAACTATAAAGCATTGTAGGCTTTACACTAGGTAAACATTATTTTGAAATTATGTTGCCACTGATCTCTTTCTTATATAATTGAAAAATTGTTTGTCTAATATTATTTTACTCAATGTGGGGACTTGATCAATTTTTTATTATCCCTTGTCCAAATGATGTAGGAAGATATACTTTTTAAAACATTTAAAAAAATGTTTTAAAGAAAAAGATTTTTACAACATTTAAAAAAGTGTTGTAAAACATCTAACTTTTTACAACACCAGCTTTTACAACACTTTTAAAAATGTTTTAAAAGGATTTAAATAAGGGTTGTAAAAAATCTATACATATCATCTAGAGTTGTTTTGTATTTAAAATAGAAACAAATTTATATAAAAATAAGTAGTTTAATAAGTTTCTAAAGAGATAGTAAGAGTAAAAGAATAATTAATTTGAAAACTTTTCACTTATCACTTGTTAGTTTTTTTTTTCTTATGGTGCTATTTTTCATTGAAAATCACTCAAAATAATTTTTCTCTCTATGTGATAAAATTTTCATTTATTCTTCTTAAAAAATGGTTATAATTAATAAAAAATAATTAATATAGTTTGAAACTTTAATAAATAGAAAATAAATAAAAACATAAATTTTTCAAAAAATAGAAACTTCAAAAAGGGATTACCGAGTTAATTACTTTCCTTCTATCTCACTAACCAAATCTTAATGTGTCACACGTACAATCTATCTTAGGAGTGATAAGAGAAAATGCCACAAGTTTCGTATTCCTTATTTGACCATAAAAAATCTATTCTTACAATTTGTTCTTTAAGAATAACATATAAGTAAATTATTTTAACTTTTAATTTTATCTCTTGTTCTTTAAATATTGACCTAAGCTGTACGAGATGAAATTTGGTAACATTTATTTATTTTTAAAAAAATAAAATAATAATAATAATAAATAATATTAATAATAATGAATTTTTTTCTCTAGGAGAAGAACACAACACATAGAGCATCCTGCTATGATTTCTAAAATGCTTTCAGTTAGAGCAAAGCAAAGAGGGTAGAGCCGTCAAAACAGGTTCATATTTGTGGGCCAACCCGACCGACCATGAATACTGGTCAGACGGAAAAAAAAAAGAAAAACGTGTTGTAATAGCTAAAAATCAACCCAACTCACTTCAGACTCAACCCATATGGGTTTAATTCAGATGGGCCGAACCAGCCCGTATTCAACCACTAAATATTTATTATTTTAATATTTTATTATTTTACTAAATACTTATTATTCAACCCATTAAACATTTATGATTTAAACTATTATATTACATGATAAAATAGAAAATGTTTTTCTTAATTTTAAATAAAGACTTAATTAAATAATTAGTTTTAAAATTTTAAATAATCTCAATTTTTAAAATAATTTTTTGATTTTTTGGTAGGTGGGTGGGTTGGCCTGTATAACCCACCAACCCGTGGTAGGCCGTGCTGGGCTAACAGATTGAATAAGAAAGTTTAAATGAGTCGGGTTGGGTTGACTCATTTTTTTTATGGTAAAGGTGGGTTGAGCCATATGGGCCAAACCAACCTGTTTTGACAGCTATAAAAGAAGGTTTGAATTTCAAGAAAAAAAGAAAAAGAAATGGAGAAAAAATGTACAGTATGGCGCTTAGTCCAAATTACAATTAGGAATTTGTCTATATTTTTGGACAAGTTTAACTCAAAACAAATAATATACTACTGTTTTGCATGTTTCTATTTAACCTTTATTTGGTGTTGACTATTGTTGACTATTGTTATGCGGTTGTATAAAAGCATGAAAAATCTCCGACGAAAGCTAATGGAGGATCCATTGTCATGCATAATAAGTATTACAGGACGTGGTTGTTACTTCATGAAAAAACATTTGTATTTAGGGTTTAGTTCAAAATGTAAAGGAAATAGTTTCAACTTTTGTTTGGATAATTGGATAGTAAAAAGTTAGGAATTTTTTAGGAGTTAGTATTTTTTTTAAAAAAAAAGTTAGATAACAAAAAGTTATAAATTTTTTAAGAGCTAGTAGTTTTTAAAAAGAAATTACTCCAAATAGTTTTTTCAAACGATCTTATATTTGCAGCTATTAGTTGTTTTTTTTACAACTTTATCTTTCATTAATTAAGTATTGTTCCCTACTAATTCTCTCTTCTTACACATAAAATGTTTCTCTTCTTCGTTTCTATCTCTATTAATATAATTATAGCAATTTATAATTTAAACATATAATTATAGAAAATTATAATTTAAGTGTGTAATTTAAAATTTGTATATTGAATTATCGAAATCTATAGTTTAAATATATGATTATAATAATTTATAATTTAAACACTTCATTGTTGACATAATAACTCATGATATCTTTATTTGTTATTTTACAACTTTCAGTTTGTTGATTAGTTAATTTTACCAAATACTTACAACTAGCTTTTCAACTTTAAGTTTGTTTTCAATTTTTAGTGACCTTTTACCTTTCAACTCTAGTTTTAGCTTTGAGTTAATTTTTCAACTAATTTTAACAAATACACCCTAAATTCAACAGCAAAAGATAGATAAGGTGTTCATTTGAATATTATTAGATTTAATATCCTCAAACAACACTCATATTTAAGAATCGTAGATGAGAAAATATATTTTAAAAAATCACTAAAAATAGCTAGCTGGATTCAAATTGATAATCAACAACATGTTGCCCCAAATGGATCCCACCAAAATATAAAATACTTTGAATGTAATAAGAATATGAAAATGTTAGCTTATATGGCAAAACAAAACGCATAGACTTGAGGTCATCTTCTCCATGCAATATATGTGAGTGCTGGGACAAACTTACAATAGATATTATATCCACCGACTTCATATTACTTTGGTAATTGGACTTTGGGTTGACTAATTGGTATTCTTTCTCAAGTCTACAAATTAAGATGATATAATTATTTCGTATGAATTTAATAACTATATATATACATATATTTAAATTTTAAAATTCTATTATAATTATTTAGTTATAATAGTTATTGAAATATTTCCACATAAAATGCCCTTAAAAATAACAAAATCCATGATTTTTTGAATTTATTAATTAAGTACATAAAATATCACTATTTTCCCTGTTGCCTCTTTCACATTGATAGTGCTTCCCTTCCTCTCTTACATTCACAGTATTGTGGTAGGATATGTTATCTACTTGATAGGAATGACAAAAAGATATATGCAAGGAAAGAAGAATAAAATAATACTAATGTAAAAAAAAAAAAAATTCATAATCTATATTACGAGGTATACATTATTTCTATTTTCATCTTAGGGTAACAAAAAAATTGGATCTATGTATAAAAAGAATTTCAATTTAATGATGAATTAAAAGAGAGCAATTAAACCAAACTTCTCATATATTTAACTCTTTAAATCTACTATTTTTTTTTTTACATTACTTTTACTCTCTAAGAGTGGTTGAGGTCTCCTAAAAAATAGTAGTATTATAGTTTTTATTTTTTGTATAAGAAGAACAATCAAAGTAAAATCTCAGAAAAATTGACATAATAAAAGTCGAAAAATAGAAAAAAGTTATAGTGAAGGGAAAATACTAGATATAATAACTTAAAAGAACAAAATTTAAAAGGGTGTGTATTTTAATTTTTAAAATAAGATAATCTAATAATTAAAAGTTATTCTCTTGTAAGTTTGTCCTTGCACTGACATATATTATATTGCATAGAGAAAATGGCATCACATCGATTAATTATCATTTGCTATAGAAGTTGACATTTTTATTCTTTAATTACAATAAAAGTATTTTATAGTTTAGTGGGATCATGTGAGGCAGTGTTGTTCCTTATAATAATTGGGCTATTTTCGAAAAATATTATGATATTAATATGAATATTCAATAACTTGTGATTAATTATGTTAAAAAATTTAATTGATTATATTTATAAAATGATTTATTTTTAAATAATATTTTTCATTTATTTTATTGAAATATCAAACATTATTTAGGGAGATTTATACTAGAAGAACTCCCGAATCAGACCTAACCCTAGACCAGACATACCTCAGAATTGGACCTAATCCTAGACTGAACTACCTAAAAACTGGATATACCTTTGGATTGGGCATACCTATAAAGCCTGACCTAATCCTATAGTAGTCAGATATCTCGGCTCGGGTAACATCCATCACCCCAAGTGAAATGTCCAAACTACCCTTTTTAGGTAAATCAAAATCTTAATGACCTAAGCGTCAAAGTGTTTTTGCATGTAATCATTGTACTAGCTCAGAATAGTTATTAAAATATTATATTATTTATTTTGACTTAAATTCCCCTAATTTACTTAATTAACAATTTTTCATATTTATTTTTAAATATTTAGTATTATGTATTAAAAAAATTAATTTTGCTTAATATAAATACACCATTCATATCTTGTTGAGTTTTGAAAAACTATACCATAAATAATTAGAAAGATGAATTAGAATTCAAATAATCTATATATCAAATTAAAATAAAAAGATGAACACACACAATATAAATAATTTAGTATTAATGATATGTTATAACAATTTACATATAAATAATTTAGTAATCTAATATCATTTATATCTAAACCCTTGTGCACTCAACCCATCCTAGGTTGTCATGCTTGTGTATTCACATTATATGCTATAAAAATTTAAAATTTAAAATTTAATATATTTTGTAATAAAATAATATAATATAAATAATTCACTATGTCATTTTTCGTATAATAATTTTAGTTTAGTATGTTTTGAAATATATTTTATTAATTTTTATACTTCTTTGTTTATGATAATATGATACAAACATGTCATATCATCAACAAATATGTCAAAATTGCAATGAATTTCAAAATCTTGTTATGCAATAAAAATACAAGTTACAAGAAAAATGAACTATTTGTAAAATAACTTAATAAAGTTACAATATTATTTAATATTATGGTAAAAAAAAGGTTTATGCATAATCATAGAAAACTTTAGGAAGTATTTTATAATTTGTTCTATATTTGATATTATGTTGGTTTGTTTTTTATATTATATTTATTTATTTTAAAAATATATTTATTTATTATCTCTATACATAAGTAAAGGGCGTGTCAGATATAAGTATATAGGTACTCAGTGTGTACGAGGATGAAGATTAAAGTTATTGTCTGTGCAATTATGAGACTGAGTATGGATACATTTCTTAAACATGGATATGAGGATCAACACTATACTTTAACAATCAATTTACTTTAACAATAATAAAATAATTAAAATGCTATTACAATTTTAGTTCTCCATAACAAAAAAAGAAAGTATTATGATTTCCATTGTATTAATGAAAGTCATAGAAGTAATATATATGAGTTTAATTGTTATGCATTGTTAGCGTAACAAATTTTATATTGATTAATACTTTAAAAGTCATATAAATAAATAGTTATGATTGAACTAATTAAACTCTATTTATATTTGTTTCTATGTTCAACATATATATTTTGTACTTACATCAACACTTTGATTTTGCTATTATAAATAAATAGTTATGATTGAACGTTAGTGTAAAATTCTTTTACACTATGAGCGCATACCAATTAATTTTTACCTATCAATGAATATCAAAACATTTAAAATTTTGTACTTACATCAATTTTTTATTTTTATTTTGCTTTTATAAATTAGATTTGTACAATATTTTTAAATTAATTCCAACATCTATTTTATCTTAGTTAAAAAAAATCCAATTTATCAAAAACAGATGAAAATAACCAAAACTTATGTGTCAACATATGTAGGGAAGAGCATCGAGGAGGATGAGTGAAGCACCATGATTTCTCATTTTCTCAAATTCCAAACTTTGGGCCATCGCGTGCATTTTTTTTCTCTTTTTTTATTTTTTTTCTTCCTTATAATTCAAACCCTCTTTACTTTGTTCTAACTTCAAAGCATATTAGAAATTACTCTCTGGCAGAAGAGGCATTGATTCTCTACAACCTTGCATGAACATAACTTTGTGTCTTGCGTTCTTCTCGCAAAAAACATTATTCATTATTATTAATATTATTTATTATTATTATTATTATTAAGAATAAATAAATGTTGCCAAATTTCATGCTCTATTGTTCAACTTATATCAATATTTAAGCAATAAGAGATAAAAATTAGAAATTAAAATCGTTTCTTTTCATTATTATTATAAATTATAAAGTTTAATTAGTTGGCATGTATGTTATTTAACTTGAGTAATATTTAAAGGAAAAAAATGTGAAAAAAGATTTTTTTTTGTCAAATGTGATATAAGTGTGTGGCATTGTGTATCAATTCTAACATTGTATGTGTGACACTTTAATTGATTATTGAAATAGAAGAAATATAATTAACCTTCTTGGTCCCTTTTTTAAGTTTTTATTTTTTACAAAATTTATGGTTTTATTTATTTTTTATCTGTAAAAGTTTCAAATTACATTAATTATTTCTTATTAATTATACCCATATTTTTTGTGAATAAAAATAAATGAACATTTTATTAAGACTGTTTTTCAACGAGAAAAATGGAAAATGACATAATAAAAAAAACTAACAAGTGATATGTAAAGAATTTTAAAATTAATTATTATTTTATATTTATTATATTTTGAAACTTATTAGATTATTTATTGATATATAATTTAATTTTTTTTTATTTTAAATAGATATTTGAAGATAGATATATAAATAGATATAATTGAAAAAAAAATTATATATTACTTGAAAAAAAAATTAAAGTACTATGAAGATAGATATATAAATAGATATTGATAATTATATATTACTATGTATTATACATAATAAAACATTACAAGTAATTTTAAAATATGCTAAGATCAATGTCCAAGCATTACAGAATTTATTTGAATATAAAAATTTGATTTAAATATAAAAAATTATCAATAAAATAAATTTATTAATTTAAATTTATTATAAACACTTAATTGTAAATGATGTTTTTAAGATATTGTGGGTATTTTTTTTATTGAAATTAAGGCTTTTAATTGTCAATTTTTTTAAGGTTTTCATTATAAGAGAAAATTTATTGAATATAAATTTATAAAAAAAAATCATCAAATATTTTCTTATAAATTATATATTTCATATTTATTATAACATTTAAAAAATATAACATAACTAACTTAATTTTATAATCGTTAAAGATATTTCAATGATTTTATAGAATATAATCATAATAATATTGTGATTGAATTAATCACTAATATGATTTCACCCTCGTATAGTCAATATCAAGTAAACGGAAAAAAATGTGTAGTTCTTATTATTTAATTTTACTATCATATATCTTATTTTTATATACCAATTTTTTTTTATTTGTATGCATAATTATGATGATACTATTATTTTTATATAATTCTAATTGATAAAAACTATGAAAAATTAATTTTCAACAAACAATTTTTACTAACCTTATAATTTTTCTTATGCTCATTAGACATGTTTTTATATATTTAAAATTCAATAAAATTTATCTTTGTATACATATATAAAATTCTTAACAATTATAGTACAATAATTTGATAATTTATATTTATATATTTCTTATAAAATATTTGGATAATTGTGACCCGTTCGGGATTTTAATGTAACAAAAATCACTGCTTTGACTCAATATTAAAGAGACTTGACTTCTTGTAAGTTGTTATATTGAGATTTTAAATTGACAAAAAATATTTATTTGATTTAAATTTATTTACTATAACATAAAATAGAAAAAATTATTGTAATACTATCTCAATTTTCATATCTTAATCTCCCTTTAAATTTAGAAACACATTATTTTAATAATTTAATTAGTATGTATTATGAGGGTAAGATTTTTTATACTGACGTTTAGTCACAATCCTTAATTTATGGTAAGTTTATTGGCTTTACCAATTAATATTTTAAAAGTCATATAAATGATCATATATGATTAAATGTCAGTGTAATATTTTTTTACAGTGGGCTTACAAAAAAATATTTTTTTACAATGTCAGTGCATACTCATTAAACTCTTATAATAATGTCTTATATATGTTTGAAAACATTATACTGACAACCTTATCAAACCTTAGGCAGTCACTGTCTCAATAATATGAAAATAATGATTAAAAAAATAGAAATGTATCTATAATTACACTAAATTTTAAGAAAGGTTATTACAATTTACTCTATAAAATAATAATGTAAATTTGGACGCGTGACATTATTTTTTTATAGAACATATGGCATTATTTAGTTACTTTGTTACTCATCAATATGTCATTATTTTTTATAAAATAATAATGCATTTAGTTTAAAAAATATATGCTTAAAAGAATAAAAGTTTATCAACATTTTCTCAATATGTTCCCATGTACCATAGTTTTCTTGACGTTAAT
Source organism: Psophocarpus tetragonolobus (assembly GCA_037954015.1). NCBI lineage: Eukaryota > Viridiplantae > Streptophyta > Magnoliopsida > Fabales > Fabaceae > Psophocarpus > Psophocarpus tetragonolobus. The sequence goes on along the minus strand of CM075688.1, from coordinate 55,181,275 downwards.
GCTTTGAGAAGATGTTATAAGCTATGCTAATAATTTTCAATAATTTATTCAAAATATGCAGGAAAGAGGACAAGATACCCTTTGTAAATTAATTCGTGTAAGAAATGCCTTTCAACTAAAAATCTTTACTCCAGGAGACACTTACAAGACTACGACTTCCAGGTTACATTTCATTCTCCACAATCTTCAATGTCCTTTTGGTTACCAAATTTATACCTATAGGCATTATGTCCGACTTTCAATGTATACACCAGATTATGTTGGATGCAAAGTTGATGACATAAATACAAGGATAAACTATGTTTTTGGTATATTAACTTTTTCAAATTTATGATTTTGGTACATAATTTTTTTGTTGATTGGTCAAAGTATACAGACATTTTTTCCGTCCAACATTTTAGTCCTTCTATTTATTTTATCCGTTAAGTGGTGACATGACCAAAAAATTTAATTAATAAAATAAGATAAATTATGCTTTTTGTATATAACATTTCAAATTTATTATTTTAGTACACAAACTTTTTAGGCTAAATTATACATGATGCCCTCTATTATGGCACTTAGGTACTTTGTTCCCCCTTAATTTTTTGCTCAGTTATTGCCCCTAAACTTTTTAAAAAGTATAACTTTGCCCTTCCATTAGATTGAGATCGTTGACTGTTAGAAATACAACGTTGACTTGAAAATTACCAAAGTAATTTAGGGTTTTGGTTGCCCTTTATCCCAAATAGATGCAGTGAAGTTGTTCTTCTTGTTCTCATCTGCATTGAGCTTCTTCATCTTGTTGCTCATTTGTGCTTTCTTCCATGGAAGAAAGTGGAGGTTCCTACAACTTGAATTCTCAACCTAGAAGGCATTGAATGATGTGCAGTTGCAGGATGGAAGCTCCATTGGTCACATCATGGATGCAACACAACCCAGGGAGAAGATTTTATATGTGAGGCATTAATGTTAGGCACACTATTGAAAGTTAAAGTGTTTGTTTTCTATGTTTTTCATGTATAATTTGTAACCCATGTTGTCAAATGGGCGAAATGCAAGTCATAAAGACTAGAGGATGTAATTGTTTTTAATGGTATGATCCAGTGCTGAACAATAGAGAGAAAAAAATCATTCTTGGTTTGCTTAAGAGGGTGGAAGAGTTTCAACAATCAAACTGTAGACAAGGAAAAAACATGAAAGTATTGAACTAAAGGGAAATGTTACTTGGTGTTGAGTTGATTATTTGTTTAGGAATTGTGTTCATTCTTGTTGTTACAATTGTTGTTAGGGGCAACTATTAATGTTAGGATTGTTTGGTTTACTGTAGGGAAGTTGAATGTATGAAAAGAATGTCATTTGCATTTATGTATTGTGTAATATTCTTTTACATATAATGAGATGTTTTAAGTTAATTTCGTATTGTAATGGTAATTTGAAGCTGTCATATAACCTGTTATAGCAAACCTCTTGAACCATTTAAGTGAATGTTAATTTGAAGTTAAAAGTTGTGGCTAAATTTCAAGAACCATGCTAGAACCTTATGAGTAGTTGTTAATTTGAAGTTGACATATAACCTGCTATAGTAGACTTCTGCAACCATTTAAGTAAATGTGAATTTAAAGTTGAAAGTTGTGGATAAATTTGAAGAACCATACCAAAACCATATTAGTAGTTGTTAATTTGAAGTTGAAAGTGAATGTGTAATTGCAGAACCATACAACCCATATCATTACTTGTTAATTTGAAGAAGCATAGTAGAACCATATCATACCAATATGCTGAAAGCCAACATGTCATATCATACCAAATTTTCTAATCTTCCAAATTTTCTAATCTGCCAAATATTGTAACCTGCGAAATACTAATTTGTAATATAACACCTAAATACCAATGAAAACTAATGTGGCTGCTATATGATAGTATAATCTAAACCAATGTGGCTGCCATATAACACCTAAATAGAAATGAAAACCAATGATGAAGCAATTCTAATCTGCCCAATATTTTGTTCCAGTATGCACAACAGACCCATAATTCTATTTGACCAGACCAATGTGATATGAATCCACTATTAGTTTAGGATTCTGAAAGGACCCTAGGAATTTAGCTGGCCGCGTTAACAAAATTAATCAACGTGGAATGCAAACAATTGCCAAAAATAAATTAATTAGAATTACTGTCAAACTCTTAGACATAGAATGGAAATTAAAAGTTATTGAAATTGAACGAGTAAACGAGTTTTCGAATAGTGTAGGATTTTCCTGTGCAATTGATCATAGAGTTTGCTGGGCAGAATTGAGTATGAATGGAAAAGACAGAAAATGGAATTGGAATTGATAGACTTCACACTTCCAAGGATGGAAGATATGTCTACGAGATTGCACACACAAAGGGGTGAATTACCTTTGATAAATCTCAAAAGATTTTGGATTGTCAAGAACCCAAAGGAGAGAAAACCTCAACTAGTTTTTTTATTTCCAAAAACATTCTGCCTTACATCTCAGTCTTGCCCAAATTTATATGCCTAATAAACTTAGCTTGTGTAGGTTTAGTGGCTTTCTAAATTCAGCTGAAGTTACAAAATAATAAAAACTAATAATGGGCAGCTTAATAACAAAGTGTAACTGGCAAAGTAAATTAAACACGTATACTAATTATAATTGATAACCTAGGTGGCTGCAACTTTAATTAGACAATTCTGGTTGCCCACCATTAACTAAGTAAACTCCAAGAAAATGAGTTTAATTTATTTCAAACTTCTCTTCCATTAAGGTCAAGCATTGCTCTCTTCAGTCCTGAGACAATTAACAATTTTATACTTTATTTCTTCAATGTTTGGCTCTTTTTGCAAAAGGGCTGCCAATACTTGTTGAATAGTTTCCTTAGCTCTTCTTGTCCTTGCCCTTGTCATAGGTCCTCCAAGTCCTTCAAGCTTGATGTCCTCATCACAGTTCAACCCATATACTAGACCCATAATTTAGTTTTCTATAAATGCAACCCACATATCAGACCCATAATTCAGTTATAATTTGAATTTCACCAGACAAGTGCAATAATATAACAATACCAGAACCCATAATTTGAATTTCAACTTCAAATACCAAACTAGAACTTACTATCTCCATCATCATCAACATTTGCACATGTTTGAGTTGGCAAAACTGAAGTATGTAAAGCATGTTAGACACTGACCAAATTAGCATATATAAGTACAAAAGAAACCAACCTCAGTTGACCACTATTTAATTTCCAAGTACTTGACCCCATTTTACACCAACCAACAATGAAGTAAATGGGAAACCAACTAAAGTGGCAACACATGAAACTTTCTCCCAAACCTAGACACTGACCCCATTCTACAACAACTTCAAAAATTCTAATTTGAAGTAAAATCATGTAAACCCATCACCCCACAACAACAAAATGACAAAACATTGACCACATTCACTTACCTAGAACAGTATATTGGGCTCTTTGTATTTCCTTCTTTCCACATCATGTCATCTTATTATATAGTTTTGATATTATAGGTTAATAGTAAGAAACGATAGAAAAATATAGATATATAAAATATAAATATCGTAATAATAAAATTACACATTATATTGATAATTTGGTCAAACCATTTTTCTAATATAGTTACTTTAAAATATGTTTCGAGAAAAATAATAATTAAAAATAAGGTAAATTGAATTTAGGCACATAATACTTTGTAAAATTACACATATTATTATTAGTTTTGAAAGCTTTGTATGACTAGAAGTTCCTACAAGTACCTTTAGTAATTTTGATGATAACAAGATATATTCATCTTATTGATAAGTTAGGAGTGACTTATTGTTCAGAGAATACTTAATGATAGGAGTGAAGTGACTTTGTATACTTGGTCAAACCCAGTAGGAGTTTAACTGTAAAATCAAAAATGGTTTATGTATTGTTGCTAGAAATGACATAAAGAATATTTGTAATGTATAAAAATTGTTATATAATGAAACCTTATAATTTACGTTGATTTTAATTTAAAATGTTTTTATAAAAGAATATTTGCGAGCTAACATGTTATTTCAACTGCTACTTTTTATTTTTCTTTTACCATTACATTGACTATCCTAATAGGATTAATCCATCTAAAAAATATTTTATAATATTTTAGTTTAATTAATAATAACTTATACATAAATTATATGCATGAACAACCATTTTGATCCCTGAATTAAATATATAGTTGCTGCACTTGAATCTCTAAAAATTTTTTTTGGCAAATTAGTCCCTATTCTACTATCCAAATCGATTTCTAAAATGATATCTCAATCACTTTTAAGTGTGTTTAAAATATACAATGTTATGTACAACACTTTAGAAACCAATTTGCATAATAATATAAGTATATAATCATCAAAGACTAATTTTAAACTAGGTTAACATGATTATTTTTTAAAAATTATTAATTATATAAATATAAATATAAATATATAATCATCAAAGTATATATATGATTAATAACTATAAAACTATACTTTAATAACAGCTTTAGTCAATAATCCATAAACACAAATGTCTTATAGGTCTATATGTCTCAAGGGGTCTAGGTAGCTAAGTTGATTCACGCGTTGTAAATTTTCGACATTTCAATTTCTATTAGAACAAAAAAAAATTCTATAACTCCTTTACCTATTATCACAGAGCATTTAGATGTAAAAATACATCTTACTGAATAAATATTCATTACAATTTTTTATATATTTAGTTAAATTTTTTAAGTGAAAAGTAAAAAAAATCTAAAATGATTTATTTTAAAAAACTGTTTTGGAAAAAAAAAAGTGATACATTTAAAAAATCTCTTTTTATAATTATTCTCAAATATAAAATTATAAAAACTTTTTACTATAATAAAAATCTATTATAAATAAATTACTTACTTTTAAAATCACTTTTTTTAACATAAACAAATAATTCTATATAAAAATTATTTTTATATTAAAAACACTAATTTATTTGTTTTCTTTTCAAAATTATTTTATTAAATTATTTAATTTTATCTAGACACAATTTTAATTAAAATATAATTTAGAAAACTACTAAAAAAAATGAAACATTTAGTTATAAATCTCCTCTTCTAGACATCGAATCAAATCAATGATGGACACAATTACCTACTTCATCGCGAAATTAACATACTATCTCAATGCTAAGATGTCTTATAGATGGTGGTTTAAAAAATGGTCACTGTTTTTTAAGTCCATTGAATTGTATATAAATAATGAATGTATTAAATAAATGCAAACTTACTTGAATTTTTTAAAATATACTAAAAAATAATTATTTTAAATAATTTGTCTTTAACTCCTATAGGATTAATAAGAAAATGAGTTAAGGTGAACTGATTTGGTTATTGGGTAAATAATTTTTTATCTCTCTTTTTTATGTTTTTTCTCTCAATTTTTTCTTTCTTTTCTCTTGCTCCGACCTCTCTCATTTTCACGTCACAATTTTTTTAAGATTTTATTTTATATTTTTAAATTTTGAAATTTCTAATTTTATCTAGATATAAAATTCTAAAATAAATAATTTATTATTTTTTAAAATTCAAAATTTTATTTTTTTTATTTTTTATGTTTCAGATATAAATTTTTTAAATACAAAAATAATTAAGTATATATTTTTTATTATAATATTTATAAATACTGATAAAAGAAACAAAATATTATTTGAAATTTAAGAAAAATTATTCATAGTACAGCAACACAATTAGTGATCAAAAGTTACATAGGGTAAACAAAATTCATGTAGTTAATAGCTATTAGTCTAATGTTCCTAGACAGAAAAGCCATTTTTTTAGAATGATTGATCTCATCTAATTTCTATGCATTGAACAATAAGTTTTATTACTTAATGTTTTTTAAATAGACCATTATACACATTGAATATGTATTCTAACGTGTATATTGGATGTATATAGCATGAACAATTGTGGCACACTTATACGCACAGCAACAACATTCAAACTTTTGAAATTTTTCATGGTCACGTATGAGCATGCAAATATCACAATCCACTTATGCTTACAAGTCATCCATGAATCTTTCTTCCTTTTCATCTTTTCGCATTTAAGTTAGTAGAAATTCGTCACTGAATCTAATTGTAGACAATGTGCAAAGTGTTCATCACGAGAATAAGATAAATCAACCGGAAAGAAAACAAACATCAAAATATCCCAAGAAGCAAACAAAATCCAATGATGGTAGACAAAGCATATTATCATTAGGTTACCCATGATTGTTCTTTCAAATATTTGTAAAAATTAGGATTTATTAATGATATTTTTTTAATTTTTCATGTTATTAAAATGTACTTTTTCAATATCTAATAATAATTATTTACTTAAATTTAAAATAAAAAAACAATACATATTTTAGAATATTCACATATTTGTTAGAAAATGTTTACCACCCAATACAAAAGAATCATGTTCAAACTTACAACTTTCACTCTATAATTTTTTAACCATTATACAATACAAAATAGAGATAGTGACAAAAACATCTATCACTCTATAAATATAGATATGGAACAATGCACCCCACTAACTTGCTACCAATGTTGTAAGAATCTCAGGAAATTTTCTAAATTAATAAATTTATCTGGTAACGATAACGATTCTCTTATCTATAATAATTAGTATACAAATTTTTTATTTTTCAATTTATTCTTCATAACCACTTAATAATAAATTAACTTCCTTACCAAATCAATGATTTTATTTCATAATTTTGCAAACTACTCTTATATTTTGATTTTTTTTTCTATTTTTCTTCTGTTCTTCCCTTTTATTTACTTACTTTATCTACTACTTGTTTTCTAAATGAGATAACAAAATAAAAATATAAACACACTCATAGCAACACCTTATTTTCGCTAGTAACTATTAAGATCTATTTAAAAATTTAAGATTTTTTATCTTAAAGTACACTTTTTATTTAAAAAATAATAATTTATCAAAGCCTCTATAAAGGTTCAAACTGCCCCCACTAAATCCAAAAATTAAAAATTAAATATAGTGTGTCATACATATCCAGTCAGTGAATATAAACAAATATTACAAACAATTATTTGTGCCTATAATTCATAAGAAATTGGGCATGCTTATTGTCAATCCAAAATCATTCTTATTTATCATTTATTGATAAGAACAACAACACAATGTAACTTGAAGTCTGCCAAAGGAAAATACATTCATATTTTATTGTCAATTTAATAGAATTGCAATAAGAGGAAATTCCAACATAAATAACAACAATTTCAAAAACACATTGTAACGTGAGAGGTTCTTGAGACTACACTCAACCAAAGTCCAGATTTAAAAAAAAACAATTACAACATCTACTTCTTAGAAAAGGTTGATATGTATGTTTGAATGAGTATTGAAAAAATTGATTTTAAATGAAATTGATTATGATTAGATTGATTTTGAGATAATGAAATTTATATTTGAATTTTTTTATTATAAAAAGAATTCAGAGTAAAATCTATTATAAAATTCTTAATCCAATGCAAAAGCTCTTTTCTACAGAGTTGTGAATATTATATTATAATATAGGTGGGAGCTATGTTAGAAATGTTTTTATTCACTCAATACATTTTTCACATAAAAGTTGAAATTGGAACAGAAAGGTGGGATGTGCAGAAAAGATTTTTCTTTTAAAACCAATGAATTGAACTAATTTTAAAATTAGTTCGGTTCGAACAGAAATGGTTTAAAAATAGTTTGTTCGAATCGGACTAATTTTAAAAATAGTTCAGTTAATGTTTATTGAACTAGTATGATTTAAATCAATTTAGTTTGGTTTAATTTAGAATCAACTGTTTACAACTATTTTAGAGAAACAAAAATCCAAGTGTTTTAAAGAAACAATTGTTTACATTTTCTTATGAAAAAAATGAAGTAGGAAGATATACTTTTTAGAGAAAACTCTTTACATTTTCTTATGAAGAAAATGATGTAGGAAGATATACTTTTTAAAACATTTACAAAAATGTTTTAAATAAAAATCCTTTTACAACGTTTAAAAAAGCGTTGTAAAACATCTAACTTTTTACAACAACAGCTTTTACAACACTTTTAAAAATGTTTTAAAAGACTTTAAATAAGGGTTGTAAAAAAATCTATACATACCATCTAGAGTTGTTTTGTATTTAAAATAAAAGCAAATTTATATACAAATAAGTAGTTTAATAAGTTTCTAAAGAGATACTAAGAGTAAAAAAATAATTAATTTGAAAACTTTTCACCTATCACTTGTTAGTTTTTTTTTCTTATGGTGGTATTTTTATTTTTTTCATTAAAAATCACTCATAATAATTTTTCTCTGTATGTGACAAAATGTTCATTTATTCTTATTTAAAAAATGGTTATAATTAATAAAAAATAATTAATATAATTTTAAACTTTAAAAAATAAAAAATAAATAAAAACATAAATTTTTCAAAAATAGAAACTTAAAAAAGGGACTACCGGGTTAATTACTTTCCTTCTATCTCACTAACCAAATCTTAATGTGTCACACATACAATATATCTTAGGAGTGATAAGAGAAAATGCCACAAGTTCCCTATTCCCTATTTGACCATAAAAAATCTATTTCTTATAATTTTTTCTTTAAGAATAACATATATGCAAATTATTTTAATTTTAATTTTTAGCTCTTGTTCTTTAAATATTGACCTAAGCTGTACAAATGTTCATTCGAGGGTAAAGTCTGAGTGGGAAATTATCTCTCACTAGCATATATAGGGAATATAGATAGTGAAGCAATTCCTAAGTTTCTATAAATTCACATGCATGCGGTTGGAAAATTGTGAACATCTGAAAATCATAACATGTTTTATACGTGACTTTGATTATTACATTGTTGGTATCAATTCAATTTTCACTACTACAAAAAAGGCTTTCTAAAAGGAATTTTTACATCAATTATGTTATAAATTTTGTAGGAAAACTTACAGTCGCAGCATTGTAATTTTTTGAAAGATCGTAAAACATTTCTTAGAAATAAATGTTTTAAAGTTTTTAATTTTTAAACAATTATCTTGAAAAATGTTTAACTAGGGTAATTTTATTTTCTTCCTGCCCTTGCAACTCCTTCATTCACTTTTTGCTCCCAATTCCTAATCAACTTTTATTTGTGCCCATATATGGGGGAGAGATAGGTCTTTAGTTCAAATATCTCTTTTAACAAAATAGTTTTTCTTTGTGTTTTTTAAAATGGTAGAATAGTTAATTTGGAAAATGAACATCAAAAGGGGTAATTCTTTTTATTAATAGCATAGATATAGTATATAATATAATATTATAGATTATAGATATAATATGACAATTATGTACGTTGAATATAAATATTTTAAAGTAATTTTTTTGTTAAAGTTATAAGGTTGACTGACCTAGTGACAAAAGTCTCTATATATATAAGGGAGAGATAGGTCGTGGGTCAAATCTCTATTTTAGCAAAATGGTTTTTCTTTTTATTTTTTTTTTTAAATTGTAGAATAGGTATTCTAAAAAGTGGTCATCAAAAAGAGGAATTCCATTTTTATTAATAGTATACATTATAATATATATACACTGTAAGTGTAACAGATTTTTACACTGACGTTGACTCATAGTTTTTCATTTATGTGACTTTTAAAGAACTAACTAATAAAGTTAACAAACTTACCATGAATGAAGGAGTATAATTGAATGCCAGTATGAGATCGAGTATGGATATATTTTTTAAATGTGGATATGAGGATCAACACTATAGTACCCTAACCATTGCTATCCCTATGCTAACTATCAATTTACTTTAACAATAATAAGATAATTCAAATGCTCTTACAATTTTATTTCTCCATAAAAAAAAAGAAAGTACTATGATTTTCATTATATTAATGAAGGTCTTATAAGTAATATATATGAGTTTAATTGGTATGTGTTGTTAACATAACAAATTTTATATTGATTAATACTTTAAAAGTCATATAAATAAACAGTTATGATTGAACTAATTAAACTCTATTTATATTTGTTTCTATGTTCAACATATATATTTTGTACTTATCACTTTGATTTTTCTTTTATAAATAAATAGTTATGATTGAACGTCAGTGTATACCAATTAATTTTTAGACTATCAATGACTGTCAAAATATTTAGAATTTTGTACTTACATAAAAAATTTTACTTTTATTTTTCTTTTATAAATTAGATTTATACAATATTTTAAAATTAATTCCAACATCCATTTTATCTTGGTTAAAAAAATCCAATTTATCAAAAACAAATGAAAATAACAAAAACTTATGTGTCAATATATGAAGAGAAGAGCAACGAGGAGGATGAGTGAAGCACCATGATTTCTCATATTTTCAAATTCCAAACTTTGGGCCATCACGTGCATTTTTTTTCTCTTTTTTTTCTTCCTTAAAATTCAAGCCCTCTTTACCTTGTTCTAACTTCAAAGAATCTTAGAAATTACTCTGTGGCAAGAGAGGCATCTGTTCTGTACAACCTTGCATTTTAACATAACTTTGTGTCTTATGTTCTTCTGGCAGAAAAAATTATTCATTATTATTATATTATTTATTATTATTTTTAAAAATAAATAAATGTTGCCAAATTTCATGTTCTATTGTTCAACTTATATCAATATTTAAGCAATAAGAGATAAAAATTAGAAATTAAAATAATTTATTTTTATTATTATTATAAATTATAAAGTTTAATTAGTTGACATGTATGTTATTCAACTTGAGTAATCTTTAAAGGAAAAAAATGTGAAAAGAGAATTTTTTTTTGTCAAATGCGGTATAAGTGTGTGACATTGTGTATCAATTCTAACATTGTATGTGTGGCACATTAAGGATTTAATTGATTATTGAAATGGAAGAAATATAATTAACCTTCTTCGTCCCTTTTTTAAGTTTTTATTTTTTTAGAAAATTTATGGTTTTATTTATTCTTTATCTGTAAAAGTTTCAAATTACATTAATTATTTATTATTAATTATACCCATATTTTTTGTGAATAAAAATAAATGAATATTTTATTAAGAGTGACTTTCAACGAGAAAAATGGAAAATGATATAATAAAAAAAAACTAACAAGTGATACGTAAAGAATTTTAAATTTAATTATTATTTTATATTTATTATATTTTGAAACATATTAGATTATTTATTTATATATAATTTAATTTTTTTATTTTAAATAGATATTTGAAGATAGATATAGATATACTTGAAAAATACAAATTATATACTACTTGAAAAACAAAAATTAAAGTACTATGAAGATAGATATATAAATAAATATTGATTATTATATATTACTATAATTTAATTTTTTTATTTTAAATAGATATTTGAAGATAGATATAGATATACTTGAAAAATACAAATTATATATTACTTGAAAAACAAAAATTAAAGTACTATGAAGATAGATATATAAATAAATATTGATTATTATATATTACTATGTATGATACATAATAAAAAATTACAAGTATGTTTTAAAATATGCTAAGATCATTGTCCAAGCATTACAACATTTATTTGAATATAAAAATCTGATTTAAATATTAAAAATTATCTATAAAATAAATTTTATTAATTTAAAATTTATTATAAACAATTCATTGCTAACTTAAATTTTATTACTTTAAAATTTATTATAAAAATTTTATTATAATATAAATTTATAAAAATAAATCATCAAATATATTCTTATAAATTATATATTTCATATTTATTATAAAATTTAAAAAAATATAACATAACTAACTTAATTTTATAATCGTTAAAGATATTTCAATGATTTTATAGAATATAATCATAATAATATTGTGATTGAATTAATCACTAATATGATTTCACCCTCATATAGTCAATATGAAGTACACACAAAAAACATGTGTAGTTCTTATTATTTAATTTTAATATCATATATCTTATTTTTATATATCAATCTTTTATATTGGTATGCATAATTCTGATGATATTATTATTTTTATAAATTCTAATTGATAAAAAGTAAAAAAAATTAATTTTCAACAAACAATTTATAATAACCTTATAATTTTTCTTATTCTTATTAGACTTGTTTTTATATATTTAACATTCAATAAAATTTATCTTTGTGTATACATATATATATAATATTCTTAAAAATTATAGTACAATGTATAATTTGACAATTTATATTTATATATTTCTTATAAAAGATTTGGATAATTGTGAGTCGTTTGGCATTTTAATGTAACAAAAATCATTGCTTTGACTCAATATTAAAGAGACTTGACTACTTGTAAGTTATTAGATTCAGATTTTAAGTTGACAAAAAATATTTATTTGATTTAAATTTATTCACTATAACATAAAATAGAGTAAATTACAGTAATACTATCTCAATTTTCATCTCTTAATCTCCCTTTAACTTTAAAAACACATTATTTTAAGAATTTAATTAATATGTATTGTGAGGGTAAGATTTTTATACTGAGGTTTAATCACAACCCTTAATTTATGGTATGTTTATTGACTTTACCAATTAATATTTTAAAAGTCATATAAATGAAGATATGTGATTAAATGTCAGTCTAATATACTTTTACAGTGGGCTTACAAAAAAAATATTTTTTTACAATGACAGTACATACTCATTAAACTCTTATAATAATATCTTTTATATGTTTGAAAACATTATACTGACAACCTTATCAAACCTTAGGCAGTCACTTTCTCAGTACGAAAGTAATGATTAAAAAAATATAAATGTATATATAATTACACTAAATTTTAAGAAATGTTATTGTAATTTACTCTATAAAATAATAATGTAAATTTGGATGCGTGGCATTATTTTTTTATAGAACATATGACATTATTTGATTACTTTGTTACTTGTCAATTTTTATTCTCAGTAATTATCTTATATTGCTCTCTTACCCTACATCCATTATTTATGTATTTTTAAAGGAAGTTTTATCTTTACAAGTCTATTGTGGTGAAATTTCAAGAACCACACTAGAACCTTATCAGTAGTTGTTAATTTGAAGTTGGCAGATAACCTGCTATAGTAGACATCTGCAACCATTTAAGTAAACGTGAATTTAAAGTTGAAAGTTGTGGATAAATTTGAAGAACCATACCAAAACCATATCAGTAGTTGTTAATTTGAAGTTGAAAGTGAATGTGTAATTGCAAAACCATACAACCCATATCATTACTTGTTAATTTGAAGAAGCATAGTAGAACCATATCATACCAATATGCTGAAAACCAACATGTCATATCATACCAAATTTTCTAATCTTCCAATTTTATAATTTGCCAAATATTGTAACCTACGAAATACTAATTTGTCATATAACACCAAAATACCAATGAAAACTATTGTGGCTGCGATATGATAGTATAATCTAAACCAATGTGGCTGTATATAACACCTAAATAGCAATGAAAACCAATGAAAAAGCAATTCTAATCTGCCCAATATTTTGTTCAAGTATGCACAATAGACCCATAATTCAATTTGACTAGACCAGTGCAACCCATATACTAGACCCATAATTTAGTTTTTTATAAATGCAACCCATAATTCAGTTATAATTTGAATTTCACCAAACCAGTGCAATACTATACCATACTAGAACCGATAATTTGATTTTCAACTTCAAATACCAAACCAAAACTTACTATCTCTATCATCATCAATATTTGCACATGTTTGAGTTGGAAAAACTGAAGTATGTAAAGCATGTTAGACACTGACCAAATTAGCATATATAAATACAAAAGAAACAAACTCAGTTGACCACTATTTAATTTCCAACTACCTTACCCTATTTTACACCAACCAACAATAAAGTAAATAGGAAACCAACTAAAGTGGCAACGCATGAAACTTTCTCCCAAACCTAGACATTGACCCCATTCAGCAACAAGTTCAAAAATTCTAATTTGAAGTAAAATAATGTAAAACCATCACCCCACAACAACAAAATGATAAAACATTGACCACATTCAGTTACCTAGAACAGTATATAGAGATCTTTGTCTTTCCTTCTTTCCACATCATGTCATCTTTCGGACACCGTCAACGGTTTTCGCCTTCAATCCTTAACCCTCAATCACTTACCAATGCTTAGGGTTTCACTTCTCAGAGATTCAATGGCAAAAAAGCGTGACCAACTTTCCCTCTCTCCAGGCAGGGCGCAGTGAAAATAAAGAAGAACAAAATTACCGTTGCATAATAACCCATTGCAACAATTTAATTATGTTTTAATTTTGAAACTAAGTTTGTCAATTCATTAATTATAGTTTTATGGTTTTTACATAAGCAAGTCAACATTGCCTTCTAACAATCAATGGTCTCAATCTGACAAAAAGAAGAAACTTACACTTTTTAAAAATTTTAGGGGCAATAAATGAGCAAAAAAAAGTGGCGCAAAAAGTACCAAGTGCCAAAATAGGGGGTCATCGAGTATAATTTAGCCAACTTTTTATTGACTAGTCAAGATATACAAATATTTTTTTTGTTCAACATCTTAGTTTTTGTATTTATTTTTGCTATCATGTGATGACATATTATTTTATTAATTAAATTACTAGGTGATTTTTATTACATTTTGTGGTAGCTTTTTTGTCATCACGAATTAAAAAGAAATATTATTCATCTTCTTTCCAACACTTCCTCTACCTATTTCACTACCTCATTCCCATGTGTCCCTCTACTCCATGTAAAGTCCACTACTATGACCGATTTAACATAAATTTGAATACCAAAACCCTAAATTTGAAAAGCTTCATGTATCAAAAACATATTTTACCCATAAAATAATAATAATTAGAGTGACACGTCATGACGTAACAGCAAAAATAAAGGGAAGATAAAAAATGTTAGACAGAAAAAATATTTGTATACCTTTACTAGTCAACAAAAAGTTTATATACCAAAACCATAAATTTAAAAAAGTTCATGTACGAAAAATATAGTTTATCCTATAACTCCATAAGCTTCTCAAGAAAGTATTTTCGGAAAGATTGGGAAATTTTTTCCAATAACTCTATTCAATCTCACTATCTAAAGCTAACATGTTATTTCAACTACTACTTTTTATTTTTCTTTTACCATTACATTGAGTATCCTAATAGGATTAATCCATCTAAAAACGATTTTATAATATTTTAGTTTAAGTAATAATAACTTATACATAAATTATACGAATGAAGAACTATTTTGATCCTTGAATTAAATATATAGTTGCTGCACTTGAATCTCTAAAAACATTTGTTTGGCCAATTAGTCCCTCTTCTACTATCCAAATCGATTTCTAAAATGATATCTCAATCACTTTTAAGTGTGTTTAAAATATACAATGTTATGTACAACGCTTTAGAAACCAATTTGCATAATAATATAAATATATAATCATCAAAGAATAATTTTAAACTAGGTTAACATGATTATTTTTTTAAAATTATTAATTATATAAGTATAAATATATAATCATCAAAGTATATATTTTAATTCTTTTATATTAAAACATCAATGAACAAAAAATGAAAAAGAAATATTTAATTAAAAGCACTAATTTATTTTGTTTTCTTTTTAAAATTATTTTATTAAATTATTTAATTTTATCTAGACACAATTTTAATTAAAATATAATGTAGAAAACTACTAAAAAAGTAAAATATTTAGTTATAAATATCCTCTACTAGACATCGAATCAAATCAATGATGGACACAATTACCTGCTTCATCGTGAAATTAACATAGTATCTCAATGCTAAGATGTCTTATAGAGGGTGGTTTTAAAAATGGTCATTGTTTTCTCTCAATTTTTTCTTTCTTTTCTCTTACTCCTGCCTCTCTCAATTTCATGTCACAATTTTTTTTAAGATTTTTATTTTATATTTTTAAATTTCTAATTTTATCTAGATATAAAATTCTAAAATAAATAATTTATCATTTTTTAAAATTTTAATTTTTTTTATTTTTTATGTTTCAGATATAAATTTTTTAAATATAAAAATAATTAAGTATATATTTTTTATTAGAATATTTATAAATATTGATAAAAGAAAAAAAATATTATTTGAAATTTTAAAAAAAATGATTTATATTACATCAACACAATTAGTGATCGAAAGTTACATTGGGTAAACAAAATTCATGCAGTTAATAGCTATTAGTCTAATGTTCCTAGACAGAAAAGGCATTTTTTTTAGAATGATTGATCTCATCTAATTTCTACACGTTGAACAATAAGTTTTATTACTTAGTGTTTTTTAAATAGATCATTATATACATTGAATATGTATTCTAACGTGTATATTGGATGTATGTAGCATGAACAATTGTACCACACTTATACGCACAACAACAACATACAAACTTTTGAAAATTTTTATTATCACAAATGAGCATGCAAACATCACAATCGACTTATGCTTACAAGTCATCCATGGATCTTTCTTCCTTTTCATCTTTTCGCATTTAAGTTAGTAGAAATTCGTCAATGAATCTTATTATAGACAATGTGCAAAGTGTTTATCCAAGAATAAGATAAATCAACCGGAAAGAAAACAAACATCAAAATATCCCAAGAAGCAACCAACATCCAATGATGGTAGACAAGAGCATATTATCATTAGATTACCCATGATTATTATTTAAAAAATTTTTGTAAAAATTACGATTTGCTAATGATATTTTTTTAATTTTTCATTTTATTAAAATTTACTTTTTCAATATCTAATAATAATTATTTACTTAAATTTAAATAATAATTAAATTTAAAATAACAAAACAATACATATTTTAGTATATTCAAATATTTATTAGAAAATGATTACCACCCAGTACAAAAGAATCATGTTCAAACTTACAGCTTTCACTCTATAATTTTTTAACCATTATATAATACAAAATAGAGATGCTGACAAAAAATCCATCTCTCTATATATATAGAGATTGAATAATGCAGCCCACTAACTTGCTAGCAATGTTGTAACCATCTCAGGGGATTTTCTAAATTAATAAATTTATCTGGTAATGATAATGATTCTCTTATCTGTAATAATTAGTATACAAATTTTTTATTTTTCAATTTATTCTTCATAACCACTTAATAATAAATTAACTTTCTTACCAAATCGATGTTTTTCTTTCATAATTTTGCAAACTACTCTTATATTTTGATTTTTTTTCTATTTTTCTTCTGTTCTTCCCTTTTATTTATTTACTTTATCTACTACTTATTTTCTAAATGAGATAACAAAATGAAAATATAAACACACTCATAGCAACACCTTATTTTCACTAGTAATTATTAAGATCAATTTTAAAATTTTAGATTGTTTATCTTAAAGTACACTTTTTATTTTAAAAAAAATAATTTATCAGAGCCTCTATAAAGGTTCAAACAGCCCCCACTAAAACCAAAAATTAAAAATTAAATATAGTGTGTCATACATATCCAATCAGTGAATATAAACAAATATTACAAACAATTATTTGCGCCTATAATTCATAAGAAATTGGGCATGCTTATTGTCAATCCAAAACCATTCTTATTTATCATTTATTGATAAGAACAACAACACAACGTAACTTGAAGTCTGCCAAAGGAAAAGACATTCATATTTTATTGTCAATTTAATAGAATTTCAATAAGAGGAAATTCCAACATAAATAACAACAATCTCAAGAACACATTGTAACATGAGAGGTTCTTGAGATTACACTCAACCAAAGTCTGGATTTAAAAAAAAAACAATTACAACATCTACTTCTTAAAAAAGGTTCATATGTATGTTTGAATGAGTATTGAAAAAATTGATTTTAAGTGAAATTGATTATGATTAGATTGATTTTGAGATAATGAAATTTATATTTGAATCTTTTTATTATAAAATCAAATTTAGAGTAAAATCTATTATAAAATTCTTCATCTAATTGAAAAGCTCGTTTCTACAGAGTTGTGAATATTATATTATAATATAGCATGAGCTATGTCAGAAATGTTTTTATTCACTCAATATATTTTTCACATAAAAGTTGAAATTGGAACAAAAAGGTGGGATGTGTAGAAAAGATTTTTCTTTTAAAACCAGTGAATTGAACTAATTTTAAAATCAGTTCAGTTCGAATAGAAATAATTTAAAAATAGTTTGGTTCAAATCAGAATAGTTCAGTTAATGTTTATTAAACTAGTCTGATTTAAATCCCATTTAGTTTGGTTTAATTTAGAATCAACTATTATACAATTGTTTTAAAGAAACAAAAATCCAAGTGTTTTAAAGAAACAACTGTTTACATTTTCTTATGAATAAAACGATGTAGGAAGATATACTTTTTAGAGACAACTCTTTACATTTTCCTATGAAAAAAATGATGTACTTATGTTGCTTCTGATTTGAAGTGGTGATCAGTATAGGTATGTTTGTTCACAGTTTTCTAAATCATTTCCTATTTGTTTTCAATCCTATCATTCCCGTTGAAAAGGGAATTTCTTTGGAAATTCTAATTTTCTTAAGTTCCTGTCGCAATTGGGATTTCTGTCAGGTTCTGAATGATTTCTTCAGATTGATTCTTCTTTTTTTGTTGAGTCAGCTTTTAGAGGGAGAAATAGGTAATCAAAGTTATAACCTTGACTTTTATTTTGAATGATCGTATTATGGTGAAGTGAAATCAATAGGAGGGAATTGATAGAACTATGGAAATGTTATTTGATGTTTTAGGTGATATATTATATTTGATGTTTTAGGTGATATATGATATTTGATGAATTTGGTGATAAATGTTATTTGATGTTTTTGATATATATGACATTTGATGAATTTGGAGATAAATTTTATTTCATGTTTTTGGAGATATATGATATTTGATGAATTTGGTGATAAATGATACTTCATAATTTTGGTGATAAATAATATTGGATGATTTTGGTGACATTTGATGCTCATTGATGTATAATGATTTGAAGTATGTGAAGTTTGATGAATGTAGGCAGTTATTGGGGGGTAACTTTGCTTTAGATGAGATGTGTTACAGGTGTGGTTGAGGTATGTGAGGTCAATGTAATCTGATACCAAATATGCAGGCAAGTGAAGCTAATCTGGTTTCTAACATTGCGATCCTGGTACCGAACATGCATCTAGGTGGAAAAGGTACCCATGGGATGTATTTTGAGGACAATTGTTTATCATGAGGATTAGGTAGACTTTAGATAACACTGCCAAATAAGTATGTTAAGACTTCAGTTTTTGTTTGATAGGTCTGGGTGGATGCCTGACACCAATGGTGAGAAGTCTATGGTGGATATGATGTTTGAACTCGATAAATAGTCTTGACATCTCGTGTCAAGTCAGTATGAGGAGTTGAGTGTTTATGCTCGGGTGGAACATAAATATAATTGATTATGATTATCCTTGGTGAATTGAAATTTTGGATTGATGATTGTATTTGGTAAATTGAATTGATGGATTGATGATGATTATATTTGGTGAATTGAATTAATGGACTAATGATTATATTTGGTGAATTGAATATGATAGATTCGGTGAATTTATATTATGTTTTACCCTTGCTTTTGTGTTTTTTTGTATGACTATGATGATTGTGCTTTGCAGGGAGAGGAGTAGACAGTGGTGAAGATGTTGTGAGACAAGAGGATGATGTGTGATTGTGACATCCCAAAATATTTATACTATTTCTACCATTATTTCATTAAAGTTAATTCTCTTTCTTAATAACTATATTTTCAAAATAGTGAGGTATAAAATTTTCATTACATTACACCAAATATTTCAACATATATCTCAATAATTTCAAAGTTCAAAACAATATATAACATAGTATATATAGCATCAGTTCGCCTAGTGAACCATGTTGCCTAGTGAGTCGCAGGGTAGCTCATCCAGCGATAGTCGTCACCTAGGGAGGACCCTGCATCAGACTGTCCCAGTAATAAGAACTTCACTTAGTGAGACACGTCACTCGGCAAAAACCTTGTTTAATTCCAAACATAGTATAATTTACACTGAGCGAGACCTCTCGTTGGGCGCAAAGTTGCATTTTAATCCCAACAAAAACTAAAGCTTGTTGGGCGAGACCTAGCGCCCAGCAAGACTCTACAAATAGCAAAACATCTTATAACATGCTCCAAACAATCCAATCATGCATAAACATACTCTCTTTCATTCAATCAATTCCTAAGATGGAATTTACTAGATGCATACATGTCTTTTCTTAATCAAAACATCACTAATACATAACTCATACTACATAGATGTATAACATGTCATTTTTTCGTTAAAATACACCTTACAATATAGATGCATCACAACTCGTAACTAAGTTATTCCTGCTATTCTATTCTTTAATAATTACAATAAACACCAAAAGCTTAAACAAAGTTTAGTTAAGACATATTAAACTTTAAGTCAAATATTCCATCACAACCACGTGTCATCTACCAGTCTCCCAGCATCTCACTACTATCTGCTCTCGTGCAATGCACGATCATCACAGTCATACAAAAACAACACAAACACAAGGGTAATCGCAACATAAAATTCATTCCATCATCACAATAAAACTATTACATTCTCAAATGTTATCATCAATTATTCATACTCAATTCATCAAACATAATCATCAATCAATCTAAGTGCATGACCCTGCACCTCAAAAAAACCTGCCACACCTTAATAATTTAATTAATAAAACTTAAATTTAATTCCTCGTACCTCTTATTCTACAATTTATAACCTATTAATTAAAACAAATTTTTACAATGACTATGCTAGAGGATTAGATTTTGAAGTATAATATGTTTGAGTGAACTTTGTGTAAATCTCTTGTGTCTTTAGTGTAATTATTAAAGTATTAAGTAGCATGAATAACTCAACTATGTTTTGTAAAGAAGTTACAATGGAAGATGATGCATTGTAAAACAATTAGTGTATAGGATATGTATGCATGAATGTTGAAGGTTATGTGGTGAGATTTAGCTTAAATGCAATGTGTGTTGGTTGGGCATCATGCAGCTGAGCTCTACACTCTGCATGATCTCATTGAGTTCAACAGTTTTGCCAGGGACATTTTAAAGTTTTGCGTCTAGTGAGGTGTCTCACCCAGTGCAAAATGGTCTTGGGTTGGATTTTAATTGGGTTTGCTCCAGTGAAGCATCTCACTAAGCAAAGTCCCTTCACTAGGATAGTCTATACAAAGTTCTCTCTGGGCGAGCTATCCTGTGTTTTGTCGAGCCATGTGGTTTCGCTTAGCGAGTTGATGCAGTGTATTTATCATTTTCATTTGTTTGAAATTTTATTGTTATAGATCTATGATGAGTATTTGGATATTTTTTAAGAGTTGAAATGAAAAATTTATATTGAGTTTCGTTTGTTAAAAATCTAGCATAAGGTAGTAATTAGTTGTTGAGTAAATGTATTAATTATGGGGTGTTACATGGTTTCACACTGGGTAGACTTATATTTTATCAACAATAATCCAGTATTTTAAAAGTTAGATGAAAATCAAATTTGTTGACTCATTTGTTACTTTCCAGTGCATATTAGATATTGTTGGTTATTAATGTTAAAAAAGAAGTAATTTATTATTTGGATCCATTGCATTGTAAGCCTACCACAAAGATACAAATGAAGAACTTCTTTTACATGTAAGAATCATCAGTCCCGCTTTGTGTGTTAATATAGTTAGTTACTTATACATAAGTTGTTGATTTGTTTTTATTAACTAGGACCTTACAAATGCATAATTCTCAAATAGGTGCATTGGTATCAAAGATAAAGTTAAATAACATTAGTTGGATACCAATCAAGGTAATTTTCAATTATAATGTGAATATCATATTATGATGGATTATATTAATCATATTTGTGCCTTTGGTTTTATTTTTGTAGTGTCCCAAACAACCCAATTCAAATTATTGTGAGTATTATATATGCTGATATATGAAGATATAATTAATTGCTATCAAAAACCAATTCACAAAGGTGTATGTGATCTTGGTAATATATTATTACCTTTAACTACAATTTAATTCGCTTTTAATTTCATATTTATTAAATTTTTGTAGTATGTCCTAAGTTGCTATTACCAACAATATTCAAATGATCAAACCACTAAAGTTCAGGAAGAATGGACTCAATATGTGAATCATAAGTATTTATTATAAGTTAGTCATTATGTTATGTTATGTCTATTACATAATGATTTTTTGTATATATCTAGTCTCTAAATACTATGGATCTCTTGACAATTTCATTATATTTTTTTCTTTTTTTGACTATATTTGAAGTAATTAGAAAAATTAACTTACAAATTCTATAAAAAAAATTGTTTTTGATTGTCATGGTTTCTTCATATTGGATTTTGGTGTTAATCATTGATTGATTAAAGTTGTGTACAATCTAATAATCAACTTCATGTTAATCTATGATTATTTATTTTGAATTTTTGGAATGCATTCTTTTCTATTTATAACTTCATGATTTTGTTAGAACTCTAAAATAACACAGAGCATAAAAAAAAAGTTGGTTATACTAAGTTGAAGCGTGTATTTTTTATTATAATTTGAGTTTAGATTTTTACATTGTGATCTAACAATTTGATACATTATGGTACAATAGATTCTGGTAATATTGAAATTGAAAGAAAAAAATGTGGATTGACATGAGTATATTTATACTCATGTTTATTTATAAGTTATGTTTATTTATAAGTTATGTTTATATATTAGTTTGTTATGTATTTAAGTACAAGATTTTATTATGGATACAAATTAAAATTTTACATATATTTGATTTTAGTTTAAGTTTATGAAGAATAGATAGTTATTTATATGCATAGACTTTAAAAAATACCTATTTATATAGCATTTTTTAAAGAAATGTTATTTATAAGCAAAAATAAAAATGTAGTTTCATTCAGAAAAAGATAGCGTTTTTTTTTTTCAAAAAATGCTATCTTTATAAATAGAATTTTTTTAAAATCTTGACTTTTCTCTTTTTTCGGGTCAAAGTACCTTGGATTTCAAAAACTTGTTTTTGGTATTACAAACTGGCCATATAGCTCGAACAGGGAGCAACTCTGAAACCCTAATTCCTAGCATTCAGGTAGGTAGAGGTCATACTCAATTCCCTTCGAGAATTATGGCCTCAGTATTTAGCTTCATCTCTTTAGCAGTCCTTATGTACACACGAAGCTACACTTCATGAAGCTGAGCTTCACTTCATTTCAATATATGTTAATCCCTAGAGTTTCAATAGCGTTATAGAAATTCTATATAATTAAAAAAGACAATATCTATAGTCATTTTTTGTGTACTGTAATATTTATAAAAGTTATTTGATTTATTCTTGGATAAATGTTTCCATAATTGCTTTTTCTGTCGCTTTTACTATGCCTAGGATATAATTTTTGAACGAAATGACTAGACTCTGATTTGAGTAAATTTGATAAGTTCAAATGGAAATTTGCTCAATACTTAAAGAAGGGTTTGTGTTTGTGTTCTCTATACGATTATTTAAGCGTTTGTTGTTGTTGCTTTCAAACTACTGTAAAAATTTAAACATCTCATAAACAATTAATTACTTTAACTATACCTAATAATAACAACAACAATTAATTTCATCACATTTTAATTAATAAAAATAGCAAATTTTATTAAATCAATAAATAAAACTAAAAATACTTAAATATTAATGGAGGACACACAACCCTTTAAAGGTATCACATCAGATAAAAACAATAGAGACAATCGGCTGAGTTTAGCTTTAACCATAAAATTAATATTAAACTTAGACTATATTGAAGTATTATAATATGTTAAATTTATTGAAAGGTTGTCTACATTCACCCTTTCGAATTTCATTATTTCTCTTACATGTTTTTTAAGTTCGCATTTCATGAATGTTGGACCATACATTTATGGATTGGTGAGTAATATGCAAAGAGGAAATATTTGTTCTAAATATGGCACTCCATGTGAAATTGTTACTGTATTTGTTTGGTTTCTCATATTATTTGCTATTATTTTTATCTTTTTGTAGATCTTTTCAATTTTAAAAAACATAAAATATATCTATTTTTTGAAGTGAATGTATATATTTTTAAATTTAGAATTTAATTGGTATACACTGTCAGTGTAAAGATTTTTACTCTAACATTCAATCAATCACAACCTTTCATTGATGGTAAGTTTTTTTACTTTATTAACTAGTACTTTAAAAATCACATAAATGAAAAATTATAATTGAGCATCAGTGTAAAAAATTGGTATACCAATTAAACTCTTAAATTTAAGTAGAATATAAGTTAAGAATATAAGTAGAATGTAAATTGGTATACCATAAAAAAAAGCAAGAACAAAATCAAATAATAAAGTTAACATACATCTAATAAATAACTAAATGCACTATGTATTGTAAAAAAAATAAAAAAAATAAAAAAATACACTATGTATTGTAAAAAATAATAAAAAAGTGCATAAATTTTAATATATAATAAAAAAAGTAGTAGTATATAATAAGTTAAGAATACACTCTAGAGAGTACAAAAAATAGAAATGCTTATAAATATATAAATTTTCAGAAAAAAATTAAAATAAATTATAAAATTTAGTGCAATAAAAATAGAGAAACACACTAGAACCTTTAATTAATATAATATAATTATATATAATAATAATTATTATTATACTAATATTTAACATGTAATATAATAATTATACTAATATTTTGAAAAGGTCAAAGTCCTTCCTCTAATGTTGCTTCTCAGTCAAACTATCTATTAAAATAAAATTTAAACCAAATAGAATAATTATTTAATTCTATTCTATCCCCAAACAAACACTTAAACAAAAAAAATATTAACTATAAAGCATTGTAGGCTTGGTAAACATTATTTTGAAATTATGTTGCCACTTAGTGATCTCTTTCTTATATAATTGAAAAATTGTCTGTCTAATATTATTTTACTCAATGTGGGGACTTGATTAATTTTTTATTATCCCTTGTCCAAATGATGTAGGAAGATATACTTTTTAAAACATTTAAAAAAATGTTTTAAAGAAAAAGCTTTTTACAACGTTTAAAAAAGTGTTGTAAAACATCTAACTTTTTACGACACCAGCTTTTACGAAACTTTTAAAAATGTTTTAAAAGGCTTTAAATAAGGGTTGTAAAAAATCTATAATACCATCTAGAGTTGTTTTGTATTTAAAATAGAAACAAATTTACATAAAAATAAGTAGTTTAATAAGTTTCTAAAGAGATAGTAAGAGTAAAAGAATAATTAATTTGAAAACTTTTCACTTATCATTTATTCTTCTTAAAAAAAATGGTTATAGTTAATATAGTTCTAAACTTTAATAAATAAAAAATAAATAAAAACATAAATTTTTCAAAAAATAGAAACTTCAAAAAGGGATTACTGAGTTAATTACTTTCCTTCTATCTCACTAACCAAATCTTAATGTGTCACACGTACAATCTATCTTAGGAGTCATAAGAGAAAATGCCACAAGTTCCGTATTCCTTATTTAACCATAAAAAATCTATTTCTTACAATTTGTTCTTTAAGAATAACATATAAGCAAATTATTTTAATTTTTAATTTTTGTCTCTTGTTCTTTAAATATTGACCTAAGTTGTAAGAGATGAAATTTGGCAACATTTATTTATTTTTTAAAAAATAAAATAATAATAATAATAAATAATATTAATAATAATGAAATTTTTTCTCTAGGAGAAGAACACTGCACATAGAGCATTCTGCTATGTTTTCTAAAATGCTTTCAGTTAGAACAAAGTAAAGAGGGTAGAGCCGTCAAAACGGGTTCATATTTGTGGGCCAACCAGACCGACCATGAATACGGGTCAGACGGAAAAAAAAAAGACAAACGTGTTGTAATAGCTAAAAATCAACCCAACTTACTTCAGACTCGACCTATACGGGTTTAACTCAAATGGGCCGAGCCAGCTCGTATTCAACCACTAAATATTTATTATTTTAATATTTTATTATTTTACTAAATACTTATTATTCAACCCATTAAACATTTATGATTTAAAGTATTATTTTACATGATAAAATAGAAAATATTTTTGTTAATTTTAAATAAAGACTTAATTAAATAATTAGTTTTAAAATTTGAAATAATCTCAATTTTTCAAATAATTTTTTTATTTTTTGGTAGGTGGGTGGGTTGGCCTGTATGACCCACCAACCCATGGTAGGTCGGGCTGGGCTAACAGATTGAATAAGAAAGTTTAAAGGAGTCGGGTTGGGTTGACTCATTTTTTTTATGGGTAAAGGTGGGTTGAGCCATATGAGCCATATAAAAGAAGGTTTTAATTTCAAGAAAAAAAGAAAAAGAAATGGAGAAAAAATGTACAGTATGGCGCTTAGTCCAAATTACAATTAGGAATTTGTCTATATTTTTGGACAAGTTTAACTCAAAACAAATAATATACTACTGTTTTGCATGTTTCTGCTTAACCTTTATTTGGTGTTGACTATTGTTACGCGGTTTTATAAAAGCATGAAAAATCTCCGCCGAAAGCTAATGGAGGATCCATTATCATGCATAGTAAGTATTACAGGACGTGGTTGTTACTTCATGAAAAAACATTTGTATTTAGGGTTTAGTTCAAAATGTAAAGGAAATAGTTTAAACTTTTGTTTGGATAATTGGATAGTAAAAAGTTAAGAATTTTTTAGGAGTTAGTAGTTTTTTTAAAAAAAAGTTAGATAACAAAAAGTTATGAATTTTTTAAGAGCTAGTAGTTTTTAAAAAGAAATTACTCTAAATAGTTTTTTCAAACGATCTTATATTTTCAGCTATTAGTTTTTTTTTACAACTTTATCTTTCATTATTAAGGTATTGTTCCCTACTAATTCTCTCTTCTTACATGATAAAATGTTTCTCTTCTTCGTTTCTCTCTTTATTAATATAATTATAGCAATTTATAATTTAAACATATAACTATAGAAAATTATAATTTAAATATGTAATTTAAAATTTGTATATTTAATTATCGAAATCTATAGTTTAAATATATGATTATAATAATTTATAATTTAAACACTTCATTGTTGACATAATAACTCATGATATCTTTATTTGTTATTTTACAACTTTCAGTTTGTTGATTGGTTAATTTTACCAAATACTTACAACTAGCTTTTCAACTTTAAATTAGTTTTCAATTTTTAGTGACCTTTTACCTTTCAACTCTCATTTTAGCTTTGAGTTAATTTTTCAACTAATTTTAACAAATACATCCTAAAATCAACAGCAAAAGATAGATAAGGTGTTCATTTGAATATTATTAGATTTAATATCCTTAAACAACACTCATATTTAAGAATTGTAGACGAGAAAATATATTTTAAAAAATCACTAAAAATAGCTAGCTGGATTCAAATTGATAATCAACAACATGTTGCCCCAAATGGATCCCACCAAAATATAAAATATTTTGAATGTAATAAGAAAATTAAAATGTTAGCTTCTATGGCAAAACAAAACGCATAGACTTGAGGTCATCTTCTCCATGCAATATATGTGAGTGTTGGGACAAACTTACAATAGATATTATATCCACCAACTTCATATTACTTTGATAATTGGACTTTGGGTTGGCTAATTGGTATTCTTTCTCAAGTCTACAAATTACGATGATATAATCATTTCTTATCAATTTAATAACTATATATATACATATATATTTAAATTTTAAAATTCTATTATATAATTATTTAATTATAATAGTTATTGAAATATTTCCACATAAAATGCCCTTAAAAATAACAAAACCCATGATTTTTTGAATTTATTAATTAAGTACATAAAATATTGTGGTAGGATATGTTATCTATCAATGACAAAAAGATATATGCAAGGAAAGAAGAATAAAATAATACTAATGTAAAAAAAAAGCTTTTTCAAAATCTATATTACGAGGTATACATTAGTTCTATTTTTATCTTAGGGTAACAAAAAAATTGGATCTATGTATAAAAAGAATTTCAATTCAATGATGAATTAAAATAGAGCAATTACACCAAACTTCTCATATATTTAACTCTTTAAATATATCACTTTTTTTTTACATTACTTTTACTCTCTAAGAGTGGTTGAGGTCTCCTAAAAAATAGTAGTATTATAGTTTTTATTTTTTGTATAAGAAGAAAAATCAAAGTAAAATCTCAGAAAAATTGACATAATAAAAGTAAAAAAAAAAAAGTTATAGTGAAGGGAAAATACTAGATATAATAACTTAAAATAAAAAAATTTAAAAAGGTATGTATTTTAATTTTTAAAATAAGATAATCTAATAATTAAAAGTTATTCTCTTGTAAGTTTGTCCTTGCACTGACATATATTATATTGCATGGAGAAAATGGCATCACATCGATTCATTGTCATTTGCTATAGAAGTTGACATGTTTATTCTTTAATTACAATAAAAATATTTTATAGTTTAGTGGGATCATGTGAGTCAGTGTTGTTCCTTATAATAATTGGGCTATTTTCAAAAAATATTATGATATTAATATGAATATTCAATAACTTGTGATTAATTATGTTAAAAAATTTAATTGATTATATTTAGAAAATGATTTATTTTTAAATAATATTTTTCATTTATATTATGGAAATATCAAACATTATTTAGGGAGATTTATACTAGAAGAACTCCTGAATCAGACCTAACCCTAGACCGGACATACCTCAGAACTGGACCCAATCCTAGATTGAACTACCTCAAAACTGGATACACCCTTGGATTGGGCATACCTATAAAGCCTGACCTAATCCTATAGTAGTCAGATATCTCGGCCCGGGTAGGATCCATCACTCCAAGTGAAATGTCCAAACTACCCTTTTTAGGGAAATCAAAATCTTAACGACCTAAGCGTCAGAGTGTTTTTGCATGTAATCACTGTACTAGCTCAGAATAGTTATTAAAATATTATATTATTTATTTTGACTTAAATTCCTCTAATTTACTTAATTAACAATTTTTCATATTTATTTTTAAATATTTAGTATTATGTATTAAAAAAATTTAATTTTGCTTAATATACATACACCATTCATATCATGTTGAGTTTTGAAAAACTATATCATAAATAATTAGAAAGATGAATTAGAATTCAAATAATCTATATATCAAATTAAAATAAAAAGATGAACACACTCAATATAAATAATTTAGTATTAATGATATGTTATAACAATTTATATATAAATAATTTAGTAATATAATATCATTTATATCTAAACCCTTGTGCACTCAACCCATCCTAGGTTGTCATGCTTGTGTATTCACATTTCTATTTTGATATGCTATAAAAATTTTAAATGTTTAATTTAATATATTTTGTAATAACATAATATAACATAAATAATTCACTATGTCATTTTACGTATAATAATTTTAGTTTAGTATGTTTTGAAATATATTTTATTAATTTTTATACTTCTTTGTTTATGATAATATGATACAAACATGTCATATCATCAACAAATATGTCAGAATTGCAATGAATTTCAAAATGTTGTTATGCAATAAAAATACACGTTACAAGAAAAATGAACTATTTGTCAAATAACTTAATAAAGTTACAATATTATTTAATATTATGGTAAAAAAAAAGGTTTATGCATAATCATATAAAACTTTAGGAAATATTTTATAATTTGTTCTATATTTGATATTATGTTGGTTTGTTTTTTATATTATATTTATTTATTTTAAAAATATATTTTTTTATTATCTCTATACATAAGTAAAGGGTGGGTCAGATATAAGTATATAGGTACCCAGTATGTACGAGGATGAAGATTAAAGTTGTTGCCTGTGCAAGTATGAGACTGAGTATGGATACATTTCTTAAACATGGATATAAGGATCAACACTATACTTTAACAATCAATTTACTTTAACAATAATAAAATAATTAAAATGCTATTACAATTTTAGTTCTCCATAAAAAAAAAGAAAGTATTATGATTTCCATTATATTAATGAAAGTCATAGAAGTAATACATATGAGTTTAATTGTTATGCATTGTCAGCGTAACAAATTTTATATTGATTAATAATTTAAAAGTCATATAAATAAATAGTTATGATTGTACTAATTAAACTCTATTTATATTTGTTTCTGTGTTCAACATATATATTTTGCACTTACATCAACACTTTGATTTTGCTATTATAAATAAATAGTTATGATTGAACGTTAGTGTAAAATTCTTTTACACTATGAGCGCATACTAATTAATTTTTACCTATCAATGAATATCAAAACATTTAAAATTTTGTAGTTACATCAAATTTTTACTTTTATTTTGCTTTTATAAATTAGATTTGTACAATATTTTTAACTTAATTCCAACATCTATTTTATCTTAGTTAAAAAAATCCAATTTATCAAAAACAGATGAAAATAACCAAAACTTATGTGTCAACATATGTAGGTAAGAGCAACGAGGAAGATGAGTGAAGCACCATGATTTCTCATTTTCTCGAATTCCAAACTTTGGGCCATCACGTGCATTTTTTTTCTCTTATTTTATTTTTTTTTTCTTCCTTATAATTCAAACCCTCTTTACTTTGTTCTAGCTTCAAAGCATATTAGAAATTACTCTTTGGTAGAAGAGGCATTGATTCTCTACAACCTTGCATGAACATAACTTTATGTCTTGTGTTCTTCTCGCAAAAAACATTATTCATTATTATTAATATTATTTATTATTATTATTATTATTATTATTAAGAATAAATAAATGTTTCCAAATTTCATGTTCCATTGTTCAACTTATGTCAATATTTAAGCAATAAGAGATAAAAATTAGAAATTAAAATCGTTTCTTTTCATTATTATTATAAATTATAAAGTTTAATTAGTTGGCATGTATGTTATTTAACTTGAGTAATATTTAGAGGAAAAAAATGTGAAAAGAGATTTTTTTTTTGTCAAATGCAATATAAGTGTGTGGCATTGTGTATCACTTCTAACATTGTACGTGTGACACATTAAGGATTTAGTTGATTATTGAAATGCAAGAAATATAATTAACCTTCTTGGTCCCTTTTTTAAGTTTCTATTTTTTAGAAAATTTATGGTTTTATTTATTTTTTATCTATAAAAGTTTCAAATTACATTAATTATTTCCTATTAATTATACCCATATTTTTTGTGAATAAAAATAAATGAACATTTTATTAAGAGTGTTTTTCAACAAGAAAAATGGAAAATGACATAATAAAAAAAACTAACAAGTGATACGTAAAGAATTTTAAAGTTAATTATTATTTTATATTTATTATATTTTGAAACTTATTAGATTATTTATTTATATATAATTTAATTTTTTTATTTTAAATAGATATTTGAAGATAGATATATAAATAGATATAATTGAAAAAAAAATTATATATTACTTGAAAAAAAAATTAAAGTACTATGAAGATAGATATAGAAATAGATATTGATAATTATATATTACTATGTATTATACATAATAAAAAATTACAAGTAATTTTAAAATGTGCTAAGATCAATGTCCAAGAATTACATAATTTATTTGAATATAAAAATCTGATTTAAATATAAAAAATTATCAATAAAATAAATTTTATTAATTTAAAATTTATTATAAACAATTAATTGTAAATTATGTTTTTAAGATATTGTGGGTATTTTTTTATTGAAATTAAGCCTTTTAATTGTCAATTTTTTTAAGGTTTTCATTATAAGAGAAAATTTATTGAATATAAATTTATAAAAATAAATCATCAAATATTTTCTTATAAATTATATATTTCATATTTATTATAACATTTAAAAAATATAACATAACTAACTTAATTTTATAATCGTTAAAGATATTTCAATGATTTTATATAATATAATCATAATAATATTCTGATTGAATTAATCACTAATATGATTTCACCCTCGTATAGTCAATATCAAGTAAACACAAAAAACATGTGTAGTTCTTATTATTTAATTTTAATATCATATATCTTATTTTTATATATCAATATTTTATATTTGTATGCATAATTATGATGATACTATTATTTTTATATAATTCTAATTGATAAAAACTATGAAAAATTAATTTTCAACAAACAATTTCTACTAACCTTATAATTTTTCTTATGCTCATTAGACATGTTTTTATATATTTAAAATTCAATAAAATTTATCTTTGTATATATATATATATAATATTCTTAACAATTATAGTACAATGTATAATTTGATAATTTATATTTATATATTTCTTATAAAAGATTTGGATAATTGTGACTCGTTCGGGATTTTAATGTAACAAAAATCACTGCTTTGACTCAATATTAAAGAGACTTGACTTCTTGTAAGTTGTTAGATTGAGATTTTAAATTGACAAAAAATATTTATTTGCTTTAAATTTATTTACTATAACATAAAATAGAAAAAATTACTGTAATACTATCTCAATTTTCATATCTTAATCTCCCTTTAAATTTAGAAACACATTATTTTAAGAATTTAATTAATATGTATTATGAGGGTAAGATTTTTTATACTGACGTTTAATTACAACCCTTAATTTATGGTAAGTTTATTGACTTTACCAATTAATATTTTAAAAGTCATATAAATGATGATATATGATTAAATGTCAGTGTAATATTTTTTTACATTGGGCTTACAAAAAAATATTTTTTTATAATGCCAGTTCATACTCATTAAACTCTTATAATAATATCTTCTATATGTTTGAAAACATTATACTGACAACCTTATCAAACCGTAGGCAGTCACTCTCTCAGTAATATGAAAATAATGATTAAAAAAATAGAAATATATATAATTACACTAAATTTTAAGAAAGGTTATTACAATTTACTCTATAAAATAATAATGTAAATTTGGACGCGTGGCATTATTTTTTTATAGAACATATGGCATTATTTGATTACTTTGCTACTCATCAATTTTTATTCTTAGTAATTATCTTATATTGCTCTCTTACCCTACATCCATTCTTTATGTATTTTTAAAGGAAGGTTTAACTTTCCATAACTATTGTTTAAAAGTAAGCTTATCAATATTGAGAATGGGAGTTCCGTAAATTCGATTTGTAAACCCGTAAAGAGTTTACTTTAGATAAAAAATTAATAATTAAATACCTATAAATAAATTTATAAATAATATAATCACAAATTTAACATTTTAACAATGTGTAGTATATAAATAACTCAGAATTGAGTATATTTAAAAAAACAATTGTAAAATAATAAATTATTAAAATTAATAAGTATATTTACTAAGCATGAAGGATTTTTTTATTAAAAATAGCAAAAAAAATGACTATTTTAAGCAAAAAATAGTTTAACCAAATACAAAAAAAAAATAGAAAGTTGCTTAAAATAAGTTTTTTTTTAAATAAACTTAACAAAATGTACCCTTGGTTATAATATTATTGATTGAATGACTATAATCTAATGTGAATAATTACCGACGAATGCAAATAAAAAATTATTATATCAATTTTATTTTTGAATAAATTTTAAGAGATATATAATTAACTAATATATGGAACCACCACGAACGTGTACATATATTCACATGGATCAAGTTTAATATAAACTAAAATTAATATATACTTTAAAATAGATGGTTTATTATACTAATTAATGTGATGGATAAATGGAATGGCGTACAACATGGATGAATGAAGGGTCGGAGGCTTTGGTAGAATTGGGTCAGAATCAAAACCGCATCTGCTATGGTAGAATTTCATTTTTCCTGAATCTATGGTGGAACAAAATCACTCAATCATGTATTCATGGAACCTCTGTGTTAATGAATGCCCGTCAGAAGCTATGGTGGAACATAAGCTTTGACACAATGGGAATGCACTCAATGCAGTGAGTGAAGCGAAGCGAAGAAAGGATTTAGGGATTTGGCAGAATGGAAGTGACGAAGTGAAGAAAGGGTAAAACCTAAGTAAGATGCTAAACAACATTGTTTTAGAGTGAATAATGATTAAATGAAATTGTCGGGTAATATCATGAACTTGTGTGTAAACTCACAAGTTTACCTAAGTTTACCGATATTATCATAAGTTTATTGAGTTTAGTCAAAAAACGAGTTTACTCACGATTTAACTCAAGAAGGTCCCTAAAGTCATAAAATCGTACAATTTTACAAGTTATAACGTGATTTTGATCAAAAGTTTTAGATGTAACTATGGATGCATCCCTCAAATTAAATTTGATTATAGATGAACCATGTTTTTAAATTATACAGACCCTTTACTTTTATGTACTCATTGGAGCTGTACCCCTATTTTGAAAATTTTGTAATATCATACATAAATTTATTACATATGTACTGCCTAAGTGTTGTATGATATTATATATGTAACCCCTAAGTTTTGTATGCTATTACACATGCACCCCTATATTTTTCAAACTTTACAGTCGACACTTCTCTCACCTTCATTATTTGACTGTAACGAAACTTGAAGAAAAAAAAAATAATTCATGTCACATCCACATGAAATAAAACGTAATAATGAAAAAATAAATGGAAACATGTGTAGTTTGAAAAGGAGGACTACAGTAATAATGAGTACATAAAAATAAGGAGATATGTGTAGTTTAGAGAAAACAGAAAGTGTTTGTAATTATACTAAACCTGTGGGGTTACATCTGTAATTACTTCAAAGTTTTATTTCATAAATTTTTTTTTGTGAAAATAAAAATCCACTTCAAAATAATTGTCGATTTAGTAATTTAGTTTAATGTTTAATTGGTATGTATTGACAGTGTAAAAGAATATTACACTAACATTTAATCACATCTTTTAATTTATATGACTTTTAAATTATAAATTGGTAATGTTAACAAACTTAACATAAATTAAGAGTTGTAATTGAATGTAAATTTACTAATTAAACTATTTAGTATAAATGAATTCAATTCATTTAATTAAGCTTGAATATCTTATAGATATTGATACAAATTTTCAAGCAGTAGATTTGATTTAACGAATTAAATTGCTCCTATCAAGGCTTTTTGTTACATTATTAAACATAAATTTAAAATAATTTTCTAAAATAAAAAATTAAAATAATTTTTAAGATCATAATGATGTATACATTTTAGTTATATATGTTGATATCAAATTGATAGATTTTTATATGTTCATCAATTAGTTTTTAAATCTTAAATAATTAACAAAATTGTATCATACTATTAAAGAAAAATATATTTATTTATATATTTTTATATAAGTAAAATAGTTCCAATAAAATACACTTATTTTATTACATGGATAAAATAAAATTATAATATGTGAAAATAATTACATGAAATTAATTATCAACATACAATTAAATGTTGAATAATTTTAAAATTATATTAATATAAATTTAATTTGATCACTTTCAAAAAAATAATTGAAAATAAAAATTCATATATCAACACTATGAATTAAAATATATTTTTTAATATAAAAAATTAATATATGTCAATGTTATACATTAGGATATACTTCTCAACTTTAAAAAACTAAAAAGATATACTTTTTTTTATTAGTAGAAAGTAGAAACATGTATATTAAGGAACATTTATAACGTGATGATAAACAAATGGTTGACTCAAATAAATCAATATCCTAAAAATGGGCTTAAATTTGTAACCTATCTATTTTAATTATTTATTAAATGTTTACCTTCACCAAAAAGAAAGTAGGAGAAACCCCGAGGAAAGCCGCTATTAAAGAAACAAACAAGTTGGTAGACATAGGTTTTATCTGAGAAGCACATTACATTACTTGGTTAGCCAATGTCGTCATGGTCCTTAAAGGAAATGGAAAATGGTACATGTGCACAACCTATATGGATTTGAACAAAGCATGCCTGAAAGGCGCATGCCTTATTCCGAGTATAGATCGACTTCTTGATGGAGCCACTAGACATCGGGTAATGAGTTTTCTATATGCATACTCGGGGTATAATCAACTTTGAATGT
Source organism: Psophocarpus tetragonolobus (assembly GCA_037954015.1). Taxonomy (NCBI): domain Eukaryota; kingdom Viridiplantae; phylum Streptophyta; class Magnoliopsida; order Fabales; family Fabaceae; genus Psophocarpus; species Psophocarpus tetragonolobus. Next base: position 55,145,167 of record CM075688.1, on the reverse strand, counting down.
ACCCACCCGATGAGGATAAAACATCCTTCATAACAGACAATGCCAATTATTGCTACAAGGTCATGCCTTATGGCTTGAAGAATGCAGCGGTAACATATCAAAGATTGATGGATAAAATTTTTAAGAGTAAAATTGGAAGAATCATTGGGGTTTATGTAGACGACATACTGGTCAAATCGGACAACTATGAGAAACATGAAAGTGACCTATCTGTAACATTCTCCTCTCTTAGAAAATATCATAAGAGATTAAACCCAGCTAAGTGTGTCTTCGGAGTTGAGAGTAGAAAATTCCTATGTTTCATACTCTTGCACAAGGGATAGAGGTCAATCCCAACAAGTGTCAGACAGCCATTGACATGAGAAGCCTGCATAAAAAAAAAGAATTATAGAAGCTCACAGGATAGTTGACGTCCGTTTCAAAGTTCCAACCAAGGTTAGTAGATAAAAGAAAACATATGGTCAGGTTAGTGAGAAAAAACTCCAAGTTTGAATGGATAGATGACTGTGAGACAGCCATCCTAGAGCTAAAAGCCTTCTTCTTTGCCTCACCAACATTAATGAAGCTAGTTACCGAGGAAAACCTCTTGCTATACCTCTCGATGACCAACGAGGTCATTATGCGGTGGTGGTTCAAAAGGCTAGACAACTTCAGAAGCCCATATACTTCATTAGCCAAACACTCCACGAGCCCAAGCAAAGGTACCAGATTATTAAAAAGCTTGGCTTAACCTTGGTGACAACCTCAAGACGTCTAAGACCATACTTCTAAGGATATCAAGTGGTGGTCAAAACGGATTATCCCATCGTCAAGGTCTTGAGCAAACCTAAACTAGTAGGATGGATTATATCATGGTCAGTTGAGTTGCCCAAGTTCGGCCGACTTAGCCAAGGAGATGGGAGAAACAAAGTTGGTCTACCAAAGTGACTCACAACTTACCGTGTCTCAACTTAGTGGAAAATACCAAGTCAAATGTTCTCTTTTACTGCAATTTACTATGCAGTTAACAACTTCAAAAAAATTTCAATCACCTTACGATTGAACATGTTAAGAGAAATGACAACAACCGAGCCGACATCCTTACTGAATTGGCCAGTACTAAAAAGTCAGGTCAATATAAGATAGTCATCCAATATACCTTGGAGGAACCAACTGTTAGAAATCCTATAGGCCTGCAGATGCACACCACATTCAGTAACCCGGGAGACTCCTTATAACCTCACGTACGACATAGACACCATGATCTAGATAGAAGTGGGAGAAGAACCTTCATTTCAATGACAATTGTACAATGAAGGCAATGATGAGTAGATGTTAGTAGAATTGGACTTAGCACAGAATTTCATAGATAAAACAGTCATACAAGAGGAAACATGCAAGAAAAGGGCTACTAAAAATACAACACAAATTTTAGATCGAGGTCCTTCAAGCAAGGAGACCTCGTTTGGTGAATGAGGGGAGAAGCCCAACGAGAATCCGAACAAGGAAAGTTTGCATCAAACTGGGAAAACCCTTTCAGAATAAACTAAAATTTGGATAATGGAGCTTACAAACTAGAGCATCTCTTAACAGAAATCATACAAAGGTCATGGAATATTGCAACACACCTCAAATTTTATTACAGTTACCTTTACTATGTAATATAGACCGATGTACTATTTTGCCTACCACCAATCTTTTTCCTAAGTGGGTGTTGACTGGGGAGGTTTTAATAAGACATCTATTTTGATTAATCAAACAAGTCTACCTTTTACCATATAAGTTTGTTGCATTCACCTCACTGATATCTCTAGTCGGTAATCTCGTTCCATAAAACGTGTATTTATTGACGTATACATAGAAGGGCAGTTCCATTCACAATGAATGACTCCTTTTGACATATGCTCGACATGGAAGCTTCATTCTATAAAGAGAATGATCCCACCGACACAAATACAACAAAACTACAGCCAACCAATGTTGTGGTTAACTCGACAATTCAGTCATCACACCATAGAAAATCACATTTAGTTTACGAGGACATACACGGATCATTCAACCTAAGACTTAACAAATAAAATAAGTAACATTTATAACACCATAAAGAACACTTAACGTAGACATACATGTTCTGGAAAAGTGAAAGGGCAGTTATCATTAATCATTTTACCCAAAATTGGTGTTAATATTACAAAAGGAGATGTGTAAGCATCCTAGGTACTACAAAACAATGGCTCTTAAATGGCCATGATCTCAATTCTATAAACAAACTAATGGTCTTTATATGACCACTATTACAATCAATGATAAACCCCTAGAAACAAAAAAGAGCTTAAAAATGGAAGTTAAGTAAGGGAGCATCATTGGCGGTAGTTTCTGCATCAACGTCTGAATCCATGATCTCTTTCTCAAGAAGCATGCAACCTTGATAAATTTCGTGATCCACATCAAATTGGGTTACATTAACCTGATAGAGAAAGGAAGTATGGTGAACATCCTTCTTAAAACCTTTAATGGCTGATTTTGATGGTTGCCTTGGCCTCATCCGTGTTATTGGCTTTGTCAACTTCTAACACGGTCTCCCTTTTTGACACCTCGACCAAGTCGGCCTTGGCCTTATGAGATGATCCTACGTCATCTTTAGCCCTTTTTTAGAAAATTGGTAGTTGTCTTCCTCAACTTTCACCTTCCCTTTGAGATTAACAGCTCCTGAGAAAGGAGACTGTTGGCTGACAAGGCTTCGACAAAAGAAGTGCGATACTCCAAGAGTTCTTGCTTTAGCTTCTCCATCCCTATGTTCTTTAGTGCATCTCGAATCAACCTTTGGTTCAACATCCAAGCACGAGCTTGCAATTTGTATAACTGGTCATTATCTCCTCGACTATTGGACCATCAATCAACTCCAACTCTTCCAAGGTATACCCAATCTTTGTCTTCTTCCTTATTCTCAAGTATCGGCGGAAGAACCCGTTCAACATAGAGGTGTTTGGCGAGTCTACTAACTTCTCAAAACTTACAGTCTTTTGGGTGAGCTTCTTAGATGGGACACCTGACTTATCTCCCCCTTCTGGCTCCTTCCTCTTCTTATTGTCTTTCCTTTTCCTTGTATTGTCAGCGGCGGAGGTAATAGGTTGAGCAGACCAGTACCCTTAGGCCCCATTGCCACGTTTTCCTTCTTGCATTCCTGAGTCAGGCCCTCGCTAATTTTCTTGAATGAGAACCAAGAACCCTTCAGTACTTTATCGACCATAACACCTATAAAGACAACAAAAATTAGCCAAGTAAAAATTATGAACTGAAAGTAAATTGCTAAGGACGATGACTTAGTATCCAACCCAGGGCCAGATCAGTAGACAATGTTAACCTCAAAATAGACTTCGTGAGAAGTCGGTGGGGAAGATCGTCCAAAATAGACAGTAACTTTAAGTTGTTCTCCAACATATGCGACCTCAGCCACTCACCATTGGGTTCGGCATCTAATAGAAGGGAAATCTAGGTTGGTCGTTCTCGTCATACATGTACTTACGACCTCGAGGTCCAGCACTGTCCTTGAAGAACCCTCGCTTGAAATCCTTTAAGGAAGAGGTATATGGACTAAGCAGACAAAAATTCTACCGACCCATCAATGAAACCCACATCGGTGTCTCACCTAGGCGAACATAATAGTGGTATAGGAAAATCCTAGGATTGGGCTCTACGTACAGTGCCTTATAGAGCATTTGAAACGACTACAGAGCGGCCCAACTATTGGGATGCAATTGGCTTGGTGCCACATTCAACATACGGAGCACGAGCATCATGAACTCATCAAATAGGAGTCAAATGTGAAACTTCAAGAAAAGGCAGTCATACCTAAAAAGGAAATCTTCACTAGAATCACCCTGGGCAAAAGAAACCCTATCGGACTTGTTACATATGTCCATACTAAAGATGTCATTCTCCGTGTCTGGTACAATGAGTTCGGTCGAACTTATCTACAATCCACTGTAAGTCCCTAACTTTGGTATGTCATAACCTATATGACAAGACGGAAGCCTTCACCCACTCATACCCTGCAAGTGTAGAGTCATTAACCACCTCGGCTACCAAGTTTGTAGCCACGGTTAATTGCCCTGCACAATCTGACACCATGTCTACGAAACTGGAGACTTTGCCCCTAGTATTAAGGACTACCAACCCTAGAACTCTCGTACTCTCCATCCTAAAAAAATGATGACCAGTATGGAACGACTTGCTCAAACTCGTCAACATGACCTCTTAGGGATGTGACAGTTCCTGTACCATGTACGTTTTGTCTCCTCACGCAACACGCGCACCTCTCGGGATATTTTCATGCATTTTGAATTTCAACTTATCATGGTCCATCACTATTCCCATGTGAGCCTGGTGGCATGTGTACCGAGAAGACCTCAGAATACATAATCTTGTCACTGCTTAGAAACTAGTCACACATCAGTCAACAAAGTAACAAACTTCACACACAACCGTTAGTGATACGTTCCAAGGACAACCAAGCAACTCGTGATGTTTCTTCCATGGACATGACAACGCTGGCCTTAGTACTGCATTAACCAAGTAAGATGATGTAGAGATATTTGTCTTGACGAATCCAAAAATTATAAGATGGATTGGAAGACACACTAGAGGCAGTGGTAAATGGTTTCGGGGGGACAAGGTGTATCAACTGTGATGTAGCCTTCAAGGTCACGGGTTACATGCAGAGAATGAATCTATCAATACCACACAAGATAATTGAAGGAGTTTAGTTTGATAGGGAGTTAGGTGGTGGTGTTAAATTCTTGAAGATCCTTTGGATCATAAAGGGTGGAGGAGGAATGGCAGTAGATGTGGATGAGTGAGAGGCCATTGGATGAAAAGGAAGGCTTGTTAAGCAATTGACTTTAATTTGATATCATATAGAATAATGACACAATAACAAAGGAAGCCTATTATTAATTCAATCATAATTAGAGTGCATAAAGGTTGCACTTATATAGGTGTTGAATATAAACTGATAAGTTAAATAATTATCAGTATAATGACAAACTGATAATTATTAGTATCAAGATAAATAACAAATTGATAAAAATAACAATTGAAAAAATAACAAATATAATGATAACAAATCTAAAAAGATAAAGTACTAAGTTAGTACTTCTACACAAAACTCATCTTCCCACACACCCTTTTTCCCATTTGAAGCTTTCATTCCATTCTTCCTTTGTTCCTTATACCTTCTATTTCACCCTCCCAGGAAAAAAAACTTACCTTTTTCCCACACCAACATTGTTTCTTAATTTTTTATTATTTATTCAACTTCATTAAACACACGTGTTGTGCGAGGTGTGGAGAACACACTATAGCCAACACAGTCAAATACCCATTTTTTAAGATCAAGCTTCCCACAAAAAAGTATTTTTTTCCTTCATTACACGACAAATAGAAGCTAAAGAACCACCGAAAGTGTTAATAGATCTTTGTTCCTTCACCTCTATTAGTAAATATTGCAATAATAACTTTGAGTAGTGCCAAATGGGTAGAGAATGGTGACCTTGCCACATTCCTTTTGTTGTAGCATCATTCCCTACCCATTTAGCCTGACCTAAAGTTGTTCCTTCAACCTTTCCTTTCTTACGACTTGCAACCAAAAATTTTAAAATAACATATAAAAGTAAAACTTTTTGGTGTTTATTTGTTATTGTTGTGCAATACACACATGCACACACACTTACCCACACCCCCTCCCCCACAGACACATGCACACACACAGTACCTACATAACCATGCACACACCTACTCACCTATACCCACGCATACACGACGCACACATACACCCACTTACACATGCAAATATGTTATATTGTACCCCATTTTATAAAGGATAAAATAAGCTCTTAAATTCTTATAAGAAGCAGCGCAAGTGTTTTTTAATTTTTAGTAGATATTTAATGTCGTTGTTTACTGTATATCTTGTTAAGTAATATCTATGTTATAAAAACCAGACCGAACTGCTCTGTTCGATCGGAAAACTGGTGAATCGGTTTGGTAACCAGTTCGGTCAATCCTAAGAGTTGGTGGAAACAAATATCAGTATTTTAACCAGTGGTTCAACCAGTTTGTATTTTTTTTTTTAACTTTTTTTAGTTTGCTATATCCACCCCTCATTTCCCTAAATCAACCAATTTTAAATTAAAAAACTAAGAAAACATAGCAATATGAAGGTGTATTCAGTAAAATTATTTTTATTAAGACTGATTACAACCTTAATACATTTTTTCTTTTATAATCTTAATTGTTATAATACATTAATAACAAAAAACATATTATTTTATTAAGACTGATTAAACCACTAATTCAATAACGATTGAATAAATGAACCAGTGTTTTCACCGATTCCATCACCGGTCCAGTTTTAAGAACATAGATTAATATACATGCAAATTCACGAAGGATAAGAACACTAAAATCCTATGAAGAATTAAATTTGTTTTGTTTCTCAAATTAAAAGGTTTTACACCTAATTGCTAAAATTGTTATTTTTAATATCCCTATGACAATGCAGATAGAACTATTTGCAATTTGTTGTATTTTTTACCTTTTAGCCACTATAATTTAATTTTTAATTGAAATAAAATTCCTAATGGATGAAAACAACAAGAAAATATAAAATTGTTGGTTAAAAATTAAATTTTTACAATTTTTATCAATTAGAATTATATGAAAATATAATAACATAAGAAAAGTTATGCATTCAAATATAAAAAAATTATATATAAAAATAACATATATGATATTAAAATTAAATTAAAAGAACTACATATTTTTTGTGTTTACTTCATATTGACTATATGAGAGTGAAATCATATAAATGATTAATTCAATCACAATATTATTATAATTATATTCTATAAAATCATCCTCATATCTTTAACTATTATAAAGTTGGGTTTGTTATGTTATGTATTGTTGTAAAAGTTAATAAATATAAAATATATATATATATTTATAAGAAACTATAAGATAATTTATTTTTATAATTTATATAATTTATATTTATGTTATGTATTTTTTAAAATGTTAATAAATATGAAATATATAATTTATAAGAAAATATGAGATAATTTATTTTCTTATAAATTATAATTATTTTAAAATTTCTCTTATTATGATAACCTTAAAAAAATTGACAATTAAAAATCTTAATTTCAATAAAAAAATACACACAATATCTTAAAAACATAATTTACATTGATTTGTTTATACTAAATTATTAGCTAGTACATGTGTATTCTATAAACTTTGTTGGGAAAGTAGTTTCACATCTAGAATCAGTACAACAAAAGATGTCTACAGTTATATATTTTATATTATTATTTAATAAAATTATAATTGAGAACCTGAAAAAAATAAATTAAGTTTTACAGTGATTAAATTAAGATAAAAAAATTAATGAAATGAAATTATATTTTATAAATTTTATAATAATCTAAAGCATAATTTATTGTTAAATTATTTTTAATTTTATAGAAATCCAATACAAGATAATTAATATATTTTACATGATTTTGTTAAATTATTTTTAATTTTTATTTTTTACGATTATATATGAGTTCTTTTATTTATGAATTTTCATAAATTTCTGTTGTTTCTTTCTAATATTTTCTTAGTATATCTATCGGTTCAATTCCTATGTTTAAACCTCACATTACTTAACCAAATTCATTTGCTTTATATTTAAGTAAATATCTATACATACCATCTAGAGTTGTTTTGTATTTAAACTAGAAACAAATTTATATACAAATAAGTAGTTTAACAAGTTTCTAAAAAGATAGTAAGAGTAAAAACATAATTAATTTTAAAACTTTTCACCTATCACTTGTTAGTTTTTTTTTATTATGGTGCTATTTGTCATTTTTTTCATTGAAAATCACTCATAATAATTTTTCTCTCTATGTGATAAAATGTTTATTTATTCTTCTTAAAAAAAATATGGTTATAATTAATAAAAAATAATTAATATTTGATTATTTTACTAAATATTTATTATTTACTTGTTAATTTGAAGAAGCATAGTAGAACCATATCATACCAATATGTTGAAAACCAATATGTTGAAAACCAACATGTCATATCATACCAAATTTTTTAATCTTCCAAATTTTCTAATCTGCCAAATATTGTAACCTGCGAAATACTAATTTGTCATATAACACCTAAACACTAATGAAAACTAATGTGGCTGCTATATGACAGTATAATCTAAACCAATGTAGCTGTCATATAACACCTAAATAGCAATGAAAACCAATGAAAAACAATTCTAATCTGCCCAATATTTTGTTCTAGTATACACAACAGACCCATAATTCAATTTTACCAGACCAGTGCAACCCATATACTAGACCCATAATTTAGTTTTCTGTAAATGCAACCCATATATCAGACCTATAATTCAGTTATAATTTGAATTTCACCAGACCAGTGCAATACTATACCATACTAGAACCCATAATTTGAATTTCAACTTCAAATACCAAACCATAACTTACTATCTCCATCATCATCAAGATTTGCACATGTTTGAGTTGGAAAAACTGAAGTATGTAAAGCATGTTAGACACTGACCAAATTAACATATATGAATACAAAAGAAACAACCTCAGTTGACCAGTATTTAATTTCCAACTACCTGACCCCATTTTACACCAACCAACAATAAAGTAAATAGGAAACCAACTAAAGTGGCAACACATGAAACTTTCTCCCAAACCTAGACATTTACCACATTCAACAACAAGTTCAAAAATTCTAATTTGAAGTAAAATAATGTAAACCCATCACCCAACAACAACAAAATGACAAAACATTAACCACATTCACTTTCCTAGAACAGTAAAATATAGAGCACTTTGCCTTTCCTTCTTTCCACATCATGTCATCTTTTCGACATCGTCAACGATTTTTGCCTTCAATCCCTAACCTTCAATCACTCACCAATGCTTAGGGTTTCACTTCTCAAAGTGTCAACGGGGAAAAAGCTCGACCAACTTTCCTTCTCTCCAGGCAGGGCGTAGTGAAAATAAAGAAGAACGAAATTACCGTTGCATAATAACCCATTGCAACAATTTAATTATGTTTTAATTTTGAAACTAAGTTTGTCAATTCATTAATTACAGTTTTAGGGTTTTCACATAAGCAAGTCAACGTTGTCTTCTAACAGTCAATGGTCTCAATCTGACAAAAAGAAGAAAGTTACACTTTTTAAAAAATTTTAGGGGCAATAATTGAGCTAAAAAAAGGGCGCAAAAAGTACCAAGTGCCAAAATAGAGGGTCACCGGGTATAATTTAGCCAACTTTTTATTGACTGGTCAAGATATACAAATATTTTTTTTGTTCAACATCTTAGTTTTTCTATTTATTTTTGCTATTATGTGATGGCATATCACTTTATTTGTTATTATTTTATTAATTAAATTCTCGGTGATTTTTATTACATTTTGTGGTAGTTTTTTTGTCATCACGAATTAAAAAGAAATATTATTCATCTTCTTTCTAACACTTCCTCTACCTAATTCACTACCTCATTCCCATGTGTCCCTCTACCCCATGTAAAGTCTACTACTATGATCGATTAACATAAAATTTGAATACCAAAACCATAAATTTGAAAAAAGTTCATATATCAAAAACATATTTTACCCATAAAATAATAATAATTAGAGTGACACGTCACTACTTAACAGCTAAAATAAAGGGAAGATCTAAAATGTTGGACGGAAAAAATATTTGTATACCTTGACTAGTCAACAAAAAGTTTATATATCTTGAAAAAGTTCATGTACCAAAAATATAGTTTATCCTAAAAACAATAATCAAAATTTTTTTTAAGGAACCAATAATAAAAACTTATTTATTATAATCATTGTTAGATTTAATCAATTTTACAATAGAATTAATTAGTTAATGAAGAATTTATTTTCTAACATTAATAATATTTATTATGCAATAGTTTTGATAATTTTTAAATAATAAAATATATTATTTGTAAAATATAATAACAGTATATATTTCAAATATGATAAAAATTTAGATATATAATTATTAAAATAATAATATACAAAATCATTGGTATTATAATTAATATCTAGTAATAAAAATTTGTATTATATTTATAATAAAAAAATAGAAAATATTATTAAAATTATAAACTTAACATACTTATTATATAGTTTTGATATTATAAGTTAATAGTAAGAAATGATAGAAAAGATAGATATATAAAATATAAATATTGTAATAATAAAATTACAAATTATATTGATAATTTAGTCAAACCATTTTTCTAATATAGTTACGTTAAAATATGTTTCAAGAAAAATAATAATTAAAAATAAGGTAAATTAAATTTAGGCACATAATGCTTTGTAAAATTACATATTATTATTAGTTTTGAAAGGTTTGTATGTCTAGAAGTTCCTACAAATACCTTTAGTAATTTTGATGATAACAAATAGATATATTCATCTTGATTGATAAGCTAGGAGTGACTTATTGTTCAAAGAATACTTAGTGATAGGAGTGGACTGACTTTGTATACTTGGTTAAACCCAGTAGGAGTTTAACTATAAAATCAGAAATGGTTTATTTACTCTTACCAGAAATGACATAAAGAATATTTGTAATTGTATAACAATTGTTATACAATGAAACCTTACAATTGACGTTGATTTTAATTTAAAATTTTTTTATAAAATAATATTTATGAACTATTTTAAAATTGTAGACAATCTATTAGATCATTGATCTACAAACTTAAAAGACTCCATAAGCTTCTTAAGAAAGTATTTTTGGAAAGATTGAGAAATTTTTTCCAATAACTCTATTCAATATCCTTCTATCTAGAGCTAACATATTATTTCAACTGCTACTTTTTATTTTTCTTTTACCATTACATTGACTATCCTAATAGGAATAATCCATCTAAAAAAGGTTTTATAATATTTTAGTTTAATTAATAATAACTTATACATAAATTATATGAATGAAGATCCATTTTGATCCCTGAATTAAATATATAGTTGTTGCACTTGAATCTCTAAAAAAAATTGTTTGGCAAATTAGTCCCTATTTTACTTTCCAAATCGATTTCTAAAATGATATCTCAATCACTTTTTAAGTGTGTTTAAAATATACAATGTTATGTACAACGCTTTTGAAACCAATTTGCATAATCATCAAAGACTAATTTTAAACTAGGTTAACATGATTATTTTTTAAAATTATTAATTATATAAATATAAATATATAATCATCAAAGTATATATTTTAATTTTTTTATATTAAAACATCAATGAACAAAAAGTGAAAAAGAAATATTTAATTATGTCTTCTTATTGTTATTTCATATTAATTATGTGTTTTAAGTTACTCACAACATTATGCTGATTAATAACTATAAAACTATACTTTAATAATTATAAATATCAATATAAATTGATATTTAAAAAAAGGTAAGATACTTAATATAAGTTAAAATCTAAGTTAAGTATCTTAACTTTTTTTTAAAAAAAATATTAATTGATATGAAGTATATACATATAGTTATGATTTTTTTAAGTATCTTAAACTTTACTATGTATGCAATAAATGCAAGTTAAGTATCTTATATTTTTTTAAAATATCTTAAACTTTACTTTATATATATTTATAATTTTTTTAGTATAGTAGCTAACTAAGACGACAGTAAAAACAAATTAAAAATAGCTTTAGTCAATAATTCACAAACATAAATGTCTTATAGGTCCACATGTGTCAAGGAGTCTAGGTAGCTATGTTGATTCACGCGTTGTAAATTTTCGACACTTCAATTTCTATTAGAGCAAAAAAAAATTCTATAACTCCTTTACCTATTATCAAAGAGCATTTAGATGTAAAAATACATCTTACTGAATAAATATTTATTACAAATTTTTATATATTTAGTTAAATTTTTTAAGTGAAAAGTAAAAAAAAAAAAATGACTTATTTTAAAAAACTGTTTTGGAAAAAAAAAAGTGATACTTTTAAAAAAACTATTTTTATAATTATACTCAAATATAAAATTATAAAAACTTTTTGCTATAATAAAAATCTATTATAAATAAATTACTTACTTTTAAAATCGCTTTTTTAACATAAACAAATAATTCTATATAAAAAATATTTTTACATTAAAAACGCTAATTTATTTGTTTTCTTTTTAAAATTATTTTATTAAATTATTTAATTTTGTTTGGACACAATTTTAATTAAAATATAATTTAGAAAACTACTAAAAAAATGAAACATTTAGTTATAAATCTCCTCTACTAGACATTAAATCAAATCAATGATGGACACAATTACCGGCTTCATCGTGAAATTAACATACTAAAAAATGGTTTAAAAAATGGTTATTGTCTTTTAAATCCATTGAATTGTATATAAATAATGAATGTATTAAATAAATGTAAAATTTTTTGAATTTTTTAAAATATACTAAAAAATAATTATTTTAAATAATCTGTCTTGAACTCCTATAGGATTAATAAGAAAATGAGTTAAGGTGAACCGATTTTTCACCAGCATATTTTGTTCTATGTTTTTTAAGTATGAACTTTGGTTATTGGGTAAATAACTTTTTATCTTTGTTAGTTTTCATCTTTTTGCATTTAAGTTAGTAGAAATTCACCAATGAATCTTATTATAGACAATGTGCAAAGTGTTCATCGCGAGAATAAGATAAATCAAGCGGAAAGAAAACAAACGTCAAAATATCCCAAGAAGCAAACAACATCCAATGATGGTAGACAAGAGCATATTATCATTAGCTTACCCATGATGGTTCTTTCAAATAGTTGTAAAAATTATGATTTGTTAATGATATTTTTTTAATTTTTCATGTTATTAAAATGTACTTTTTCAATATCTAATAATAATTATTTACTTAAATTTAAATAATAATTAAACTTAAAATAACAAAACAATACATATTTTAGAATATTCACATATTTGTTAGAAAATGATTACCACCCAATACAAAAGAATCATGTTCAAACCTACAACTTTCACTCTATAATTTTTTAACCATTATACAATACAAAATAGAGATAGTGACAAAAACATCGATCACTCTATATATATAGAGATGGATCAATGTGCCCCACTAACTTGCTAGCAATGTTGTAAGCATCTCACGGAATTTTCTAAATTAATAAATTTATCATTCTCTTATCTGTAATAATTAGTATACAAATTTTTATTTTTCAATTTATTCCTCATAACCACTTAATAATAAATTAACTTTCTTACCAAATCGATGTTTTTCTTTCATAATTTTGCAAACTACTCTTATATTTTGATTTTTTTTCTATTTTTCTTCCGTTCTTCCATTTTATTTATTTAATTTATCTACTACTTATCTTCTAAATGAGATAACAAAATAAAAATATAAACACACTCATAGCAACACCTTATTTTCGCTAGTAACTATTAAGATCAATTTAAAAATTTAAGATTTTTTATCTTAAAGTACACTTTTCATTTAAAAAAAAAATTATCAAAGCCTCCATAAAGGTTCAAACTGCCCCCACTAAAACTGAAAATTAAAAATTAAATATAGTGTGTCATACATATCCAATCAGTGAATATAAACAAATATTACAAACAATTATTTGTGCCTATAATTCATAAGAAATTGGGCATGCTTATTGTCAATCCAAAACCATTCTTATTTATCATTCATTTATAAGAATAACAATACAATGTAACTTGAAGTCTGCTAAAGGAAAAGATATTCATATTTTATTGTCAATTTAACAGAATTGTAATAAGACAAAATTCCAACATAAATAACAATAATTTCAAAAACACATTGTAACGTGAGAGGTTGTTGAGACTACACTCAACCAAAGTCCAGATTTAAAAAAAAAACAATTACAATATCTACTTCTTAAAAAAGGTTGATATGTATGTTTGAATAAGTATTGACAAAATTGATTTTAAATGAAATTGATTATGATTTGATTGAGTTTGAGATAATGAAATTTATATTTGAATGTTTTTATTATAAAAACATATTCAGAGTAAAATCTATCATAAAATTATTCATCTAATGCAAAAGCTCTTTTCTACAGAGTTGTGAATATTATATTATAGTATAGGCGTGAGCTATGTTAACAATGTTTTTATTCACTCAATACATTTTTCACATAAAAGTTGAAATTGGAACAGAAAGGTGGGATGTATAGAAAAGATATAGGAAGATATACTTTCTAGAGACAACTCTTTACATTTTCTTATGAAAAAAATGATGTAGGAAGATATACTTTTTAAAACATTTAAAAAGATGTTTTAAAGAAAAAGCTTTTTACAACGTTTAAAAAAGCGTTGTAAATCATCTAACCTTTTACAACACTAGCTTTTACAACACTTTTAAAAATGTTTTAAAAGGCTTTAAATAAGGGTTGTAAAAAATCTATACATACCATCTAGAGTTGTTTTGTATTTAAAATAGAAACAAATGTATATACAAATAAGTAGTTTAATAAGTTTCTAAAGAGATAGTAAGAGTAAAAAAATAATTAATTTGAAAACTTTTCACTTATCACTTGTTAGTTTTTTTATGGTGCTATTTTTCATTTTTTTTCCATTGAAAATGACTCATAATAATTAATAAAAAATGTTATTGTTTAAAAGTAAGGTTATCAATATAGGAGACGAAATGTGATAAAATGTTCATTTATTCTTCCTAAAAAAATATGGTTATAATTAATAAAAAATAATTAATATAGTTATAAACTTTAAAGAATAAAAACATAAATTTTTCAAAAAATAGAAACTTAACAAAGGGACTACCGGGTTAATTACTTTCCTTCTATCTCACTAATCAAATCTTAATGTGTCACATATGCAATCTATCTTAGAAGTGATAAGAGAAAATGCTACAAGTTCCCTATTCCCTATTTGACCATAAAAAATTTATTTCTTACAATTTGTTCTTGAAGAATAACATATATGCAAATTATTTTAATTTTTAATTTTTATCTCTTGTTCTTTAAATATTGACCTAAGTTGTACAAGATGAAATTTGGCAACATTTATTTATTTTTAAAAAATAAAATAATAATAATAAAAATTTTTCTCTAGGAGAAGAACACAACACACAGAGCATTCTGCTATATTTTCTAAAATGCTTTTAGTTAGAACAAAGCGAAGAGGGTAGAGCCATCAAAACAGGTTCAAATCTGTGGGCCAACCCGGTCGACCATGAATACGGGTTGGACGGGCAAAACAAATAAGACAAACGAGTTGTAATAGCTAAAAATCAACCCAACTCACTTCAGACCCAACCCATACGAGTTCAACTCAGATGGGCCAAGTCAGCCCGTATTCAACCACTAAATATTTATTATTTTAATATTTTATTATTTTACTAAATATTTATTATTCAACCCTCGTTCAAATGAACGGATGAGAGTGATTATATGTTGTTTGCACTTGACCGCTGTCTTTCTTCTTGTGCTTGTTCCGTCAAATGTCCTCCTTCAACCCAACCCAAGGTGAAATGTCCAAACTACCCTTTTTAGGTAAATCAAAATCTTAATGACCTAATCCCAAGCACAAAGACATAAACATTATAGAGGGTAACAAGTGCGAGTTTGACTACTAATTATTACTTTTCTGGTGACATATTGTACCTTTAAGAAAATTGTAATCTTTCATCTGACTTAAACATCAGAGTGTTTTTGCATGTAATCACTGTACTAGCTCAGAGTAGTTATTAAAAAGGAGGTTTAGAGTAGTTATTAAAATATTATATTATTTATTTTGACTTAAATTCCTCTAATTTACTTAATAATGAATGTATTAAAAAAAATTTAATTTTACTTAATTTTGCTTATTTTAGAGTAGTTATGTTCATATTTATTTTTAAATATTTAGTATTATGTATTAAAAAAATTTTAATTTTGCTTAATATAAATACATCATTCATATCTTGTTGATTTTTGAAAAACTATAGCATAAATAATTAGAAAGATGATTTAGAATTCCAATAATTTATATATCAAATTAAAATAAAAAGATGAACACACATAATATAAATAATTTAGTATTAATGATATGTTATAAAAAAATTTATATAAATAACTTAGTAATCTAATATCATTTATATATAAAACCTTGTGCACTCACCCCATCCTAGGTTGTCATACTTGTGTATTCACATTTTTATTTTGATATGCTATAACAATTTTTAATTTTTAATTTAATATATTTTGTAATAACATAATATAACATAAATAATTCACTATGTCATTTTGGATATAATAATTTTAGTTTAGTATATTTTAAATATATTTTATTAATTTTTATACTTCTTTGTTTATGATAATATGATATAAACATGTCATATCATCAACGAATATGTTAGTATTGCAATGAATTTAAAAAAATTGACAAAGAAGAGGTTTGAATAGAATTCAAAATGTTGTTATGTTTTTTTGCATTTTTATTAAAAATATTTATTACCAAAACTATACATATATTAATAGTGTTTACGAAAGATTTATTAATGTACATATATATATATATATATATATATTATAGATAGTAGGATAATTACCTCTGTTGGATATCAATGTAATTTTTTTATGAAGGTTATAAGGTTGATCTAGCGGCAATGTCCATATATGGGGGAGAGATAGGTCTTTAGTTCAAATATCTCTTTTAACAAAATAGTTTTTCTTTGTGTTTTTTAAAAAGGGTAGAATAGTTATTTTGAAAAATGAACATCAAAAGTGGGAATTCTTTTTATTAATAGTATAGATATAGTATATAATATAATATTATAGATTATAGATATAATATAACAATTTTGTATGTTGGATATAAATATTTTAAAGTAGTTTTTTTCTTAAAGTTATAAGGTTGACTGACCTAGTGACAAAAGTCTATATATATATATAAGGGAGAGAGTATATATAAGGGAGAGATAGGTCATGGGTCGAATCTCTCTTTTAGCAAAATAGTTTTTCTTTTTGTTTTTTTTAAATGGTAGGATAGGTATTCTAAAAAGTTGTCATCAAAAAGAGGAATTCCATTTTTATTAATAGTATACATTATAATATATATACATTGTCAGTGTAAATGATTTTTACACTGACATTGACTCATAATTTTTCATTTATGTGACTTTTATAGTACTAACTAATAAAGTCAACAAACTTACCATGAATGAAGGATTGTAATTGAATGTCAATGTATACCAATTAAACTCTAATATATAATACATTATTGATAATAGAATAATTATGGATGTTGGATATAAAAATTTTAAATTAATTTTTTTCTTATAAGGTTATAAGGTTCATCTAGTTGCAAAGTTAGGAGACAGAGGTTGTACGTTTAAATCCTCATTTGACAAAATAGTTTATTTTTTAAATTTCAAATAAGTATATGGGTAGAATATATATTTCGAAAAGTCAACATCAAAAGAGGATTATTCATAATATAGATTATTATTATTAATATTATCCATGGACTCAGACCCTATATGGTACCCGCAA
Source organism: Psophocarpus tetragonolobus (assembly GCA_037954015.1). NCBI lineage: Eukaryota > Viridiplantae > Streptophyta > Magnoliopsida > Fabales > Fabaceae > Psophocarpus > Psophocarpus tetragonolobus. The sequence continues at coordinate 55,127,599 of CM075688.1, read as the reverse complement.
AAATACTCTCATGAAGGAGCGAGTATAATTACCTGCAAAAATGGCTACGGGTACTCGTCCCGCCTCGCACCTTTTATATATATATATATATATATATATATATGTATATATAAAATTTAATATGATTACATTATATAATACTAAATATGATAATTTTGAGTAGATAATATTACTAAAAATATTATTTATTATTATAATATATGATAAACAATATAACTATAGAGTAAAAAGAGATATACAACATATTTTACACAAATTTCATAAAATAAAAATACAAGTTACAAGAAAAATGAGTTATGTATAAAAATAACTTAATAACGTTACAATATTATTTAATATTATGGGAAAAATAAAGATTTATGCGTAATCATATAACACTTTAGGAAGTATTTTATAATTTGTTCTATCTTTGATATTATGTTGGTTTATTTTTTATATTATATTTATTTGTTTTAAAAATATATTTATTTATTATCTCTATGAATAAGTAAAGGGTGGGTCAAGTATAAGTATATAGGTACCTAGTGTGTACAAGGATGAAGATTAAAGTCGTTACCTGTGCAAGTATGAGACCGAGTATGGATACATTTCTTAAACGTGGATATGAGGATCAACACTATAGTATCATACCCATTGTTATCCCTATTCTAACTATCAATTTACTTTAATTATAATAAAATAATTAAAATGCTATTACAATTTTAGTTCTCCGTAAAAAAAAAGAAAATATTATGATTTCCATTATATTAATGAAAGTCATAGAAGTAATATATATATATATATATATATATATATATATATATATATATGAGTTTAACTGGTATGCATTGTTAGGGTAACAAATTTGATATTGATTAATACTTTAAAAGTTATATAAATAAATATTTATGATTGAACGTCAGTGTATAGTTCTTTTATACTATGAGTGCATACCAATTAATTTTTACACTATCAATAAATATCAAAACATTTAGAAAATTTTGTACTTACATAAAAAATTTTACTTTTATGTTGCTTTTATAAATTAGATTTTTAAAATATTTTTAAATTAATTCTAACATCTATTTTATCTTGATTAAAAAATTCTAATTTATCAAAAACAGATGAAAATAACCAAAACTTATGTGTCAATATATGCAGAGAAGCGCAACCAGGAGGATGACTGAAGCACCATGATTTCTCATTTTCTCGAATTCCAAAATTTGGGCCATCACGTGCATTCTCTTTTTTTCTTCCTTATTCAAACGCTCTTTACTTTGTTCTAACTTCAAAGCATCTTAGAAATTACTCTGTGGCAGAAGAGACCTCGGTTCTCTACTACAACCTTGCATGAACATAACTTTGTGTTTTGCGTTCTTCTCACAGAAAAAATTATTCATTATTATTAATATTATTTATTATTATTATTATTATTTTCAAAAATAAATAAATGTTGCCAAATTTCATGTTCTATTGTTCAACTTATATCAATATTTAAGCAATAAGAGATAAAAATTAGAAATTAAAATTGTTTCTTTTCATTATTATTATAAATTATAAAGTTTAATTAGTTGGCATGTATGTTATTTAACTTGAGTAATCTTTAAAGAAAAAAAAATGTGAAAAGATATTTTTTTTTGTCAAATGCGGTATAAGTGTGTGGCATTGTGTATCACTTCTAACATTGTACGTGTGCATATTAAGGATTTAATTGATTATTGAAATGGAAGAAATATAATTAACGGTCCCTTTTTTAAGTTTCTATTTTTTTAGAAAATTTATGGTTTTATTTATTTTTTATCTGTAAAAGTTTCAAATTACATTAATTATTTCTTATTAATTAAATCCATATTTTTTGTGAATAAAAATAAATGAATATTTTATTAAGAGTGGTTTTCAATGAGAAAAATGGAAAATGACATAATAAAACAAACTAACAAGTGATACGAAAAGAATTTTAAAGTTAATTATTATTTTATCTTTATTATATTTTGAAATTTATTAGATTATTTATTTATATATAATTTAATTTTTTATATTTTAAATAGATATTTGAAGATAGATATATAAATAGGTATACTTGGAAAACAAAAATTATATATTACTTGAAAAACAAAAATTAAAGTACTATGAAGATAGATATTGATAATTCTATCTATTATACATAATAAAAAATTACAAGTAAGTTTTAAAATATGTTAAGATCAATGTCCAAGCATTACAGAAATATATAAGTGTGTGCTACTTGTGACATGAATTCAAAATAATAGCTAATCAAACTCAATGTCACACATATGAACATATTCACACAGTTCTCTCTCAACTGGAATAAAGGCTTCAACTTTCAATTTGCATCTTTTACTAATTAATGGAATATTACAACCCTATGTTTCAATTTCTCATAAGCAAATAAAAAATAAAAAACACAAAAAAAATACAATTGTATGATACTGTAGATACCATTATATTATTATATATTCATATTATGATTTAGAAAATTTATATTTAGATAACCTTTAATTGTATATTATTAGAGAAAAATATAAAGAGATAAGATTGATACAAATTGCTATTGGTACTAAACTGCTAACTTAGCCTTAAACATCATAACAAGCACAAGCTTCATTCATAGATTGAAGTTCAATAGTTTTGTTTATTGCTAAGATAGTGGAAAATTTCTAAAGGTGGTGTCTTTCTGATAGTGATTTTGGTGTTTTTTCTTTTGCTTTATAACTGTTAATTTGACAAGTTAAGTTCAACACAATGTTATTTTGATACCATTGCAAGCAAATATATATTGCTTTAGGAGGTTATCAGAAGAAACAACATAGGATTTGGGTACTGAATGCACCAACCAAAAATTAGTTTTTCCCTTGCATTTGACATCTGACTTGTATCATAATTGGTGTGTTAATTTCATTTTTTCTTATGTGATTCCAATGTCTCGTGTATTTTTATTAGGTTGTTTATGTTTTTATTATTTATTTAATTCATCTATCTTTAGTTAGTAGACAATCTTAACTATGATGTGATTTTATTTTTTACTAGTGTTTGTTTTTTCATTTGATTTATTTTTTGTTAATTTATTTCATTTAATTTACGCACTCAATATATATAATTCTTGGAATGTTAATTATAAGAAAATTTTAGTTTTAAATTTAAGTCAATAAGAAAATATTAGCAAAAAAAAAATAAAATCTAAGAAAACAGTATTTATATTAGGCTGATCTATAATAATAAGTTTAACGAATAAAAGAATATATTCATATAAAGAAACAATTTTTTTTTATTGAGGATAAAATAAATTGAAATGGTTACGGAAACACCTTAATTCTAAGATTAAAAGATGCAAGTTGTAATAATTTGTTTTCTTAGGCATTTTCTCTAAATTAACAATCAAAATAAAAATAATTTTATTTAAAAAATAATTTGTAATTATTAGTTAAGTGATACAATTTAAACTGATAACATAATGTTTAGAAACCAGGTTAATTAGATTAGACATATTTTTAATCCTGAAATTTTTATACCTTATGATAACTTATTCTCTAAAATAAATTGTTAAACTAAACATAAATTTCAACAATATAAATAATAATAACCTAATACATAATTAAGAATACACATGCATAAACAATTAGTCTTATACAGTCAATTGTGCTATGATGTGGTATATTAAATGTTATTATATCTCTTGCCTCATGTTCTTGCATTGTACAAAATACGAAAATTCCATATCATCGATGTACAATAGAATTTTTCCTAATCGTGGGGAGTAAGAATAGAATTTATTGAAACTGTTCGAGAGTTCGTTAATTATGCAATCACGTAGCCTCAATTTTCATTTAATGGTGGTACACTTAGATGTCCATGCAAAAACCAATGTAACTAAGCTTTCTTAACTCCATATGAGGTTAAGTTCGATTTGTACAGGTATGGTTTTAAACCAAGTTATTGGTCTTGGGATTCATAGGGTAAAAGTCATTTGGGTTCAAGTATGGCAAATTTTAATAGCTCGAACGAAGAAAGTGGATATATTGATATATTTGATGTTGAGGCAGAAAGAAATCCTTATGAATCTAATCATGTTAGTTTTTTTGTGAGATTCAAATTTAGTTAAACTAATCATGTGTTTATTTTAATTTTAAAATATAGAGAAATTGGACAAAGTAAGATTTGAACCTAGGATGTGTAAAAGTGCTAAGACAGAATAGGCCCACATTGGTATAAATGAAGATATGTGATTAAATGTCAGTGTAATATTCTTTTATAGTGGGCTTACAAAAAAAATATTTTTTTACAATGTCAGTGTATACCCATTAAACTCTTATAATAATATCTTCTATATCTTTCAAAACATTATACTGACAACCTTATCAAACCCTAGGCAGTCACTCTCTCAGTAATACAAAATTAATGATTAAAAAAATAGAAATGTATATATAATTACACTAAATTTTAAGAAATGTTATTATAATTTACTCTATAAAATAATAATGTAAATTTGGACGCGTGGCATTATTTTTTTATAGAACATATGGCATTATTTGATTACTTTGTTACTTGTCAATTTTTATTCTCATTAATTATCTTATATTGCTCTCTTACCCTACATCCATTCTTTATGTATTTTTAAAGGAAGTTTTAGCTTTCCATAACTATTGTTTAAAAGTAAGGTTATCAATATTGAGAATGGGAGTTCCGTAAATTCGATTTGTAAACTTGTAAAGAGTTTACTTCAGATAAAAAATTAATAATTAAATACCTATTAATAAAATTTATAAATAATATAATCGCAAATTTAACATTTTAACAATGTGTAGTGTATAAATAACTAGGAATTGAGTATATTTAAAAAAAAATAAATAAATAAACAATTATTAAAATGAATAAGTACATTTACTAAGCATGAAGGATTTGTTTATTAAAAATAGCAAAAAAATGACTATTTTAAGTAAAAAATATTTTAACCAAATACACAAAAAAATAGAAAGTTGCTTAAAATAAGTTTTTTTTTAAATAAACTTAAGAAAATGTACCCTTGGTTATAATATTATTGATTGGATGACTACAATCTAATGTGAATAATTATCGACTAATGCAAATAAAAAATTATTAGATCAATTTTAGTTTTGAATAAATTTTGAGAGATATATAATTAACTAATATATGGAGCCACCACAAACGTGTACATATATTCACATGGATCAAGTTTAATATAAACCAAAATTAATACATACTTGAAAATATATGGTTTATTGTACTAATTAATGTGATGGATAAACGGAATGACATACGACATGGATGAATGGAGGGTCGGAGACTGTGGCAGAATCGAGTCAGAATTGGGTTTGATATGTTATGTATTTTTTGTATTTACTTCATATTGACTATATGACAGTGAAATCATATAAATGATTAATTCAATCACAATATTATTATGATTATATTCTATAAAATCATCCTCATATCTTCAACTATTGTAAAGTTGGGTTTGTTATGTCATGTATTTTTGTAAATATTAATACATATAAAATATATAATTTATAAGAAAATATAAGATAATTTATTTTCATAATTTATATAATTTATATTTATGTTATTTATTTTTTTCAAATTTTAATAAATATGAAATATATAATTTATAAGAAAATATGAGATAATTTATTTTTATAAATTTATATTCAATAAAATTTCTCTTATGGTGATAACCTTAAAAAAATTGACAATTAAAAATCTGAATTTCAATAAAAAATACCCATAATATCTTAAAAACATAATTTATATTGAATTGTTTATAATAAATTATTAATTAATAAAATTTATTTTATTAATAATTTTTATATTTAAATGACATTTTATATTCAAATAAATTTGTGTAATGCTTTGACATTTGATCTTAGCATATTTTAAAACTTTTAATTTTTTTATTATATAATACATAGTAATATATAATTATTAATATCTATTTATATATCTATCTCCATAGTACTTTTTTTTGGGTATAAATCTAGATAGAATCTAACTAGTTTCTTAACAAAATCTAATTTATTAACCAAGGTAAATCTAAATAAGTTAGTAGGATTAGCTAGTACATGTGGATTCTATATTTGTTGGGAAAGTAGTTTCACATCTAGAATCAGTATGACAAAAGATGTCTACACTTATATATTTTATATTATTATTTAATAAAATTATAATTCAGAACCTGAAAAAATTAAATTAAGTTTTAAAGTGATTAAATAAATATAAAAAAATTTATAAAACAAAATTATTATTTTATAAATTTTATAATAATCTAAACCATAATTTATTGTTAAATTATTTTTAGTTTTATAGAAATCTAATACAAGTTAGTTAATATATTTTACATGATTTTATTAAATTATATTTTATTTTTTATTTTTTATTTTTACGATTATATATGAGTTCTTTTATTTATGAATGTTCATAAATTTTTGTTGCTTCTTTCTAATATTTTCTTGGTGTATCTATCAGTTCAATTCCCATGTTTAAACCTCACATTACTTAACCAAATTCATTTGCTTTATATTTAAGTAAATATCTATACATACTATCTAGAGTTTTTTATTTAAAATAGAAACAAATTTATATACAAATAAGTATTTTAATAAGTTTCTAAAAAGATAGTAAGAGTATTAGGAGATAATGCCACAAGTTCCCTATTCCCTATTTGACTACCAGGTTAATTACTTTCCTTCTATCTCACTAACCAATTAAATATCTTAATGTGTCACACGTACAATCTATCTTAGGAGTGATAAGACACAATGCTATAAGTTCCCTATTCCCTATTTGACCATAAAAAGTCTCTTTCTTACAATTTGTTCTTTAAGAATAACATATATGCAAATTATTATAATTTTTAATTTTTATGTCTTGTTCTTTAAATATTGACCTAAGTTGTACAAGATGAAATTTGGTAATATTTATTTATTTTTAAAAATAAAATAATAATAATAAATAATATTAATAATAATGAAAATTTTTCTCTAGGAGAAGAACATAGCCCACAAAGCATTCTGCTATGTTTTCTAAAATGCTTCGAGTTAGAACAAAGCAAAGAGGGTAGAGCCATCAAAACGGGTTCAAATCTGTGGTCCAACCTGACCCACCATGAATACGGGTCGATCGGGTAAAAAGAATAAGACAAACGAGTTGCAATGGCTAAATATCAAACTGGCTCACTTCAAACCCGACCCATACGGGTTCAACTCAAGTGGGCCGAGCCAACTCGTATTCAAACACTAAATATTTATTATTTTAATATTTTATTATTTTACTAAATATTAGTTATTCAAGCCATTAAACATTTATGGTTTAAACTATTATATTACATAATCAAATAGAAAATATTTTTCTTAATTTTAAATAAATACTTAATTCAATAATTAGTTTTAAAATTTTAAATAATCTCAATTTTTAAAATAATTTTTTTATATTTTGGTAGGTTGGTGGGTTGGCCTGTATGACCCACCAGCCCGTGGTAGGCCGGGTCAAGCTAACAGATTGAGTAAGAAAGTTTAAATGTGCTGACCTAGGTTGACCCGTTTTTTTTATGGGTCAAGGTGGGCTGACCCATATGGGCCAAACCAACCCGTTTTGACAGCTATAAAAGACCGTTTGAATTTCAAGAAAAAAAAAAGAAAGGGAGAAACAATGTATAGTATGGCGCTCAATCCAAATTATAATTAGGAATTTGAGAAGATGAGGAAGGGTGGCAATCATGAAGAACAACACTCTCGTTCAAACGAATGGATGAGAGTGTGTACATGTTATTTGCCCTTGCCCGTTGCCTTTCTTCTCGTGATTATTCCTTCAACTATCCTCTTTGTTCTTTTTCTATATGTTATCCCATAAGTTTTGGGTATTTTTATCTGTTTTCAATAAATTCATGTTTTTTTCAATCATGAGAAAATATGTTTGAATTAATTTAAAAATGTTGTACAAATCTAATTCGTGAAAAAAATCAATGTAAAAATTTTGATATAATTACAAAATTCTAAATATTTTGATATTTACAGTGTTGTAAAAATCGATTCGATCATTAACCCGGTCAAGGCAAATGATCAATAGGTTAATGGTCAGATAACTCAATCTAGCCCATTTTATATATAAAAAAATAAAGAAACGTAACATAACAATTTTCACTTTCTACATTTAAAGTAGGCCGGGTCAGGCTAACGATTGAGTAAGAAATTTTAGATGAGCCAGGTTAGGTTGACCCGTTGTTCTGATGGGTCAAGGTGGGCTAACCCATATGGTCCAAACCAACCTGTTTTGACAGCTATAATGTACAGTATGGCACTCAGTCCAAATCACAATTAGGAATTTGAGAAGATGAGGATGGCTGACAATCATGAAGAAGAACACTCTTGTTCAAACGAATGGATGAGAGTGTGTATATGTTGTTTGCACTTGCCCGCTGCCTTTCTTCTCGTGCTTGTTCCTTCAATTGTCCTCCTTGTTCTTTTTCTAGATACTATTCCATAAGTTTTGGGTATTTTTATCTGTTTTCGATAAATTCATGTTTTTTTCAACTATGAGAAAATATGTTTGAGTTAAGTTAAAAATGTTGTACAAATCTAATTGGTTAAAAAAATCAATGTAAAAATTTTAATATAATTACAAAATTCAAAATATTTTAATATTTACAGTATTGCAAAAACCGATTCGATCACTAACCCAGTCAAGGAAAATGATCAATAGATTAGTGGTCGGATAACTCAATCTAACCCGATTTATATATAAAAAAAATAAAAAAACATAAAATCACAATTTTCACTTTTTACATTCTCAAATCGCATAAAAAATAAAGAGAAACTAAAAAAGTAAGAAATGACATTCTTTAAAATATTTTTTTAAAGAAAAAACTTAAGCCGAGTAGGATTCACTCGGTCCGAGTTACCGCTTTTTACTTGAACTAGTCAATTAAAACCGAAATGAAATTTAGAAAAATACTAAAAAATGAAAAATTTAGTTATAAATCTCCTCTACTAGACATTGAATCAAATCAATGATGGACACAATTACCCGGTGCTTCACGAAATTAACATACTATCTCAATGCTAAGATGTCTTATAAAGGGTAGTTTAAAAAATGGTCAATGTTTTTTAAATTCATTGAATTGTATATAAATAATGAATGTATTAAATAAATGTAAAATTAGTTGAATTTTTTAAAATATACTAAATAATAATTATTTTAAGTATAAATTTTTATCAGTATGAATTTTTTAACAAGAAAATAAGTTAAGGTGAATCGATTTTTTACCAGCATACTTTGTTTTATGTTTTTTAAGTATGATTTTGGTTATTGGGTAAATAATTTTTATCTCTCTTTTTTATGTTTTTTCTCTCAATTTTTTCTTTCTTTTCTCTTCCTCCTGTGTTTCTCATTTTCACGTCACAATTTTTTTAAGATTTTTATTTTATATTTTTAAATTTTGAAATTTCTAATTTTATCTAGATATAAAATTCTAAAATAAATAATTTATTATTTTTTAAAATTCAAAATTTATTTTTTTTTATTTTTTATGTTTTAGATATAAATTTTTTAAATATAAAAATAATTAAGTATATATTTTTCATTAGAATATTTATAAATACTGATAAAAGAAAAAAAATTATTTGAAATTTAAAAAAAAAAATTCATATAACATCAACACAATTAGAGATCAAAAGTTACATTGGGTAAACAAAATTCATACAGTTAATAGCTATTAGTGTAATGTTCCTAAACAGAAAAGACATTGTTTAAGAATGATTGATCTCATCTAATTTCTACGCATTGAACAATATGTTTTATTACTTAGTGTTTTTTTAGATAGACCATTATACACATTGAATATGTATTCTAACGTGTATATTGGATGTATGTAGCATGAACATTGTGGCACACTTATATGCACAGCAACAACATGCAAACTTTTGAAAATTTTTCATTGTCACGTATGAGCATGCAAACATCACAATCGACTTATGCTTACAAGTCATCCATGAATCTTTCTTCCTTTTCATCTTTAAGTTAGTAGAAATTTGTCAATGAATCTTATTATAGACAATGTGCAAGATGTTCATCACGAGAATAAGATAAATCAACCGGAAAGAAAACAAACGTCGAAATTGTGGCACACTTATATGCACAGTAACAACATGCAAACTTTTGAAAATTTTTCATTGTCACGTATGAGCATGCAAACATCACAATCGACTTATGCTTACAAGTCATCCATGAATCTTTCTTCCTTTTCATCTTTTCGCGTTTAAGTTAGTAGAAATTCGTCAATGAATCTTATTATAGACAACGTGCAAGATGTTCATCACGAGAATAAGATAAATCAACCGGAAAGAAAACAAACGTCGAAATATCCCAAGAAGCAAACAACATCCAATGATGGTAGACAAGAGCATATTATCATTAGGTTACCCATGATTGTTCTTTCAAATATTTGTAAATATTATGATTTGTTAATGATATTTTTAAAATTTTTCATGTTATTAAAATGTACTTTTTCAATATCTAATAATAATAATTTACTTAAATTTAAATAATAATTAAATTTAAAATAACAAAACAATACATATTTTAGTATATTCACATATTTGTTAGAAAATGATTACCAGCCAGTACAAAAGAATCATGTTCAAACTTACAACTTTCACTCTATAATTTTTTAACCATTATATCATACAAAATAGAGATAGTGACAAAAACATCCATCACTCTATATATATAGAGATGGAACAATGCACCCCACTAACTTGCTAGCAATGTTGTAAGCATCTCAGGGGATTTTCTAAATTAATAGATTTATCTGGTAATGATAATGATTCTCTTATCTATAATAATTAGTATACAAATTTTTTATTTTTCAATTTATTCTTCATAACCACTTAATAATAAATTAACTTCCTTACCAAATCGATGTTTTTCTTTCATAATTTTGCAAAATACTCTTATATTTTAATTTTTTTCTATTTTTCTTCTGTTCTTCCTTTTTATTTATTTACTTTATCTACTACTTATTTTCTAAATGAGATAACAAAATAAAAATATAAACACACTCATACAACACCTTATTTTCACTAGTGACTATTAAGATCAATTTACAAATTTAAGATTGTTTATCTTAAAGTACACTTTTTATTTTAAAAAAATTAATTTATTAGAGCCTCTATAAAGGTTCAAACTGCCCCCACTAAAATCGAAAATTAAAAATTAAATATAGTGTGTTATACATATCCAACTAGTGAATATAAACAAATATTACAAACAATTATTTGTGCCTATAATTCATAAGAAATTGGGCATGCTTATTGTCAATCCAAAACCATTCTTATTTATCATTTATTGATAAGAACAATAACACAACGTAACTTGAAGTCTGCCAAAGGAAAAGACATTCATATTTTATTGTCAATTTAATAGAATTGCATAAGAGGAAATTCCAACATAAATAACAACAATTTCAAGAACACATTGTAACATGAGAGGTTCTTGAGACTACACTCAACTGAAGTCCAAATTTAAAAAAAGAAACAATTACAACATCTACTTCTTAAAAAAGGTTCATATGTATGTTTGAATGAGTATTGACAAAATTGATTTTAAGTGAAATTGATTATGATTAGATTGATTTTGAGAGAATGAAATTTATATTTGAATTTTTTTATTATGAAAACAAATTCAGAGTAAAATCTATTATAAAATTATTCATCTAATGCAAAAGCTCTTTTCTACAGAGTTGTAAATATTATATTATAATATAGGCATGAACTATGTTAGAAATGTTTTTATTCACTCAATGCATTTTTCACATAAAAGTTGAAATTGGAACAAAAAGGTGGGATATGCAGAAAATATTTTTATTTTAAAATCAGTGAATTGACCTAATTTTAAAATTAGTTCAGTTCAAACAGAAATGGTTTAAAAATAGTTTGGTTCGAATCAGACTGATTTTAAAAATAGTTCAGTTAATGTTTATTGAACTAGTCTAATTTAAATCCAATTTAGTTCGGTTTAATTTAGAATCAACTGTTATACAATTGTTTTAAAGAAACAAAATTCCAAGTGTCTTAAAAAACAACTGTTTACATTTTCTTATGAAAAAAAATGATGTAGGAAGATATACTTTTTAGAGACAAATCTTTATGTTTTCTTATGAAAAAAATGATGTGGGAAGATATACTTTTTAAAACATTTAAAAAAAAAATTTAAAGAAAAAGCTTTTTACAATGTTTGAAAAAGTGTTGTAAAACATCTAACTTTTTACAACACTTTTAAAAATTTTTAAAAGGCTTTAAATAAGGGTTGTAAAAAATCTATACATACCATCTAGAGTTGTTTTCTATTTAAAATAGAAACAAATTTATATACAAATAAGTAGTTTAATAAGTTTCTAAAGAGATAGTAAGAGTAAAAGAATAATTAATTTGAAAAATTTTCACCTATCACTTGTTAGTTTTTTTTTCTTATGGTGCTATTTTTATTTTTTTTTCATTGAAAATCACTCATAATAATTTTTTTCTCTATGTGATAAAATGTTCATTTATTCTTCTTAAAAAATGGTTATAATTAATAAAAAATAATTGATATAGTTTTAAACTTTGATAAATAAAAACATAATTTTTTTCAAAAAATAGAAACTTCAAAAAGGGACTACCGGGTTAATTACTTTCCTTCTATCTTATTAACCAAATCTTAATGTGTCACACGTACAATCTATCTTAGGAGTAATAAGAGAAAATGCCAAAAGTTCCCTATTCCCTATTTGACCATAAAAAATCTATTTCTTACAATTTGTTCTTTAAGAATAACATATATGCAAATTATTTTAATTTTTTATTTTTCTCTCTTGTTCTTTAAATATTAACCTATATTCTACAACATGAAATTTGGAAACATTTATTTATTTTTAAAAAATAAAATAATAATAATAAATAATGTCAATAATAATGAAAATTTTTCTTTAGGAGAAGAACACAACACACAGAGCATTCTGCTATGTTTTCTAAAATGCTTCGAGTTAGAACAAAGCAAAGAGGGTAGAGCCGTCAAAATGGGTTTAAATTTGTGGGCCAACCCGACCCACCATGAATATGGATCGGACGGGCAAAAAAAAAAAAGACAAACGAGTTGCAATAGCGAAAAATCAACCTGACCCATACGGGTTTAACTCAGAGGGGTCGAGTCAACCCGTATTCAAGCACTAAATGTTTATTATTTTAATATTTTATTATTTTACTAAATAAATATGGATCGGACGGGCAAAAAAAAAAAGACAAACGAGTTGCAATAGCGAAAAATCAACTCGACCCATACGGGTTTAACTCAGACAGGCCGAGCCAGCCTGTATTCAACCACTAAATGTTTATTATTTTAATATTTTATTATTTTACTAATATTTATTATTCAACCCATTACAAATTTATGATTTAAACTATTATATTACATAATGAAATAGAAAATATTTTTCTTAATTTTAAATAAAGACTTAATTAAATAATTAGTTTTAAAATTTTAAATAATCTCAATTTTAAAATAACTTTTTGAGTTTTTTTAGGTTGGTGGGTTGGCCCGTATAACCCATCAACCCGTGGTAGGCCGGGCCGGGTTCACAGATTGAGTAAGAAAGTTTAAATGAGTCGTGTTGGATTGACCCATTTTTCTGATGGGTCAAGGTAGGTTGAGCCATATGGGCTAAACCAACCTGTTTTGACAACTATAAAAGAGGGTTTGAATTTCAAGAAAAAAAAGAAAAAGAAAAAAATGTACAGTATGGTGCTTAGTCCAAATTACAATTAGAAATTTCTCTACATTTTTGGACAAATTTAACTCAAAACAAATAATATACTACTGTTTTGCATGTTTCTGTTTAACCTTTATTTGGTGTTGACTATTGTTATGCGGTTGTATAAAAGCATGAAAAATCTGCGCTGAAAGCTAATGGAGATCCATTGTCATGCATAATAAGTATTACAGGACGTGGTTGTTACTTCATGAAAAAACATTCGTATTTAGGGTTTAGTTCAAAATGTAAAGGAAATAATTTCAACTTTTGTTTGGATAATTGGATAGTAAAAAGTTAGAAATTTTTTAGGAGTTAGTAGTTTTTTTAAAAAAAAGTTAGATAACAAAAAGTTATGAAGTTTTTAAAAAGAAATTACTCCAAATAGTTTTTTCAGACGATCTTATATTTTCAGCTATTAGTTGTTTTTTACACAACTTTATCCTTCATTAATTGAGGTATTGTTCCCTACTAATGGTCTCTTCTTACATGATAAAATGTTTCTCTTCTTCGTTTCTCTCTCCATTAATATAATTATAGTAATTTATAATTTAAACATATAATTATAGAAAATTATAATTTAAATATGTAATTTAAAATTTGTATATTTAATTATCAAAATCTATAATTTAAATATATGATTATAATAATTTATAATTTAAACACGTCATTGTTGACATAATAACTCATGATATCTTTATTTGTTATTTTACAACTTTCAGTTTGTTGATTAGTTAACTTTACCAAATCCTTACAACTAGCTTTTCAACTTTAAGTTAGTTTTCAGTTTTTAGTGACCTTTTACTTTTCAACTCTCTTTTTAGCTTTGAGTTAATTTTTCAACTAATTTTAACAAATAAACCGTAAATTCAATAGCAAAAGATAGATAAGGTGTTCGTTTGAATATTATTAGATTTAATATCCTTAAACGACACTCATATTTAAGAATTGTAGATGAGAAAATATATTTTAAAAAATCACAAAATAGCTAGCTGGATTCAAATTGATAATCAACAACATGTTACCCCAAATGGATCCCACCAAAATATAAAATACTTTGAATGTAATAAGAAAATGAAACGTTAGCTTCTATGGCAAAACAGAACGCATCGACTTGAGGTCATCTTTTCCATGCAATATATGTGATTCCTGGGACAAACTTACAATAGATATTATATCCATCGACTTCGGATTACTTTGGTAATTGGACTTTGGGTTGGCTAATTGGTATTCTTTCTCAAGTATACAAATTATGATGATATAATTATTTATTATCAATTTAATAACTATATATGTACATATATATTTAAAGTTTAAAATTCTATTATATAATTATTTAGTTATAATAGTTATTGAAATATTTCCACATAAACTGACAAAAACCATGATTTTTTGAATTTATTAATTAAGTACATAAAACATCACTGTTTTCCTTGTTGCCTCTTTCACATTCATAGTGCTTCCCTTCCTCTCTTACATTCACAGTATTGTGTTAAGATATGTTATCTACTTGATAGGAATGACAAAGAGATATATGTGAGGAAAGAAAGAATAAAATAATACTAATGTAAAAACCAAAAGTGTTTTCATAATCTATATTACGAAGTATACATTATTTCTATTTTTATCTTAGGGTAACAAAAAAAATTGGATCTATGTATAAAAAGAACTTCAATTCAATGATGAATTAAAGTATAGCAAATTACACCAAACTTCTTATATATTTAACTCTTTAAATCTATCACTTTTTTATTTTTTTACATTACTTTTACTCTCTAACAGTGGTTGAGGTCTCCTAAAAAATAGTAGTAATAAAGTTTTTATTTTTTGTATAAGAATAAAAATCAAAGTAAAATCTTAGAAAAATTGACATAATAAAAGTCAAAAAATAAAAATAAAAAGTTATAGTGAAGGGAAAATACTAGATATAATAACTTAAAAGAACAAAATTTAAAAAGGTAGGTATTTTACTTTTTAAAATAAGATAATATAATTAAAAGTTATTCTCTTGTAAGTTTGTCCCTGCACTGTCGTATATTATATTGCATGGAGAAAATGGCATCACATTGATTCATTGTCATTTGCTGTAGAAGCTGACATTTTTATTCTTTAATTACAATCAAAGTATTTTATATTTATTGGGATCGTGTGAGGCAGTGTTGTTCCTTATAATAATTGGGCTATTTTGGAAAAATATTATGATATTAATATGGAATATTCAATAACTTGTGATTAATTTTGTTAAAAAATTTAATTGATTGTATTTAGAAAATGATTTATTTTTAAATAATATTTTTCATTTCTATTATTGAAATATCAAACATTATTTAGGGAGATTTATATTGGAAGAACTCCTGAATCAGACCTAAACCTAGACCAAACCTACCTCAGAACTGGACCTAATCTTAGACTGAACTACCTGAAAACCGGATATACCGTTGGATTGGGTGTACCTATAGAGCCTGACCTAATCCCAGAGTACTCAGATATCTCGGCTAGGGTAGGATCCATCACCTTAAGTGAAATGTCCCAACTACCCTTTTTAGGTAAACAAAATCTTAATGACCTAAGCATCAGAGTGTTTTTGCATGTGATCACTGTACTAGTTTAGAGTAGTTATTAAAATATTATATTATTTATTTTGACTTAAATTCCTCTAATTTACTTAATTAACAATTTTTTCATATTTATCTTTAAATATTTAGTATTATGTATTAAAAAATTTTAATTTTTCTTAATATAAATACACCATTCAAATCTTTTTGAGTTTTGAAAAACTATAGCATAAATAATTAGAAAGATGAATTAGAATTCAAATAATCCATATATATCAAATTAAAATAAAAAGATGAACACACACAATATAAATAATTTAGTATTAATGATATGTTATAACAATTTATATATAAATAATTTAGTAATCTAATATCATTTATATATAAAACCTTGTGCACTCAACCCATCCTAGGTTGTCATGCTTGTGTATTCACATTTCTATTTTGATATGCTATAAAAATTTTAAATTTTTAATTTAATATATTTTGTAATAACATAATAGAATATAAATAATTCACTATGTCATTTTACGTATAATAATTTTAGTTTAGTATGTTTTGAAATATATTTTATTATTTTTATACTTATTTGTTTATGATAATATGATACAAACATGTCATATCATCAACGAATATGTCAGAATTGCAATGAATTTCAAAAAATTGACAAAGGAGAGGTTTGAATAGAATTCAAAATGTTGTTATGTGTAATTTCATTTTTATTAAAAATATTTATGATCAAAAGTATATATATATATTAATAGTGTTTAAGGAAGATTGATTAATATACAAATATATATATATATATATATATATATATATATATATATATATATATTATAGATAGTATGATCATTACCTCTGTTGGATATCAATGTAATTTTTATATGAAGGTTATAAGGTTGATCTAGCGGCAATGTCAATATATGGGGGAGAGATAGGTCTTTAGTTCAAATATCTCTTTTAAAAAAATAGTTTTCTTTGTGTTTTTTAAAAAAGGTAGAATAGTTATTTTGAAAAATGAACATCAAAAGGGGGAATTCTTTTTTATTAATAGTATATATATAGTATATAATATAATATTATAGATTATAGATATAATATGACAATTATGTATGTTGGATATAAATATTTTAAAGTAGTTGTTTTCTCAAAGTTATAAGGTTGACTGACCTAGTGACAAAAGTCTATATATATGTAAGGGAGAGAGTATATATATATAAGGGAGAGATAGGTCGTGGGTCGAATCTCTCTTTTAGCAAAATAGTTTTTCTTTTTGGTTTTTTTTTTAAAATGATAGAATAGGTATTCTAAAAAGTGGACATCAAAAAGAGGAATTCCATTTTTATTAATAGCTTACATTATGATATATATATACTGTCAGTATAAAAGATTTTACACTGATGTTGTTTCATAATTTTTCATTTATGTGACTTTTATAGTACTAACTAATAAAGTCAACAAACTTACCATGATTGAAGGATTGTAATTGAATGTCAAGGTATACCAATTAAACTCTAATATATATATATATATATATATATATTCTACATTATTGATAATAGAATAATTATGGATGTTGGATATAAGCATTTTAAAATAATTTCTTTCTTATAAGGTTATAAGGTTGATCTAGTTACAATGTGAGAAGACAGAGGTTGTAGGTTCAAATCCCTCATTTGACAAAATAGTTTATTTTTTAATTTTCAAATAAGTATATGGGTAGAATATATATTTCAAAAAATGGACATCAAAAGAGGAATATTAATAATATAGATTATTATTAGTATTATTCAAGGACTCAGACCCATAGGTACCCGAAAAAATACTCTCATGTGGGAGCGAGTATAATTACCTGCAAAAATGGGTACGGGTACCCATCCCGCCTCGCACCTTTTATATATATATATATATATGTATGTATGTATATATATACATATGTATGTATATATAAAATTTAATATGATTACATTATATAATATTAAATATGATAATTTTGGGTAGATAATATTACTAAAAATATTATTTTTTATTATAATATATGATAAATAATATAATTGTAGTGTAGAAAGAGATATACAACATATTTTACACAAGTTTAATAAAATAAAAATACAAGTTACAAGAAAAATGAACTATTTATAAAATAATTTAATAAAGTTACAATATTATTTAATATTATGGTAAAAAAAAGGTTTATGCGTAATCATATAAAACTTTAGGAAGTATTTTATAATTTGTTCTATGTTTGATATTATGTTGTTTTGTTTTTTATATTATATTTATTTATTTTAAAAATATATTTATTTATTATCTCTATAATAAGTAAAGGGCAGGTCAGATATAAGTATATAGGTACCCAATGTGTACGAGGATGAAGATTAAAGTTGTTGTCTGTGGAAGTATGAGACTGAGTATGGATACATTTCTTAAACGTGGATATGAGGATCAACACTATGGTACCCTATCCATTGCTATGCCTATGCTAACTATCAATTTACTTTAACAATAATAAAATAATTAAAACGCTATTACAATTTTAGTTCTCCATAAAAAAAAAGAAGTATTGTGATTTCCATTATATTAATGAAAGTCATAGAAGTAATATATATATATATATATATATATATATATATATATATATATATATATATATGTTAGTGTAACAAATTTTATATTGATTAATACTTTAAAAGTCATATAAATAAATAGTTATGATTGAACTAATTAAACTCTATTTATATTTGTTTCTATGTTCAACATATATATTTTGTACTTACATCAATACTTTGATTTTTCTTTTATAAATAAATAGTTATGATTGAACGTCAATGTAAAATTCCTTTACACTATGAGTGCATACCAATTAATTTTTACACTATCAATGAATATCCAAACATTTAGAATTTTGTACTTGCATCAAAATTTTTACTTTTATTTTGCTTTTATAAATTATATTTGTACAATATTTTTAAATTAATTCCAACATCTATTTTATCTTGGTTAAAAAAATCCAATTTATAAAAAAATATGAAAATAACCAAAACTTATGTGTCAACATATGCAGAGAAAAGTAGCGAGGAGGATGAGTGAAGCACCATGATTTCTCATTTTCTCGAATTCCAAACTCTGGGCCATCACGAGCATTTTTTTCTCCTTTTTTTCTTTTTTTTTCTTCCTTAAAATTCAAACCCTCTTTACTTTGTTCTAACTTCAAAGCATCTTAGAAGCTACTCTGTGGCAGAAGAGGCATCGGTTCTCTACAACCTGAACATAACTTTGTGTCTTGTGTTCTTCTCGCTGAAAAAATTATTCATTATCATTAATATTATTTATTATTATTATTATTTTTCAAAATAAATAAATGTTGCCAAATTTCATGTTCTATTATTCAACTTATATCAATATTTAATTAATAAGAGATAAAAATTAAAATCGTTTCTTTTATTATTATTATAAATTATAAAGTTTAATTAGTTGGCATGTATGTTATTTAACTTGAGTAATCTTTAAAGGAAAAAAATGTGAAAAGAGATTTTTTTTTGTCAAATGCGGTATAAGTGTGTGGCATTGTGTATCACTTCTAACATTGTACGTGTGACACATTAAGGATTTAATTGATTATTGAAATGGAAGAAATATAATTAACCTTCTTGGTCCCTTTCTTAAGTTTCTATTTTTTAGAAAATTTATGGTTTTATTTATTTTTTATCTGTAAAAAATTTTCAAATTAAATTAATTATTTTTTATTAATTATACGCATGTTTTTTGTGAATAAAAATAAATGAACACTTTATTAAAGGTGTTTTTCAATGAGAAAAATGGAAAATGACATAATAAAAAAAACTAACAAGTGATATGTAAAGAATTTTAAAGTTAATTATTATTTTATATTTATTATATTTTGAAACTTATTAGATTATTTATTTATATATAATTTAATTTTTTTATTTTAAATATATATTTGAAGATAGATATATAAATAGATATACTTGAAAAAAAAATTAAAGTACTATGAAGATAGATATATAAATAGATATTGATAATTATATATTACTATGTATTATACATAATAAAAAATTACAAGTAAGTTTTAAAATATGCTAAGATCAATGTCCAAGCATTACCTAATTAATTGAATATAAAAATCTGATTTAAATATAAAAAATTTTAAATAAAATAAATTTTATTAATTTAAAATTTATTATTAAACATTCATTGTAAATGATGTTTTTAAGATATTGTGGGTATTTTTTTATTGAAATTAAGCTTTTTAATTGTCAATTTTTTTAAGGTTATCATTATAAGTGAAAATTTATTGAATATAAATTTATAAAAATAAATCATCAAATATTTTCTTATAAATTATGTATTTCATATTTATTATAACATTTTAAAAAATATAACGTAACTAACTTAATTTTATAATCGTTAAAAATATTTCAATGATTTTATAGAATATAATCATAATAATATTGTGATTGAATTAATCACTAATATGATTTCACCTTCATATAGTCAATATGAAGTAAACACAAAAAACATGTGTTGTTCTTATTATTTAATTTTAATATCATATATCTTATTTTTATATATTAATCTTTTATATTTGTATGCATAATTTTGATTATATTATTATTTTTATATAATTCTAATTGATAAAAACTATGAAAAATTAATTTTCAACAAACAGTTTCTAATAACCTTATAATTGTTCTTATGCTAATTAGACATGTTTTTATTTATTAAAAATTCAATAAAAGTTATCTTTGTACATATATAATATTCTTAACAATTATAGTACAACGTATAATTTGATAATTTATATTTATATATTTCTTATAAATGATTTGGATAATTGTGAGTTGCTCGGCATTTTAATGTAACAAAAATCACTACTTTAACTCAATATTAAAGAGACTTTACTGCTTGTAAGTTGTTAGATTGAGATTTTAAGTTGACAAAAAATATTTATTTGATTTAAATTTATTTACTATAACATAAAATAGAGTAAATTACAGTAATACTATCTCAATTTTCATATCTTAATCTCCCTTTAACTTTAAAAACACATTATTTTAAGAATTTAATTAATATGTATTATGAGGGCAATATTTTTTATACCGATGTTTAATCACAACCGTTAATTTATGGTAAGTTTATTGACTTTACCAATTAATATTTTAAAAGTCATATAAATGAATATATGTGATTAAATGTTAATGTAATATTCTTTTACAGTTACATATGATTATGTTTACCATTAAAGAATAGCAAATAAGGATCATGAAGAACACTTCCTCTCAAATTGATAATTCACATTCTTTTGAGCTTTCTAGTGAGGTTTGTACAATATGTTTCAAGTGTGTTTGTATGATGTAATCCTCCCTAGCATGGGCTTGAGCTAGGACCAATAAGGAAGGAGCATGACTTGGATGAAGCTTCAACAAGCTTAGTTTAGGACATGTTCCATTTAATTGTATTCATTTAACCATTTTTAGGCTTGTATAAACACCCTTAAGTCATTAGGATTTTAGGGGTGTAACTAGTTTAATTTTCGGCCTTGTATTTTGGCCTATAGGTTCTATTTTCTTTAGGAGGTGTAATTAGTTTCCTTGTGGAGTGTGTTAATTAGTTTGAGAGTTTGGACATCTAGGATCCTATTTCTACACCCCTAATTCCTCTTCACACCCTTCTAACCAACATATGAAGCATGTAGGAGACATGTAGGCGCCCTTGTGTCCTTGTTTCACTCCACATTTGCTTTCTCACTCCTACATAGATAATTCTTGTTGCTTCTTATTTGAATTTGAATTTGGAGGGCCATGTCATTTCCCTCCAAAATTCAAATTCAAACTAAAGGAAACATAGATCTATATTTTTAGGGCCATGTTTGGATCTTTAGTTGGATTAAATTAGTGTCAATTGAGCACATGCTAAATTAACACTAAATTAAGCCAACATGTTGGACGTTCATGTTAGTGCATAGGCCCATGGTTCAAGCTTTGCTCTATAAATAGAGCATTCCCTCTTTCATGTAGTTTTTAACACTCATTTTTAATTGAAAGATATATTCATTCTCTTCACTTGAGAGTCTCTTCTTCTTTTAGAAAGAATGTTCATGACTTCTCCTTGAGTGAGAGTCTTTCATGCTATTATCAAGGGTTCCTTCCCTTGTGGCTAGCTCCCTTAAAGGCTTATCTCCTACCTAGTAGAAGTGGTGCCTACTACCACCACCACCTTCTAGTCTTCCACCTCTATTTCAAAGCTCCAAGAGGACCTCTAAGGAGATGATCCTGGGCGGCATCACCTTCTCCAATAATTGGTCAAGCATGGCTTGGGGAGGGGTTGCATCATTGTAAGTCATCACTTTCAAAATGATCTCACACACATCTAGTAAAGGTAGTGTCAATCAACAAGGTTCACAAAAAACAACCAACATGGATAAGTTTGTGAGTGAATTTAGTGAGTGGAGGGTAGAAGAGAGAAAAGAAAGAAAGGAAAGAGAAAAGAGAGAAGAAAAGAGGCTTGAAGAGAAAGAAAAAGAAAAGAGAGTTAAGAGAAGAACAACAAAGAGAGGAGAAAGAATGTGAGAAAAGAGAAAAAGAAAGAGAAGAGAAAAGAGGAAGACAAGAATGAGAAGAAAGAGAAGAAAAATGGAGAAAAGAGAAAGAAAACAAAGAAGATAAAGAGAAGAGAGAGAGAAAAGAAATAAGAGAAGAGCGTGAAAGAGAATAAATAAGAGAAGTTAGAGAGAGGCATAGGTATAGGTTCGCCTCTAGTGAAGTAAGTGGAAGTGAGGGATATGAAAGACCTAGGGTAAGAAGAACACAATAACATCATAAATAAAGAGGATATCGAAGCGTACCTTGATTGGGAAATGAAGGTAAAGCAACTCTTTGTTTGTTATAACATAAGTAAAGAAAGAAAAGTTCCGCTGGCAACCCTTAGCTTCCAAGGGAATGCCATGTATTGGTGGACCTCCTTGGTCAACGAGAGGCACTGCTTTCGTAACCTTCTTGTGGATTATTGGAATGATCTCAAGGGGGCTATGAGGAGGAGACACGTCCCTTCTTATTATGAAAGAGAGCTCTTGGATAAACTCCAAAGATTAAAACAGTACAACTCAAGTGTTGAGGAGTACAGACAAACCATAGACCTTTTCATGATGAGAGCAGGCATCACCAAAGAACCAAGGGCCACCGAAGCTAGATTTTTAAGTGGTTTGAGCTCTAACATAAGAGACAAAGTTGAGCTCTTACCATATAATAATCTAGATGACTTAGTCCAACTTTGTATAAGAGTGGAAAATCAATTAAAAAGGAAAGGTGGAGCAAAAAGAGAATTTTCATCCTACAATTATGCAAAGAGTTAGCTAGGCAAGGGAAGCTCTTCTAAGAGCTCTCCCAAAGAGGAACCATCCAAGCATGTGCATAAAAAACATAAATCCATGCATCATAGAGACAACCCCCTACTAGTTCCAGCAATAGGACTAGTTGTATTAAATGCTTTAAATGTCTTAGGAGAGGCCACATTGCCTCTTAGTGCCCCAATAAGAAAACCATGATCATGAGGGGCTAAGATATTTTTAATGAGAGTAGCTCATCTTCCTCATTTAGTGAGAGTGAGGAAGAAGGGGGTCATGAGCATCATGAGCATGACATTGTTGAAAACCCTTGTGATGGAGACCTCTTAATGGTTAGGCGCCTTCTTGGGAGCCAACCCTTTGAGCTTAACCACTCCCAAAGAGAGAACATTTTTCATACACGTTGTAAAGTTTTAGACAAAACCTATTCTCTCATTGTGGATAGTGGGTCCTGCTGCAATTGTTGTAGCTGAAGGTTGGTAGAGAAGCTAGCCTTACAACCAACTCCTCATCCTAGACCTTACAAGCTCCAATCACTTAATGAGGAATGGGAAACGGTTGTAAACTAACAAGTGAAGGTGTCATTCTCCATCGAAAAGTATCAAGATGAGATCTTATGTGATATAGTTCCAATGAAGGCTGACCATATCTTGTTAGGGAGGCCTTGGCAGTTTGACAAACAAGTCATTCACCATGGCTACTCTAATAAGATAATCCTCACTCATAAGGGCAAAAGAATAAAGTTGACTCCTCTAACACCTTCACAAGTGGTTGAGGATCAAATCATCATGAAACATAAAAGAGATGAGGAAAAAAAAAGTTTTAAGTAAAAAAAAAAAAACCTTCCACCCCTAAAGCTTGAAAGGGGTAAAGAAGGAGAGTTGGAAGGAGGTACCCCTTCCAAAGACGTAATTAAGAAAGAAAGCCATTTTGCAACCAAAATGGATATGA
Organism: Psophocarpus tetragonolobus; assembly: GCA_037954015.1. Lineage (NCBI taxonomy): Eukaryota > Viridiplantae > Streptophyta > Magnoliopsida > Fabales > Fabaceae > Psophocarpus > Psophocarpus tetragonolobus. The sequence goes on along the minus strand of CM075688.1, from coordinate 55,102,938 downwards.
AAGAAGCTCTCTTGCTTGATCGACCTTTTTATCTCCTTCTTTGTAAAGAGGTACCTTCTGGCATCCCAGAAGTCATGAAATTGAGTCTCTTCCAAAAGGGGTTCAAAAACTTTTAAAGGAATTTGATGATATCTTCCCTCAAGAGGTTCCAAAGGGATTACCACCTATAAGGGGAATAGAACACCAAATTGATCTTGTTCTTGGTATGAGTCTACCCCATAGGCCTGCGTATAAGACAAACCTCATTGAGACCAAAGAGATTGAGTTTCAAGTTCAGGACTTGTTGGACAAGGGTTGGGTTCAAAAGAGCCTTAGCCCTTGTGCGGTCCCTGTTTTGTTGGTGCCCAAAAAGGACAGGAAATGGTGGATGTGTAGGGACTATTGTGCCATCAACAACATCACCATTAAGTATAGGCACCCAATCCATAGGCTAAATGATATGCTTGATGAATTGCATAGAGCCCAAATATTTTCAAAAATTGATCTTAGAAGTGGTTACCATCAAATTAGAATAAAAGAAGGAGATGAATGGAAAATCGCTTTTAAGACCAAATTCAGCCTTTATGAATGGTTGGTGATGCCTTTTGGGCTCACCAATGCTCCAAGCACTTTCATGCGCCTCATGAATCATGTACTTAGGGATTGCATTGGTAGGTTTGTAGTTGTTTATTTTGATGATATTTCAGTCTATAGTAGGTCTTTAGAAGAACATATAGGACACCTTAGGGAAGTCTTATATGTTCTTAGAATAAATAAACTTTTTGCAAACTTAGAAAAATGCTCTTTTTGTGTTCCTAGTGTAGTTTTCTTGGGCTTTGTCATTAGTGCCCAAGGGGTCCAAGTGGACCCCTAAAAAATCAAGGCCATTCAAGAGTGGCCCACCCCTACTAGTGTGACTGAGATCAAGAGCTTTCATGGTCTCACGGGATTTTATAGGCACTTTGTGCCTAACTTCTCCACACCAGCTTCAACACTCAATGACTTGGTGAAGAAAGAAGTTCCTTTCTTGTAGGGTGAAAAACAAGAAGAAGTTTTTCAACTACTCAAGGATAAACTCAGTAATGCACCCGTTCTAGCTCTCCCCGACTTTTGAAAAACTTTTGAGCTAGAATGTGATGCATCAGGAGTAGGTGTGGGAGCTATGCTGTTGCAAGGGGGTGCCCCATTGCTTATTTTAGTGAAAAACTCAATGGTGCCCACCTCAACTACCCCCCCTACAACAAGGAGTTTTATGCCTTGATTCGTGCCCTCCAAACTTGGGAACATTATCTTGTTTCCAAGGAATTTGTCATTCATAGTGACCATGAGTCACTTAAGTATTTGAGAGGGCAAGGAAAGTTGAACAACAGGCATGCTACATGGGTTGAATTTCTTGAAACCTTTCCTTATTTCATCAAATATAAAAAGGGAAAAACAAATGTGGTGGTCGATGCTATTTCAAGGAGGCATTCTCTCCTTGCCACCCTTAGTGCTCAAATTTTTGGGATTTGATGACATAAAGGAAATGTATCCTTTTGATCAAGACTTTAGAACCATTCATGCTGCCTCATCTTCCAAAGCCAAAGATGGCTTCTACCTGTGTGAGAGGTACTTGTTCAAAGAGGGCAAACTTTGTGTACCCCAAGGATCCATTAGGAAATTGTTGACAAAAGAGAGTCATGAAGGTGGGCTCATAGGGCATTTTGGAATTGATAAAACCTTAATGCTTTGAAAAGAAAAATTCTTTTGGCCCCATATGAAAAAATATGTCTAAAGACATTGCTTGCGATGCATAGCTTGTTTACAAGCTAAGTCCTGAGTAATGCCTTATGGACTCTACACACCTTCACGCACTCCTTCTACACCTTAGGTAGATATTAGCATGGATTTTATCCTTAGGCTCCCAAGAACCCAACGAGGTGTAGACTCCATCTTTGTGGTAGTGGACCGCTTTAGTAAAATGACCCATTTCATTACGTGCCACAAAGTGGATGACGTGAGTTACATTGCAAGGCTTTTCTTTCATGAGGTTGTCCGCTTGCACAAAATACCCTCAACCGTAGTCTCTGATAGGGATGCTATGTTCCTAGGCCATTTTTGGAAAACTCTTTGGGCAAGGCTAGGAACTAAGCTCTTATTTTCTACCACTTGTCATCCTCAAACAGATGGACAAATTGAGGTAGTAAATAGATCCTTATCCATTATGTTAAGGGAAATCTTAAAAGGCAACCACAAGTCTTGGGATGAATATCTCCCCCATATTGAATTTGCATATAATAGAGTGGTTCATCAAACCACTAAGCACTCCCCTTTTGAGGTTGTATATGGTTTTAATCCTCTAACTCCTTTGGATTTATTGCCACTCCCTAACACCCGACTTTTTAATAAAGAAGGGGAACCTAGGGCTAATTTTTTCAAAAAATTACATGAGAGGGTCAAAACCAATATTGAAAACCAATCTAAGGGGTATGCTTTATCTAGCAACAAGGGGAGAAAGGAAGTCATCTTTGAAAAGGGTGATTGTGTTTGGCTTCACCTAAGAAAGGGTCATTTCCCTTCTAAGAGGAAGTCTAAACTTAGCCCTCAAGGAGATGGTTCCTTCCAAATCCTTGAGAAGGTAAATAATAATGCATATAAGTTAGCCCTTCCCAAAGATTATGGAGTTAGCATCACTTTTAATGTTCGTGATCTTACACCCTTTTTAGGTCTTGACACGGAAGAGGACGAACCTTCAGATTTGAGGACAAATCCTTCTGACAGGGGAGGAGATAATGCAATCCTACCTACCAATAGACCTCTCACTAGGGCAATGGTTAGGAGGATTGAAGAGGACTTGGCCCAGAAACACTCATCAAGACCCCAACTCATGATGGAGATAGAAATTTTAGGCCATTGTCCTTAGTTTTCCTATTGTAAATATTAATTAGTTTTTAATTCCCTTTTAGGCCATGTATTTCGGCCATTTATGCTAGTTTCTAGAGTTTAGGGTGTAAATAGCTTAGGAAGGGAGGTGAGGAGAGTAGAGGGCCTAATAACCCAAAGGAGTATGGATCTTTTTCCACAGTCCCTTGATTAGACCATGACACTCCCTAGCTTAAGGCTAGGCGTCAGTTTTACTGGGCCTAAGAGGGATTAGTGCTCCTAATCCTAATTTGTCCCAAGTCCCACATTGCCTAGTTTTGAGTGTCTTGCTCCCTCTTTTGAGCTATAAATACACCTAGTCTTTCTTGTATAAATTAGACTTGATTGAATGAAGTAAGACTCCTTTAAGTTATTATTCTTGAGTGTCATTTTGAGAAACCTCTCTCTTGAGGATTCTTTTCCTTAAAGCATTTATTAAGGGACCTCTCCCTTGTGGCAAGCAACATAAAATTTTTTACTCATCTTTCTCCTAGAAAGTGGCGTTAACCCTCCCCCATTTCTAGCCTCTCCATCCTGCATTTTCTTAGAGGAAGGAACCTTGGTTGAAGAGATCAAGGGAGTGCATCAAGATTGGTAAGATATTAATATTTATTTTCAACGGTGGGATCATCTAAATAATGTATGTAGTGAGAGATAATGAACTCAGAGTAAGAACTTTATTTTTAGCATCTTAATTATACCTATACCAGATTTAGTTTTGAGCCTCTGTACATTAGTTGAACTGTTGGATTTGCTTTATCTTTGAACCGTAGGTTCTTAACATATTTATTTTTTGTTCAATGGTAATATCCTCAAAATAATGCCCGAAGTAAGAGATAATGGATTAGATGTTTGGTGTATGATTTATAAATATGTGTGATGTATTATTTAACATGAAGATGTTTGAGATAGCATGATTGATGATATGAGTCAATGGTGCCTAAGAGGGAGTCATTCTAGTTGCAGTTAAGAATGAAATTTAGTACCACCGCTATACAATTGTTCAACCGATAGATATTGTTTATTTTTTATAGCAGGTTCTTAAGGTGTTAATCTTTATTATCAATGGTAGGATCCTCCAAATATTGTCCGGAGTGACAAAATGGAGTTAGAATAACAAGTATATATTTAGCATCGTGAACGATACTATATTTTGTGTTGAGTGTTTGTAGAATAGTGTAACCGTTGGATTTGGTTTATTTTCGGGTAGTAGATTGGTAAGATATTAATATTTATTTTCAACAGTGGGATCATCTAAATAATGTATGTAGGGAAAGAAAATGAACTCAAATTAAGAGTTGTAATTTTAGGATGTTAATTATACCTGTTGCAGATTTTGTTTTAAGTGTCTGTACATTAGTTGAACTGTTTGATCATGTTTATCTTTGGATCGTAGGTTCTTAACATATTTATTTTGGTTCAAATGTAATATCGTCAAAATCATGTCCGAAGTGAGAGATAATGAATTAGATGTTCGGTGTATGATTTATAAATGTGTGTGATGTATTATTTAACATGAACATGATTTGTGATAGTGTGATTGATGATATGAGTCAACGGTGCCTAAAAGGTAGTCATTCTACCTGCAGTTAGGAATGAAATTTAGTATCACTGCTATACAATTTTTCAACCGTTGGACATTGTTTATTCTTTTATCGCATTTACTTAAGATATTAATCTTTATTTGCAATGGTGGGATCGTCAAAATAATGTCCGGAGTGACAAAATGAAGTTAGAATAACAATTATATTTTTAGAATCTTGTACGATACTGTATTTTGACTTGAGTGTCTGTAGAAGAACGTAACCGTTGAATTTGGTTTCTTTTTGGGTAGTAGATTGGTAAGATATTAATTTTTATGTTCAACGGTGGGATCATCTAAATACTATACGTACTGAGAGATAATGAAGTCAAAGTAAGAACTATATTTTAGGATCTTAATTATACCTGTAGCAGATTTAGTTTTGTGCGTCTATAGATTAGTTGAATTGTTCGATTTGGTTTATCTTTGGATCGTAAGTTCTTAACATATTTATTTTGCTTCAACGGTAATATACTCAAAATCATGTCCGAGGTGAGAGATAATGGATTAGATGTTTGGTGTATGATTTATAAATGTGTGTGATGTATTATTTAACATGAATAGGATTTGTGATAGTGTGATTGATGATATGAGTCAACGGTGCCTAAGAGGTAGTCATTCTACATACAATTAGGAATGAAATTTAGTATCACCGCTATACAATTGTTCAACGGTTAGATATTGTTTATTTTTTTATCGCAGTTACTTAAGATGTTAATCTTTATTTTCAATGGTGGGATCGTCAAAATAATGTCCGGAGTGACAAAATGGAGTTAGAATAACAAGTATATATTTAGCATCTTGTACGATACTGTATTTTGTGTTGAGTGTCTGTAGAATAGTGTAACTGTTGGATTTGGTTTATTTTTGGATAATAGATTGGTAAGATATTAATATTTATTCTCGACAGTGGGATCATCTAAATAATGTACGTAGTGAGAGATAATGAACTCGAATTAAGAACTGTATTTTTAGGATCTTAATTATACCTATTGCAGATTTTGTTTTTAGCATATGTACATTAGTTGAACTGTTGGATTAGGTTTATCTTTGGATCGTAGGTTGTTAACATATTTATTTTTGTTCAACAGTAATATCCTCAAAATCATGTCCGAAGTGAGAGATGGTGGATTAGATGTTTGGTGTACGATTTATAAATGTATGTGATGCATTATTTAACATGAACATGATTTGGGATAGTGTCATTGATGATATGAGTCAACGATGCCTAAGATGTAGTCATTCTAGCTGTAGTTAGAATTAAATTTAGTACCACCACTATACAATGGTTCAACCGTTAGATATTGTTTATTTTTTTATAGCAAGTTCCTAAGATGTTAGTCTTTATTTTTTATGGTGAGCTCATCAAAATAATATCTGGAGTCACAAAATAGAGTTAGAATAACAATTATATTTTTAGCATCTTGTATGATACTGTATTTTGTGTGGAGTGTCTATAAAATAGTTAAACCATTGGATTTGGTTTATTTTTGGGTAGATTGGCAAGATATTAATATTTATCTTCAACAATGGGATCATCTAAATAATGTACGTAGTGAAAGAAAATAAACTCAGAGTAAGAACTGTATTTTTAGGATCTTAATTATACCTATAGCAGATTTATTTTTTAGCGTCTGTGTACTAGTTGAACAGTTGGATTTGGTTTATCTTTGGATCATAGGTTCTTAACATATTTATTTTGGTTCAACGATAATATCCTCAAAATCATGTTCGAAGTGAGAGATAATGGATTAGATTTTTGGTGTATGATTTATAAATGTGTGTGATGTATTGTTTAATATGAACATGATTTGAGATAGTATGATTGATGATGAGTCAACGGTCCTAAGAGGGAGTCATTCTAGCTGTAGATAGGAATGACATTTAGTACCACCGCTATAGAATTGTTGATGCATTCTCCCCAACCAAGGGCCCTATCACTAGGGCCATGGCTAGGAGAATAGAAGAAGACATGGCTAGAGTAGAAGGAGGAAGATCTCACCTCCATATGACCATCAAGTTATGCAAGCCATGACTTATTTACTTGTAATTTTTATTTTAGGAACCTAGGATTTTATTTTGGACATGTATTAGTCCATTTAATTTTCTAGGAGGTGTCTTAGTAATAAGAAGGGGTAAGATTAGCTTTTGGGCCTTTATTTAGGAAATAAAGGGGTACTTTGATAACTACACCCTCTTTTGCTAAATAAAACCCAAAACTAATAAAGGAGTAATCTTGGCCCTTGGATGAGGTAGCTTGGGCACCAATTCTCATCTAAAGGAGGGTATTGATTGGACTTTGGGCTTCAATCCTCCTCCCTTGGATGACTCTTTTTAATCCTAGCCCTTCATTTCCTTCATGACTTTTCCAAGAGGTTAGCTCCCTCTATAAAAAGGTGTTCCTTCACACTCTTGTATTTTTTTTTACACTTTATTGAATGGAAAAACCTTGAGTTGGCCGAAATTCTCTTAGTGTCCACCCTTCTCTCTTTGAGAATTCCTTAGGTTTTTATCAAGGGTTCCATCCCTTGTGGCAAACTTTTCCTCTTAGGCTTATCTTACCTTAAGTGGCGCCTAAAACCACCTCACTTCTTACCTCTCCACAAACCATTTCACCAAAGAAGAAAACCTCTAGAAAAAGATCAAGGGAGACATGCATTATTTGGTATCAGAGCATTGGTTCTAGAGGTCTAAACTCTCTTTCTACCTCATTTATTTTCTCTTTTCGTTTTCCTATTTTATTTTATCTTTAATTTCCGCAATTTTTTCTAGCTTTCCATTGTTGCTTATCATTTCCATTTATGTCTTGAGTTTATTGTTTTGAGTTATAGTTTATTTACGCCATTTATTTTTTGCTTGATGCAATTTATATTGTTCTTTTTTTTACATCTACATCTCTCCTATATTCATTAATTTTCGCTTAAGCTTTGAGTTGCGTGCTTTCTTGCTTGAATTTTGGTTTTGAGAATTTCTTGATAAAAATCCATGTTGTTGTGGTGAATTCCACAACCTTGTGGTCAAGAAATTTAGACCAAATTCTTGCATTTTTTTGCACCTAGTTGCCTTGTTTTTGCCTTATTTTTAGCTTTTATTTTTCACTTTTATACTCTTGTGTAGTTGTCTATAAGTCATGTTTATAGTTTATCATTTTGTCTATTAATCCCTTTTAAGTTTAGCCTCTTTTGTTTTTACAAAAAGCTTTTGAAACTTCTTAAATTGAGCAACATAGAGGGTCATACCTCATGTCTAAGTCTCTTTAGAGGTTCATGTGCTTTTAGTTTCAAGGATATTCTTAAAAAAAAATTCCAAAATAGTTGTTCAATTCCCTTTGTCTTTATTTTCCTTATACGTATAATTAGTAGCTCATTTGTGTGGTAAAGGTAGTTCTTGTTTGTGGGTGCTTTCACTTAAGCTATAAGTTTGGTATTTGTGTTCAACAAATTACTAAAAACTTAACAAAGCTTGAGTCCAGTGGCACACCAAACTACTAAACCATTAACACATCTATAGCTACTTTGCATTTTGAAGTCATTTCTAGTAGTACCTAAATTGTTGCTTTTAATTTTCTTTATTGTTCCAAGCACATAACTCTTTGTTATTAAGCACTAAATTCACAATCAATTTAGGTGCATCCAGTAAATATTAAAAAAAAAACAATCAAGAGAACAAAGTCTAGAATAAAATACAAAAAAAAACAACAACAAAGGATTAAAAAAAAAAAAGAGAACAAACAAAAGAAAAGAAAGTTTGAAAAATTCATTTGATGTACCTAACCTAAAATTAGCAAGTGCTTCAACTTTGAACTTGGAACCTTAAAAGAAATTTTATTATTTTTGGTACACTAGAACTTGATATTTGTGTCTTTCTATTCTTTAATCTAGTGCCATTCTTAGGTATTCCATTGTGCGCTCTCTTTCTTTTGTTTACCTTTTAGTTGTTGCTTGTCTTTTAAATTATCTTTCTAGTTTGTCTTATATACTCTTACCATTTGGTTAAGTGTCCTTTTGATTGTGTTATCTTTTATGGCTTTTTGAGTTTCTATTCGCACCTCCCCTTGCTACTTTTGGTTTCTTTGGTTTGTGTGTTAGTGCCACTTTTGGGAGAAAGCTTGAAAAAGGAATTTACCACAAGGGTAACATATTTTGGAAGGTTGGACTAAGAGCCTAAGGGATCACCTCAAAAGGAAACACACCTAGCTGTGAGGACTTTGATTTGAGGGAGCATTTGGAGAATAATTTTTTGAAGACTTTACTTTTTCTTTAATTTGGGTGTATTAATTTTGTAGTTGGGAGTTTGAGTGCCCTTAAGGCCCTCCCTTTGGTTGTAATAAGATTTAGTTTTTTAGTTTCTCGAAAATTAGGTGAAGAAGGAAGAAGTGGTACACTTCCTTCAACACCTTAGGAGCTCACTTCAGATCCCTTCTCTTTTGAATTTTTGCTTTAAAATTCTTGCTTTATTTTTCTTATTCAAAGCGCTTAGAAGGCTAAAGAGTTCCAAAGACTCATCAAGCCATTTTAGGCAATAAAACACAAAAAGAAAGTAGTTTTTGTTTGTGAAAGGTTTTTAGCCACCTTTTTCCTCTTAGAAATTCAAGCACAATGACATCACACACCCACTCTAGTGCTCATAGTTATTCATCAAACAATAGTGTAAACCAAAGAAATATTTCTAAAGATTACACTCTAGAAAACTTAAACATGGACTTTAGGGAGTGGATGGCAAAAGAACAAGAGGGAAGAGAAGAAAAAAGGAGAGAAAAAGAGTCCAAGGAGAAAAGAAAAATAAAAGAAAGAGAGGAAGCAAAGAGATAAAAAAGAGAGAAGGAAAAGAAAAGAATAAGAGAAAGGAGAGAAGATGAAGAAAGGAGAGCAAGAAAAGAAAGAGAAAGAAGAAAAGAGAAAAAAGCAGAAAAAAGAAAGCATGGGAATGGTGAGAATTACAAAATGAAAGGGATAGTCTTAGGTTCCCCATCTAGACATACCCATAGGAGTGAAAGTGAGGAAGAATACTACAATTATCCTAGGAGAAACTCCCATTCATCCATGCATAATAATAGGGCCCCTACAAGGGAGCCCAAAATTCATCTCCCCTCATTTCATGGGAGGGAAGATGTGGAAGCCTACCTTGATTGGGAAATAAAGGTAGAACAACTCTTCACTTGCCATGAGTTAAGAGAAGAAAGAAAGGTTCCAATGGCAACCCTTAGCTTCCAAGGGCATGCCATGCATTGGTGGGTTGGGTTAACCAATGAGAGAATCCGCACCAGTATGCCTTCCATAAGATATTGGAATGATCTTAGAAGTGCTCTTAGAAGAAGGAATATTCCCTCTTGGTATGAAATAGATCTTTTGGATAGACTCCAAAGGCTAAGGCAAACCAACCTTAGTATAGAAGAATATAGACAAAAGATGGAACTTCTTATCTTGAGGGCGGGTATCATTGAGGAACCCAAGGCCACTATGGCAAGGTTTTTGTGTGGGTTGAGCCCCGAAATTCGTGATAAGGTGGAGCTCTTCTCATACAATTCCCTTGATGAGTTAGTTCAACTTTGCATCAAGGTGGAAAATCAACTTAGAAGGAAAAGTTTTAAGAAGGATAACCCACCTTATGTAAAGAGGGACCAACCTAAGGGGAACTTTTTCAAGAGTTACCCCAAAGAGGAACATTCCAAGCACTTCAAAGAGCATAAAACATCACATGTAGAGAGAAAAACCCCTACTACTAACTCTCATGAGAAAGTTAGTAGTATCAAATGCTTTAAATGTCTTGGGAGAGGCCACATTGTCTCTCAATGCCCTACTAAAAGAAACATCATCATGAGGGCCCAAGATGTTTATAGTAGTGAGTCTAGCTCACACTCCTCTAGTGAGAGCGAAGGAGAAGGGGTTCATGCATACCAATCTGATTGTGATGAAACCACTTATGCATGTGAGGGAGACCTCTTGATGATAAGAAGGCTTCTTGGAAGCCAACCTTTGAAAGTGTCCTTATCTCAAGGGAGAACATATTCCACACTCGTTGTAAGGTGAATGACAAAATATGGTCTCTCATTATAGATAGTGGGTCATGCTGCAATTGCTGTAGCTCAAGGTTGGTGGAAAAGCTAGCCTTGACCCCACTTCCCTACTCTAAGCCTTACAAGCTTCAATGGCTCAATGAGCAAGGGGAAATGGAGGTCAATGAGCAAGTCAAGGTTCCAATTTCCATTGGGTCTTATAAAGATGAGATCCTATGTGACATAGTCCCAATGGAAGCTGGCCATATCTTGCTAGGAAGACCATGGCAATTTGATAAGAAAGCCATACACTATGGTCATTCCAATAACATCATCCTCACTCATAAGGATAAGCGCATTAAGTTGTGTCCTCTAACACCTTCACAAGTTGCGGAGGACCAACTCATCATGAAACATAAGAGAGATAAGGAGGAAAAAAAAGGCAAAGCTTTACCCCTAAAGCTTGAAAGGGGTAAGGAGGTTGAGTTGGAAGTTGGTGCCCCTTCCAAGAAAGTCATTAGTAAAGGGGGTTTATTTGCGACAAAATTGGATTTAAAGGAAGCCCCCTTAACTAACAGACCTTTCTATCTCCTCCTTTGCAAAGAGGCATCCCCCATTTCTTCCCCCTCCGCTTCTTTCCCTTCTAGTTCAAGCACTGCCATAGAACTTGGACATGAGAACCTACCTCAAGAGGTTCAAGAGCTTTTAAAGGAGTTTGGTGATATATTCCTTAATGAAGTTCCCAAAGGACTTCCTCCAATTAGGGGTATAGAACACCAAATAGACTTGGTACCTGGGGCTAGCCTGCCTAAGAGGCCTGCTTATAGGACTAATCCCATGGAGACTAAGGAGATTGAGTCTCAAGTCCAAGAACTATTGGAGAAGGGTTGGGTTCAAGAGAACCTAAGCCCTTGTGCTGTGCCAGTCTTGTTGGTGCCCAAGAAGAATGGCCAATGGAGGATGTGCATTGATTGTCGAGCAATCAATAACATCACCGTCAAATATAGGCACCCTATCCCTAGGCTTGATGACATTCTTGATGAATTGCATGGGGCCCAATTATTTTCAAAAATTGATCTTAAGAGTGGTTATCACCAAATCCGCATCAAGGAAGGTGATGAGTGGAAAACCTCTTTTAACACCAAGTTTGGGCTTTATGAGTGGCTGGTAATGCCCTTTGGGCTTACCAATGCCCCAAGAACCTTCATGAGGCTTATGAATCATGTCCTTAGGGATTGCTTAGGAAAATTTTGTGTAGTTTATTTTGATGATATTTTAGTGTATAGCAAGAGCCTAGATGAGCATGTAGGTCATCTTAGGTGCGTCTTTTGCATCCTTAGGTCACACCAACTCTATGGAAACCTTGAAAAGTGTAATTTTTGTGTAAAGAGTGTGGTGTTTTTAGGTTTTGTAGTCAATAAAAATGGGGTTCATGTGGACCCCGACAAAATCAAAGCCATCCAAGAATGGCCCACCCCAAAAAGTGTGACTGAGATAAATAGCTTTCATGGTCTCACGAGCTTCTATAGGCGCTTTGTGCCTAATTTCTCCACACTTTTCTCACCAATCAATGATTTGGTGAAGAAGGAAGTTCCCTTCATTTGGGGTGCTAAACAACAAAAAGCCTTCGAACTTATTAAGGAAAAACTCACCCATGCCCCTGTTCTAGCTCTACCTGACTTTTCAAAAACTTTTGAGCTAGAATGTGATGCATCAGGTGTTGGAATAGGTGCTGTGTTATTGCAAGGCGGCCACCCTGTGGCTTATTTTAGTGAAAAACTAAATGGTGCCGCCCTCAATTACCCCACCTATGACAAAGAGTTTTACTCTTTAATAAGGGCCCTTCAAACTTGGGAACATTACCTTATTCCCAAGGAGTTTGTCATTCATAGTGACCATGAGTCACTAAAATATTTGAAAGGTCAAGGTAAGCTCAACAAGAGGCATGCAAAATGGGTTGAGTTTTTGGAAACTTTTCCCTATATAATCAAATACAAGAAAGGGAAGCACAATGTAGTGGTCGATGCCCTATCTAGAAGACATACTCTTCTTGCCACTTTGAGCTCCCAAATCTTAGGATTTGATTATATTAAGGACCAGTATGCTTCTGACCAAGAGTTTGGCCCCATTTTTGCTACCTCCTTGTCCAAACCTATTGAAGGGTTTCATGTGAGTGAGGGGTACTTATTCAAAGAAAGTAAACTTTGTGTACCCCAAGGATCTCTTAGAAAATTGCTTGTGAGAGAGAGCTATGAGGGTGGGATCATGGGGCATTTTGGAATAAACAAAACTTTGCTCATTTTAAAAGAAAAATTTCATTGGCCCCATATGAAAAGAGATGTCCAAATACATTAATCTAGATGCATAGCTTGTTTACAAGCTAAATCTAAAGTAATGCCTCATGGACTTTACACACCCTTACCGGCTCCCTCCGCTCCTTGGGTAGACATAAGCATGGATTCATCCTTGGACTTCCTAGAACCCAAAGGGGAGCGGATTCTATCTTTGTGGTAATAGACAGGTTTTCTAAAATGGCCCATTTTATACCTTGCCACAAAATAGATGACGCAAGCAACATTGCAAGACTTTTCTTCAAAGAAGTTATCCGTCTGCATGGCATACCTCAATCCATAGTGTCTGATAGAGATATTAAGTTCCTTAGCCACTTTTGGAAAACTTTGGGGCTAGGCTGGGAACTAAACTCCTATTTTCTACCAATGTCATCCCCAAACTGATGGGCAAACTGAGGTGGTAAATAGATCCTTATCCACTATGCTAAGAGCACTTCTTAGGGGAAATCATAAGTCTTGGGATGAGTACCTTCCCCATATAGAGTTTGCATATAATAGGGTGGTCCAAAGAACCACCAAGCACTCACCCTTTGAGATTGTTTATGGCTTCAACCCTCGTACACCTCTTGATATTTTGCCTTTACCTTTCCCTTCTTCTATTCATAAAGAAGGATTAGCTAAAGCGGATTTTGTTAAAAAATTACATGAGAGGGTCAAAGCCAACATTGAACGACACTCGAAAGGGTATGCTACTAAGGCTAATAGGGGAAGGAAAGAAATTATCTTTAATGAAGGGAATTGGGTATGGCTTCATTTGAGGAAGGATCGCTTCCCTACTCACAGGAAGTCCAAGCTTAGCCCCCAAGGAGATGGTCCCTTTCAAGTCCTCAAGAGAGTGAACAACAATGCATACATATTAGATCTCCCTGAGGACTATGGTTTCAATACTACCTTTAATGTTTGTGATTTGATCCCTTTTGTAGGTACTGATGAAGAAGAGGAAGACCTATCAGATTTGAGGTCAAATCCTTCCCAAGGGGGAGGAGATGATGCATTCTCCCCAAGCAAGGGCCCTATCACTAGGGCCATGGCTAGGAGAATAGAAGAAGACATGGCTAGAGTAGAAGGAGGAAGATCTCACCTCCATATGACCATCAAGTTATGCAAGCCATGACTTATTTACTTGTAATTTTTATTTTAGGAACCTAGGGTTTTATTTTGGACATGTATTAGTCCATTTAATTTTCTAGGAGGTGTCTTAGTAATAAGAAGGGGTAAGATTAGCTTTTGGGCCTTTATTTAGGAAATAAGGGGGTACTTTGATAACTACACCCTCTTTTGCTAAATAAAACCCAAAACTAATAAAGGAGTAATCTTGGCCCTTGGATGAGGTAGCCTGGGCACCAATTTTCATCTAAAGGAGGGTATTGATTGGACTTTGGGCTTCAATCCTTCATTTCCTTCATGACTTGTCTAAGAGGTTAGCTCCCTCTATAAAAAGGTGCTCCTTCACACTCTTGTATTTTTTACACTTTATTGAATAGAAAAACCTTGAGTTGACCAAAATTCTCTTAGTGTCCACCCTTCTCTCTTTGAGAATTCCTTAGGTTTTTATCAAGGGTTCCATCCCTTGTGGCAAACTTTCTCTCTTAGGCTTATCTTACCTTAAGTGGCGCCTAAAACCACCTCACTTCTTACCTCTCCACAAACCATTTCACCAAAGAAGAAAACCTCTAGAAAAAGATCAAGGGAGGCATGCATCAATTGTTCAATTGTTAGATATTGTTTATTTTTTATAGTAGGTTCTTAAGATGTTTATCCTTATTTTTAATGGTGGGATCGTCAAAATAATGCCCAGAGTGACAAAATGGAGTTAAAATAACAATTATATATTTAACATCTTGTATGATACTGTATTTTGTCTTGAGTGTTTGTAGAATAGTGTATCCGTTGGATTTGGCTTATTTTTGGGTAGTAGATTTTAAGATATTAATATTTATTTTCATCGGTGGGATCATCTAAATATTGTACTCAGTGGGAGGTAATGAACTCAGAGTAAGAACTATATTTTTAGGATCTTAATTATACCTATAGCAGATTTAGTTTTGAGTGTCTATACATTAGTTGGACTATTGGATTTGAATTATCTTTAGAACGGAGGTTCTAAACATATTTATTTTGATGCATAGTAATATCCTGAAAATAATGTCTGAAGTGAGAGATAATGGATTAGATGTTTGCTTAAATGTGTATGATGTATTACTTAACATGAACATGATTTGAGATAGTGCGATTGATGATATGAGTCAACGGTCCTAACAGGGAGTCATTCTAGTTGCAGATAGGAATGAAATTTAGTATCACCGCTATATAATTGTTCAATTGTTAGATATTATTTTTTTTATAGTAGCTTATTAAGATGTTAATCTTTATTTTCAATGTTGGGATCGTCAAAATAATGCCCAGAGTGATAAATGTGGAGTTAGAATAAGAATTATATTTTTAGCATCTTGTACGATACTGTATTTTGTCTTTAGTGTCTGTAGAATAGTGTAATCGTTGGATTTGGTTTATTTGGGGGTAGTAGATTGGTAAGATATTAGTATTTATTTGCAACTGTGGGATCATCGAAATAATGTACATCGTGAGAGATAATGAACTGAAAGTAAGAACTGTATTTGTAGGATCTTAATTATACCTGTAGAGGATTTGGTTTTGAGTTTCTGTACATTAGTTGAATTGTTGGATTTGATTTATCTTTGGATCCTAGGTTCTTAGCATTTTTATTTTTGTTTCAACAATAATATCCTCAAAATAATGTCCAAAGTGAGAGATAATGGATTATATTTTTGGTGTATAATTTATAAATGTGTGTGATGTATTATTTAACATGAACATCATTTCAGATAGAGTGATTCATGATATGAGTCAACATTGCCTAAGGGGGAGTCATTCTAGCTGCAGTTAGGAATTAAAGGGAGTTAGAAAAACAATTATATTTTTAGCATCTTGTATGATACTGTATTTTATCCTGAGTAACTGTAGAATAGTTTAACTATTAGATTTGGTTTATTTTTGGGTAGTAGATTGGTAAGATATTAGTATTTATTTGCAATGGTTGGATAATCTAAATAATTTACATTGTGAGACATAATGAACTTAGAGTAAGAACTGTATTTGTAGGATTGTAATATACCAGTAGAGGGTTTAGTTTTGAGAATTTGTACATTAGCTGAACTGTTTGATTTGGTTTATCTTTGGATCCTAGCTTCTTAACATATTTATTTTTGTTTTAACAGTAATATCCTCAAAATAATGTCTGAAGTGAGAGATAATGGATTAGATTTTTGGTGTAGGATTTATAAATGTTTGTTATGTATTATTTAACACGAAGATGATTTGAGATAGTGTGAATGATGATATGTGTCAACGGTTCTAAGAGGGAATCATTCTAGCTGCAGATAGGAATGAAATTTAGTACCACCGCTATACAATTCTTCAATTGTTAGATATTGTTTATTTTTTTATAGTAGGTTCTTAAGATATTAATCCTTATTTTTAATGGTGGGATCGTCGAAATAATGTCCAGAGTGACAAAATTGAGTTAGAATAAAAATTATATGTTTAGCATCTTGTACGATACTGTATTTTATCTTGATTGTTTGTAGAATAGTGTAACCGTTGGATTTGGTTTATTTTTCGGTAGTAGATTAGTAAGATATTAATATTTATTTTCAACGGTGGGATCATCGAAATAACGTATGTCGTGAGAGATAATGAACTTCGAGTAAGAATTGTATTTGTAGGATCTTAGTTATACCTATAGAGGATTTAGTTTTGAGCGTCTGGACATTGGTTGAATTGTTGGATTTGGTTTATCTTTGGATCCTAGGTTCTTAGCTGTTTATTTTGTTCCAACGGTAATATCCTCAAAATAATGTCCGAAGTGAGAGATAATGGATTAGATTTTTGGTGTATGATTTATAAATGTGTGTGATGTATTATTTAACATGAACATGATTTCAAATAGACTGATTGATGATATGAGGTAACAGTGCCTAAGAGGGAGTCATTCTAGCTGCAGTTAGGAATAAAATGGAGTTAGAATAACAATTATATTTTGAGCATCTTGTATGATACTGTATTTTATCTTGAGTAACTGTAGAATAGTGACTGTTAGATTTGGTTTATTTTTGGGTAGTAGATTGGTAAGATATTAGTATTTATTTGCAATGGTTAGATAATCTAAATAATTTTACATTGTGAGAGATAATGAACTCAAAGTAACAACTGTATTTGTAGGATCTTAATTATACCTGTAGAGGATTTAGTTTTGAGCATCTATACATTAGCTGAACTGTTTGATTTGGTTTATCTTTGGATCCTAGCTTCTTAACATATTTATTTTTATTTCAACAGTAATATCCTCAAAATAATGTCCAAAGTGAGAGATAATGGATTAGATTTTTGGTGTAGGGTTTATAAATGTCTATCATGTATTATTTAACATGAACATGATTTCAGATAGAGTGATTGATGATAGAGTCAACTTTGGCTAAGAGGGAGCCATTCTAGCTACATATAGGAATGAAATTTAGGACCACCGCTGCACAATTGTTCAATTGTTAGATATTGTTTATTTTTTATAGTACCTTCTTAAGATGTTAATCTTTATTTTCAATTGTGGGATCGTCGGAATAATGTCTGAAGTGACATAATGGAGTTAGAATAACAGCGATATTTTTAGCATCTTGTACGATACTATATTTTGTCTTGAGTGTCTGTAGAGTAGTGTAACTGTTGGATTTGGTTTATTTTTTGGTAGTAGATTGGTAAGATATTAATATTTAATTTCAACGGTGGGATCATCTAAATAATGTACATGGTGAGAGATAATGAACTCAGAGTAAGAACTGTATTTTTAGGATCTTAATTATACCTATAGTTGATTTAGTTTTGTCCGTCTATACATTAGCTGAACTATTGGATTTGGTTTATTTTCAATTGTGGGATCATCAAAACAATGTCTGGAGTGACAAAATGGAGTTTGAATAACAATTATATTTTTAGCATCTTGTACGATACTGTAGATTTGCCTGAGTAACTGTAGAATAGTGTAACTGTTGGTTTTGGTTTATTTTTGGGTAGTAGATTGGTAAGATATTAATATTTATTTTCAACGGTGGGATCATCTAAATAATGTACGTAGTGAGAGATAATGAACTCAAAGTAAGAACTTTTTTTTAGGATCTTAATTATGTGTGTAGAGGATTTAGTTTTGTGCGTCTGTAAATTAGTTGAACTGTTGTGTAACATCCTCAAATTTTAAAATACAAATAATTGAATAATCATTCAACTAAGAGAATAATAGATTGTTAAAAAAAATTAAAATATAAAACTATCAACATTTTTTAATGATAAGAATAAGATACTATTTCGTTTAAAATAGAAATGAGATAAAATAAATAAAAGATTTTATATGACTTGAAAAATAACAAGATTCAGATAATATTTCCTTTAAAATATTTAAAAATTTGATACCATTTTGAATTTAATCTGTAAAAACTAATCTTTTTAAAAGAGATAAAAAAAATATAAAAGAAATAAAAGATTTAGGACTTAAAAATTCATAAAATCGTATTTTAAAGGTAATAGTATGACTATTTCTACAGAAATATAAAAAAAAATTGGAAAACTGCATGTTTATCAATGGTTTATTAAAAAATGGTAATACATTCAAAAGTGACACTGACATGAGATGTGTGATGTGTGTTAGAGCATATAATAAACTAAACTAAACATTTTCTATCATATGGGTGTGACCAATTCATATTACTTGGGAGAAATGTGTTTTTTTTTTTTTTACTTTTCTTTAAAAAATCTCATTATTTCCAATATGTAACTTGCATTCTTCTTTACAAAGAATTCAATGTTCTTTTTTATGAATATAACATATTAGTGTTAGAAAAAACATTTGTCATGCTAAGTTTTTGGTTGTTAAATTCATAATACAACTTTAATAAAAATAAATAAATCGGATTGTTAGAAAAAATATGTTTAATTATAGTCTCACACTTATTTCTTATTATTAAAAAATATGTATAAATTTATGTGTTAAAAGTATTTAAATAAATTTAACTTCCTTAAATTTAAATCTTTTCATAATTTTGAAAAATAAATTAATAAAGTAATTTAATTTTTTACAACTATAGTGTGAATAAAAGCGGAGCCACAATGAAAGTTAAAAATCCATGTCTTTTAAAACATGCTTAGTTGTTGGTTAATTAATGATTTACAACATTTTTCAAGGTTATTTCTATCTTTTAAAAAATCTATTGAGCCATGTTAGTTTGAGCATACTCAATATAATTTGTTCTTGAATAATTTGTACGTGGTGACATATTTTAGCAATGTTAGTTTGAATCAAATAATTTATTATAATAAATATATATTTTATGAATGTAAAGGTTAGATTCTCAAAATATAATTTAAAGTATGTGACTTGTTTGTTGCAACTCTTTCCTTTCTCTTCCATTTCACTAATTAATTATTTATTTGACTCATTAACACGGTCGTTTCAGAGGCAAAAGGGTCAACCCAAGTTTTGATTTTGAAATGGACCATAGTAGAAATTTGGGAATTTAATTCTTTGGTTGGGACTAAGAGATTCATTCAGCCACCTTTCTAGAACAGATAAAGAAAGAATCCACAGTGACAAGAAACAAACCATAAAACATAAAACCTTATATAATTAGAATCTGCCTTTTCTATCATTTATGTTACTAAATATTAATTATTATTGACTTTAAAGATACAACCATACCAACTAAATCATACAATTTATATAATTTTTAAAGTTATTATTATCAAATTCAACAAATTTTTTTAACATAAATCATAGATGTAACTGAATGATGTAAGTCCTTTTTGATTAATGTTAATTTGAGCAATGTTAGTTTGAGTCAAATAATTTATTATATCAAGTATACATTTGATTAATGTAAAAGTTATATTTTTAAAATATAATTTAAAGGATGTTACTAGTTTGTTTGTGGCCACTATTTCCTTCCTATTCCCTTTCCCTTTCGTATCTTTAATTTTGAAAATTAAAGGAGAATTGGTATTAGAGACTTATACTTCAGCATTTATTTTTTTAAAATCTAACATTCTGTTTTAATGAGACATTTTAAGATTTAAAAAAATTTGAAATGCTATCAATTTGAATTGCTTTCATTTGAATTTCTTTCATTTTGTAAATGTTTTGTTTGGATAAATCATTTGAAATTTCTTAAGTTTTAAATTTTTTATTTGGATAAGGCAATTGAATTTTCATATTAGCCAAATCAATTCAATTTTTTTAATTTTATATTTTTAGTTTGGATTTGACAAATCAATTTCTTAAATTTCAAATTTTATGAAACTTTTATAAATTACTTAATACATATATAAATTATGATAAAGGACAGAATGAAAAATAAAATATCTAAAGAAAAATAATTTATTAATTAAAGAAAAATAAAGTAAAAAAATCAACTAATAACTAAAAATAAGAAAACTTTAAAAAAAAACTAAACTAAAATAACTTTTCAGAGAAAACTATTAATTACCTAAAAACTATGAACTTTTTAAGTATAAAATAAAATTGAAACTATTTCAGTTAATTTTTCATCTTTTAGCTACAACTGAAATCACGAGTGGAACACACTTTATACTTTAGTTCCTGGTTTTGTAACAATCATAGCAAAAGAGCATAGAATCATTCACATTTTTTACCATGAAGCTCGTAACAGGAAATTTATAATGAAATAATGAAAATCATAAATCATAGTACTTGATATTATTTCTGTTCCTTTCCCCATATTTTGTACAGGTATAACAACTAATTGCCATTCATTTGACATAAAAACAGAATGATAAAAAATTTTGGAGGAAAATTACTCAACAATCCTATTCTATTTACATGTTTTTAACAAGCTAAACAGATCTCCGCAAATCCCTTTACAACTTGAAAATCAGGTGATTCGATTCGATTTTTAGGAAACAAGAATTCACATTAATTAGATTATTGAGAACCATCACAATCAAGGGCTTTACCTCACTAGAAAGCCAGCCACTTCGTTCTTCTTCAGCAGTGACTTTCAGGATATCATGCTACCACTGGAAGCCTCCACTTCTATGCCTAACATCAAGGTTCTTCCTAATATCAACCCTATACCTTGACTCCAGCATCTTGATCCTAATAGCATCACCACCCTATAGAATTTTTCATCGCCATTTGTGCAGTAGAGCTTTATTAAAAGTCGACACATCTCTTACTCCCAGCCCACCGCTACATTTGTCTTTACACACCTTCTCCCGTTTACTCCGTGCTATTTTTGAGCCTTCTTCCGAACCTCCCCAAAGGAAATTCCTTTAAATAGATTCTATGGCTTTAGAAACCTTCCTAGAAGCCTTAACCATTTGTCTCCAAAACCAAATTGAGATACATGTAAAACAGGAATGCCCAACTAACAGGGTCATACACCTTCTCCAAGTCAGCCTTAAATACCAATAAGAGCTTCTTATGATGTTTTGCCGCTTGGATCACTTCATTAACTACAACCACATTATCAAGCAATTGCCTTCCTTTAATAAAAGTTATCTGGATTTCCTCAATGATGTTTGGAAGTACCTTTGGTAGTCTCTTTGCCAGCACTTTTGCTATAATTTTATAGAGCACCCCAATTTAGTGATATCAGCCTATAATCTCCTAATCTAGTTGGACACTCCTTATTGGGAATCAAGTAAATGAATGAGGCATTGACCTTCCTTGGAAGCTTTCCATATCGATGAAAATCTATCATTACTTTCCTTATATCCTCCTTTAACACATCCCAAAAATGCTTCACTAGATTTTAATTAATATATATTAATTATAAATTGGAATTTAACTTAAACATTTATCAAAGCTTCAATTTTATAATATCCTCCTTTAACACACCCCAATTTTATAATTTAAGTCTTTTAATAATAATAATTTTAGTTATTTAATAATAATAATTATTATATCTTAAATGTAATTTGTTCATAATTTTATAACGTAATATTTTTAATAGAGATCAAAGAATTAATTAGACGAGACATCTCTCTAATTTTGAAATTTTGAAAGATAATTTGTGGCAAATTTTTCTTTTAAATCTCGTCTCTAAAATTCACAATTATGTTCCTAATAATAATAAATTTTAAATCATCTATTTAGAAAAATAAATTTATTGGTAAGGAAAAATAATCTTAATTAAATGTGACATTTTTTTACCTTATGAAATTTTGAGGATACAAATTGTCACAGAGTCATGTTCTCAAATTTCTTCCTTAATTAATTCCTGTCACAATTAATAATATTTTATTTTAAAAAATAATTTTTAATCTTCACTTTCTTTTTACTATTTTTTATTTTTAATATTTATTAAATAGGGATAAAAGGATTAACTAGACATGACATCTTCTTAATCTCAGGATTTTAAGGCATAAGTTGCGAATTTTTGTCTTAAAACTCATCTCTAAAAACTAAATTTGTTAGTAAAAATTATATTCATAAAAAAAAAACCTCTAAGATAAAAATGTTCCAATGGATTGGTTTGGGTGTACATCCCCTGCCAATTTTAAATTTTTAGGACTATGAACTGTGACAGTTTAGAAATCCTACATCTTAATAAATCTAAAAATTAAATATCAAATATATCAAACACACAAATATGTTCTCAAAGAATTATGTAAACTCTGATACTCCATTGCACTTGAAGATACGTAAGAGCAGGAGCCCACTTCTGTCGAGCCCAAAAAGATAAAAAATTTTAATTAATTTAAAAGATAAAAGTACAATAATAAAAATATTTTATAAATAATAAATCTCCCAATAAAAAATTCTTGTAAAAAATATTAAAACCAATTAATAAAATAAAAATACTAATTTGTATAAAGTGAAATAGATATTTTTAAAGTTATCTAATTTTGCATGTTTAATTAGAGAGTTTATGATGGACGTTGTAGGGTGCTAATACCTGTTATACGTGTAATTGACTTTCAATGTTTTCCTCTATTTTTCAAGTTACTTTTTGTTGTCCGGTCAAAACCCCCTGTTGACAGATTCCCATCATAAAAAGTAGTGATTTATTTAAAAACTACTACCTTAATTTTAATTTTAAATATCTAAAAATTTTTGCGAATTTTGATTTGTAGAAAATATGTAAAAACTTTCCTCCCAATTTTAAATATGTACGAAGTTTTCTGCCAAGTTGAAATTCGCAGGAAAGTCCTACAAATAATTTTCAGAGGAAAATTTGCAAGAAAATTTTCTACCATTTTCATATTCATTGAAAGTTTGCTATGACTTTTCAGATTCACAGGAAAAGTTTTATGAAATTCTTTTAGATATTTTTTATTTTACGGAAAGTCTCAAAAAATTTATATGAATTGTCTGATAAAATATAATATAATATTAATAATATTAAACTAATATTTAATGATTTTAAAAATTTAATAATTTCATAATATATCAATGACAAAATTTTAATATTCAAATAAATTATTTTAAATTTATAATGGTTAATTATATGAAATTGAAAACATTGTTTTTTATCAAATATGTAAAGACTTTTACAAATAAGAATAACCATATATGTATCCTATAAATAAAAATAAAACTAGAACAACATATATGTTTTCTTAGCTAATAATTTATGATGTTATGCAGGTATGCTTAACTTCATTGGTATGACACCAAATATAATATGTTATATAATGATTATTAATGAAAAATAAAATAATAATATAATTTATAATAACAATTATCCATGCAAGCATACATTATTGATATATGAAATAACATACAATAATATTAAAATTAAATAATTAACAAAATCAACAACTTATTTTCTTTTTCTATTTCATATTGATTACATGATGGTAAAATCATAAAAGTGTGAAATCTAATCATAACATTATTATGATTATATTCTATAAAATTAGACTCACATATTTAATAAATATAAAGTTAAATTAATTATATATGTTATATATTTTTCTATTTTAAATGTTTCTTTTATAGATTAAATGTTAGTTTTTATTAAGGACAAAGATCAAAACCATGACACTTTTTCACCTCTCTCATTTCTTAACCAACTAAGATATTATATGTCCTTCTCTATTTCTAATTGTTAATAATATAAAATATATAGTTTATAAGAAAATATTTGATAAGTTATAGGATACACTATAATATTCAATATATGTTATATTGATGTATGAAAATAATGATTAGATTTTAATAAAAATACACACACTTAAAAATAATATTTACATATAAAATGTTTACATTTTTATATACTTGATGGAAAAAAATATGTTTTATATTATAATAAAATAAACACATAAACTTTCATCCATATTTTAAGAAATTATACATAATTTTATTTTTGTTTATTTACCTATTCTAATTTTAAGTTTGGAAACCTTAATTGTATCAACATTCCTTGTATTTTTAAAAATATTACACTAATGGTTATATAAGGTGATAAGTTAGTTACCCGAGGTAAAGGTCCCTGGTTCAGCTAACAAAACTAGTATTGTTAACAATACTAATGTTTAATTCATCAAAAAAATATTATACTAATATACTCTCCAATGATACACTAATTAAAATCTCTTAGTAATTTATTTTATATAATAATATAGCAGTAAATCTCTACATATAACTTCAAATAATACATCTATTCAAATAATTATAATATTTAATAACTACAATGTATTATTAAATTTAACAATTAAAATATAACTATTTAGTGACACATTGCCTACGAATGATTTGATTCATATTTATATATGTTATTCTTAATTATATTAATAAATTAAGAAAATAACAATCATTTAAATAGAATTGTGGTTTTTTACTATAATTATGAAAATGTACATGAGTTTAATTAATTTTTTAGAGCATAATATAAATAAAAAAATAGATTTTAATTGGTATACACTGTCAATGTAAAGATTTTTACATTAACCTCCAATCAATCACAACCCTTCATTCATAGTAAGTTTGCTGACTTTACTAATTCGTACTTTAAAAGTCACATAAATGAAAAGTTATGATTGAATGCCAATGTAAAAATCTTTTACATTGATAATGTATATCAATTAAACTCAAGTAAAAAAATCAGCTAATAACTAAAAATAAGAAAACTTAAAAAAAGACTAAACTAAAATAACTTTTCAGACAAAACTAGTAATTACCTTGATTTGTAACAATCATAGCAAAAGAGCATAGAATCTTTCGCATTTTTTAACCATGGTAACAGGAAATATATCATGAAATAATGAAAATAATAAAGCATAGTATTTGATATTATTTCTATTCCTTTTTCCCATCTTTAGCACAAGTATAACATTTACTACCAATCATTTGGCTTAAGACAGAATGATGAAAAATTTTGGAGGAAAATTACTTAACATTCCTATTTTATTTACATGTTTTAACAAGCTAAACTCATTTTCATAAATCCCTTTACAGCTTGAAAATGAGGTGATCCAATTCAAATGCCAGTAAATAAGAATTCAATTAATTAGATTATTGAGAAATGAAAATGAACAAAACAAGAAGAAGATCTTGATTACATTGGTTAATATAATCAAGTCATCAATAGATTCTGCCCATGTAGTAGCCAAGAAAATGTTTGATCTAGTAATATCAAGAATCAATTGTGAGATTTAAAAGAAGTTGAAACTGAAAATGCTGAACTGACTTGCTTCATTCAACTTTGTTTCATACATAAATATGTATAACTGAAAAAAGAGAGTCCAAGAAGAATTAGGAGGTACCGGCTACACACCTCCCTGAACCTATGACTATAGTAGAGGAACCATAAATAACAAATGCAGTACAACCATAAATAACTATTGAAGAGGATTATAAAACTTTTACTTTGTTCTTCATTAGAAATAAAAATGAACGCAACAAGAAGAAACTCTTGATTACATTGGTTAATATAATCAAGTCATCAATAGGTTCTGCCCATGTAGTAGCAAAGAAAATGTTTGATCTAGTAATATCAAGAATCAATTGTGAGATTTAAGAGAAGTTGAAACTGAAAATCCTGAAGTGACTTGCTTGATTCAGCTTCGTTTCGTACATCAATATGTATAACTAATAAAAGAGAGTCCAAGAAGAATTAGGAGGTGCAGGCTACGCACCCCCTGAACCTATGAGTATAGCAGAGAAACCATAAATAACAAATGCAGTACAATCGTAAACAACTGTTGAAGAGGATTATTAAACTTTTACTTTGACCATCATTCACAAGTACCTATTTTCTTGCTTGTACCTTTTCCATTCTCATAAACCAGCTAGGAGGACATGCATAGTAACTAGAAGAAAGCTGGAAAGATACAAAGAAAATAGTTTAAAATTATGTCTCTACTCAAGTGGCATTGATCTCATTTTAATAACAACAGAGACAGTAACAACAAAAATCATGGTTTGGAAAAGAAAAAGAAAAAAAATTAGATTTACATAAAGAACAAGGAAAAGCCAATTTCAAAGAGAGGCTAAAGAGAACATTCAATTTAAGTTTCTTTCGATATCTTTTTATGAACCCCATGTTTCTTCTGATATCTTTATATTTATTTATTTTATCTATTAGAAAAATTTTGTCAAATTAAAACAAATTATCACATTAAAAACATAATTTATGTTCCATAATAATGCTTGCCAAAATATAAAGATTGCAAATAATATGGAGTAATCATCCAAAGGTCAACTTTATCCATCCACAAAAACCAAACAATAGGACACATGGAGGAGGTCAAGAACAAACCGACTATATGACAAAACAATGCTCAAATGAATAATAGCTTATGGACATAATTGAAGGATGAAAAAAGGCATACTTTTCCTAAGATGTTGATTGCCTTGATGACACTGACAAGAAAAGTGATCAATAATATTTTAGCAATAGAAAATGAACAGTAAATCATCATCAAAGTTAGTTACAAGATTTTTAAGTCAACATAAAGTGTAGGAAAAACATACCAAATGAAGAATCATATATTCCAATAGATGCATTACTTTGAGAAAATTTGGCAGCCTCAAGAGAAACAGGGTTTGATCTTGTTGACTTATTCCCTTCAATCAAACCTATTCATCTCATAACTTGGATAAAAGCTAACTTAGAGATATGCAGAAAGAGTTGGACAAGATTCTAGAAAACATTATTAGCGGGCATCAATCAACAGAGTAAAGAACAACAAAAACATCTAAACTACTATTTCTAAGTTATGTTATTAACATATCAGAAAAAATAAAGAAAGTTAGAAAACAACAACCACTAGATCCACTCACAACATTCATTAAAAAATCAAGTCCTCCATTCACCATTTTGATTGAAGTCAAACTCAAATAACAACACTTTACATAGACAATATGGTTTTTTATTAGAAACAACATTGAAGAGCTCTGCTAAGTCCTCATCACTCCCAAGGGTATTATTCAAAATCTTTATTGTTCTCAATCTGGAAGTAAATATACTTTAACCTATAACTTATTCAACAAGAAAATTTTCTAGTTACTTACCATGAATCAACTATATAGTTACAAATTTCCAGTTCTCTATATAATTATTATAATTACTGATTAATAAAGAACTATCTTCCTTAACGATGAAGTCAGATATTTTTCTTAGTTATGTTTCTTACTATAGTCAAAACAAGAAAATTATGTGACCATCAGAATTTGTTGTATTGTGGTTGGTGGGAAGTCAAGTCTATTTTATTACTTGTATCAATGGCTCTTCCATTTTTCTTCCCTTCACAAGTTGTTCAAATATATGGTATGTTTAACAACCACACAGTACTAATAACAACAGTCTTATTGATGAAACATTTGCTTTTTTGGCACAACGCATTTGGATTTTGGTTTTAGTTGGTTTTGTATTTTGCTTATGGTTCTTATGTCACAATTTGGGTTACAGAAAAGGAGAAGTTCTTGTAAAAACTATTCATATGAAAAAACTATCAATTTTATCATTCAAATAGTTTTCATTAATACCATTATTTTTCAAGTTTAAAACACATGAGTTATAAAAAGTTTTATACTGATGTTTGATCACAACCCTTTATTTATATGACTTTTAAAGCATTAATTGGTAAAGTCAACAAATTGACCATATATCAAAGGTTGTGATTGAATGCCGGTGTAAAAATTTTTAGGGTGCATAAGTTTTTTTCTATTACTTTCCACTCATTGAAAACAAAACTCCATTCTTTCTTTGCCTTTTCTTGGATATCATTCAATAAGAACCATAACACACCTTTGATCTTGCAAGTGAGATTGCTCATATTGGTGCAGGGTAAGCTTCAAATCCTTCACTTTCTTTTTTTTTTTTTTGAAGAATGGTCAATATCCCTTCATTTGGTACAAGTCTTGGATTGTGTACTTTCATATCTATGATGAATCTCAAAGGTGTTCTTTGAGAGACTCCATCAATACATTCTATTTGCTTTATTTTTCTCTTTGCAGATTGTTACTTACATGCATGTTGTGGTTTATGTTTACACAAAATATTTCTTCTTTTACAACTTGTGAGTGTCATCCATTTTATCACTTGGTGGAATAAATACTGGACTTTAGAAGAATAAAGGGAGCAGATGTAAACATTATTATTTCTACAACAATTCATGGATAAACCTAAAGTCAAATTTTATATCTTGTTCTGAGGATAAGAACAATGTACCTGAATTCTGAATTAGAACTGTGTACAAGTTATTTTGGTGCTCATTAAGTAAATTACTAAAGTTTTAGCTTTTACATAATTTAAAAGATCCTACATTGAATGGCTCAAGACTTCAATATCATATGAAAATAATTGTTTGATATAGGTACACATAATTTGTTTGTAATATTTATTAATATGGATATTAACTTTCTTTATTATTTAAAAATCTTATGACTATGGAGATTACAAAAATAGACTGATAATATATAATTAATTTGAAAGTCACTCAACAGTAGCTGATGCCATGCTAACTTGGTTCAATGTCTACTTTAAATCATATATTTTATTTTTAAATTTCTTTTATAGATGGTGGACTTATGTAGATCTCTATCATGGAATTTCAGTGAACCTGCCACCATAGGATGTGAGACACTGAATCAAGAAAAAGGAAACAGTGGTTGGATAACTATACTAGTACCTTTTTCACTCAATTAAATTTGAAAATCTTCTATTTTAGTTCCTCTACACTTCTCTACTAAGTTCAAAATTCTTCCTTCAGTCTTTTTTAGGTGATTATTGAGGTTTAAATGAAATAGTAGATTTTCTATTAGTGTTGGTGGAAGGTTTGAAATAATGTTTAGGTTGTTGTTTATCTTAAATCTATGATGTGAGGTAACCATAATTAAGTCTTTTTCTTGCATATGAAATAGCTTGGGATGAACATTTTGTTAAAATTCTTAGTAATTAAGTATAAAGGAAAATGACTTTGATAGGATCTGTTATCATTTTTAGCACCATAATACTTCAATTGTGATGCTAAATGCTTGTTAATGTAGTGTTATAATAAAAGCAAGAACCATCTACAAGGATAAAGTGTTTAGTGGCATTCAACATATAAAGGGCACATATAAGTATATGTATAGAGGTTTTAAGTTTTAATTTATCATGTTTACCATGTGGCATATACTGTACCATATGTTGTCTAGTTTTCTTACAAGTTTGAATGCTACTATTAGAATTTTTTGTAGGCCTATGCATTCTTTTTGTTGACTCTTCAAGATATTTTTTTTTTGTGAGTATGTCTCTGAATTAGTATTAAAATACATAATTTGATATTATGGATATTGCTTCACATGAGTGCTTTAGTCACCCTTTTATTTTTTGTTATATACCATTTTCTCATTTCTTGACAGGGTTCCTTATTGCCATATTTGTAATTGTGATGGCAGCCTTTTCCACAAGCATTGATTCAAAATGCTTTTAGGTTAATCATTCTTTAGTGTTCTAAAGCATTCCTAGTTGCTTCAAAATTAAAGAGTTCTAAAGCTTTCCTTGTTGCTTCAAAGCCTTTTCCAGTAAATTTAGAAAGATTCCTTGTCGCTTCAAAATCCCATTCTCAATCCTTTCCTAGAAATTAGGAAGCTCTAAAGCTACCTTCTTTCTTTGATCTAGCAAGACACCCCAATCATGCTGCAAGTTGAAGTAAAATTTCTTTTATAAAAGTCAAGAAAAAAATAATTCCCCCCATATAAGATAATAAAAAATTTGAATCATAGTCCTTTCATGAATATGATCAAACAAGAATTATTTAATTTTAATCTTATCCATATTGTGACAAATAGAAAGCAATGTTAATATGCCTCATATTCAAGTGATTTTTTTGGTCCTTTTCAATTTACAAATGGAAAAGTTGAACATAAAGATGATATTCCTTATAGTTATGGATTTTTTCACATGGTATTCTCTTTGGGGGCAATGTACTTTGCAATGTTGTTCATTAGTTAGGATCTGAATAACTCGGCCAAAAAGTAAGGAACTTAAATATATCATATGGAAACTAGTGCTTTATGTATGATGATTTTTGACATCTTGTGTCCTACATTTCCTGTATGATTGATGCACTCATCAAAGAACCAAGTGGAGCATTGATGTTGACTGGATAAGTACATGGGTGAAAGTTATCAATAAGTAGTTTGCAACAACAATTTACAGTAAGTGAATGTATTACTTAATAGAAATAGTTATTTCCTATAATATTTCATTAACTAGCTTCAACTTCAACCATAATGTTTTTCATATTAATAAGACAAATGTTCTTTTATAAATTCTAACAAAACACTCTTTAATACAATTTTTCCAACACATTATCTACTACTATTGGTTAAAGTTTACTGAAAAACATAAAGTTTGATGATCACATCTCATTTAATACTTCTTTATCTTTGATTTTATAGTTTTTAATAAATTTCAATGATGTGTAACACTACTCATGTTAATATTCTTTAACATATAAACATCAACACATGGTGATGGTGGTAATAATAATCAGTAGTGGATTGTAAAAGTGAAGCATAACTACTTTGATACTTTAATGATGCATCTTCTTCTCCAATTCATATCTTAATTGCTTTTATCTAGTTTAATTTAAACAATATGGATGCTGATTTCCCCAATTGTGGCACATAACAAAGTCATGGATAATGATGGAACTGTGCAAGAGACAACTGACTCAGTTATGGCATGATGACAAAGGCAAAATCATCAACATTCTCACAGAATAAAACTTCATCCTTTTAAATTTTTTCTATTCTTTAATGGATTTTTATTCTTCAACCTACTTAATGTTTAATGGTTGAAAGAAAAAAAGTCAAGAATGTAATTTAATTAGGGGTTGATTGAAATATATTTTTAAAGATAGTATATTAGTTCTCACACTCACTTTGTACTTATAGCCATAATGTTTATATTTATATCATGCTTAGCAAGGTATAATCTGATGTAACACAAGCTATGATTGGTTTAGCTGTAGTGGACCACAAATTAAATGGTTTGGTTGTTTGAATTTTTAAAGTGTTTGCTAATATAATTTTCTTAGATTTAAATCAAGAATAAAATTCCTCTTGGGTACAAGGTTTTGTATCAATTACTTTGGATAACTTATAGATATTGGATTAGGATGACTGAGTCCATTAAAAGACAAGGAAACAATCAAACAAAATAGACAAGTGAATTTGCCAAAACTTTTTTGGTCTATATAGCTAACATTGATCAACAAGTGGTAGCTGTTTTTCCCTTAATCATCCTTGATAAAGTGATTTAGGATCTAAATTTTAATTAATATATATATATATATTAATTATAAATTGGACTTTAACTTAAACATTGATCAAAGCTTCAATTTTGTAATGTGATTTTCTTTTATAACATCTAATAAAAAAATAAATTGCCCATATTAATTATATTTTATATTCTTTTTTATAATTAAAAAATTAATTTTAATTTTTCATATTAATTAATTAATTTTATTAAATATTTAATTCATAATAAATATTAATTTTGATAATTTAATATTAAGTAATAACATCAAATTTGACTATTAAGTAGGTACATATTTTAAATTATTTAAAATCTATTTCATAAATTATTCAATCATAAAATAGACTTGAAGAAATGTAGGTCGTAGGTGAAAACTTCAATTTAATAAGGGTAAAATACACCTATCACTCATGAGGTTTTGTATATATTTCTACATTTTACGTAGATTCTAAATATAACTTAGTGAAATAATACATGATTAATTTCTTTTAAAGTCATGAATAATTGATGTTAGATTGTTTGTAATAAAAAAGAGGTTAAGTTAAAATTAATAAAAAATTAATAAGAAAGAGGTTAACTTAGCGATATGAAGATGTATTTAGTAAAAATAGTTTTTTTTAATAATTACCTCCTAATAAATTTTTTTTATAATCTTAATTGTTATAATATAATAATAATGAAAAACACTATTTTATTAAGACCGGTTCAACACTAGTTCACCAATGGTTAAACTAATAAACCGTGAACTAGTACTTTCACAGGTTCAAACACGGGTCCAGTTTTAAAATCATAAGTTTGAAGTGTAGCACCTGTCGAAAACATATAAAGTTGGAGTTCAAAATGTAAGAAATTTTTTTAACAAATGGATTCCCATCAAAAGTAGTGGTTTATTTATTTAGATAAAGGCTAAATTCTTTTTGTTTAATAAAGATAATATCAACATTCACTTTCTATATTTTGTTCTCTAGGATATAAGATTGGTAACAGTGGTATTATGAGTGTAATTTGGGTTTATATGTAATTAAACAAGAACGGGACAAGTATGTCTGAACCAAGACAACTATTACCATAATTATTTTTTTGTATGCTTAACTAACACTTAAAAAAAACTAATTACTTTACAAATCACAAGCTACATTCATTTTCGTGTTGAATTTTGGATCGATGCTATTTCATTAAAATAGTAAACTGTGTATAATACAAATATTAGTTTATGTTTCACTAATGTTTGTGTTATTTTGTTATTCAAATTTTCAAATGTTTTTCTCACTTCTTAGACATTCAAAGTTGACATGGCTTTTTGATCTTTATACTATACAATTTCTTGAATTTTGAATAACAACATCAATTTTCTTTTATATTTTGTATCAAAACATACCTTGACTTTTTAGGACATGTTAAAGATAAAATAAATTAACCTTGTGACTTAAATGTAAGATGGTTTGAATTTAAGATTTAAAGGATAAAAGATACAGGAATATACATTCAATAAAATAATATTTAATCTAATTAACTTTAAAATAAAATTATGAATATTAAGATATTTTATAAATTATAATGGATTTAGTAAAATGATATTATATTAAATATTTATTAATTATTTCAAAAATAATGTTTAAAAAATAACATATCATTATGTGGCAAAAAATTTCTAGAAAACTTAATATATAAATTTTTATAAATCAATAATACTTATTTATTATAATTTTGAATTTTAAATATCTAAAAAATTTATACAATTTTGTTTGTAAAAAAAATGAATAAAATTTGCTGCCAATTTTAAATATGTAGGAAAATTTGCTGTCAATTTAAAATTTGCAAGAAAGTCTTACAAATAATTTTTAGAGAAAAATTTGCAAGAAATTTTTGTACCATTTCATATTTATCAAAAAGTTTACCGTCACTTTTCAAATTCACAAGAAAATTTTTATTAAATTCTTGTAGATCTTTTTTGTACGAAAAGTCTCAAAATATTTACACGAATTTTTTCCTTCTAAAAAATAGCAAGTATTTTCTGAAAATTTTTTCTCATAAAACAACAATAGGAAATGAAATTTTTTTTTAGTAGTATTAATAATATTAAATAAATATTTATTGATATGGAAAATTAAAATTATATAAATAGAATAATTTTAATTTGAAATTTTCATTAAAATAACAACATTGTTTAGTTATACATAAATAGCCTAGTGGTGGTCGTGCTTTTCGCAGTAAAAATGTGGTGCATTACCAAAAAGAAAAGAAAATAAAATATATAAAAATAAATAAAAAATAAAACAAAGACTTTTACATTATCAATGACAAAATTGTAATGTTCAAATAAATTATTTTAATTTATAATGGTTAATTCTATGAAATTGAAAACATTATTTTTATTAAATATGTTAAGACTTTTAAAAATAAGAATAAAAATATATGTATCCCATAAATAAAATTAAAACTAATAACTAAAATTAGACTAGATGTTATGATTATATTCTAAAATTATTAAATTAGAACCATAGACAAAATTGTAATATTCAAATAAATTATTTTAAATTTATTATGATTATATTGTATAAAATTAGACTTACATATTTAATAAATATAAATTTAAATTAATTATACATGCATGCTATATACTTTTCTATTTTAAATGTTTCTTCTATAGACTATATGTTAGTTTTTATTAACAACAAAAATTAAAACTATGACATTTTTTCATATCTCTCATTCCCCAACTAATTAAGATATTATATATCCTTTTTTATTTGGAATTAATGTTAAAAATATAAAATATATAGTTTGTAAGAAATATTTGTTAAGTTATAGGATCAACTATAATATTCAATATCTTATAATGATATATGAAAATGATGATTAGATTTTAATTAAAATATACACACTTAAAAGGAATATTTACATTTAAATTGTTTACATTTTTATATATTTGACGTAAAAAATATATATTTATATTATAATAAAAATAAATATATAAAAATCTCATTTTATTTTAAGAAATTATAATTTCATTCTTTTTTATTTACCTACTCTAATCTTAAGTTTAAAAACTTTAAATATCCCAACATTCCTTGTGTCTTTTTTAAAAATATTACACTAATAAATATAAGGTGATAAATTAGTTAACAGAAAGAGAGGTTCTAGGATCCGCTAACAAACTAGTATTATTAACAATACTAACGTCTGATTCATAAAAAATATATTATACTAATACACTCTCAAATGGTACACTAACTAACACTCTCTTAGTCATTTATTTTATATAATATTACATACCATTAAATCTCTACATATAACTTTAAATAATAAATATATTTAAATAATAATAAAATTTAATAAATACAATGTATTATTAAATTTAATAATTAAAATATAACTAATTAGTAACACAGTGCTACGAAATGACTTGATTTGTATTGATATTTTTTATTCCTAATTATATTAATAAATTAAAAAAATAACAATAATTTAAATAGAATTGTAATTTTTTACTATAATTATGAAAAGCTACATGAGCTTAATTAATTGCTTAGAGCATACTATAAATAAAACAAAGCATAATTAATCTTAATCATTAGATTTAAATAAGAAAATTAATAGAAATAATAAAGAGTAAGTATCTGATACTTATTAGATATTTTTCCATTCTAAGAATAGAATTAATATTTTTTATCCACATAGTTTTGTATATTAAAAAGAAGAATGTCCTTATCCTCCATTACTAAATAATTAATCTTTTTTACCAAAATATTAATTCAAAAAATATATTTTTAGTTAGAAGAAAAAATTATTTTTTGTTTTCTCTACTAATTTATGGTAGAAAGAATGTTAAGAATTAATAATTTTACATTTTAATATTATAAACTAAATATTATATTTTAAGTATCTAGTTTTTAAGTTATTTAGGACTTTGGTAAAAAATAAAAGTTAAAAAAGTCATAAAATATTATTTTAAAGATAATAGTATGACTATTTCTACAAAATTATAAAAACGAAATTGGAAACATGCATGTTTATCAATGCTTTATTAAAAAATTGTAATACATGAAATGAGATGTGTGATGTATGTTAGAAGATACAATAAACTAAACTAAACATTTTCTGTCACATGGATGTGACATAATTCATATTACTTGGGAGAAATATGTTTTTTTTTTCACTTTTCTTTAAAAAATATCATTATTTCCAAATATGTAACTTGCATTTTTCTTTAAAAAGAATTCAATGTTTTTTCTAGATATAAAATATAATTTTAGAAGAAACATTTTTCATGGTAATTTTTTTATTGTTAAATTCATAATACAACTTTAATAAAAATAAATAAATCTGATTGTTAGAAAAAAATATATTTAATTATAGTCTCACACTTACTTCTTATTATTAAAAAATATATATACAATTACGTGTTAAAAGTATTTAAAGGAATTTAACTCATCTTAAATTTAAATCTTTTCATAATTTTAAAAAATAAATTAATAAAGTAATTCAATTATTTTACAATTATAGTGTGAATAAAAGTGGAGGCACAATGAAAAGTTAAAAATCCATGTCTTTTAAAACATGCTTAATTGTTGGTTCATGAATGATTTGCAACATTTCCCAAGTTATTGCTATCTTTTTAAAATTCTATTGAGCCATGTTAGTTTGAGCATACTCAATATAATTCGTGCTTGACTAGTGTGTATGTGGTGACATACCACTTTCCAGTACTTGTTTGAGCAATGCTAGTTTGAATCAAATAATTTATGATAATAAATATACATTTTATTAATATAAAGGTTAGATTCTAAAAATATAATTTAAATTACGTGAGTTGTTTGTGACCTCTCTTTCCTTCCTCTTTCCTTCATCTTCCCTTTCACTAATTATTTATTTGATTCAGTAAGTTGCGTTTCAAATACAAAAGGGTCAATCCAAGTTTTGATTTTGAAATAAGCCATAGGAAGAAAGAGGGTCCATTTCCATGGGTATGGAGAATTGGGGGATTTAGTGCTTTGGTTGGGACTGAGAGAGGCATTCAGCCACCTTTCTAGAACAGCAAAAGAAAGAAATCATAGTGACAAGAAACAAACCAAAAAAACATAAAATCTTATAGAATTAGAATCTACTTTTTCTATTATTTATGTTACTAAATATTACTTATTATTGACTTTAAAGATACAACCATACCAACCAAATCGTACCATTTATATAATTTTTAAAGTTGTTATTATCAAATTCAACAAATTGTTTTTAACATAAATCATATATGTGACTGAATGATGTAAATCCGTTTTGATTAATGTTAATTTGATCCTATTAGTTTGAGTCAAATAATTTATTATAACAAGTATACATTTGATTAATGAAAAGGTTAGATTTTCAAGCATGTGACTTGTTTGTGGCCACTCTTTCTTTCCTTTTCTCTTTCCCTTTCATATCTTTAATTTTGAAAATGAAAGGAAAATTGGTATTACAAACTTATACTTCAACATTTATTTTTTTTAAATCTAACATTGCGTGTTTTAATGAGACATTTTAAGATTTTAAAAAATTTGAAATGCTATCAATTTGAATTGCTTTCATTTGAATTTCTTTCATTTTGTAAATGTTTTATTTGGATAAATCATTTGAAATTTCTTAAATTTCAAATTTTATTTGGATAAGGTAATTCAATTTCCATATTAGCCAAGTCAATTCAATTTTTTTAATTTAATTTTTTTAGTTTGGATATCACAAATCAATTTCTTAAATTTCAAATTTTCTGAAACTATTATAAATTACTTAATATATAAATTATAATAAAGGAGAGAATGAAAAATAAAATATACAAAGAAAAAGAATTTATTAATTAATGAAAAATAAAGTAAAATAATCAACTAATAAATAAAAATAAGGAGACTTAAAAAAATAAACTAAAATAATTTTTCATACAAAACTAGTAATTACCTAAAAAACTACTAACTTTTTAAGTATAGAATAAAATTAAAACCATTTCAGTTAATTTTTCATCTTTTAGCTGCAATTGAAACCGCAATTGAAACACACTTTATACCTACATAGTCATTGCTAGTGTCTCTATTTGTAACAATCATAGGAAAAGAACATAGAATCATTTTTACTATGAAGCTCGTAACGGGAAAATCTATCATGAAATAATGAAAATCATAAAGCATAGTATTTGATATTATTTCTATTCCTTTTCTCATCTTTTTGTACAGGTATAACAACTAATTTCCATTCATTTGTCATAAAAATAGTATGATAAAAAATTTTGGAGGAAAATTACTCAACAATCCTATTCTATTTACATGTTGTGACAAGCTAAAGAGATCTCCGCAAATCCCTTTACAACTTGAAAATCAGGTGATCCAATTCAACTTTCAGGAAATAACAATTCACATTAATTAGATTATTGAGAACTATCTTTACCTCACCAGAAAGCCAGCCACTCTGTTCTTCTTCAGTAGTCACTTGCAGGATATCATGCCACCAACTAGGAGCCTCCACTTCTGCTCCTAACATCGAGGTTCCTCCTAATATCAACCTTATACCTTGCCTCCAGTACCTTGATCCAAATAGCATCACCACCTTGTATAACTCTTCATCGCCATTTGCCCAGTAGAGTTTCATTAAAAGCCAACACATCTCTTAGTCCTAGCCCAC
This sequence comes from Psophocarpus tetragonolobus, assembly GCA_037954015.1. Lineage (NCBI taxonomy): Eukaryota > Viridiplantae > Streptophyta > Magnoliopsida > Fabales > Fabaceae > Psophocarpus > Psophocarpus tetragonolobus. The sequence goes on along the minus strand of CM075688.1, from coordinate 55,064,706 downwards.
AGTTGCATTTGTCTTTACACACTTCCTCCCATTTGATCCATGCTATTTTTTAAATTTCTTCTAAACCTCCCCAAAGGAAATTTCTTTGCATAGATTCTATGGCTTTAGACACCTTCTTAGAAGCCTTGAAAAAAGACAGAAAATAGAGAAGTAAAATAAGGAGGGTGGATTTGATCAGGAAAATCCTCCCCCCTGACGATAGGTTCTTTTGTCTCCACGGGGTTAACTTTGCTCTCTAATTTTATCCAGGACAGGCTTCCACACACGCTCACATCTCACATTTGCCCCCACAGGAATCCCAAGGTAGGAGAAAGGCATTTGCAAAACTCTGCAATTAAGTATCGAAGCAAAGGAACCCACCTTTGGCAAATTGACCCCAATTCCCCCTAAACTACTCTTATGGAAATTAATCCTCAGGCCAGAGGCCAACTCATAGTATCTCAGAGCACTTTTCAAAGAAAATACATTTTAAAGTTCAGGAGAAATTAGGAAAATTGTATCGTCTGCAAGCTGTTGGGATACTATTTGGAAGTGATGCTTGTTAAGATTAATACCTGAAATTAGATTTATCGATTGAGCCTTTCGAATCAACCCTCCTAGCCCTTTAGCAATAAACAACAATAAGAAACGTGCCATCAGATCACCCTAATGTAATCCTCTCTACATACAGAACTTCTTCGTCACACTCCCGTTAACCAATACCGAGAGCGATGATGAAGACAAACAACCATGGATCCAACTTAACCATTTGTCCCCAAAACCAAATCAAGATAGCATGTAAAAAAGGAATGCCCAACTAACAAAGTCATACACCTTCTCGAAGTTAGCCTTAAATACCAATAAGAGCTTTTTATGATGTTTCGCCTCCTGGATCACTTTATTAACTACAACAACACTGTCAAGCAATTTCCTTCCTTTAATAAAAGTTATCCATATTTCCTCAATGATGCTTTGAAGTACCTGCTGTAGCCTTTTTGCTAGAACTTTTGCAATAATTTTATAGAGCATCCCAACTAGTGATATCGGCCTATAATCTCCCAATCCACTTGGACACTCCTTCTTGGAAATCAAGGAAATGAGTGAGGCATTGATGCCCTTGGAAGCTTTCCATATCGATAAAAATCTATCATTACTTTCCTTATATCCTCCTTTAACACATCCCAGAAATGCTTCGCTAAATTTTAATTAATATATATTAATTATAAATTGGACTTTAACTTAAACATTGATCAAAGCTTCATTTTTATAATATCCGTTGATCATATGATTTTCTTTTGTAACATTTATATTTAATAAAAAAATAAATTTCCCACATTAATATACTTTATATTCATTTTTTATAATTAAAAAAATAATTTTATTTTTTTATCATAAGTAATTAATTTTATTAAATATTTAATTCATAATTAAATATTGATTTTGATAATTTAATATTAAGTAATAACATTAAATTTGACTATTAAGTATGCACATATTTTAAATTATTTAAAATATATTTCAAAAATTATCCTATCATAAAATAGACTTGAAGAAATGTTGGTCTTAGGTGAAAACTTCAATTTCATAAGAGTAAAATACACTTATCACTCATGAGGTTTTGTATATATTTCTGCATTTTACATAGATTCTGAATATAACTTGGTGCAATAATACATGACTAATTTCTTTTAAAGTCATGAATAATTGATGTTATAATGTTTGTAATAAAATTTCTTATTAAAATTTTTTATGTGTTTTAAGTTAGGTTAAAAAACCGGATTGGACCGAACGATTCGACAAAAAAACTGGTGAACCAGTCTAATATCTAGTTCGGTTAATTCTGAAAATTGAATCGACCAAGTAAAGAACCAGTTTTAAAATCAGAAAACTGATGAAAATCGGTGGTTCAATTGGTTCATTGTTTTTATTAATTTTTTTGTATTTTTCTACTATTTTTAATCATGTGATTTGTTTGTATCCATTCTTTCTTTTTTCCTTTCACTAATTATTTGACTAGTAATGCACATTTCAAGGACAAAAGGGTCAACCCAAGTTTTGATTTTCAAATTGATGGAGGACCATCCTTGGGGCATCAAATAGGACCCATCACAAGGTCCATGACAAGAAGAATAGAAGAAGAGGAAGGTCATACTACACCAAGAGCATTGATGATCACATGTGCGGGCTTTGGTGCATCTACCTAGTGTTTTGCTTGTTCTCCTTATTTTTCCCTTGTATTTTGGGGAACCTTAATCACTTAGGATTTCATTGTGTATTTTTATTTAGCCTTTGTATTATGGGCCAAATTAGTTTAGGATTTATTTTGGGACTTAAACCTTGACTTGTGAGGTCAAAAGTCCATTTTTTTCATTTTCTATACACAAGGGTATTTTAGTCATTTAGGGGGGAAGGACCTACATTTCATTTGAGGTCCATTTAGGGTTCATTTGAGAGGCATTTAGCTCTCAAAGTTTCGTGCAAATGGCCTAGAGGCCTCCCACCGTCTCTTTAAATACCCTAGGTTAGACTACATGTAGTCATTTTGGATATATTGGATATTTGAGAGAGTTTTCCTCATCATTCCTATTCCTTAGTTATTTAGGGATCTCTTGGCCCCCTTCCTCTCCTCTCTACCTTAGAAAGAGCTTGGGTCTCCCTAGGATTGGCCTTCACCCTCTCCAAGTGAAGTGAGCTAGCCAAAGAGACACCATCCAACCACCACCACCCAAAACACCATTCTTTTGTCTCCATTTTTCATGAACCACTTTCACCTATCATAAGCTCCATTTTCACACCTATTTCAACCCTTGAAGAAGATCCATTTCAACATTTCATCTTGGAGAAGAGTTGGTGACACCATGGAGAAGGTGGAGCCATCACAAATGGACCATAGGAAGAAAGAGGGTTCATTTCCATGGATATGAGGAATTGGGGATTCAAAATGGAGAGAGGCATTCTGCTACGTTTGCAATGACAAAGAAAGAAAGAAAAGAAACAAACCATAAACCATAGAACCTTATACAATTAGAATCTGCTTTTTCTAGACCCAATGCAACCATAAACAATAGAACCTTATACAATTAGAATCTGCTTTTTCTAGACCCAATGCAACCATAAAACATAGAACCTTATACAATTAGAATCTGCTTTTTCTAGACCCCATGCAATGGATAAATTCATATAACTTCTTTGTCATTTTTACAAGCCTACTTTTTTATTTTTATTTTATTTATGTTATTTTCATTTATGTTACTAAATATTAATTATTATTGACTTTAAAGATACAAGCATACCAACTAAATCATATGATTTATATAATTTTTAAAGTTATTATTATCAAATTTAACAAATTTTTTGACATGAATGATAGATGTGATTGAATAATGTAAATTAGTATTGATTAATGTTAGTTTGAGTCAAATAATTTATCATAACAAGTAGGCATTTTATTAATGTAAAGGTTAGATTCTCAAAATATAATTTAAAGTATGTGACTTATGGCCACTCTTTTCTTCGTTTTTTCTTTCACTTTCATATTTTTAATTTTGAATTAAAGGAGAATTGGTACTAGAGACTTACACTTTAATTACTATCTATCTTCTTAAAATATAACATTGTGTTTGGATGAAGTATTTTAAGATTTCAAATAATTTGAAATCCTATTCATTTGAATTGTTTTCATTTGAATTTTCTTTAGTTTGTAAATGTTATGTTTGGGTAAATCATTTGAAATTTCTTGTTTAGATAAGGAAATTCAATTTCTATATTAATAAAATCAATTCAATTTTTTTAATTTCATTTTTTAGTTTGGATATGGAAAATCATTTTCTTAAATTTCAAATTTTATGAAACTTTAATAAATTACTTAATACATATATAAATAAATTATGATAAAGGAGAGAATGAAAAATAAAATACGTAAAGAAAAAGAATTTATTTAATTGATAAAAAATGAAGTAAAAAAATAAACTAATAACTAAAAATAAAAAAAAACTTTAAAAAAAACTAAACTAAAATAACTTTTCAGACAAAACTAGTAATTACCTCATTTTGTAACAATCATAGCAAAAGAGCATAGAATCTTTTGCATTTTTAACCATAGTAAAAGGAAATCTATCATGAAATAAATAAAATAATAAAATATAGTATTTGATATTATTTCTATTTCTATTTGTCTTCCCATCTTTAGCACAGGTATAACATCTATTACCAATCATTTGACTTAAGACAGAATGATGAAAAATTTTGGAGGAAAATTACTCAAGATTCCTATTTTATTTACATGTTTTAACAAGCTAAATCCATCTCCGCAAATCTCTTTACAACTTGAAAATGAGGTGATCTGATTCATCTGCCAGTAAACAAGAATTCACATTAATTAGATTATTGAGAAATTAAAATCAACAAAACAAGAAGAGGCTCTTGATTACATTGGTTAATATAATCAAGTCATCAACTGATTCTGCCCATGTAGCAGCAAAGAAAATTATTGATCTAGTAATATTAAGAATCAATTGTGAGATTTAAGAGTAGTTGAAACTGAAAATGCTGAAGTGAGTTGCTTCATTCCGCTTTATTTCATATATTAATATGTATAACTGATAAAAGAGAGTCCAAGAAGAATTAGAAGGTGCAGGCTACGCAGCCCCCTGAACCTATGACTATAGTAGAGAAACCATAAATGACAAATATAGTACAATCATAAATTTTCTTGCTTTATAAAACTTTTACTTTTGCCTTCATTCCCAAGTAGCTATTTTCTTGCTTGTACCTTTTCCATTCTCATAAACCAGCTAGGATGACATGCATAGTAACTGGAAGAAAGTTGCAAAGATACAAAGAAAATAGTTTAAAATTGTGTCTCAACTCAAGTGCAATTGATCTCATTTTAACAGCAACAAAGACAGTAACAACAAAAATTATGGTTTGGCAAAGAAACAAAAAAGAATTTAGATTTACATAAAGAACAAGGAAAAGACAATTTCAAATACAAGCTAAAGAGAACATTCAATTCAAGTTTCCATAAATGACATCTTTTTATGAACCCCATGGTTCTTCCGATATCTTTATATTTATTTATTTTATCTATTATAAAAATCTTGTCAAATTAAAACAAATTATCACATTAGAAACATAATTTACATTCCCTAATAATGCATGCCAAAATATAAAGATTACAGATAATACGGAGTAATCATCCAAAGGCCAAGTCTATCCATCTACAAAAACCGAACAATAGGATACAGAGAAGAAGTCAAGAACAAACCAAGTAGATGACAAAACAATGCTCAAATGAATAATAGCTTATGGACATAATTGAAGATGAAGAAAAGGCATACTTTGCATAAGATGTTGATTGCCTTGATGATACTAGCAAGAAAAGTGATCAATAATATTTTAACAATAGAATCCGCATAGTAAATCATCATCAAAGTTAGTTACAAGCTTTTGAAATCAACATAAAGTCTAGGAAAAACATACCAGAGGAAGAATCATATATTCTAATAGATGCATTACTTTGAGCAAATTGGGCAGGCTCAAAGGAAATAGGGTTTGATCTTGTTGACTTGTTCCCTTCAATCAAACCTATTCATTTCATAACTAGGATGAAAGCTAACTTGGGGGATATACACAAGAGGCTGGACAAGATTCTAGAAACCATTATCAGTGAGCATCAATCAACAGAGTAAAGAAGAACAAAAACAACATCTAAACTACTATTTCTAAGTTATGTTATTAACATATCAGAAAAAAATAAAGAAAGTTAGAAAACAATAACAACTAGATCCACTCACAACATTCATTCACAAAATCAAGTCCTCCTTTCACCCTTTTGATTGAAGTCAAACTCAAATAACAACACTTTACATCGCCAATACTGTTTTTTATTAGAAACGACATTGAGGAACTCTGCTAAATCCTCATCACTCCCAAGGGTATCATTGAAATTTGTGGAATTTTGGTTGGTTGGAGGTCAAGTCTATTTTATTGCTTGTATTAATGGGTCTCTGGTTCCTCTTCCCTTCAGAAGTTGTTCGAATATATGGTATGTTTAACAACCACACAGTACTAAGTATAAGAGTCATATTGATGAAACATGTGCTTTTTTGGCACAGTGCATTTGGATTTTGGTTTTAGTTGGTTTTGTACTTGCTTATGGTTCTTATGTCACAATTTGGGTTACAGAAAAGGAGAAGTTCTTGTAAAAACTATTCATATGAAAAAACTGCCAATTTTATCATTCAAATAGTTTTCACTAGTACCATTATTTTTTGACTTTAAAATACATGTAGGATAAAAAGTTTTATGTTGACGTTTAATCACTGCCCTTCATTTATATGACTTTTAAAGTATTAATAGGTAAAGTCAACAATTTTACCATATATGAAGGGTTGTGATTGAATGCTGGTGTAAAAAACGTTTTAGGGTGCATAAGTTTTTCCTCTTGCTTTTCATTCATTGAAAACAAAACTCCATTCTTTCTTTTGCCTTCTCTTGAATATCATTGAATAAGAACCATAACACACAGTTGATCTTGCAGGTGAGGTTGCTCGTATTGGTGTAGGGTAAGCTTTAGATCCTTCAATTTTTTTCTTTTTTTTGAAGAATGGTCAATATCTTTTCATTTGGTAAAACTCTTGGATTGTGTACTTTCATATCTATGATGAATCTCAAAGGTGTTCTTTGAGAGACTCCATTAATACATTCTATTTGCTTTATTTTTCTCTTTGCAGATTGTTACTTACATACATGTTGTGGTTTATGTTTACACAGAATATTTCTTCTTTTACAACTTGTGAGTGTCATCCATTTTATCACTTGGTGGAATAAGCACTGTACTCCAAAAGAAGAAAGGGAGCAGAGATAAACATTATTATTTTTGCAACAATTCATAGATAAACCTAAAGTCAAATTTTATATCTTGTTCTGAGGATGAGGACAATGTACATGAATTCCGAATCAAAATTGTGTACAAGTTATATTAGTGCTCATTAAGTAGATTATATTTTTTGTTATATACAATTTTCTAGTTTCTTGACAAAGCTTTTTATTGCCATATTTACAATTGTGATGGCAGCCTTTTCCACAGGCATTGATTCAAAATGCTTTCAGGTGAATCATTCTTTAGTGTTCTAAAGCATTCCTAGTTGCTTAAAAACTAGAGAGTTCTAAAGTTTTCCTTGTTGCTTCAAAGCCTTCTCCAATAAATTCAGAAAGATTCCTTGTTGCTTCAAAATACCATTCTCAATCCTTTTCTAGAAATTAGGAAGCTCTAAAGCTGCCTTCTTTCTTTGATCTAGCAAGACACCTCAATCATGTTGCAAGTTGAAGTAAATGTTTCTTTTAGAAGTCAAGAAAAAATAATTCCCCCCATATAAGATAACCAAAAATTTATATCATTGTCCTTTCATCAACATGATCAAACAAGAATTATTTAATTTTAATCTAGGCCATATTGTGACAGATAGAAAGTAATGTTAATATCCGGCATATTGAAGTGATATTTTGGGTCCTTTTCAGTTTACAAAAAAAAAAAGCTAAACAATAAGATGATATTCCTTACAGTTATGGATTTTTCACATGGTATTCTCTTTGGAGGCAATGTACTTTGCAATGTAGTTCATCAGTTGGGATCTAAATAACTCAACTAGAAAGTAAGGAACTTAAATACATCATATGGTTAACCAATGCTTTATGTATGATGATTTTTGACATTTTGTGTCCTACACCTCCTGTATGAATGATGCACTCATCAAACCACCAGGTGGAGCAATGATGTTGGCTTGATAAGTACATGGGTGAAAGTTATCAATGAGTGGTTTGCAGCAACAATTTACAGTAAGTGAATGTATTACTTAATAGAAATAGTTATTTCCTATATTTCATTAGCTAACGGTTTACGGCAACAATTTATAGTAAGTGAATGTATTACTTAATAGAAACAGTTATTTCCTATATTTCATTAGCTAGCTTCAACATAATCTTGTTCATATTAATAAGACAAATGTTATTTTAGAAATTCTAACAAAACACACTTTTTTCAACACATTATCTACTACTACGAGTTAAATTTTATTGAAAAAAATAAAGTTTGATGGTCACGTCTTAATTAATACTTCTCTATCTTGATTTTATAGTTTTTAATAAATTTGAATGATGTGTAACACTACTCATGTTAATATGCTTAACATATAAACCTCCACACATGGTGATGGTGGTAATAATAATCAGTAGTGGATTCTAAAAGTGAAGTATAACCAGTTGATACTTTAATGGTGCACCTTCTTCTCCAATTCACATCTTAATTGCTTTTACCTTGTTTAATTTAAACAGTTTGGATGTTGATTTCTCCAGTTGTGAGACAAAACAAAGTCATGGATAATGATGAAACTATGCAAGAGACAACTGATTCAGTTATGGCATGATAAAGAAAAATCATCAAGCTTCTCACAAAAGAAAACTTCATCCTTTTAAATGTTTTCTATTCCTTAATAGCATTTTATTCTTCGCCCCTGTAATATTTAATTGTTGAAAGGAAAAAGTCAAGAATGAAATTTAATTAGGGGTTGACTAAAATATATTTTTAAAGATAGTAGCATTAGTTCTCACAACTCACATTGTACTTATAGCCACCATATTTATATCTATATCATGCTTAGAGAGGTATAATCTGGTATAATACAAGCTATGATTGGTTTAGCTATAGTGTTTACTAATACCATTTTCTTAGATTTAAATCAAGAATAAAATTCCTCTTGGTATAGGGTTTTGTATCAATTAGTTTGGATAACTTATAGATATTGGATTAGGATGACTGAGTCCATCAAAAGACAACGAAACAACCAAACAAAATAGACAAGTCAATTTGCCAAAACTTATTTTGTCTATAGAGCTAACATTGGTCAACATGTGGTAGCTATTTGTCCCTTAATCGTCCTTGATAAAGAGATTTAGGATCTAAATTTTAATTAATATATATATATATATATATATATATATATACTAATTATAAATTGGTCTTTAACTTAAACATTGAAGCATCAATTTTATAATGTGATTTTATTTTGTAACATATAATAAAAAATAAATTGCCCACATTAATTATATTTTATATTCACTTTCATAATTAAAAAATTAATTTTAATTTTTCATATTAAGTAATTAATTTTATTAAATATTTAATTCATAATAAATATTAATTTTGATAATTTAATATTAAGTAATAACATTAAATTTGACTATTAGGTATGCACATATTTTAAATCATTCAAAATATATTTCACAAATTATTCTATCATAAAATAGAGTTCAGGAAATGTTGGTCTTAGGCGAAAATTTCAATTTCATAAGGGTAAAATATACTTATCACTCATGAGGTTTTGTATATATTTATGCATTTTGCATAGATTCTGAATATAACTGTGTGCAATAATGCATGATTAATTTCTTTTAAAGTCGTGAATAATTGATGTTAGAATGTTTCTAATAAAATTTCTTATTAAAATTTTTTTGTGTGTTTTAAGCTAGATTAAAAAAATCAGATTGGACCGACTGCTTCGATCGAAAAACCGGTGAACCAGTCTGGTATCTGATTTGACTGAAAAACTGATGAACCTATCTGGTATCCAGTTCAGTTAATACTGAAAACCGACCAAGCAAAAAACCAATTTTAAAATCGAAAAACTGATCAAACAACCACAGGAAATGAAAACTTTTGTGATAGTATTAATAATATTAAATAAATATTTATTGATATAAAAAATTAAAATTATATAAATAGAAAAAATTTAATTTTGAAAATTTTATTAAAATAATTATATTGTTGAGTTATACATAAGTAGCCTGGTGGTGGTTGTGCTTTTCCTAGTAAAAAATTGGTGCATTACCAATATAAAGAGAAAATAAAATAGAGAAAAAGAAATAAAAAATAAAACAAAGATAAGTGAAAAATATGTAAAAATACCGATGATTCATGACGACATCCATAATTTATAATGTCTAATAAAATATAATCTAGTCTTAATAATATTATATTAACATTTAATGATTTTAAAAATTTAATAATTTCATAATATATGGATGATAAAATTGTAATATTCAAATAAATTATTTTAAATTTATAATGGTTAATTATATGAAATTGAAAAAATTTTTTTATTAAGTATGTAAAGACTTTTACAAATAAGAATAAACATATGTATCCTATAAATAAAAATAAAACTAGATCAACATATATGTTTTCTTATCTAATAATTTATGATGTTATGCAGGTATGCTTAACTTCATAGATATGATGCCAAATATAAAATGTTATATAATGATTATTAATAAAAATAAAATAATAATATAATTTATAATAAGAATTATGCATGCAAAGCATATATTATTGATATATGAAATAACATACGATAATATTAAAATTAAATAATTAACAAAATCAACAAGTTATTTTCTTTTTCGATTTCATATTGATTACATGATGGTAAAATCATAAAAGTGTGAAATCTAATCATAACATTATTATGATTATATTCTATAAAATTAGACTCACATATTTAATAAATATAAAGTTAAATTAATTATATATGTTATGTATTTTTCTAATTTTAAATGTTTCTTTGATAGATTAAAAATGTTAGTTTTCATTAACGACAAAGATCAAAACCATGACATTTTTTCACCTCTCTCATTTCTTAACCAAGTAAGATATTATATCTCCTTCTCTATTTGTAATTAATGTTAACAATATAAAATATATAGTTTATAATAAAATATTTGATAAGTTATAGGATAAACTATAATATTTCAATATATCTTATATTGATATATGAAAATAATGATTAGATTTTAATTAAAATGCACACACTTAAAAGTAATATTTACATATAAATTGTTTACATTTTTATATACTTGATGGAAAAAAATATATTTTTATATTATAATAAAATAAACACATAAACTTTCATCCATATTTTAAGAAATTATACATAATTTTATTTTTCTTTATTTGCCTACTCTAATTTTAAGTTTAGAAACTTTAACTGTATCAACATTCCTTGTATTTTTTTAAAATATTACATTAATAGTTACATAAGGTGATAAGTTAGTTAACCGAGATAAAGGTCCCCGATTCAGCTAACAAAACTAGTATCGTTAGCAATACTAAGGTTTGATTCATTAAATAAATATTATACTAATATACTCTCAAATGATACACTAACTGAAACTCTCTTAGTAATTTATTTTATATAATAATATAGCATTAAATCTCTACATATAACTTCAAATAATATATCTATTCAACATATATGTTTTCTTAATCTAATAATTTATGATGTTATGCAGGTATGCTTAACTTTATAGATATGACACCAAATATAAAATTTTAAATAATAATTGTTAATGAAAAATATGATAATATAATAACAATTATCCATGCAAGCATACAAATTGATATATGAAATAACAAACAATAATATTAAAATTAAATAATAACAAAATCAACAACTTATTTTCTTTCTCTATTTCATATTGATACATGTATATAAAATCATATAAGTGTGAAATTCAATCATAAAATTATTATGATTATATTCTATAAAATTAGACTCACATATTTAATAAATATAAATTTAAATTAATTATATATGTTATATACTTTTCTTTTTTAAATGTTTCTTTTATAAACTAGATGTTAATTTTTATTAACGATAAAGATTAAAATTATGAAATTTTTTTACACATCTGATTCCTTAACCAATTCAGATATTATATATTCTTTTTTATTTGAAATTAATGTTAACAATATAAAATATATAGTTTATAAAAAATATTTGATAAGTTATAGGATAAACTATAATATTCAATATATTTTACAATGATATATGGAAATGATGATTATATTTGAATTAAAATATACACACTTAAAGTGGTATTTACATATAAATTGTTTACATTTTTATATATTTGATGTAAAAAATATATGTTTATATTATAATAAAATAAATACATAAAATTTTCATCCTTATTTTATGAAATTATAATTTCATTCTTTTTTATTTATCTACTCTAATCTTAAGTTTAAAAAATTTAAATATATCAAAATTCCTTGTTTCTTTTAAAAAAAATATTACACTAATAAATATATAACGTGATTAATTAGTTAAAGGATGTAAAGGTCCCAAGAGGTTGAGCTAACAAACTAGTATTATTAGCAATACTAAGGTTTTTATTCATAAAAAATATATTATACTAATACACTCTCAAGTGGTACACTAATTAACATTCTCTTAGTCATTTATTTTATATAATAATATATAACATTAAATCTCTACATATAACTTTAAATAATATATCTATTTAAATAATAGTAAAATTTTATAAATATAATGTATTATTAAATTTAACAATTAAAATATAACTAAGTAGTAACACATTGCCTATAGAATCATTTGATTCATATTGATATATGTTATTCTTAAATATATAAATAAATTAATAAAATAACAATAATTTAAATAGAATTGTAATTTTTTACTATAATTATGAAAAGCTACATGAGCTTAATTAATTGTTTAGAGCATACTATAAATAAAACAAAGCATAATTAATCTTAATCATAATTATTAGATTTAAATAAGAAAATTAATATAAATAATGAAGAGTAAACATTTTATACTTATTAGATCTTTTTCCATTCTAAAAATAGAATTAACCTTTTCTATCAACATAGTTTATATATTAAAAAGAAGAATGCCCTTATATCAATTACTAAATAATTAATCTTTTCTACCCAAATATTAATTCAAAAAATATATTTTTAGTTAGAAAAAAAAATTCTACTAATTTATGATAGAAAGAATGTTAAGAATTAAGAATTTTAAATTTTAATATTATAAACTAAATATTATATTTTAAGTATCTATTTTTTAAGTTATTTAGGACTTTTGTCGAAAATAAAACTTAAAAAAGTCATAAAATCCTATTTTAAAGGTAAAATAGTATGACTATTTCTACAGAAATATAAAAACAAAATTGGAAAAATGGATGTTTATCAATGGTTTATTAAAAAATTGTCATGCATTCTAAAGCGAGTGACATGAGATGTGGGATGTGTGTTAGAAGATATAATAAATTAAGCTAAATATTTTTTGTCACAGTGACACAATTCATGTTACTTGGGAGAAATATGTTTTTTGTTTTACTTTTCTTTAAAAAATCTCATTATTTCCAATATGTAACTTGCATTCTTCTTTACAAAGAATTCAATGTTTTTTCTGAATATAACATAATAATTTTAGAAAAAACATTTGTGATGGTAATTTTTTTGTTGTTAAATTCATAATACAACTTTAATAAAAATAAATAAATCGAATTGTTAGAAAAAATATATTTAATTATAATCTCACACTTATTTGTTATTATTAAAAAATATGTATAAAGTTATGTGTTAAAAGTATTTAAAGGAATTTAAGTTATCTTAAATTTAAATATTTTCATAATTTTAAAATAAAGTAATAATGTAATTTAATTATTTTACAACTATACTAGGAATAAAAGCGGAGCCACAATTAAAGTTAAAAATCCATGTCTTTTAAAAAATGCTTAGTTGTTGGTTCATTAATGATTTACAGCATTTCCCAAGGTTATTGCTATCTTTTCAAAAATCTATTGAGCCATGTTAGTCTAAGCATACTCAATCTAATTTGTTCTTGAGTAGTGTGTATGTGGCGGTATACCACTTTCCTGTACTTGTTTGAACAATGTTAGTTTGAATAAAATAATTTATCATAAAAAAAATACATTTTATTAATGTAAAAGTTAGATTCTCAAAATATGATTTAAAGTATGTGACTTGTTTGTGGCCACTCTTTCCTTCCTCTTTCCTTTCACTAATTATTTATTAGATTCAGTAACACGGGTTTTAGGGACAAAAGAGTCAATCTAAATTTTGATTTTGAAATAGACCATGGGAAGAAGGAGGGTCCATTTCCATAGGTATGAAGAATTGGGGTTTTTAGTGCTATGGTTGGGACTGATAGAGGCATTCAGCCACCTTTCTAGAAAAGAGAAAGAAAGAAACCACAGTGAGAAGAAACAAAGCATAAAACCTTATATGATTAGAATCTACCTTTTCTATCATTTATGTTACTAAATATTAATTATTATTGACCTGTAAAGATACAACCATACCAACTAAATAATACGATTTATATAATTTTTAAAGTTATTATTATCAAATTGAAACAAATGTTTTTAACATAAATCATAGATGTGATTGAATGATGTAAATCCATCTTGATTAATGTTAATTTGAGCAATGTTAGTTTGACTCAAATAATTTATTATAACAAGTATACATTGGATTAATGTAAAGGTTAGATTTTCAAAATAGAATTTAAAGCATGTAACTTTTTTGTGGTCACTCTTTCCTTCCTTTCCATTTTCCTTTCATATTTTTAATTTTGAAAATTAAAGGAAAATTAGTATTAGAGACTTATACTTCACCATTTATTTTTTTTAAATCTAACATTGTGTTTTAATGAGACATTTTAAGATTTCAAAAAATTTGAAATGATATCAATTTGAATTGCTTGTATTTTTTTTTTTTTTCATTTTGTAAATGTTTTGTTTGGATAAATCATTTGAAATTTCTTAAATTTCAAATTTTTTATTTGGATAAGGCAATTGAATTTTCATATTAGCCAAATCAATTCAATTTTTTTAATTTCATTTCTTTTAGTTTCGATATGACAAATGAATTTCTTAAATTTCATATTTTATGAAACTTTTATAAATTACTTAATAAATATATAAATTATGATAAAGGAGAGAATGAAAAATAATTTATTAATTAATAAAAAACAAACTAAAAAAATCAACTAATAACGAAAAATAAGAAACACACCTTCGGCAATTTCACCCCAATTACCCCTAAGTTATTCTTATGGAAATTAATCCTCAGGCCTGAGGCCAACTCATAGCATCTCAAAGCACTTTTCAAAGAAAATACATTTTGAAGTTCAGGAGAAATCAGGAAAATTTTATCGTTTGCAAATTGTAGGCATACTATTTGGAAACGATGCTTGTTAAGGTTAATACCTGAAATTAGATTTGTCGAGCCTTTCGAATCAACCCTCTTAGCCCTTCAAATCACCCTGACGTAATCCTCTCTACATACAGAACTCCTTCGTCACACTCCCATTAACCAATACTGAGACCGATGATGAAGACAAACAACCATGATCTAACTTAATAGTTTGTCCCCAAAACCAAATTGAGATAACTTGTAAAACAGGAACGTCCAACTAACAGAGTCATACACCTTCTCGAAGTCAGCCTTAAAAACCATTAAGGGTTTCTTATGATGTTTCGCCTCCTAGATCACTTCACTAACTACAACCACACTCTTAAGCAATTGCCTCCATTTAATAAAAGTTATTTGCGTTTCCTCAATTATGCTTGAAAGTACCTTTTGTAGTCTCTTTGCCAGCACTTTTGCAATAATTTTATAAAGCACCCCATTTAGAGATATCGACCTATAATCTCCAATGAAAATATGTCATTACTTTCCTTATACCCTCATTTAACACATCCCAGAAATGCTTCACTAAATTTTAATTAATATATATTAATTATAAATTGGATTTTAACTTAATATATATTAATTATAAATTGGATGAAAGCTTCAATTTTATAATATCTGTTGATCATGATTTTTTTTTCTTTTGTAACATCCATATTTAATAAAAAAATAACTTTCCCACAATAATTATATTTTATATTCATTTTTATAATTAAGAAAAATTAATTTTATTTTTTTATATTAAGTAATTAATTTTATTAAATATTTAATTCATAATTAAATATTAATTTTGATAATTTAATATTAAGTAATAACATTAAATTTGACTGTTAAGTATGCACATATTTTAAATTATATATACTTATCACTCATGAGGTTTTGTATATTTATACATTTTACATAGATTCTGAATATAACTTGTGCAATAATACATGAATAATTTCTTTTAAAGTCGTTAATAATTGATGTTAGAATGTTTGTAATGAAATTTCTTATTAAAAGTTTTTATGTGTTTTAAGTTAGGTTAAAAACCCGATCGGACCGAATGGTTCGACCAAAAAATCAGCGAACTAGTCTAGTATCTAGTTCGGTTAATGTTGAAAATCGAATTGACTAAGCAAAGAACCAGTTTTAAAATCGAAAATTGATGAAAATCGGTGGTTTAACTGGTTCATTGTTTTTATAATTTTTTTGCATTTTTCTAAATACAGCCGTTGTTTACTCAAATCTATCAATTTTTAATTAAAAATTAATAAAAACAAAGGTTAACTTAGCAATATGTAGATGTATTTAGTAAAAATAGTTTTTCCTTTTATAATTACCTCCTTAATAATTTTTTTATTTTGTAATTTTAATTGTTATAATACATTAATCATAAAAAATACTATTTTATTAAGATCGGTTCAATCACTGGTTCAACAAATAGTTGCATTAACAAATCATGAACGAGTACTTTGACTGGTTCAAACACTAGTCCGGTGTTAAAATCATAAGTTTTAAGTGTGTAGGGCTTGCAGACAAAATATAAAGTTTGAGTTCAAATGCAACAAAATTTTTTTACTAATGGATTCTATGATCACCCAATTTTTTCCTGTAAGTAAAGAAAATAAAAAAAAAGAAAAATTAAACTAAAAAAATTATTAATAATTGAGTCATTTTCTTTAAAAAAAGAAAAGAACATAAAACCAAATTACAGAATAAAAAAACAGATATGGTTTTATAAAAAAGAAAATAAAAATAAGAAAATCATTTAAAGGTGTGCTATATTACCCTAGTTACTCATCTTTTGCTTCCTGATCTTTCAAGCCACCAATAAATCTCCTTAAATCATACTTCTACAATGTTGGTTTCCCAAAAAGCAAACTTTCATTAAATGAAAGCACACATCTCTCGTTAATAAAAATCCCTCACAACTCACATTTTGGGGACTATCGTCTCCATTCCACACTCGAGGTAAGACCTCAGCATCTCCTTCCTTTTTTTTTATTTTTCACCTTCTTCTTCTCTTTTAACAACACTCACAATAGAATCTATCCACTTTTATTCTTTCTATAAACAAAATAATATACATTAGCTCTTACATATACTTTACTTTTATCTTCACTAACCATAAAAACGCTTAAAGTCATGATTTTCATGAGCTATGAACCTGAATATACATGCTTTCATGTAGTGACCCAAAAATATGTTTACAAACATACCCTTTCTCATGTCAACAAGCAATAAATATCATGAATGCATTAGCCATGTCAACAAGCAATAAATATCATGAATGCATTAGCCACAAAACCAGGAGCAACGAATCTGCCATGTTGAATGATGGACCTTTGTGTAGTTCATGGCTTTCCCAACAATACTGTGTTGTGGACTCAAGACTTTCATAGGTTCTCTTTACTTTTTTTTCAGTTATTGGGTTATACATGTGATGCTTGTGCATGCTAGGCTTTGACATTGTAGATTTCTTTCTTTTTTTTTCTATCATGTTTTATTTTGTTTGATTCGTATTAGGTGATTAATTAATTTATGGTTTGAACTTATAACCATGGGCTTGATATTTGATTAACTAACTTATTGTTTGGTTGTATATATGCAATTTAAGTTCCATCAAAATAATCCTAGCTAGAGTTTCATATCAAGCAAAGACCATTTCATAAAAATAATTTAAGTTTTTTAATAATGATAATTTAGTTATTTAATAATAATATCTTAAATGTAATTTGTTCATGATTTTATAATGTAATATTTTTAATAGAGATAAAAGAATTAATTAGATGTGACATCTCTATAATTTTGAGATTTTGAGACATAAGTTGTGACAACTTTTTGTCTTAAATCTCATCTCTAAAATTCAAAATTATGTTCCTAATAATAAAAAAATTTAAATCATCTAGTTAGAAAAAATAAATTTTTTGGTAAGGGAAAAATAATGTTAATTAAATGTGACATTTTCTACCTTATGAAATTTTGAGGATACAAATTGTGATATTGTCACGTTCTCTAATTTCTTCCTTAATTAATTCATGTCACAATTAATAATATTTTCTTTTAAAAATAATTTTTAATATTCACTTTATTTTTACTATTTTTATTTTTAATATTTATTTAATAGAGATAAAAGGATTAACTAGACATAACATCTTTTTAATCTCGTGATTTTAGGGCATAAGTTGTGACTTTTTGTCTTAAAACTCATCTCTAAAAACTAATTTTGTTAGTGAAAATTATATTCATAAAAAAACAAAAATAATGTCTAAGATAAAATGTTCTAATGGATTGGTTTGGGTGTGCATCCTGTGTCAATTTTAAATTTTTAGGACTATGAACTGTGACAGTTCAGAAATCCTAAGTCTTAATAAATTTAAAAATTAAATATCAAATATATCAAACACACAAATATTTTTTCAAAGAATTACCTAAACTCTGATTCTCCATTGCAACCTAAAGATACTAGGAACAAGAGCCCACTCCTGTTGAGCCCCAAAAAATAAAAAATTTTAATTCATTTAAAAGATAAAAGTACAATAATAATAATCTTTTATAAATAATAAATATCTTAATAATAAATTCTTGTAAAAATATTAAAAATCAATTAATAAAATAAAAATAATAATTTGTATGGGGTGAATAAGTTATTTTACATTTTTATATACTTGATGGAAAAAAATATATTTTATATTATATTAAAATAAACACATAAACTTTCATCCCTATTTTATGAAATTATACATAATTTTATTTCTCTTTATTTACCTACTCTAATTTTAAGTTTAAAAACTATAACTGTATCAACATTCGTTGTATTTTTTAAAATATTACACTAACAGTTATATAAGGTGATAAGTTAGTTAACCGAGATAAAGGTCCCCGGTTCAGCTAACAAAACTAGTATTGTTAACAATACTAAGGTTTGAATCATCAAAGAAATATTATACTAATATACTCTCAAATGATACACTAACTAAAACTCTCTTAGTAATTTATTTTATATAATTATATAGCATTAAATATCTACATATAACTTCAAATAATATATCTATTCAAATAATTGTAATATTTAATAAATAGAATGTATTATGAAATTTAACAATTAAAATAAAATTAATTAGTGACACATTGCCTACAAATGATTTGATTCATATTTATATATGTTATTCTTAATTATATTAATAAATTAGGAAAATAACAATAATTTAAATAAAATTGTGGTTTTTTACTATAATTATGAAAATGTACATGAGTTTAATTAATTTTTTAGAGCATACTATAAATAAAAAAAAGATTTTAATTGGTACACTATCAGTGTAAAAATTTTTACACTAACATTCAATCAATCAAAACCGTTCATTCATGGTAAGTTTTTTTACTTTACTAATTCATACTTTAAAAGTCACATAAATGAAAAGTTACGATTGAACATCAAGTAGTAAGATTTTATTCATAAAATGATGATATAGTAAGATCTCAAGGGACATATTAATTGTTTTACTCTAAACAATATTTTCTTTCCTTGATAATTTTCTCTCAAATTGCCTTTGATTATTAATGTGGATTTTTCTCTTATGAGTGGGTGGGTAGAACAATAATATTTTTTTTAAGAAAATTAAATTGACTATCCACCACCACCAAACTTGATCTTTTCATGCAGTCTTATGTATCAATTAATTTAATTTTTTTAAAATACTATGAATAATAGAGGAAAATAAAAAATAGTTGAAAACATTCTTTTTCACATATCACACGCACATTCATATAACACTTCATTTCCCATAGTGAATAAGAATATAATGATGTTAAAACAGCAAGGGATAACAATGCATACCTTGATTTTCTCATCTATTAATTTTGGTCATCTTTAATCCATCAATATCCATCATTGTTTTCATGCTTAACCACTCCCCTTGTCATTGAATTTCTTTAATCCCTCATTAGTGAGAAATTGGGAATAAAAATTCAAGAAAAGCCATGACTTACAATGATGCAACCCCTCCCCAAGCCATGCTTGACCAATTGTTGGAGAAGGTGATGCCGCCTAGGATCATCCCTTTAGAGGTCCTCTTGGAGCTTTGAAATGGAGGTGGAAGACTAGAAGGTGGTGGTGGTAGTATGTGCCACTTCTACTAGGTAGGAGATAAACCTCTAAGGGAGCTAGCCACAAGGGAAGGAACCCTTGATAATAGCATGAAGGACTCTCACTTAAGGTGCATATTCTCTCTAAAAGAAAAAGAGACTCTCAAGTGAAGAGAGTGAATATATCTTTCAATTAAAAATGAGTGTTAAAAACTACATGAAGGAGAGAATGCTATATCTATATAGAAAAGCATGAACCATGGGCCTACGCACTAACATGAACATCCAACATGCTTAAACAAAGGTTAGTTGGCTTAATTTAGTGTTAATTTAGCATGTGCTCAATTGACACTAATTTAATCCAACTAAAGATCCAAACATGGCCCTAAAACTATAGATATATGTTCCCTTTAGTTTGAACTTGAATTTTGGAGGGAAATGACATGACACCTCCAAAATTCAAATTCAAATAAGAAGCAACAAGAATCAGTCATGTAGTAGTGAGAAAGCATGTGTGGAGTGAAACAAGGAGACAAGGGGGCCCACATGTCTCCTACATGCTTCATGTGTTGGTTAAAAGGGTGTGGAGAGGAATTAGGGGTGTGGAAATAAGATCCTACACTTCCAAACTCTCTTGGACCAGCCTAAACTAATTAACACACTCCGCAAGGAGACTAATTACACCTCCTAAAGAAAATAGAACCTATAGGCCAAAATTTAAGGCCGAACATTAAACTATTTACATCCCTAAAATTCTAATGACTTAAGGGTGCTTATACAAGCCTAAAAATGGTTAAATGAATAAAACTAAATGGAACATTTCCTAAACTAAGCTCCTTGAATCTTCATCCAAGTCATTCTTCTTCCTTATTGGTCCTAGCTCAAGACCATGCTAGGGAGGATTATATCATACAAACACACTTGAAACATATTGTACAAACCTCACTCGAAAGCTCAAAAGAATGTGAATAATCAATTTGAGAGGAAGTGTTCTTCATGATCCTTATTTGCTATTCTTTAATGGTGAACATAATCATATGTGACTTGTTCTTGTCACAAATTTTAACAATTATTGTTACTAATTTCTTTCCCCGTGTTTGCTTAAGGTCATTTAGCGAGAAAAGCTTTAAATTTTCTATACTATAACTCCATAATCTTTCTATTTAAGTGTGCTAAGAAGAAAGAGAAAATGAATAGTAATATTCCATATGTTTTACTCTTGTATTCTATTTATAAGTAAAAGAGGCTTGAATCTATTATAGCCGAATAAACATTAGCATAATTAATTATATTTGAAAAAGAATTAAATTCATCAAATTAATTATATTTATTACAATATATTAATGAAGCACTTAATAAATTAAATAGCATTAATAATTATATATTAATTATAAATTGGACTTTAACTTAAACATTGATCAAAGCTTCAATTTTATAATATCCGTTGATCATATGATTTTCTCTTGTAACATTTATATTTAATAAAAAAATAAATTTCCCACATTAATTATATTTTATATTCATTTTTAATAATTAAAAAAATAATTTATTTTTTTATATTAAGTAATTAATTTTATTAAATATTTAATTCGTAATTAGATATTAATTTTGATAATTTAATATTAACTAATAACATTAAATTTGATTATTAAGCATGCACATATTTTAAATTATTTAAAATATATTTCACAAATTATCCTATCATAAAATAGACTTGAAGAAATGTTGGTCTTAGGTGAAAACTTCAATTTCATAAGAGTATAATACACTTATCACTCATGAGGTTTTGTATATATTTTTGCATTTTACATAGATCCTGAATATAACTTGGTGCAATAATATATGACTAATTTATTTTAAAGTCGTGAATAATGGATGTTAGAATGTTTGTAATAAAATTTCTTATTATGTGTTTTAAGTTAGGTTAAAAGAACCAGATCGGACTGAATGATTTGACCAAAAAACTAGTGAACTAGTTTAATATCTAGTTCAGTTAATGCTGAAAATTGAATCGACCAAGTAAAGAACTAGTTTTAAAATCGGAAAATTGATAAAAATCGGCGGTTCAATTGGTTCATTGTTTTATGATTTTTTTGGATTTTCTACCAGTTTTAAGAATGCGATTTGTTTGTATCCATTGTTTCTTTTTCCCTTTCACTAATTATTTGACTAGTAAGGCACATTTCAAGAACAAAAAGTTCAACCCAAGTTTTTATTTTGAAATGGACCATGGGAAGAAGGAGGGTCAATTTCCATGGATACGAGGAATTGGGGATTCAGAATGGAGGGAGACATTCCGCCAAGTTTGCAATAGCAAAGAAGGAAAGAGAATAAAGAAACCATAAACCATAGAACCTTATACAATTAGAATATACTTTTTCTAGACCCAATCCAATGGATAAATTCATATAACTTCTTTGTCATTTTTGCAAGCCTACTTTTTTATTTTCATTTCATTTATGTTATTTTCATTTATGTTACTAAATATTAATTATTATTGACTTTAAAGAGACAACCATACCAACTAAATCATATAATTTATATAATTTTTAAAGTTATTATTATCAAATTTAACAAATGTTTTGACATGAATGATAGATGTGATTGAATGATGTAAATTAGTTTTGATTAATGTTAATTTGAGTCCAAATAATTTATCATAACAAGTATACATTTTATTAATATAAAGGTTAGATTCTCAAAATATAATTTAAAGTATGTGGCTTATGGCCACTTTTTTCTTCCTTTTTTCTTTCACTTTCATATTTTTAATTTTGAATTAAAAGAGAATTGGTACTAGAGACTTACACTTTAATTACCATCTATCTTCTTAAAATCTAACATTGTGTTTGGATGAAGTATTTTAAGATTTCAAAAAATTTGAAATCCTATTCATTTGAATTTTCTTCATTATGTAAATGTTATGTTTGGTATTTTACAAAAAGTCTCAAAAACTTTATATGAATTTTTTCCTTCTAACATATAGCAGGTATTTTCTACAAATTTTTTCTCCTGAAACAACCACAAAAAATGAAAACTTTTGTGGTAGTATTAATAATATTAAATAAATATTTATTGATATGAAAAATTAAAATTATATAAATAGAAAATTTTAAATTTTGAAAATTTCATTAAAATAATAATATTGTTGAGTTATACATAAGTAGCCTGGTGTTGATCTTGCTTTTCCTAGTAAAAAAGTGGTGCATTACCAATAAAAAAGAAAATAAAATAGAGAAAAAGAAATAAAAAATAAAACAAAGATAAGTGAAAAATATGTAAAAATACTGATGATTCGTGATGACATCCATAATTTATAATATGTCTAATAAAATATAATATAGTCTTAATAATATTAAATTAACATTTAATGATTTTAAAAATTTAATAATTTCATAATATATGGATGACAAAATTGTAATATTTAAATAAATTATTTTAAATTTATAATGGTTAATTATATAAAATTGAAAACATATTTTTATTATGTAAAGACTTCTACAAATAAGAATAAACATATATGTATCCTAAAAATAAAAATAGAACTAAAACTAAATCAACATATATATTTTCTTAATCTAATAATTTATGATTTTATGCAGGTATGCTTAACTTTACAGATATGACGCTAAATATAAAATTTTAAATAATAGTTGTTAATGAAAATATGATAATATAATAACAATTATCGATGCAAGCATACATATTGATACATGAAATAACAAACAATAATATTAAAATTAAATAATTAACAAAATCAACGACTTATTTTCTTTATCTATTTTATATTTATTACATGAATATAAAATCATATAAGCGTGAAATTCAATCATAAAAGTATTATGATTATATTCTGTAAAATTAGACTCACATATTTAATAAATATAAATTTAAATTAATTATATATGTTATATAATTTTCTATTTTAAATGTTTCTTTTATAAACTAGATGTTAGTTTTTATTAACGATAAAGATTAAAATGATGACATTTTTTTACATCTCTTATTCCTTAACCAATTTAGATATTATATATCCTTTTTTATTTGAAATTAATGTTAACAATATAAAAGATATACTTTATAAGAAAATATTTCATAAATAGGATAAACTATAATATTCAATATAACTTATAATGATATATGAAAATGATGATTAGATTTTAATTAAAATATACACACTTAAAGTGATATTTACATATAAATTGTTTACATTTTTATATATTTGATGTAGAAAATATATATATTTATATTATAACAAAATAAATACATAAAACTTTCATCCTTATTTTAAGAAATTATAATCTCATTCTTTTTTATTTATCTACCCTAATCTTAAGTTTAAAAATTTTCAATATATCAACATTCCTTGTTTATTTTTTAAAAATATTACACTAATAAATATATAAGGTGATGAATTAGTTAAAGGAAGTAAAGGTCCCAGGTTGAGCTAACAAACTAGTATTATTAGCAATACTAAGGTTTTTTATTCATAAAAAATATATTATACTAATACACTCTCAAATGGTACCCTAACTAACATTCTCTTAGTGTTTTATTTTATATAATAATATATAGCATTAAATCTCTACATATAACTTTAAATAATATATCTATTTAAAACGAAATTGTAAAAAAAATGAATGTTTATCAATGGTTTATTAAAAAATTGTAATACATTCTAAAGTGAGTGACATGAGATGTGGGATGTGTGTTAGAAGATATATTAAACTAAGCTAAACATTTTTTGTCAGGGTGACACAATTCATATTACTTGGGAGAAATTGTTTTTTTTTTTTTTTTACTTTTCTTTAAAAAATATCATTATTTCCAAGATGTAACTTGCGTTCTTCTTTACAAAGAATTAAATGTTTTTTCTGAATATAACATAATAATTTTAAAGAAAACATTTGTCATGGTAGTTTTTTTGTTGTTAAATTCATAATACAACTTTAATAAAAAAATAAATTGAATTGTTAGAAAAATTATATTTGATTATAATCTCACACTTATTTCTTATTATTAAAAAATATGTATAAAGTTATGTGTTAAAAGTATTTAAAGGAATTTAACTTATCTTAAATTTAAATCTTTTCATAATTTTAAAAAATAAAGTAATAAAGTAATTTAATTATTTTAAAACTATAGTGTGAATAAAAGTGGAGTCACAATGAAAGTTAAAAATTCATGTCTTTTAAAACATGCTTAATTATTGGTGCATTAATGATTTACAATATTTCCCAAGGTTATTGCTATCTTTTTAAAAATCTATTGAGTCATGTTAGTTTGAGCATACTCAATATAATTTGTTCTTGAGTAGTGTGTGTGGTGGTATACCACAACTTTCCTGTACTTGTTTGAGTAATGTTAGCTTGAATAAAATTTAAAGTATGTGACTTGTTTGTGGTCTGTCTTTCCTTCTTTTTCCCTTTCACTAATTATTTATTAGACCTAGTAACACGGGTTTTAGGGACAAAAGAGTCAATCCAAATTTTGATTTTGAAATAGACCATGGGAAGTAGGAGGGTCCATTTCCATGGGTAGGTATGCAGAATTGGGGTTTTTAGTGCTATGGTTGGCACTGATAAAGGCCAGCCACCTTTCTAGAAAAGAGAAAGAAAGAAACCACAATTAAACCACAGTGAAAAGAAACAAAACATAAAATCTTATATAATTAGAATCTACCTTTTCTATCATTTATGTTACTAAATATTAATTATTATTGACCTGTAACCATACCAACTAAATCATACAATTTATATAATTTTTAAAGTTATTATTATCAAATGCAATAAATGTTTTTAACATAAATCATAGATGTGATTGAATGATGTAAATCCATCTTGATTAATGTTAATTTGAGCAATGTTCGTTTGACTCAAATAATTTATTATAACAAGTATACATTGGATTAATGTAAAGGTTAGATTTTCAAAATAGAATTTAAAGCATGTAACTTTTTTGTGGTCACTCTTTCCTTTCTTTTCCATTTTCCTTTCATATTTTTAATTTTGAAAATTAAAGGGAAATTAGTATTAGAGACTTATACTTAACCATTTATTTTTTTTTAAAATCTAACATTGTGTTTTAATGAGACATTTTAAGATTTCAAAAAATTTGAAATGCTATCAATTTGAATTGCTTGTATTTTAATTTTTTTTCATTTTGTAAATGTTTTGTCTGGATAAATCATTTGAAATTTCTTAAATTTCAAATTTTTTATTTGGATAAGGCAATTGAATTTTCATATTAGCCAAATCAATTCAAATTTTTTAATTTCATTTCTTTTAGTTTCGATATGACAAATCAATTTCTTAAATTTCAAATTTTATGAAACTTTTATAAATTACTTAATAAATATATAAATTATGATAAAGGAGAGAATGAAAAATAATTTATTAATTAATAAAAAACAAACTAAAAAAATCAACTAATAACTAAAAATAAGAAACACACCATCGACAATTTCACCCCAATTACCCCTAAGCTATTCTTATGGAAATTAATCCTCAGGCCTAAGGTCAACTCATAGCATCTCAGAGCACTTTTCAAAGCAAATACATTTTGAAGTTCAGGCGAAATCAGGAAAATTTTATCGTTTGCAAATTGTTGGCATACTATTTGGAAACGGTGCTTGTTAAGGTTAATACCTGAAATTAGATTTATCAAGCATTTCAAATCAACCCTCTTAGCCCTTCAGATCACCCTGACATAATCCTCTCTACATACAGAACTCCTTCGTCACACTCCCATTAACCAATATTGAGACCGATGATTAAGACAAACAACCATGATCCAACTTAATCGTTTGTCCCCAAAACCAAATTGAGATAACATGTAAAACAGGAACGTCCAACTAACAGAGTCATACACCTTCTCGAAGTTAGCCTTAAAAACCATTAAGGGTTTCTTATGATGTTTCGCCTCCTAGATCACTTCACTAACTACAACGACACTGTTAAGCAATTGCCTCCATTTAATAAAAGCTATTTGCATTTCCTCAATTATGCTTGGAAGTACCTTTTGTAGTCTCTTTTCCAGCACTTTTGTAATAATTTTATAGAGCACCCCATTTAGAGATATCGACCTATAATCTCCCAATCCACTCGGGCACTACTTCTTGGGAATCAAGGAAATGAATGAGGCATTGACCCCCCTTGGAAGCTTTCCAATGAAAATCTGTCATTACTTTCCTTATACCCTCATTTAACACATCCCAGAAATGCTTCACTAAATTTTAATTAATATATATTAATTATAAATTGGATTTTAACTTAATCATTGATGAAAGCTTCAATTTTATAATATCTGTTGATCATGATTTTTTTTCTTTTGTAACATCTATATTTAATAAAAAAATAAATTTCCCACATTAATTATATTTTATATTCATTTTTATAATTAAGAAAAATTAATTTTATTTTTTTATATTAAGTAATTAATTTTATTAAATATTTAATTCGTAATTAAATATTAATTTTGATAAATTAATATTAAGTAATAACATTAAATTTGACTGTTAAGTATGCACATATTTTAAATTATATACACTTATCACTCATGAGGGTTTGTATATATTTCTACATTTTACATAGCTTTTGAATATAACTTGTGCAATAATACATGAGTAATTTCTTTTAAAAGTTTTTATGTGTTTTAAGTTAGGTTACAAAACCAGGTCAGACCGAATGGTTCAACCAAAAAATCAGTGAACTAGTCTAGTATCTGGTTCGGTTAATGCTGAAAATCGAATTGACTAAGCAAAGAACCAGTTTTAAAATCGAAAAATTGATGAAAATCGGTGGTTCAACTGGTTCATTGTTTTTATAATTTTTTTGCATTTTTCTAAATACAGCTGTTGTTTACTCAAGTCCATCAATTTTTAATTAAAAAATTAATAAAAACAGAGGTTAACTTAGCAATACGTAGATGTATTTAGTAAAAATAGTTTTTCCTTTTATAATTACCTCCTTAATAATTTTTTTATTTTACAATTTTAATTGTTATAATACATTAATAATAAAAAATACTATTTTATTAAGATCGGTTCAATCACTGGTTCAACAAACAGTTGCATTAACAAATCATGAACTAGTACTTTCACTGGTTCAAACACTAGCATAAGTTTTAAGTGTGTAGGGCTTGCAGACAAAATATAAAGTTTGAGTTCAAATGTAACAAATTTTTTTTACAAATCGATTCTATGATCACCCAATTTTTTCCTGCAAGTAAAGAAAATAAAAAAAAGAAAAATTAAACTAAAAAAATTATTAATAATTGAGTCATTTTCTTAAAAAAAGAAAAGAACATAAAAACCAAATTACAGAATAAAAAAAACAGATATGGTTTTATAAAAAAGAAAATAAAAATAAGAAAATCATTTAAAGGTGTGCTATATTACCCTAGCTACTCATCTTTTGCTTGCTGATCTTTCATACTACCATCTACAAGCCACCAACAAATCTCCTTAAATCATACTTCTACAATATTGGTTTCCCAAAAAGCAAACTTTCATTAAATGAAAGCACACATATCTCGTTAATAAAAATCCCTCACAACTCACATTTTGGGGACTGTCGTCTCCACTCCATACTCGAGGTAAGACCTCACCATCTCCTTCCTTTTTTTTTATTTTTCACCTTCTTTTTCTCTCTTAACAACACTCACAATAGAATCTATCCACTTTTATTCTTTCTATAAACAAAATAATATACATTAAATCTTACATATACTTTCCTTCTATCTTCACTAACCATAAAAACGCTTAAAGTCATGACATTCATGAGCTATGAACCTGAATATACATGCGTTCATGCCTCTGTAAACACCCACCAACACCAAATCTTGGTACCAACATGTATATGTAGTGACCCAAAAATATGTTTACAAACATACCCCTTCTCATGTCAGCAAGCAATAAATATCATGAATGCATTAGCCACAAAACCAGGAGCAATGAATCTGCCATGTTGAATGATGGACCTTTGTGCAGTTCATGGCTTATCCAACAATACTGTGTTGTGGACTCAAGACTTTCATAGGTTCTCTTTACTTTTTTTTCAGTTATTGGGTTATACATGTGATGCTTGTGCATGCTAGGCTTTGACATTGTAGATTTCCTTTTTTTTTCCTATCATGTTTTATTTTGTTTGATTCTTATTAGGTGATTAATTAATTTATGGTTTGAACTTATAACCATGAACTTGATATTTGATTAACTAACTTATTGTTTGGTTGTATATATGCAATTTAAGTTCCATCAAAATAATCCTAGCTACAGTTTCATATCAAACAAAGAACATTTCACAAAAATAATTTAAGTTTTTTAATAATAATAATTTAGTTATTTAATAATAATAATAATAATAACTTAAATGTAATTTGTTCATGATTTTATAACGTAATATTTTTAATAGAGATAAAAGAATTAATTAGATGTGACATCTCTATAATTTTGAGATTTTGAGACATAAGTTGTGACAACTTTTTGTCTTAAATCTCATCTCTAAAATTCAAAATTATGTTCCTAATAATAAAAAAATTTAAATCATCTAGTTAGAAAAAACAAATTTTTTGGTAAGGGAAAAATAATGTTAATTAAATGTGACATTTTCTACCTTATGAAATTTTGAGGATACAAATTGTGATATTGTTATGTTCTCTAATTTCTTCCTTAATTAATTCCTGTCACAATTAATAATATTTTCTTTCAAAAATAATTTTTAATCTTCACTTTCTTTTTACTATTTTTATTTTTAATATTTCTTTAATAGAGATAAAAGGATTAACTAGACATAACATCTTTTTAATCTCGTGATTTTAACCCATAAGTTGTGACTTTTTGTCTTAAAACTCATCACTAAAAACTAAATTTGTTAGTCAAAATTATATTCATAAAAAAACAAAAATAATCTCTAAGATAAAATGTTCTAATGGATTGGTTTGGGTATGGATCCCCTGGCAATTTTAAATTTTTAGGACTATGAATTGTGACAGTTCAGAAATCCTAAGTCTTAATAAATTTAAAAATTAAATATAAAATATATCAAACACAAATATATTTTTTCAAAGAATTACCTAAACTCTGATTCTCCATTGCAACCTAAAGATACGTAGAAACAAGAGCCCACTCCTGTCGAGCCCAAAAAAATAAAAAAATTTAATTCATTTAAAAGATAAAAGTACAATTAATAAAATAAAAATAATAATTTGTATGGGGTGAATAGTTATTTTACATTTTTATATACTTGATGGGAAAAAAATATATTTTTATATTATAATAAATAAATACATAAACTTTCATCCATATTTTATGAAATTATACATAATTTTATTTTTCTTTATTTACCTACTCTAATTTTAAGTTTAAAAACTATAACTGTATCAACATTCGTTGTATTTTTTAAAAATATTACACTAATGGTTATATAAGGTGATAAGTTAGTTAACCGAGATAAAAGTCCCCAGTTCAGCTAACAAAACTAGTATTGTTAACAATACTAAGGTTTGATTCATCAAAAAAATATTATACTAATATACTCTCAAATGATACACTAACTAAAACTCTCTTAGTAATTTATTTTATATAATAATATAGCATTAAATATCTACATATAACTTCAAATAATATATCTATTCAAATAATTGTAATATTTAATAAATAGAATGTATTATTAAATTTAACAATTAAAATATAACTAATTAGTGACACATTGCCTACAAATGATTTGATTCATATTTATATGTGTTATTCTTAATTATATTAATAAATTAGAAAAATAACAATAATTTAAATAGAATTGTAGTTTTTTACTATAATTATGAAAATGTACATGAGTTTAATTAATTTTTTAGAGCATACTATAAATAAAAAAAGAGTTTAATTGGTATACACTATCAGTGTAAAAATTTTTACACTAACATTCAATCAATCAAAACCCTTCATTCATGGTAAGTTTTCTGACTTTACTAATTCGTACTTTAAAAGTCACATAAATGAAAAGTTAGGATTGAACATCAGTGTAAAAATATTTTACTATGTATATCAATTAAACTCATAAAAAAAAGTATACTTAATCTTAATTATTAAATCTGAATAAGAAAATAAATAGAAATGACAAAGAGTAAGTCTCTTGTACTTACTTGATTTTTTTCCATTCAAAAATATAGAATTAGTCTTTTCTATCAACATAGTTTTATATATTAAAAAGAAGAATGTCCTTATCATCCATTATTAAATATTTAATCTTTTCTACCAAAATATTACTATTTAATACTAATTCAACAAATATATTTTTAGTTAGAAAAAAAGTTATTTTTTATTTTTCTACTAATTTATGATAAAAAGAATGTTAAGAATTAAGAATTTTATATTTTAATATTATAAACTAAATATTATATTTTAAGTATCTATTTTTAAAGTTATTTAGGACTTTTGTCAATAATAAAAGTTTAAAAAGTCCTAAAATCCTATTTTAAGGGGTAATAGAATGACTATTTCTACAAGATTGTAAAAAATAATTTGAAATAGGAAGTGCATATTTATCAAGGGTTTATTAAAAAAATGTAATTGTGTGTTGGAAAATCCGATAAACTAAACATTTTCTCTCAAATTTTGTGACACAATTCATATACTTGAGATATATGTTTTTTTGTTTTGATTTTCTTTAAAAAATCTCATTATTTCCAATATGTAACTTGCATTATTTTTTACAAAGAATTCAATGTCTTTTTCTGAATATAACATAATAATTTTAGAAAAAACATTTGTCATGGTAATTTCTTGGTTGTTAAATATAGAAGTTTAATAAAATTAAATAAATAGGATTGTTAGACAAAATACATTTAATTATAGTCTCACACTTATTTCTTATTATTAAAAAATATGTATAAAGTTATGTGTTAAAAATATTTAAAGGAATTTAACTTAAATTTAATTTTTTTCATTTTAAATAATAAAATAATAAAGTAATTTAATTATTTTAGGACTATAGTGTGAATAAAAGCTCATGTGGGGAGATACACATGGGAAATGAAAGTTAAAAATCCATGTTTTTTAATACATGCTTAATTCTTGGTGGCTTATTAATGATTTACAACATTTTTCAAGGTTATTGCTAACTTGTTAGAAATCTATTGAGGCACGATAGTTTGAGCATACTCAATATAATTTGTTGTTGAGTAGTGTGTATATATACTTGTTTGAGCAATGTCAGTTTGACTCAAATAGTTTTAGAGTATAATAGATATACACTGTCAGTGTAAAATATTTTTACACTAACATTCAATCATGACTTTTCATCTATGTGACTTTTAATGTTGTAACGAGTAAAGTCAATAAATTTACTGGGAATGAATGAATGATTGTGATTGAATGCTAGTGTAAAAATTTTTACACTGATAGTGTATACAAATTAAACTCATAACCCTTCATTCATAGTAAATTTGTTAACTTTACTCGGTACTACTTTAAAAGTCACATAAATGAAAAGTCATGATTGGATATCAGTGTAAAAATCTTTTACACTGATAGTGTATACACTTAAACTATTAATATAAAGGTTAAATTTTTAAAACATAATTTAAAGCATGTGATTTGTTTGAGTCCATTATTTCTTTTTCCATTTCACTAATTATTTGATTAGTAACTCACGTTTCAAGGACAAAAAGGTCAACCCAAGTTTTGATTTTGAAATAGATCATGGGAAGAAGGAGGGTCCATTTCCATGGATATGAAGAATTGGGGGATTCGGGATAGAGAGAGGCATTCAGCCACGTTTCAATAAAAAACAAAGAAATAGAAGAAACAAACCATAAACCATAGAACCTTGTACTATTAGAATCTGCCTCTTCTAGACTAAATCCAATGGATAAATTCATATAACTTTTTTGTCATTGTTGCAAGCCTACTTCTTTATTCTCATTTCATTCGTGTTATTTTCACTTGTGTTACTAAATATTAATTATTATTGACTTTAAATATACAACCATACCAACTAAATCATACAATTTATATATTTTCTAAAGTTATTATTATCAAATTTAACAAATTTTTTGACATAAATAATACATGTGATTGAATGATGTAAATCAGTTTCGATTAGTGTTAGTTTAAGCAATGTTAATTTGAGTAAAATAATTTATCATAACAAGTATACATTTTATTAATGTAAAGGTTAGATTCTCAAAATATAATTTAAAGCATGTGACTTGGGGCCACTATTTTCTTCCTTTTTCCTTTTACTTTCATATTTTTAATTTTGAATTAAAGGAGAATTGGTACTAGAGACTTACACTTCACCATTTATCTTCATAAAATCTAACATTGCATTTGGATGAGGTATTTTAAGATTTCAAAAAATTTGAAATCCTATTCATTTGAATTGTTTTGATTTGAATTTCCTTCATTTTGTAAATGTTATGTTTGAGTAAATCAATTGAAATTTCTTACATTTCAAACTTCTTGTTTAGACAAGGCAATTCAATTTTTATATTAATAAAATCAATTCAATTTTTTTTAATTTCATTTTTAGTTTGGATAAGACAAATCATTTTCTTAAATTTCAAATTTTGTGAAAATTTTATAAATTACTTAATACATATATAAATAAATTATGATATAGAGAGAATGAAAAATAAAAAAGTTTAATTGGTATGCACTATCAGTGTAAAATATTTTTACACTAATATTCAATCATGACTTTTCACTTATGTGACTTTTAAAGTAGTAATGACTAAAGTCAACAAATTTACCATGAATGAAGGGTTGTGATTGAATGTCTGTGTAAAAATCTTTACACTGACAATGTATACAATTAATCTCAAAATGAAATATGTAAAGAAAAAGAATTTATTTAATTAATGAGAAAATGAAGTAAAAAACAATCAACTAATAACTAAAAATAAGAAAACTTTAAAAAAAAACTAAACTAAAATAACTTCTCACACAAAACTGCAATTACCTCATTTTGTAACAATCATAGCATAGAGTCTTTTGCATTTTTTACCATAGTAACAGGAAATCTATCATGAAATAAATGAGAATAATAAAGCATATTCTATTCCTTTTCCCATCTTTAGCACAAGTATAATATTTACTACAAATCATAAATAATTGTTGAAGAGGATTATAAAACTTTTACTTTGGCCTTCGTTAGAAATGAAAATGAACGCAACAAGAAGAAACTCTTGATTACATTAGTTAATATAATCAAGTCATCAATAGATCCTGCCCATAAATCAGCAAAGAAAATGTTAGATCTAGTAATATTAAGAATCAATTGTGAGAGTTAAAAGCAGTTGAAACTGAAAATGCTGAAGTGACTTGCTTCATTCAGCTTCGTTTCATAGATCAATATGTATAACTGAAAAAAGAGAGTCTAAGAAGAATTAGGAGGTGCAGGATATGCACCCCCTAAACCTATGACTATAGCAGAGAAACCATAAATAACAAATATAGTACAATCATAAACAACTATTTAAGAGGATTATGAAACTTTGACTTTGACCATCATTCCCAAGTAGCTATTTTCTTGCTTGTACCTTTTCCATTCTCATAAACTAGCTAGGAGAACATTCATAGTAATTGGAAGAAAGCTAGAAAGATACAAAGAAAATAGTTTAAAATTGTGTCTCTACTCAAGTGCCATTGATCTCATTTTAATAGCAACAGAGACAGTAACAACAAAAATTATGGTTTGGAAAAGAAAAAGAAAAAAATTTAGATTTACATAAAGAACAAGGAAAAGCCAATTTCAAATAAAGGCTAAAAAGAACGTTCAATTCAAGTTTCCATAGATGACATCTTTTTATGAACCCCATGGTTCTTCCAATATCTTAATATTTATTTATTTTATCTATTAGAAAAATCTTGTCAAATTAAAACAAATTATAACGTTAGAAACATAATTTATATTCCATAATAATGCATGCCAAAATATAAAGATTACAAATAATATGGAGTAATCATCCAAAGGTCAAGTTATCCATCCACAAAAACCAAACAATAGGACACATAGAGGAGGGAAAAACCAAACTGACTAGATGAAAAAACAATGCTCAAACGAATAATAGCTTATGGACATAATTGAAGGATGAAAAAAGGCATACTTTTCCTAAGATGTTGATTGCCTTGATGACACCGACAAAAAAAGTGATCAATAATATTTTAGAAATAGAAAACACACAGTAAATCATCATCAAAGTTAGTTATAAGCTTTTGAAATCAACATAAACTCTAGGAAATACATACCAGATGAAGAATCATATATTACAATAGATGCATTAGTTTGAGAAAATTTGGTAGCCTTAAGAGAAATTTTGTTTGATCTTGTTGACTTGTTCCCTTCAATCAAACCTATTCATCTCACAACTCAAATAAAAGCTAACTTAGAGCAGAAGGAGTTAAACAAGATTCTAGAAAACATTATCAGCGAGCATCAATCAACAGAGTAAAGAACTACAAAAACAACATTTAAACTACTATTTCTAAGTTATGTTATTAACATATCAGAAGAAAATAAAGTTAGAAAACAACAACAACTAGATCCACTCACAACATTCATTCAAAAATCAAGTCCTCCATTCACCATTTTGATTGAAGTCGAACTCAAATAACAACACTTTACATATACAATATTGTTTGTTATCAGAAACAACATTGAAAAGCTCTAGTAAGTCCTCATCACTCCCAAGGGTATTATTCAAAATCTTTATTGTTCTCAATTTTGAAGTAAATATACTTTAACCTATAACTTATTCAACAAGAAAAATTTCCAGTTACTTACCATGAATCAACTATATATTTACAAATTTCCAATTCTCTATATAATTATTATAATTACTGATTAATAAAGAACTATCTTCCTTAACGATGAAGTCAGATATTTTTCTTAGTTATGTTTCTTACTACAATCAAAACAAGAAAATTATGTAAACATAAAGATTTGTGACATTTTGGTTGGTAGGAAGTCAAGTCTATTTTATTGCTTGTATCAATGGCTCTCCCGTTTTTCTTCCCTTCACAAGTTGTTCAAATAGATGGTATGTTTAACAACCATACAGTACTAATAACAACAGTCTTATTGATGAAACATTTTCTTTTTTGGTACAATACATTTGGATTTTGGTTTTACTTGGTTTTGTATTTTGCTTATGGTTCTGATGTCACAATTTGGGTTACGGAAAAGGAGAATTTCTTGTAAAAACTATTCATATGAAAAAACTATCAATTTTATCATTCAAATAGTTTTCATTAATACCATTATTTTTTGAGTTTAAAACACATGTAGTATAAAAAGTTTTATACTGAAGTTTAATCACAACCCTTTATGTATATGATTTTTAAAGTATTGATTGGTAAAGTCAACAAATTTACCATATATCAAGGGTTGTGATTGAATGCTGGTGTAAAAATTTTTAGGGTGCATAAGTTTTTTTCTACCACTTTTCACTCATTGAAAACAAAACTCCATTCTTTGTTTGCATTTTCTTGGATATAATTGAATAAGAACCATAGCACACCTTTGATCTTGCAAGTGAGATTGCTCATATTGGTGTAGGGTAAGCTTCAAATCCTTCACTTTCTTTTTTTTTTTTTTTGAAGAAAGGCAATATCCCTTCATTTGGTACAAGTCTTGGATTGTATACTTTCATATCTATGATGAATCTCAAAGGTGTTCTTTGAGAGACTCCATCAATACATTCTATTTGGTTTATTTTTCTCTTTACAGGTTGTTACTTACATGGATGTTGTGGTTTATGTTTACACAGAATATTTCTTCTTTTACAACTTGTGAGTGTCATCCATTTTATCACTTGGTGGAATACATACTGGATTCCAGAAGAATAACGGGAGCAAAGGTAAACATTATTATTTCTGCAACAATTCATAGATAAACCTAAAGTCAAATTTTATATCTTGTTATGAAGATGAGAACAATGTACCTGAATTCTGAATCAGAACTGTGTCCAGGTTATTTTGGTGCTCATTAAGTAAATTACTGAAGTTTTAGCTTTTACATAATTTAAAAGATCTTGCATTGGATGGCTCAAGACTTCAATGTCATATTAAAATAATTGTTTGATATAGGTACACATAATTTGTTTTTGTAATGTTTATTAATATGGGTTTATTATTTAAAAATCTTATGACTATAGAGATTACAAAAACAAGTTGATAATGTATAATTAATTTGAAAGTCAAACATAAAACAAATTTAATTTAAAGTATGCTTACGTTTAAATTGTTTAAGTTCATAGCATAAGCTCACTAAGGATTTCAATGAATCCCACAATCCTATCTCACTAATTGTAAAACGTTTAAGGATATTGGTACAAATAGTGAATCCAAAAGTTTCTTAACTTAATATGATCAAATATGCTAGTTTTCATAGTCATATTACTTTATAAGATATTCTCCCAATTAAGAATGAATAATATGTGATACAATTATAAAGCAGAGATAATATGTGATAATGTGTTTGTCATTATAGAACATTAAGACCATTTTTTTAAACCATTAACCTTAATAACAATGTATGTATTTTTTGATACATTAACATTATATGTGTTTGCCAATGTTGTTTTATGTTGCCTCTATTTGTTGAATTATCTATCTGTACACATCATATGCCTCAGGAACCTCATGTTCTCTAAATATAATTCTACTTGCTTTAATGATGGTTATATCTTTAAATTCAATATTACTCACTGCAGCTAGTGATATTTTAATAGTTTACAGTGATTCTGTAATAGTATTGTTTGCACAATATATCACTATGTATAAAGTAATTAGCTATTCATATTCAACATACATAATTAAGTTTCCCTAATATTTTTTGTTTCCTTTAAAAAAAATAAAATTTATGTTGTATTATTTGAATGTTTAATTATTATAGGTTAATAAAGGTCTTTTATCTTTAGGAATTATGGCTTCTTACATTGTTTTTCTTTATTGGTCAGAAGGTTAGGATTTTACAACCCATATATCTATATATGGTTCTTAAGAAAAATTTAGACATTATATCACTTTGTTAAGATGATATTCTCTAGAAGCACTTTCAGAGAAAATAAATACAAAGAAAAAGTCAAAACAACTTTTTCATAAGTTACTTTAAATGATGTGTTGTATGTGAGTATTTTTACAAGATAATTTTTAAAAAGTTTCATATCTTCCAATGTATTGAGGTTGTAGTTTTACAGTTGGATGTTCCTGGTTGGATGTAGAAGAGAAATTGGGTGGGAGGAAGGAGTATTTTGTACTACTTATAAAGCTGGTCTTATTTCTTCATTTTTTTTAAATTGAATTAATAAAATTTACAAAACTAGACCTTGTTAATCAATTGCTGCAACATATCGACATATATTTATTTGGATGAAGATAGAATGAAATTCTCTTTTTACATGCAATGAAATTCACTCAACAGTAGCTGATGCCATGCTAACTTGGTTCAATGTATACTTCAAATCATATATTTTATTTTGAAATTTCTTTTATAGATGGTGGACTTATGTAGATCTCTATCATGGAATTTCAGTGAAATCACCACCATAGGATGTGAGAGAAAGAATCAAGAAAAAGGAAACAGTGGCTGGATAACTATACTAGTACGTTTTTCACTCAGTTAAATTTGAAAATCTTCTGTTTTGTTCCCCTACACTTCTCTACTGAGTTCAAAATTCTTCCTTCAGTCTTTTTTAGGTGATTATTGAGGTTTAAATAGATTTTCTATTAGTGTTGGTGGAAGGTTTCAAATAATGTTTAGGTTGTTGTTTATCTTAAATCTATGATGTGAGGTAACCATAATTAAGTCCTTTTTCTTGCATATGAAATAGCTTGGGATGAACATTTTGTTAAAATTCTTAGTAATTAAGGATAAAGGCAAATGACTTTGATAGAATCTGATAAAGTGATGAGATATAACATCTAGCCTAGTCAATCTGTCATTCATTTTTAGCACCATAATACTTCAATTGTGATGCTAAATGCTTCTTAATGCAGTGTTCTAATAAAAGCATGAACCATCTACAAGGATAAAGTGTTTAGTAGCATTCAACAACTAAAGGGCACGTATAAGTATATGTATAGAGGTTTTATGTTTTAACCGATCATGTTTACCAAGTGGCATATACTGTACCATATGCTATCTAGTTTTCTTACAAGTTTTACTACCAATGCTACTATTATAATTTTTTGTAGGCCTATGCATTCTTTTTGTTGACTCTTCAAGATTTTTTTTTTGAGTATGTGTGTCTGAATTAGTATCAAAATACATAATTTGATAATGTGGATATTTCTTCACATGAATGCTTTAGTCACCCGTTTATTTTTTGTTATATACCATTTTCTCATTTCTTGAAAGGGCTTCCTTATTGCCATATTTGCAATTGTGATAGCAGGCTTTTCCATAGGGATTGATTCAAAATGCTTTCAGGTTAATCGTTCTTTAGTGTTCTAAAGCATTTCTAGTTGCTTCAAAATTAGAGAGTTCGAAAGCTTTCCTTGTTGCTTCAAAATTAGAGAGTTCTAAAGCTTTCCTTGTTGCTTTAAATCCTTTTCCAGTAAATTCAGAAAGATTCCTTGTCGCTTCAAAATCCCATTCTCAATCCTTTCCTAGAAATTAGGAAGCTCTAAAGCTACCTTCTTTCTTTGATCTAGCAAGACACCTCAATCATGCTGCAAGTTGAAGTAAAATTTTCTTTTAGAAAAGTCAAGAAAAAAATAATTCCACCCATATAAGATAATAAAAAATTTGGATCATAGTCCTTTCATCAACATGATCAAACAAGAATAAAATATAATATAGTCTTAATAATATTAAATTAAAATTTAATGATTTTCAACATTTAATAATTTCATAATATATCAATGACAAAATTGTAATATTCAAATAAATTATTTTAAATTTACAATGGTTAACTATATGAAATTGAAAGCATTGTTTTTATTAAATATGTAAAGAATTTTACAAATAAGAATAAACATATATGTATCCCAAAAATAAAAATAAAACTAAATCAACATATATATTTTCTTAATCTAATAATCTATTATTTTATGCAGGTATGCTTAACTTTACAGATATGATGCTAAATATAAAATTTTAAATAATAATTGTTAATGAAAAATATAATAATATAATTTATAATAACAATTATCCATGCAAGAATACATATTGATATATAAAATAACATACAATAATATTAAATAAATAATTAACAAAATTAACAACTTATTTTATTTTTCTATTTCATATTGATTACATGAATATAAAATCATATAAGTGTGAAATCCAATCATAGCATTATTATGATTATATTCCATAAAATTAGACTCACATAATTAATAAATATAAATTGAAATTAATTATATATGTTATATAGTTTTCTATTTTAAATATTTCTTTTATAGACTAGATGTTAGTTTTTATTAACGACAAATATCAAAACTATGATATTTTTTCACATCTTTCATTCTTTAAACGATTAAGATATTATATATAATTTTTTATTTGAAATTAATGTTAAAAATATAAAATATATCTTATAATGATATATGAAAAGGATGATTAGATTTTAATTAAAATATACACAGTTAAAAGTAATATTCACATATAAATTGTTTACATTTTTATATATTTGACTTAAAAAGTATATATTTATATTATAATAAAAATAAATACATAAAACTTTCATCCTTATTTTAAGAAATTAAAATTTTATTCTTTTTTATTTACCTACTCCAATCTTAAGTTTAAAAACTATAAATATACCTACATTTCTTAAGTTTAAAATATTACACTAATAAATATATAAGGTGATAAATTAGTTAATGGAGACAAAGGTTCCAGGTTCAACTAACAAACTAGTATTGTTAACAATACTAAGTTTTGATTCATAAAAAATATATTATACTAATACAATCTCAAATGGTACACTAACTAACACTCTCTTAGTCATTTATTATATATGATAATATATAGCATTAAATCTCTAGATAATATATCTATTTAAATAATAGTAAAATTTAATAAATAAAATTTATTATTAAATTTAACAATTAAAATATAAATAATTAGTAACACAATACTATAGAATGATTTAATTCATATTGATATATGTTGTTCTTAATTATATTAATAAATTAAGAAAATAACAATAATTTAAATAGAATTGTAATTTGTTACTATAATTATGAACAGTTACGTCAAGTTAATTAATTGTTTAGAGTATACTATAAGTATAAATAAAACAAAAGATAATTCATCTTAATCATTAAATTTAAATAAGAAAATGAATAGAAATAATAAAGAATAAGTATCTTATACTTACTAGATCTTTTTCCATTCTAAAAACAGAATTAATCTTTTCTATCACATAGTTTCATATATTAAAAAGAAGAATGTTTTTATCCTCTATTACTAAATAATTAATCTTTTTTACCAAAATATTAATTCAAAAACTTTATTTTTAGTTAGAAGAAAAAATTAATTTTTGTTTTTTCTAGTAATTTATGATAGAAAGAATTTTAAGAATTAAGAATTTTACATTTTAATATTATAAACTAAATATTATAATTTAAGTATCTATTATTTAAGTTATTTAGGACTTTGGTCGAAAATAAAAGTTAAAAAAGTCATAAAATCCTATTTTAAAGGTAATGGTATGATTATTTCTACAGAAATATAAAACCAAAATTGG
The DNA here is from genome assembly GCA_037954015.1 of Psophocarpus tetragonolobus. NCBI lineage: Eukaryota > Viridiplantae > Streptophyta > Magnoliopsida > Fabales > Fabaceae > Psophocarpus > Psophocarpus tetragonolobus. The sequence goes on along the minus strand of CM075688.1, from coordinate 55,022,879 downwards.
AAAAGTGTATGTTTATGAATAGCTAATTAAAAAATGGTAATACATTCTAAAGTCACAGAGATGTGAGATGTGTGATGTGTGTTAGAATATATAATAAACTAAAAACTAAACATTTTCTTTCACACGAGTAGGATACAATTCATATTACTTGGGAGAATTTTTTTTTTTTACTTTTCTTTAAAAAATCTCATTATTTCCAATATGTAACTTGCATTCTTCTTTACAAAGAATTCAATGTTTTTTTCTGAATATAACATAATAATTTTAGAAAAAACATTTGTCATGGTAATTTTTTTGTTGTTAAATTCATAATACAACTTTAAGAAAAACAAAAAATCTTATTGTTAGAAAAAATATATTTAATTATAGTCTCACACTTATTTCTTATTATTAAAAAATATGCATAAAGTTATGTGTTAAAATTATTTAAAGGAATTTAACTTATATTAAATTTAAATCTTTTCATAATTTTAAAAAATAAAGTAATAAATTAATTTAATTATTTTACAACTATAGTGTGAATAAAAGTTGAGCCACAATGAAAGTTAAAAATCCATGTCTTTTAAAACTTGCTTAATTGTTGGTTCATTAATGATTTACAACATTTATCAAGGTTATTGCTATCTTTTTAGAAATCTATTTAGTCATGTTAGTTTGAGCATACTCAATATAATTTTATTAATGTAAAGGTTAGATTGTCAAAATATAAAGTATGTGACTTGTTTGTGGTCACTCCTTCCTTCCTGATCTCTTTCACTAATTATTTATTTCACTTAGCGTTTCAGGGGAAAAAGGGTCAATCCAAATTTTGATTTTGAAATGGACCATAGGAGGAATGGGGGATTTAGCGCTTTGGTTGGAACCAAGAGAGGCATTCATCCACCTTTTTAGAATAGAGAAAGAAATAAACCACAACGACAAGAAACAAACCATAAAACATATAACCTTATATAATTAGAATCTGCCTTTACTATTATTTATGTTACTAAATATTAATTATTATTGACTTTAAAGATACAACCATACCAACTAAATCATACAATATAATTTTTAAAGTTATTATTATCAAATTCAACAAATTTTTTTAACATAAATCATAGATGTGATTGAATGATGTAAATCCGTTTTGATTAATGTTAATTTAAGCAATGTTAGTTAGAGTCAAATAATTTATTATAACAAGTATACATTTTATTAATGTAAAGGTTAGATTTTAGAAATATAAGTTAAAGCATGTGACTTGTTTGTGGCTACTCTTTTCTTCGTTTTTGCTTTCCCTTTGATATTTTTAATTTTGAAAATTAAAGGAGAATTGGTATTAGAGACTTACACTTCAACCTTTATTTTCTTAAAATCTGATATTGTGTTTTAATGAGACATTTTAAGATTTCAAAAAATTTGAAATGCTATCAATTTGAATTGCTTTCAGTTGAATTTCTTTTATTTTGTAAATATTTTGTTTGGACAAATCATTTGAAATTTCTTAAATGTCAAATTTTTTATTTGGATAAGGCAATTTAATTTCCATATTAGCCAAATCAATTCAACTTTTTGGTTTGGATATGACAAATCAATTTCTTAAATTTCAAATTTTATGAAACTTTTATAAATTACTTAATACATATATAAATTATGATAAAGGAGAGAATGAAAAATAAAATATCTAAAGAAAAAGAATTTATTAATTTATGAAAAATAAATTAAAAGAATAAAATAATAACTAAAAATAAGAACACTTAAAAAAAACTAAACTAAAATAACTTTTTTGACAAAACTAGTAATTACCTAAAAAACTACTAACTTTTTAAGTATAAAATAAAACTGAAACCATTTCGGTTAACTTTTTATCTTTTAACTACAACTGAAATCGTGAGTGAAACACACTTTATACTTACATAGCCATTGCTAGTGCCTGGTTTTGTAACAATCATAGCAAAAAAGCATAAAATCATTCACATTTTTTACCATGAAGCTTGTAAAAGGAAATTTATCATTAAATAATGAAAATCATAAAGCATAATAGTTGATATTGTTTCTATTCCTTTTCCCATGTTTCGTACAGGTATAGCAACTAATTCCCATTCATTTGACGTAAAAACAAAATGATAAAAAATTTTGGAGGAAAATTACTCAACAGTCCTATTCTATTTACATGTTGTAACAACCTAAACAGATATCCACAAATCCTTTTACAACTTGAAAATTAGGTGATCCGATTCAATTGTTAGGAAACAAGAATTCACATTTTTAATTGGATTATTGAGAGCCATTACCAATCAAGGGCTTTACCTCATTGGAAAGCCAACCACTTAATTCTTCTTCAGCAGTGACTTTTAGTATATCATGCCACCACTGGGAGCTCCACTTTTGTGCCTAACATCAAGGTTCCTCCTAATATCAACCCTATACCTCTCCTTCAGCACCTTGATCCAAATAGCATTACCACCCTATAATTCTTCATCGTCATTTGCCTAGTAGAGCTTTATTAAAAGCCAACACATCTGTTAGTCCCAGCACACCGCTGCAATTGTCTTTACACACTTGCTCCCATTTGATCCATGCTATTTTTTAGGATTCTTCCAAACCTCCCTAAAGGAAATTCCTTTGCATAGATTTTATTGCTTGAGACACCTTCTTAGGAGCCTTGAAAAAAGACAGAAAATGAAGAGGTAAAACAGAGAGGGTGGATTTGATTAGGCAAATCCTCCCCCTTAATGACAGGTTCTTTTGTGACGAGGTTAACTTTGCTCCCGTTTTATTTAAACATGCTTCCACACATGCTCACATATCAAATTTTTCCCCACAGGAAGGTAGGAGAAAGGCATTTGCAAAACTCTGCAATTAAGGATTGAAGCAAAGGAACCTACCTTCGGTAATTTCACCCCAATTCCCCTTAAGCTACTCTTATGGAAACTAATCCTCAGGCCTGAGGCCAACTCATAGCATCTTAGAGGACTTTTCAAAGAAAATACATTTTGAAGTTCAAGTGAAATCAGGAAAATTGTATCATCTAACTGTTGAGATACTATCTGGTAGTGATGCTTGTTAAAGTTAATACTTGAAATTAGATTTATTGATTGAGTATCCCGAATCAAACCTCCTAGCCTTTCAGTAACAATCAAGAATAAGAAATGCTCCATCAGATCGCCTTGACGTAATCCTCTCTGCATATAGAACTCCTTCGTCGCAGTCCCATTAACCAATATTGAGACCGATGATGAAGACAGACAACCATGGATCCAACTTAACCGTTGGTCCCAAAAACCAAATTGAGATAGCATGTAAAATAGGAACGCCCAACTAACAGAGCCATATACTTTCTCGAAGTCAGCGTTAAATACTAATAAGAGCTTCTTATGATATTTTGCCTCCTGGATCACTTCATTAACTACAACCACACTATCAAACAATGGCCTTCCTTTAATAAAAGCTATTTGTGTTTCCTCAATGATGCTTGGAAGTACCTTTTGTAGTCTTTTTGCCAGCACTTCTGCTATAATTTTATAGTGCACCCCAATATCGGCCTATAATCTCCTAATCCACTTGGACACTCCTTGGTAATTTGTTATTAAATGAATGAGGCATTGACCCCCTTGGAAGCTTTCCATATCGATGAAAATCTGTTATTACTTTCCTTATATCCTCCTTTAACACATCCCATAAATGCTTCACTAAATTTTAATTAATATATATTAATTATAAATTGGACTTTAGCTTAACCATTGATCAAAGCTTCAATTTATAATATCCATTGATGATGTGATTTTCTTTTGTAACATCTATATTTAATAAAAAATAAATTTCCCACATTAATTATATTTTATATTCATTTTTTATAATTAAAAAAAGTAATTTTATTTTTTATATCAAGTAATTAATTTTATTAAATATTTAATTCGTAATTAAATATTAATTTTGATAATTTAATATTAAGTAATAACACTAAATTTGACAATTAAGTATGCACATATTTTAAATTATTTAAATTATATTCACAAATTATCCTATGATAAAATAGACTTGAGGAAATGTTGGTCTTAGGTGAAAACTTGAATTTCATAAGAGTAAAATATAGTTATCACTCATGATGTTTTGTATATATTTCTACATTTTACATAGATTCTGAATATAACTTGTTCAATAATACATGAGTAATTTCTTTTAAAGTCGTGAATAATTGATGTTAGAATGTTTGTAATGAAATTTCTTATTAAAAGTTTTTATGTGTTTTAAGTTAGGGTAAAAAACCAGATTGGACCGAATGGCTCAACCAAAAAATCGGTGAACCAGTCTAATATCTAGTTGGTTAATATTGAAAATCAAATTGTCTAAGCAAAGAACCAGTTTTAAAATCTAAAAATTGATAAAAATCACTGGTTCATTGTTTTTATAATTTTTTTTCATTTTCTAAATACACCTGTTGTTTTCTCAAGTCCATCAATTTTTAATTAAAAAATTAATAAAAACAAAGGTTAACTTAGCAATATGTAGATGTCTTTAGTAAAAATAGTTCTTTCTTTTGTAATTACCTCCTTAATAATTTTTTTCTTTTATAATTTTAATTGTTATAATACATTAATAAATAAAAAATACTATTTTATTAAGATTGGTTCAACAAAAAATTGCATTAATAAATCGTGAACCAGTACTTTCACTGATTCAAACACTAGGCCAGTTTTAAAATCATAAGTTGCAAGTGTGTAGGGCCTGCAGACAAAATATAAAGTTTGAGTTCAAATGCAACAAATTTTTTTTACAAATGGATTCTGTGATCACCCAATTTTTTCCTGTAAGTAAAGAAAAAAAAAGAGAAAAATCAAACTAAAAAAATTATTAATAATTGAGTCATTTTCTTAAAATAAATAAAATAATATAAAAACCAAATTACAAAATAAAAAAAGAGATATGGTTTTATAAAAAAGAAAATAAAAAGAAGAAAATCATTTAAAGGTGTGCTATACTACCCTAGCTACTCACCTTTTGCTTCCTCATCTTTCATACTACCACCTACAAGCCACCAACAAATCTCCTTAAATCATACTTCTACAATCTTGGTACCAATATGTATATGTAGTGACCCAAAAATATGTTTACAAACATACCCCTTCTCATCTCAACAAGCAACAAATATCATGAATGCATTAGCCACAAAACCAGGAGCAACGGATCTACCATGTTGAATGATCGACCTTTGTATAGTTCATGGATTTTCCAACAATACTGTGTTGTGGACTCAAAACTTACACATGTTCTCTTTACTTTTTCTGTCAGTTATTGGGTTATGCATGTGATGCTTGTCCATGCTAGGCTTTGACATTGTAGATTTTGTCTTAAATCTCATCTCTGAAATTCAAAATTTATATTCCTAATAATAAAAAAATTTAAATCATCTAGTTAGAAAAATATAAATTTATTGGTAAGGGAAAAATAATGTTGATTAAATGTGACATTTTTACCTTATGAAATTTTGAGGATACAAATTGTGATAGTGTCACGTTCTCAAATTTCTTCCTTAATTAATTCCTGTCACAATTAATAATATTTTATTTTAAAAATAATTTTTAATCTTCACTTTTTTTTTTACTATTTTTATTTGTAATATTTCTTTAATAGAGATAAAAGGATTAACTAGACATAACATCTTTTTAATCTCGGGATTTTAAGGCATAATTTGTGACTTTTTTTCTTAGAACTCATCTCTAAAAACTAAATTTGTTAGTCAAAATTATATTCATAAAAACAAAAACCTCTAAGATAAAATTGTTATAATGGATTGGTTTGGGTGAACGTCCCCTGTCAATTTTAAATTTTTAGGACTATGAACTGTGACAGTTCAAAAATCTTAAGTCTTAATAAATTTAAAAATTAAATATCAAATATATCAAATACACAAATATTTTTTCAAAGAATTACCTAAACTCTGATTCTCCATTGCACTTGAAGATATGTAGGAGCAAGAGCCCACTCCTGTCGAGCCCAAAAAATTAAAAGATTTTAATTAATTTTAAAGATAAAAGTACAATAATAATAATCTTTTATAGGATGCTAATAAATTCTTATAAAAAAATTAAAAACCAATTAATAAAATAAAAATAATAATTTTTATGGAGTGAAATAGATATTTTTAAAATTATCTAATTTTGCATGTTTAATTAGAGGTAATCGTCTTTATGACAGATGTTATAGGGTGCTAATACTTCCCTATATGTAATTGACTTTCAAATTCAAATTTGGTTTCGCATACCACTTTCTATTTTAAAGGTTTTTTCCATGTTTTTCTTAATAAACATGGGAGGCGACTCCTCTATTTTTCAAGTTATTTTTTACTGTCCCGTCGAAACCCCTTGTTGACAGATTCACATCATCAAAAGTAGTAGTTTATTTAAAAACTACTACTTTAATTTTAATTTTAAATATCTAAACATTTCTGTGAATTTTGATTTGTAGAAAATATGTAGAAGTTTCCTGCCAAATTTAAATATGTAGGAAGTTTCCAGCCAATTTAAAATTCGCAAGAAACTCCTACAAATAGTTTTGGAGGAAAATTTGCAAGAAAAATTTCTACCATTTTCATATTCATTGAAAATTTTGCTATGACTTTTAAAATTCACAAGAAAAGTTTTATAAAATTCTTGTTTATTTTTTTTTTGTACGAAAAGTCTCAAAAAATTTATACGAATTTTTCCTTCTAAAAGGTAGCAGCCATTTTCTGTAATTTTTTTTCATGAAAAAACTGTAGGAAATGAAAACTTTCCTAGTAGTGTTAATAATATTAAATAAATATTTATGCATATGAAAAATTAACATTATATAAATAGGAAAATTTTAATTTTAAAATTTGCATTAAAATAATAATTTTATTGAGTGATACATAAACAGCCTGGTGGTGGTCGTGCTTATTCTAGTAAAAAAGTGGTGCATTACCAATAAAAAAATAAAATAAAATAGAGAAAAATAAATAAAAAATAAAATAAAGATAAGTGAAAAATATGTAAAAATACTGATGATTGATGATGACATCCATATATTTTTAATATGTCTAATAAAATATAATATAATCTTAATAATATTAAATTAACATTTAATGATTTTAAAAATGAGCTTAGTTGATATACACTGTCAGTGCAAAATTCAATCATGACTTTTCATTCATGTGACTTTTAAAGTAGTAATGAGTAAAGTTAACAAATTTACCATAAAGCAAAGGTTGTGATTAAATGTCTGTGTAAAAAGTTTTACACTGACAGTGTATACCAATTTAACTCTTTAAAAATTTAATAATTTCATAATATATCAATGACAAAATTCTAATATTCAAATAAATTATTTTAAATTTATAATGGATAATTATATGAAATTGAAAACATTGTTTTTTATTAAATATGTAAAGACTTTTACAAATAAGAATAAACATATATGTATCCTATAAATAAAAATAAAACTAAATCAACATATATGTTTTCTTATCTAATAATTTATGATGTTATGCAGGTATGCTTAACTTCATAGATATGATGTCAAATATAAAATTTTATATAATGATTATTAATGAAAAATAAAATAATAATATAATTTATAATAACAATTATCCATGCAATATACATTATTAATATATGAAATAACATACAATAATATTAACTAAATAATTAACAAAATCAACAACTTATTTTCTTTTTCTATTTCATATTGATTACACGATGGTAAAATCATAAAAGTGTGAAATCCAATCATAAGATTATTATGATTATATTCTATAAAATTATACTCATATATTTAATAAATGTAAAGTTAAATTAATTATATATATTATATATTTTTCTATTTTAAATATTTCTTTCATAGATTAAATGTTAGTTTTTATTAATGACAAAGATAAAAACCATGACACTTTTCCACCTCTCTCATTTCTTAAAGATATTATACCTCCTTTTCTATTTGAAATTAATGTTAACAATATAAAATATATAGTTTATAAGAAAATATTCGATAATTTATAGGATAAACTATAATATTCAATATATCTTATAATGATATACGAAAATAATGATTAGATTTTAATTAAAAGACACATATTTAAAAGTAATATTAACATAAAAATTGTTTACATTTTTATATGTTTGATGAAAAAATATATTTTTATATTATAATAAAATAAACCCTAAACTCTAAACACATAAACCCTAAACCTTAACTGGATCAACATTCCTTATATCTTTTTTCAAAATATTACACTAATGGTTATATAAGGGGATAAGTTAGTTGACGGAGATAAAGGTCCCTAATTCAGCTAACAAAACTAGTATTGTTAACAATACTAGGGTTTGATTCATAAAAAAATATTATACTAATATACTCTTAAATGATACACTAACTAAAATTCTCTTAGTAATTTATTTTATATAATAATATATAGCATTAAATCTCTACATATAACTTGAAATAATATATCTATTTAAATAATTGTAATATTTAATAAATACAATGTATAATTAAATTTAACAATTAAAATCTAACTAATTGATGACACATTGCCTACGAAATGATTGGATTCATATTTATATATGTTATTCTTAATTATATTAATAAGTTGTGAAAATAAAAATAATTTAAGAGTTTAATTGGTATACACTTTCAGTATAAAAGATTTTTACACTGACATTCAATCATGATTTTTTATTTAGGTGACTTTTAAAGTAGTAATGAGTAAAGTCAACAAATTTAACATGAACGAAGGGTTGAAATTGAATGTTAGTGTAAAAATATTTACACTAAAGTGTATACCAATTTAAATAGAATTGTGGGTTTTTACTATAATTATGAAAAGGTACATGAGTTTAATTAATTGTTTAGAGCATACTATAAATAAAATAAAGCATAATTAATCTTAATTAGTAAATTTGAATAAGAACATAAATAGAAATGACAAAAAGTAAGTCTCTTGTACTTACTCAATTTTTTTCCATTCTAAAAAATAGAATTATTCTTTTCTATCAACATAGTTTTATATATTAAAAGGAAGAATGTTCTTATAATCCATTATTAAATATTTAATATTTTCTACCAAAATATTACTATTTAATACTAATTCAACAAATATATTTTTAGTTAGAAAAAAAGTTTTTTTCTACTAATTTATGATAAAAAGAATGTTAAGAATTAAGAAATTTATATTTTAATATTATAAACTAAATATTATATTTTAAGTATCTATTTTTTAAGTTATTTAGGACTTTTGTCAAAAATAAAATTTAAAAAAGTCCTAAAATCCTATTTTAAAAGGTAATAATATAACTATTTGTACAAGATTATAAAAAACAATTTGGAATAGGAAGTCCATGTTTATCAAGCATTTATTAAAAAAATGTAATTGTGTGTTGGAAAATCCAATAAACTAAACATTTTTTCTCACATGATTGTTTTTTTACTTTTCTTTAAAAATCTCATTATTTCCAATATGTAACTTGCATTATTTTTACAAAGAATTCAATCTCCTTTTTGAATACGTAACTTGCATTGTTTTTAGCATGTTAAGTATCTATTTTTTAAGTTATTTATGACTTTTGTAAAAAATAAAAGTTAAAAAAGTTCTAAAATCCGATTTTAAAGGGTTTATTAAAAAAATGTAATTGTGTGTTGGAAAATCCAATAAACTCAACATTTTCTCTCAGATGGCTATGACACAATTCACATACTTGAGAGATAATGTTGTTTTTTTGCTTTTACTTTTCTTAAAAAAATCTCATTATTTCAAATATGTAACTGGCATTTTTTTACAAAGAATTCAATGTCTTTTATTAATATAACAGAATAATTTTTGAAAAAAACATTTGTCATGGTAATTTTTTGGTTGTTAAATGAATAATACAACTTTAATAAAAATAAATAAATAGGATTGTTAGAAAAAATATATTTAATTATAGTCTCACACTTATTTCTTATTATTAAAAAATATTTATAAAACTATGTGCTAAAAATATTTAAAGGAATTTAACTTATCTTAAATTTAATTTTTTTCATAATTTTAAAAAATAAAATAACAAATTTTTACAACTATAGTGTGAATAAAATCTCATGTGCGAGGGAGACACATTGGAAATAAAAGTTAAAAATCCATGTCTTTTAAAACATGTTAATTGTTGGTGGCTCGTTAATAATTTACAAAATTTTTTAAGGTTAGTGCTAACTTGTTAGAAATTTGTTGAGTTCTGATAGTTTGAGCATACTCAATATAGTTTGTTCTTGAGTAGTGCATATATATTTGTTTGAGCAATGTCAGTTTGATTCAAATAATTTATTATAACATATGCATTTGATTAATGTAAAGTTAAAATTTTTAAAATATAATTTAAAGCATGTGATTTATTTGTATCCATGCTTTCTTTTTCCCTTTCACTAATTATTTGACAGTAACGCACATTTCAAGGACAAAAGGCTCAACCCAAGTTTTGATTTTGAAATGAACCATCTGAAGAAGAGAGTCCATTTCCATTGATATAAGGAATTAGAGAAGATTCAGGATGGAGAAAGACATTCAACCAGGGTTTCAATAACAAAGAAAGAGAAGAAATAAACCATAAACCATAGAACCTTATACATTTAGAATCTACCTTTTCTATACCCAATCCAATGGATAAATTCATATAACTTCTTTGTCATTTTTCCAAGCCTACTTTTTTATTTTCATTTTTGCAAGCCTACTTTTTTATTTTTATTTTGCAGGCATACTTTTCCTAAGATGTTGATTGCCTTGATGATATTGATAAGAAAAGTTATCAATAATATTTTAGCAATAAAAAATGCACAGTAAATCATCATCATAGTTAGTTACAAGCTTTTGAAATCAACATAAAGTCTAGGAAAATCATACCAGATGAAGAATCATATATTCAATAGATGCGTTACTTTGAGCAAATTTAGTAACCTCAAGAGAAACAGGGTTTGATTTTGTTGACTTGCTCCCTTCAATCAAACCTATTCATCTCATAACTCGGATGTAAGCTAACTTAAAGATATGCACAAGGAGTTGGACAAGATTCTAGAAACCATTATCAGCGAGCATCAATCAACAAAGTAAAGAACAACAAAAACAACATCTAAACTACTATTTCTAAATTATGTTATTAACATATAAAAAAAATAAGGAAAGTTAGAAAGCAACAGCAACTAGATCCACTCACAACATTCATTCACAAAATCAAGTCCTCCATTCACCATTTTGATTGAAGTCAAACTCAAATAACAACACTTTACATTGTCAATATTGTTTTTATTAGAAACAGCATTGAAGAGCTCTGCTAAATTCTCATCAGTCCCAAGGGTATTATTCAAAATCTTTATTGTTCTCAATCCTGAAGTAAATATACTTTAACCTATAACTTATTCAACAGGAAAAATTTCTAGTTACTTACCATGAATCAACTATATATTTACAAATTTCTAGTTCTGTATATAATTATTATAATTACTAATTAATAAAGAACTATCTTCCATGATGATGAAGTCAGATATTTTTCTCAGTTATGTTTCTTACTACATTCAAAACAAGAAAATTATGTGAACATCAAAATTTGTGGCATTCTGGTTGCTGAGAAGTCAAGTCTATTTTATTGCTTGTATCAATGGCTCTCCTATTCTTCTTCCCTTCAGAAGTTGTTCAAATATATGGTATGTTTAACAATGGCTCTCCTATGCTTTTTTGGCATAATGCATTTGGATTTTGGTTTTAGTTGGCTTTGTATTTTGTTTATGGTTCTTATGTCACAATTTGGGTTATAAACAAGGAGAAGTTATTGTAAAAACCATTCATATGAAAAAACTATCAATTTTATCATTCAAATAGTTTTCATTAGTACCATTATTTTTCGAGTTTAAAACACATGTAGTATAAAAAGTTTTATGCTGCCGTTTAATCACAACCTTTTATTTATATGACTTTTAAAGTATTAATTGGTAAAGTCAACAAATTTACCATATATCAAGGGTTGTGATCAATACATTATATTTGATTTATTTTTCTCTTTGCAGATTGTTATTTACATACATGTTGTGGTTTATGTTTACACAGAATATTTCTTCCTTTACAACTTGTGAGTGTCATCGATTTTATCACTTGTTGGAATAAATACTGAACTCCAAAAGAAGAAGGAGCAGAGGTAAACATTATTATTTCTGCAATAATCAATAGATAAACCTAAAGTAAAATTTGATATCTTGTTCTGAGGATGAGGACAATGTACCTAAATTCTGAATCAGAATTGTGTACAAGTTAATTTGGTGCTCATTAATTAGATTACTGAAGTTTTAGCTTTTACAGATCCTGCATTGGATGGCTCAAGACTTCAATGTCATATGAAAATAATTGTTTGATATGGGTACACATAATTTTTTTTTGTAATGTTTATTAATATGGATATTAACTTTGTTTATTATTTAAAAATGTTATTTAAATATGGATATACAAAAACAAACAATATATAATTAACCTGAAAGTCAAACATAAAACAAATTAATTTAAATTATGCTTACGTTTAAATTGTTCAAGTTCATATCCTAAGCTCACTAAGGATTTCAATGAATCCCATAATCTTGTCTCACTAATATAAAACATTTAAGGATATTGGTACAAATAATGAATCCAAAAGCTTCTTAACTTAATATGATCAGATATGTTAGTTTTCATGGTCATATTCCTTTATAAGATATTCTCCCAATTAAGAATGAATAATATGTGATGCAATTGTAGAGCAGGGATAATATGTGATAGTGTGTTTGTCATTATAGAACATTAAGACCATTTTGTTAGACCATTAACCTTGATAACAATGTATGGAGTTTTTTATACATTAACATGTTATTGTGCTGGCACAGGTGCTCCCTTGGACTTTTTATGTCAATGTTGTTTTATGTTGCCTCTATTTGTGGAATTGTCTATATGTACACATCATATGCCTTAAGAACCTCATGTTCTCTAAATATATTTTTCATCACATGGACCACTTTGATTACTCATTGCAGCTAGTGGTATTCTTAATAGTTTATAGTGATTCTGTAATAGTATTGTTTGCATAATATATCACTATGTATAAAGTAATTATTTTTTCATATTCTACATATATAATTAAGTTTCCTTAATATTTTTTGTTTCCTTTTAAAAAAAATAAAATTTATGTTCTATTATTTAAATGTTTAATTATTACAGGTTAATGAAGGTCTTTTATGTTTAGGAATTATGGCTTCTTACATTGTTTTTCTTTGTTGGTCTACAATCACAAGGTCAGGATTTTCCAACCCATATATCTATAATGGTTCTTAGGCAAAATTTAGACATTATATCACTTTGTTGGGATGATATTCTCTAGAACCAGTTTCAGAGAAAATAAATACAAACATGCCATAAAATTCACTTAATAGTAGCTGATGCCATGCAAACTTGGTTCAATGTCTACTTCAAATCATATTTTTATTTTGAAATTTCTTTTATAGATGGTGGACTTATCATGGAATTTCAGAGAACCTGCCACCATAAGATGTAAGACAAAGAATCAAGAAAAAGGAAATAGTGGTTGTTTCACTTAGTTAAATTTGAAAATCTTCTGTTTAGTTCCTCTACACTTCTCTATTGAGTTCAAAATTCTTCCTTCAATCTTCTTTAGGTGATTATTGAGGTTTATATTAAATAGTAGATTTTCTATTAGTATTGGTCGAAGGTTTCAAATAATGTTTAGGTTGTTGTTTATCTTAAATCTATGATGTGAAGTAACCATAATTAAGTCTTTTTTCTTGCATATGAAATAGCTTGGGATGAAAATTTTGTTAAAATTCTTAGTAAGTAAGGATAAAGGAAAATGAATTTGATAAAGTCGTGAGATCTAATATCTAGCTTAGTCAATCTATCATTCATTTTTAGCACCACAATACTTCAATCGTGATGCTAAATTCTTGTTAATGTAGTGTTCTAATAAAAGCAAGAACCATCTACAAGGATAAAGTGTTTAGTAACATTCAACAACTAAAGGGCACATATAAGAATATGTGTAGAGGTTTTAAGTTTTAACTGATCATCTTTACCACGTGGTATATACAGTACCATATGCTGTCTAGTTTTCTTACAAGTTTTACTACCAGTGCCACTATTAGATTTTTTGGTAGGCGTCTGCATTCTTTTTGTTGACTCTTCAAGATTTTTTTTTTTGGTGAGCATGTGTCTAAATTAGTATTAAAATACATAATTTATATTGTGGATATTTCTTCACATGAATGCTTTAGTCATCCTGTTATTTTGTGTTATCTAATTTCTTAATAGGGCTTCTTTATTTCCATATTTGCAATTGTGATGGTAGCCTTTTCCACAGGCATTGATTCAAAATGCTTTTAGGTGAATAATTCTTTAGAGTTCTAAAGCATTCCTAATTGCTTCAAAATTAGAGAGTTCTAAATCTTTCTTTGTTGCTTCAAAGCCTTTTCTAGTAAATTCAGAAAGATTCCTTATTGCTTCAAAATCCCATTCTCTATCCTTTCCTAGAAATTAGGAAGCTCTAAAGCTTCCTTCTTTCTTTGATCTAGCAAGACACCTCCATCATGTTGCAAGTTGAAGTACAATTTTCTTTTAGAAATGTCAAGAAAAAAATAATCCCCCAATATAAGATAACCATAAAATTGTATCATTGTCCTTTCATCAACATGATCAAACAAGAATTATTTAATTTTAATCTTAGCCATATTGTGACAGATAAAAAGCAATGTTAATATCCCTTATATTGAAGTGATTTTTTTGGTCCGTTTCAGTTTTCAAAAAACAAAGCTGAGCATGAATATGATATTCCTTACAGTTATGGATTTTTTCACATGGTATTCTCTTTGGAGGCAATGTACTTTGTAACGTTGTTCATCGGTTGGGATATGAATAACTCATCCAGAAAATAAGGCATTTAGAACATCATATGGTTAACCAGTGCTTTATGTATGATGATTTTTGACATTTTGTGTCCTACACTTCTTGTATGAATGATGCACTCATCAAACCACCCGGTGGAGTATCGATGTTGGCTGGATAAGTACATGGGTGAAAGTTATCAATGAGTGGTATGCAACAGCAATTTAGAGCAAGTGAATTTATTACTTAATAGAAACAATTATTTCCTATATTTCACTAGCTAGCTTCATCTTCAACCATAATCTTGTTCATATTAATAAGACAAATGTTATTTTAGAAATTCTAACAATACACTCTTTTAACACACTTTCAACACATTATGTACTACCATTGATTAAAGTTTATTGAAAAATATAAAATCTGATGGTCTCACATCTCATTTAATATTTCTCAATCTTGATTTATAGTTTTCAATAAATTTCAATCATGAGTATCCTCATGTTAATATCCTTAACATATAAACATCAAGAAATGGTGGTAATAGTAATTAGTAGTGAATTGCCCAAGTGAAGAATAACTACTTTGATACTTTAATAATGCAACTTCTTGTCCAATTAATATCTTAGTTGCTTTTACCTTGTTTAATTTAAACATAATCGATGCATGGTGGTAATAGTAATTAGTAGTGAATTGCCAAAGTGAATTATAACTACTTTGATACTTTAATAATGCAGCTTCTTGTCCAATTGACATATTAATTGCTTTTATCTTGTTTAATTTAAACAGTATGGATGCTTATTTCCCCAATTGTGAGACAGAACAAAGTCATTGATAATGATGGAACTGTGCTAGAGACAACTGACTCAGTTATGGCATGATGACAAATGCAAAATCATCAATATTCTCACAAAAGAAAACTTCATCCTTTTAAATGTTTTCTATTCTTTAATAGCATTTTATTCTTCAACACACTTAATGTTTAATGGTTGAAAGGAAAAAGTCACAATTCACTTTGTACTTATAGCCACAATATTTATATCTATATCATGCTTAGTAAGGTATAATTTGAGCTATGATTGGTTTAGCTGTAGTGGCCACAAATTAAATAGTTGAGTTGGTTTGAATTTTTAAAGTGTTTGCTAATCTCATTATCTTAGATTTAAATCAAGAATAAAATTCCTATTAGGTACAAGGTTTTGTATCAATAAGTTTAGATAACTTATAAATATAGGATTAGGATGACCAAGTCCATAAGAGATAAGGAAACAACTAAACAAAATAGACAAATCAATTTGCCAAAACTTATTTGGTCTATAGAGCTAACATTGGTTAACACGTGGTAACTGTTTGTCCCTTAATTGTCCTTAATAAAGTGATTTAGAATCTGAATTTTAATTTTTATATATACATATATATATATATATTGGACTTTAATTTAAACATTGATCAATGCTTCAATTTTATAATGTGATTTTCTTTTGTAACATCTAATAAAAAATAAATTGCCCATATTAATTATATTTTATATTCATTTTTATAATTAAAAAATTAATTTTATTTTTTCATATTAATTAATTAATTTATTAAATATTTATTTCATAATAAATATTAATTTTGATAATTTAATATTAAGTAATAACATCAAATTTGACTACTAAGTATGCACATATTTTAAATTATTTAAAATATATTTCACAAATTATTCTATCATAAAATAGACTTGAAGAAATGTTGGTCTTCGGTGAAAAGTTCAATTTCATAAGGGTAAAGTACACTTATCACTCACGAGGTTTTGTATATATTTATGCATTTTACATATATTTTGAATATAACTTGGTGCAATAATACATGATTCATTTCTTTTAAAGTCGTGAATAATAGATGTTAGAATGTTTGCAATAAAATTTCTTATTAATTTTTTTTTGTGTTCTAAGCTAGGTTAAAAAAATTGGATCGGACCGACCAGTTCAAACGAAAAACTAGTGAACCAGTCTGGTATCTAGTTTTACCAAAAAACTGATGAACCAGTCTGGTATCCGAGTCGATTAACACTGAAAATTGATCAAGCAAAAAATTGGTTATACAATCGAAAAACTGATGAAAACCGGATGTTCAATTGTTTCATTTCTTTTATAAATTTTTTGAATTTTTCTAAATACACCATTGTTTTCTCAAGTCCATCCCTTTTTAATTAAAAAATAATAAAAAAGAGGTTAACTTAGTGATATGAAGATGTATTTAGTAAAAATAGTTTTTCTTTAATAATTACCTCCTAATAAATTGTTCTTTTTATAATCTTAATTGTTATAATACATTAATAAATAAAAAACACTATTTTATTAAGACCAGTTCAACATTTCTTCAATAACGGTTAAACTAATAAACCGTAAACTAGTATGCTCACCGGTTCAAACACGGGTCTGGTTTTGAACTTGTAACAGTATTCTATATATCCCAGTTTTATGATAAATTTTTTTTTCATCTAAACCTGTTATTAGTTACAAGGAAATATTTTCTAATTAATTTTTTTCTTCAATTATTTATTTATCAAAGTAAAATAAAATCATAAACAAAATCATATTTATATATATTCACAAGTTATATTTACAATATTATATATATTTCTACTATATACATATTTATATATATAGGGAAGATTTTTATTTATGTACGGTTCTCCCCTTTACTTATAATTTTTTTTCTTTCCTACAATATTTACATGGCCAGTAGAAAAATATTCAATAGGAGATTTGTATAGTTAGTCGGTGGAAGATAAAACATAACAACCATTGGTCCTTCAATCACTACGGGTCCATCTAGCTTGTAGTAAAATATCAAAGTTGATACACCACTTCCCCTAGATATAACTGAATTCTCAATTACATTGGTGACCTCATTGGTGCCTGGAAAGGTAGTCGAAATAACTATAGTAAAAAGGGTTAGTGCATTGGATGCATTCATCCTTTAAGTCTGCAAATTCAATTTTTTATAAGAGATAAAAAAAATAAAGGAGTGAGAACAATTATCATATAAATACTTTACATAATGACCATTTAAATAACAACAATTTAAATAAAAAATATAAATATCTATATATATATATATATATATATACTTTTTTATAATAATTACACATATAAATCCTTTAAGTTTGCAAATTCCATTTTCTAAAAATTTGAATTATTTTTGTAGTGACTAGTCAGGATAAATGAGTTTCTTTACCATGGTTTTTAAAGAATGGAAGGATATGTCACCTTGAATATTTACTCATTTAAATCCCCAAGGTCAAACCTTCAACTACAACTTAATTATTAATTAATTTTTTATATACAAAATAATAAAAATAACCATTATGTTTAAAATAAAATAGTTAGTAAAAAAAACTAATTTAATAAATCAAATAAAATTATAAGCAACAAATTAAATAATTATAACTAAAAGTAGCATAAAATAACAAATAAAACGAGGTTAGCTACACCTCACTAAATAACTATGGTTAAAAGTAACATAAAATACTAAATAAAGTAAGATTAGGGACACCTCACTAAATAATTATAACTAAAGGTAACATAAAATAATAAATAAAGTAAGATTGGAGACATCTCACTAAATAATTGTAATTAAAAATAACATAAAATAAACAAGTATAATATTTAAAAGTGATAAATATCTCCTCTCCCTTACCTTAATAGTCAGAATAACACAAGAGTTAAATCTTCTTTTTTTCCCTTCTGAATACATACTCATTATCACTATCAACTTCACAAGCTTTTCTCTGTTATTCGTTCCTTCACCTTTCCTATTTAACACTTTTTTTTCTCTGCCTTCCTAACTGCATTATCGTATAACTTCTCCTCTATTTATGGTAACAACCTAATGAGGTCTTTCATTTTACTATTTTTATTTTTTTAAAACTAATAGTTACTACTCTTTAGCTTTGTTGTTAGTTATGGATAGACATTAGTTAGTTTTTTATAAGGTTTTTTTTTTATTTCTTTCAATCTTATCTTATGTTTCACGTGTGTTTTTTTTTTACTGGTTCTATTTCTTTTGTTTCACATCACGTTACTATTTTTTTTCTTCTTCTCACTATTACGTTAATATATATATATATATATATATATATATATATATATATATATATATATATATATATATTTACGTGTATATAAAAAATTTGACAATCTAAGATATTATTTAATAATATATAAATTATAAATTTGTTCTATATATATATATACTTATACCATATACTCTGTTAAATATTTACATTTAATATTTATATTTAATATTATACTATTAGACTAAGAGTTTAAAAATAAGGTATTTATTTATTTTAAAATATTTTAGTTGATATTTAAAATAGCATAATTATTTTAGAAAAATATAATTAAAAATTTGAAATATTACAATTCTCCCTACTAAAAGAAATTTCGTCCTCGAAATTTTTATTGACTAAACAGATAAGGATGTTGTTCTCTAATTTTTTCCTCTAATTCCCAGTTAGCATCTACTTTAACATCGTCCTAAATGACTTTTACCGGTGGAAGTTGTTTGTTTCTCAAATGCTTGATCCTCTTGTCTGCGATCTGTATAGGCATTGTTTCAAATGTAAGGTTATCCTTTAATTGTATTGTATAAGGCATTATTATATGAGAAGGATCATATATATATTTTCTTAATTGAGACACATGAAAGCCATTGCAAAGATTAGAAAGAAAAGGAGGTAAAGAAAATTGATACGCAACAGGACCTATCTTTCTGAGAATTTGATAAGGACTTATAAATCGAGGAGTGAGTTTCTTTGATTTCATTACCCTACCAATTCCAGTTTTTGGAGTAACTTTCAAGAATACATTATCGATCACTTTCTTGGAACTTAAGTGGTCTTCTCTTCTTATTAGCATAACTTTTTTGTCTGCTTTGAGTCATTCTCAATTTTTCCTAAATCATTTTGATTTTCTCTGTGGTTTGTTGCACCATTTCAGGACCCAAGATCAAATTTTCCCCAGTCTTAAACCAATATAGAGGTGTTCTGCATTTTCTTCCATATAAAGCCTCATAGGGTGCCATACCTATACTAGAATGGAAATTGTTGTTGTAACTGAATTCAATCAAAGGTAAGTATCGACCCAACTACCTGAATCTTCTAGCACATAGGCTCTCAATAAATCCTCTAATGATTGTATGGTTCTTTCTAACTGTCCATCTGTTTGAGGATGATAGGCTAAGCTAAAATGAAGCTTGGTTCCTAAGGCTTGATGTAAACTTCCCCAAAATCTAGAGGTAAACCTAGGATCTCTGTTAGATATTATGCTAGATGGGACACCATGTAATCTTATAATTTCTTTTATGTACAAGTCCATCAGCTTTTCTAATGAATACCTAATGTTAATGGGTAAGAAGTGAGCAGATTTTGTTAGTCTATCCACGATAATCCATATGGAATCAAATTTGTGCATTGTTCATGGTAATCCAACTACAAAATCCATTGCTATACTATCCCATTTCCATTCAGGTATGTCTAAAGATTCTAATATTTTGGCTGGTTTTTTATGTTCTATCTTAGCCTTCTGACAAGTCAAACACATGGCCATATATTCAGCTACTTCCTTCTTCATCTTGGGCGAGCAAAACATTTTCTTAAGATCTTGATACATTTTTGTTATTCCTGGATGTATGCTCAACTTACTCTTATGTACCTCATCTAAGATTATTTTCTTAATTTCTATATCATTAGGCACATATACTCTATCATTTAATCTCAAGACTCCTTGTTTATCTAAACTAAACTTTCCACCATTATTTTCTCCTAACAGTTTTGTTTTCTTTTGAATAAATTCATCAATCCTTTGAGCTTCATAGATTTTCCTTTGTAAGTCACTAATAATTTCAACTGAATTCAATTGTATCCTATCATGACTTACATTAACTGATAAACACATGTCTCTAAATTATTCAATCAACTTCATCTCATGCACCATTAATGAAGGAACATGTAATGATTTTCTACTTAATGCATCAGACACTACATTTTCCTTTCCTGGATGATAATGTAATTCAAAATCATAGTCTTTCAAGAATTCCATCCACCTTCTTTGTCTCATATTTAATTCCTTCTTATCAAATAAATATTTTAAACTTTTATGATCACTAAAAACCTTAAACTTACTATCATACACATTATGTCTCCATATTTTTAGCGCAAAAACAATAACAGCTAATTCTAAATCATGGGTTGGATAATTTTTCTCATATGCTCTCAATTGCCTGGAAGCATAGGCCACTACCCTTCTCTCTTGCATGAGAACACACCCTAATCCCATTTTGGAGGCATCACAAAATATTACAAATTGTTCATTGGGATTGGGTAAAGCTAAAACAGGTGAAGTGGTTAGCCTACTCTTCAGTTCTTGAAAACTATTTTCACATTTTTCTGTCTACTCAAAAGCTTGTCCTTTCTTGGTGAGTTGGGTTAAAGGCATGAATATCTTAGAAAATCCTTCAATGAATCGTCTATAATATCCAGCCAAACCCAGAAAACTACGAATTTCTGTCACTATTTTTGGTGTATCCCACCTTAAAACTGCTTCCACCTTGGTTGGGTCTACAAATATTCCATCTTTGGAAATCACGTGCCCTAAAAACTTAACTTTGCTTAACCAAAATTCACATTTAAAAATTTTAGCATACAGTTGTTTGTCTTTCAAAATCTGAAGAATAATCTGAAGATGTTCTTCATGTTCTTCATGAGTCCTAGAATAAATAAGAATATCATCTATAAATACCATTACAAAATGATCCAAAAATGGACGAATAATCCTATTCATATAATCCATGAACACTGCAGGAGCATTAGTCACACCAAAAGGCATTACTTGATATTCATAATGACCATACCTTGTTCTAAAAGCAGTTTTCTGAATGTCTTCTGCTTTTACTTTAATTTGATGATAGCCTAATCTTAAATCTATCTTTGAAAATACAGCCGCTCCTCTTAATTGATCCATCAAATAATCTATCCCAGGAAGGGTATATTTATTTTTTATAGTGAATTTATTTAACTGATGATAATCTATGTATAACCTAAAACTTCCATCCTTCTTTTTAACTAACAAAACAGGAGCTCCCCAAGGTTATACACTAGGATGAATGAATTGTTTTTCAAGCAAATCTTCCAATTGTTTCTTTAGTTCGACAAGTTCAGAAGGTGACATCCTATAAGGTTCCATTGAAATTGGTCCTGTGCCTGACAACAAATCAATTGAAAATTGAATTTCTCTGTCAGGTGGCAAACCACGAATATCACTGGGGAAAACTTCAGGAAAATTTTGAACAACTGCTATGTTTTCCAAATTTACTTGTTCTTTTTCTTTTTCTTCCTCAGAAGGTAATAGCAAATATCCCTAAACTTCATTCCCTGAATACTTTTTTATTGGTTTGATAGATGAAATCATCAGATCCTCAGAGTTAGAAAATATTATAGACTTTTGTGCACAATTAAGGAAAATGTGATTGGAAGATAACACGTCCATCCCTAAAATCACATCTAATTTTAATAAGGATAAACAAATCAAATTTACAAGAATTTCCCTATTTTTAAGGAAAATAGGACAATCTAAACAAACTTTATTGGTAACCACAGATTTATTTGTAGATGTTGAAACAATTAAATTGGTATCTAAAGAAGAAATTGACAATTCAAGATTTTGAACACAATCATTAGAGATAAAAGAATGAGCGGCGCTTGAATCATACAACACATTTAAATTTTTACCTTTAATGGAACATGTACCTTGAATTAGATCATTGTTTTGGGCAGCTTCGACTCCCATCATGGTGTAAACTCTACCAGTTGTAGTAGACTTCGACTTGGGTGCAGAAGAGTTAGAATGCATTTTTGGTTGTCCACATTTAGAAAACACATGACCAAGTTTTCCACACTTGAAACAAACCGGCCCTTTAAGATGACAATCTTTAACATAATGCCCTTGTCCACACTTAAAACACCTAACCAGATTAGTCACAAGTCTACTGAAATTTCCTGAGGAAAATTGGGAAGTTTGAGGTTTCCCTGGAGGACAGTTATATGGTTTTCCTTCATGGTTTCTCTTTTTATTTATCTGAGGCCTGAAATACTTTGGTCTGTTATTTTGATTATTTTCAAAACCCTCTAGAAAACGACACTTGTGAATAAGTGTAGGAAAACAAAAAAATTCTAGTATCCCTACCGCCTTCCTTTGTTCAGGCCTAAGTCCATCTTCAAACTTAATACACTTCATTCTCTCATCTGGGTGATAAAAAAAGTAAAGTATTTACCTAATTCTTCAAATTTAAAAGCATATTCTCCTACTGTCATGTTCTCTTGTTTTAATTGCATAAATTCTATCTCTTTTGCTCTTCTCACATAATTAGGAAAATACTTTTCTAAAAATTTAGTAGTAAATACTTCCCATGTAATATTTATTCCTCCTCCTTTTAATAACCTTTTAGTATTATCCCACCAATATTCAACCTCTCCTACTAGCATAAACACAACATAATTTACTTTTTGATTATCAGGACAATTCATTGCTCAAAATATTTTTTCTATTTCCTTAATCCATATTTCAACTTTGTCCACATTATAAACTCCATAAAATTGTGAAGGTTTATTCCTTCTAAATTCAATTAATCCTTGTGATTCAATAGTTCCTTCTGGCCTTTGCTTTCTTATTAAAGTTGTTGCCATGTCTTTAATAGCTTGTAATGCCTCCATTAATTCAGTATTTCTTCTTCTTCCTGCCATCTGAAATGGTTCAAGTTAAAACTTAGTGACTTGGTTAGCTCATTTCCCAACTCTCACATGGAACATTGCTCTAAATGTAACGGTATTCTATATATCCCAATTTAATGATATTTTTTTTGTCATCTAAACCTGTTATTAGTTACAAGGAAATAATTTATTTTCTAATTAATTTTTTTACAAATAATTATTTTCTTCAATTATTTATTTATCAAAGTAAAATAAAATCATAAATAAAACCATATTTATATATATTCACAAGTCATATTTACAATATTATATATATTTCCACTATATACATATTTATATATATAGGGAAGATTTTATTTATTTACCGTTCTCCCCTTTACTTATAATTTTTTTTCTTTCCTACAATATTTACATGGTCGGTGGAAAAATATTCAATAAGGGATTTGTATAGTTAGTCGGTGGAAGATAAAACGTAACAACCACTGGTCCCTCAATCACTACAGGTCCATCTAGCTCATAGTAAACCATCAAAGTTGATATACCAGTTCCTGTAAATGTAACTGAATTCTCAATTTTATTGGTGACCCAATTGGTGCTTGGAAAGGTAGTCGAAATAACTGCAGTAAAAGGGGTTGGGGCATTGAGTGCATTCATCCTTTAAGTTTGCAAATTCCATTTTTTATAAGAGACAAGAAAATGAAGGAGTGAGAAAAATTATCATATAAATACTTTACATAATGACAATTTAAATAACAACAATTTCAATGAAAAAATATAAATATCTATCTATATATATATATATATATACTTGTTTATAATAATTACACATATATAAATCCTTTAAGTTTGCAAATTCCATTTTCTAGAAATTTGAATTATTTTCTAGTGACTAGTCAGGATAAATGAGTTTCTTTACCATGATTTTAAAAGCATACAAGGATATGTTACCTTGAATATTTACTCATTTAAATCCCCAAGGTCAAACCTTCAACTACAACTTAATTAAATCTTTATTTAACGATTAAGACTTTTATTAATTAATTTTTTTATATACAAAATAATAAAAATAACCATTATGTTTAAAATAAAATAGTTAGTAAAAAACTAATTTAATAAATAAAAAAATTATAAGCAACAAATTAAATAATTATAACTAAAAGTAGCATAAAATAAAAAATAAAACGAGGTTAGGGATACCTCACTAAATAACTATGGTTAAAAGTAAGATAAAATAATAAATAAAGTAAGATTAGGGATACCTCACTAAATAATTATAACTAAAAATAACATAAAATAATAAATAAAGTAAGATTAGGGACATCTCAGTAAATAATTATAATTAAAAATAACATAAAATAAAAACATATAATATTTAAAAGTGATAAATATCTCTTCCCCCCTTACCTTAATAGTCAGAATAGCACAAGAGTTAAATATTCTTTTTTTTTCGCTCTGAATACGTACTCACTATCACTATCAACTTCACAAGCTTTTCTCTGTTATTTGTTTCTTCACCTTTCCTGATTAACACTTGTTTTTTATCTGCCTTCCTTACTGCATTACCGTATAACTTCTCCTGTATTTATAGTAACCACCTAATGATGTCTTTCATTTTATTATTATTTTTTTAAACTAATAGTTACTACTCTTTAGCTTTGTTGTTAGTTATGGATAGACATTAGTTAGTTTTTTATAAGTTTTTTTTTTATTTCTTTCAATGTTATCTTATGTTTCACGTGTGTGTTGTTTTTTTTTTTTGTTTTTT
Organism: Psophocarpus tetragonolobus; assembly: GCA_037954015.1. NCBI lineage: Eukaryota > Viridiplantae > Streptophyta > Magnoliopsida > Fabales > Fabaceae > Psophocarpus > Psophocarpus tetragonolobus. The sequence goes on along the minus strand of CM075688.1, from coordinate 54,997,487 downwards.
TTTTACTGTTTCTATTTCTTTTGTTTCACATCACGTTACTATTTTTTTTTCTTCTTCTTACTATTATGTTTATATATATATATATATATATATATATATATATATATATATACACACACGTGTATATAAAAAATTTTGCAATCTAAGATATTATTTAATAATATATAAATTATAAATTTGTTCTATATATATATATACTTATACCATATATTCTATTAAATATTTACATTTAATATTTATATTTAATATTATACTAAGAGTTTAAAAATAAGGTATTTATTTATTTTAAAATATTTTAGCTGATATTTAAAATAGCATAATTATTTTATAAAAATATAATTAAAAATTTTGAATATTACATAAATCATAAGTTTTAAGTGTGTAAGGCATGCGGATATCATAATAAGTTATAGTTCTAAATTCAACGAAAATTTTTTACAAATGGATTCCCATCAATAGTAGTAGTTTATTTACTTAGATAAAGGCTAAATTATTTTTGTTTAATAAAGATAATATCAACATTCACTTTCTAAATTTTGTTCTGTATAATATAAGATTGGAAATTGTCGTATTATGAATGTAATTTGGGTTTATAAGTAATTAAACAAGAACGGGACACGTATGCCTGAACCAAGACAACTATTACCATTATTTTTTTTTTACTATGCTTAACTAACACTTAAAAAAAAAGTAATTATGTTCAAATCAAAAGCTACATTCATCTTCATGTTGAATTTTGGATCGATACTATTTCATTAAAATAGTAAACTGTGTATAATACAAATCTTAGTTCATGTTTCACTAATGCTTGTGTTGTTATGTTATTCAAAATTTCAAATGTTTTTCTCACTTCTTGGACATTCAAAATTGACCTGGGCTTTTTAGCCTTTATATTATACCATTTCCTTGAATTTTGAATAACAACTTCAACTTTCTTTTATTTATTTGTATCAAAATATACCTTGATTTTTTAGGACTTGATAAATATAAAATAAATTAACATTGTCACTTAAATGTACGATGATTTGAATTTAAAATTTAAAGGATAGAAGATAAAGGAATATACATTCAATATAATAATATTTAATGTAATTAATTTTAAAATAAAATTATGAATATTAAGATATTTTATAAATTATAATGGATTTAGTAAAATGATATTATTTTAAATATTTATTAATTATTTCAAAACTAATTATTTAAAAAATAACTTATCATTATGTGGCAAAAAAATTTCTAGAAAACTTAATATATAAATTTTTAGAAATCAATAATATTTATTTATGAATTTTATAGAATTTATTTATGAATTTTAAATATCTAAAAAATTTATAGAATTTTTTTATGAATTTTATAGAAATCAATAATATTTATTTATGAATTTTAAATATCTAAAAAATTTATAGAATTTTATTTGTAAAAAAATATGCAAAAATTGTCCTGCCAATTTTAAATAACGCAGGAAGCTCCTACAAATAATTTTTGCAAGAAATTTTTCTACCATTTTCATATTCATAGAAAATTTTACCATCACTTTTCAAATTCACAAGGAAATTTTTATGAAACTTTTACAAAAAGTCTCAAAATATTTATACGAATTTTTTCCTTCTAAAAGATAGTAGGTATTTTTTGTAAATTTTTTCTCTTGAAACAACAGCAGGACATGAAAACTTTTGTAGTACTATTAATAATATTAAATAAATATGAAAAATTAAAATTACATAAATAGAAAAATTTTAATTTTGAAATTTTCATTAATATAATAATAATGTTGAGTTATACATAAATAGCTTGGTGGTGGTCGTGATTTTCCAAGTAAAAAAGGGGTGCATTATCAATAAAAAAAGAAAATAAAATAGAGAAAAGAAATAAAAAATAAAACAAAGATAAGTGAAAATATGTAAACATACTGATGATTCATGGAGAGATCCATAATTTATACTATGTCTAATAAAATATTATATAGTATTAATAATATTAAATTAACATTTAATGATTTTAAAAATTTAATAATTTCATAATATATCAATGACAAAATTGTAATATTCAAATAAATTATTTTAAATTTATAATGGTTAAATATCTAAATACTTTTTACAAATAAGAATAAATATATATGTATCCTAAAAATAAAAATCAAACTAAATCAACATATATGTTTTCTTAATCTAATTTATGATGTTATGTAGGTATGCTTAACTTTACATATATGATGCCAAATATCAAATTTTAAATAATAATTTTTAATGAAAAATAATAATATAATTTATAATAAAAATTATCCATGCAAGCATACATTATTGATATATGCAATAACATACAATAATATTAAAATTAAATAATTAACAAAATCAACAACTTATTTTCTTTTACATGAATATAAAATCATATAAGTGTGAAATCCAATCATAAAATTATTATTATTTTATTCTATAAAATTAGACTCACATATTTAATAAATATAAATTTAAATGATTATATATGTTATATACTTTTCTATTTTAAATGTTTCTTTTATAGACTAGATAGTTTTTATTAATGACAAAGATCAAAACTGTGGAATTTTTTCACATCTTTCGTTTCTTAACCAATTAAGATATTATATATCCTTTTTTATTTGAAATTAATGTTAAAAATATAAAATATATAGTTTATAAGAAAATATTTGATAATTTATAGTATAAACTATAATATTCAATATATCTTATAATGATATATGAAAATGATGAGTAGATTTTAATTGAAATATACACACTTAAAAGTAATATTTAGATATAAATTGTTTACATTTTTATATATTTGATGTAAAAAATATATATTTATATTATAATCAAAATAAATATATAAAAGTTTTATCCTTATTTTAATAAATTATAATTTCATTTTGTTTATTTACCAACTCTAATCTTAAGTTTAAAAACTTTAAATATGTCAATATTCCTTGTGTCTTTTTTAAAAATATTACACTAATAAATATATAAGATGATAAATTAGTTAACGGAAATAAAGGTTTCAGGTTCAGCTAACAAACAAGTATTATTAACAATACTAAGGTTTGATTCATAAAAAATATATTATACTGATATACTCTCAGATGGTACACTAACTCTCTCTTGGTCATTTATTTTGTATAATAATATATAGCATTAAATCTCTACATATAATTTTAAATAATATATCTATTTAAATAATAGTAAAATTTAATAAATACAATGTATTATTAAATTTAACAATTAAAATATAACTAATTAGTAACATGGTGCTATGGAATGATTTGATTCATATTGATATATACTATTCTTAATTATAATAATAAATTAAGAAAATAACAATAATTCAAATAGAATTATAATTTTTTACTATAATTATGAAAACCTACATGAGCTTAATTAATTGTTTAGATCATACTATATATAAAACAAAACATGATTAATCTTAATCATTAGATTTAAATAAGAAAATAAATAGAAATAATAAAGAGTAAGTATCTTATACTTACTAGATCTTTTTCTATTCTAAAAATAGAATTAATCTTTTCTATCAACATAGTTTTATATATTAAAAAGAAGAATGTCCTTATCTTCCATTACTAAATAATTAATCTTTTCTACCAAAATATTAATTCTAACATTGTGTTTTAACGAGACATTCTAAGATTTCAAAAAATTTGAAATGCTATCAATTTGAATTGCTTTCATTTGAATTTCTTTCGTTTTGTAAATGTTTTGTTTGGATAAATCATTAGAAATTTCTTAAATTTCAATTTTTTTATTTGGATAAGGCAATTCAATTTCCATATTACCCAAATCAATTCAATTTTTTTTAATTTCATTTTTTTAGTTTGGATATGACAAATCAATTTCTTAAATCTCAAATTTTATGAAACTTTTATAAATTACTTAATACATATATAAATTATGATAACGGAGAGAATGAAAAATAAAATATCTAAAGAAAAAGAATTTATTAATTAACACAAAATAAAGTAAAAAAAATAAACTAATAACTAAAAATAAGAAAACTTGAAAAAAAACTAAACTAAAATAACTTTTAAGACAAAACTAGTAATTACCTAAAAAATCACTAACTTTTTAAGTATAAAATAAAACTGAAACCATTTCGGTTAATTTTTCATCTTTTAGCTACAACGGAAATCGCAAGTGAAACACACTTTATACTGACATAGCCATTGCTAGTGCCTGGTTTTGTAACAATCATAGCAAAAGAGCATAGAATCATTCACATTTTTTACCATGAAGCTCGTAACAGGAAATCTATCATGAAATAATGAAAATCATAAAGCATAGTATTTGATATTATTGCTATTCCTTTTCCCATCTGTTGTATAGGTATAACAACTAATTTCCATTCATTTGACATAAAAACAGAATGATAAAAAATTTTGGAGGAAAATTACTCAATAGTCATATCCTATTTACGTGTTGTAACAAGCTAAATAGATCTTCGCAAATCCCTTTACAACTTGAAAATCAGGTGGTCTTCAACGGTCAGGAAACAAGACTTCACATTAATTAGATTATTGAGAACCATCACCAATCAAGGGCTTTACCTCACTAGAAAGCCAGCCACTTCATTCTTTTTCAACAATGACTTTCAGGATATCATGCCACCACTGGGAGCCTCCACTTTTGCGCCTAACATTGAGGTTCCTCCTAATATCAATCCTATACCTTGCCTCCATCACCTTGATCCAAATAGCATCACCACCCTGTAGAATTCTACATTGCCATTTGCCCAACAGAGTTTTATTAAAAGCCAACACATCTCTTAGTCCCAGCTCACTGCTGCATTTGTCTTTACACATCTGCTCCTATTTGATCCATGTTATTTTTTAACCTTCTTCTGAACCTCCCCAAAGGAAATTCCTTTACATAGATTCTATGGCTTTAAAGACCTTCTTCGGAGCCTTGAAAAAAGACAGAAAATAAGAGGTAAAGTAGAGAGGGTGGATTTGATCAGGCCAATCCTCCCCCCTAATGACAGGTTCTTTTGTCTCCACGGGGTTAACTTTGCTTTTATTTTATCTAGGACAGGCTTCCATACACGCTCACATATCACATTTGCCCCAACAGGAAGGTAGGAGAAAGGCATTTGTAGAACTCTGTAATTAAGGATCGAAGCAAAGGAACCCACCTTCGACAATTTCACCCCAATTCCCCTTAAGCTACTCTTATGGAAATTAATCCTCAAGCCTGAGGCCAACTCATAGCATCTCAGAGCACTTTTCAAAGCAAATACATTTTAAAGTTTAGGAAAAATTAGGAAAATTGTATCGTTTACAAAACTACTGGGATACAATCTGGAAGTGATGTTTGTTAAGGTTAGTACCTGAAATTAGATTTACCGACTGAGTCTCTCAAATCAACCCTACTAGCTCTTCAGCAACAATCAAGAATAAGAAAGATGTCATCAGATTGCCCTAACGGTATTCTCTCTGCATACAAAACTCCTTCATCGTACTCCCATTAACCAATATTGAGACAGATAATAAAGACAGACAACCATGGATCCAACTTAACCATTTGTCCCCAAAACCAAATCGAGATAGCATGTAAAACAAGAACGTCTAATGAACAGAGTCATACACCTTCTCAAAGTCATCCTTAAAATACCAATAAGAGCTTCTTATGATGCCTCGCCTCCTGGATCACTTCATTAACTACAACCACACTATCAAAAAATTGCCTTCCTTTAATAAAAGCTATCTATGTTTCCTCAATGATGCTTGGAAGCACTTCTGTCGTCTCTTTTCCAGCACTTTTGTAATAATATTATAGAGCATCCTAATTAGTGATATGACCTATAATCTCCCAATCCACTTGGGCACTCCGTCTTAAGAATCAAGGAAATTTATAATGCATTGACCCCCCTTGAAAGCTTTCCATATCAATGAAAATTTGTCATTACTTTCCTTATATATTAATTCCTTACACATCCCAAAAATGCTTCACTAAATTTTCATTAATATATATTAATTCCTTATTTCCTTATATCCTCTTTTGTAACATCTATATTTAATAAAAAAATAAATTTCCCACATTAATTATATTTTATATTCATTTTTTATAATTAAAAAAGGTAATTTTTTTATATTAAGTAATTAATTTTATTAAATATTAATTCATAATTAAATATTAATTTGATAATTTAATATTAAGTAATAACATTTAATTTGACTATTAAGTATGCACATATTTTAAATTATTTAAAATATATTTCAGAAATTATCATATCATAAAATAGACTTCAAGAAATGTTGGTTTTAGGTAAAAACTTCAATTTCATAAGAGTAAAATACACTTATCACTCATGAGGTTTTGTATATATTTCTGCATTTTACATAGATTCTGAATATAACTTGGTGCAATAATACTTGACTAATTTCTTTTATAGTCATGAATAATTGATGTTAGAATGTTTGTAATAAAATTTCTTATTAAAAGTTTTTATGTGTTTTAAGTTAGGTTAAAAAAGCCGGATCAGACCGAACGTTTCGACCAAACAGTTGGTGAACCAGTCTAGTATCTAGTTCGGTTAATGTTGAAAATCGAATTGACGAAGCAAAGAACCAATTTTAAAATAAAAAAAAAATTGATGAAAATTAGTGGTTCAACTGGTTCATTGTTTTTATAATTTTTTTGCATTTCTCTAAATACACCCTTTGTTTTCTCAAGTCCATCCATTTTTAATTAAAAAATTAATAAAAATAGAGGTTAAATTAGCAATATGAAGATGTATTTAGTGAAAGAGTTAATTGGTATACATTGTTAGTGTAAAGATTTTTACACTGACATTCAATCACAACCCTTCATTCATGCTAAATTTATTGACTTTCCTCATTACTTCCTCAAAAGTCACATAAATGAAAAGTCATGCTTGAATGTTAGTGTAAAAATTTTTTTACACTAACAGTGTATACCAATTAAACTCTTAGTAAAAATATTTTTTCCTTTTATAATTACCTCCTTAATAAATTTTTTCTTTTATAATTTTAATTGCTACAATACATTAATAATAAAAAATACTATTTTATTAAGATCAGTCCAACCACTGGTTCAACAACAGTTGCATTAATAAATCGTGAACCAGTACTTTCACTGGTTCAAACACGAGTCCGGTTTTAAAATCATAAGTTTTAAGTGTGTAGGGTTTGTATACAAAATGTAAA